>WQNJ02000001.1:2175000-3467000 GCA_016584745.2 Phylloscopus trochilus trochilus
AGATATTTCCTTCCGAAATATCTTATAACTTGTTGTTCATTAATTATTTTTTGTCAAACTTACAAATTCAGGAAGACTTTGCGTGACTCCAGGAATATTAAAGTAGTATGCACTTACTAATTCCTTTTTCATTCAGCTTCTATCTTTTCCATCCAGTTTACAATATATATATATATAATTTTTTTTTTTTTTTTTTTGCCAAAGTGGCACATTTGAAAACCTTCTAGGACAAAAATGCTGAGTATTGTTGTTGTCAGTCAGCCTCCATAGCTGTGAAATAGGTACTTTTTTAATAAAGTTTTGAAGTGTGACATGTATTTGAGGTTAAATGTTTGCCATCCTCAAGCATGAAACATTTCATCCTCATTGCTTACAAATGTTTGTAAGCTCCTTCACCCATGTGTGTGCTCAGCTAGGGTGGGTTTATTTTGTCACGTTCACCTGATCTTCACTCAGGTCAGGTCAATATTTCTCCTGTTTAAGTGCCTTGGGCTGCAAAGTGTCCATGAGCTCAACAGGATCTCAACATCCACAGAATAAATAAAATTAAAGGGGAAAAGGTAGAGCTTCCTGGAAGGTCCCTTTAATTCTGTGCCTCTCTGGAGCACTTCTGAAGGTGAGCTCTCAGTTCAGAGCCCAAACTCAGTCCCTGGCTGAGTTTCTGAGTCCTGAGCTGATGTGCCATTGCCAGCCCTCCTTGGCAGATGGGTTTTTCTCAGAACACTGCTGAGCTGTAAGCCCAGTCTCTCTGGTTTTACTCAGAACTGCAATGAGTCTGGGTTTTGACAAGGCTTTTAAATTCAGCCTCAATTCTAGTAGCTGTTACTTTTGTAAGATTGACTTCCTGTATCTCCTCTGAGTTCCTCAGTGATTATTTCCACCCTTCCCCAGTGGTTATATTTCACCTGCTCTCCCTTATATTCAGAATTTCATTACTCTTCAAGAGACAAAAGGAACAGCTAGAAATGTAGTTGATTCTGATGATAGAATCTACTAAAACTTAAAATTTTTAAGCCACAAGTGACCTATATAGTATACTCCACCTGAATCTGTAGCCCCACAGAGGCTGCAAGGCAAGAGCAGGAAATTCCCAAAATCCAGAATTAAGTGCAGTGGTCAAAGACAGAGCAACGCTGGTTTGCACAGAGCTGATCAGCTGTGAGCTGCAAATCTGTGTAACAGCTGGGATTTTAGAGTGCAATCATGATTTTGCACTCTGAAACTTCATTGGTGAGCTTTTCCTGTTGGGCTTTCCCTATCGATCTGCCCTCTAAAATATATTGAATTCTCAGCACAATGTTTTGGTGGGCAAATGGTGCTGCTTCTTCTACGTTTCTTTATTACTTAAGAAATGCTCTGTAGTTTAAGGAAGTGTTGTAAATATTTTGAGACAAGGATGAAGCTTATTTCCTGTGTGAACCTGTGCTAATTCCACAGGATGATGCAAAGGTCATGGCTTTTTTCTCCAGTTTTTATTAGGCTCAACAGAAATTTTGATTCCTGTATCAGCATAAAGCATACATTGAGGCTTGTTTTTAAAATGAAAATGGAATTACTTTAAAATTAGTGAAGCTTGTTGTTATTAAGGAGAGTCCAACCTAGATTATGAATGTTCTTTAAAACACTGAATAGCCTAACAGATATGAATGTAACTCCCCCGAGTTCCCTTGTGGAATGATAATATTGTTTGGAGGACCTCCAACTTTTATTATTTAATCTCAAAGATCAGAAATTATTTTAACTGATTGGGCTGGAGGATAATGGTTCTCACCCTAAGCTTGGCTAGGTGAATAAAAATAAAATTCAAATTCTTTTTCCCCCCGCCAACTCTGAATTGAGATGATTCAGCAACTATGGGAATATTCTCTTTCAAAGAAAAAGCATGAAATAGTACAAAGAGATGTGAAAGTTCACTTAGGTGCTCTTGGGTTCCTAAACTGATGACTGCTGAATTCCTAAGCTGATTTTTACTCAGAGAACCTCAGGGATAACTGTTCTTAGAGTGCTCTTCCTTACCCTGTCACAGACAAAAATAAAGGGCTCGAGTGTGTCATTTCCTCCAGTCTTTGGCCTTTTTCTCTTTGTCAAACACAAGCCATATTTACAAACACTCCCAGGGACCTCAGGAGCTGGAGGAAACGTGTGAATTCCCTGCCACAAGTCCACCCACCAAATTGCAGTGCGGGCCAGGGCTGCACGGAGGTGATGCTGTGGCTTTCCTGGGACGACCAGCAGCCACATCCCTTTTCCCATACATAAATGGCATTTAGCAATAGCTAGAAACAAAAGGCCCCTCTCTCCCTCTCTGAATACAGTGACATTCATTCTCAGAGAAGCAGGGGCAGCTTTTTGAAAGCAGACTTCTTCAGTCCAACAATAACACACAATGAGTTATTGACTTGTTTATATATGGAGCTCTTTTCAGTAACTAACTCTGACTCCCCACAGTCTGGACAAATGATTGATTTCGTTGTTAGAAAAAGAGAAAGCTCTTGCACTAAACTCTGTAGTGCAAACTACTTTTTCCCCATTTGTTCCCCCACTGAATAGGACCTTATTAAAATGCACTTTCCAAAAAATACCTGCAGCTGGCCTCTATAAGCATGTTTTGTATATATAAATAAGTAATTTGTCCCACTCTTTTGTATGGTAACAAACCATTGGAGAATCTTGTCAACACAAGATATGAAGGCTGAGTGTCAGAGAATTTTGGTTAAACACTATTATTTGTATTGATCTGCATTAAAAAAGCGTAATTGTAAAGGTATTTACAGTAGCTCTTTACTGTTTGGTTACAAATAATGAGTTTTAAAAATAAAGAGGCAGGATTTTTTTTTTATTGAGAAATTTGCCTTTGGAACCAGTTCTTAAAGTAATATGTATAAACATGTTATTCTGATAATTTTATGTCTATGGTCAACTAAGCAGATATTTGAATAACTATTAATTGAGCTTTTAACTTTTGCATATATTTGTAATATAGAATTTATGGGAGAGTTTATGTGCTCAATATGTTGATTTTCCATATACATATCTACACAGAATTTTATTTTAAAGAAAATGAGCCTTATATCCTCTTTAATTCCTGTGGGTTATCTCTAAGAAGTGAAGAAGTACTTTGTTTCTTTTTCACAAATTTAAATACTAAGGCACATTACTTTAAAAGGTGCTGCAAATGCCCCATAGCTGCTCTGCAGGAAGAATTTAATATTGCCAGAAAAGGATGCAGAGCTCTATTGAGCCCTGCAATTCGTTGGTTACACATCACAGGCAGTTAGGGACTCATTAAAATGTTGCTGAAGGTGTTTTGCAATGCATTTTACTAACACAGAGAAATTTAATGGATTAATGGAGCTATTGCCACACTGCTGCTGATTCCCCAGCATCTTTTACTTGTGAAATTGTGTCAGCCATGGCACACAGAATGCAAAATGTGACTGTTTTGCTGCAACTTCACTTAAGCTCTGTAGAAATGAGAGGTTAGAAGGAAGCAAGGTGTCACAGCCCTTGCGTACATGTGAATATTCCTTGTGTTCCTTACAGGATGGAAGTGCTGGTTTTTCAGGTTGCAGAGGTTTCTATGTTTCTATTTCTAAAAAAAAAAAAAGGAAACTGGGAAGGAGCCAATTGTGGATTTCTAATCTTTCTAATCTATTAGCCTTGAATCTTGATAATTTTGTTATTCTAATTCTTTATCTTGTCACACCTTGATTTTACTAATTTGCATTCTAACTTTTGCGTATGCATTTCTTTTATCTGCATTCTTTTCACTCCCAATCTTTAATTAGATTCCCCCCAAAATATGTTTTCTTATCATGCTTACTTCCTTTTTCTTTTTTAAATGTATTTTTTTCCTGACATAATTTGGCTCCATCACGGAGTGCTAGCACAGACAGGTCACCAGTTTCCACCTAATTGCCCAGACAGAGCTGTTTAACAAAATTAGTGATATTAACTTGATTTACAATATGATATTCAGATGTTCACTAAGCCTTGCCAGAACCCAGTTAGAATTACCAAAGATTTATTTAAAAAAAAAAAAAAGTTGCACAGGGAAAAACTGACTAAATTTCTCTGCTCTTATCCATTGTCCTATGAACATCAGATATTAACATAATTTTTGAGAGAGGATGTATAAGCAAAGCAAAGAGTATTTTCTACAAAAATTCGTGTGCAGAGCAGAAATTTGCTGCAGAAATGAATGCCTGTCTCTAACTTCTGTGTATCTGGCTTGGGGGTGGAGATCAGGAGCTCAGAGCAGCATCATTTTCAGCTGCTTGTGGAGGCCTGGGGGAGGAAAAGGAAAGAGCTATTCTTCTGTGCAGCTTTTGTGAGCACCCCGAGATGCATCGGGCTCTCCTGTGATCTCAGCACATGCACGCTTACAATTGAGTGCTCCCTCCCCCTGTGTCTGTGAACACCCTGGGACAGAGCCTCAGCTGTGCTGTGCTGTGCTGCTGGGTCCCTTTATTCATTCTGGTGCCTTAAGTTTTAGCTCTCATGTATTTCAGGTCCTGTGCTGCCCTAGGGGTGCAGCTCTGAGCCTCATAGTAAGTGTTAGCCAGGTCCTCTCAGAGTAGGCAGCCAAAACCAATCCTTTTCCTGCTGGAGACCAAGGACAATGTTACAAGGTTTCAGACCCAAAAGCACAAACAAGGGTGGCTGAAGAGAGAAAACAAGAACGATGGGACTGCATAACCTGAATCTGTAATTGGACAATTAAACCCCAATATGCAAATGGCCCAAAACTTATAAAAGTGTGAGACCTGGTTACTGGGCATCCATTTTGTGACCATTTTGGGTCCACCTTGGGTGTGTAGCCCTGGCCAGACTCTTGTCCTGCCCAAGGTGCCCCCTAAAGGCCTTTTAATAAATATCTACTTTATTCCCTAGCTCTGCCCAGTCTCTGCTCCAGCTCAGCCTTCCCCAGGCATCAGTTTAATAGAGTGACATGCAAACCTGGACTCAGCCTTCACCACCAACAGCTTTCAGACAATCCAGGAGCAGCAGCTCTGTGGAGCTTCCAGGCTTTTGTCTCTCCTGCAGCTTCAGGTGTTGTGCACAGAATCACACAAGGACAGCCACATCCTGGTCTTTGGAAGGTCTTTTGCCAATTTGTTGGACAAGTTACACTCATTGGGCTGGAGAAACATGTATTTTCTATGAAATGCAGCCAACAGTTTAAATATTATTAAGTACAGTCCCATTCAAGTGATACAAGCAGTGATAGAAGAATAAAATTAAGCATATGCTGAAAAAACAGGACACTATATTTGTGTCTTTCTTGAAGTAAGGATGCAGTGTGTGATTTCCAAGATCTGTGACTGAAATCAACTCTTTTGGCTTAAACTCTTGCTTCGTTTTATTTTGAAGATATTTTACTTTATCTTTACTTGTGCATGGAAGTGCAGGTCTTTGTGCTCTGAAATCTTTAAAAGTGCCCTTAGAATTTGTCATAGGAAAGCTCTCAGGTCCTTTGCAAGTGCCCAAGCACTTTCTCATATTTAGAATCAGGCTTTTAGCAACGTTTTCTGTCAAGCATTGCCATACAGCTTTGTCAGCCATGCCAGGAAGAAAGCTTTTCTGTGCTAACAGGAATCATCTTTAACTTTTATATTTACTTAAAAGCTTACCCATCTGCACCCAGATCTGCTGGTTGCCTTTTGAGCTGTGATTGCTGAAGGCCAGTGGGTGTACTGGTGTCAATCAGAGCCCCCTGTGCCTTTCTAGAGGTTTCATTTACCACGCTGAGCTGAATGCCCTGAATGGTTGAAAACTTTGGGGCAGCAGATGAAACCCTGGTTTCACTGGAGTCAATGCCTGACCCTCTCAGGCTGATCCTGACTGGCAGGTGTCTTGGGAAGGCAAAAACCTGCCACTGTTCAGAGAGGAAAATGCAGCTGTGAGGCCAATCCCCACCACAGGTAGGGCACAAGTGCATTTAAAGAAAGCCCCTCAAGGAGCTGGAAACTGAGAGTTTCAAACAACCCACGCAAAACCATTGACTACTGTCAAAACTGGCATGGTTTTAATTTTCTTCTTAACCTCTCCATATGACTTAGGCATAGCTTTCATCACTTTAAAATAGTGAGCACTGAAAAACACATTTGGGATACATGAAGCTCTTAGATTATTAATTCCGATTTTTATTTATTTTCTTTTTTGTAATTACATTGCACGCCAAGGAACTCTAGCAGCATTTAAAAGATATCCATTTCCTCTTTGATGCAAAAAGGAAATGAACGCACTTAAAAATGAAAATTTTTATATGAAAAGGTACAAGAAAGTGCCATAAGTGTGTACATGAAAACACTTCTCATGGGTTTTTAAATGCATGTGGCTGTAGCATGTTATTATCATTCTTCAGCTGGAGTTTGGTTTTAGCTTTTAGGGGTAAAAATCATTAAATATTCTTTCAGTGATAACTGAGGAGTTGTGTTTAAAGCCAGAAAAAGTCAGTGAATTATATAAAGCAATTTTGTTAACAACTTAGACAAAAAGAAGACCATAAAGACTATATTTGGAGGCCTGAAGAGTTATTTTTTGGCATTGAAGCTCATTGTGACCTCCTTGTAAAAATGGGACAATTTCCTACCACTTTCCTCCTTAATGACCCAATAAGATAATTGCCAAAAATAATTTCAGGGTACACATTTCTGGATCTTCGGATTTCCATCTTTTTCTGTGGGGTATTGTGCTCCACAGATGCAACAGGGAATTTCTCTGAGAGAAAGAGCAAGAGCTGTGCAGGGCAAGTGCAACAACTTCATATTCTCTGTGCCTTGCTTAGGAACACACACACAGAAGTGTCCTGGACTACTGATATGTGACTCTATTTTGAATTTAGTCTCTCCTTGGCTCAGGATCCAGTTCTAATTATGAATTTAACGCTGCTTATCAGAAATGGCCAAATAGCTTGTGAAGTCAGTGTCAATGCTGGCTGGCAGGAAAAAACTTCAGTTCTTATTCAAGTAAATGAATTTATGATGAATTATGACCAGTATGAATAATTTTTTGTAGAAAAATTATATTCTGGAACATCTCAGAAGATAAGCCTTTTTTCTTTGGAGACAACTATTGCACTTCACTCCCAGTTTTATTCTCTGCCTTCCTAGTTCCATAGTGAGTGGTCTGACATGAACCCTTTAACTTTCTTCTCTTTTCTAGCCTTTTCTAGTGTGTAAAACTATATTGAAGGTTGACTTCTAGCTCAAATTACCTCCAGGAAAAATCAAAAATTGAGTGGTGGAATTAGGATCCGTGCTTAACAACCACAGATTGACTTTCGCTGACATCTAACACTGATAAAAAAAAAATTAAAAAAAGCATCTAGTTCCCAGTTTTGTGTAAGAAGCAATGCAGAGCTGCTTATTCTGGCCCCAAACAGAATTTTGTTAAGTGCAGTTTCATTCTTCCCCCACTGTGCCAGAATGGAAATAAATTTCATGACCCTTTTGCTTGCACAGATTTCTCCCTCACGGCTTCACTGCCTTTATTTTCATGATGAAAATGTAAAGATTATCTCCTCTCTTTCCTGATCATTGCCAGCCTACTTTCTGCCCATGTGTTTGGAACAAAGGGAATAAAACCAACCAGGGACTGGGTGGGAAGCTTGAAATGAGGTAAAAACTCAGTATATTCCAATTTAGTTGCTCTAGTTTTGCTCAGTGTCATCCATCCCCATGAAGAGGATGGATTCATCCTTCCTTTAGAGAGAACCTCCCTCCCTGACTGAAGTGTTTATTTCTCAGATAATCAAAAGGGGGTTGGGTATAGGTCATATTTTTAATAAATTCTGAAACTTTCTAAAGAAAAGGGACATTTCCTTCAAGTTTTCTTTATTTTTCTAATATATGATTCCTTTTTCTTGTAAACCAATTTTTAGAAGAGATTTTTCAACAGAGCAAAATATTTAGCATTCAGTTGAGAATTTAAGTAGCTCTTTGCTTTTGTTAGAACTGTGTTGCTGCTCCAATTACAAACATTAAACTGTTCTCTTCTTTTAGGGGGAAAATGTAGTTTGCAGTGTCAAGATTCAGTAAGCTAATCATAGGATTTTGCAGGAAATATTATAATGAAAAGCTATTAAATCAAGCATTTTTCTTACAATATCTCATGCTGTGAAGTTGTCAGCAAATTCTATAAATGAAATATTAATGCAAAATTGATGGCAGTTAAAAGTGAAGAATTATTCAGGTTTCTTGATGGCAAAAAGAAATAAGCCCTTCAGATATGATATTATTAATAAATACATCTTTTTCAGAACGCTATCTGTAAATTTATATTAAGATTCTATTTCTTGGAATAATTAAAAATATTTTTAGAATGATATCAATGATATTTCACTTCTCCACCAATAACTTACAGCAGAGGCCAGCTTGTCTCAGTAATAATACTTGTCCTCATTATTTACTGATTTCTAACAAATCAATTTTTTCTTAAATAAAACAGACTCACTAAACAAACATCACATGTAGACTTCAATACTGATCTCA
This sequence comes from Phylloscopus trochilus trochilus, assembly GCA_016584745.2. NCBI lineage: Eukaryota > Metazoa > Chordata > Aves > Passeriformes > Phylloscopidae > Phylloscopus > Phylloscopus trochilus. The sequence continues at coordinate 2,183,496 of WQNJ02000001.1, forward strand.
TTACTTTGGTAGAAATTCTAAATTATCTGCCTGAGGTCAGCATGAATTACTTTTCCAGTTCCATGTATTTGACAATTTTATCTCCTCCTGCTAAAAGGTGTGTACCAAACCAACAAACTTTTAATGCTTATTAGCAGAAATATGGAATTAGAAGACAAACACTATTTATTATTACCAAAATAACCAAAGTATTGTCCTGAACATTCTTGAAGTGTTTAGGAGGCCATGAAAGTAAAAACAGAGCAACAAAATTTGTGTAGATGAAGAGAGAAATATGCATTGTGTGCAAAATATTAAAAATGGTTTTGGTTCTAGGTTTTCCAATAAATATTATTCAGTTAATTTAGAGTTAAATTAGAGATAGCGAATTTTCTCTTTGGAGCTTTGATAACCCACATCTACAAATCCATTTGATCTGTTATGATGCTGGGAATTACATGCAAAAGCCATTCAGGTGGTTCACTAACTCGCACAGGGTATTTTAACTTTCCTCCAAAAGGCTTCTGGCACACTAAAAACCATGGAGGTGGTGACAGGTACTGCACCACCCAGTGCCCAAGCACCTCCTGCTGGGTCACACATCTCCTGGGATTCTTTTAGGAAGAATTTCATCACAGAAGGGGTGAGTGGGCATTGGGAGGGGCAGCCCAGGGAGGTGGTGGGGTCTCTGTCCCTGGAGGTGTTTAAGGGCAGGCTGGATGGTCTGGGTGCCACGGTGGTGTTTGATCAGTGACCTTGGAGGTCTCTCCCAACCCAGCTGGTCTGGGACTCTGAGAGTCTGAGCCTGGGCAGGGAGCTCTTCACCTGGGCACCCCTGAGCAGCTTTAACCTGTGGACAGCCAGGAGTGGCCAGCAGGAAGGGAGCAGCCCCTCTGAGCAGTGTGAAGTGAGTGCAGGGCACTCACAGCTCTCTGATTCCCTCTGGAATTATGACATCCACTGCCCAGAGAATGCTGGGCCTTCATTTTGTCTTTTGAAAAACTACGTCAGCTGTCAATATTTCACATGTCCCTCAGTGTGGATATTAATTTCAATGTCATTTGACATTAGCCTGAATACAAATTCAGTAGCATTTCCACATTAAATGATCAAGCTTTACCTTTAAATAGTACACATTTTTGTAATTTTTCTAGCTCAACAATTTCTTGTAAGTGTAATTCAAACAGAAGGCATTGTATCACACTAGAGGGCATAATAATTATCACAGGTATTCAAAAAAACAATAAAATGTTTAGATTTTTACTCACTAACAACTTAGACATTCAGCCAATGACCAATGGTTAACACTATTGGCTTCACAGGGATACATGCATAATAAAGGTTTTTCATCTTAAAAAGTTGCAGAATCTGAAAATTTGGACCTACTGTAAATAATTAATTGTGGCAGCACCACAGCCTTACTTTTGATGTTGGGTTTTTTCTGGTTTCTGATTACCTACTGAGTAGTATTCCTTTTTTACAATTAAAGCACTCTAGGGCCATGAAATTTCATTTCTTTCATGCCTTAGCATTTCTCCTGTGAGATTCTAGAAGCTGGGTGCAGTTAAAGCTGTATTTTGAAACTATTTGGGCACACGAAGATGCAGATAGGTGCATGATAGGGTTTCCAAAATTTGGACAGCTATTCCCCTCTAATAGGAGGGAAAACGCCAGAAACTGGTGGGAGCGCCATCATGACTTCACTCACTACTCATTGAGAAAAGCCTTCCCCATGATCCCTGATGGTGTTTGTTTTGCCTTGTTTAGAAAATAATTGCAGCTGCTGAGCTCTGGTCGTGGTATCAATCAATACTGCAGCTGCTGAAGCTTGGCTGATCGGTACCAGCTGAGGATTTGTTTCACTCTGTGTAAACTCTTATTGCTGCTCTTACAATTGTGTGTGTGTGTGTCTCCTGCCCCTTGTTCAGGTAGCAATTGACAGGTTCAGAGCAAAGTGGCTGAGAGCACTCTCTGGTGACATGAGTGGGCTCTGGGTAAGTGAGCATTTAAGCTGACAGCTGACTTTCCAGAGCCAAACTAAACGGGAGAGGCGTGAAGGGATCCTGGTAATAACAGATGGACTTCATGTATTGGACATAACACCAATACCTGCTGCTCCTCCTTGCTGTGGATTTGCAGCAGCATCAGTGGGCTTGGAATACCCTGCAGGACTGTTGTGAAACCGGTGTATAATAATGATGATTCATTAGAATCTGTGAAACTGGAAAAATGGGATTTGTCTTGGTTTGGAAAGACAGGAATCAGCCAGGGACAGCTGGAGTTTCCATTGGAATGGGGAATGTAAACCCCTCACGCCCTCCAAATTATAATTTTGCAAGTAAGGGCTTTCAGGCAAAGATTTGGGAATAGGAATAACAGTTCTTTACTAGGAATACTAACAATACAAATGGAGTAGAAAACAAAACCACCCAACCAAACCAGCAAACAAACAAACAACAATTTTGGAAAACCCTGACAGAGTCAGAGCTACAACCTGACACCCTGTTGGTCAGGGTGTTGGAAGCAGTCCCAAAGTGAGTCCTCCTGGAGTGGCAGATGTGGTTCTGGTGGAGCAGAAATGGTCCTGAGAGAAAAGGGTCCAGTGGTGGTGAGAAGGGTCCAGTCTTCCTCCAGGAATCGGGTGAAGCTGGATACTTTCTGTGTTCCTGTGTCTCAGTTTTATCCAGGTAGGAATGGTTGGCTCCCCCCACTGGGTGGAGCATCTCACAATGTGGATGTACTGCTTTGGGGAGGGTATAGTTTGGGGGTGTGTTAGTCTGGGGAGGTGTTAATGGCCCATTAGCAGAAAATGTCCCCCTGGAGGGAGGACAGGTGGTGACAGAGATAACAAACACTGCCCCACCTGGTTTAACAGCTGGCCCATTATCAGAAAGCACCCACCCCCCTCCCCCCAGAGTTACAAGAGAGAAAGAAGAACATCTCCCCAACTGCTTTCAGCAGATGAAATAGAATAGACATCTTTGGTTCCATAACCCAAGACAGGATTACAAATATTTATCAGTCCAGGTACAAGTGACACAGGCGTCCCTCACCTTGGTGAACACAGATTATAGAGGGAGAACACAGCCTTAGAGCAGCAAGAAAAACAGGCTGCTCTCCTCAGGTAGAGCCTTGCAAGGCTGTAACACACAGGGGACAGTGACTCCTCTCAGATCTGTGTCCTCACCCTGTCACATGCCAGCAGAGGATGCGACCCTCCTATATTTTTAAGGAGAAAAGAAGTTTACTCTTTGTGTCTGCTGGGATATTTTTATTTTTATTTTTTGCTACGTTGTGCTCTTTTACCATCCCCTCGCCCAGCTCCTGTACAAGTGTCACTTCCATGATGAGTTTTCCTGGAGAATGAGGAGTAAAATGTGTAGGCTCTCTGTGGCACAATGAAAGCATGCATTTTTTTCAACTTATGCGTACGTAAGCCCTCTTTTGTGAATAAGACTCATAGGGTCAGATAATGTTTAAAGGGAAAGGCTTTATGTCTCTCAGGCCTGCATGTTTCCACATGGATGCTTCTACACACACACAGATTGAATTATGAACAGACCTATTAATGCTGGGATCACAAAAGGTCAAGTTTTGTCTTCTTTTACCTCTATTCAGAATTGCTTTTGAAAGGGGGGAAAAAAGGGATTTGCAGGAAAAAAAAGATTCATGATGAAGAATTTTACAGGTCTCTTTTTTTTCTGTCCTTTAGCAACATCTGGGAGTTGGAAAAAAAAAAAAATTCTTATTATGTAAAATAGTCCAGGGGTATTGTATTACTAGATTTTAATATATCTCCTTTGGGTCACTTGGAAGGTTACCTAATGGAATGACCTGCTACATAAGGAACAAAAACAACAAAAAGGAACTTTAGGAAAATATTCCTGCTACTATAATGGACATGTTTAACTGAATATAAATTGTCAAAGTATTCCAAGAAAAAATGTTTAATGTTGGTCATTTTTTTGGTGGTTTTTTTTTTCAGGAAAATCTTACATTGAAGTTGAACTATTCCTTTAGACTGCTCATTTGAAAAGTGAGTATTTAAACTTTAATATCCACATCCACATAAAAGCAGATGTTACAAAGTGCTCTGCCAGATCTCATCACAAGTAATATTTATATTATTTTCACAGAGTTTTTTTGTTTTTGTTTTTGTTTTTGTTTTTGTTTTTTTTTTGCCAGAAGAAAATCAAATAATCTTACTGAAGAGTACCTACCATATTTTCATGTTCAACATCCAATGGTGCAGAGTCCTGAAATAACTCTAATACCTAAAAATACATTCTATATTTTATTCTATATGTTCCAGAAAAGATGTTTGAGAGATGCCTTTAAGATGGCAAAAAGTTTATGTTATACCCCAAAGCTCTGCATTACTTTTGGCACTGTTTCAGGCATCTGTGTTTGCATGTGTGCATCAGTGCAAACACTTGCAAGAACAAGTATTTAAGTTCACCACTGCTCCCTTTTTGTAATGCTAAAAATGTATTTCTGTGTCCACTTATATTCATAAAAAATGACACAAATCATCCTGAAGAAGAAGAATGCACAAGTGATGTAAAATTTTTGAGCGTGCTTAAGGCTGGACATTATTCATACAAGTCCAGAGAAGCCTATTAGAATTAAGGAAATGGATATGATGATAACAAATTAAATGCATTAATAGAAAAGGTGATTCACATTGAAAGAATCACTGACATTATTTTTACAGTTTAAGAATTACCCACTCAAAAATTGATAAAGTCATCTAGGAACCCCTATAGGCTGAAATGAATGAGATTAATGGAAGGAAGTCAACTTTGCCACTGTATAAAATTAGGAAAGAAAATGATAGCAAAATATTGTAATGCTGTTATATCAACACCACCATCTGAAATTTCATTTTTTCTTTCCACAGGCTTAGGAAAGAAAGCTATAGTGGGAAAAAAAAAAAAAAAAAAAAGGCTTAAAGCTTTGTCTTCAAAAAGAGTACAGATATTTCATTGGAAAGAAAAATGACAAACAGTGGCTCGACTAAGATGAAAATAAAACATTATAAAAACACCTGTGCATAAAATAGATAAAAACCAGGATTTCAACATTTTTTCCTTGTGAGTACTTAATGAAATTCCAGAACTCACTTTTGCAAGTTATCCTTGAGTCCTGTTACCTTTGTTCTGTGGTAAGGGTCAGTGTCAGAGACACTGGGTTGGGTCGATGACTATGTAGCAAATGTTCATATTCTTTTGGATGTGCAGGACTCTCTAGGTTTTGTGTTTTCTTAATTGATATATTTTATTTCTAAGGGAATAGAATGAGGTAGAATAATGTAGTAATAAAGAAGAAGAATCTGTTCAAGCAGTGGGAAAACATTTCCCTTCAATATGTGTCACACTGTCCTTAAAAAAAAAAAAGGCAGAGTAGATAAAACTGAAAAATCTCACGCAATTCAGGACTTCAGGGCTGCCTTGCTGGTGTGAATATGGTTTTCTGTGTGTACAGACACCCTCTGCAGTGAAATCATGTGATTGCCCACACAATACACAGCTATAATTCCTTAGTTGCCATGCACAATCTATATCCCAGTTATTTCTCCCAAGCCACTAAAACTAATGGCATATGTAATCTAATTTTCTTTGAGTTAGATGCACAATTACTCATGAGAAATGAATTTAGGAACACAAACAGAGACAGCTGGAGGCAGAAGTTCAAACACTCTGTGGTCGCAGCGTTTTGTCTTTGTAAATGTAAAGCTCACATTCCCAAATAAGATACAAAGTTTTGTCTTTCCATACTAAGACACAACTCCTTAGTCGTGTTCCTATGCTTAAATGATGTAACTGGGGTGTGACAGGTAAGACTGCAATTCTGAAACCTGAAAGGTCTGCAACCAAAAGTTTTGAGAGCATTTGGGCTGGTTTTTTTTGTAAGTACCCCTCTTTTTGAGCATCCTGCTGATGTTTGCCCTTTCTGGAGGCCAATTCCATGAGCATTTCTCCGTGGTTTTACAAAATTGAACTTTATGGTGGTGATGATCACACAGTTAACACGACCAGCCACATTTGGGGGCCCCAAGAATGTAAATTCTAAACTGCAACTACGTGGTTACTGCGTCTGTCAGATATGAACACTGCCCACTGGAAAGGCTCCCTTTATTTTGTTCTAAGGACTTGTAGGGTAACCTTGATATTTGAAAGCATGGCAGTGATGGTTTCTACAATATTATAAAAACACCTGTGCATAAAATAGATAAAAAACCAGGATTTCAACACAAGGCTCATGACATTTTTTTTCCCTTCTGAGTACTTAATGAAATTCCAGAACTCACTCTAAATGTGTATTTAGAGCTCCTCTGTTCTTCCTTGATCTGAGACGTTCTCTTGTCCTTCCCAAATTCATCAAGAATAGATATACATATAGCTCTAATTATAATGAAAATATGGCATGATATATGTATATAAAAAAAAAGAAAATCTTTTAATGAAAACTGGAAGAATATTGCTAAATATCATTAAAGAAATGCACAGCTAATACATATAACTTCTCTGGAAATTAAAGAACTGTTTTTGATTTTAATTTGAGTTTATGCCATTTTTTCTGTGAAAACAGCGATTGTAAATTAGAAATTCTGGAAGTAATGAATGTGTTTTTTCCAGTTATTAGAGATCATTTTAAGTGTGTAATTACTGGTGATTCATGTGATTGCCTATAAAATGCAAAATAAAGGGGGACAAAAACTGTGTTTATTCCTTGCATTTGCTACTCCTAATCATGGTTTTGCATACTGACATGGCTCTTTTTCTGTGGAGGCACAAAAACATAACAATGTTTTTACGTCTATATTAGAAATTCATTCCTGCATAGAAGTCACACATTTGAATGATGTGTTCTCACCAGCTTGGAACAGTAACCCCCTCACAGTTCTGTAGGTTTGTGAGGAGAAATCTGATAGGTGTGAGACCCACTTCAGCTCCTCCTGGAACTACTGCAATTTAACTGCTCAGATGAGGAGGTTGAGTGATGGCTCCAAAGCTCTGGAGTCATCTCCTGAAATCCTCCACCCTTACAGGCAAGGCAGGAACAGGGAGTTTGTGCAGCTGTAGGTATAAACCAGGGCATCCCATAATAAAAAGAGCAGGATTTGTATCCAGAGTATGTTTCAACATTGATATGGTCTCATAACTTGGTTAAAAATATCTTGGCTTCTTTTTGGTAACGCCCTACACACCTCCATGAATTTGGGTGTGAATGTGTTCAGAATTAGGCTGCGTTCCTCATCTTTTGGGAGAAGGGCTTAGAGAGGGTTTGTAACAGTTTTTAACTTGAAGTTGTTAAAATATATAAAAGTTGTCAATTCATTTCACTAATTAATTTAAAAGTGGGGAGGATACATATACATATATATACATATATACATATACTACTTTTTGAAAGTTAAATTCTGTGAAATTAAAGAGTACTGCCCCACATGTTTTTCCAGGCATTAAAAGAACTGCTTGAAGTTCTGTAGTATTCCTCAAACATCTTAATACATGTGAGAAAATACAGTCTATTAACCTGTCCTATAACCAACCTTCCTCTGACAGACAGATATTCTAAGAAATTCTTTGACCATCAGCACTTTAGATGTGTGTATCCTCTTTAACCAGTAGATAGCTGTGGGAGGGCTAAAACAATTCAGGGTAAATTTTACACAACAAGGTTTGCTCTGCAGTGCTTAAAAGAGTGTTAGATTTCTGCTGTGGAGTTTAGCAAGCTCAAGTGAAGAGAATGGGAGCGTTTTTCTGGGTTTACATCAACTTTATGGACAGCATGGAAGCAGTTTTGGAATTTGCTGTCTTAACTTTCAGCCTGACTTTTGTTCTTTCAGCAGTTTCATTGCTGTAGTGAGAACTGTAGTCTCTTGAGGAATTTATGATGGGGAAATTGTAATATGTTGGAAAAAAAAAATCACATTATGGGCAAGGATCCCAGATTGAATCAAATGTATTTTACACAAATATCAGCACTACATTTTTGGACTTGTTTATGGATCACAGGAGAACCCTGCTATTGACTTTAATAGGAATAGGGCTTGAATAGCTTTTGTTTAAAATATCGTGTTCATGTTCATGGTCAATCAAAGTATTTTAATTATATTTTTTTTCTAAATTTATTAAAAATATACTCAGTTATAAAAATGTCTTCTATCAGACTTGTAAGTTGCAACAACTAGTCTCAACACATGTGTTTTCAAAATGTTTTTCTCTTGAGAAATTTTTCCTTAGAAAATTAAGAAAACTCCCACGTAAGGATTACTCAGGTAGCTAACACCTCACAGGGTCAATTGTTCAATAATTAAAAAAAAAGGTGAGTGGATGGACGAGGAAATGTGAGATGAGTTGCTAAACGAGATGCCTATTTGTTGGGTTTTGGTGCAAATTTGACCTCTGATTGATGGCTGCTCCTTATGCCATTGCTGTCTGGTTCGTAGCTATTTCTCAGTAGGTTACAAAACAGACGCAAGGTAAAAAGTTTATTTCACTGTGCGTTCCCCTCCCCTCCAGTCCCCAGCAAATTCTTGTCTAACCACTTCCCCAACACAGAGACATCTGGCTGCTCATCCCAAGGCCTGAGTGAATCGAGCATTGTGTGTGTGCAGGCTGACTCTAATGGGATCACACCTGACCCAACCGTGCCAGCGCTGGGGCGGTGTTTGGTGTGGTCAGGGAAGAGCGAGATGAAGGAAGAGCACGGCTCCCCAGAGCATTCCTCTCATAAGTGCTGTGCAGCACAGCCCCTGTAATCCTCTCGAGCCTGCTCTCACAGGTTGGGCTGTGCTGAAGTGCCAGTGCTTCTCTGGAATGCCAAGACATTAGCTCATGTCTACAGGGATCCCTGCAGGTTTGGGGAATAAGGCGGTTTGCCTCTGATTTCCGTACAAAGCATCTTCTTTTTTTTTTTTTTTTTTTTTGTGACATTAAAGGGCAGTTATAGCTACACAGAGAGGTTTGGGTGAATTCCAAACACCCAAACTTCTTAGCTCTACGTGTAGCAAGGCCTGCACTGCTTGTCTGGGATTTTCCCTCAAGAAGTGGCGTTGTTTCATTAATGTAATTATTGCACTGGCCGTACGCTTTGATTAGCATTTCCCTGCAATGCCCTCGTTCTCCTCATCAGTTACAACTGAAAAGTTAAACTTGGAACATGTGGCTGAAAGATTCTAGACCCTCATTTAAAAATGGAGTTCACTTTTTCTGGGTTTATGCAGGTACAAATGTGTGTATAGATTTCTGTGTGGTGTACACTAATTTAAAACAACAAAGAAACAGTCTACGTCCCACTTTCATAGTTTCCAGTTCAGAAATGCATTGGAAGATTGACAACTGCCCTTCAGGCTTGAATTTTCACTTCATCTAAATAGTTATCTCTGAAGAATAAACTCTATGTGTGGTCTGTGTGCCTGTTTTGGGTTGTGTGTTTCACCCTTTTACAGAAAACTGTCCCTTAAACAAGTTTTACTTTAAGTGAATTTGTTCTATAGAAGGGAATTTAGACACACAGTTATGCTCTGGATCGGGGATATTTGAAGAACTGATCCAGATTTAAACACATATGAAGTGTTTAAATTTTCTTCTGAACCAAAAAGTACATGTAAAAGACCTAGATTTTTGTTGTTCTTGATCTATGTGGTCATTGGTATAGAAAATAATCTGGATATTTTCTGAACACATTAGGATCTATCTAGCAGTAGATGCATTAATTTTGTCCGATTTTTCTTCTTCCTCGATTCTGTAATCTGAAGAGAAAATAGAGGTGTAGAAAGAAAAATTAAATTGGTTAGAATGAATATTTCTTTTCCCTCTTTTAAAAGCATCCTCTTATTAACTAAAATGATAAAGGTTATACCACAATGTGGATTGTTGTGGCAATAATACAGCCATATTTGACAAATGTGCTTTGCTTGAAGCACTCCCCAAGTCCTCTGCATGGCTTTTTTACCAGCTCTATCCTCCCTCTGGAGATGTTCCTTTGGATCCTTTGGGCTGTGGAGGATCCTGGATCAGGGTGGTCCTAAGGCTGAGCACACCTCCTTGTTTTCCAGCCAGAGCCCTTTCAGGTTCTGAGATGTGCTGCTCTGAGGCATGGCAAGGGCTGTCCTTTGTGAAGTGATGCAAAACAGAATCACAGAGTAAACACAACTGAAATGTAATTCTCGTTTTGCTATGTTTTAAAAGTAAAAAAAAAAAAAAAAGAAAAAAAAAAAAAGAAAAGGTGCAAAGTATGAACACGGCATTTAGGAAAGGCAGCGTGATAATCCTTATCTGTAGAACATCTAAAGGTGTCAGCATTTGTATGCTGATGTTTGAAGTTCAGTGCTCACACAGAGAAAGCTCCGAGTTTTCGTTGGCCTTGCATTGCTTCAGTCATTCTGCTCAAGACATCATTATGAAGGCTTTTCATATGAAAAGGAAATCATTGCTCTGAGCCTAAACTATGAGGCACAGAAGTTAAAATTTGCAAAATATCTGCTGGATTTAAGGCATGTTAGGCTCATGTAACTGACATACTTTATCTATCTTATAAACAAGAAGCCTCTTTATACTTTGTATTTTTTCTACACAGTAGAAAAGTAGTAGTTCACTTTGTAAGTGAACTAAATATTAAGAATATTGTAATGCCAAATTTTGCTTTCAATAACACCTATGAAGTTTCCAAACCCATCCTTGCTTCCTTTTAAGCCAAGAAGTGTTGGAGAAATTCTAGGAGTTCCTCAGACAGTGTTTTTGTCTAGCAAAGACTCACCCAGAGGCTCCAGAGAGCAAAGGAGTGAATGCTGCTGGTTGCTCCCACAACTGTAGGTTGTGTTTGGCTGGCCCACGTGTGATCTGTGGGCAGAATATCTTATTTCTGGTTGGTGAACATCAGGGTGTCTTGCTGCTCAGGGGAAAGGAACACAGCCCCAAGGCTGAAAAGGAGTATGGAAAGTGGGGATGGCAAAGATGTTTGCCTCGGTGGTCACTTCTCTAGATCTAAATTAAAATGTAGATGCAGCCAAATGATTACTGAGAATTAATTGTTTAATTTGCATCCTTAGCTTGCATCTATTTTTGCAGGTATATGAAGGTGATGAAGGCATGGGGGAAGTACTTCTCTATTAAGAAGAAAGAACTGGGAAATTATTCTGAGAATCCATCCAGAGATATTATGAAAAAAAAACCAAAGTAAGTGACAACTTTAAATCCAAGTATTATCTTGGTCAGAATGAAGTGATTTTAGGTTTACACTCAGAAAAAAACGGGTTTTTACAACTTTGGTGGTTGACCCCCAGGATTCCCACAGGGCTCAAGATGCAGAGCCATGGTGATGCCCCTTGAACAACTGGACACGTGCCAGGCAGAGCTGCAGGGGCCAGACCTCTGAGACCCAGCCATGACACTGATGTGCAGGACAATCCTCAGAGGAGCAGTGACAGTGGAACCAGTCCCTGGTACAAGCTTGCACTGGCATTTCTCCTCTGTAGCTAGTTAAGGAGCATAATGGCCTTAGCCCCTCTCAATGTGCCTCTGAGTCAGAGAGCAGCTGATTTATCATCTGCCACCTTGTCTTAGCTCATTCCTGACATAGCCAGCATATTTTGTGGTGAAAACAACATGTAAAAAAATTCTCTTTATTCCATCCCTTGTCTGACCACATGGTCATACAATATCACCTTCTTAATTAATGGGTATTTTGTATCCAGGGGTGAATGTGTTCAGTTTTGAAAATGTTTGTATTTCCTTTTGTCCCTCTTCTGGCAACAGCTTTTACAGTGATAAATTATTGACACATTCATGATAGCCATAATACTTTATTCTTATGTGTGATAGCTTTTATGGCACTTCCTATTCTGTAGCCAGTTCTCATGCAGTGACATCTGCAAACTACAGAGTCAGTCAGATTTTGTCAGTTCAGGCACAAGGATGGTCAGGCTGCAGCTTCTGTGTAAATTTCCATATTTCCTTTAAAGTCTTTCCTTAGTCATTGGTAGATCAGTAAAATCTGGCTCTAGGCATGCCTAGTAGAATCTAGTCCAATCTGATCTATGCTCAGGTATGAATACTGAAAAAATAGAATCAATAGATATATTAATGTCTTAAGATTTGGATCAAATTGCTCTTGAAACACTGTAATTCATAAGGGCTAGATAGTGATCATTCTAGCTATATGTTAAAAATTCAACTGCTTCAAAAGCAGTTGAAAGTAGAATCTATCTTCATTCCTGGAGCTCTTTACCAAAAATCTCTTTAAGCTCATGACAAATTTCACTTTTCCTTCTGGGAGTGTTTTTCAGTGGTGTTCATTTCTGACAAACCACGAAATTTTGTCCAAAATTAATTTTTAATTTACATTCAGGGCTATATCCATGTTTGAGTATAAACTAATTATGAATGTCATTTTTGCCAGTAGCTCTGTTTTGTGCTTCTTCAGAATCAGGTGTCTTTGGGAACATTGATTTTAGCCAGGTCAAAATACTAAATGGTTGTCTAACAGGCAAAGCCCAGGTGAACTGAAAAGTGACAGGTGAGACCTCCAAAGTCAATTATAACAAACAGCATACACTAAATGAGATCTGTTGGGAGGGGCAAAATAACCTAGTAAACAAATACTTAAAGATATTTGAAAGCAACTTCTTGCTGAATTCAACAAATATGCAGTAATATCAGAAAGAAACTGTAGCTGTACCTTTAAAATACTCTGTCTGTGAAGTCTTGGGCTTTTCATCCCTTCACCAGCGAGGCTCTTTGTTTCATTCTGCTTGTCCCTTAGTTTTGGTTTGTGGAAAAACACTTTACCCAGTCCAGGGTCACAGTGTTACAGTGCTTTCATAGAGTGGTTGGTCAGTATTTTCAAAATTGTTTTGGTAAGCAATTGTTACATGCCTGACTTCTGTAATTTAATTTCATTCCTCCAAATTGAGATTAACCATTGACAGCTCCACCACTAGTGTGTCATATTTATGTCCACAGTTGATCAACCTTGTGGCATTCTGCAGTGGCTGAGAGAACTGGGATTGTTCAGCCTGGAAAAAAAAGGCTTTGGGGGTAACAGCAGCCTTTCCAAGGCTGAAGAGAACCTGGAGGAAAGCTGGAGAGGGACTTTTTTTACAAGGGCATGCAGTGACAGGACAAGGGGGAATGGCTTCAGACTGAAAGAGTAGGTTTAGGTTAGATATTAGGAAGAAATTCTTTACTGTGAGGATGCTGAAATCCTGGCACAGGTTGCCCAGAGGAGCTGTGGCTGCCCCATCCCTGGAAATGTCCAAAACCAGGTTGGATGGGGCTCTGAGCAACCTGGTCTAGGGGAAGGAGTCCCTGCCCATGGCAAGGGAGTTGGAACTGGATGATCTTTAAGGTCCCTTCCAGCCCAAACCATTCCATGAGTCTATGATTCTATGAAATAAGGACCACCTGGTCTGAGGTAAAATAAGAAGTCCATTTATGAACCATGCTTTTTTATATTTGTGAATAGGCTTCTAGGAATTTTACTGTGAAAATGTCTATCTATCTGCCAGATTCCATTAGGTTGGTCCCAGGTTGTTTCTTTTTGTTTCACCACTGTTTGTTTTCTGCTGCCGTTCTTCGTTTTTGCAGTAGTTTCCCCTATGGTGTTTTACTAAGAATTTCACTGGGGAAAGCTTTAAACTTTGCCATTCTTAATATCAATTCTGCCCTAACAACACTGTAAAGAGGGGAAGTCTATCCTTGCAGGCAATTTGTGCCAATCTTCTTTTGGGTAGATCTGCTCAAAGCCGTGTTGTATGATGCACAAAATTGTGTGCTGGATTGTTGCTGCTGTTGATTGCCAACAGCATCTGGGTTTGCTTGGCCTGGGGATGGTGATGTAAAGAGTCTGCACACTTAGACAAACCTGTTTCACACTGAACAGAAACCCAGAGCTTTCAAATGCTTCTCATATCTCAGAAGGCAAAATCATTTGGAGAGTATCAAATCCTAAATTGCTGTTTTTGGACAGAGAACAGGACAATTCCACCGCATGTCCATGGTGTGAAACTGTTAAGGGGTGTTTAGGAGTAAAGATGCCCTTCGTATAAACATATTTAGATGCTTTAAGGGACTGTTCATCATCCTCAGATGCTCAATTCAGAGACCAGAGAGGTGGCTGTACTCAGAATTTTGCCCAGAGATTCCTATATAAACCCCAATGTCTACTAGAAGTACGATCCTCCCCTTGGAAAGATACCTGTCAATTCACAGTTTCTGTGAATAAGGAATCATATTAGTACACACTTACTTAAGAAAAACCAAACTTGCTGCTTTGCTTTTCAAATTACACCTGATCTGTTCTACTTTTATCTGCTAGATTAAACATTGCTTTTTATGGGGAGCCAGTGCTCCACTCAGAGTCAGCGCAGCCCATGCTTTTTTAGGTGCACGATCCCACATTTCTCTGGGGACAGACCCCTTGTTTTTCTTGTTGAAACAACAGGGATTGCTACCTATCAGCCCTTTTGTTCCTGGGATCTGTGAGTTTATTAAGGTTCAAAGGGAAGATTATTTATTTATTTTCCCCACACATAAAAGACACATAAAACAAGTCGCAAAAATAAAGCAGGACCTCTATGATCTTATTTACACTTTGATCTTCTCTTGATGGTTTCTTGAAGTTCATGTCAGCTCCTTTACTGTTCCATACACAACGTGCACTGTCTTCCCCCTCGGTGTTCCCTGGCTGCTGTGTGTGTTTGCTTTTATCAACACACCCTTGACTTCCCCTCACGGTTTGCTCCAAGTCTTCTCACTTTTGGTAACATTTCAATGCTTGCCATCATCAGTCCTACGTTCACTGGAAAAAGCCTAGCCTTGTCTAGCAGGGAGATGAGGAAGCAATCCCTCCTCCCACTGGGCAGCTGCTTCTCCTCCCCTTTTATTTCCCCCTTCTCCCCACCTATTTCCCATCCCCTTCTTCAGAGTCCAGGAATGAATTGGATGTGCCTCTGGAGGTTCCAGGGGCCTGCTTGGCATTCAGGGTCCTCTTCAGCTCAGGTCTCAACGCCAGCTCAAAGCACCTGAGGGTTGGAGCCCTCTGCCCGTAAATGCTGGGGGCATTTATGGTTTAAAAAGAAACGCCTTTGTAGTTTCTTTTTTATTATTATTATCAGGATAAAGCTTCAGTGTCCTCCCACTCCGAGGTTCCAAACTTCCAGAGAGGTTGGCTGAGAGCTCTGTCTCTGTTACTGATTCAATATGATGTCCAGGATTTCTGTGGTGCTGTTGGAGATGTGGTTGCCATTCCAAATGTTCCAGGTTATTTGTTTCTTACTTTGACTCAAGGATTTCCTGTGCTAGATGCAGATTTCTCTCCTCTTTTTTTTTTCCTGAATTCATTTTATCACAAATAAAACTTGTGATAAAAGAAATACTTCTTTTTCCTCTAAGCCTTGGACCTCTAAGAATTAATCTGTCAGTCTTGAAGTGGTACTTTTATGCCTTTCCTATGGGTGTCATATATCCCATTATTCCAATGTTTTCATTATAGTCAGAATATAATAAATATTTTTGCGTGGAAATTATTTTTGCATTGAAATTTATGCTACAATCCTCCTTATTTAATAGACCATGATGGCTGCATGGGTTTTATTTCCTGCTAACAGCAATGAAGTTCCTGATATAAACTAGGAAGCAGTCTGAGCTGTTCATTCTCAATAAAAAGAGAGAATGATGCAAAATGTCTTCTTTATCATAAAACCAGTGTGAATAGCCTCAGGCTGGTGTTTACATCAACCTATAGATTACAGAAAAATCCTAAACCACTACTTTAGACTGGACGACTTCTAAAAATCTCATTTCTTCTACATGAACTTAAATTGGTGGCTGAAGTAGCTGTTGTGCTTACTGAAATTTAAATTGTCATGCTTCCATTCTCTAACTGGATGGAGGAAAATGCACTATCCATTTTTTTTTTGTCTTATATATATATATATAATATGTAAGTTAGTGATTCAACTAAACTTAGAAATATGTTTATGGAAAACCTCAGAATTCAAACAATAAAATGCATTTTTTCGTATTGCTACAGGCTGGAAAAAAACAAGTAAGATTAAGTGAACAATAAATGAAACTTCAACTAATAGGGTATTGTCTTTATCTTTCCATGATTACATACTTCAAATACAGAACATAGATTTGAACTTAATATTAATTAATATTGGTTAATTCATAGGTATTGGAATACCAAGACAATTGGCATAACAATGTGGAAGAAATTGTTCAGTGTCTAGTTACTCTCCAAAATTTAATATCCAATTTTTCCCATCAGCATCTGGGTTGATTATTTAAAAGACCAGAAACCTATATATGTGTGTACATATACTCTCCATTCTTGAGCTCAAATGAGAATTGGTATTTTATATATTATATAAATTTAATATATTTTTCTACCCCAAAAAGCCTTTCCACATTTGTTCCTGGTGTGTCTCTGCTGAGTGTGATTAGGAGAAAATTTAATTAAGTGGTAAAATGGGGCGTGAGTAGATAAGATGGGCATGATTACACACATCTATTTCTTCCGGTGACAAATATGTTCAAGTAGTCCCTGTCTTTAACACCTCATCTACATATTATTTCCCCATTTTCTCTTATTTTAACTAAAAAAAAAAAACCAAAAAAACCACAAAAAACCCAAATCATCTGTTCTCCAGCCTGATTCATCACATGTCTAAAAGAGCAGTGGTGGAGATGTGAAGAACATGTTGGCACTCAGTATGTGGGTACTAGAGCAGGAAGGGAGATGAGAGCTTGCACCAGCACCGTGGCTGAAGAAACTCAGATTACAAATAACCCTGCTTCGAGAGGCTGTAGTCGTTGCAAAGAAATTCCCTTTTAGTCAGAAGAGAGAGGCAAAAGGACGAGGATTTAAGATCCAAAGAATCATTCTAGAGGATTTAAGACAATCACAGAATCATAAAATGGTTTGAATTAGAAGGGATCTTAAAACTGCTCTTGTTCCACGGCCCGGGCCACTTTCCACTGCCCCAGGCTGCTCAGAGCCCCATCCAGCCTGGCCTGGAACATTTTCCAGGGATGGGGCAGCCACAGCTCCTCTGGGCAGCCTGTGCCAGGGCCTCAGCACCCTCACAGGAAACAATTTCTTCCCAGCATATAATCTAAACCTCTCCTCTCTAGGTTTAAAGCCATTCCCCCTCGTCAAAACCCCTCTCCAGCTCTCTTACAGCCCCTCTCGGGACTGGAAAGTGCTACAAATTCCCTCTTCTCCAGCAGGCTGAACACCCCCAACACTTCCAGCCCGCCCCCCTCCCTCCGAGCGTCTCCTCTGGCCTCGCTGCGGAGCTCCGCGGTCGGGTTCTGCGGGCCAGAGCCGGGTGCGGTGTCACAGGGGCAGGGCGCGGGGACTGTCCCCCTCAGCGCTGGGATATCGCAGCGCGGGTGGGCGCTGGCGCTGGAGGCAGGGCGGGATCTGCCGGGGATACACGCCGTGGGATGGCGGGGGCAGTGACTCCCTGCTCCGGGGCTGGGCTGCGGCAGGGGCGCGGCGGGGCTGGGGAGCTGAGCCATGGAGCTGAGCTGTGGAGCTGGGCTGTGGAGCGGAGCCTAGGGCTGTGGAGCCGGGGCTGTGGAGCGGGGCTGTGGAGCCGGGGCTGGCGCTGTGGAGCGGGGCTGTGGAGCGGAGCCGTGGAGCGGAGCCTAGGGCTGTGGAGCGGGGCTGTGGAGTGGGGCTGTGGAGTGGGGCTGTGGAGTGGGGCTGTGGAGCCGGGCTGTGGAGCGGGGCTGTGGAGCCGGGCCTGGCGCTGTGGAGCTGGGCTATGGAGCGGGGCTGTGGAGCCGGGGGTGGCGCTGTGGAGCGGGGCTGTGGAGCGGAGCCTAGGGCTGTGGAGCCGGGCTGTGGAGCGGGGCTGTGGAGCGGAGCCTAGGGCTGTGGAGCCGGGCTGTAGAGCGGGGCTGTGGAGCGGGGCTGTGGAGCCGGGCCTGGCGCTGTGGAGCGGGGCTGTGGAGCCGGGCTGTGGAGCCGGGCTGTAGAGCCGGGCTGTGAAGCCGGGCCTGGCGCTGTGGAGCCGGGCTGTGGAGCCGGGCTGTGGAGCCGGGCTGTAGAGCGGGGCTGTGGAGCCGGGCCTGGCGCGGTTCCAGCCCGGCTGTGGAGCGGGAGCGGAGCGGTGCTGGCGCGCCCCCTGCCGGGCCCACCCGCGCCTCACGGCCCGCTCCCTGCTCCCGGCCGCTCCCTGCCCGGAATTCCAGGGAATCCAGGGGCTGTTTGTCCCGCCGGGAAGCAGCGCCGGTTTATCACGGAAGTTAAAATCTCGCCTTCGTAGTTTATTTTTTTATTATTATCGTCACGGTTGGGTTCGGCGCTTAACGGGCTTGAAACCGCCAGGCCTCGCCCTTGCCGCTCAGCTTCCTGGAGGGAAAAGGGCAGGAATTAAAGCTCCGCTTTAATCGGAGGGTGAGAAAAGAGAAAACCATTTAAAAATTGGGTTTTCTGGTGGTAGAGACTCCAGGTAGGAGCTAAGTGTGTCTGTGGCTGTCAGCAGCATCCTCGTTGTCAAACTAATGCGAGGGGAAGTTTGATAACCCGCAGGTAAAAGCCCTTTGATTTTTGATTTTAAATTCCGATAAAATTTCAGAGGTCTTGTTTGCAGGCAGGATTGTGTTTGCGGGGATATGACATCCCCTGTCTCTACTTTCTGTCTTTAATGCCTTGTCATAGTTCTTGATGCCTGCCTGTCAGCGCAGCGAGAGGGATTTTTTCATGTCTGAATAGTCACCTTAATGATAGCAGATGGAAACGCCACGGGGGGCCCGAGCCCATCACACTGTCATTGTCACAGGCTGCCCTGACCTGCTTCCACTCCTCTATTTTTTTTTTTTTTTTTTTTTTTGTCCCTTTTTAAAGGAGAAATGGATGGTAATTGAAAAGGATCTTAAGCAAGACTTAGGAAGCTGCAGACAAACACGGTTCCCCAGCTCTCCCTCTCTGTTTTCACGAATAAAGTCTTAACCTCTTAAGCACCAATGAGAGTAGAAAGCGGGCTAAATTGGTAAAGCTTTATAAAGATTGGCCTGCCAAAGCTTTTTCCTTCCCCTCCTCGGGGTACATCCAAGCTATGTTGCATCCTTATCACGGTTTGTTTCCTTCCATAGATCTTCTTTTTCGAACAGATTTGTCGATTTCCTAAGGACAAATATACAGGCACCATCACTTCTTTGTGTGCTATGGGTCTTGGCAAGAAACTTCCAGGCTCGTGTCTAAAACTAGTTGTGAAGACTCATAAATTGTGGTTTTCGCTTTAATATTTTAAGGTTATTTTTTATTAGGGTTCTATAACCTGATTTGCAAAATCTGTGTTAAATTACAATCAGTGAGAAATTGGGTGTTGGTTTTAGGAGTGATTTTTAGCTAAACGAAGCCATAAAATCATTACAACTTTAAGAAAGTGATCTGTCAAGGGAGCAGGGAAAGAAAAATTTTAGTTATGTACAAACTTCTGTCTAATATCACGTGATACTAAAATATCTCTACAGGAAAAATTACAGGCTCTTAGTTTTAGTGGATCACAAATAAACTTCAGAAAGCCAGGACTGTGATGTTTTACAGTGAAGAGACCAGTTCTGAGGTGTGAATAAAACTTTGTACGTGGGTTTGAGTGTCCCTTCTGCCATACAGAAATAACATTCCTTTTTTATTTTTCTCAGTTTTAAATGTTAGAATTTTTTTAGCCCAAATACCTTTTAAAATGCGTGTTTTACCAGCTTCAGAACTATTCAATCAAATCATTTAATATTTTGGCTGCTTTCTTAAGTTGAAATGGAATCATACACTAATTATCTTCATTGTTACTCAGAAGCTGAATGAAAGTGAAGAAAAGCACCAAAGCTACTTTCTTAAAATCTTGGATGAAAGAAATTCCGGGTGCAGGAGGAGCAATTAAATAATTTTGTAGGGTGTTCTATTTAAATGAAAATGACACTCTGGGAGGGGTGAGAGGCACTTGCTGGTTTGTTTTATTTTTGTGGGTTTGTTTGGTTTTTTTTGTTTTTTTGGGGTTTTTTTTGCTAATTTTTAGTGCCACATTGAAATGCCTACATCTGCTGAAACTGAATGTGTTAAGTGATGAGACACTTTTTCAAAAGCTCCTTGGTACCTGTCTGAATCCCTAGAGAATGAGTTACCTTTAAAAGCCTGGCTGTGATCTGGATATTTGACTGCACCAGTGATCAAGCTAATTGATTTTTTTTTTTAATGCCTGTCCTAAATCTAGATTCACTAATGCTCGGGGTAAATTCAGAATCAATTAGAATGGAAAGTAAGCTAAAAATGTCTCGGTGGCAAATCTTCCAGTCATTGTTCAGAAAAGATTCTAACTGAAACATATAATTTTTTAAAATTTGTTACTTGGTATAAGCCAATTTGACTCTTTCTTACATCAGGAGGGGATTGTTCTGGCTATTCTCTTACCCATACTCAAATGACCTGCATTAAACCAATAAAATATATTAGTTCATAATTCAGTGGAAAAATCAGAGGTGGACTATTACATGGTTTATAATGAGTAGTTGTAGCATTCTAATTTCAAAGGAAGTTTTTCTCTGTCTCTCCTCTCTCCCACCAATTTATGATTGGTTTACTCAGAAGGAAATTCATGTACTGAGCAAATCACTTGTTCTATTTTGTGCAATTTATAAATTTATATTTTACACCTTCTGCTGTGTTTGTTTTAGTGTTTTACGAAATTATATTTCAGTCCATGGAGTCTTACTATAAAGTCAAACTGACAACTAATACTGGCTAATTTCACCACAGTAAATTAAAAGTGGGTTTGTGGAGTTTTTAAGTTAGGCTGCTTTGTCAATAACCCTGCAGTAAAAATACCACATAATCACAAGGAGAAAAAAGAGAATTTAAAAGCAAACAAAAAGCCTCCTCACCCAAATCCCCAAAGAAGCTTCCCAAAACATTTGCTTTCTGATTATCTGCCTGAAATAGCCAACTGCACAACAGGAAAATAAATGCCAGTGTGATGGAAATCATTTGGGCACAAAATACAATAAAATGTACACAATGGAAAATGTTAAAGGAAAAGACATAGAAAATTATTTTTAAAATTTATCTGAATAATACTTCTCATAGCTCTGACTTGTGCCTGAAACAAATCAATGAATTTTAAGACAAGTCTCTTAAAATATCCTTTAATTAAAAGTGAATACATTGTTCCTACTTTTCTAACAGATTCAATGTTTTCTGTGTAATAGGTCACTGAACACTAACAATCTTCAGTGGAAATTTCTTCATTGTATTCAGGTAAATAATGTTAGAATATTCATAATTTCCTAAAGACATTTATAATGTTTACAGATCATAAGTAGCAGCCAACCATCACCTTTATCATGGGTGTAAACACCATCATTTACAGTTGCTTTCAAACAGTTTTCATTTCTGGCAGTATAAACCCAGCACAAAGATTATCAGTCACATGGAATTATTCCTCACAGCCTACAGGTTAAAGAAGCCAGAAATCTGGCTGCTGGGAGGGTGTCTTGAGTTGGAAGCACCTGAACTAATCCCAGACAAGTGTCAGGTTGTGAGCTTTCTGCCCACCACATAAAAAATGCAATCCAGGTGTTGGTATTTCCTCCCTTAATTCACTCGGCAGAGCACTCGCTGCCATGTGGACTGGCTCTGTGTGGATAATCTCATTACTGGCTTTGCAGCTGTTTGATTTTACTCAAAGGTCAGCTTTGATGTGATTTCTATATCCAGGTCTCCCTTAAATCATGTTCTGAGGGTGACCTTTGGCACAGCGACTGCGGCTGGAAACGGTGATGTTACAGTTTATTTATACAACTTTTCTGAGCCCGATTTTTTATTTGCTGATTGGAGGTGACAAGTGCATTAATTCCTACTTTGTCCAAGTTCTCTGATATAATAGAGTAATTGGGTATAGAGGAAGGGGTGGGGGGGTGGGGGCAGGGAGGGAAAGAAACTTAAAAGAAAAAATTCCAACACTGAAAAGCCACTCTTGAGAATGAATTTCCCTATTGGAGATATTTGCTGGCTGGTAAAAATGTACCACAAGGCAACTCATTTTTATGCAATATGCAACATATAAAATATATGTATATATTTTAATAAAATACATGCATTTTTTTAATATGTTGAAACAATGAAAATCTGGCAAAAAACTAAACTTTTAACAGCGTGTGTCCTGCAATAAATAGGAATACGGTCTCCATTCCTGATTGCAACAGTTTAATAGGTTATCTCAAGTGCTTACTGGAAGCAGAGAAACAAAATGACACTTGTTTTGGTATTTGCTAAAAGGTATCTTATGCAAAAGTTACCAATAGGATAAACCTGAGGCTACAGGAGTTTATTAATGCTTCACCATGCCTTATGTGCACTTTTGCCCCTACAACCTTGATCCTGTAAGTGCTTGGGCATCCAGGTTCTGAGCAGTCAACACTGGACATTTGATCAGCTTCCCTCATTCTCAGGATCATGCTTTTGTGGTCACACCAAAGAGCCATGAGGGTATGTGGGTTTGTAGAATTAGGATCTATATTAAATACTATTATATCTACATTTTGAGTCTTAAGTACTAGCCAAGAAACACAATTGCCTACAACATTAATAACCTAAATTTATCTTTAAGTCTTCCATTGCTATTGCTCACTAGCTGGATTTTTGAAGAATAGGTGAGGTTTGCACAAGCAAATTGTTGTTTACTACAAATATTTAACCTCATACTTGTGCGTGTAACAAGTAGTCACGATGTTTCTTAGGTCCAAATTAAACTCATGTCAAATAAAGAGGCCATTTATCCCTAAGAACAGGTACTGAATTAGAATTGATAACTATAGTAGTACTTATCTACTGTGAGTGATCTGGGCTACTTGTATGTTTAATTGAGATGAGTACACATCTGTAAAGAGCTATCAATTTCATCCTGAAGTCAATGTCTGGACAGGTTTCCTGCAATGCACTCAGTTGGTGTTTATTTCCCATCAGCAGCTGGAGAGCTGGCTTGGCTCAGAGGTTGCTGTCTGAAGGGATATGAGGTGAACCTCACTTCCACAGCTGTTCCTGTCCACAGTGGAGAAGGCAGCTAGCTTGTCTTGGAGAAATGTCCCCAGTTTTGGTTAGAGGGCCTCTACCCAGCCGTCTGTCCCGATGGCCACAGCAACACAATCCCTTTTGGAGAAATTCCCAGTCTGGTTCCATAGATGTGCAACTTGGTAGGCAGCACTGGCACTGCTGGGTGCCCTTCTTGGTGGAGCACAAGGAGGGTGCAAGCAGAGGATGAAGTGATTAGTACCTCCATTACTGGGAGACTTGAATTTTATCCAACTTCATTTTGGGAACAGAATAGTAATTTGCTTAGCAATTTTTTTCAGAATAGTCAAACACTGGTTATTGTGCAGTGGTTTTATATTTTGTCATCTCACACTGATCTAATACATTTCAGAGTCATTTTATGATCTGGAATATGTGAATATTCCAAGTTCAAATATTCCTTTCATACAATGAAAGGAATAGCTGATACAAACTTTAAAACAGAAACTGGGCTTGTACGCTCTGGCTTTGATATTAGAAAGCAGGATGAAAGGATCCAACAGTCATGCATCTGGAATGAACACTAGATCACAAATTGCAATGGGATGTTTTCAAGAAGGACCCTTTGAAGCTAAATTTAGGATAAAGGTGCCAGATAGAGTGTATTTTTATCCTCAGAAGCTTCAAGTTCACTGAGGTAAGGAAAATACTAAGAGGATTACACTAAGAGGGGAAACTGCTCCAATGCATGCTCTGGATGTGTGTACTTTAAAAACGTCTTCAGATTTAGGTATTAGAGCTGAGCCCCTGGCTGTTACTTTTTAATCTTTTATTGCCAAATAAAACCTATCCAGCAGAGGAGAATTCAGGACCTATAATCCTTGTGTATAAGCCTGGGATTGTAGCTAACCTTGACAATTACAGCCTGTTGTCCTTTTATCACTGAGGAGGATCATCTCTAAACCAGCAAGCTGGGACAGACAATCATCAGCTGATATAATCTCTCAGAACTTTATCAGATGTTTTGGGGTTTTTTTAGAGGCCTGGGGGTAGAGTTGTTTTTGGGGTCTGGGTTTTGTACAGTTCAGCAGCCTATTTCTGCTAAGATTTAGAAGCGTTGTTGTGTACACTCTTGTGTTCTTGCTCTGTTGCAGAATGTGGAGCAATTTAAATTTCTCCCTGAAAATTAGTAATTTCTTTCATTCATACCAGGAAATTTTCGGTGATTTGCATAATTCAGTTCTGATTTTCCATCACGCTGTTGCATTTTATGTATAACCATTCAACAGCCAAGGCATTCTGAACAGGAGAAAGCATAATAGAGGAAAATAATTGAGACCCTTTTAGGAGTTAAACACATTGAGTAGAGCTTTAGGCCTTTACTATGAATACCAGATCAAACTGTTTTTATTAGAATGATATAAAAAATATATGAAAAAACTTTTACTGCCTACAGTTTTGATTTGACTGCACTGGCATTCTTTTTGAAGCCTTTCCCCCTCATGTTTTCTAACATTACAAGGTTTTGCTTTGCTAAATAGTGAAGAAATCATTTTTACTCTCTAATTTTTTTTCCTGTAGGCTTTTATATAGATGCCTTATGCTCTTTTCTAAGTTTTACAAATTAATTTGAGAGAATTTGATGTTTATCTTATGAATGCTTAAGGAAAACTCAGAAGTCTCATAATGGCACCCTGTCTCTGATGTGTGATACCATAGTTCTGCATGCCACAGTAAAACAATCTGTGTAATTTTTCTTGCTGTTTGCAAACTTGACAAACTTTCTTGGCTTTGTTTGCAAATTTGACTGTTCTATCTTATCTAATTCCCCTGTAATTGATGGGATGCTAGTCTTGAACAAACTGCAAAATTAATTGCAAAATTTTAAGCCCCTCAAAACAAATTTAACAGTCATTTTTGAGATGTCCATGGGTGGGCAACAAGAAGAGATGACTCTACTTCCACTGTATTTGCACTCTGGCTGGATTTTGGCTGTTTCTCTCATAACAATCAAGGTGGATTCTCAAAGTTGAAAAGGCTGGACTAATTTGAATTTCAAAGACAATTGAATTTTATAAAGTGGGAGTTTATGCTAGGCAGGAAAAATAGTTTCTCAAGCTAAGATACAAACAAGATACCACAAAATGATGCTCCTTCATTTAGTTGCTATGAGGTAAACTCTAGTTTCTGTAATTTTGTCAGAGTGATGACTGTACAAGTTGTCATGGGGAAAAATGATCTTAAAATGCTTCTAGTGTAAATGAGCTCTCCTCTCCTCTCCTCTCCTCTCCTCTCCTCTCCTCTCCTCTCCTCTCCTCTCCTCTCCTCTCCTCTCCTCTCCTCTCCTCTCCTCTCCTCTCCTCTCCTCTCCTCTCCTCTCCTCTCCTCTCCTCTCCTCTCCCCCAGTGTTCACACGGTAGGGGACAGGGGAGTTGGCTTTTTTGTTGGGTTTTGGGGTTATTTTCCCTGTACTCTGATCAAGTGACAGAGAAAGCTTTGCTATGCTTGGACTAAGCCTTGTGGTCATGGAAGTGTAAGGTGATGACAGAAAGTAGTTGATTAGAAAAGGAAAGATAGAACTGAAAATTTCTAACTAATCTTTCTTGAAAAAGACATGGCAGAAAATAACACTGGCATTTCAGACAATTTACTGTCCTTATGAATGCCCTGTAAATACCAGAAGGAATAGAAACATAATTGAATATCAGGCGTTTCCTAAACTACAGACTTATTTGAAATTGCTACCACTACTATCTGTTTTTTAAACTTTATTCACTTAAAATACCTCTTTACAACTATTCAGATGCTCTGGTAAATCACCTACGTCAGGAAGTTTTCCCAGGAAAGGCTAAAGTTAGCACACTTAATTCTAGGGTTCTATTCCAAATATCTTTTGTTCGAAATCTGGATTCAATTATTAGGTTTAATTTCTAGGGGTTTTTTTTCCCTCTGTAATTCAGCCCTGTGCTCCTGTCACGTTTCACTGGGTAGCTCTGGAACACCTAAGGGAGCCTTGCAATACCTGTAGGAGGTTAATAGTGAGAGGAATCCACAGGCACTTTGGAGGTCAGTGCTGGGGGAATGAAAGACAAGGTTTGAAAGAGGATGTTTAAAGAGATTGTAGGATGAAAAGTGTTCCCATTAAGGATGATTAAACATTGAAAAAAAGCACCGAAAGGATTATGGAATCTCAGCCCTTGGAGGTTCTCAGGACCTGAAAGAACTCACCACTGAGCAACGAGGCTTGAAGTCAGGGCTGTCCCAGCTCTGAACAGAACTTTGGAGATGATAAACTCCTAAAGTCCCTTGCACCATGAATGATTCTGTGATTTAATCTTTCTATATTTTTTTTCCCCTCCCATTTCTCACCACAGCCTTACAGAAGAATTTTCTTGATGAAACATTTTCTGGAACAATGGAGCTGATGAGATCCTGCATTTCTCCGTGCATTTCCACTCTACTCTGCTGGAATGTGGGTAAAGCAGGGCCTTTGCCATACCTTGGACTGGACTGAACATGGACCAAAAGGTGAGAATTGCTGATCAAAGAGTGAGAACTGCTGACTGTTCCCTCGGCTGACAGCAGAGGGAGTGAATTCGAATGAGAGTTGAGATCCAAATTTTAGGGAGAAGGGTCAAGACAGGGTCCTGGATACCAAGTTATCTTGGCAGGGACCCTGTTGAAGAGATGGAAATGGGACAGAAATTACCACTGCTTTCCTCCTTTTGAATTCTTCTTGCTGAACAATAGAGCAGAATCGGATGCCATAGATTGCAAATGTGAAGAACTCCAAATGAGCCCTTGAAGAAAAGGAGAAACCTGGCTTATGCCACTTTATCATGCACTTTAATTGAAAACAAACTTATTTAACCTCGTTGAAAGCTTGTAAAAGCCTTGGAATATATATTTGTGAACATTAAACAAAAAACTGGATACATATTTATAAACATTTGTACATGAAAACCGGGTGATATTTCAGCATAAAATCAAAATAATTTTGTGATTTACTTTTTAAAAAGCATGTTACATACCAGATATTACTAAAGTCTTGCTTAGCCCACAGTCAAATGCTGAAGACCTATTATTGATGTTGTGAATACTAATTGCTTCCACCACATTATCTTTGTTGTGAAGCTTCACCTCCTGATGAATGCAACCAGTGCAGGATGCCAAATCAGCCCTATCAAGTTCAAAGGTCTGGCAACAACAGAACCTTTCCCCACTCATCAAGTGCATTAACATATTGCCAAGTTCCCTGCTCCATGTGAGCTCCTGGTGCTGGGGGATCCATCTGAAGGGAGGTGCTGATACTGTGAGTAGCACATCATTCACTCAGCTCAAGGAGTATTTACCCAATTAGCTGCTTTAGCCTGAGATGGTGTTATGCTAACCATTATTTGGAGTTTTGATACCTGCCAAGAATTACAGGACAAACAGCTTGTTCTGGGGGTGTGTGATATGTGTGCACAGCAAGTTGTGTGTCTAAGTGATTTGCAGATTTTAGTTAAACTCCAAGTTGTTTATTTCTGCTATTAGGTCTTTTGTACTGATGTACCTAAATGGAAATATTCTCCTTGTTGACCTGATGTCTTGGTTTGGAAAGACAGGTATCAGCCAGGGACAGCTGGAGTTTCCCTTGGAATGGAGAATGTAAACCCCTCACCCCCTCCAAATTATAATTTTGCAATTAAGGGCTTTCAGGCAAAGATTTGGGAATAGGAATAACAGTTCTTTACTAGGATTACTAACAACACAAATGGAGTAGAAAAACAAAACCACCCAACCAAACCAGCAAACAAACAACAATTTTGGAAAACCCTGACAGAGTCAGAGCTACAACCTGACACCCTGTTGGTCAGGGTGTTGGAAGCAGTCCAAAAGTGAGTCCTCCTGGAGTGGCAGAGGTGGTTCTGGTGGAGCAAAGATGATGCTGTAGAACAAGGGTCCAGTGGTGGTGAGAAGGGTCCAGTCTTACTCCGGGAATCAGGTGAAGCTGGATACTTTCTGTGTTCCTGTGTCTCAGTTTTATCCAGGTAGGAATGGTTGGCTCCCCCCACTGGGTGGAGCATCTCACAGTAGGATGATGGAATGTGGATCTATTTTGGGGATGTGTGCTTTTAGGGGTGTCTTAATGGTCCATTAGAAGAAAATATTCCCCAGGTGGTGACAGAGATAAGAAACACTGTCCCACCTGGTTTGAACAGCTGGCCCATTATCAGAAGGCATCCACCCCCCTCCTCCCAGAGTTACAAGAGATAAAGAAGAACAAGTCTCCAACTGCTTTCAGCAAATGAAATAGAATACACATTTTTGGTTGCATAACCCAAGACACCCGACATAACTGACCACCCAAAGCTGACCACTCCTGAAAGCTCAGTGTATGTGCTTGCTAAATGTACTCTTGTTAGTTACATTTTCCCTGCAGTTTAAGAGGGACATGCACAGTTCTCTTGAAACACATAAAGCAAACTGGATTATAGTTTCCATTAATCCTATCAAATCTGAATATTGATAGATTTTTGAAATGACCCAAGAACAATCTCTTTTTTTCTTTCTTCTTGTTTTTAGTTAGGAAAAAAAAAAAGTAAGCATTTACTGAAGTATCTAGTGCTATTGGCAAAATGATTTAAACTCATTTTAATGGATAATTTATTTGATAAATTTGTCTTTGAAAGAGTTCATCTGGTAATACACCTCTCTTTATTGCTCCAGAATACCATGTCTCATTTCATTCTCTGGTTATGTTGAGTATGATACAACTAATAGTCTTTGAGTAATGAAAATTCTAATATTTGAGTTTAAAATCTTCTTCTCCCCAACATCACCCCCCCCCATTACTTCAAGGTCTCCCTTTTCATCTTAATATTCTGCTTAATTGAGATTCACCTGTCTTATTTTCTTGCATGAAAACCTTTATTTAGGGAGTTATGAAAAACAACCCATATGCAAACCATGTAACAGGAAGCTGAAATTGAACCCAGCACCCTCAGAAGTTGAGTTGCATCAGCACAGGGCAGTCTGAAAGCTCCCTTGAAGCCACCTGCAATGTGTATATGGAAATGGTGATGGAAATTATGAAACTGGTATTTTTATGATTCTCAGTATTTCCTGTTTTGGTCAAACCAGCAATTCAGGGCAAACTTGAGATGTTTTCATTTCTGGCCTCTGGTAGCAGAAGATGGTGGAATACCTGTGAAAGTTTAGATCCAAATCTTTATCAGAACTTGTAAAATCATGTAGTCCAGTTCTTGGATATGCTGCTGGAGCATTTCTTTTCATGCTTAATTGAACAAAATAATGTTTTGCTGGCATTCTACAGTCCACAGTAAACTTCAATTATAGTTGTTTTTGTCCCTTGCTGTTCTGTAGCCCAATGTTATCTGAAACATTTCCAGGTGTATTCATTCAGCAAATTTTTCTTAGAAATTAGAAACCATCTTCACAGCCTGACATTCTTCTAATGTAACCTCTTAATCAGTGGTTCAGGATGCTTATTTATGGTTGTGCAGAAAAAAATGTACAAGCAGAAACTGTTCTTAGAAATACGTATATAGAAATACCCCCCAGTATTCCCAATCTAGAGCAGCTGTTAGTGGCATTTTCTACTACAACTTTTTAAGGACTGAAATGTGCAATGCTGACACTTACCATTAAGAGTGTCCTTTGTAAAAAGAATTCCCTCCATTCCTAATTTTTCTCACCTTATAGTCAGTGTAATAGAATGTTGAAGACTAAAGCCTTTGACTATATTATTGCTATAGCCATTCCTATTTGAAAATGGGGTTTAATTAAAAATACTTTTGAGCTGTTAACCTGTAGCCAAGGTTTAAGTCTAATTCTTTAGTAAATGTGCACATTTGAAGCAAAAATAGCTCAAACTGGACTTTTGGCGTGTTTAACCAACATTGTTTTAGATTTGGAGTAAAACTTTTTATTGGCTCAAAGACTATGGATTTGTTGCAATCTTTGCAGTTCAGTGAACTTTTTTTTTTTTTTTTCTTTTCCTGTGCATACATATTTCAAGTAAACTCTGTAGTTATAACAAGTGACACGTTATGGACCCTAAATCGTTGCACTGTGAAATATGCACAGAAAAAGGACAAATGAAGATATCAAGGGTCTGTTCCATTTCTCACTGAACTGTAAAATGCCACCCTTGTTGTACAGCAGATCACTGGTTCTGAGCAGGGCTCATTGACTGCTAAGTTGTGGATAGTGTTTCACTTTCTGCAACTGTTAATATCCTGGGTTATCCAGGCATAATGACCTCTCTATTTGTGACACATTGTTGAATTTTCTGGTTCTTTTAACTTATTCAAACCTTTTTTTTTTTTTCTCCCCTTCTTTTTCTCCATTCATTGGCAGGCTGGAAGGATTCTGAATTGAGCTGCAGTACAGAGCTGCCTTGCTGTTGATCAGCCAATTGTAGTTAAAATATATGGTGGGGGCACATCTGTAAATGAACACAAACCTAAAAATGTGAAGGAAAGGTGCTCTACATCTGCACTAACCCTTCTTTTATGTAGGGCAATGCAAGTGTTTTGGATAATATTGGTCTATCTGCAGTATAGTTTGGTTTTATTAGTTCTGATATAGTAAATAATCCATACTATAACAACCTATATTATGTTATAGCTGACATTTGAAATTAAACTGATAGGAATGAAATTCCAACTTTATAACTAGTCACTGGATTACAATTACATTTCAATACCTAGGGTATTAAATGTTTTAAATGTTGATGAAAACTTGCATTTTTAAAAACTTTGATACTGCAAAATACGAAAAGAAAACAGGGATTTTATGCAGTGTACAGCATTTGGTTTCCAGACCTAAATCCAGACCTGGCTTCCTCTGGGTTTATAAAGATTTCAAGTTAGTGGAAGTATAGAACTTTATCTCAGGTTTGGACCCATGTTTATCTATTCCTCTATTGGTTCCCCACCAAAAGAACAGTGTTAATTTTGTTTTTATTTGCACAGTGTGTTCTGGATAGCTCTGAGCTTTCTTTGGTCCTGTAGAGAGCAAGTTGCATTTTGGAGAGCTGCTTTAGCTGCCTCCAACAAGGAGTAAAGTGTGTTTGTGCATACCTGCAATATGTCAGGTGCATAAATATTTTACTCATCTTCAGCATTGCTGGCTCTCTTTTATGTAGTGTTTTCTATGCTTTGTTCCCTCATTAAAATCTGTAAAATCTTGCCAAATTTCTCTGTTGTAATAGAAGAAAATACTTGCTGCTTTCAGAGAACTTTGAAACCAGGGCCCCATATATTGAATAATATGGAGGATCTAATATTCAACACTGGAGGCTTTTCTCCTTGTAGCAATCAATATTTTTGTCTCAAACATTGAAATGTTCTGACTTTTTTTTTTTTTAATTGAGGCCTCTATGATGTGACAAAATTATTAAAAAAAATTAAAAGAAATATATTCATTTAGGTTATTGGTGTCATATCCTTCAAGAGCCTGAAAAAATTCCACTTTTTGAAAAAACCATTCTTTCTATGTAAAAAGTATTTACAAAATGCACTCTAACTAGGCCTAGGCCATCTCAGAAGAGGCAAGGGAGAAGATCTGTTAATAAATGAGACCTGTTACCTTGTTCAGCATGACATCATTTGCTAGGATGGATGTGTTCCCAATGGCACAGCTCCAAGGGTCACTGTGCCTTTTATGCCTGGACTTCCCAGAAAAGAAATGGCTGCATGGGATAGGATGAATGTTTTACTAGACCATTGGGCACATTGATTTTTATTTCCATGGATATGTAGATCAAATTGAAATAACCTGAAGGGGCTGATGTGATACCCTGGGACTGTTAGACATGTCAAGATTGTAGGAAGTCTGTATCTTTCTGCTTCTTGGTACTCCCTGTAGAAAAATAGCGTGGGGTGTCATTGAGATCTGTCACTTGCTGACACTTAGGGGGGAAAAATAACCCCCACCTCTGCCAGACATTCCCTAGACGTGTCCCAGCTGAATAAGATTGTGTGCTGGACCTAGTTTTGATTTATTTACATTTAAAGCAAGGGCTATGCAAGTCAGACACGCAGGATCCTGGCTGGCTGATATATCCTTAAGCAACTGTCTGCATATTGGCATGTGAAGAATTCTTTCTTGCCTGATGTAGGACACTGCTTTGGAAATGTGTTTTTGTAAACACCCTGAAACTACAGAGCAAGAACGGCTTCTATTTGAGGGCTTGATAAAATTGCATTTGTTTAAGAAACCTCCGTTCAACTGTCATGTTAAAAAGAAACTGTTTATACAACCATAGAAGATCAAAATTCACAGAGAACAAAGAAATCCGGAAAAATGAAACTGAGCAAAAACAAACCAGCATGAACCAAATCCTGTTTGAAATTTGGACTTTGAAATTTGCCAGGGATTTTTAAAGATTTTCTTTTACATGAATATTTTTTCATGTAAAATTGTTCATGGGTTAAAAGGTCAAAAAATTTTACATGGGTTATGTAGTTCTCAGAGAAAGTAGGAATATAAGCTATTTTAAACATCCCTGTCATAAATATTGCTGTATGTGTGCAGTGCCTTTTCATTTCTTGAAGCTGCTTTGCAGCTTAAAAACATTTAGGCAAAGATAACTTTATGTCACACAAATTTAGCAGATATGTCTGTGGAAATAAAGTTTTGTGACTATCTGATTTTTTTGTTCAGCTGATATAGATAAAATAATCTAAAATTAATTAATGTTGCAGAGTTTGTCAGAGTGACAGGGAGATTTCAATTTTGCCTTACTGTCAGGAATACCTACTTTGTGTCTTCTTCTTAGCATGTCTTGTTCCCAACTTTCACGTCTGGGATAAAAATCTTTCTCTCTTTTGATATATTCACTACTGGTTGTAGTGAAGAGGTGACCAGAAGAAACTACTCAGGGAAAACTTATTAATTTCATATAGTTTGACTCATGAGCTGATTTTCACCTTTTCTTTCACCTATAAGCAAATAAAATTTGGACTGGTTTCAAGAACCTCACTAGAAAGTCTTAAAATCCCATATGTTAGGCTTTTAAAGCTCTGTAATATTTTTTGGTAAACCTTCAGAGACAGAGGCAGTTCTGAGGTTGAAAATCAGGTTGAGGTTATTATTCTAGGGAAATGTATTACTTTCTGATGTGCTTAATGGGTATTTCATTAACACAGATAGTGAAATAAAATGCTACACATGTATATACACATCCATATCTTTGGATCCACATTTATCTATTATGTTGAGAAAATGAACGAGGCTCCATCAGGCTGGTGAGCACCCGCCAGTGGTGTTCCTGAGGGTCCAGTTCCAGGGCCATATCTTCAGTTCCATATCCTTATCAATGGTCCAAATGCAGGGTTTGAATGCACCACTAGCAAGTTTGCAGCTGATGCCAATCTGGGATGTGCTGTTGACTCTCCTGAAGGATGAGACACCTGGCAGAGGGATCCAGATGAAGGATCAGTGTGATGGGGTTTAACAAGTCCAAATGCTGGATTCTGCATCTGGGACGGAGTAACACCTGGCACAGGTATAAATAGGGAGAGGAGAGTCTGGAGAGCAGCCCTGCAGACAGATCTGGGGGTGCCTGTCAGCAGCAGGACAAGAGAAGGCAGCAGAGTGCCCTGGCAGCCTGGAGGGCAAGCTCCATCCTGGGGGCATCACACACAGCTCAGCCAGCCCAGCCAGGAGCTGATCATCCTGCTGAGCCCAGCTTGGTGGGGCCTCACCTCCAGTGCTGTGTGCTGCTCTGGGCCCCACAGACTGCACCTGAAGCTCCTGGAATGCGTCCAGAGAGGAGCAACAAAGCTGCTGAAAGGGGGGGGAGAGGATGTGCTGTGAGGAGCCACTGAGGGTTTTGGGCTTGTCTGGTTTGGAGAAGAGGAGGCTGAGGGGTGACCTCCTCAGTTTCCTGGGGAGGGTAAGAGGGACAATCTCTTCTCCCTGGGATCCAGTGATGAGTAGGAATGGTTCAAAGCTCTGCTGGGGTAAGTTCAGACTGGATATGAGGAGGCATTTCTCTATGGAGAGGTGCTCAAATGCTGGAACTGCTTCCTAGAGAGGCAGGTGATGCCCCAGGCCTTTCATAGTTTAGAGGCATTTGGACAATGCCTTTCACCATATGCTTTAACTTTTGGGCAGCCCAGAAGTGCTGAGGGAGTTATATTGTAGGTCACTTCCAACAGAACTGGTCTGTTTTAGACAGAAAAAAATATTTTCAGAAATCTGTTCTCTTTTTTCTTAATTCATGTGGTTTGGGTTCAAATGCTGTAAAAGAGTAATGGGGAATGTAATAATTTTGAACCTGATTTAAAAATTCCAATGTTGTCAGTATCATATAGAGCTAGAAAACTGTTGTGGTTGAGGAAGTTTTTCTGATTTAATTTGCACTGTTCTTAATATTACTTCATTTTCACTCCAAAAAGTCTTAAGGCATGAGTCACTTCCCAGTTCTTTTATTTAATACAATAAGCTGCAGAGGACTTTATTCTTCTCCACATCTTTATTTACTACATTAGATGCTTATTTATCACATTAGCTTCAGAAATCAAGTGTTCTTTCCTGGTGAAGGCATGCTATTTGAAGAATAAATACTGTTTTATCTGCTAATTTATTTTTGAGCTCTGGTAAAGTGTGGGGTTTGGAAACAGTATAAGCATTACATTATATTTGCATTTTCCACGTAATGGATTTTTGTGGGGGTTTTTCTCATTTGTTTTTTTGTGTTCCCCTTTCTCAAAATGAGGCTTTCAATGAATTGCTATTTTGATGTTGTGATGTCACTGTATTATTTGCTGTTCATGTTATTTTCATAAATATTTTCTATTTCATGAGAAAATAGAAACATGCTGTGTTTTATTAAAACATTTTAAAATTGAACAGAACCTGTACATAATTTTAATTGGTAATTTTTGTTTTTATTTTGGTCTTAATGCTTTGTTTCTTTAATTGCAGTGCTTTTCTTATTTATTTATTCAATTATGTAGCAAAAATGGGCCTTATTCTTTAGTTTGTGTGGTAACTTGTGATGGAAAAGGGTCAGTGTTTGGAAGTCAGGCCACTCTAAAAAAATCTAAAGAGTGATTGTCGTCTAAAATCAGTTGTTTGCTTCTCTGATTTCATATATTTTTGTTAACAAAAGCTTAAAGCACATTCTGGAATAGAAATTAAGACCACTGAGCTCAAGCTGGATACATTATTAACACCTTCTATTAGCAGTTATCAAGCACACAATGCAAAGAATTCATTTATTGAACAAAAATGGCCAAAGTTTAGTTCTTTCATTAGGATTGGTTTTCCTTACTCTTGCATAATTGAAGAAAATAATCCTTTTAAAATAGATTGTTGATTAAAAATGAAATATTTTTCTGGAAAAAAATGAGTTGCTGAGAGGTTCCTTTCCATTGTGTTTGGTTAGATCGAGTGTTTAAATGGCATTGAAACTCCAACAGTCTGAAGAAATGGTGACCATGCTCCCACTGTTTTGTCTGTTATCTGGAATTGCTCCAGAATGATCCAGATCAGCAAATAAAAATTAAGTTGACAGCTGCAC
Organism: Phylloscopus trochilus trochilus; assembly: GCA_016584745.2. Classification (NCBI taxonomy): domain Eukaryota; kingdom Metazoa; phylum Chordata; class Aves; order Passeriformes; family Phylloscopidae; genus Phylloscopus; species Phylloscopus trochilus. The sequence goes on from WQNJ02000001.1 coordinate 2,219,044, forward strand.
AGTTCTTTATTTCTCTATGCAGACTGATTATCATTTATGCAAAAAATATTGTAGTTTGCACGTCACGAGGAGAGAGATTTCTGAAGTTTCTGAGAGTTACTAACTATAACACTGTTTGGTTCTTGCCTGTGTTTCTTTTTGTCAGGAAAAAAAATGGTAATGGTTAATAGCAGATCTCTTTGGCAAATGGTGTGTTTCTCCATGGATTTCACGTTCACTTTATCTGTAGTGTCATGTTATTTTAAGTTGCAGCATATGTAGGCCAACAAAAGCTGACATAAAGGGAAGCAGCACAGTGCAGGGTAATGATATGTGACACATCCAGATTGAGGAGGAAACTCGCTTTCTTGGAGCTAATACCTACTGCTTACTGTGCTTGCCATCAACGTGCCCTCCTCTCTGCATACACTTTGCCCTGTGCCATCAGAAAATACTTATGCAGAAATACTTATGTAAAAACCCTGCTGGTTTGTTTTGAAAACAGATAGTAAAATCATTGAGTGTTTCTGACATGTTGATTCATAATTCAACCCTGATCTTTTTATCCTTATTCAAAAATCACTCTTACGCAGCAACAACAAATTAATCTGGATGTTTTCCCTTACATTTTAGTCAAAATATTAATATTTACTGCTATCCATATTTGTGAGAGGTCAAGTTATGTGGCCTTATTCAGGTAAACCTTATGGACAGCATAAACAAAATAGAAAAGTAAATTTAAAACTACAAATAAATGGAAGTGTAAGTCAGTTATCAGTTCTAGAAGGAAAGCAAGATAAGCTAATCAAGCTCTTTAACACAGTCTGAATTTTGGAGATTTTTATGTATTTCACAATAAATTACATCATAAGGGTGTGCTGTGAAAGAAAAATATATGCCAGACCTGGTGGAATATATTTTTGACCAGAAATAAAAATTTCCAAAATGCAGTGTTTGCTTAAGGGTTAAACAATCTGGCAAATGGGTTTTCTTATCCCGGGAAGTTTTTTGAGGCTTGTGTTGCATTTTGCACTGGGAGTTTGCTTTGTTTTTTCACTTTCCTGGAGAAGAGAGGCTCCCTGGAATACCTGTGGGAGTTGTGCAGGAAAGGCAGATGCATGGTCCTGTGCCAGGCAGACTGGGATTCCCAGCCCAGCTCCCATGCTGCTGGCATCCTGGCACAGGTGTGCCACACAGGGAACTGGATCTGAGTGCAAATATGGGTAATAACTATCATTTCACCCTGTTAATTTTAACTTGTGCTCTGCTTCCAATCATTGCATGCCTGCCAAATGCTTCCTTCTGCCACATGAGCAGCAATGCCACGGGCCCAGGCAGAAAAGGTGAAAAGGGATGGAGAAACCACCCAGAATCACTTTCCTTATCAGCACTCGTGGTAAAGGGAGTGTGACCTGCTTGTAGGGGAGGAATTTGTTTGAAGAAATGCAACCTTACCTATGAATCTGAGTTTATTTACTCAGAATTAAAATGTGGGTGGACCAATGAAGCGGGAGACAAATGTCTCAGAATATATTGTCTATACAAGGTGATAAACAGCAGGATAGTCACTGCCATTGATCAGAGAAGAACGTTTTTCCTTAAGAAATAAAAGCACCCCACTGTTTATTGTATTCTTGCTATTGGAGGGATTCATTTTAAAGTAAAATATAAGTGGTCCTAAATTGAAAATAACAGCACTCATGGGAAAAGTCTGAGAGAAAGCTCAAGAAAAAGTCATGCAAGTGAAGCTAAACTGTTGGAATTTTCCAGTACAAATGAAGATCAAAACAACTAAATATTTTAATATTACTGAGTATTCTTAAGGCACGAGAAAAAAAGCCTTTTCAGAACTCAAAGTTAGGATATTTTGCTTTTCACTTGAGCTTAGAAGGTTCACTGAATCTGTGGGTTACCCATTCAGAATTGGCTTTGGAAAATATGCCCAAGTGTTTAACTACTGTAGTATTACCTGCCCTATTAATGAAATTGCTTATGTTGATTCACTGATGAATGAAAAAGAAAGATGTGGCTTTTCTTGTACTTGTTGTTCATTTTGTTCTGTGGCCTCAAGGTTTTAATAGATTATTGATTTCAATTTGTTAAAGAGTTTGCTGTCATTTTCATAGCTTCTGCTCTTGGTCTGATTTAATCTACCTAATAACTATACATTTTCTGTTAAAAAATAGTGTAGGTGCTCATGGAATCTTAAACTTGAATTTCCATCATAAATAAACAATATATTCTGTAAGTAAGGGTTCTGCCCATTTTGTCATGAGGACAGTGGAGTGAGTCCTGCTTGAGTAGAAGTAGCACCTGAGAAAATGCCACGGTGCCTTTTCATGGACTGAGCTAAAGAAATAACATTGAGCTCATTTCCACGGTACAAAATCTGGATTTTACAAGGCAAAGTAGATGAGGTGTTAATGCCTCAAATTCAACAGATCATAATTTGTGAATGTCTGTCTTTTTTTATTTGGGACATTTTGCCACATAAGCAAGGATCAAAAGAGCATTAATAAGGCAAATTGACTTAATTGAGGAATTAAACCAGTAAAATTTACTCAGGTTTCAAAACCATCCAGAAAGTTTTTTCTGTATGTGATGTGTCTTGATTTCAGAATATGCCAGTTTAAAGTCTTTCAATGGTCTACATGGGAATGTACCAAAATGTCACCTGTAACTCATTATATTTCACCAAAAGACAGGGATAAAAATTCTATTTCTTTTTATTTATAAGAATTTTCATTTGGAGAGCTGTTGGTCTTTCTTCTTAAACTGATACATAAAAAACACAAGTATTTTTGATTTTTCATTTTAGTGCCTATAGAAAGGTCATTATTTAACCCTGAAAACTTTGTGCAACGCCAAGTTCTGTCCATGCAGGAGCTCCTGTGACATTGGTACATCAACAGCCACTTTTCCCATTGTTCCCTGGTGTTTAGACTGTTGTGATTCTGCTGATGCAGCTGATGTTTTTCTTCATTATTCCTCTGCCTTTGTCCTTTCCTACAGGCTTACCCTGAGTTTGTCCTGACCTACCTAGAGGAGCTAAATGAAAGAGAGGAGGTGACCCAGACAGAAAACCGTATTCACCATGGGGCCTGGTCTGCAGCTCATCAGGAGACAGACAGCAGCTCAGCAGAAGAGGTCACAGTATAAAGCCAGAGGCAGGTCAGAGACAGTCCTTTCAAAAACACGTTTTTGAAAAGAGAAATATCAGTGTGGAAGTCATCTTATTTCCTTAAAAAAAAAACAAAACCCCAAACCTATTTGATTTCTGAATTTAATAAGGTATTTGTATATTAGGCAAATAATAGTTATATGTGGGATGATGGAGGAATAAAAAAATTACATGTATTTGTGTCTTGGAACAGTTTATGCTTCTAGCCCACGTAGGACAAATTTTTGAAATTTCCTATTTTCTATGTGGAAAATCTCAAGGAAGGAAGAGAAACAAACAAAAAAAAAAAAACAAAAAACCAAAACAAAACAAAAAAAAACCCAAACAAAAAAAACCCCCACCAAACCCCCATCAAACCACTAGATCTCTAGATTTGTGCTTCTTGATGCATCTTGACATAGCTATTTGTATTTCTGACATTTTCTGCTAATCAACAGCCTTGCATGAAAAAGTAGACACACATTATTTTAATTAGCGATATATGAATTACATGGTTGTACTTTCATCTCTTAGGTTCTGCAAAAAAAAAATGTCAGCAACCCCAATCAGAAACAACTTTCAGGACCTTTGGACGCCCATTTAATGCCTGCAGATCCCCTGGGGGAGACTACACAGCTGACAGTGGCACTGGTGAGGAAACTAGAAGAGAAACATCCTAAGGCCTCAGCTCAAAGGTAAGCCACTGACAGAACTGATATTTATTGTTCAATGACATTAGATGTTTTCCTTCAGTTTCATGTAAGATTGATTTCCTGGATATTATTGAAATATCTCAGAAACCCTCTGGCTGATAAGCAAACAGGGATTTTGACCAAAATTAATGAAAAGGGGTGACATTTATGTGCTTCTTTTTTTTTTTTTTTTGTTATTATTTTGAAGATTGATGTGGACGATGTTTGGTAGTAATTGCAAGTTTACTTTTAATTTTTTTTTTCTATCTACAAACCTCACATTGTGCAAATTACACAAAGAAATAGGACTTGTGTCAACATTGTGACATATTTTGTGGCACAAGACTTAAATTTAAATGGTAAAGGTTTTGTTAGAAACCTGAAAGTCATGCTGAGCCAAAATACTAAGTGACTGTCACTTTCAGTGTCAGACTGGATTTTAATTTCAATAAAAGATAAAGAGTAGTGTTCTTAATTGCTTTTACTTGCAGCAGGCAAGTAGATCTTTCTTTAGAGAACTGAAACTGTCTTTTACAAATGGCATTTGGCTAGTTATCTTTGAGGTTTGGGGTATTTTTAGAGCAAAACATATTAAAAATGGAGATCCCAGTCAGATGAAAGACCACAAGGCATCACATCACTTGCTATCAGGAGTAAAGTTGGACTTCTAAAGTTGTTGTTACTACTGGCAGTGAGTTAATGACAGGAATTTGCAGACAATTCAAGCAACAGGAGGGTTTGGTTCATCTAAGTTACTGTAATTCTTCCCTTGGAAGAATTCCTCTTAGAAGACCCACAGATTGGCTCCTCTGGTCCTGCTTCAAGGACTACAATTTCAGGTGTTTCCTTAATAATATTATTTTACAAATATTGAGTCTTTTTGTATCTAAAATGTTTTTCAAAATGTGCCTGAAGACTGTGATGTGAGTGAGGTATTTGAAAGTGTTGGCTGTCAGTAGCTTTTGGGGACTGCACAGGTAGAAGTAGCCTACCTGTATTCTGGGCAGTATTATTTTTATTTGATGAATTTAAAGCTTTGTTAAAAATAAATTATTAAACTACTGGTGGGTAATCTTGTATGTTTAAAATGTAACCTCATTTTGCTAATGTTGACTATATTGGCTCTTTCGAAAGATGCCATTTGCAAGGTAATGTGAGGATTTAACCACCATAATTTGCTACTCTGTGCTTTGAGTGTGGATTTTGGTGCTTTAAATATGTCATGTGATGTCAGGGTCACTAAATGCTATTTAACTTCACTTAAGTGCAATGGAATAAAGGACTTTTCAAATAAATGTCTATGCTTTTCGCCTCAGATAACAGGATATAACTATGAAGGTAAAAAACCTCTTCTTGCAGAACAAACATACTTGATTTAGAAAGCTCTTTGCAGTCAAGATCATCCAAAATCAGACTTTTGCAGCCTGGATCATTTTCTTGAACTTGGATTAGATATAGAAAAATACAATTTAATACCAAAAATAACATTATTTTGTTGTCAGAAATATTTGGCATTAAATACCAATTATAACTTATTCAAACCTTCTGCAGTTACCACTATTATGGGAGGTACTGAATGATTTAAATTCACTTTACTTCAGTTTTCCAGTAGACTGTGATAAGTATTAATACATTCTGTTAAACAGCTGCCACATCCCACTCTGTAGTTTGTAGAATCCTTTCAGTGGCTGAAAGGTGATATAAGATTAATAGACAGGATTTTATCTCCTGTGATTTGAAAAGCTGTTCAATTTCTAAATAGCAAAAAAAATCCCGCCTTCCTTTACAAAATAAGAAACTGCCATAAGCCCAAATGAGGTATGAACTGTGTTTTAGAGGAAAACAGATCTGTGTTTGTTCTAGAACTGTTTCAGTTGGTCCAGCTACACGAGTTGATGAAGTGGAGATTATGGTCACTGTTCCTCCAAAGTTCAATTGGTTCTTGTGAAAGGCTTTTGGTTCATGGCCCACTCAACAGGTTTGTAGACTTCTGTAAAGCTCTGGCTGACTGAGAGGGAGGGAGGGAGACTCAGCTGCTCAGACACAGGTGTTTAGAGTAATTTGGAGGTGTTAAATCAGGTATCACCAGGCATCCAGCTGCTTTGGAGTGCTGCAAGTCTCCTGCCAGCACTGTGATGGGTTTGTGAGAGCTGAGCAGATCCTTTGGGTACGCTGACAGTCTCAAATACCAGCCAGTGTCTCCCTTCAAGCTATTGAGTCCTGCCCTAAATGTTTTTCAACTTTGTTTCACAGGAATATGCATTTCAGAGATGCCATTCTTAGTGTTTGGTTTGGTTTGGTTTCTGAGAAATAGCCACCATTTCACAGTGAGGAAAAGAAAACCTTCTTCTACAAGATGGGCTAGGGAGAGCACTATAATAGGGTTAAGTTTCAAATAATATAGCAAATCAGATTGCAAGGCTGTCTGTATAATTTTTATACTTTCATACTTTCTTTTTTTTATTTATTTTTATGGTTGAAGGCTGCACTCAGTCCCTTTCTTACCTGCAGAGTGTTCAGCAAGTTGCACATTATCCTGTGATAGGTGTCTAGATAACTATGTATAAGGATAGGTGCAAAGATAACAATGAAATGAAGTTGCTTTGTTTTGGGGTTTTTTGGGGGTGTCTTAGTGGTCTTAGCAAGTTCTTAGTCTCTTTGCAGACATCTCATTAAGTGTTCTTTCCAATGTTGTTTACTTAATGTATCTCACACTTTTAAGGCTTTGCACAACAAATGATGTCTATAAGGAAAACCTGAGCTTCAGCTCTGATTTACCTGACTGAATCCTTGAGTTTCCATGTGAGACAAGAAAAGCTTATCCATTCCAGCAAATACCATTGAGGAAAAAGTGACAAGTCCCAAGCAGACCAGAACCCTACACAAGGGAGTTGCTAGACGTGGAGGATCCAAGGTGCTGAGAAGCCTTGGCTTTCAGGACAAGGTTGGGTAGAGCATTGAGCTGTGTGACTGTGATTTATGTACTTCCCTCAGAGCACAAGAACCAATGGCTTAACTAACTAATGACCACTGATTTCCTTACCATCCTTATTCTCATTCCCACTGTTTGTGTGTGGGAAAATCCATTTGCCTCCTTTCACTTAAAAATAGTTTGGAATGGACACTTTTATAAAAAACTACGTATTATTATCTTTGCTGGGTCAAGATAATAACTTAATGATTTAGGCATTGTGGAAATGTAACTCCTGGCAGTGTTTTAAATTACTTCTCTTGTTGTTGTGATTTTACATGTTGGGCCCAATGAGGAAAGTAAGAAAGTGCTCTTGCATCAGCTACACCAGATTTGTGCTGTCCTAACAGTACACTTGGGAATTGTTCCTTTAAAAGGCACTGGTCACCTTTCTAAAATGAATCACCTGTTCTAATGCAGTTTTGGTTTCAGGCCTTAGTGGATCACTTTGTTTCTATAAGTAAGCTTGGCTTCACAAGTTTCTGGATACTTGGTCTCTAAGCCAGACCTGCATTTAAGTATGCTCCAAGTTCAGTACAGGCTAGGTACAAGCACTCTTGGATCTGAGTCAGAATGTTTATGACCTTGTCATATTAACTACTGAGACAGATCCATCTGAGACACTTGGTTTCATTTTAATTTTTCTGAAACACTTGGGCAAGTTCAGTTGTTACATTTTTGTAAGACTTGCTACTGTTGGGAAAATGACTAAGGAATAGCCCCAAGGAAATGCAAAATGTTCTCCCACTTCTATTGTTGCAGATGAGCAAATGCTTGACCTTGATTCTTGATCCTCTGTTCATTCATTTTAAACTCCACATGGGGAAAAACATAAGTAAAAGTCATGCTCTGTGACTGTATTGTAAATTGGTTACTCCATGAAGACAGATAAGAATGTATTAGAAGCATAATCTATACACATTCCACCAAAGGAAAAAAAAAAAAAAAGAGACCGTGCTTTAGACTGTATTTTTCTGCATTTTAGAAGTCTGTGTTCATCTTAAGTAACCCCTCAGATTTCTATTTGAGGAAAGTCCTCTCTTAGAAAAACATCCTTTCACTGAGTTGCAATGATTTCTCATAATGTAAAGTGTTCCAAAGGTTAAAACCTCGAATTGGTGACAAATTAGCTTTCATTAACTGCTTTAGTCACATCTTGACAAAATTATTCTAATAGCTGTATCTGCTACAGTTACCAATCCAGTTCCCCGCTTGTCACAGAGAGGAAACGTCATCTATCCGTCTGAAAATGAAGGTATATTCAACACCACGGTCCCATTTGCAGAAAGCATTTGCAGATATTTTGTTTACATTAGTTCATTAATTTGAGCAGCTTACCTTTATTTAACTGGCATCAGAACTGGGGGGCTGAGGGGGTGTGGGGAAGTTTGCAGCAGCCGACAAAGCACGGTGACCCAGCTTGTCACCCAGTGACCTGTGAGAAGGAAATAATGAACTGTGAGTAGCTGTCATCCTAACTGCTTCTGACAGTTTGGCTATGGGCACATCTGTGTTAGTTGCATGGAAAGGCCTTTGTTGTTTTCCCACTAGTGACTTTGCAGACCGCTGTGGGCTTTGCTGGCTGCCCTGCTCCTACACTTCCCCTCCTTTTTCTGTGGTAACAGCAGCTGCCACTGATAGAGCTGACATTTCTTTTAATGATTTGCTTGGCATTTATATCATTCAAGACGAGAAATTAAATTCAAGTACAACAGTCAGTTATTGTAAACGAAAATAATCTCTAAATCCATGTAAGATCTGTTACTGCTGTTCACATAATCATTCTGTCTCACCTGCATAACTTGCAACAGTCTTCAGTGTTGACACCCCTCCTTAAGCTTTGCTTAACTATTTTGAGTGAAATATGGAGTTTTATGGTAATAACATTATAAATAATCCAGTACACAATAAAGCTAGGCAGCTTTTCATGGCTAAATGATATATTACAAAATAAACAGCAACCTTGCCCATTTATTTACTGTTAAAGGTAACAATTGCTATTGCAGATTGACCAAAAGCTGCATGTCTTTCCTGGTACAGCAGTACTAAATCTCAGATAACTTTGCTCACATTATGAATATTTCAGGTTAAATAAAGGCGTCCTTGCTCTCATAATGGGGTTCTTAGCTGATTTGTGAATGATGATTGTAAAGAACAATGTAAAATCACGACTTTTGAAAAATGAATGACTAAAAAATTGCTTAAAAACTGTTAAGCTGTTTCAAAAAGGTGTAAATTTTTTCATGGTTGCTATACCTTATTGCTTTTAAGTTGTGATATGCTTGGAGTAGGTTGGTTCAAATTACTTGGCAAGAGTTGAATATTCAAGACTGCACTTGCTAGAGTGAAAGAACATCATTCTGGAACTGAAATCTTTTTAGTACTAATTGTTTTACTGCTGCTGGTTTGGGGGGCGTTATATTGTCTTTTTTATTTACACTTTTTTTTTCCTTATTCTCTTTATCTGATTCATGCCCCAAATTCAAGCTGTCCTCGACAGTGTTCACATGCAAGGAAAAAACAACAACAACAACAACAACAACAACACAACAACAACAACAACAACAACAACAACCCCTTATATTTTACCTCTGAGAACACAGATTTCTGACTTGGTTCCTTTGAGGGCTGCGTGCAGCCTGCTCCAGAATAGAGGTCATAATCTCTTGCCTAATTCTGAGGTGATGGAGCCATTGGATACACACAACAATGGGTCCTGTTGCTCCATTTTTGCTTCTCCATCAGTGCCATCCTGTGCCCTTTCTTACTTAAAAGTAGAGAGACCTTGTGGTGAGCAAACACAGCCCAGTTGTCTGATCCATCACACACACACAGTTTGGGGCTGCATTGCAGGAGCCTCCCAGCTTGTGACATTTCTCTGCAGTGTGTGGGACAATTCATCAGTCCCACAGCCCTGCATGGAGCTGTTCAGCTCTACCAGCATTTGTGAGAGGAGGGTGAATGTATTGTCAAAATCTGAAACCATACAATATTGTTTCTGGTGAAAGTCGATGAGAACTCTGGCACTAAAAGCTTTTTTCTCAACCTCACTGAAATCTGGTATTTCTCTTAAGAAGGGTTAATGCCACAGAGGCTTGTTGAAGCCATGGAGTTGCAGAGAAACATCCATCAGATCTTAGAACTTGCATATTGTTTGCAGAGAAATTGCCCTGCTATTATATCTATTTACATATATATGTATGCATTTAAGACAGTTGAAGGCATTATTTTTTGCACTGAACTACTATTCAAAAAACAATAATGGTGTATTATTCCATATTGAAAGGTTGTGGAGATGGTGGGCCTCAACTTTACACATTTTGGCAGTTTTATTTGGAAACCCTATCCTTTCTTTTTCAGAGATTTTTAATATTCATTTGCATTGCAGGTCCAATGGACTGGACTTAAGGAAATAAAAAAAAATCCATTTTAATAGAATTTCTTTATATGAATTAAGGTTGTTATATAGATTGAAGGGAAAATGCAGCTTTTATTTGCTGGTTGGATGCTCACTTGTACAAACTAGTTTTTTGCTATTGTTGTCTTAATAGAACAATCACAATTAACCACCAATTTAAAAAAATCAGCTACTGGAAAAGTATAAATCAGTCTTAAATTTCCAAGGGTGTGCAACAACTGCCTCTTTGATCTGTCAGTTTTGAAGGATAAAAAGATAATGGAAATGTTAAATGAAAAAGCTTCAAGTTTTTTTTTCATTATTTCACAACAATTGGCATATGTACAAATTAATTTTTTCATACAAAATGCTAACTTAAAACATTTCCCATATTAAAATTTTTTTTTGATGATATAATCTGAGGTATTATAACATTCCAAAATTTTCACAAGGGGAAATGTCTTTCAATGGCAGTTTTTAATATTTTAAAGGATATAATTCCTGCACAGATAAATGTATAAGTCTACATGAACTAAAATATGACTTGATTAAGTAGCAGTCCAACTTTTTAACCTCCAAATATTTTTCAACCTTCAAACCATTTTTCATCATAGTTCTTTACAAAGTTCAATCATGTTCACAATTACTAGTTCAGAGGTAATTTCCTTAAACAGCATGAAAGACTTTATTTTGCTTTCAAATTAGCTTCAAATAGGCAAATTCTTTTTAGGTAAATTGTACTTTAAATACTTAGACCTATCTTCATCCAGGCTCATCTATTTATCAAGTGCTTATTATCAGCTGATAATAAAAACAAACTGAATGAGTTAATGACCTTGAGTAAGCAAGACCACAGCAGGAACTGAGTCACTGAAATCAGAACTATGGTGAACAAAGGTTGCTGCTTTTTTAATGCTTAACGTGTTGGAATAGGAGACAGATGGAAAAAAAATAAAAAATAAAAAGGGTTTCCCAGTCAGGTATAAAGCAAGGCACTGCTGAATCCTTACTGATCTGTCAGAATTGAAAGGGATGTGAATTTGCATTCACTATTTTTGCCATGGTGTCTGTGGAAGAAAATTATGCTCACAAACAAATCTCACCATACCCTTGTCTGAGGTGGGTTGCATCCTCAGTATGATCAGATAAATATTAAAATACAAATATTGGGTTGCAACCCCTCAGCTCATGCCAGTCAGGTTTCAGGGTTGGGGTTTCTGCTCTCACCCCATTCTGGGATTTATGACACTCCATTACCCAGTAATGACAATACCAAATTATTTACTTGCATTTAAAGGAACTCTCTTCAAATGAAAAAAATTCAAAAACACAACCTCACCCTTAAATCCCTACAGTATTTTCCAAGCCCTCAAATAGAGAGGGCATGGAAAATACTGAAGGAATTTAATTATGAAGAAGGATGGGAAGTACAGAATACGAAATAACTAAATAGTGAATAAATTTAAGAGTAGTGCACAAACACTCTCCTGAGGGATTTTTGCAAGTTTCTGTTTGTTTGTGAGTTGTTTTCTGGATTTGTGTAGTTTAGGGTGTTCTCTGTATGCTTGGGTTTGTATTTTTTTTTCAAAATAAGATTTTGTTTCTGGGTGAAGTGATACAAAAGAGAAAGAGAAGTGTTTTTATTCTTAGCTTATATGTTGAAGTAACCATATCTCATTATCCAGATAGAATTTAACTGATGAAGGTAAAATATGAGAATTTATCCTAAATGACAGGGAAAAGTAGTTATTGGCTTGAACAATAGTTGTAGTTTAATATCTGTATCTGGAAGTGGCAGTGGAACTCTCCTGAGGATTTGGGCTGAATTTCTTTTGAGATAAAGCTTTTAAATGCAACAGATGGGATGGGGTTGGCTTTGGGTGTTTTTTTTTGGTGGGTGTTTTCTTTCTTTCTTTGATGGTATGTGAAAACTCTGAGGCCTAAAGTGAAAAAGGTTAGAAAATGTGTCAGTGACTGAAATGTAGAGAGTCTGATAGGTTTGTAATGCAGTATGTGACAAAAGATTTTTATAAGAAGGCTTCATGCCAGCAATACTCATGTCAGTGAGGAGTCTTGGGATATTAAAATTGAGAAATGCTGTTTTACTCACTTATCTTGTTACACTGAGCATAACCCCCACAAACACCCTGACAAAGATAGAACTGACAAATGCACAACCAATCTTCCCACTCCCAAAGACAGGAAAATTAGTTCTGTGCTGTTGGAGCACAAACTCAAGGCTTCTGCAACAATAATAAGGATTAATTTGTAATTGTTTAATTTGTGATTGCCCCCTGTTCCTCCAGTCATCTGTAGAGGATGGCAAAGGGTGTGAATGGCAAGAGACAGGGAGGTGAGCAGGGAGGGAAACCAAAAACAGGCTGAGATTTCCCTCCTGGCCATGTGTGCTCTATGCTCCCCAGTCATATTCTTTAAATGACAGAAAATAGAGGAGAAAGGTGTAACAGTCACATTAAAAATCTTTTTAAAAGCACAGGACTGTTTTCTACACTATCTTCTGTATTTCCTAATTTCTTTTTAAAGGACTGAAGGAATGAGACTTCTATCACTTCCCTTGGGGTGTCTTTTCTGCAGTATAATAGTCATCTTCTCTCTCTTAGGAATATTTTTTCTGACATTCAGCCAAAAAATATTGTCTGCTCAATTTACTCCCATCACTCCCTTTGTACTATACAGGTTTGCACCTTTCCAATATTTTTGCTAGGAATTTATCCCACTCAATGCAATGGTGGGGCTTAGTTTAGTTGTATCTGGTTATTTTTGCAAACCTGTTTAAGGAGGTACACCTGTGTCTAAATTACTTGCACTACCTCATTTCCAGGGGAAAACTTGTATTTCATTGCAGGGGTGTTCATCAAGAAAAGGTTTGTATTCTGAAATACCAAAAAGTTTGCATTCTGAAATACTCTATCTAACCTTTTTTTTTTTTTTTTTTTTTTTTCACTCCAACTCACATGGCCTTTTCTTTTACACTATAAGTTTGGTTGAGAGGCAATTCTGGTATTTAAGAACTTTAACACAAATTGCTTTTTTTATTAAACTTCTCTCAGGTTTCCAAACACCTTTGGACCATGTAGGATCCAAAACTCAGTACTCAGAAGTGGGGTCAACACTCTTATGAACAGTTTCAAAGAGTTTTCCATAGGACAATATGGGATCTTAAACATGATATGATATTTATGATATTTAAAGTGAATGGTAAATGGTAAGGACTGGTAAATTATTGTACAACCTCTCAATAAAAACAGTGAAGGTCTTTTAACAGGCCTGGGCCAATATTTTATTGTTGTAATGCCATTCAATAACAACTGGATTTTTTTTCTGTTAACACAAACTTTGGCCTTAGCACATCTCATTTTTCTGACCATGACCTCCTATGAGAGAACTGTACCTATGAGGAGAGTATTACTACACATTTATTACAACTCAAGGTTTACAATTTAAGGTTTCTGTCAACATAATAGTACTTCTTTTATTACTCTCCACACTCAAGAAAAAAAAACTATACTGATGAAAGCCTAATTTCTGCTATAATTTCAATGCTGGTGTGTCTATCACAGTATTGCACATAACAGTTTCCCACACAAAACCACTCACAAATCATAAAGTTAGTGGGTAGATTTATTCTTTTAAAAACTTTCTGAGCTTTCAGAATTTGCTGCAGCTACATGGAATGAAGCTAAGAATAAAAACGTGAGTTTCTTTCTCTTCTATAAAATAATATCAGGTTTTCCCCAACTTTAGGAATTTCAGCATTTCTTTGTTGCTGCTGCTGTTGTTGACTAATATCATTAGAGTTGTTTATAAATGTATTAGGCTGTGTTTTCAGATGAACTTTTATTTGATTCCTAGAGTATGGAATTTTATTTGAAATTTCCTCTTCTTTCAGCTTAGTTGTATGAGCTTCAAAATAGTGCTAGTTGTTTGCTTTCAGATAAAGCTTAGTTTAGTGATCTCCTTTTTTTATCATTTTCATCCCACTTTGAAAGTGGTTAATTTATTTGCTTACCAGTGGGAACACTTGGCAGTAATATAACTGTCAACAGGAAGATGGTAAGTTAAAAATTTTAAAGTGGGACAACTAAGGCTCCATTTGAATCTGCTTCAAAAAAAAAAGCATAGTAATTTCTTTTTGCTAGGTTATATACCTTAATTTTTATTAATGAAAGCCACATCAATTTAAGTAAGATAGAGGTTTTATAGTCTCATTATACTAATATGAATTGACAACGAAACTGAAAATACAAATATTTTTATTTCACCAGGCCTCCATAAATATTGAAGACGGATGTTAAAAATAATAAAAAAAAAGATTGTTAGCTAAATAAGAAAGCTATCAGAACTTTAGCTTTCTTTTTGAACTCTGTGGCAGTCATTTTTAAAACCCATTTTTTCGCAGCGGCGCTTTTATTCCTTTTTCATTTGACTTTGCCAGTAGGGACCTCTGTTCAGTGCTTCATCCAAAGAAGACACCTTTGACAGTGTGGTTGCTCTTCCCCTACAAGCACTGTGCCTCTGTGTCATCACTGAATTAGAGCCCAAGTTTTCATGTTGTCCTTCAACCCCTGACCTCCTGGCCCGCAGGCAAGGATATTACCAGCACAGCTATGCCGGGGCAGAAAGCAGAGCGCACGCAAAGATGAAACAGTCTGGAACCAGCAAAATCCAAACAGTTCTCTGCATTTTCCTCTGAAAACAAACAAACTAAAAAAAAAAAAAGGCAAACCCCTCTTTCTTTTCTCTCAAAGCTGGAGTCTGACTTTAGGCAGCTTTGGCTTGCTCACTGACCCAGGAACAACTACCATCATCCTATTAGTACCCTGAATGTGAGATAACCGTACCATGACAGTGTCTTGAACTACAGTGTATACATATGTTTTGAGGCAGATGAAGATAATGTGCTTGGATTTTTGAGGGGGGGGTGGTGGTGGTGGTGGTGGTGGTGGTGTCTCTTCATGGTGATAATTATGATTATTCCAGTCCATTAAAAAGATTATTTTTAAAAAAAACCCATTTTGCTCAATGCATAATGAACCTACAACAGAAATAATTCGAAGGAATATTGCAGTTGTGTGTGTTGGAACATACGTATTTCAATTTGCTTCATATTGTTGAAATGAAACATTACAAGCATTTATTAGCATAAGAAATTTAAAAGCTCAGTGTGACATTGTTCAAAACCTGTAATCCTTAAGTAGCTGCTGCATTATATGTGAAGTTGTTCCACAGGTTAATTAGGCACTTGTTCCTTTCTTTGTTCTGAAACCTGTACCAGCTTGCTCCATCTGATGAGCTGCTACGTCTTAAATTGAAACACACAGTGAACAGCCAGGCAGTCATCTCTTAATCTCTTCTCCATGCTCATCCATTGCCATCATACTCCCTGCTTTCCCATTCCACACTGAAGAATTATAATCTACTCAGTATCTGCAGAAAACACTGCACGTCTCCTGTTGTGTCCCTTCACATTTTCTTCTAGTTTCCCTCTACATTCTTTCTCATATGGCAAGAACCAGAACTGCTTCTGGTCATGGATTTAACAGTGGCATAGGGGTGTTCTCATTTCTGTTTAATGTTTCTTTTCTAAAAATATCCAAACTATGGTCTGCTGTCCTGACACTGGTGTGCTGTCCCATGAGACTTCCATGGGACCTTCTTTTACTGCAATATCTGGTTCTTCAGCAGGCAATTGGAGTTAAATAATTACAAAAGCTGTAGAAACCACAGTAATGGGTTCTAAAGAAGCATAAGCTTCAGCAAAGAACAAAGAACTTATTTTCGAGTTGTTTTTCCCATTTATGTATGATTGTTCTAATAAGGATAAGTTTGGGAAACAGTGCAGAAGGAGTATTTCTGCACCATCTAGCTAAACTAAAACTGGTGGCTGTGATATGCAGAAGGGTGCAAAGGAAGCCAGGAGAGGGATAGTATGAGACATTGCAAAAATCACTCCTTTCTACTTTATGACTCTCAAAGGGACTGCTGCAATGCTGGGGTTTGGAAATACTTCAGTCAAACTGAGCAGTAGCAGATTTATAGGACTATCAGGGCAATTTCCTGGAAGCAGAATCCTCCAGCAAATCTAAAGTGCCAGAATAACAATAAAATATGTCATTTGAAGAAGCATCATATAAGTTACCAAAGCATCCAGACTAAACTTATCACAGGGAAGAAATTTTCTCTAGTACAAATGAGTTAGGTGAAAATTGGTCATATAAAACAAGGAGCTGAAGGTTGGAATTCACATCCAGCCTTAGTATCCCAACTTCCATTGTGCAGTTTTATTGTCCAAGATATTAATTTTTCATAGATTGCAGATGACATTTTACATCAGTTTATGATCATTGAAGGACTTTAATGTTATCCATATAAAATGAAGCCCCCAGGCCTCAGTCTTTTACTTTGTGCTCTAAACTTGTCTGGTATTGCAGAGGAGTTGTGAAGGTGATGAGTTTGGTTGTTGGGGGATGCCAGCATTGCTGGAACACTGGATGCTTGCATCCAGACTGCTTTTGCATTTTACCTTTGTTCTATGGGGTAGCTTGGCTGAGCTATAAAGACTGGGCAGAGCTCCTGATTGAAATTGAAAAGTGGCAGTGAGGTGGAGAAGGATGGGTCCCTTATCCGTTTTCTGTCCTTTCTCCCATTCAGCAGGAAGTGACACTTAAATAATGCTAGACGCTTGAACACTTCCAATAGCTTTAAATTAGGGTAAGTAAAATAAGACATATTTTCTTCTTCCAGATTCTTTTGGAAGATTAAATTCCTGGGGCTTTTCCTGTCTTATTCCCTGATTTTAGTATCAAGCATGTTTATTTTTGACTTTGCAATATATTGGTGATAGCACAAGTGTTTTCTTAGACTGTTTATTTCGTAATCTGCCAGATTTTTTACTCATTCTCCTCTACTTTAGGGAGTGGCAGGTTAGGATGAAGGAGAAACAGGGAAGGTGTTGGATCTAATCTCCAGTAACAGGATGAGGCAACTGAGAGGCGTTCCATGAGTTTTATTATTTCATTATCAGTCTCAGTGAAGGTAGAGACATAAAAGATGGTAAAACTCGTGCCATAACAACAGAAGCCAAAGTTCTCTTTGTTACAAGGCCTTTTTTAAAGTTTTTCAGCCCATAGCCTAATGCTAAAAGCTTACAAGTGTCTACTTAATCCAATCAATAAACACTACTCATACACCTTACAGCATAAAATAGCTCCTTGTTTTATAATTTTTGCTGCTCAGAAACTTTCTATGCTCCAAATATTTCAAGGCCTAAAATTCAGCTCTGTTTCAAACCTGTCTATGTAAGCTTATTGCAACGCTGTGAAAATTCTCTGCCTTTTCAGTTCTCACAATTCCCCCTCTCAGTACAACCAGAAAAACACTCTTTTGATATTTTTGTCAATTTTTAACTGCATTGTGTTGCATAGTTCTACTATAGTGCGTCTTTTCTCATCTAATAAACAGTGCTACAAGTTTTTTGCACAAAGTTACATTGCTAAATTTTAAAATCTTTCTCTGCCCTACTTAACATATATTTTGCTTTTTAAGGCACCTTTTCTGTTTGCTTTAAGCAAACTACTCTCCCACAAGTCAGGCAATTACTGAAGGAACACACCACACTCTAAAAAGCATTTTAGACCAACAGAAGGGGGGAGTAGAAGCAACACCACAGATGAGGTTGAGCAAAGATTTATATGTTTTTAGTGTTTTGAACAGCTCTTTTGCAGAAACCCGATCCACCAGTTTTTAGGCATTTTTTGAGTAAAACACAGGCCAAATTGGAAGAAAATCTTCCTTTCCTTCTCAGAAACCCAGAGACTGGACAAATTGAAGGTCAATTTTGGTTAATAACCCGGGGCAAAGGGCAGGCTTGTGTCTCCACAGGTGCAGGACCTAAGTGGGTTCTTAGTGAAGAACGTGAAGCCGTATCACCTGCAAGGACACACTGACAATCCCAAGAGCAGAGAAACAAGCACACAGACATGAGCCAGACAGAGAGATTATGGTTCATGCCTGACATCCCTTGTTCCACTTGTAAAACCTGCAAACCAAGAATTTTATGTCAATGTGAAAAGTGTGGGAAGTGTTGGTTTCGTGGAGCTCTCTTTCCAAAATTGTGGCATCCATTGTGTTACATCATAGACTCAGAGAAAGTGTACTTCTCCATTGAACTTGTAAAGGTAAAATTACCCCTTCTTGCTATAGTTGGCCAGTACCTGAATAAATCTGGGAAAATACAAAAGCAGAATTTGGAAACTGAAATATAAGGAAAAGCCTTTTGCCAAAAAATAGCTCATGAAAGGTATGGAGCTAAATCGAGTGTTACACTGGTGCTTGCTAGTTTTGCTTGCTTCTTGCAGTACAAATTTGCCTGTGGAACAACCAAAAAGAAATGTTTGAGTTGCTTTAGCTAAGGCAAAAGGCTCAGACACCATATGTCTGTCTAATTTGAACCCAGAAAAGCCTTTTTCAACCTGTCTAGTCAGCGTGCCAGCAAAAGATTGGCCAATACCTATATATTATGATCCTTTGACCAAAAAGCAATTTATGGTAAGCCAGACAAGGTTGTCAGTAGGAGCATTCCCATAAGTGATTGGGACATTTGGACCAAAGAACTTCCTAAAGCTCTTTCTGAACCCCAAGAATTGGAGGTTCTTGGTTCTTTAACAATGGATTTCTGCCTTACGTTTTCCACTAACTAACTGGAGAGAAAGTGATCCTCCAAAGTGCAATGCACACCATTACCTTGCATACCAGGACTCGAGTTTTTAGTGTAATTATTTAGACAGCTGGGGAGAGGTTTCTGGGATTTACCACTATCCACAACAATTACCAAAGGGATATTGGTTCATTTGTGGAGAAAGGGCTTGGCAAGGCATTCCATCACACCTTGAAGGTGGTCCATGCAGCATTGGAGAGCTTACTGTGACGGCACCTGGTGCTAAAGTAGTCGTTAAGAAAAAACAAGGAGAAAAAAGATTTGCCCATCAATATGAAGAGAATTATAAGAGTGATTTTAGACCCTGGAATGCTGTGAAAAGGTTTGTTTTTACCCCAACTTGCTTCAGCAATAGCATTAGAACAATTAGATCAGGCAGGGTGTTGACTGAGTAAACAAACCAATGCCACACCCATTATCAGTGATATGCTGACAGATGTCAGCAGTGTTAGACATGCCACCCTACAAAATAGAGCAGCCATTGTTTTTCTTTTACTGGCACATGGACATGGTTGTGAGGAATTTGAAAGATTGTTTTGTACAAACTTCTCTGACCATTCCAAATCCATTCACAAAAGCATACAAAAGCTGAAAGATTTAATGTCTCAAATCAAAAAGACAATAGATCATGGTTTGTTTGAAGGATAAAGCTTTGCATCTTAGTTCAGGGAACTTTGCAAAATAAGTTTATGTGTATTGATTGTTACAGTAGCAATATTAGTGGTAGTGCCTTGTGTACTTCAATGTGTCCAATGGATGATGGATAAAACCATCAAAGAAGCTTTTATCATATGAGAGAGAGATGAGAAATGAAATTGCAGAGAATTCTCAGAACCTCACAGAGACATCACAGGGTCTTGTGCAGTTACCTGCTGACCCAGAGGTAGTGTATACAAATTTAAACATGGATAAAGACTTTAGTTCAAGACCTTGGAACAAGCAAGTCTTATCAAAACAAGAAATAGAAATCACTACAGGATTTGACTTACGTCCTTAGAACAGACCAGATCTTTTGCAACATTAGAATTACAGTAGTTCAATATAAAAATGCTTAGAGCAAACAGAAAAAGTGCCTTAAGAAAAATAAAATATATATTAAGTAGGGTAGTGAAAGATTTTAAACTTTAGCAATATAACTTTGTGTAGAAAATTTGTAACACTGTTTTGTTAAATGAGAAAAGGCATGCTGTAGCAGAACTGTGCAACACAATGTAGTTAATAATTGACAAGATATCAAAAGAAGGGGTTTTTTAGTTGTATCAAGAGGGGGAATTGCAAGGACTGAAAAGGCAGAGGATTTTCACAGCATTGCAATAAGCTTTCATAGGTAGAGGTTTGAAACACAGGTCCTGGTGTCCAATACAGAAATAAATTTTCACAAGAAAAGTAATGATTACTAGCTAGATTATGTAATTTCAAGAATGAGATCCATCAGTTATTTAATTAAGTCATTTATCAAGCAATTTATTAAGCATTGCTAATAATTAGATGCAAAAGAACACCTTAACCAGAAAACAAGAAGTGTTTCTCTTCACATATATTTATATAGTAAAGATCAGAAAAAAAAGTAATTATCTGAGGAAGAAAAGCAATATATTTAATGCTCTGGGGTTTTTTTGTACTTAGATATATAAATTTTCAGTAAATAGTAATTTTTATTGTAATTCCAAATGCTTACTAATTTTTTACATTGACCTCTGAGAAGACATTCCTTTCCCATTTTGCTAAAATATCCTTTCTGAAGGAGTCCATAGAGGTGTTTTAAGAATAGATCAAATATGTTCAAAAAACTCAGTTAGGGTTTGAATAAATGTAACACTTGCATGTGTCCTTAAAATGAAACAGGTCTTTAGGATTATCTCTACTCCAGATAATGGGAAAAGTGTCTAATATTTAGGTGGGTGGTTTTATTTGCTTTTTATTTAAAGAACTTCTGTATTTTCCTCTGTAGTGTTTTCTTCATTCAGAGAGGTAATTTCTTACAATGCCACAATACCTTGCAGAGATTCTGCCCAGCTAGTTTGAATGAAAATTTCATGTATCCTATAATCTTATTTAAAATGTTGATGGAAATTATTTGCTCAGCTGTTATGACCTTTATCCTTATGAAATGTATAGTGTCTAAATGATTAATCTGAAGGCACATTTCCATTCTGCATATTTTCTACTGTACATTGTAGCAAGACAAATGGCCAAAGAGATACGAGCATTCCTCTGCCAATCAGAATTTTTAGTGTAAATATATAACATTGTAGGTAGACAATGTAAGATTACTTTTTCAGCCATTTATTCTTTCTTTTTCCTAGGGAAAAAATTAGAAAAGTCAGTTCTTACTGCGTTTTCCTTAAGAACTCGGTAACACCTTGTTCCTGTCAAGCTTATTTGGCAATAACATGTAGTAAATATATATGGACATTATTTTTGTGCCTAACAGAGAAATGAAATAAATGAGAAGGGAAATTACCTAGGAAATACTCCATATTAATTTTGTTCCAGTGTGGTCAGGATTTAATGGCAACTTTGTGAAAATAATGGCATAAATAGGTTGGATTCTAGGAGAATCCTTTTTTTACTGTTGGCAATCTGAAAAATCTTGCAAACTCTACTGTTGATCTATGCAAGATTCTCAGCACCATTTTTTTTCAAATGTAGTGAAACCTTCGTACACCTGGCTAAGCAAAAAGCACTAATGTTTGGGTTTTAGTTTGGTTTTTTTGTTGTTTTTTTTTTTTTTTTTAAACAAAGGGAGACTTTGACAATACCCATTTGCTCAGCACCAAGCACTCCACGTAGGATTTTCTCTGATCTGTCAGGGTACAGAACTGCAGTGGAGAGGGAGGTTCAAAATACAGAGAACTTGGAACTGCAGGGAGCAGTGCCCAGATGTGATTGCTCACCCCTCCATTTGCCTTTGCACAAGCACCTTTTCCTGACTAATTTATAGGGCAGAGGAGCCCCAGGTTACTACTTCTGTCCTATGACTAATGTGTCTCTTCATCATGGAATGCCAGAAGTCCTGGATCACCTTTCTCCATGTTAAATAGTTTGATAAGTGGGCAAGTTTTCGTGCATTTATGTTGGGTGTTTGGTGGATTTAACTCTCTGTTCATAGCACTGAATGCCTGCTGTAGGACTGACATTATCCTGACTTTTGAGTGGTGAGAGCAATCTTAAAACCTGCCTCTCTCCCTAGTACTGGTAGAACCAAATAGTTTTTGATGTGTCTAAAGGAGAAACAAGCTTTTCTGTTAAAAAACCACATGACTGATATGATCAGCAATCCTTCTGTAGGAGAAACAGCATCCCAATATTTCCCTTAACGGGCTCATTGGTATGTCAAATGAGTGTGGAAGCAGGAAGGAGGGAATTGCATTTTACACTTTTAATACATAATGCACCATCACACCGTGTCATAATTTCGCTTTGCTTAAGCTCATAAGAACCCAGGTAAAAAATAACCGCGTTCAGAAGTAGCTTCTTCTGCTTAGCAGACTCCAAGGGAGGAATCTCTAAATTACTTTCTTACCCCCGCACGCAAACACAAAGCCCTTCGCCTTAGTCCCATTAGCGCCGGGTAATAAGTTAGTGCCGTGTCCCCCCCCCCACCGTATCAATAAGACGCCGCGGCCCTGATGGAAGTGAAATGTCCCCAAATCCCATGAATTGATCGGCGGGAGCTGTTTTTCCAGATGAGCGCGGCCGGCAGCCAGGCGTACATCCGCGGAGCAGCGGAGGTCAGGGCGGCGGCAGCGGCAGCGGCAGCGGCCGGGCGCGCCCGCGCTGCCCGCGCCTCCGACCGAGCCCGGCTCCGGCTCAGACAAGTGAAGCGCGCACGCCATGCTCAGTGGCATTTCCAAATGCAGCTCAGCTGGGGGCCTCTGCTTTATTGCATCAGTGGCACATCCTGAGAAAAAAAGGAGGAAAAAAAAAAAAAAAAAAAAAAAAAAAAAAAAAAAAAAGCGGGGAGGGGGGAAAGGAAATACATAATTTTGTCAAAGCAGCGGATCGCAGTCTCCCCCCCCCCTCCCTCCCTCCCCTCCAAATCATCGCCGGCCCGCGCTAATAGCTCTAATAGATACAGATTTTATGCATATTTCAGTCGCAGCAGTATTTCTAATGCATATGTGAAAGGGTCCTTAATTTATGTCTCCCAACTGTGTGGTGCCCTTCTTTTGGGTAATGTCATCGTCCTAATGGTGTTTCTATTATACTCAAAGGTAGCAAATGAGGCTTATTGCAGGAAGGTAATTGATTTTCACTGAGTGAAAATGTAAATAGCCATAAGAAATCCTATGAAAGACAAGCAGTTCAGAATTGCCAGCAAATTCATATACATTACTTATTGGTGTTAGTACCTGTAAAATGCATCTTATTATAAGAAACCCACAATGACTGTATTCCACATTACTTTATTTCAAATTGAAGTAAAAATTGGAGAATTTAGATGATTTTGCCTTTACCAGTTTGACTGTGCATTTTACGAAAATTACCATTCCGCTCGCTAAGGTTGCTTCATTTTTGTCAGGTTTCTCTCAAGTGGAAAGTGAATAAAATCCCCGATACAGACGCGTAAAGAGACAGGGTTCTTTGGGATTTCAGCACTAAGAGGCAGTCATTTCATGCACCCTCTTTGCGGATTGCCAGTGTGAGCTTGCCTTTGCATCTTGAAGGGTTATTTGGCGCGGTGCAGTTTACTCAGACCTCAGGATTCCAGAAGAATGCATAAGTTAAAATGAAAACATGCCCTTCGCCTTCCGGCTGCGTCGCAGCCACCGTTGGAGGGAATTGTTTTAGGTCAGCAGAAATAGCCACCTGTGGTTACAGTCTTTCTGTGGGTTTTGCCAAGTGGGTAGGCTAGTTGGGTTTTTTTTTTTCCCCCCCACTCAGAATATTGTCTTCCCATTATTTTTGCTTTCCACAGTGTGCTCCTGATTGCCAAAGTGATACCTGCTAGGAAGGGCAAAGCTGATTAGGCACACATTATTGCCTTTCAATATTGCGCTGGGAGTTTAAAGTTCTGTGTGTTTTATGATCAAGGACTGGTGGCAATAGGTTATTTTTCTCCCATGAATAAACTGATTTTCACATCTTCCAGTGAGTAAATTACCAGGAAATGCTGCACATTTTAGTCCCTGCTGGCTCTATCCATTATCTCCCAAGTCATAGTTTTGTCCCAGCATAATTGTTTGAATGTTTTTGCCATTTAATTATTATTTTCATAGTAATCCTCATTTTAAAAATAATTCATTTTATTTAGAGTTAGAACGTTTTTGGCTTTCTAACTAACAAGTATTTATCCTTCTGCAGTTTGCTTGGAGGAAAATATAAAATATAGAGATTTCACTTGAACCACGGACTTGAGAATGCTGTTTTAATATGGAATAACAATACTGGTGCTAAAGATTAAGTAAAATGTATTTTATTGAAAAGGTCTTAGAAAATTATAGATTAAATTGTTGTTAGTTCTTTTAACTGACCTCTGTCTTTAGCATGTTTTCTGTACATCTTACGTATTCTGGCTGTTATAAACACAGCTCAAGTTTAGGAATGTGTGTCAGTGCAAAGCAAGTTAGAAAACTCTCTAATTTACAGTAACAGAAAGCAAAATTTGTTCAGGTTTTTTTAATGTCAAGTACCTATCTCCAGTTTTATATAAACCACTGCTTGTCCCTTACTAGTACCTAGAGTTTGGTTTTTTGTTTTTTTTTTAATAAATCCATTATTCTTTGCAAAAATAATTCACCTTCTAAGTTAAAAAAATAATCTCAACTCTTGGAAACCCTGTAGAATTAACAGTATTGCAGTCTTTACTCTGTACAGATGCAAACTGTCGTTGAACACCTTGGATGTACAGAGTACCTCCATTACTGCCTGTTTCAACTTGTTATTAATCTGTGAAGTTTGAAAGCACAATAAAAATATAATCCAGGTGTGTTGCTTGAATCTTCATATTTGGTATTACCAAAGCATAGCTCTGGTGCTTTTCAGAAGTATTTTTGCAATGAGTCTATCTTTCTTGTCTGCAAGACAAATCTGCAGATTGCCTGATATACCCATTTATGGTGCAACTGATAGCCTTTGAAGGTTTAGGTCTTCAGATTAAAAGGAAGAAAGATTTTTACAAAAATAAATAAACAGACACAGGGAAACACATATGATTATCACTTTGTGTTCTATCTCCATAATTTCAGTATCATGGCCTATTCAGGCAGGTCTGTGCTAATAAATCCTTGGAGGAATCAAATACAGAATAAAAGGAAAACCTCTGTGCAAAAACATTGCACTCTGTTCAGCAGAAAAAAACCAACTCAGATAAGTAAACAGCTAGCAAAATGCTGTCTATGTCCAGCCACTCCATAAATATCTGACTGTATTACATAGCCATATGTTTCACTACTCTAATTATTACACTCTAACAATATTGTCCAACATTGTCTGTATTTTTTTTGTTAAAACTGAAACAATAGCTGGTACTGTGTAATTCCATGGGGGGAGATTTGAAATTGGAAACTTGAATGCTGGTTAACAGAGATTATTTGAAACTTGAATCCAAATGCTTTTAAAAAAATCATGCCATTTTGTTGTTTGACACTAATTTTCTACCCAGCATGTATTAACAATGACTGAAATTAGCTCCCAGTGAATAGTACTTAAGCTATTTTATGCCATCTGCAAGGAGTTTCTGATGGCAGCTCTATCTGTTGTGTTTGGTGATTTTGTTGTTTTCCTGTTTTGTTGGTTTTTTCCTTTCTTTTTCAAATTTAATTCCCTGCAAGTTTAGAGCTCCCAGAAGGTGAAACACAGCATTGTTAGTGGAGTTCCACCATCCCAGGTCTTTACCCTGACCCCAAGATACAGATTTGAACTCTACTGTGGTATTAACTCCTACACTTCCACTGAGCTCAGCTATCTCAGTGAGGTGACACTTTACAGGAGAGGGTAAAGTGCCACTTTGAAGTGGGAGTGGATTTTCTGGATTCATGGGTGAAAGCCAAAGCAGATCCATGTGGGTTAGCCCATTGTGGCTTTTGTGGGAGCAGGATTTCAGCCCTCACAGCCCAGAACAACAAAGAAGTGGTCACGGCCCCAAGCCTGCCAGAGCTCAAGGAGCACTGGGACATCTCTCTCAGGCACATGGTGTGACTCTTGCTAGTTGTGTGCTCTGTAAAATCTTTTTTGAGCCTAAGGCTTCAGAAGTTCAACATTTCTATAAAATCTTCATGTTGTAGATGATACCTCTTGTGCACACCTTTGGAGCTGTATTGCATACCATGATCTAATAATTCTCTAAGGGATATGGAAAATATTCACAGCTCCTGGAAAAGAGCATTGATTCTTCAAGCTTTGGACATGCTGGGCTTTATCTCAGAAATCTGAATCTGCAAGATTGCAGTATAAAATTACAGAAGTTCTGTGTTTTCAGATCAGGACCTTTACCATGCAAACAAATTTGCAGTGGTAACATAAAGGCAGCATTTGACCTTCTCCACCACTCTCCACCCCTTATAAAGGAAATAAATTGTGGTGGCTAGTTAGTATTCATAAGAAGTAGCCAAAGAGATGATTTGCCTTGGAATAAATATGATTGAATTAGAAATGCACAGGACTGATACCCTGACCTCAAGTAAATGGGTTCCTTATTTATAAAAATGTACCTAGATATATTTCTCTTTTAGTCTGTTAATTGTGTTCATATGTTAAGTAAATATGTAACTCAATTCCAAAAGTAATTGAAAGGTTTTATTTAGGAAGATGAAAGGGTCTGGCAGTTCATTCAGACTTTTGAATAAACTAATCAGACTACTCTGAAAACTGATACATATTTGCATTTTAAAATATGAAATGTGTCTGCTTCATAAAGTAGATCTATTTTAGAGTATATATATTATTTTTAGGGCTTTAATTAAAGATGATTGAAGATTGTTTTAGGGTTCTGTAAGGAATTAATACTAAGCTTTGGCAATGCTGTTTCTTTAATATTGTTCTGCAGTTAACATTTCTAAGCTCTGAAACAACTGCTAAAGCAGTTGAAGTAAGTAAATAAGTAATAAAAAGCACATCAAAGTAGTTATGATGAGACAGCCAGATGGCAGGGAATTGCAGTTCTTGCTGTAATTTTATCAAAATTACTATTGTCATGGCATGTTAGTTTTCATAAGAATTTGTACAGTCACTGATCTTACACAGACAAATTAATTTCAGGTTCTCTCATGTGTAGTCGCATAACAGCTACACTTGAGCTCGCACAAAGAAAAATTAAATAATCACAGTCACATAAACTTGAAAAGCGGCACAATTTAAGTTTACTATTCCATAACGCCTTGGGATCAGTGATCATTTTTCTTATGGTAGACCCAATTTGATCTACGGCAGTTCTGCCATTATATGGTTTCTGCTGCATTTAATCTTCATTATGAGAAGATATAGTATCATCTAATAGGGTGGAATTAGTAGTAATGCACAAGCATTGTAATAATTCCTCTGAGTTATATCATTCCGTGGAGTTTCATACTTCTACCTCTCTCGTAAAGCTACTGGGATGAAAATAATTGAACCACTTAAGTTTCATAAATATGTTATCATTACATGTTCTCTTCTTTGGTAAAGTATGCCCTGTGTCTTCTTATAAATTCTTGCAGAGGAGAAAAGATTGAGCATTGCATACAGTGAGCGTGTAATCTGATTTTGATTTGAATCCCAGTTAGGATAATGGCAGTTTGTTTCCCCAGAGGAGGAAGCCCCATGGCAGACCACGAGGGGATTCCTCTACTGAAGCTGGTTTTTTTAGGCAAACAGTTTTTCCTGCTGTTTCTTTTGCTGTATGAGTCCATGTAAATCCCTCTGCACTAAGAAATGACGGGCAGAACTGGTGTGTGGGCACGTAACACTGAATGCAGTCTTAAAGATTCCTGTGGTCTGGCTGCAGCAGATATCTGTTGTATCTTTAGTTAATTTAAGGCACTTAAATTAACTTACTTACTTTTGGGACTTACTCTTCACAGGCTCTTCTCTGTGTTGGCACGGGAATTCCTCAATAAAAAGAACTGAAAAAAACCTTATGGAAAAATTATCAGGCTGATATTGGTAGACCTTTGTGGTGCTGGAAGCTCATCAGTTTTCTCAGTAGTGCCTACAGAAACAACAGATGTAGAGGGAACTGAAATCTCAGCTACATGTTTACTTGGGTGAAATTTTATTTGCTACAGTACAAATATAAAATCAGTGTAAGGAGGAAAATCTAATGCTGCTTAGGTTTTTGCTCCATCCCTGTGTAGCTCCCCTATCTGTCTATTCAAAGAATCAAACTAAGTTCAGACATTTGTGCCTGTTGTTCCCAGTGATGTCAAAATAACTCTAACTACGAGATGGTATTTCAACCACTGAATATGTTAGGTTCTAGTGGTTGTTTACTGTATGTGTGATCACCAGAATGTGGCAAAATACATAAGAGAAAACCAGATTATTTCTACATAAACAGTTGGTTATTGACATATCTCTGAGAGTGCATTTGGCTTGGGAAATAGTCATTCATATAATTCCAACTGCAATTGCAGGTTGTTTCATTTTAGTCTGTGTCTGACTTCCCTAGTGGAACTGTCCAAGTAACAGAAGCTCTGCTAGACCACCAGGGCTGGTCCCTGAATGGATTTTCCTACTGCTACAGAAAGAAATAAGTTTTATAACAAGGAGCTTTGTCACCTACCTTGTGCAGTTTTTATTCCACCACTTAACTTGAATATGGTTTCCAGTCTGTAGATCGTACACAGAGAGAAAAGTTATTTGCCAGCAGGCAATTCTTCTCGAATATAAATTCCAACTATATATTGATTTTGGTGAGCTGATGGTGTGTTTACTTGGGGTGGTAATCAATAAATAGAAAAATGATATTTTAATGTCAAATGAAGCTGTGTTCAGACACATTTTAATCTCATGTGTATTTCTGAAAAAAAACCCAAAAAACCCAAACCAACTGAAAATGACTCCATCAGGAATAATCATGAATTGATAAGATTGTTTTAATTTGAAACAGCAACGATAAGTACATAAAACCTAGCAATCCAATTGAAACAAATCCCTTCCAGAGAAATCTACTACAAATGGAATAGTTGAAATCTAGCATTGAAACACCTGGAGAGAGGGAAGATCGAAAGAGAAACAGGAAAAATTAAGCAAGTAATAACATGAACAGCTGGGGAGAAAAAGAGAAACAAAATAACAGTTGATGAGAGGCAGAAAAGAAAAAAAAAAGCACATTTTGTTCAAAACCTGTTATTACCAAGAAACAATTTCCAGTGTGGCTAAAAATTATGTTTAACAACAAACCAAGGCTTAATTCATTAAACACCCAAAAGCCTTGAACTTCTCTTCTTGGAGGTTAGTGAAAACAGTTTTAATCCTGTACTTTTTTCCTGTTAAGTTGTGTAAAATTTAGATAATTCTTATTTCAAGTAAATGCTTATGTTTATCTGCTGTTTGATGGATAAATTATTGGTAATAATGGAAATTAAACAACATTGAACAAGTAATCTTAGTATAGGGGAGAGATTGTCCCCAGCATGCTTCTGGATACTGATTCTATCAATATAAGTTTTAATAGAACAATTTAGGCGTATTGTTAAGAATGAATAATTGACTTTAGGAAATATTATCGAAAAGAATTGGGCATAGGGCCTGTAACATGACTGACTTTCTCCTTGTCCCAAGGAATCCTGAAGAAGCCAAGGCAGGTCCATGTTTAACCCTGCAGGACATGTGCCACAGGATTATGGTTTGCCCATGGCCCCTTTGTGCTGACATAAATGTCCCACAGTTTGACTCACACCACCACTATAGCCTGGTGAAATCATTCTTCATTCCACTTCTCTCTGCTGTCCTCCACATCACTGGCTGCTCTTCTGAGACTCAGAGTAGGTATGGATTATTGCCTTTTTGAAGAAGTACCATTCCATCTGAAATTAGTTGAGACAGGGGTAGCAATAGGGTATCTGATCTGTTCCAGGACATGTGAAGCAGACACTTCCCTTGCTCCTCATGGAGAATCCACATCCAGCTTTAATGACCTCTCAGGGAAGCCTCCTGACGATTCTTCTCATTTGATCTCTAAGAAACAAAAGAAAAAATCCCCCAACAAAACCAACTGAAAAATCTTTCTGTCCTTTTCTCTCTTTAGGAATAATTTTGAAGCCTAAGTATGGCTTGGGGGTGTTGGGATGTACCTTGTGTGACTGGAACATCTCTATGCAGCTCCATTCATCTTAGTTATGCTGGATTTTCCTTTCAGGGTGCTTCCTGAAGAAGTGAGGGAATAATTGTCATTCCAAATACCTGACTAGGTGCTGTCTGACTGGCAGGAAATTTCTTCTAGGAAAAAAAAAAAAACCCACGTGGTTTCAATAGTGAGAACCCTTACAAAATGTGTATTAAAAAAACCCCAAAACCATAATAAAACAAACAAACGAATAAAGAACCCTCAAACAAAACCAAAAATGCCCAAAAATCTAATTTCTAACTGAGATGCAAAATTGCTGATAAACAAGCACAGGCTGGTTTCCCCCCACAGAAGCTCTGCTAGCTCTGGAAATGCTGCACTGCTGGTGGGTTTCTGCAGAGGCAGGGTTTGTGGCCGTGGTTTATGGAAATGGCTTTGCATCTGGAAGCTTTCTGCCCCTTGGCTCTCCCTCCTGGCCCTTCCGAGAGCAGCAGGGCAGCTGTCAATGATGATCAAACGTCCTGCAGGGGAGGCCAGAGAGGGAATCGTGTGCCCATGAAAGGAACAGCCAGCCCTGCCAATGGATGGAGCCTGGAGGAGAACACGGGCAGCAGCAGCAGCAGCAGCAGCAGCAAATCCTGTCGGTGCTGGGGATGCAAAGGGAGCCAGGGAAGGCATGGTTTAAAAAACTGCTTTTTGGCGTGTGCTGTGTCAGAAAGGTGGAAAGGCTCTTACCTTTATACACAGCACACTCTTCTGTAGGATTTTTTTTTGCCTTTTTCTATACAAAAAAATGTATTTTTCTTTAATTTACCCGGTTGAG
Organism: Phylloscopus trochilus trochilus; assembly: GCA_016584745.2. Lineage (NCBI taxonomy): Eukaryota > Metazoa > Chordata > Aves > Passeriformes > Phylloscopidae > Phylloscopus > Phylloscopus trochilus. The sequence continues at coordinate 2,250,012 of WQNJ02000001.1, forward strand.
GGCTGAAAAGCAATTTTTGTGTGTTTTGTTTCAGCAAAGGGCCTCAGTGTGGAAAAGAGTGAAGTTCAGTAGCTGTTTTATGTCAAAATGAGTGCTGCCTTGTCACGATGTGTACAGCACCAGTACCTAACACTGATCATTAATTACTGGAGGAACCTGCTCCCAGTTTGAGCAGGAGCCAGAGATCATAGCAATGGACAGTGAGATGTAGAGAGACAACCCTCAGCGTCTCTCTGTGCATCACACTTTGTTGGCCTTGTGGCCAGTTACAGAGTGCCTGCATGCTGTTCCTGGGGGAAAAATATTTTTAGACATGTTAAATGAAGCATACTAGTGTTGTTTACTCTTTAAAGGACCAGAAGTACCCATAGCACTTTGCAAATGTGTACCAAAGCAAAGTTCCTGCCCTTGTAAGCACCTGATGCACAAGAAATCATTTGACTGTGTGGACTAACTAGCAACAGCTACCTGGAAACAGCAGAGAGGAAGAAAGAAAAAACCTCCTTAGTCTTTCTTTCACTAGCTACACTGAAATAACATATAATTTCCAAGGTAGTTAGTTATCCGTAGCAGGACAAGAAGATACTCTCGGCTATCACGCAGGTTTGGTTGTTTTTCCACAAATTAGAATAATTAAAATTACATATATAAGCTACACATTAAATTGGCCATTCTATGCCTTCCAACAAGGCTTTATCACCAAATTAAGAGACAATTCACTATGTTTTCATCTGCAGAGACGACGCCCTGGGTGAATCATTTATGCTAAGGCACATGCCACCCTTAAATAACTGCTCAATGCACTTGGAGTACATATACACTTTTAGATTTTGTTTTGGACTCTCCTGAGTGCCTGTGCTGCTCGTGCTGCTTTATAGCTTGTGTGACAACATGACTTCTGGACCCTTAGGCAATCCAGGGAGAGAATTCAGACAGCTGCTTATCCTTGATTCACTGTCAACAGGGTCTGTTTCCTCAGAATTCCCCAATCAGTTGTTTAGGAACTCAGACTGTTAAGTTTAGTATTCCTAACTTTAGAAGCAAGGTGTGGGTTTTTTTTTTTTTTTTTTTCAAAGCACCAGAGGCGTGTTAACTTCTGAGCAGAGCACTGAGTGCTGTGCAGTGTCCCCTTCATGTGGAGTCATGCCATGGCTGCAACAAAGCCCTCCTGCTGCAGCAGGATGATGTTCAGGCTCCAGGGAGTCCTGCAGGAGCATCCAGGTCATACCTCAAAATCCATACATACCTTTCTCTGCATGCTCACACATTTTTAAAAAAGTAATTCCCTTTATAGTTTTCATAAAGCAGCCAGAATTTATTAACAGAAGGTGTCTACCATTCTGCCCAATGCTTTCTGATTGATTTTGCAGTGAACCCTTGTTTCATCAGATCTTTTAACTAATTTTACTGATTTAATTTAATTTTATAGGTGACTGCTTTTGGAAAACCGACATAATTTAGTATAAACAGATTCCAAAAAGTTTCTTTTAGGCTCGTTAGCCCTTTTGGGTCATCAAAATAGACAAAAGTTCAGGAAAGTGTCCATGAAATAGCTGGAAATGTATGCAAGCACGAAGCAGATGTGGTGATGAAGCCACGGTTTCTGAAGAATTTTAAAAGCACTTCCCAAAGCTGTGGAGACCATCTCTGAAATACATCAGGATTTATCTGTGTGCAGCTCCCCAGTGCTTCTTAAAACAACTGCTCCTGTGTCTGGGGAGGCATGAACTAACAGCTTTTGTTCCATGGAGCAGGATGGAAACATGGAAAAAGAGCTAATGCTTGAAGTAATTTCTTTTCATCCTCCTGAAAGGCTGGAGCAACCTCAGAGTAACTGAGTCACTGGGTTATATTATTCATTTTCTTTAGTAATCAGTTTGTAATTTTCACTTCTGGTAATTTTCACCCTTCTGTGAACATTGCCTTCCTGGCTGGTCACATTAATCAAGGGGAGCTCATGATGTTCAGGCACTCGTGATATAAGGATTTCACAGAGACCAGGCAGCTCATTTGATTAGAGAAAGATATTATTATTATTATTATTATTATTATTATTATTACTACCAACCAACCATTCATTTAAGTGGTAAGGTGCAAAGCCTAAGTGTTCTCAAGTCCAGGATCTGCCTGGATGAATTAAACTGGGTATCAGGTTTGAGGTACCAGTGGTCTGGAAGCAGCAAGGTTTTGGTTAATTTTTTAAGGTCTGACTCTTTTTGTTCATTTTCTACTATTACAAAAGCTACCAAGTTTTTATTCTTCCCAATCCCTTTTAAAGATATCTCAAGGTTGCTTGTTGATTTCCCCAGCAGAGATCCAAAGAGTTTGTCAGAGGGAATGGGGAAATAACCTGGTAGCATAGACTGCTGTTGCAAATGAGACTTTTTTTTTTTTTTGGTTTTTCAGACTTCTTTTAAAGAGAAGTGGACTGTAGGTCTTTCATAACCTCAGGCAGGACGCTCAAACCCACACATGATGTGCATGACTGGCCCCAAAGTCTAAGTGCTTTTAAATTGTTCATAAACTGTGTGACACTGCTGTTCCTGTAGCAGTGAGCAGAGATGTTACCTTGTGAGGAGCTCACTAAAGCAGCTCCAGAAGGATCAACCTCCACAGAGTGAGCACAGTCCTGTTGACTACACTTGTAAGGAGAGATTATTACTGCTAGCAAAGAATTGTATTCCCCATAAAAATAATTTACTTTGAGACAAGAAAAACACTCTGACGTTAAAAATTCTCTGATGAGGTATAAAGACTTAATAAAGCAAATTGATTGTAGTGCTGTATAATTGGGAAACTACTGCTGGTAATATAGGTCTATTAGCTCTAATATCTAGAAATATCCATCAGAGACTGCTCAAAACTGCAGTCATTTTGAATATTGTGTAATTTATACCTTGTCCCACTGTGGAAGGTATCATCCCAAGCCATGTAAATTTAATTATGGCTCAAGCCAGTATCTTGCACAGAAATCAGTGTGCTGCAATGATTACAAAATTGACTGGATCCAACAAGACACATTTTCTATATTCCACGCCACTAGTTTTCTACTATAATCTCAAGTGAAGTATGCTGCAATAGTCATTTTAATAACGTGAAGGAAGTGATCAGTGCTGTGAATTCACAGTATTAAACAATCCTTGATGCCTTTCCTAACATTATTAGCAGGAGGAATGGAAATGCAAAAGCAATCTGGAGTCCAAAGTAACTTCAACACAGGGTGGCCATGTTCTGTCTGTAATGTTTGGTGCTTTCTGCTTCTGCTCACAGTCCTCTCTACCTCACCTGTGGTAATTAGGAGTGTGTATTCCCCATTCTGCTGAAAGGAATATTTAGAAATAAATGCCTCGTTCACCTTCTTCTCACTCACCCTGTGCCTTAACGATACCCCAGGGCAAGCAAGCGTGCCTCACGTCCTCTTGTTTAATTTTTAAGCTTGGAAAATACTCTCATCTTCAGCAAAAGAAAGTGGTATTAGTAATGTTAGTCAGTAGAGCCCAAAAACTTCCTCGGGGGTTTTCACGGGCCATTGGGAGCAAATGCCCAGCTTGCAGGTCAAAATCCACAGCACTGCTAGAACCTATGTACATAAAATCTGTTGTGCTTCATTGAGCACTGTATTTCTCCTGTCTTGTTTTGACATTACTCACAGCGAAACAGCCAAATCAATCTAGATGAACTCAATCCTTTCTGGGCGGAAAGCAAGAAAACTGTTCAAATCTGTTACTTTGCAAGGATTTGTAACACTCAAAAACGTACAGAGATCCTGCTTCTGGTGAAGGGAGGGCAAAAATTCCGTTTCAAAACTAATAAACAATTCTCTGCTAGGATTCAGCAAGGAGGTTTTGTTTGCCTTTCAGGGGAAACGGTATTGGCAATTTTAGCCAGGTTCTGTCCTTTTGCTAACTTTCCTTTTTAGGGTGGTGCAATTTCTTTAAAACTTCCAGGTGGACACGTGAAGTTTTTGCACGCCAGGATTTTATGTTGTGAATCTGACATTTCACGTCGGTGAGCAAGCTGGAAGTGTTTGGTATTAGAAAGCATGGGCACCAGATATTAGAAAGCAGGCAGGTTGTGTCCGACGAGAGAGATGATCTGAAGAGCAGGATACTCTTTGGAACACGTGCTTTATTGGTCGTGGGGAGGCAGCCTGACTGGGGAAGGGTCCAGGGATCCAGTGCAAAGAGTCCAAGAGGGCAAGAGGCAAGGGGGTCTAAGGGAAGGGCCGAGTCACATATTCCATTCCATTTTAACCCTTTCTATCGTGAATATTCTAATGAGCATTAACCAATCACCTCTAGATACAAAACCTACAGAATCTACATACAGCCTATGGGAACTACAACATTACAATACTACTCTACATACCAAAACCTGTGAAACCCACCTTTTCCCTGATACCTGAGAAGGTCCAACCTTTTATTCATCCTTTTGTCTTGGCAGGGGTGTCACTGACTCACTCAGCCAAGTCTTTTCAGCTGTCTAATCATCTTCTTCCTGTCCATGCTTACAGTTCAAATCTTGCTTTTAATTCTATTCCTCTTGTGGGTTTCATACTTTTAGAATCTTTTACTAATAAATCATCTCTGCAGGGCCTAGCTACTCGGAAACAAAGAAGGGGGTAGGGAAAAGTGGGGCACTCCTCTGCCTCCCCCACAGACAAGCAGGAGAGGTTCCCTCACCCTTCCAAAGAGAAAACAAGCACAGAAGCACTTGCTAAGCACTGTGCACTGAGCTGTCACCTTCAATGTACCTTTGAAATCCCGGCTGTTTCTTAAAGGGGAAGATGGAAAACAGAAAGTGTATAGTTTCATTCGTGGAGACTTTGTCAGGAAGTGCGGCTGCGATATGATTTCTGTCAGAAACAATCTGCTTGAAATTTTTCTGTCTTTACTTTTGAACACGGAGTTGCTTGTCTGTATTCTAACCCTAGGTGATGGGATCTGCTGCCTTGTCAGATAACATTTGAGTTCACTCACTACCTGCTTGTTGACTAGTGCACAGACTCACTGTGGTGGCAGGGAAAGCCTTAAGGCTACTCAGCATCTGTCTCTTCTTGTAATTAGTTGCAGCCTTGTGTACAGAGCAAAACAGAGATTTTTTTTTTTTATATATATATATCTATTTTTTTTATTTTTTTTTTCTGTGAAAGAGTAATGTGCACAGACAGGAGCTTTTAAATTGCTAAAGAGTTTGCTGGTGTTTGTCATTCCTCTTTTTCAAGAGGAAGTAGCTTTTTAGCTACTGAGAATAAAGTGTTGACGTCCTTTTCTTCAAATTACACCGAGGACATAGCTTTTTGGGAGAGTTAACCTCTATGTGAAATCTGAATAGCCAGTGTTTCTGCTCTTACATCTGATGGAGCACACATTCATGGGAGAGAATTGGTGATTATGTCCTTAGACTCCTGCCCTGGTGACTTTGTTGCCCCATGTGTGCTTTGCCAGCAGTCTGACAATTTGCATACTTTAAGCATCCCCTACATGCTCCCAACCCTGAATGCTGCTCAGAGAGGCCTTCTTGGACCAAACTTCAAAAAAACCCCAACAAACCTAGCTAGAAGAAAAGACAGCTTTGAATATTTGAATGCTTTCTTCACATATTCAGACAACAGTTGTATGAAGTTAGAAAGTAAGTGTATGTATGCCTGGGATTTATTTTGATTTTCATAAAGTGTCACAATTAACAGAGTTGTTTATGGTAGTTTGCTGGGAGAGCAGGAGACAAAATTTGGATTGTTAGAAGGATTTGATCTGTTGCTGTAGATTTGAATTTCTTGCAGCACCATCTTTTTTTATTCAAAAAAAGAAGATGTTCATTGTGACAATTCTTAAAATCTATAAAACAGGTGAGCAGGAGGTTGATGTAACAACTGATAAATCATCAGTCAAGGTGTGGACCACCCCTAACTAATAAAGATGGAGAGGAAAATCATTCCCTAATTGTTGTAGCTGAATGTCTTCTGCAGCAACCACTCTCAGTGGTGGGACTTGATGGATGGAAGTGTTTCTATGGTAGTCTTTAAATATCAGACTTCCAAAGACCTTATCCTCATCATTAACAGCGATGAGGTTTATGACATGAAGAAGAAAAATCACATTTCTTTTGTATTACACTGCTTCCCTTCATCAGAGTAATCCCATGAGAGCCTTATTTGGGTGCTTTTCCTCTTTTCATTCTCATTTGAATGAACAAAATGCCATTGGGTTTGCATAAGCAATGTCAGAGCAAGTGCATTATTTTAAAGATAAGTCCCTCAGATTAAGGTGTCATAAAAATATTCCTTACTTTATTACCTAGTGTTAATTTTTGTATTTGAGAGCTGAGCTGGGTTATCCTTTGCACTTGATATTTTGAGGTGATTGAGGGTTTGGATGTGCCACAGGGAAGACAAGCAGATCTCTAGATGGTGCTATGCAGGGATCAGACTAAATTAATGGCAGAAGAAAAATAAAATAAAATAAAATAAAATAAAATAAAATAAAATAAAATAAAATAAAATAAAATAAAATAAAATAAAATAAAATAAAATAAAGTTTGATTTCCTTTTAAGATATTAGGTGACATTTGCTAAGTTCCTTAGGACTCAAGGAGCATTTTCAAAAGGTGACTTGAGCACTTGGGGCCAAGGCTCATCTTAAGTCAGGGGGAAAGTTGGGGGAGTTTTAAGCTGTACTGACTTCTCACTGTGTTCTGACCTGTGGCACTGGCAGCAGAGTGGTGTGACAGCTGTGGTTTGGGAGGAGAGAAATGAGATTCCAAACAACCAGGCTGTGGTAAGTACATTTGTATCTGTGGATCTTGCTTCCAGAATAACTCATTTCTAAGAAGCTCGGCCACAGTAGGTTCAGAAGTTTCAGAAGTTCATCCTGAACCTAAAATCAGTCAGCAAGAACTGAGTAAAAGAAGGGTGGAGAGAACAGAACTAAAAACTCAGGGAGAGTGGAAAAGCATAAGACCAGACAAAGGAGAAGATAAATACATGGAGATAATATTTTAAACCTCCCCAAAAATAACAACAGCCCAAAAAACCCAGGGAAAACAACCAACCAACAATAAAAACACCACCCAATTCTTATATAGTTCCTGCAATACTCTGTCCCATCCAACACAGCAACTTTGCTCTTCAAGGATGCTGTGTCAGTAGCAGGGACATCCCTTAGGCTGCTAAATGGAAAAAGAGAAAATACTAAAACTCAGTTTGGTGTGGTTTACTCTGGACTAATTAAAAGATTTTTCCCACTCTTGATTTTGTTCCCCTTAATATGACTTTCCTTAGAGATCTCTTGCACCAATATCTTTTAATACGTAATTTCTGGGCAAAATTATTAAATATGAACTATAGTTTGAAGTAAATAAGCAGAAAAATATAAATGCCTATTTCCTCTGACATTGCTTCTCAGTATCACTCCGTTTTTAAAAACAGGCACAGAGCTCTCTGCTATTTGTTAGCATCTGTCTCCTTCATTTCAAAGAAAATATTTCTGTCATTATTCATATTCATAGTATGAATACTAGTTTTATCTTCCTGATATTTTGACAGTAATATTTAGCTTTCAAGAGAACTTTCCTCTCTACAACTGCGGAGGGCTTTGTAAATCAAGGCAGTACTTTGTTTCTACTAAGGGGAAACCTGAAACAAAGATATATTAAACGATGCATCAAAAGCTAGCAGGAAACAAAGTCCCTGTTCCAATGCCTGACCACCCTGACAGTGATACCCTGAAAGATTTTGAATCTCCCCTGTCTTAGTCTAAGGCCATTTCCTCGGGTCCTCTCACTGCTGGCATGGCAGGAGAGACTTGTCAGGCAGCTGTGGTGCCCTGAGCCTCCTCTTCCCCAGACTAAACAAACCCAGCTCCCTCAGCTTCTCCTCACAGGACTTGTCTTCTAGATCCTTCATGAGCCTTGTCTCCCCCTCTCTGGACACATCTTTGGTAGGATAAGAATACTCTGTTGTCCTTTAAAATACTCCCATTCTAACAGAAGGTAAGGAAAGTGGTGAATAATGACATCTGTTAAATAATGTCCCTTTGGAAAATCCAGAGAACCTGACAAAATGCCATCACGGAGGGGATTGTGGAAGCACTGCATCAGGAGTGCAAAGATCAGCTCAGATCAAGTGCACTTAACTAAAGGACCTGAACTATATTCTAGATATATCTGAAAAACCTGCTTTAGGGTATGCCCTGGTCTTTGCAACCTGCTCACTGCATCCATTTGGGTATCCCTCAATAACAGATCTCCCATAAAGCTCAGGGAGTTCAGGGTATGTTACCACAACAACAGGATGATAGAGGCAACATGTCAATTCTCTTTGTTACCTAAACAGAAACTTTAAGTTTCAATATTCGTGTTCTCTTTGCTCTGCTCCCTAGCAGAGTTTATAAAGTATCCTTACACAGATGCAAGGTGTAAACTAAGTGAGGATCCGTGTTGGAATGAGGAATAAACTGGGTCTCTGTTTCAGCCTGGCACTGCAGGAATAATAACAAAGCCCACAGGTGGGAATCCAGTGTTGTTCCTGGTAGATTTAAGGAATGTTTCAAAGCAAAGTTTCCTCCAGTTCATTGGAAAGTTATGAATGAAAGTGTGATGTTTTTTTTTTTCCACAATTTTGCAATGTGGGTACCAAACAACAAAAAAAAAACCCCATCATTTGGACGATACAAAGGAACTTGGACAAGTTTGTTCTAGCAGCAGCAGCCATCTCTCATTATTTTCATGTCACTTGCTTGGTTGAGCCTATGGTAATATCTGTATATACACAACATCTGACAAATATTAGCAATTCCATGAAAATAAACATGTAAGATTCCAGGTAACAGAACTGGGGAACTGTAAAACCAGAAATAGTGGCACCAAATATATACCTCCATGAGAATTACATGCAATTTCTGCTGTGGTTTTCTTTCTTTTTTTTTTTTTTTTTTGGTTTTTTTTTTTGGGGGGGGGGGTTTGTTTTGTTTTGTTTTGTTTTGTTTTTTTGGGTTTTTTTTTTGTTTTGTTTTTTGGTTTTTTTGTTTGTTTGTGGTTTGTTTTGTTTTGTTGTTTTGTTGTTTGTTTTTTTGTCCTGATTCATACCTCTCCATTTCCAAACTATTTCTGGTTCTCCCCAACAAATATTGTGCCTCGGTTTCAAAATCCATCATTTCTGTGATACCCATTTTTCTCTTTCCTGCTCATAAAACCTCAGTAAAATATACTTTTCTGAGCATTCACCAGAGTAAAAGATATTTTGAGGACATTGAAGTTCATTTCCCTGCTTCTGGGTCACTACGCTCATACCCAGAAAGCAAAGTCTGTTGTTGCCTTCCATGCAGCGTTTCCCTCTGAGCATTGTGGTTTCAGAACATGGGCCTCAAGCCAAAGGTTGGTACCTCAGCAGCAAAAGTGGAGCAACTTGCCACCTGACTTCTGCAAGGAGGGATGTGGCACAGCATCAGTGTAGCCTCCATCAGTTCCTTTTCTTTTGCTCCTTTTAATTACTTTTAGTCATACCTCTGCCTTGCACTTCCAGAAAACTCGTGCATTTTTTTAAAGCTGGACTCTGGCCACCCTCTTGTGCCCATTCTGCAGCTGAGAGCACCACTCTGAGCCAAGGGGGGCCAGTTTGGCACTGTGAGGGACGAGCTACCTTAGAGGGGAAACTGAATCTCATCTGCAGCTGAGCACGTTGGAATCCCCTCAGCTGACAGCTCTGGGGGTGCCTTAAAGCACCTTTTAACAGCTCCTTGTCTGCTTCCTAAAATGCTGAAAAAGGGACCTTGTGAGCCTCCTGTGTTTGTAGAGGAAATATCTATATGTGTAGTTTTTTATATATATGTATGTATGTAAAACATTTTTTTTACCTCTATGTCTTGCTTGGTTTAAAATTTTAAATTAAAGGACACATAAAATCTTAAATTAAAGGACACACTTCTTTTTAAGACTGAAATCATTATGCTGACAAGGTTTTTGCTTCCTCCTGTTCTCTGCATTTTGTTGTAACTGTGAATGCAGGGATTCCTTTTATACAGATGCTATTTTTTTTTTTTTTGTTGGGTTTCAGCATAGTTTGCATTCATATGGCAAGGGAAGCACCAGCTCATGGTCTTTGAGGAGGGGTGATGCACATACATTGTGTTTTGTAAATCATTCACTCCTTGCCCTGAAACCTGTCCTGTGTGATCACGTGCTAGTAAAACAACAGATATTTTCCATCCTCTAATGTGCCCACAGCTTGTAAAATAGTCTCTTTATGCCTCTCATATCCCATAAGATTATTGTGGTATTTGGAATTAAACACCAGAATATCACTTTCAACATTTTCAGCTGATTCAGAATCCTCACTGAAAGCTGTTGCATAGTAGTTTTTTATATATTACTTATTATAAAAGCAGAACTATTTTATAAGCTGCATGATGACTGCAGCTTATAAAAAAATTATGTGGATGTCTGTGACAGAGTGGAAACCTATCACATAGAGAAGGAGGTCTTGATAGATCTCCTATTGTATTTCTGCAGACATAGAGGGTATTTTCTACAGAAGATGCTAAAACTTGTTGAAAGACAGTGAATAGTAACTGTTTTAAACTTGGCTCCATTTAGGAGGGTTCTAAATAAGTCAATTGATCTAGTAATATTTTAAACATGTTTTGCTCTTGTAAATTGATTTTCTTCAACGCTATTTTTTGAGGGAAATGTCAGTTTGGTTTGGTAGTTTGTTTTTTTTTTTTAGTAATTAGCTGTCTTCACTCCTCACGCTTTAGGTTTTGCAATTTTTTTTCCTGAATAGATGAATCATGTTGTTTATGCAGTCAAGCTGTTGGGTATCCCCAAAGTTGCCACAATTGTTCTCAAAAATCATAACTGGGGGAGATGAGGAATGAATTTATGAACATCAACCCCTATGGGTTCCATATGTCTGAGATACTCAGGAGCAGCAGGTCTTGGCTGAGGGCTGGAGAGCAGGCAGAGCTCTGGGTTTCTTGAGACCAGCATGGGGATCCTTGGTGGCCTTGCTGCAGTTTTGACCTCAGGAAATATTGCAGAGGAAGCATGGGATTGGTCATGGCTGCACACACAGATTCTGTTTGGGCAGGCAGTAATACCCATTCAGATGTGCAGCTTAATGCAAAGTAACTCATTAAGCAGTGGGTCAATCAGACCTGTAAAATGACAGCTTTAGTGTGTGTGATTCATATGGGGCCGTCTTTGCTCCAATGCCACAGGATCGTCTGGTGCCTCTGGTTTTCCACCTCTTACTGATAAAGACTGTCCTCCTTCTGTTACACATCACATTTACTCCTCTGAGGTTAGCTTCAGGGCTATGGATTTGTGGAAGGACCTGTAAAATGAGCCTCTGAACTGACATTACACATCACAATTTTCAGAACGTGGTTCTGAAGGGAAAACTGCCTTTTCTAAATTCAGCTTCTTTATGAGAGAATGCTTTCCGTGAGAACGTGTTCTTGCACCTGGATTCAAATCTCAAGTGAAAATTAGAGGCACAAGTGTTCATATTCCTGAGTGCTAGCAATCTTACAGCTGTAAAAAATTACAGTTGTGGCTGATAGCACTGCCTGATTCCTTAATGCCATAAAGAAACACTTTTGCCCCTTTCCTAAAGAAGAGAAATGTAATTTATTTTAAAGTAAATAAGAATAGCTCTTCGCACGTATATACTTCAATATTACTATCAATAATTATAAAATGCCCATCAGTGTAACCTTCTCACCCTAAATTTCTTGTCAAAGCCTGTGGTTGAACAAAGTGTAAATATCCAGTTTTATGCAATTTTGTTCTGGAGATACATATAGATAGATAAGTACAATAACGCCCAGGATGTGTTAATTTGTAAACAGAACTTACCTTTTTGTGCGTCTTAACAGCTTTAGTGTTAGAGGATTGTTTATGTAAGGCCCTTACCACTGCAGTATACCACTAGATGATTTCTTGAATTGTATCTAAAAATGTAAATAAAATCTGTACGTTGAATCTGCTAACCAATATAATTTATTTTTTTCATCACTAAGCAATGTATTTTTGCGAGTCCATTTGGTTTTCATTCCAAAATTGGAAGAATCCCCTAACGCAGCATTCCCACAGTCAAATGTTTACGAGGGCATAAGGAATATAAAACAAAGACAATTTTTAGGATTTTGTTAAGACTCGTGTTTATCACAGTGTGGACAAAAATGCAAAGAGAAGCATTTTCTTATCTATTCCTGTTACATTAGGAAAGTTCATGCCCCACTCTTAGCATTTTCCAACACAGCTGTAGAGTAGTTTAAAGCCTATTTTTTAAATAAGTGATGCTCAATTTGTCTTTGATGATCCGCATGATTCAGGTGAGATGGGAGCACGGTCGGGCCCTCATTTGCATAAAAATTAATCACAGAAAAATGTAAATTGATAAAATTTTGCCTGGCTTTTCCCCCCTATTCGGGAACCCATGGATGGCTCCCAGAAGCAATCATCTCAGTATGGTGCCGTGTTGGATGCTACACAAACGATCACATTTGTGTTGAATACTCACTCATTTAAATGTCAGCACTGATGGGGCGGTACATCACCAGGAGAAAAAAAAAAAAAAAAAAAAAAGAAAAAATAAATACACAGCAGCTGAAGACCATCAAATCCGTGGGCACTCTTTAGAGATATATGATCTAATGTGAAAAAATTGTGGATTAATTATCCTTTTTTTTCAGAACGGTAATTGTTTTAGTATCGCGGCGGAAAAAAAATTGGCAATTTATTTGGAATCAAACAAAAACCAGTAATGTTTAAATACGTCATTACACCATTGTGTTTATTAGAAGGCTGCAATTAATTCCCGAGGCTCCTTTGGTCTCTGGGACTGCATAAAATGGCACAAAAGAACATCGCTATTAATTCTCAAACGCGCTCCAAACCTGCAAATAATTTACCCAACAGAAATAAAGTGAGTAACAATCCAGAATACAAATTCTGTAGGGGTTTTTTTTTTTTATTATTATTATTTTTCTAAACTGCGTCTTTGCACGACATTGCTGTCACATAAGCGTATCTCGTAATCCAAAATGAATTTCTCGTCTTTCTAAAGGAAGGGAATAATTTCCCTCATTTCATCTGTGTGTGTAACTGAAATACAGATATTGCAGAAAATTTGTCAAATCCCCAAGAGTGGGCAGCACAGAATCCACCCCCTGTCATAGTTCTGTATTAAAGAACTAAACTTGCTTCTCCTTCCTCATGGTGTAAATTTCAAATAAGAGAGTAAATAAATGGTTTGCAGTGGTTATGGCTCCAAATTTATATTTCTCACTGAGCTAAATCCAGCACACAGAAAAGAAATGGTTATTTACACTCCTTTTTTTTTTTTTTTTTTTTTTTTTTTTTGCACCCTCTGCCTTTAAGAAGCAATCTCTAGAAAATTATAGCAACACAAGGACTTCTGTAATTTATAATCATCTGTAATAGGTCAGCCACAGTGCATTAGATCAGTGCATTAGATCTCCAAGGGCTGGAGTGCAGTGTTTCAGCAATGCAGTCTGAGCCTGAGCTGAGGGGATAAATTTTAAAAGCCATTTATTAGGCCTGAATTGGAGAGCTTTGAATATTAGTATAAAAAATAGTATTGGTTAATTTTTATTTTTTTTCTCTTTACATTTTTTTTATTTAGAGAGGTCTGGCAGTAGTTGCTTATTTGTTTTATCAGGGACATAGCCCAACTGTAATTCACATGTCTGTGCACCTTTTATTTATTGTGCCAGTACATTAAAAAAATGTATATAATACAAATAAAAAGAACCACCTTTCATCATTTCACAGAACTACATCTGACTTTTTACAACAGTTTTAAATGCAGGGCAATGGCTCTACTTATAGCTAGAATAACATATTTTATAATTTTTTTTCTTTTTCTTCTTGAAGTCCCTATTTCAGAATCTGGCTGCCCTGAGATCAAGAACAATTTTGTTAGCTGTTTCAGCTGAGCAAATATTATAATTTATATTATATATAAATCCTAAATTATATTAAGGATATATATTATTTGCTTTCCTAAAATGTAGGGTAGTTGCAGTTTTGGCTGTGGAACTATGCACTGTCCTGTGAAGGACACTGTGTGGGGATATAAGGCTGATGAAGGAGGCTTGTAGAGCATCTGACAGCACAGGTGAGAGCGTGGGCAGTGCCTTTGGGTGTTTGAAGGCTTTGCAGGCATTGTATGGGTGGAAATCCAACCCCAAACTGAAGGACTGGGGAGTTTTTTAGGATTGCAAGCCTTTGCTCGTGTTTCCAGCTGCCAACGTTGGCACTGCTGTTGTGCCCTTGTTTCTCACGGATTTCATTTGAGCCCTTAGACTGTTTCTGTCCCTGCTGGTCTCTTGGACATGCAGATCCTTCTCTTAAACTGCACTGGCTCACAGCCTTCACCTCATTCCTACACACCAAGCTCCTGTCCCATTCCACTTTCCCCACTACATTTACCCCTTATGTATTGATGGGTGTCAGAGCTGCTCACAGATGTACTCTGGAGATTTTACCTGCAGGCAAAACCAGATTAAAGTCTAGGCAGCATGGCAGTGGGCTGGTGTTCCAAACTCTGGCAGCTCTCACTGGTACCTCCTTTCAGCCTTGCAGAAATGGGGTCATCATCACCTCCTTGAGTGGCCTCCCCCACCCCAACCTTATAAAATTGCATCTCTCCCTCAGCAGTCTGGACTGCTCCAGTGAAGGTTAACTCCCATGGCAAGAAGTAAAAGGAAAAATCTCAGATGACCTTTCCTAAAGGTTTTCTATACATGTAAAAAGTAATATTTTTTCCTTTCCTTTTCCCTTAACCCCTGTACCTAGAGTCCAGGTTACCTTACTTGGAGAAACATTTACAAGCAGCATGACACCAGATACGTGGGAAATACTATGGCTTGCAAGTGTGGGGGAAGTATTATTTTCCATCAGATTTCATGAAATTGCTGTTTTTTACAAATATTAGACTCAGCATAGATAATTTCAACAAATTGGTTTTATTTAACTCAGTTTTCTTAAGATAAATTCCATTTTTTCAAGCCTAATACAAAGAGGGACAGTTCTGCTGACTTCTAGGCTCCTCTCTAAAGAGTCTTTGAAAATCTGATTATTCCTCTCTTAGAGAGTTCAGAGTGCAATTTTAAGTACCAGGTTTGAAAACTTTAGTCCATATTAAAACACAAAGAATTTATAGACAAAGAAAAAAATGTGTATTGCCACGTGCAAGGGGAGTAACCACAAAAAAAGCTTTAGTCCTTGGCAATAACGTCCTAATCTGTTACATTTTTCATATATGTTTATTGCAAACATGCAGATTGGGCTGCTTTGGCTTCCCCAAAGTAATTATTATATACAGCATCATTTTCAAATGGTATCCTGCACTGCATCTTGCACTTCACTGCAGTACTAGAAAGAATATACTTGTTTTTTTAACAGAAGATGGAAGAGTTCCTTTCTGTATCCTAAGATTTAATCCTTTATTTCATGTTTGACTCTCCACACAAGAAGAAATTCATGGTACTGTCCCTATGTAACTGAAGCCTTCTCAGGAAATATGGAAAAGAGGCAGGGCTTTTTAAAAAGCAGTTATTTCATAGCTGGCTTTAAGAGTTCATCATACAGAAGTGTCCTATCTGTGTCTTATTCAGAGTGCTTAAACTCAAATTACCAAGGGAAAAACAATGCTCTGAAATTCATTCTACTGTCAGCAAAATCAAGTCCAAGGTGTGTGGCTCCCCTGACACTCTTCACAGCCTGTCATGGAATCTTTGATGGTCTTTTATCCCCCCTGTTTCCCCTGGTTGTTGTGAATGTAGGCAGTTTATTATTATCAGAAATAATTGATAGATTGCATGTAGCCACCCCCTCATCTTGGGAAAGGAAGTAAAGGATGGTACTGACTGTGGGTGCATCAGGAAAAGCCAGAATTCAGAAAAAAGCTAAAAAAAACCAAACCACAAACACAAACTATCTGCTCTAAAAGAGACTCTGGTAATGCAAAAATCACTGAGAATTATAAATACACTGCAGCTGCTTAACTGTAAGGAGCCACTCAGTATAAAGGATAGCTGAATTTACTTATTTCTCCCAAACTATTCAGTCTGTAACTACTTTTATTTACTAATAAATAGTCAAATTACATGAAAAATGAGTGAGCCATTGAAAAAAAAAAAAAAAAAAAAAAAAAAAAAAAAAAAAAAAAGAAGAGAGAAACCTAGCTATCATTTTGTGGTTGTTCTTGTTTGTTTGCCAGAAACTGAAGATTGAAATAAACCAGAAGGGTATTTTGGGTTTTTCCCTGTAGGCATCACAAACTGTAAACACAAATTCTCCCTGCCCTGAGTAGGGCTTTCAGAAGTCTTCTTTGGTCCCTTTCACATAATCAGGTATGCTTAGGTATTTGTTTTTCAGGTTGGATGTCAGTAGTGATAATATGTCTTAAAGACAACAAGAACAACAAAAAAATCATTAAAACTGGCAGGAGCCTTCTCAGTTCCAAAATTGCCAGAAAAACTCATAGGCCTGATTAAATCATGAATACTGAGATGGATTCAGCTGGAGACCATATACATTACAGAAGTTCCTTACTTCAGGCTGTAAATGATATTAATTTTGCTGAGTGATTATCAGGGAGTTCAAAGTGTCTTGACTAACCCAGCCACTGACTTTCTGACCCTCAAGCAGCCTGCCCAGCTCTTTTCCCCCTCTTAGCAGACAAAAAAAAAAACAAAACCCTGTAGGACAGCTGCACACCATGGCATCATGTTCTCCTGCTTGCTTTGAGGAATAACCCTGTGGTATTTTAGTTTGGTTGTGCTCTCTGTCATATCAATCAGCAAATTTCAGTACATTTACATCTTAGAGAGAGCTGGGCACCTCCAAAGGCTCTCAGGTGAAATCAATTCATCTTTCTCTTGCTGAACAAAAGTCAGAGCAGCTTCCACCAGCAGAGCAGAAGTGCAGTGTTTTACAGTATGAATACCTCTCTACTTTTTCCCTTTGAAAGGTGCAAGAGTGCAAACAAATGCAAATGAATCAGGCCAGGCTGCATTAATTCCAGCCAGTTTGTGATCAACATCAGCAGCCTGCTCCTGCAATTTGCCAAGCGCCTACCAGGGCTCAGCTAACTGGAGCAGATGTTTGCAAGAGGATCATTTTGGATGCATTGTTCCAACGTGGCTGTAGAGGCTGCACTCAGCTACAGCTAGGTTCAGCCAAATTCAGAATTTGAAGTTTGATTGCCATTGGGAAATTAGCTCACACTCCAGTTCAGTGTGTTTAAATGATTTTTGAGTCAAAACAATGTCACTGCCAGGAGGTCCCATCTTTCAGACAATTGGGAGATTGTGCACCAGCACAAGAACTCCAGCTGCTTTTGTCTTAAACAGCAGCCTAAATAAAAGGACTCACTATACACCTGACTTCTAAGCTTTTAATAATTCACACATGTCAGATTTGCAGGCTGTACTGAGTAGTTCCTTTCTGCTAATTACATGTTGTCTCACACTGATGCCATGTACCTCCTCAAATCACGAGCCACTTCTGAAAATTTAACCCAAAATACCTGCACGGTACTCTCTTGGCAGTTGTTTAGTTACATGCAATTCTCTTTCCCTGTTGACTTTTCCCTTTTAGCATCCCTTATCCATCCAAAACTAACTCATGGGAAATCAAAAAGGAGGGATGGGATGTGAGATGTCCATCACTGCTCCTGACTGGCATGTGAGAGCTTTGTCCAGCTGCTAATTGGGAGGCTGTTCTGTGGTAAGGACAATTAAATACACCCTGGTAAGATCAATATATTGACTTCCCGTGGGGAAAGTAAACTAGCATGTATAGATTTTTTGTTTGTTTGTTTGTTTTGTTTATTTCCAGGAATTTCAAAAGAGCACTCAATTACAAAGTAGGGGCAGGGATTTTTGTTATGGGTCAAAGAAAAACATGATCAATGTTACTGTTGCTAAATAAATTTCACATATACTAAACCTGGAAATAAGAGTCTGATACTTTGCTTATAGTTTGCCTGGAGTTTTGTGATTTGCATATGCATACATTTTTGTGAAAGAGATTCAGGAAGACCTGCCAGCCACTCAAAGCATGAGTAATTTTATTTCACTTTTTTTTTTTGTAATGACTACGAAAAAATAAAAATAAAAATAAACCCAAACGACTGTAACTGTGCAATCTGTAATAAACTGAACCCACCAAAAGAAACCTTGTTCTCTGGCAGTGGCTGGTTCAGCAGAGAGAAAAGCATCTGTCAGGAAGCTTTGTGTGAGTCACTATCTCCATCTAGTGCTGCCAGCAAGGAATTGGGCTGCTAAACCCTCCGTGGTAGGGACACTGCAAACACGAGAGATTCTGTAATGATATAAAATTATTCTTCGTATAAACAGTTACTGTTTCAGTCATTAATTCATTAGAGTTTAAAATGTGTCAACGTTGCATTTGTAACACACCAAGTTTATAAATTGGCTATAAAAGTTCACCAGGTGTTGACACTTGCCACTCTCAGGGTTTTCTGCAAAGACCTTTTGGTATGCAATCATTAATATGTTCATTACTGTTAATTAATACGTTCATCAATACTAAATAGCACAGAAAACTTGGCAGGAGCTCCCCTGAACCGTGGAGTCCCCTCATGGCTGCTGAATGTCTGGGTCAAGGATTAATTTCCAATTGACCAAGTCTGTAAATCAGTGAGTGGCTGATATGTTACAGGCAGTGCTCTGAGACAGGAGAAAGGGGGGCAATGCAGAACTTAATTCAAGGAATTTAAACTGACAAGATTACACCACAACAGCTTTCTCACAGTGAAACAAGTGCAGTATTTTTTATTTTTTTTTTTACAGCTTTCGCTCCAATAGCAACTTAAAAAATAATTGCAAATTCAGTGCTGTTTACATTACCTCCTCAAAACTGGAAGAAAATTACTGTGAAATAGAAATTCAGCCCTATGAATAAAGCATCTGCAAAACATAACTTCCCAGCTCAGGAAACAGTGTTTTGCAATAATTCCAGAAACAACAGAAATGCAAAGACAAGCACTGAGTTCTGTCTGCGATACGTTTTACACTTTTAAACTCTTGGTATGAATGTCTCACTGCAAAAACAAGACTTGTGGTGTATTGAACTAGCACAAGTAATTAATCTGTCCCTTTTTAGGGAATTAGAGATGGATAAAAGTGTGACTGATGGAGTTTTGTGTGGATTTATGTGTGTCAAGACACACCCCATCAGACTCTGGTTTTTAGTGGAGGAAGCAAGTGGAATTTGTTTTATGATTTTATAGTGCTTTAAAGCACTCAAAACCAGACTAATCTTTTCATGGTCTTTTTGGTAGGGGTATTGCAATTTTTTTTATTTTTTTTTAATTGTGAAAGTTATAACAACCATCGTAATTGACATTTTTATCTAACTCACTTTTATCTCCTTGGATAATTTTAAACCCATGTTGTTTTCTGATTTTGAGCTGTAACTAATTTATCTAATCTTGCTCAAATAAGATAGTCACATCTCACCAGTTTTGTAGGACACCTTAAAAATTCAGATATTAACAACTTAAATCAAGATTAGGATTATAATTATTTGCTATGAATAGGTTAAATGAATCAGGATTAGAATAGTAGTATATTTTTTTAATTAAATTCAGACTTTGAGCATTGTTTAGATCTAATTTTATTGATTATGATATAAAAGTGAAGTGTTGTATTTAGTATTTTCCTGCATCTTCTACACAAAGAAAATACATAAAAACAATTAGATATCAAGTTGAGAATAAACTAAAACCTTCTAATAGATGGTTCAAATAACTTGCAGGGTTCATTTAAATACCTGAGTTTCACTATGGTGTCATGTGGACCTTTGGATTTCTGTAAGACTGTCAGGAAAGGATAACAGGAAAGGGTTAGTCTGCACTTGTCTGAGCAGAGGAGGCAGCTGCTCAATCCTGCTGCAGTCCTTGCTCGTCTCCTGAAATGAAACAGCTGGGTCAGAGACCCTTACATTCCCCTTTCAAGGGATGTAAAGTAAAATGTCGCTTTTTTTTCCCCCAAAGTATGTTTGAGATAATAACGATAGGACTGTCTTCTAAGCATGTTTGTGACTGGTGCTTCCTATAGGGAACTGTCTTGGGTTGTGGAACCAAAAATGTGTATTCTATTTCATCTGCTGAAAGCAGCTGGGGAGATGTTCTTCTTTATCTCTTGTGACTCTGGGAGGAGGGGGGCAGGTGCCTTCTGATAATGGGCCAGCTGTTAAACCAGTGGGGCAGTGTTTGTTATCTCTTTTCATAATGGGGCATTAAGACTCCCCAAGCTGTTCTCTCCAAAGCAGTACATCCACATCCCATTGGGAGATGCTCCACCCAGTGAGGGGAGCCAACCATTCCTACCTGGATAAAACTGAGACTCAGGAACACAAAGGCATCTGGTGTCACCGGATTCCTGGAGGAAGACTGGACCCTTCTCACCACCACTGGACCCTTTTCTCTCAGGATCATCTCTACTCCACCAGAACCACATCTGCCACTCCAGGAGGACTCACTTTGGGACTGCTTCCAGCACCCTGACCAACAGGGTGTCAGGTTGTAGCTCTGACTCTGTCAGGGTTCTCCAAAATTGTTGTTTGTTTGCTGGTTTGGTTGGGTGGGTTTGTTTTCTACTACATTTGTATTGTTACTATTCCTAGTAAAGAACTGTTATTCCTATTCCCAAATCTTTGCCTGAAAGCCCTTAATTGCAAAATTATAATTTGGTGGGGGTGAGGGGTTTACATTCCCCATTCCAAGGGAAACTCCAGCTTTCCTTGGCGGATACCTGTCTTTCCAAACCAAGACAGGAACATCTCCAACATCACACCTTGGGCAGTCCCCAGCAACCCAGCTCTTTAAAGCCTCTGTCTCTGTGTTTTTTTATGTTGGAACCTGAGGTACAGATATTAAAATCCTCTGACAGAAGGCAGGCAAGGCCTTGCATTTCTGTCACCTGAGAGAGTCACTGCTTCTCCACCCAAACCATTGTATCCCAGATAAAGACCTCCTTCCTCTGCACTTTGTCACCAGAGTTCTCAGACCAAAGGCTGTGGCCTCCAGCTGCTGTAGTGAGGGTGTGTAAGGGACACAGGAATGAATTATCCAGGGTTGTGTGTCAGCAGTTTGTCAAACCAGGGGCTGGCAACAGCACAGGCAAGAACAGGTACTAAGAAAACTTCAGTGAGTGTTCCAAACAGCTTCTTAAATCACACCTCCATGAATGGCCTCCTCTCTAGAGAGAAAGAAGAAATTATTTAATGCTGCAGTTGGGGATCTGGGGCCTCATCTTGGCCATCTGCATTGAAGCAAAGATGCCCAGCAGGATGCTGCACGCATGATCACGGACTGGAGGCTGCTGTTTTTTTAAAAGTTGTTTCTATATCTAATTTCCATTGATTTCAGAGGATTATTTTTTTAAAAGTCAAGTGCTAAATCAATGAACTGAAGCACTAAACCCACACAGTAAAGGTCAGTATCCATAACCTCACATGGATCAGATTCTTGTCCATCAGCCTAGAGCCTGCAGTACAGTAATGTATACTCTCTATATTGCTATCAAGAACCACCAGATATCTCAAACAGGGTTGAATATATCCAGTGTACACAAAAAAAAAACACCCCCAAAACCCTGGAGGCCTGTATTTCACTTATTCTTCTGCAGAAGAATAACTTTTTTTTATTATTCCTGCAAAACTTGATATAGTTTATGTTTATTTAGCTGTTAGCAATATTTAAACTGCTGAAGAGAACTGAACTACAGTCCCATGCAAATTTATTTAATTCTTTAATATCTTTAATATCCTTTTTTACCATTGCAGTGATCTTTTCTGAGGGTTAGATTTTATGTTAGTTTCAACTGTTTACCTTAATTTCTTGCCAAAGTAACAAATCTCTTGATTCGGATTTTGCGAAGATATCTGATCACGTTCAATTAAAAATGAAAAAATTCATATTTTTCCAATTATTTCTTTCTGCTTCCACAACAGATTTCTTTTACTTTTCTACAGGTAGTTATCCTAGTAGTGTTGCTCTGACCTTCACTTCTAACTGTGAACTTAGAAAACAGAAAACAAAGCAAAATGAAATCTCGTATTTGCTAAAGCAAAACTAAAGAAATAAAATACACCCACTGAAGTTCACTCCTTTTTATGCCTAAGTTGCACAAAAGCTGTAACTGCCTAGTGTGCAGCCCCTGACAACTGCTCTGTCTGATCTGCACTGCTGCAGTGTTCTTTTTTTGGTGTTATGAGAACATTTCTTGACCCCTCCATCCCATGTAAATGCCACAGCAACTCTCTGGGATGGTCTTTAGTTCTTCTGTGATATTCACTCACTGAAAGCATTGTAATTGATGTTTCCTTATGATCCCCTAGCACAGTTTGGGGCTTTTTTTGAAACAGGAGATGTTAAATTAACCTGATAATTCGACTATCACCCCGTTTATTTCTCTACATCTTTCTAATACTTTCTTTTAAAAATTTGTCTGCTGTTACAGATAAAATATATTCTGATTTGATGACCTTATAATTTCTGAGGATTTAACTGAAACTCTTATATATCTTAATTATATTTCTGAGAAGAAACATGAGACTCTTCAAACCTGTAGAATTTCAGAGAAACTTCTGGAAGGCAAGGAACCATTATTAGCAAGAAACATATATCTCACAGAAAAACATGCCTCCACTTCAGCTGTGATTTCAGGATTCCAAGGTGATCCAGGGTGAGTCATACAGGTACATCTAGCATTCAGTGAACTTTTCTGAGCTGAAAATCTGTATAGCAAAGAACCTGCAGTGAAAGTTTAATCTGCTGAATCTGTGTGGGAGTGGACAGTACAGCTGGCATTATAAAACAGCAATGATGGAACAATCTATTAAGTCATTTAAGTAACAAATCAAATACAAATTTAGGCACACAAAATTTGGTAAGCTTTCCTGAAGGGATCAGTTCTACATTTGTGCATCTGAGAAAGAGGGGGGGCCCTTTTAAATGGGTTCTGTAGTTAAAGTGCATTATGATATTTTTAAGTTGTGACTGCTGGTGCTCCTAGCTGATAACAGATACCCACTGATCATTTTATTTACCCTACATTGTAATACTGAACACTTATTTTAACATTTGCTATGCAACACAGTAACATTTATCTTAATATGCTGAGTGTTTTCCCACCTTAGTGGGCTGTAAAATCAAGTAACTGTTTAAAATGAAGCTCAAAGATCACAGCTGGAACCAGGCAGACCTGGATCAAAATGTGACACTTGTTCCTGGAAGTTCAAGTGCACATGACCAGCTGTAGAATCAGGTTGTGTCCTCAGTCTGTGGAAGCTGCATCTGAACATCTCCTTCAGCACACAGTGCAGATTTCAAGCTTCAGCGTTTGACCTTCAGCATCCAGACCTGTAGTTGCACCATGCATCTGGTGAAAGAATGGAAGAAATTTTACTTTATCTGCTCTAATAATTGTCTTCCATTGTCCCTTTCTAAGACTTATCTATATTTTCACATGGCTGTGAGGGGACAAGCATGAAGGGACAATGAAGCCTGGCCAGCAGATACATCCCAAAGCAGAAAATTCCTTGTGGAACAAGGTAATGTACATGCTGTCCATATTCCCAAATGGAGAATTTAATGTGGGAAATTCACCACAAGAAGCAGCATTGACAGTAGCTAATTTCATTTATGCTAAATCTAACAATGCAGAGCAGGTTTAATTTTCTGTGCAGATGTATTGGGTGAAGGTTGCCATTTGAAAAGGAATAAATGAAAGTATTCTTTGGTTATGAAAAATCACAGGAAATAAAGTGAAACTTTAAAGTCT
Source organism: Phylloscopus trochilus trochilus (assembly GCA_016584745.2). Classification (NCBI taxonomy): domain Eukaryota; kingdom Metazoa; phylum Chordata; class Aves; order Passeriformes; family Phylloscopidae; genus Phylloscopus; species Phylloscopus trochilus. The sequence goes on from WQNJ02000001.1 coordinate 2,273,855, forward strand.
GCTCTTTTGACCTTTAATGCTGAAACACCAAGCTTCAGAGGCTGCTATTTCCATGACAGCATGGTACTGAGGGTTTAGATTTTTAGAGAAGCTTTTCTCCATTGCTTATTTCAACAATGCTCACCTGTAAATCACATCAAGTCAAAAAGAGATGTACTTTCTTGGCACTGGATCAACTTGGCCCACAGATATCCCTTCATATCTGTCGTGTTTATTTGCATGTAACAGCTTTAGGTGTTGGGTTTCTTTAATATACCTAGTAATCTTAAATTACAGCAACAATGGTTTTACTGCCTCTAAAGAATATAACTCCCTTCTTAATCACATGAACACACTTGTTGCAACTGATAACGGGTAATTGCAACTTGGAGTGTTTTAGGGTGATGTAACTGGACTTTAAATTATAAAAATCTACAACTGTGTTAAACCTAAGCTTGCTAGATTAACCTTGCTCAATAAAAAAATTAATCAAGAGTTGAAGCAAAAGTTGTCTGCTTCAGTAAGTGACTGTTATCTGTCAGGCTGTGTAGTTTTAGTAGCCTTTACTTGCCAATACATCTATTGAAACAGAGATTAAAAAATTACATGAGGGGAAGAGAAGGGGACAATATTAATTTATATGTGCTCAACAGCCATTGAAGAGGAAGGACAATGCCAGTCACACCAAAAACTTTCAGATAGCTGGCTGCATTTCTAATAGCACTTTCCACTAGGGATGGTCTACAGTCACCTCTGATCATAAAATTAGAAGGCAAAGTATTCTGCAAGACAGTAAAACCCTACTCCTGCAAAGACTTAGTTATGCTTGATTTCTGCAAGCCAAGGGAACCATCACAATGGCAGTGATGTTTAAAAGGCATTTGCTGTGCTTGCAGAGAGAAGGTCACACGTAAGATCTAACAGGTCCCGTGGAATCCTTGTTTCAAAACTTCAGATGGTCTTGCATGTTCATTGCTTTCAAGGCTGGGAGAAGCTGGGAATGCTTTCCTTTGTGTTCTTGCACAGGGGATGCCTTTGCTCTCTATAAACATTTACAATATACTTGTGTGAGGTTAACTTTAAATATACACTTCTCTGCAAGCTGCTGATAAGACAAAGCAGAAACCGAGAGGGTTTGTTGAAACAAGTCTATCAAATCACAGTAATGCTTTGCTCTTTCCCTGAAAAGCACTTTTACTAGCCACTTGAAGGGCTGCTCATCCTTAATAGCCTGTTCACTAGAGAAGGCCCCAGTCAACAAGTCTTATTGCTTTATGCCTCTGAAAATGCAAGGCTGATGTCATGGAGAAAGAGACAAAAGCAAAGCTATCAGCTATTACTGGAAGAGATACCACAAGTGTGGTAAACAGAGAGTAAGGACACAGAAATTCTTTTTAGTACTGGTATAAAATTAATTTCTTTGATTACAGGTAACTTTGAGTACATCTTAAGCTAGGAAGAAAAAAAAATCATTTTTCCATAATTTAATTGGTAGCTTACTCTAAAAACCACAGTGCAGGTCACTGCTTTTTCACTATGCAATGAATTCATCTCTTAATTCAAACAGACATTGAAAATGACTCTTTGAACATATCTTACCAAGTCTGTGGCTTGCATTCACATGATCTCTTCTTTCTGCTCCCTTCTGCTCCTTTCAGAAGGAATTTCTGGACTTCTGAGCAAGACTTGAAGTCCTCCTTGACATAGAAGGTGCAAGCTGCATAGCCTTGGGAGGATTTTTTTTTTTAAATTATTTCTTACACCATTATTTTTACATGAGCCATGAGTGTGAGGCAGCAAATACAGAACATGAATGTTTTCAGTCCAAACTTGAGGCATAGCTCTGGCTCCTTTGAGCAGCCCCTTTTCCAGCTGGCTTCCAGTGCCTTCCACACTGAGCTGACCCACCAGGCTGAGGACGAGCCTGCAGTGGAGTTATGAGTGTTCTGGCCTTTTATGTACCAGATTTCACCTGGGGCACCCATTGTGGAAATGCTTGTAGAAGGTGGGCAGGGACTGAAATCCCATCTGGAGCAATTTAATGATGAGCACAAGAACTGTTCTGTCAAAGGTGTTTTGCAGCAAACCACTTAAAATGCACATCAACTCTAAAACAGTTATTTAAATATCTTTTACTGACCATTGAAAGCTTCCTTGATCAACTCTACTTATGATATTTTTAATCAAGGGAGTAACCCTCCACACTTTACATTGTAATTTCCTGTGAAAAGGATAATGTATATGCCATGAAAACTTGTATGTAATGAAGAAAGTAAATACATTGTTTCTCACATTGTTAGAAGAAATGTTACCTTTTGACCTTCCTTTTGAGATTTTTTTGGAACATTTGATGCTTCTGATAATAGTTTAATATTACTTTCTTCACATTGATTAAATACACTTCATACATCACTGAACAATGAGTAACTTTCAAATAAGGCTGTCCAGTGAACTGCCTGCAAAAATGATAAAGTAAAAAATTAATCTCCAAAGTAAAGTCAAGCCTGAAATTGAAATCTTTGATGCATACATTTCATAATTAGTTCATTCTGCTATATCTAAAATGCAAATACAGTGCTCTTAAAATAATTCAGGTCTTCCAGCATGGAGCATTAATGAATTGCTCTAGCTGCTGCACCTCTGACTTCGAAGGATTCTGGAGTCATTTGACTTTTTTGTCATTTTCTTTGTTAAGTTGCTGAATTTTCCTTTTTTGTAAAATGACTTAAAATAGCCCTCTTTGTCTCTTGTGTAACTTTAACTCCTGTTTCAGGCACGGGATCCACCTACACATCAAAGGGAAAAGAAGTTCACAGAGTATGAGCAGGATCAAAGCTCAAGGATACAGTTGAGGTCATTCCTCCATGGCTCTGCCATCACCAAATCCTGACCATTCTTTATGGTAGGTCTATTCTCTAAACTACAACAGTGAAATTTTCCTGTCATGGGAGGATTGGTGGCTTGACATTTTTTAGCCTGTGTGCGTGGTTTTTGTTTTATTTTGTATTTATATATTTTGGGTTGGGTCTTTTTCCTTGATAACTTCCTTGGCGACCTCAGCAGCATGAAGCCAGCAGAAGCAAGGGTTTGAGAATGGCTAAAATGCTCTTGACACACTGTGTCTGACCCAAAATCTGTCAGGGAAAGGCTCTGTTTCCTCCCTGCAGCAATGATGGTGGGTGATAATGGAAAAAACAGATCACAATTGTTGTCTTTTGAATTTTCTAGGCTTCATTGCATTTGGAATGTAAGTCCCTGAATCTGACTTATCCAAATATCTCTATCATCCTCTGTATGGCTAAGTTCCTAATTTTTTTGTGAAATTGGACTAAAACCTTGCAAGATGTTCAGATCTGCAAAGTTAACTCATGAACAGTATCTGTATTAAATTAATAAGTCAATATTCTTTGTGTGTCACTTCTAAGACAATAAATCATCACATTCAAAGGTGAAAAGATGTTAAATAAATGATGCAACTTTAGTGATGATTGATTGGCAGAAAAATAAATCTTACACTTTGGCCCAAAGAACATGGCCTTCTTCGCTGTAGAAAAATAAATCTTCTGAAGGAAACGTTAAAATTCAGGTTATGAATAAGGAAAATCTTCATTTTGTAACATCTAAGCAAGAAAAATAATTACTAGAAAGAATTTTTAATGCTTATGAAACATCAGCACTCTCATACATTCAGAGAAAACCTATTTGTAGTCTGATAAAACCAGAAAGCCAGAATACTGACTTCTACTCAGCTATGGTACAAATCATAGAATCACAGGATGCCCTGGGTTGGAAGGGACCTTAAACATCATCCAGTTCCAACTCCCTTGCCATGGGCAGGGACTCCTTCCACAGGACCAGGTTGCTCAGAGCTCCATCCAACCTGGCTTCAAACACTTCCAAGGATGGGGCAGCCACAACTTCTCTGGGCAACCTGTGCCAGGGCCTCAGCACTTACACAGCAAAGAATTTCCCCCTAAATCAAATATAAAGCCACTCCTCCTCATTGTAAAGCCTTGCCCCTTGTTCTGTCACTACCTGCCCTTGTAAAAGTCCCTCTCCATTTCTCTCACAGGCTCCCTTCAGATACTGGAAGGCCACAATTGGGTGACCCCAAAGCCTTCTCCTTTCCAGCTGAAAAACCCCAGTCCTCTCAGCCTGTCCTCATAGGAGAGGGGCTCCATCCCTCTAATCTTGGTGGGTTCCTCTGGACTCAGCCCAACAGGTCCCTGCCCATCCTGTGCTGGGAGCCTGGAGCTGGATGCAGAGCTCCAGGTGGGGTCTCACCAGAGCAGGGCAGAGCAGGGCAGAGGGGCAGGATTATTCCCCAGCTGCCCTCACACTGCTCTGGATCAGCCAGGGTGGGATTGGCTCTCTGGGCTCCAGGTGCAGGTGCAGGATCCCTCCCCAGCTGCCCTCACACTGCTCTGGATCAGCCAGGGTGGGATTGGCTCTCTGGGCTCCAGGTGCAGGATCCCTCCCCAGCTGCCCTCACACTGTTCTGGATGCAGCCAGGTGGGATTGGCTCTCTGGGCTCCAGGTGCAGGTGCAGGATCCCTCCCCAGCTGCCCTCACACTGCTCTGGATCAGCCAGGGTGGGATTGGCTCTCTGGGCTCCAGGTGCAGGATCCCTCCCCAGCTGCCCTCACACTGCTCTGGATGCAGCCAGGGTGGGATTGGCTCTCTGGGCTCCAGGGGCAGGTGCAGGATCCCTCCCCAGCTGCCCTCACACTGCTCTGGATGCAGCCAGGGTGGGATTGGCTCTCTGGGCTCCAGGTGCAGGTGCAGGATCCCTCCCCAGCTGCCCTCACACTGCTCTGGATCAGCCAGGGTGGGATTGGCTCTCTGGGCTCCAGGTGCACACTGCTGGCTCATGTCCAGCCTCTCACCCACCAGCTCCCCAAGTCCTCCTCCCCAGGACTGCTCTGGATCTGCTCCTCCCCAGCCTGGATTGACACCAGGGGCTGCCCTGAGCCAGGGGCAGCACCAGCACTTGGTCTTGTTAAACCACAGGAGATTTCCATGGGCCCACTCCTTGAGCTTGTCCAAGTCCCTCTGGATGTCATCCCATCCTTCAGGAGTGTCAGCTGCACCACTCACCCTGGTGTCATGTGCAGATTTGCTGAGGGAGACTCAACCCCTTTGTCTATGGCCTTGATGAAGATATTAAATAACGCCTCATCCACCCATCCCTCACACACAGCCACAGATACCACCCAGGACAGATCCCTGAGGGACACACTTGTCACTGATGTCTACCACAACTCAGATGTGCTATCTTACATTTCCTGTCTGCCTCATTTACCCTGGCTGCAGAACGGGCATGTGTTTCGCAGTTGCTCCTCTGCAAATGAACAAAACTGTTCAACTGTGCACAGCAGGCAATGTAAAAGCAGCCCTCTCTTAAGAATATGTGTCATCCCCAGAGCATCACCAAGAGAGAGGGTGGGGATATCAACAGAGCAGAGGCACAGCTAAACAATAGGAAAATACATCAGGAAGGTGGCTAAAATAGACACAGATTTCACAATGTACACAGGGAATAATCCTGTCATGTTGCTGGTGCCTCTGCCTCAGAATCAGGACAGAGACTGGGTAGAAAAGGTACAGTGAAAAGCACACCTTAAAAGTTCAGGAAACATTCTGGAGAACGCCAAGCGGGATAAAGGTTCAAAATTATCAGAGTGCCTTCCAAAAACTAAGACTCATACTGGTTTTTACACAACAAAAGTTTGTTCTTGCCGACACCCTAGCAAAGTTTTGTGGCTAACCCCCTTATAAAGGTAACAAAGGAGGGATTGGTGACAGCTATATATTCACAGCTGCAGAAGTACAAGGCAAGTACAGCTCCAGCCAGGCTTTCTGTGAGCAGAGGTTCTACTTTTGAGGAAGAAAAAAATTAAGGAAGGAGCTGGAGGAGCAAACAGAAGACAAGAGAAATGAGAATACAGAAAACCAATTAGAATGTGACATGTAAAAAGTCTGGAACTCCACATTCGCATCTGTGATCCACAGATTCTGGAGCAAGCAGGAAACAAATGTAAAATACTTACAAGTCAGATAAATATTGGTTACATATTATCCTGGCACTTCAACAGGCACTACAGCATGCACAAACCCTAACTCTAACCTAATGAGGCCAACATTCCTACATGGCCTTGCTTGGTGCTGCAGGAACTCAGGGCCCAATGGACAAACCACAGCAGGAAGCCTGTTTTTGCTGGTTTTAGATAAGCATCCATCAATTCAGCCTTTGGAAATCAAAGTCTTGTGGACTCTGTGATGAGACCATGCTGTTCACATTTGTGAGCAAGACTTGTCCCTTTTGGGAATAATATATTATGAAAAAAACATAACAAGACCAAGCTGGCATCAATGCTGAAGTATTTGTAATTTCAAGGAATTTTTCAAGAAGTTATAGATCAAGAGTAGTGAGAGTGAAATAAGATACAGTTTGGAATTGGGAACTATGAGAAGACTGAGAAAGAACAGGAAGAGGATCAGGTAGGAAGTCAGAGTCAAAATAAAAGTAAGAAGTACTTTTGAGAGGACAAGCTAAACCTGCACTGATCACAGATTTTTGCTTCCTCTGGTGAACACTACTTTGCTCCCTCTCCTGTCACATAAGATGCATGTCTGCAAGAATTCAAAAGCAGTTTGAAACACAGATGATTGAGTTTGAAAGGCCCACAGCCTTCCTAAATGGAACAAAATTTCGCTAGCCCTCCCTGAAATGATGAAACACTTGTGTGTGACTTTTGACCTGAGAAATTAGAAGTGTGCAAGCTAATAGGAACAAATTGGGAATAAAGCAGAAGACTAGGCACTGTAAATTTTATTTGGAGTTGGAGAATTTTCGTTCTGTGTGGAATTTTTTGCCTTGTTTTGTTTTGTTTTGGTGGGGGGGGGGCATCACAAGATAAAATTTTAATCCTAAGCATCTGTGTGAAGAAGAAGAAAAAACAAACCATAAAAATGTAAAAGCCTTTCTTAGGCAGTATGCATTAGAAGCTTAGAGGAAGCACATGTTGGAATAAGACTGGGATAGGACTATCAGTCTTTCCATGTTTTTCTCAATTACAAATTTGAAACCATTTCCACAACAGTCACCTCAGGCCGTAGCACCAAGGTATGAGCTAAGGATTTTTTAAGTAACAGTGACAGCATTAATGCTCTGTTATTTTTCTCCTCAGCCACCCCAACAATGAACCACTAAAAATTGAAGAAATCACCCTATGCTCAATGACATAACTCTCATTCATCTTTAACCAGCCCCACCACTGCAAAATAAAAGCATTATGCTTGTTTCAACACTTTACCATGTAAGTCCATTGAAATCAAGCTTTCCAGTGTGAAACAGAAGTGGCCCAGCTTTTCTGGAAACAACTGAGTTGTTGTGACAGCAGAAGTACGCAGAGGGCAATGAGAACTGGAGGACCTGGAGGAAGCAGCTGCACTTCCTGCATGGAGCAAAAGATGGCAATATTTTCTTATGTGTTGGGAGAGCTAGCTATGGTATCTCACTCTAAAACGACTGTAAATCATATATTGGCACCTGCTGAAACCCAGCATAAAAACAGTTTCTCAGAAACTCAGTGCGTGCATCACTTATGGATAAATGTGAGTTTTAGGAGCACACCGCCACGTGAAAATGCCTTTTTTACATATCCAGAAATTAAATATAAAAACATCCCAGAACCTTTCCCTGTGCAGGTCACTCTCTGGGTTTAATTACTGCCTGGCCTTTCAGCCCAGAAGGTGATATGATGTAAAAGAGTAAGCAGGGCAAAGATGCTCCCCGAGGAGAGTTGTTAATATGAGATTTTACCTGTTTGGAAAAGATGCAGCACACAGGTCTGTGAGAGGTGAAGAGGCTAATTCAGCTACTTGCTGGGAAAGACTCCATGAATTCCCTGTGCAGCACTGCACATGTGCTTGGCCTTTGCACATGGGCACGAGGAGCAGCTCTCAGCAAAAGGCAAGGGCTGCTGAGCCCTGGGAGTGTCCAGAGAAACTCATGGCAAGCCAGGAGACCATGACTCCCTCCAATATCCACTGGGAGATGCCCAAGTCAGCTGCCATAATTTCTGCTGTCCTGTCCATAAAGCAGGCCAACTGGGAGATCAATCTCGTAGCCAGCGTTCCTCCAGTATTTCAAATTAATAAGCAAGTGAGCTTCTGCTGTCTCTGACACAGAGGGCAGTAAATCACACGTGGGACTGTAGCTGCTCCACAGCCAGCCTCCTACACATCAGAAAGTATCCTTGGCTCTGGTTCCTAGAAAAGAATATTCTTGGATTAACATGCTAGTACTGGAGGAAAAAAAATGTATATATACACACACACACATATGTATGTATATAGAAATTAATCCTTAGATGAAGGACACAGAATGTGTTCACTGCAGAACATATTTTGCATAAAATACAGTTTTATCTTTTCTGTTTTGTTTTCTCAAGCGATTCACATGCCAAGTCAAAACAAGAAGTGAATTCTTGCTTTTTAAGACACAAATACTCCTGGCAAGAAAGCATTGGGGAAACTGATCACAGGATAGATTCCCAAAAGACAAGGAGGAAGAATGGTTTGAGATTATGATCTCGTAAAAATCACAAGAGAACAATGCCTTATAATTTTTTTGGAGTATTTTCCCATCCAGTTTCTCTTCCTTTGCTTTTTCTGTTTTCCTTCTTAAATACAAGCTGCTTCCAGTTCTGTCTCCTTGTCCACAAGATTGCATCCTACACACTCTTCTAATACACTTTAAGGAAGTCTGAGTAAAAAGTATAAACTCTGAAGACCAATGTTGGTATAAAACTATATAATAAAATATATATAAATATAAATATAAATATAAATATAAATATAAATATAAATATAAATATAAATATAAATATAAATATATTATATTATATTATATTATATTATATTATATTATATTATATTATATTATATTATATATAAAATCCATATTTTCAGGTTCACAGAACATTTTCTCAGCATGAAATTAAGCTGTTTGTTCAGCTCTCAAAGGTCTTTGCAAGATTTTTTAAAAAGTGTGACCTGGTGGTTTGGGTTCAGCACAACCCCTGCCTTCCCAGGCTCTGTTTTTGGGGATTCTGCCCCTGGGTGTTGGGACTGAGGTTTCAGGAGTGGAGGAGATTCCAGCCTGCAGTGCAAAGAGAAGGACAATTTGAAGGGTTGCACTGGCTCCTGTTTTAAAGCCCCAGCCTTATGAACACAAACTCTTCACTATTTCTTAGAAAAATTAGTGCAACATTACAGATGGTTGTCTGGCTGGCCTTTATTGTGCTGGGGACAGAATTGGGTTTAATGCTTTAACAGGTCTTCAATATTCCTCTGTCATTTCCTTGGTTTATTAGGCACTATTTCCTGCAAAGAGTCTCACAAATGAATCTGAAGAAAGCTAATGTGCCACTCTAATGACAGATTGCTCTCAGGGCTGAGCTCAAGGAACTTTTCTTCCTATCTCACTAATGAATCACAGTCATTCAATAGGGGGCTGTTGGATAGATGTGGGAAGTGCTCTCTGCTTTAAAGCTTTCCCAACATGAGGAATGATCTTAGGGCCACAATATCATCAAACAAATATAGGATATTGTTACAGAGGCTCAGATTAGTATTATTGTAATGAACCCAGACATTATGTCCCTCAAAAAACAGAGAGAAAACATCAGCATGTATGCACTATTTGCCTTTAATCAGAGGCACACTGGCAATGCTGGAAATGCCAATAGTTTTACAGATTGCTGTGCAGTTTAATACTTTTTTCTCTACCTATTTTTTTCCCTTAAGAGATGAAATCCACAGCAGCAGCATGACAGAAGATATATTAAATCAGTCAGTGAACCCATGAAGAGAGAAACTCTGTCTTTCAGCAGTAACAACAGAAATTCAAAGTAGGCTTCATGTACAGAGAAAAGTGTCTGACTCTAACAGCAGCATTCTCTCTGCATCTCCTGTAAATCAAAACTAATCCATAATACTGAGGCTTTATATGCCCAGGACTATATTTTCAAGTTCTTCCATGTATTTCTGATGAACCAACTTTTCATTATACCTCACCTTGTTTAACCACTTTGCAAAAACTAGAATTCAAGGAAAACTGATCAGAGTTCACCTCTTTAATACTCACTGATTAATTAAAATGTTTTTACTCTCCTAACCCCCTTTTGATTGTTATTCTCAAAAAAAAGAAAAAAAAAAAAAAAAAAAAGAACCACATGCTCTCAGAATTTTCTTCTGGATGATTCAACATCATTTTTTCTTTATATCAAATCTTTTGTTTTCCAGAGACAATGCTCTATGGCTGTTATTATAGAAATACTTCATTCTCAGCTGGCCACAACTGTGTGTCTTGTATGAACTGTATCACTGCAGAATTGCTGCTGCAATTTTTTGTGTTTAACCAGGCAAGCTTCCACTTATGTTATAGGGTCATGGAATCATTTATGTTGGAAAAGATCATCAAGTCCAGACCTTGCCCTCACAGTTATTCTGGTGGCCTCTTTTTGAGAAAATAACTATGGTCAGATTGCTCTTACAGGTAATGGAAGTAAAAATAAAAGTTAACACAAGTACTGCAATGTATGAATAACAGTATTAAAAATGTGATTTTTTTTATCACATCAGGCAGAAGCAGCTTTAATTGGTATGAGGATCTAAGGAACAAGAACTAACTTGGTAAAAGTATTTTTCCTCATGTTAATATGGGAAACAATGCACCTTCTCAAGCTGTTGCTGCCACGGGCTGGGCATCACTGCTGGTAGGACACGGGGAGCAATTGCTTCTGCATCACTTGATTTTTGTGTTTGTTGGGGATTTTTTCACTTAGTAGTGTCTTTACCTCAGCTCATGAAGTTTTTTCTCACTTTTGTCCATGCTATTTCAACAACCCACTGGGTGGGTTTGAGCTGCTGGCTGGGGTCAGCCTACTTCAACAAGTTTCAGATATGGCACAGCAGAGGAATAGAAACCACTCCAACTTAAAATCCCTTCAGACTCACTTGATTTTCTTCTGAATTTGACCTCGTGAATTTTATTTTATTTTTACTCTTTTAGTCCTAAAGCAGCAGGCAAAGTCCTAAATTCCATGTGATTTCCTGTCCATATATCATATAACAATCTGCCAGGCAAAATGAAGGTGGTGTTCAAATGACTTTTTTTTTTCCCACTGAGGGTCTGAAGTTATTTTGAAATGTGAACTATGTAATTCTATATACCCATATTTTCTTTAATTTCTGTCATTGTATGGCACTTAAAGAATGTTTTCTATGGTTGAGGCAGACTCTTCTAGTGCAGTATAAAATATTGTGCCTTTAGAAATAACAACTGGGAATACAAAGGAAAAATAGCAAGGGGCTGTGGGTTGTTTTGCTGTAGTAATATGATATGGTGCAGGGCAGGATCAAATGTATCTAAATGATACAGGGAGCAGAGTTAATGACAAATATTTCCTTCTCTCCTAGTCTGAGAAGATAACCACTACGTGGTAATTGTGAAAATCTCAGACACTCAAAACCTGTGACCTCCTGGGGGAGACTCAAACAAGAAACTTTTTAGGACTGACTGTCCTTTCAAGTTTGCTCATTCCATCAAAAAAAAAAAATGTATCTCCTTCCAGTTCTTTAACACACTGACATTTTTATATTTTTCTCTCATGAACAGAATTTTTTTTAGTGTAGGAAATAGCAGGAATGGTTACTCATTTGAGGATGAACTGGGAAAATTCAGAGGTATCCCAGAACTGCATTTGAGAAATTTCCTTGTCCATTGAAAGAGAAAAGAACCACTCCTATCATTGTAGAGTTCTGAGTCAGATCAAAACCAGCAAACACTCATTTTACACCCAGAGAACAGACTTTCAGCTACAATAATTTACCCTCCAAAGGACAGAAGAAAGAGAGGAAGGAGAGTTTGTTTGGGGACCATCCCCTGTTGCTGAAGGCACTCAAAGAGAATTGCACCTTACCCTCGATTTTTGCCCCTGAGATTGTCCTGCAGTCAGGTTTAAAACCTGGTGAACAAAGGATTCATAAATGTAGAACCCAGAATGAGTTTTTGCCTCAAAAAATTCAGCTGAACAAGTGGGATCTTCTTTAGCTGAGTTAGTGTTGCTTTGTGCTACACAAATCTGCTGTTTTTCTCTTTGGTGGCAGCCCAGGAAAGAGTCACAGGCTGTGAAAGGACAAAAGCCACATCCAGGACACAAGTGTGAAGGGAAAACTAAAATTGTGATGCTGGTGAAGAGGTGACTGCAGTGGACATTGCAGGTAAAAAAGAAAATCTCAAAGTTTCTGTTAACTCTACTTTTTGTAGAGTGTGTGAAATTGCATATAGATTCTTTTTCTTACCTATAGTAATTTGTTATGGAGCCAAAAAAAGATTTTTTTTTCCAAATAAATGCTTAAAACTATCTGTGGAAACCCCTTACCTTAAATTTATTTTCTTGCAGAAAAAAAAATAACCCTATTAGAAAACATATAAACATTGGATAAACACACTTTTTATTTCTGTATTTTAATAGAATCTCTTTGCACTGAGAATGAGTTGCAGTATGTACAGCTATTACTTGGAAATGTTTGTGAGAAGTTGAAGGGAATACACTTATAGGGCCAGAATTCCTCATCATCCAGAGCAATGATATGTCTAATCTGGAAGCATAATTAATGTCACTGTATGTACAAATTGTACTGGTTGCTGCCTAACTGACCATTACTTTTACAAATTTTTAATCTATGTACACAACTGCAGTCGTTGCACAGGTTAATTAAACGCTATTGAAAATCAGATTTGGTGTAAAGGTTATATTAAATAAATATCAGGCTACTTGCAAATTATTAATTGATCAGTATTGAATGCAAGATGATACACGTTTCAGAATAGGCTCCTGATGAATCTTTATGATATTACTGTTCATCATTTTTACTGCTTACTTGATAGACCTGGGAGTACGTAAAGATTGATTGCTCTTAATGCCTTTAAAATAATTGGAAGAAGGAGAAGAAGAAGGCTCCCCAGGGAAGTGGGCACAGCACCAAGCCTGTCTGAGCTCAGCAGGCACTGGGACAATGCTCCTGGGCACTTGGTGTGGCTCTTGGGGTGTCCTGTGCTCCAGCTCAGCATGTTCTGTGATTCTGTGACTATTGGAATCGTGAATCCCCTTTATATGCTGGTCAATTGAAAGGGCAATAAAATGGAGACAACTCTGTGAGGTTAGCTAAAAGATTAGCGACAAATACAAAAATATAAAGGCATTTCAAGCTGAATTTGCAATCATATTCCCTGATCATTAGTTATAAGATGGTTGGCAGTCCTGTAAATTCAGATCAGATCAGGATTACCACCACCCCCAAATATCGTGGCAGTTATTGAAGGTTTTAAAAATGAAGTTGTGCAACCAGTGCCAGGACTTAGATACCACAGAAGTGGTGGCTCAGAAGTCATGGCTTGCTCCATGCAATACCACTGAATTAATGACACTCAAGCCAGGAACAGAGAGGAAAAACCAGAAATGAAGTTTTTCTGTCTCTGTTAAATACGTAACTGCCACACACAAGAAAATAATTCTTTTGGTGTTTTGTCTGTCTGTCCTCATCAGTTTTAAATGCATAATAACCTATTTCACAGAGTGAAGAGATTTCTGACCAGTATTTTATGTTATAATAGGTTCCTAGAGCAGAACAAGCATAATCAGGCTCTGTGACTTGTTCAGTGACTGCTTTAACAATTAAAGCCTGCCATAAAAACAGGGGATGGACAGCCCCTGCCCTGTTTTTGAGCACAAGGAGCATGGCTGATCCTTTCATGCTCATGAAGAGCCAGCTCAGCTGCACAGAGCTTGGACCTGCCCAGTCCTGCTGGGTCACCCACCTGGATACTGAAGAAAGCTCAGGGGGAAGTTACTTACATGAATATAGTGAAACCTAATTAGAAGGACTTAGGAAAATAAAATAAAAAAAAAAAATTACTGTAAACAAAAATACTGTATTAAACCAAGGACTTGAAGAGTGAAGTACTGTTGTATTCCTCTGGGGAAATGGTTTTCCCCCAGAACCCCCTAAAGCCTGTAACCTAGTAGTTTGACCCTGTCCTTCCCTTATCTCTGACCTATGGCTCAGTGCCAGCTATCTATCCTGAGACAGAGAGCCTAGATAAAAACCCCTGCTCTTCCTTGTTTGGCCTCTTTTGCCTCTGGGACCCCTTTGAGAATAAAGCCTTGGAACCCCCTGAGGTAAGAGCCTCTTTTGAATCTTTTATCCTGTCCCCTGAGGTATTTCCCCCAAAAGCCCCCAGAAGACTGAGCTAGCACAGGAGCCCAGGGGGGCTGGCAGGGGGGATGTACATCAACGGTGTAACACTTCCTTGGTTTGTGGGAGACTTCCTTGTGCCTTCCATCTTCATGCCCTTTTTTAGGCACCAAAGCAGGTACCTTGCTATTTCTGTTGAAGTGCAGTGAGTGCTGCATATCTCAATTCCTCCTGTACCTTTGCAAGCATCCACCAAAAGTTATATTTGAACACTCCAAGCAATTTCCGCTTCATAGTGATTAGATCACGCCTACTCAATTGAGATTTTTTTTTCCCCTTTTCCCCATTTCTTCTTCCAGCTCCTAACCAATGTTCACTCCCACTTTGTCCATCCCTAGGTGGCTGCTGCTCTGGGGAAGCTGTGTTCTCACCCTCTGGGAATCAACACCGTTTACCTGGCTCCTGAGAACGCCCCAAGTTCAATGAAAGGCGACAATAAAAGGATGATTGTGTGGTAGTTATCACTCTGTAGGTGTAACTAGCAACAGCAGGGATGCCTGACACATCAGCCTTTCTTCAAAAACTGCCAATGTCACTTCTTTTTATGCTTTTGCTAGCACTGCTGAATCGATGGGCTAAGAATGTATACATTTCAGCTGACTTTAATGAGTGCCACGCTGCCTGGAGGATTAATAGGTGGAGAAGGAGTTAAACAAACGCATCTTTTGCAAAGCTGTGGTGTTGGAAAGAATTGTGATTCACTGTATCGAAAATAAGTTCAAAAAGGAGGGGAATTTAGAAAGGAAAAGCCAAAAAAAAAAAAATGAAAAAGAGAAAAAGAAAAAGAAAAAGAAAAAGAAAAAGAAAAAGAAAAAGAAAAAGAAAAAAGAAAAGAAAAAGGAAAAGGAAAAGGAAAAAAGAGAAAGAGAAAAAGAAAAAGAAAAAGGAAAAGAAAAGAAAAAGGAAAAGGAAAAAAGAGAAAGAGAAAGAAAAAGAGAAAAAGAAAAAGAAAAAGGAAAAGGAAAAGGAAAAGGAAAAGGAAAAGAAAAAGAAAAAGAGAGAAAGAGAAAGAGAAAGAGAAAGAGAAAAAGAGAAAGAAAAAGAAAAAGAAAAAGAAAAAGAAAAAGCCAAAAAAAAGAAAAAGAAAAAGAAAAAGAAAAAGAAAAAGAAAAAGAAAAAGAAAAAGGAAAAGAAAAGGAAAAAGAAAGAGAAAAAGAAAAAGCCAAAAAAAAAAAGAAAAAGAAAAAAGAAAAAGAAAAAAAAAAAAAGGAAAAGGAAAAGGAAAAAGAAAAGGAAAAGAAAAGGAAAAGAAAAGGAAAAGAAAAGAGAAAAAGAAAAAGAAAAAGGAAAAAGAAAAGAAAAAGGAAAAGAAACACTTTAAAAACCAGGGGGACATCTGTCTCTTTGATTTGAGAATGTTGAATAGTTTGCCTGGCTGTGCTATAGAATATGAATGTAAACCCTATTTGGGACCACTTGCTTCAAACAAAAGCAATGCTGCAACTTTCAAACTCCACATTTAATGTCTTGTGTGCATTGAGTGTTACTCTGTGTGGGGAAGCAGACTGACACTGCAGATTACAGAAGTTCCTGTGCAGTGGATTATTCCACCCATTTGGTAACAGAGAAGGTGTTTTTCCATGTGCTTCAAATTCAGATTTTTCTCCCTCCTCCAAAAGAACCTTAGAGACTCCTTAATATGGTGCAGCGTTACATTTTGAATTCTAAGTAATTCTAAAATAAATTACACATAAATTCCTGTACTGATGTTGTTCACAACTTCAGATACAAATCATTGTATTGGCATCAACTCTGTGAGACTTGGTTGCTTGAAAGACTCCCTGCTCTTTCTATATCTTGTTATAGCATAAGGAATATAAGTTTAAGATAAGGACCTGCTGACCTGTCTAGGACTTTCTCCTAAAACATCTCACCTGAGCTACCTAAGCTATGGTTTAAAAATACAAATTCCAGAACTGAGAAAATCTTGGAGTTTGTCTGCTAAAGAAAAGATGCAATTTTTTTTCATTTGCCTGTATGTAATGGAAATTTGGATGATTATGGTGGTTACATGTTTGAATCCACCAATTTGTGTAGTTAAATTTTTTTTTTTTTTATTTTTGATAAGCATTATCAGGGAAAAAAAAAAAAGCAGACTTAGGAAAATAATTCCTAATCTCTCTATTGTATTTAAAATCTTCTATTTTGTAGCTTGCATGGTATTATAACTATATGAATTTTTAAAGCAAAAGTACTATGACTCAGTACAAAGTATCAAAAGGATAGCCCTCGTCAAAGTACAGAGAAATTCCACCTTTTAATCTGCTTCTGTGCTGGTTTTAAATTTTTATAAGCATATGGAAGTATAAATATTGTGATACCTGATCCTTTTTTCATTTGACATACCAGTCTGTGTCATAGATTTTTAGCCATAAATTAACTCAGAATTACAATGTCAAAAACATTTTTAGATTCAAAAGCTGCTACCTTCATACTGTAGATAACTGATTGCTGTCACTGAAAGAACCAGATGAGTAAATCTGACTCTTCTGACCTTGTTTTTAAAGCCAAGGTTTAAAACAACGTTACCCTGGCATTAGAAGATCAAATGTTGTGCTAAAAAAAAAAAAAAAAAGATCAGCTGAGAATTACCAGACAGGATGTTCCCATCTTATGTCTGTGGAACTGAATGGCAGGGTAGCAGACTCAGTAATTTTTATTGGTAATGCCCCAAACCCCTGCACCAGCTTGCTGTGGACATCAGAAGTGAAATTTGCTCCAAAGGAAATGCAAGGGCCCTTCAAAACCTACAGAACACAGAAAGTAAAGGATGGGTCATGCATTTTCTTACCCTGCACAACAGGCACAGCAAATAGCCCAGGTGGAATTCAAACACATGACAACCACACGTTGTACTCAACATCATAAACCAGAATAACCAAAATGGGCAGGGAGTAAAGCTATTTTGGGGAGGCAGATACAAAGGTTCTCTTTATAATGACAATTTGGGCTGATGTGCATCAGAGAAACTGCATCTTGAAGCCCACCAGACACGTGCAGGCCAAAATGGCTGAGCAGTTTTATGGAGAGTACAAAAGAAAAGGTCACTTTTTTTTTTCTTTTTTTTCCTTTGTTAAAGATCCTCACACTTGTCCGTTCTTCAGCAGTTTCCTAGGCGGGTTTAATGATTTCTGGGGTTTCCTAGTCCTTCACAAAGTAATTTCTGATTCGTCAAAGATCATCTTCATCTAAAAAACCAAGATTCATGACCCAAACAAAATCCATTCTTGAGGCCTCTCAGCTGTTTCAGAAAACATTACTGAAGGCATATATCAAAAGGCAGTCTTATGTTCTAGCCCTGATCTTTAAATTTTTTTTCTAATATAAAGTTTTTCTACACAAAGAATTACAGTAATTTTTTTTTTTTCTTTCCTGTAATTAACCAAATGATAAAAATGTTGCAAGAGAATGAGATTTTCAGTATACTGGACACAAAAATTCATTTTGATTTGAGTTTCATTTAAATAGGTTTTAGTAAAAATCTCACAAAGGTTGTTTACCCAAATTGTCCTCTATAATTCTATAAGATGTTGTCTTCCTGCAGTAATGGTTCAGACTTGACAAGATCTGCATCCCCACATGCAACTCAGTTTTGGTACAAAGACTTAAAAAAAAAAAAATCCAGAGAGAGAGAAGCCTTTTACACACTGTTTTTTCATCGTGGACCGTTCAGCAGTGTGACCTTCTACTCCTCTGATATTAATGGTGATCATGGTTATTATTTTATTATAATAAATAATATTTATTAGATTTTTACTTCCTGGTCATCTTCTCCTTCTGTGGTATAACTGTTATAACTCAACCTTTTTATTAAAGTTTGATTTATTAATGCTCAGTATACGAATGAAATGAATGAAATAGTGTTGGTAGCTTAAATTAAACTAGCAAGATCAGAATAAATTCTTTATCTTAGCATGTTAGAAACTTTGTCTAGGTTTCATTTTTAAGGGTAAGAGCTTTAAGCAGTGGCTACATGTTAATAAAGGTGGCACAATACCATCTTCACTGCCTGCTGGAAGCGTGTAATACTGGAAAAGCAAATGTCAAAAAAGCATTTAAAATAAATACAACTTTCTTTTATTTTTTTCACTTTGAAATATTTTTGTTAATCCACCTGATTTCTGGAACTTCTTCTGGGCACTCGGTTACTTTTCACTCTTCTCCTTTTTAAGAGGTATTTTTCCATGATAGCTCTGGTTAGGAACTGGTTAGTACAAATCTACATGAACCTATTGATGGGGCCATTCTATGAACTGGGAGCTGTAGATGCACTGCATGTATTTTCGACAGACGTGGGGAAAAAAAAGGTGATGATACTTCTTTAGAAATTAATATGTTTTTTACTGACCTAAACACCAAAAAAACTCAGAAGAAGAGAGCTACAAGGTTGATGTCATAAAGCATCCTGCAAGGGACTCTTCTGAGTGTAGTGAGGAGCTCTTGTGGGAAGGTTTTTTGAGCTGTAAGAATTTCTGCAATTCCAAACTTGCTCACGCAATTTAGCACTTACACCTTTCGACCTGGCAAAGCCTCTGTGCCACATGAAGCTCTTTTTTGGCAAAAGGCATCTTTTATGTGGCACTGGAAGAACAGTATTGTCTCTTTTGAGGAAGAAAACTATTAGCCAGCAAGTTAAATGATGCAGTTTCACAGAAGGGCTGCGACGTTCCTCTCCCTGAAAACAAAAGAGAAGAATTCACCGCAGTTTTTGCAAATCCATGAACATCACTCCGTGGAAGGCACTAAATATTCAAGTGTAGTAGATAAACCTCAGTGTGGAAACCCCCAGTAGTTTAAAGAACAGAGTTTAAAGAGAGCAGTGTTTATTATTGTGTACCAGAAGTGTCATCGTGTAGCAGGGGCTCTCCTAGACAGAAAGCACAGGCAACTTAAACTAAATTTGGGTGATTTTCAAGCAATCCCTTATGCAAAAATATGTCTTTCAATAGTGGGAAAAAGCTGGTTAAACAGAAGTTAAACACAATATGGAAAGAAAATGACATAGGCTCTTTTTGCTTTACCATCTAACAAATTTTTTGTGCACATGAACCCTTGGACTAATTCAGATACAAATCGCAATAACAGATCATTTGTTCCTTTTACTTGTTCTGAAGAGAATGATATCTAGGTAGTTGCTAGGTCTCTGTGTTCCTGAATACTTTTTTTTTTTTTTTTTTTTTTTTTTTTTTTTTTTTTTTTAAATTTTTGCCTTACAAATTGCTTTTTTCAGTATCTCAGGCTCAATAACCAGAGATACATGATTTCCATCTTCGGGAGGTGAATACCAGCCTTTAAACCAGACAAGGAGGACTAAAAACCTCAAATTCAATGCAAATGTACAGTGTGCAGAGGTATTTCAATACACTTTATACCCCAGAAGATTGACACAGTATTTTTTTCCTGTTATTCAAGAGCTTGATCAAAGACTGATTTTCAAGACCCTGGTGAGATCCTGATCAGATTAATTACACTGTCTGTGAAGGCCTTAACAAGAAATTTGAATATCCATGTGATTTAGGTGTAAATATATTTTGACTGATTAGAAGCCAAGAACTATGATCTTTATTGAGACTAAAAAATGGTCATATGGATATGTGCATGAATATTCACATACAGGACAGTGAAACATGCCTGAATTCAGTGCTAACAACTCCTTAGGGGGAATTCTCAAAATAGCAAGGAGTGAAAAATACAGGGAGTAGATACTGTTTGCTTTCAGAATTTAAAAGCTCATTTTCATTCCTATGGATAAGCAGTCAATATTTCAGCACCTGGTCATGCAGAGAGTATCAGGTCTTAGGATAAATGCTGCAAAACTGGAGAGGATCTTTTCATTTTGCCTTTGGAAACATTCTCCTCAAAGCTGTACTGAAATGACGTGGATTATAAAACACAAAACAACAACTGGTGCTAATAACCTTAATACTATGTAGCTTGTTGAGGTGTTGTGCAGTTTGTGGATGGTGTTGACATCATGAAATAAGACCCAACAGAAGATAACAAGTAATGCTACAAAATCAGACTGGAGGGATTAACCAAGCATATGTTGTACAGCATAAACTGTGGAAAATACGGATTTCTATTCTGAACACGGAATGTGCAGGAAAAGCAATTTTAGAATTGAGCATTAGGGCAGAAATAGCTGTTTTCTCCAGTATAAGATGTGTAAGGATCCAGCCATGAAATACAAATGAAAACTGAAACATCTTAATTACAATTAAGCAATATCTGGACCATCTGTGGGCCATAATCAACTCCAGAACAAAGCTTCACTCAGGAAGACACTGTTGGCTAAGCCCAAGTACCTTGGGTTTTTTTCCTTTTAAAGACACACTAAAATATTTTAAAGGATTTTTTTTTTGTTAATTCACCAAACCTAAAATCCTGAGAGAGATTTGTAATAATATCATTACCTGGATATTCTGCCACACTGACATATTGCTCATTGTTACAACTCAAAAGAAATTTTTCGTTCTTACTTAAACTGCCATCACCCAAGCAGAGGTTTGTATGATCAACCAGCTGCAGAAATTTGTACTTATCTGAACGCTTATAAACCCAACCAGGGAACTTATGCCTCAGGAAAAATAATAGCAGAGGTAGAGGTGCTAAAAAAGATATCTGACTGTCAAAAGATCTCTTTTGTGCATTGTATGACTGAGAAGCTAGAACAACGTAAAGCTGCAAAAAAAAAGGAGATTCAAGGATTGATTTCTTAGGATTGATTTATTTATTAGATTATTTCCACAGATCCCTGAAGTACAGTCAGGCTGTTGAGGATTTAGCTAGAGTTTTTCTACCTGTGTTGTTTGCAGAGAGCTACTCAATATACTGTCTCTAAAATATATTTATATATATATTTTCAAAAGCTATTTTATTGTATGTGTGCTTATCATATAATTAATGAAGAAATGGTCAAAACTGATTTTCCCTGATTCAGCTGATTGCTGGCTAGTTGCCTTGGCTTCACCTGATATGTCTTTGATGTGTACAACCTATCAGTGACCCAAAATGAAAAATTATGGCATTACCAAGACGTTGAAAAAAAAACAATAAAATCTTCTCAGTAGTTGTCTTGGGTTATGGAACCAAAAATGTGTATTCTGTTTCATTTGCTGCAAGCAGTTGGGGAGATGTTCTTCTTTCTCTCTTGTGACTCTGGGAGGAGTGGGGTGGGTGCCTTCTGATAATGGGCCAGCTGTTCAAACCAGGTGGGGCAGTGTTTGTTATCTCTTTTCACAATGGACTATTAAGACTCCCCAAGCTGTTCTCTCCAAAGCAGTACATCCACATCCTATTGTGAGATGCTCCACCCAGTGGGGGGAGCCAACCATTCCTACCTGGATAAAACTGAGACACAGGAACACAAGTTGTCCAGTTTCACCTGATTCCTGGAGGAAGACTGGACCCTTCTCACCACCACCGCACCCTGGTTCTACAGGATTATCTCTACTCCACCAGAACCACCTCTGCCACTCCAGCAGGACTCACTTTGGGACTGCTTCCAACACCCTGACCAACAGGGTGTCAGGTTGTAGCTCTGACTCTGTCAGGGTTTTCCAAAATTGTTGTTTGTTTGTTTGCTGGTTTGGTTGGGTGGTTTTGTTTTCTACTACATTTGTATTGTTAATATTCCTAGTAAAGAACTGTTATTCCTATTCCCAAAGTTTTGCCTGAAAGTCCTTAATTGCAAAATTATAATTTGGAGGGGGTGAGGGATTTACATTCCCCATTCCAAGGGAAACTCCAGCTTTCCCAGGCAGATACCTGTCTTTCAAAACCAAGACATTAGTACAGTTTGTTGTTTGGGGCTGAGGTAGAGTTACTTGTCCCTTAGTACCTCTTGTAGGGCTGTGCTTTGGATTTGTGCTGGGGTCAGTTTTGATAAGCCAGGGATGTTTCTGTTTTTGCTCAGCAGAACTTCCACAGGGCCAAGGCCTTTTCTGCCTCTCAGCCCACCCCAGGAGGGAGGGACTGGAGTGCCCAAGGGGCTGGGAGGGGACACAGCTGACCCCAGGCAGCCCAAGGGATGGCCCAGGCCACACAGCCTCCTGCTGGCTCTGCAGAGCTGGGGAAGGAGGAGGAAGAGGGGGATGTTTGCAGGGGTGCCCTGTGTCTCCCCAGGTCCCTGTTGGGTGGGATGGAGCTTCCCTGGGGATGGCTGAGCACCTGCCCACCCCTGGGAAAGGGGAATGAATTCCTTGCTTTGCTTTGCTTTGCTTTGCTTTGCTTGTGTGGACTGCTTTGGCTTTCCCTATTGAACTGCCTTTGTGTCAGCCCAGTTGTTTTCTCACTTTGTCAGCTCTCTCCCCCATCCCAGGGTGGGAGTGCCTGGGATGTGGATGCCACATCCAGAGTGGATGCCTGGCCCTCAGCACTGCCAGCTGGGGTTGAAACTCGGCACGTGGAAAGAGCTGAAGTGTTTGTGCTGCTCTTCAAGCACAGTGCACTGCCTACAGCTCTCTAGTTCATATGGATTGCCAAGTTCCCAGCACTCTGTTCTTGCTGACCCCAGGCATTTCCTAGCAGCTGCAAGAAGTTCAAGTAATCTCCTACAAGTACTGCACAGAAATGACTTTTAAAAACCTTTGCTGAAGAGATTAACCACGCAATGCAGAAAGAGAATCAAGAATAATGCACTATATGTGTTAAATGAAACAGATGTAGACTTGTTTTGCAATAAATCTATTTGTTTTTCCTAGAGTAATGATGCAGTCCTGTTTCCTGGAATCCACAGTAAAGTGAACCATACAGACTAAGAAGTCTAGTTTGGTTAGAGAAAACTCCCCTTCTCCAAAACTCCCTTGCCAATAGACTTTTTCCAGAATATTCCATTCTGTTTGCATCACTGTGTCTAATACTGTGTTGCTGCTTTCTTTTGCAGCAGTCTCACAGCTTCCTGTTCTCCCTCATCCTTCCATTAAGATATCTCCAGCAAAATTTCTCCTCATAGCTGAAATTGTTCCTATTTGCAAAGACATGCTTGTTAGGTGAAGGTCTTCTAGGACATCTGATTCTACAAAGGATATCAATGGTTTTTATATATGACTTATATATAAAAATATTCTATATCAGGGCTTGTGCCTTTCCATCCTGTTTCAGGGAGTTTTCAGTCAAACTGTAATAGTGTATTTATATCTATTTTTATTGTTGTAAAAAACCTCTTTTAATATATCTGCTGAAATATATTAAAAGTTAAAGGAGACCCTTAAGTAGCAAGATCATGTTTTAAATAGTTAGAAAATTTAAACATGTTCTGATTATTTTATATTACAGGCAGGATTCATCCACATGATGCATAAAATAAAGCTGTGATAAGTTGAAGTGGCTTTGCTACAAGTAAATAAAGCGAAACAAACCAGTTGAACTCTTTTTTGCAGCTGGTAGGTGAGATCCAGGTACAGTTCTGAAGTGCTGGTGAGTTCCCAGTGGGTTGTGTTGGAAAGTGAGAGTGACTTGGCTGCCTGAGGCTGCAGGATAAATCTTCCCTGGACCAGCAGATTGTGCTGTGTCCAATGAAGTGGAACAAGTGTTTGTAGCTCTGGGCCTCCCTTGTAAAGCAGGGGAATTCACAAGTTTGTCATCTTTTCTGGTGTTTTGACAACTTCTATCTTTTACATTGCCTTCTTGATAAACTTCTTTTTTTTGAGGAATTTTGAAGGAAAGTGCTTCCTCCCTCTTAGTGGCGTGATCGTTTCAAAACATAACAAAAGGGCAGCAGCAAAGGTCAATTGTTTGTGTGAGCATCAGAATGAGGTACCACCTTTGATTTTGGCTGAGTTATTGGTGCACTTAATGCACAGATCTAGGCCTGGGCCATGAGGTCACCCATGCTGCCAGGAATCACAAACAGCTGTAATTGAAATCACTGCTGTCCCATGCTCTAGCACTGTACACCAGGATTTATTTTTCTGTTTTAAATTTATAGCACTTAGAGATTTTTAGTTCTATTCTAAATTGCCACAGCAGAACACACAACGATTAACTTGATATGTTCTTTATTTTATCTGCTGCACCCTTTCAGCCCAGGCAAGAGCCTGCTAAGCACACCAGGATGAAGTTCACAAGCCCTGGGATGAGACAGAGACCAGCACAGCTCTGCTGGTTTCTTCAGGAAAACTGTTCTTGAGCAGAGAAGGTAACGAATCAGAAGCACCCCACAAAAATTGAACAGGTTGCCAACCCTTGGCAGATGGCCCATGCCTGTTATTGAGAAGGAATGGATGTAGCTGTACACTGTGGGCAAAATCCAAACTCTTTGGGAGCCAGGACTTCAAGGAAATTTAAAATATGGGTAAAACTTTCATATAAAACTCTCTTCTTTTAACAAACTCAGTTTTAAATGATAATTAGTCTTATGTCAACGAACTTGCTGGTTTTAGGGTTGAATTTTCTGTCCTCCTCTAAAGCTTGTTTCTGAGATTATTGACATTTGCACGATGAAATATCCTTACCGTAGGCAATTTGTCACTTTGGTCGTTGGTTTCTAAACTCCTACATTTATATTGTCTTCAATTGAACTGAGCATCTGATAAGACTAAGATTATAGATGAGGGAAGCTGTTTATTCTATGGCTCTTTAGCTTTTAAAAGCTGAAGCAACACCATTTTTCATCAATTTGGATATTCTTGAATTATATCGTAATTTGACCTAATGGAGAAATAATGAGAAACTGAGTGGGAGCAGAGGATGCATGCTCACCCTCTGAAATAAAAAATAAACAGTGTAGGAATCAAATAGCAAGGGACACAGAAATTACAGCAGATTCCATTGATGCCTTTCTCTCTAATAAAATGAAATATATTCTGTTCAGCCAATATGCCTGTGGTAATTGGCATCACCAATCATATTTCAAAGGAGCCCTTTGAATGAGATTTGCCAGCAAAGAACGGCGAATTAAATGACTGCATGTGAGGAGCACAGACAGACTTCCCCCCTCATTTATTCAAGATTGAACGTAATAACCAAGGAAAACTGATATAACTAACCACTTCTGGCTTCTGTAAATTGATATGGGATGGAGCTGTCATCTCCTAATCAGATTAAGTCCTTTCTTTAGGCCATTTTTAATCTGAGTTCTACCACGAGGTTTTACTTTCGGGGAAAATAAACTGCTTGGCGTTCAGATGCTAAACATTATTGATTTAATACGGTGACCAAAGGATATTCCACTGGTAACCAAACATTTCAGTTGTAGTGTGTACACTGTGAGTGCCTTTTCACTCGTCCTTTACAACATTTTGGATACCCTGAGTAAAACAGGAGCTGGTATATTTGATTGCCTTAAGCCTGAATTTCGTCTCATAGCATGTTTGTTCCTTTGAGCAACTGTGACACAGGAAAACTTTTAATACAGCTATTACCGTAGAAAGACATGCACATAGGCAGAAATGTAATTTTTATGGGGCTCCTTACAATGCCTCTGATTGCATACAAAGCCAAAAGGATACCAGGAAACACAGGCAATGCAGTAGCAACAAATAGAACCAGTTTAGGAAATAGGCCAACCCTTACTGTAGCTTAAAGCATCACACAGCTCCACATTGTGCTTCAGGCACAATTTAAAAATTTTCAGACATCCTAAATTATCAGCAAGAGTTCTCAATTATCATTTATGTTCCAGTGAATTCATTTACATTCCTGATGCATTAGAGATGTCAGCATTTTCCTGGGTTTACTGCTTCCTACTGCAACTGGAGGCTTACAGTTTTATATCTCCTTGGTTTTTCAACCTCTATAGCTTATGGTATTACAATTCCCCTTATGCTAACTTAAATCTACCTAATATCCCAATAATGCTTGAATTCTAAAACCTGATTATCCCTTCCACTTCTGCAAGGGATGAAATGATGATCCTCTTTTGAGAGGTGATGAAGGAGCAATACCAATAATCCTAGCTTTCTTTGGATTCCACTGGAGCTCTGTGCCATCAGAGGTCCCCAAGATTTTGGAAAAATAAAAAATTAGAACAAAATACATGAAAGGGATTTCATCCAGTCTCAAGGGTTTGAACAGCAAATCAAGTTTTCTTCTGTGTGGGTCTCCTTTTGTTACTGTTGCCCAGGAGTGATTAGTCTTTGGGGATGTTGTGAGTGCTCCTTTAGGAAAGAGATGCTCCACTGAGTGGTGAGGGTGGGGCCAAACACCACTGAATGCCTTCCCCCCTAAACTGGAACAACTTTCTAATGTTATTTGGGACCAAAAGCCTTTTTCTCCTTTCTCTCTTTTTCCAGCAACCTTACATGTGAGAATACAACCTAGAAATTCCAAAAGCCAATCTAATCTGGTTTTCAAATCTTCTTTTCTACTGTGGTTTATTTCTCCTTACATATTAGCTTCTTTCTGGTTGTGAGCAGCTGTCAAATATATATATATATATTTAAGAGTAAATTGACCAACAAACACACTACCACCCCAAGATTCTGATTTATTCCCTTTAAGTTCTATAGCAGCTTTTATTCTGCAATGTGTGGGTTAAAGCCAGATTGTGATAATATGTCCACTTGGTATTTTCCTTCATCTGGTTATATTTTTATTTATTTAGTTCTGCATTTTTTTTTACAGAATACAAGCTAACTCCATATAATGAATGTAATTCTTTATACATGCTATTTCAGCATCCAAACCCAGCAAGATCCATCTGCCACAGATACTGTTCTTTCCCCCCCAGAGAAATGTAACAGCCAGGTGTTCTGACATAGGTATTATACATACCATCTAGAAAAGGTATGTGGCTACAATTTTCTTTTTTCCCATTAGAAATTACTAATTCCATCACAGTGGCCCATCAGTAGTAGGGCCACAGGGTTTATTGTAATACCTTCTGACTTCAAAGTTATGTAGAATGGATTCCTACAAGAATTCAGAGGCAGGAATTTAACACATTTAAAGTTCCCACTAAAAGAAACACACAGCACTCCTGATAATCAAAGATTTTTATTTGCCTTTATTAAAAATATGTTTTCCATTCTATAAGAGCCTTAAAATAGGTAAATGCATGCTAACATCTATTCATTTTTTCAACAGATTCAAGTGAATCTAAAAGAAATTTCTGTGACACTGTTTTGGAATCAAATTAATTGTGTCCACATCCTAGGAAGCTTTGTCATCTAATTTGTGGCTGTAACTTCCAGGGGCTGCTGTCACTTGTAATATTTTCCTTTTAGTGTGGCGTAGGCTCCTTTCTCTTCAGTAGAAAACAAGCAATAAAACTGCCAAAACAAATAGAACACAGAATCCAAAGAAGTTCTCCAAATAACTGAATTAAAAAGTCTGTTATCTAGTTTTTCAGAAAGTCAAAATGCATGAGAAACTTGCTTTTAATGTTCCAGTCCACTTTTAAAACATGCAAATAAGAAGTCATATTGAGTTAGGATTAATAATCAAAACCTGACTGTTTCTAGTTTGTTACTCTTCCCTTCCCTCATTTTTTCCATCTCATCTGCAAGCAAATTGCAGGCCTGAAAGGGTCTCATTTTGCCAGAACACTCACTCACAAATCTCACCTACTTTCCTTAGACTAATTTTTCTATAATGCTTTTTTCCAATGTGGGTGAACTAGACTAACATTTTGAGTGGAAATGAAATCCCCAGATTTTCTCTTGCTCCCCACTGCAATTCCTCCAGAATGGCATCTCTCATTCTTAAATCTCTCACTTCTAAAGTTACAAAAATCATCCCAGCTAGAGGAAGTGATTCCTCCTTTTCTCTAGCATGGTGAGAAAGAAATCACAGCTTGCAAGGAAATATCGATCAGTTCTCCTCATTATGTTTCTCCAATTTCAGTTTCATTTAATTTCCTGTTAATACCCTGAAATGAGCAAACAAGAAGACGTAGAAACCTTTGTTGTGTCCAGTTTTACAGTAACCCAGTGGTTAAGGGAAAGGTAACTGCCAAAAACTCCAGTATATAATCAGCTACACATAAAAACAAGTGTTATCATAGTTTAAATTAAGTCTGAACAATGAGATTTCTGTAGCAAAATAAACAAATTTGAAGGCATGTTTGTCTTTAGTCTTAAGTGAAATTTTGTTGAGTAAATTACACATTTTTCCCTCAAAAAGACTTCATTTTCTGATTGTGGAAATACTCCCTGTGGTCAAATCTTATAGAAATTGTTTGGTTAAACCATGACTTGTTGACAAACCCAGTCATTCCTGAAAGGCTTTTGAAAATTTGCATCAGGTATTTTGAAAGCCACAAATCAGAATCCAGTGTTTTCAGATGAATGAGAAGCCATGCTGTTATTAAACTTGAAAAGTTCCAACATCTCTGAGCTTGACAGCATTCCATGGAAGATATATTTCCTGCTGCTCCAGGAACATTAAGGTGATCCAAAGGTAAATCAGCAGTGACAGGTCAGTGACCATAGTGCACACTCAGCATCCCCAAGAGAGCTGTGTTTGTCTGCACATCTCAGGCTGTTCTTGTCTGAAGAGTTTTCCTATCCATAATTAACACCAGTATTCCAGAACCATAAAGCATTTATTTTGCAAGGTGTCTTCAAGCAAAATAAAGAATAACTCACGTTGTGACTGTGAATAGCTCCCTTTCTGTGGCTGGACTATGGGTTTGGGCAGAGTGGTATATAAATTGAAGTCTCTGACACTTTAATGCTGCTGTAGCAGCTTCAAATCAATTATAGAAGGAGCAGAGATATACATTGCAAGATTGCAAAATATGCAAATCCAGACCAGGAATTTGTTGTTTCTCTTATCTCTACAGGATTTATGTGCTTGTAGTTCTACTGACAGAATAACCTCATATTTATACACATAAATACATATTATACATAATGGATAGCCTTATTCCATGGCCTTCTTTCTCTGGATTGTTTTATGAAGAATATTTGATTTCTTGTGTATGGACAGAGGCTGTTCTGTTTCCTTCATAGATCATTAAGGTTTTGGGATGGTTTTCTAATAATAAAATACTAGCATTTAGATGTATGCTGAAAGAAGTTAAGAAAACAATGGTGCTCCAAGCTGCTGATTTCTTAAACAATGTCTAATTTAAGAATTTTAAAAAAAAAAAAGTTAATATTATGACGCAATTATGATTATTGTAATTTTCTATGAATGCCAAAACTCCTGATTTACTTCTAAGCCTTCCTAGCAGCACCCATCTCTGCTTGAAGAGCAGATTGCTCAGGATGTCATTAGCCAAGCCACCAATGTCTTTCTGAGCCTGTGCATGAAGTCTTCAGTAATTTTACCCAGCTTACTATCAGGTGAGAAGCTATATTTCTGGGAAAGTTTGGCCAGAAACAGAAATGCTGTCATTATCACATATTTAACAGCTCTGGCACTGTCCACAGCATGGAAGTGATAGCAACATGAAAGATCCTATATTCTCAAGGGCTTGGTTCTCAAAAAGTCGTTAAAGAGGACTTTCTCTGTCAACATGAAGCAAGTTCAAACTTGAGGAGGATTTCCTCATGCTGGGTGCCTTATCTAGCAAAGTTATGAATGTACAGATCACCACACTGAAGTCAAGCTCACACACTTGGCTAAACTGAAGCCTAAGCCTAAACCAGCACCTCAGCAAGGAAAAAACAACCATGGCAGCGAAAATGGCAACTGTAATGGATCTCTTTGCATCCGGGAAAATACCAAAACCAGTACTCTGTAGGGAAAAAGAGATTTGTATACAGTTTACAGAACAGATCTTCAGAGAAATGCTGCCCTCCATAGAATATATCCCAGAACTGCCCATGATTCCACTGGACTTCCTCAGAAAATGTTTTGCATTGAGGGATGTGTAAGTCTTTTTGGGTTGTTTGGTTTTTTTGTGTTGATGAGAAGGTACCTGTACACTACCACAGGATCCTAAAGTTGTTACAATGGAAGTAAAAGTGGCAAGCAGTGTGAATACCACACAAATGCAGAATCTTTTACAATTTCTGTTTTCTAGCTAAAGCAATTTGTCGTGCTCAAAGTGTGGTGCAACCATTAAGAGCAGCTGTATCTTTAGCCAGCTTGAAATGCCAGCTGTCTTCACTGGGACTCTTTTCTGCTTAAAATTATGGACATCTTTCAAATCTTGCAGAATAAAAAGCTAACCTTAACTGCTCATGCTGATTTTTCAGTACCATGATGGTTAAGCAGCTCACAGTTGCTGATGTTGCTAGCATTTGCCCCAAGACAGATCTCTGACTACATGAGGCTTGCTAATTCTGTTAGAAACCCACCTTGCCACAATGACACCCTGCCTCTCAGAGGCAGAGCTTTATATGAACAGCTCAGTCCCCACTAGAATATTAACTTGGCAGTTCTGGACTCATGAAGAACTAAATTTTGAGGATTTTGTGATTTTTTTCCAAGGGTCATTGCTGTAGAAAATCAACAAAATAGTAGCACTAATATTAGAGCAGGGTTATTTTGAGAGTCAAGTTTAATTAAAATTCCAACCCTAGCAATGTATTCTTTTGTAAAGGAAACACTGATTCCAAGGAACATTCTATTTTCAGAAGTCAGAAAGGAAAAAAGAAAATTTGACATTATTCCATTTAAGAATTTATCTTGCTCTTATTCATTATTATTAGATCCTTAAAAAAAGTAAAGGTACTAACTACATTAGGTGGCTTTAAAGGACCTAAAATACATCAGTAGTATTTTCTTCAAAGGTAAGATTGAAAAAGTTACCATGATCATACCCATAAGAAAAAACGGTTTAACACTAAAAAGTTACCAGTTAGAATTTTTACTTGTCTTTCTTCCTTTGATGTAAAAAAAAAAAAAAAAAATCTTTTTGAGATAGGAATGTAGACTTAAACCCAGCAAAACTGCTTAAAAAATATAGTGGAAGACTTAACCTTTTGACTTCTGGCAAATATCCCAAAACCTACTGAAAATGTTCAAGGTGATTCAGTGAAATGAGTTCAAAGAAATTGCGTCTCATCTGCAGCTAAGAGTTCAATTGAAACAGCCCTTTAATTTGAAAGGCTTTCTCGGTGCATTTCCAGAGCCCTCCTCTTTCATCCTGTGACATTCCCTTCTTTCTCTCAAACCCGGTTATTTCTCCCATCTTTGCCACCTTTCAATGGTGCAATTCCTGCCAGATCACTCCTTTCATTCCCAGCTGAGTCAATCTTTGCCCAGCTGAAAGTCCCGACACTGAGCAGAGAAATTCTGCTGGCAGAAGTGCTGCGTCAGCAGAGACTCAGCCTACTGCTGGAACCTTGGAAATAATGAAAGAAGAGACGAAAAAGATGAAAGTAAATCACTGTCAACACCTCACACACACAAAAAAGGGGCCGTTTTGATATCAATTGCAGCTACTGATTTGCATATGAAATATTCAAACCGTGCAAAAGTGAAACATTGAGGAATTCTTAGAAGACTTTCGGAAGCAATTTTTTGATCAGGAATCTGTCATTTGAAAAAAAAAAAACAAAGTAAGCAGCTCTACTGAATATTGGACCTTATATTTGCTTAACAGTGGTAAGCTGATTTAGGCTATCACAGTCACAAGTGGTATCATAAAAATCTGCTCAAAACCTCAAAAAATAATAAAAAGGGAAATTAAACTGTCACCTGTGTCCATTTTAATTATTAGGGTATCACAGTCATTGAACTGAGATTTGTGGTTTTTGATGTTGTTTCGCCTAAAATTGGGACTCTCTGGGGTTAGTTACTGTCTATCCTGGGTTTTCTGCTTAAAAACAAAACAAAACAAAACAAAACAAACAAAAACAAAAACAAAAACAAAAACAAAAACAAAAACAAAAACAAAAACAAAAACAAAAACAAAAACAAAAACAAAAACAAAACCAAAAACAAAACCAAAAAAAAAAAAGAAAAGAAACCCAAACCAAAGATCAGTAGCCAAAAAAAAAAAAACACCAAAAACAACCCAACCACCAAAAACCCCACAAACAAACCAAAACCCCCAAAAAACCCAAATCAAACAAACAAACAAACAAAAAGAATAAAAAAAAACACAAAAAAGAAAAACAAACAAACAAACAAACAAACCAAACAAGCAAACAAACAAAAAAAACCCCAAACCCAAAACCACCCAATATATTTGTCTCAGTACAAGGGCAAGGGAGCTTTTTACACTGAATTCAGTGGCTGGAACATGCTAAGGAAATAGAGCTCAAAAAGCAATAGAGCAATCTACAGAATTTATGAACATTAGGAAACCACAGATTAAAAAAGAGGTTACTTAACAATAATCAAATACTAATAGCAGAGCTGATATTTCTTATGCTGTCAGCTCCAAATGCATTGGATCTTACCATAAGCTCTAAAATATATTAATAGACTCAACTATAATTGCTCAAGTTACCATTTAGCTTTCATTTGGAGGTGCTTCAAGCTGGTCAGCTCCACATACAAGTGTTGTAGCATGTAACCAATGCCTCTGGCCTTTGCTGGGATGGACAGAAGAGATTTTTAACTCCACCAGCAAAATAACGAAATAAAAACATCTGAAGGAAAAGTATTTTAGAGGACACAGAGTAAGGAAAACCAAGACTTCTCATGGAAGTAGAATGAACCAGCTTTGTGGTTTAGGTGGATCCAGACCTGTTCTGCATTTCCCCATGTACGGAGCACATCCTGAAGCCCCTTCCAGATGTGCTGTGTAGGAAACATCTGCAGGGAACGGGGGCATTCCTGGAATCACAGCCACGGTCCTTTGCTGTGCACTGACTGCAAAGAGTTTCCAATTAGAATTACAGCTCATCAAGGCAGTGCCAGCAGGCTTCTGGCTGGTTAAGCCTCCAATTTTAATTGAAGTGCCTTTAGCTGCTGATAAAATCTGTCTTTTTAGACAGGCAAACTGCACAGCTCCTGTAGCAAGTTGAATCCAAGTTGGGTTTGCATTCAGGATAATTACATGGACTTGGATCTAATTGATTTAGTTGAAATGTGTATTTGATTCACCAAAGTGCTACAAAGTGTAATTATGGTTTTTTTCCATTTCCTCTTTCTCCCCTCTTTTTTTCCCTCATGTTGTTCATTTCAGAATAATTAATTTCTAAGGAGTAAGGCATGAGAAGAGTTTTCAACCTGGTTGAAAACCGAGGTTCTTCAGAGTTTCCATGCATATGGAAAAGAAGCTTAAAGACTAAACTGAATTCACATCATCCATTCTGTACTGCCCAAACCATTCAGAACTGGGTGAAATTTCGAGAAACATATTACAGAAATTTAGAGGACAGTAATACCAGTAATCATTGGAGTTCCTCCATCTTCCTATGCAAAAAAAAAAAAAAAAAAAAAAGAAGGAATGAGACCAAGTATATTTTTCAAAGATATTCACTAATTGAAACATAGTTTTAAAATAAGTTTTCTCCAAGCAAATCATGACAGACTTTAGAAGTATGGAATAATCTCATTTTAATACACATAGCAGTCATGTATAAATAGAAGCACAAGACAATTTTTGTGGGGGAGTGAAAATAGAGTGTAGGTGTTCTTTAAACCTCATCACATAAAGAAATTGCAAGCATTAATGCAATAACACTCTTAATTAAAAGAGGTAGAATGAGGGTACCTTTTAACAGTTCCAGGCTGTTTTTAATTCTCCCTTGGTGTGACTGGGACAACATGCCAATATGCCAATATGGTGAGAAAGGAATTATCCATCATTGCAAAAGCAATATTCAGGGTGGAAAAAAAGAATTTTTTGAGATGTTCAGCAACAAAAGCTAACAAATGCAGCAAAAAAAAAAAAAAAAAAAATTGCTCTCTAAAGTGTGTATGTTATTAAAAACATTTTAAAATCAGATTTTTCTACCCAAAGTGAAGTTGAAAGTAGGACAAATGCCCCATCTTCCAGCAGTGCATTGGAATCTTTTCAGGACAGAGGTGTTTGGGGAGGAACCCAGGCACCATCCCGAGTGCCCCTGCCAGAGCCCTGCACACAAATCTCTTTTCTTAGGAACAGAGCATCCTTTCCAAATTTGTATGGCAGGTGATATCAGACCTTGCACTTGGGACTAGCCTGCTGTAAGGATGGTCAGTGCTTTCACAGCCCAATTTTTTTTTTTTTGTACTGCTGGAGGCAGCCCAGAGCTACACTGTTTATTGCAATGGTAAGAAATGAGCACAGCAGAGCCCATTGCAAAGCTGGAATGCAATATATCAATGATTGCAAAGCTTTTTTTCTTGACTATTTCCCCCACTTTGTTTTATGTTTGCCTTTTCTTCTCCTAGCAGTTAACTCAGATGTTAATGGAAAACCCATTAAAAAAGCTACTATCCTACGAAGGAAAAAAATGAATGCAGTTCTGTGGAAAAGGAAGATTTACCAATCAATTTTTCAAGGAAAACTTCTTCCCTGACACTAAGTGACAAAGGAATGCAATTTTATTACTTGGCCAGATAGTTCAGATTTCTGTTCACTCTCAGTAAAACCCTTTTTTTATAACATTTATAAAACTTTATTACAGAGTTATGAGAATAAAATTGGATTTCATAACTCACATGAGATCTTGCAGGACTGGTATCTATAAGCTTTAAAATCATTATTAAACTTAATGCATCTATTCTACTAAAATGTGTTTTTCTTCTAATTTCTCTGAAAACTTTAACCACATTACTTCATTCCTTGGACAGGCGAGATTGTCTTTGGCAATCACTTAAAAAGTTCTTTCATTTTTAAAAAATCCTATAATTAGTTGATAAGTTAGTTGGAATTTACAGACATATTTTTTGTGCACAAATCAGATTTACAAGTAGGCATCTAAATCTAGGTGGTACAAATGTCTCCTCACAAGGTACTTCTGGAGAGTGTTCTTGCAAATTTTGTCTCCTGTGTTATGAAGTTTAATACAAAGAATCAAACTGGTCTTGCAAATTTTGTCTCCTGCGCTATGAAGTTTAATACAAAGAATTAAAGTGGATTTTCTAAAACACTCCTCTAAAAGACAAGACTTATTGTAGCTCTAGATGTGAAAAGTGGAAATAAATTAGCATGAACGATGTAATTTTCCCGAGACTAAAAAGCTTTACTTGTTAAATACAGCCTCCTTTGAAAAGTAAAGGAACGTTACATCGTCTGCATCATATCCAAAATTAATTTTAAATTAGAGGCACTAGGCAAGATCCTCACCAGAGGTAAATTAGAGATGTTCCAGTTAAGTCAACCTCATTATGACTTTAAACCCTGTAATTGAAAACAAACCTGTTTCTTTTTGGGGCTGTTTTTTTCTAAAATGAGATTTCTGTATCATACAGATGCTGGGATCCATTACCTACATTATTCTGAAAATTCCCTTCTCTTCAGTTCATCTCTGGGTTCTGTTAAGGAAGGCTGCACAAAACTGGTTGTCCAGAGGGGAATATATAGATTTTATCTCTAGAATCCATAGCTGAAATAACTTGCTCCCCTGTTTTAACCAGAAATTCCAAATTCAGGGTCATGGTTAGGCCAGGCTCATCTATTTCAGGTTTCCTGAAGAAAACACAGAAACAGCAAAAAATTCTGGGTAGAGATTATTCAGATTTTTTTAAAAAAATAATAATAATAAAAAAGAAAATAAGAAAAAAAGGATTTTAAAAATGACAAAATAAGGGATCAGGAAGAATATTCTCTAACTTTTCCCAGACTACTGTGTGAAAAGACATACTGAAGGAAAATATATCCAAAGGTAAGACTAAACACACGAATTTGGAACACTGAGACACACCTTCCTTATAGCTGAGGATGTCTGGACACACCTGCCTGTAGCTAGTTTCAGGTAACATCCCTTTTCCCAGCTGCAGCTCAGCAGTCTCATTTAGTATTTTTTGCACAACTGAGTGCTCTTGCATTTCCTTCTTTGATTGTGAGTTTTCTCAAACTCTTTCATTACCACGAGAAAACAATTTTAAACCTTTGACAGGATAAATCCTTACACTAAAGACTGAAGATCCAGGACATACTGAGATGGCAAATTTCACCACTGGGGATAACACACACCAAATATCCAAACCAGGACTGAAACTGGGCAAGGTTATAGATGAAATGGTGTCACACACATTAGGAATAAAACTTTCATGTAGTTTAATGCAGTTTTTAACTCAGGCTTGATAAAGCTTTTCCAAATACACAAAAGACCTGGCTGGAAGCTATGGTTCTCTAGCTTGTATTATTTAGTACGATTGAAGGAGGCATAGCTCAATAGTCTAGACATGTATTTTAATTTAAATAGTTTTGATCTCATTATGTGAGATTTTGGTTAAAAGTTTTTAGCTTATATTGGGAAGAAGAAAAAAAAATATCAAAAAGGAACAAATAGGATGTTCTTAAAAGTCACTTTGATTCCATGTTAGATCTCATTATTAAAAGTACAAAAGAGAAATCACTTTCCACAGAAAAAAGCTAAATGTGATGCCCACAGTGTTCTATTACAGAGACAGCAGCAAGTGGACAATGATAAGTCTCTGATCTTCATATTATTTTAAGATAATTGAAGTTGATGGGGTTATTCTAATGCAACTGAGAGTGAGGCCTGGACTTTTAAAATATCTATTTAAAAACCACGAGAGTAATTTGAAGGGGAGCTTCTGTAACGACACGCAATTTTGATTATTGCAGAACTGGAACCCTCTGACAAGTCAAGAGATTTACTGACATTTCCCAGGCATTAATCTGTAAATATTATATAGATGTGGCAGGAGGAAACGTAGCTCCTCATTGTCCTGCAATCTTTATTTTCAAACACGTGACTTTGGGGCAGTTGTGGTGTAGAGATTTGTGCTCAGCGCAGCGTAGTTTTCCCAGACATAAACACTTACACCAAGCTATACAAAAGCCATTTCTGTACAGAAAATGTATCCAACAACCTTCAAACAAAAGGATGTGCAAGTATCAGAGTCAGCCACACCCTGAGGTGTGGGCAGCGAGGACCCTGGCACTGTCAGGGGGTGTCCTCCTTCTGTTTTATTTACATCAGCTGACTGAGTGTGCTTGAGAGAATGGCTCCCCCAGGAAGAAAAGGTGAGTCTACGACTTGTTGTCAGTGAAATTTAATTACAAAGCTGCTTAAGAGCTTTACTGAAGCACAGCCTTATAACTTTAATTTTCCTAGGTTGTATTAATTGAACGATATCTTTGTTTACTGATTTTTTTTCCCAAATAACCGCAAACAATAGTGCTGTTAAATGGCAAAGCACAATGAAATCTATCCTTTGTAGATCTCCTTCAAAGATTTTACTTTTCTTTCTAGAAGTAGATCTATTTAAATCAAGAGAAGCACTAGTGCACTTTCTCCCATGAGCAAGGCTTTGAGGAATAAAGCAATTATCAGTAACAGCATGCTTTTTGGATTGGGAAATAATTCAATATCATGAAATGTGCTATTTTTGTATGTTTACCATCTGACAGCCAGAATTACTGCAGAATCTATAAATAAATAATAACTTCTGGTTTTTAAAAGTGTTAAACAGGAAATACTGTATGTGGTTGGTGTCTTTGGCACAAAATTAGATTCTCTCTTTTTCTGTCCCAAATGATTATTATTTCCAGCAATAACTTAATCTGGCACAGATGTAGCATGTATTTCTGTAGTACTATTGGTTTATGTATTCTTTACTACATAAACTCCTTTGCTTGGCAGAATCTCCACTGGAGTTTTATTATTTGTAGTTCTTGACTCCTTTGGATACACTGGATTCATGCACCATCTCAAATGGAAAGAAACAACACAGGCCATAAGATGCCATGCCTTTTTCTCTCACTTAAATCATAAAAATTATTCATTTTCCAGTTTTAAGCAGAAATAGAGCTTTTCCTCATAGTTCCAGCTACTCTGATCCCATACATCTTTATAAAAAGCCCCTTAACATATTATCATATTTAGCACATCTATACATAACAGAGATTCTAAGTATTCTTTGGTTCATACAGTAGCTTCTATTAAACTATAGCTTTTTAGTAGTTTCATTAAAGTAGAACAATTGCTTTAAAGTCTATATTAAAACTTGTTTCTGGTGATAAATGTAGCTTTCTCTGTAGGAAGAAGGGCACGCTCTCAGTCCGAGGTACCAACAGGAAGTAGGGGAATTGTACCAATTCCTTCCGAGATTTTTCTTACTTCTTTTATGGTAATGATGCACAGAAAAACAGAGATTATTTCCTATCCTTTCCATTGCAAACTTCAGAGATTCTACCACTCAGCTGCTTGCAGGAGTGGGCTCAGGAGGAAGACTCCAAGATATGAAAGGTTAAGAAATTCTTTAAAAAAAAAAAATGGATTGGTAGGATTCAAGCTGGGTTTATATTGATCATAGCACTTGCAAGATTTGCTATGGCATATTAAAAGCTGTAACTGTTATTAGGGAGACAGGAAATGCACTATTGCATTTTTGAAATATGTCTCAAAGGCAAGTACAACAGAACACAAGCATATGTACGTATTCTAAAATATAAGTGTTGGGAAATAGTATTTGCTACTCTAATATTTCCTCTCTAACGAAACACACAAAACACCAAGAATGCTTATGGCCCCCAAGCCCAACAATGCGACTCTTTTTTGTTCAGAGTCCTTAAAATACAGAATAATGATCATTATAGATTTCTGCCTTACCCTGACATCTAAAACCCTCATGGAAAACACACCAGAGTGGCCTATAATGACAGCACAGAGAATGGACACTTCTGAAAACAAAAAGAAGGTGCTGTTAGGAGACAAACATTAGTGTTGTTTTTTTTTCTTTTTTTTAATTGCCATGTGGTGAATAGGAAGGCTGTGCCATGTATGTAAGGTTGATGAATGTTATAAATGCATATTTTGGAGTTGGCTTTTCGCATATAACAAGCAGATTGCTGGATGTATAATATGGGAAAGTTATATTGCATGGTTTTTTTTATTAATAGAATTTAAAAAATTGTGATAAATATTCTTAGATTGTAACAAAGTAGAGATGGGATTGTTGTTTTTTTTAATTCCTCAAAGAGATAGAAGACAGGAGGGCCATCTGGAATTCCTGAAGATAAGGAACAACTGAGCCTTGTTGAAGAAGAAAGATTTACCACCTCTATCTAGACTTAGCAAGGCCACATAGAAAAACTGCATAATTAAGAGAAGTCTTGAAACCAAAAATGAATATTTGAATCATGTATTAGCTCATTTAAATATGTAACACAGAAGTCCTTAAAAACAAAGGATCTGAAAAAAGACGGTGCGCTGATCTTGTTGGAATCAGCACCTCGGCCGAAAATAGCTTTGGGGGTTTTTTTTCTCCTTTATTGTCTATTTTTATTCTATTTTATTTTATTTTTATTAAACTTATAAATTAATATAAAAAGGCGAAACGTCGTTTTTCACAATGAAGCATTGAAAAAGCCCTTCAGACTTAACGATTCATTTTTTTTTACTGTTGCAACAAGCGTGCTCCCACCGCTACCGCAGCCCGCCCGAGAGCACCGAGCGCTGGGGACACATCAAACACAACTCCGCAGAGCCCCCGGACGGAGCCCAGCCCAGCAGCCGGGTGCGTGCCCTAAGGCTGCTCACGGAGGTGATTAATTACGTTAATTGCGGTCTGGGAGCCCTGAGCTGGCCCTGTCCCTTCTCTCTGTCCCCTCACAGCCGCCCTCCTTCCGCAGCCCCCAAGCCACCACTGCCGGGCAGCTCAGGACTTTTTCCCGCTTTAGGTCACGTTTTTACTGCCACACCTCTCCCTTCGCTGTCCGTCTATGAACAGCCAGAGCAATTGGGCAGGGCAGGGAGCAGGGTGGCTTTTAGCAAAGTGACTTTCATCTCCCCCAAATCTGCTCTCGCACGATGTTCTCTTGGACCGTCTGGTGATGGGAAGATCATGTTAATTCCGAGCATGACTCAGTAATTTCACGACCCCCGTCCTGGGCTTCTCCCTTCCCTTTTGGAAAGGTTCCGAAACGCTCTCCCTTGGTCGGGACCTTTATTTGCTGCCCGCTTTATCCATTTTAACCACCGGGCCGGGCCCGCCGCTCATGAGGGACGAGCCGCCCCAGCGCCGCCAGGTGGCGCCTGAGCGCCGCCCCCGCCGGGCCCGTGCGCGCTGGGCGGGGCGACCCCGTGGGCCCGGCCTGACCCTGGGAGCCGCGGCGGGACCGGGCTGAGGGGAGGGACAGGGCTGAGGGGAGGGACCGGGCTGAGGGGCTGAGGGGAGGGACAGGGCTGAGGGGAAGGACAGGGCTGAGGGGCTGAGGGGCGGGACAGGGCTGAGGGGCTGAGGGGCGGGACAGGGCTGAGGGGCTGAGGGGAGGGACCGGGCTGAGGGGAGGGACCGGGCTGAGGGGCTGAGGGGAGGGACCGGGCTGAGGGGAAGGACAGGGCTGAGGGGCTGAGGGGCTGAGGGGAAGGACCGGGCTGAGGGGCTGAGGGGAGGGACAGGGCTGAGGGGTGGGACAGGGCTGAGGGGAGGGACAGGGCTGAGGGGCTGAGGGGAGGGACAGGGCTGAGGGGCTGAGGGGAGGGGCCGGGCCGGGCTGAGGGGAGGGGCCGGGCTGTGGGGCGTTGGTACCTAACGGTGGGAAGGGAGCCCTGTCGGCTTTTTTGACGGACGGTGTTCCTTTCCAGTTCATGCCCAGGGCCACTCACTTTACTTTTCCCAAACCGTTACAACATTGGGTGGGCCGTGGTAAAGATGAACCCTGGGATCGGGATTCTCTGCGTTTGTCTGAGGAAAGGCTTTGCGTGTTGGCAAACACCCGGCAGTGCTTGCTCCCTAAAGTGCTCCATTCTCGAGTTCATGTATTTCAGTGGCCTCTTCCTGACTTGTTAGTTGTGATTTGGAGGTCTTAGCCAGCCTTACCCGAGTTGTTCCCAAGTGCACAAATACAGTTCGTCTCCTAGGTGGGGGCACGCGTTTAAAGTTATATATATTCTTTGGCAGAAGCTGGGCCCGGTGAGCTATTTCATTCCCTTGGGAGCTGAAGGAACGCTTCCCTGGGCTGTGGAAGTGCAGGGAGTGCCATGGACACGGGCAAGCACGCAGCAGCTTGTAGTAAAGGGTAGTAAAGGTTTTATGGTTTAATGTCTCCTGTGTTAGGTCTTCTTGGACAGAGAACAATATACTGGTATCTGAATATATGGCTGCACTAAAGCTTGAATGACTGGTTTATTTCAATTGTGAGTTCATTAGCCCCTTTGAATACAATGAAATAGCGACTGCATTTATTTCTCAGGTGTTGCTTTTGGGGTGGCAAGGCTGCAGGGCACAGATGGGCCGAGGCATTGGTTGTGGGTTGGAATATTCATGCATCAAATATTGCTGAAATACTGCTTTTCAGAGGGAAGAGTGACCTCCTTCCAAGTGACTGTGCCTTTTGGTGTGATGCCTTTTTTTTTTTTTTTTCCCCAAAAGAAACCAAACCCACCCACTTCTGATGTGAGCCTTTTCTGCAAATGATGCATTTAGGGTAGGGTATGGCTCTGTCAGAGTCACCAAGCACAGGACAAGTTTATGCCTTTGGGGCTTAAGGACTGATTGCAAGGCAGGTTGCTCAGGCAGACATTCTCTATTTACAAGATACTCAAGCACTCCATTTTCATACACGTTTTCTCTTTTCTCTGCCTGTTAACAGGAAACAGCCTGCAATTTGTGTCCAAGGAGTGCTCTCCATTGAGTCAAGCACGATCTGGGCTTCGATGTAGGGTTTCTAGTGAACTGACCCCATGTGAATCTATATGGCTAAATAGTTTTGACTTGCTGAAGTTGACAGTAGGTATTCTCAAACTGCTCTTTATTTGGCGTAATGAGATCTTTCTTCGCTCTCTCTGCCTCTCAGGCACACCAAAGTTATTAACCAGGGGGAAATTATATCACTGCCATGTGATTTCTTTAAAAATCATCCAGCCAAGGAAGTCACTCTTCTGGCAATAAGAAGTGAGTACGTCATCTGATATTCTTTTCATAAGCCTAATTTAACTGCTTGAGGGGAGATAGGGCTGCTTTAAAAACAACCACTTTAATTAGCATTAAATGGTTTGAATTGAAGTGTTTTGGGGGGAGAACTTCATTGGTAATGAGATACATTTTAGATTGACCATAGAAACGCACCTTGCATGTGTTCCAGATTTCTGTTTCTCGTGTGTTTTCATGTGCACAAACTCTGGAGCTGCTGAAACGGAGCACAGCTGTGCTGACAAGAAAAGGGCTGTGGCCACTTGTGCCAGCTGAGCACCTGTCCCCTCTGTGGTCACACTTACATGTGATTTGTTTTTAAACAGAGGATGGGGTGGCTTCTTGGTCAGATGCCGGACTTACTGTCAGAAATGCAAATTTGTATTTCTGCCCTGGTCCTGACTTCTTGTGCAACCTGGAGCAAGCATATAGTTCCCTTACTCTGTCTATAAATCCAGTATTATTAAGTTTAATTCAGTGATGGGGTAAATACTTAGATGGGTTAGCCTGCAGTGTCAGTCAGAGAATGAAAATAAATACCTTTTCAAGCTGTGAGCCAGTTCCTCAGCCAGGTTAAGTTGAAATGGTTTCCCTAAACCCCTGGAGGTATCAGGGTGGGTTCTTGTGACCTGAAGGCCTGATCCATGTGCCTCTTGGGAGGTCTTCTGGAGTTCAGCCTACAAAAATATCAGGGTTTGCATATTGGAGATGCTGTAAAGGCTGGAAGGAATCTGTAAATGTTACTTATTAATGGTCTCTATTATTAGAAGGAAAAAAGCTTGTGTTAAATTTTTCAAATTGGCAGTGCATTTAAAGCTGAAGCAAATTTGATTCTGCTGGCTGCACAGAAGTGAAATAGGTCATCATCACTGCTATGGTGGGCTTTTTTCCTTCTTTGCTTTGACAACACTTTGCAAAGCTTGAGAAGAAAAATTATACACAGCTGTAGTATACTTACTTTAATTAAAGAAAACTCTAAGTCTGTATAATGTAAGGGAAGGAAATAATAAAGCTGAGGAAACATGAAAATATCTGCAGGCTACTTGGCTTTGGTGAAATGACTTTGCATTGAAAGTATATACTGTACTTGCCCAATAGAATGTAAAATATTATTTATTTACCCTGTGATGAGGGCTGACCCACTTATTTCTGTCCCACATTAAATGGTAAGGGGCATGAACACTATCTCCAGGTTAATATTTCACTGTTCTCCAAGTCTTTTTGTCCTTGTCAAATATTACACAGCATCTGTGTATGGCTGAGCTTTTTTTTTGCTCGATGTGGTTAGGAGAGAAAATTGGTTTTGGCCCACGCCCGTGTAGACCTCCAAAAGAAAAGGCCCGAGGGGGAGATTTTATTTAGTAACCCTTTCCAGCCCTGCATAGCAGTCAAGCACAGCCCCAGGTGCCTTTGTGCAGCTGTGAAAGGCACTGGTTGGTGTGCAAAGGGCAGCTCAGCTCCCACAGCAGCACATCCCTCCAGCCTGGATGGCAGAGCTGGCTGGAGGGTCCGTGCAGCGCTTCTGCTCTGGGGCTGTGCCACAGTCACACACTGCAGGTGTCTGCACAGCCCTCTGGGGTTTTATCACGTTTATCCAGCTCAGAGTAACCAGCTGCTGTTCTATAATCCACATAGGAATGGATG
Organism: Phylloscopus trochilus trochilus; assembly: GCA_016584745.2. Classification (NCBI taxonomy): domain Eukaryota; kingdom Metazoa; phylum Chordata; class Aves; order Passeriformes; family Phylloscopidae; genus Phylloscopus; species Phylloscopus trochilus. The sequence goes on from WQNJ02000001.1 coordinate 2,317,631, forward strand.
GGTGCCAATCAGCAGGGCAGTCCATGTTCAGCTTCAAGCTCTGTATGTGCACGGAGCACCTGTCTTCTGCTTCCCAGGTTACTTACATCCTCTGCTGATTCTTTATATGGGATGGCTCATTTCTTTTTGGTGCCTGTGACCAACGAAAGGTGTCTGGGTGACAGAGTGATGGAGTTCATTTGTTTCACAGAAATGTGTTGCCTCTTACCAATGCAGGCTCCTGATGCTGTGAGCCTCAGGATATTGAGAGTGAGTAATAAAAGAGGATGAGTGCACTCCTTTTCATGCAGACTGGTGGGATGTGCAGGCAGTGGGCACTCAGCAGTCCTTAGCTTTAGGACATCAGTGTTGGGATACATGTAGACAGATGTTGTTCCCAGACATCTTTTCTCTAGGCAAACACCCACATTAAATAAGGAAAGATCAGGAGGGAGAATAAAGTGGAAACTGCAAATCTATGCCAGGCAATAAGAGCACGTAAACTATGCTCTTTGATACTTGGAGAGAATCCCATTTGGTTTTCCCCCATTCTCATCAGGTGATGAGAAATGGTGAGCCTGGTTCTGTTCCTCCACTGCAAAGTTTCAGATAAATATCTCCACACAGCTTGACTCCAGGGGCAGGTTTTCTTTTCCTTATTTTGTTCTTTATGTGTAGGCAATTTGCAACCCTCTGACATTTTGCTAGAACTTCTATGGCTTTTCTTTCATCAGTATATATATTTTTTTACATTACAGTGTTCTCCTTTTCCTCTTCTCCATCCTCCAGAAATTAAGCATTTGTGTTTTGCTAGACCTTTTGCTATATGTTGGTTGCCTTCTGCCACAGGAGACTGTTAGGTGAAAAGAAAACTACTATTTTGTCTCTATGTTTTCTCCTGTGTTTTGTTCTGCTAGACAGACTATCTTTGATTTAGTGGGGCTGAAGTATGAGTTCATAATAGATTATCTGTCACTGGACCAAATCAATCATGGTTAACAGTGTATTGACAGGGCATATAGCAACTATCCTTGACCTGAGGTTTAAAGTACCTGTTGTCAGCATCATGTGCTTCTTGCCCCTTGTTCTTGCTTGGCATGAACTTTCAGGCAGAATATTCTTTATCAGCTCTTTTATTATAATATATGTACTAGTTTTGTCTCTGACCTTTTCTTTTTTTTTTTTTTTCTTTTTAACTAATATAGGCCTCCCTTTTCATTTGTGGAGCACAGAAGAACCCAGCCAGGCAATGCTCAAGAGTTTTAAAAATAAAAGAGAGAGAACCTCTTTTGATTTAAATAGAAGCCAGCCTTTGAACACTGAGATAATGCTGAGATTTTCATTGTAGTTAGGCTGCCATTTAATTGCCCAGGCCAGGATGTTTTACATATTCATTTGTGGTACCTGTTTTTGGAGGGAAAGTATGGAATGGTTTTTGTCCATTATGGCAGTTCCTTTGCTCTTTTAGTCACTTTAAGCACTAATGCTTCAGCGTTTCTTTCCCATACAGCCCTAGACACTTGTAACAGCATCATTTAATGTTACAACCAAATATTCCTGCTGTTTGTTGTGGAGCATCAGAGCTGCAGTAGGTTGTGTTGGAGAAAGGGGTCATTTTCCTCCCCAGTGAGGGTGTTTTGGTATTTGCCCCATGCTCCTGGTGACAGGGCCAGATAAAATCATCCCTCTGGGCTGTGATGGACAGGTGAGGTAGTGCTCTTCTTCCCAGGGACAGTGGTGCTTGTCTGAATTCAGAGATCCCAAGGGTGATTTGAGCATGTGAACATCCCTGATGAACTTACTGGTGCTTAAGTTCAATATGTGCTTAAATGCTGTGCTAAAGTAGGAGCTTATTTTGGGTCTCCGTGCATCTTTTCATCTTTTAAAGATGAAATAGTGATGTGGAATAAATAAAGTAATTACTGCCAAGTGAAAAATAAAAGACTTGGAGGAATATTACTGATGTACTTTGCTACTTCAGAAGTATTTGGTCAGCTGCCAGGCAAGCAGGTGTCTTTGCTGTGGTTTGGCTTGTGGTTTATGGACAAATGAAAATATATTTTGCCTACAAACAATGGTACTAAACCTTCATCTTATCATATCAGAATACCCATATATTCATGAGGATGACCCAACTTCTACCAGAAGGGATTTTTCCTCATTGTTCCCTATTTTGTTATATGGAAATGGGGGCTGTTTAGCCTGGAGAAAAGGAGGCTGAGGGGAGACCTCATCATTCTCTACAGCTGCCTGAAATGAGGTTGTGATGATGTGGCTGTTGGTCTCCTCTCACAGGTAACAAGTGACAAGAAGAGATGGCCTCAAGTTGTACCCAGGGAGGTTTAGATTGGGTAGTAGGAAACATTTCTTCACAGAAAGGGATGTAGACTATTGGAATAGACTTCCCAGGGAAGCTGAGGAGTCACCATCCCTGGAGGTGTTAAAAAATCATGCAGGTATGAGGGCAATGGTGAACAGGGTGGTGGTGCTGGCTTGAGCATTTCTCTTGATGATCTTAAAGGTCTTTTCCAATGTGAGGGATTCTGCAGTTCTCTTCAAATGCTTTCTTGCATTGTCCCCTAATCCAGACACCGAATGTCTTCTGTTTGCATAAATAATGATATGCTAATATATTTCCTGCTCCTTGTCTCCCAAACAGGGGGTTTTTTGAAGGGGAGGGAGAAATGTTTTCCTCTGTGGACCAGCCTGTAAATGCATGCTGTTGGCAAGATCGAGGTGGTAGCTTGCTTCCTGTTTGGGTCAGAAATGAAGAGGTTTAATGGTGGATCTTAGCTCCTGCCCTTCTCTGTTTGTTCCTTTTTCCTGTTTGATCTATGCAAGAAGCTCAAAGTGGGATCATGGTGCTTATTGCAAGCTGCCTGGGGGAGAACAGGAAATTGTGTTCCCGAGTTGCTAATCAGTTTAATCCTCACACCAAAGGCACAGCCAGGCACTGGAGGGTCGATCTCCACCATTCTGCTGCTCCTGTTGGCAGTCACATTCCTGCTCCATTCCCTGGCAGAAGGTGACACCGTGCCCAGTTAGCTCCATGCCGTGAGGGACACTGACCAGGGGGTGGGGGAGCGCCTGGCTGCTGAGTGACCACATCATGGTTTGCATCTGGAGCCCCACAGGATGTCTCAGATGACCAAGGCCCAGCTTCCTACTGCTGTGAAAACAGGTGGAAACTCTGAGCTTTTCTCACAGCTTGAAAATGTGGAGATTTGAAATACATTTTGTACCCACAGGTGTTGCTGATTTACTGGTTTTTTGGGGAATTCTTGTATGCATGCAAAAGGGTAACCATATTCCTGGAACAGCTCCAGACATAATTCTTAGGGGAAACAATATCAGGCACTATCAGTTGATTTGTATGTAGACATCTAAACAATAGATCATGCTTTAAGAGGATCATGTATTGCAAAACTGCAGGGTTCCAGCAGATTTATTTCTTGGGACAAAGCTGTGGAATTAAGTAATTCTATGTCCTCCTGTGTTTTTCATTATATAAGTGCTCAGCTTCTGCAGACAAAACTTTAAGGAACTTTGAGCATCATCATACAAAGACTTCAGACTACCCTTTTGCCAAAAAACTCCTAGTAAATGAATGAATTTAAAAGAAAATATCATTCATCATGGTAACCTGTAGTCAAGCATAGAAAAGTTGAACTGAAAGCACAGGCAGAGAAACTGCATTTTACACGCTTTATATTCCTCTCATGGTGAGAATTTGAAGATACCCATCTGTTTGATTTTTTTTTCCCTTAGCTAGATTGTGATATCCATATATTCCACATGTCCAGTCCAGCAGAACTGAAATATAGACCTGGCTCTGTTGAGAGCTGTGATGGATTTTATAACTGTGTTGCAAAGTTTCACATTTCTTTGTGCCAGACCAGGGAACTACATCTCCATTTCAGAAAAGAAAATGAGCTCACAGTGTGCCTACTGTGTGATTTGTGTGCCAGTCACACCTCTCGTCACCATGTTCAGCACTCAGGCAATGCACTCCTGTATTTTGCTTGGCTCAAGTCTGAGGAAAATGAGGTTACAAGAAAGTGTTTCAAGTTTTTATTAATGCATTTATTGTGGTGCAGTATTGGATTATCAGCTGCGGGAGCCCAAATGTGAAAACAGTTTTGAGACATCCAAGGAGTACAGTAACAATGTAGAGATGGAGCTCAAGAGGAGAGCCCTGATCGTTGTTTGTAGTAAATAAGAAACAAATAAACAGCTATTGGAGGACAAACAGGTGATATTGTCAGGAATGTACTGACCTTTGTTTTGCTTAGGACAAAATAATGAAATCCTTATTTCCTTACATCTGTATAAAACAAAGACACAACTGGTATAAAATACACAGGTCTGACCTCACTACTTCTTTACAGTGACATAACCTGATACTTTTTATCTTCTCTCTCTTTAGCTGAGATGGTCATGGTATTGATGCAAGTAAGGTAGATGTAGGACGTTTAAAATTTTCAGAGAAAATGTTTTTAATATTACTTTTAATGTAACAGTCAAACAGCTGTTTCTTCTTGTTGCTATGAAGGTAGATGAGAGCCTGGTGGAGGTTTCAGGAGGGAGAGAAAGAAGTGGATGTATAAGTATATATACTTATTTTGTACAAGTAATTGCCACTGGCTGGGTTGAGGACAGAGGCGGTGGAAGTGCACACAGAGACACAGAAGGGCATGAGCAGAAGAGAAAAAGCAAGTGTTTCCAGAAATCACAAATTTTTTTTACAGGATTTTTTTTAGATGCTATCAAAGGTTTTGGCACCAGTTGCTGTTGTAAAGAAGATGGTGTGTTAGTGTCTTGGGTTATGGAACCAAAAATGTATATTCTATTTCATCTTTGAAAGCAGCTGGGGAGATGTTCTTCTTTCTCTCTTGTAACTCTGGGAGGGGGGGCAGGTGCCTTCTGATAATGGGCCAGCTGTTAAACCAGGTGGGGCAGTGTTTGTTATCTCTGTCACCACCCATCCTCCCTCCAGGGGGACATTTTCTGCTGATGGGCCATTAAGGCTCACCAATGACAGGACACATTCCATCATCCCAGTGTGAGATGCTCCACCCCGTGGTGGGGAGCCAACCATTCCTACCTGGATAAAACTGAGACACAGGAACACCAGGGATCTGGTTCCACTGGATTCCTGGAGGAAGACTGGACCCTTCTCACCATCACTGGACCCTTTTCTCTCAGGATCATCTCTGCTCCAACAGAACCACATCTGCTACTCCAGGTGGACTCACTGTGGGCTGCTTCCAGCACCCTGACCAACAGGGTGTCAGGTTGTAGCTCTGACTCTGTCAGGGTTTCTAGGATTGTTGTTTGTTTGTTTGCTTGTTTGGTTGGTTGTTTTCCTACTCCATTTGTATTGTTAATATTCCTAGTAAAGAACTGTTATTCCTATTCCCAAATCTTTTGCCTGAAAGCCCTTAATTGCAAAGTTATAATTTGGAGGGGGTGAGGGATTTACATTCTCCATTCCAAGGGAAACTCCAGCTTTCCCTGTCAGATACCTGTCTTTCAAAACTAAGACAGTTAGGTCACAGATTTAGTCCAGAATTTATCTTTTATATTGGAGGTATCCAATATAAGAAATACAGGCTGTTTTTTCCAGTTGTTTGCTTTTCAGCATTTCCTTGTCGTGTCATTGATGACCTGTTCTACTGTTGGTTCCCTTGTTGTCCATTCACTGATAATCTCACAAGAGACCTCAGCCTCATTTTCTTAGTGAATTCCATGGCTGCTGAACTTCATCTATGTATGAAATGCTAATGCATGTCCTTCCCTTCAGTCCAACTCTTCAGACATCTGCCTGTTCCTTCAATGACATTCATTGTCTCACCACCTCTTCCAGCCACCAGCACTTCTCCTTTCAAGAGTTCAGAGCACCCTCACCAGCTCATATCTCAGGACTTGAGTGTGACTGTGTACTCCTTTCCCAATAGATTCCCTGCAGGGTTCTGTTTCCATGCAGTCCCTTTTGCTTATTCCAGATGTTTGATAAGGATGCCATTGCTGAAAGAAAATGCTTAGCAGGATCAAAGTTAGTTAAAATTTGCTCAATTGAAATGGCTTGTTGAGCACAAAAGAAGTGAGATTGCCAAAGACATGAACAAATGCTGATCCTTCTCAGACTTAGGGTGGTACTGAACTGCTGCTCCTTTATCATCCTTGGGGTTTGTGGGGGAGAGGTTTGGATTCTTGGGAGATTTTGTGGTTTGGTTGGGCTTCGGGGGTACGGTGATACTCTGCTGCTCCTGAAGGAGCAACCAGGTGATGTTCCCAGATTTCCTTTCTGGTTTCTGACCTAGAAAAGTGATTCCTTAATTGAGTAGATGTGCATGGGACTGCAATGAATGTGGTGAGCAAAAAGGACAGAGGCACCGTCAGTGAAGCGTCAGAGGAACTGAGCTGGGAGGACCTTGCTGCACATCTGTGAGTGCATGGCCTCACTGCCTCAGAGGCCAGGGAAGCTCCTGGGAGAGAGACCAAAATTGCCACTACATGCTCAGCTTGTCACATTATTTCAGGGAGCTGTGGTGGGTTTGGGGATTTTATTTTGTTACCCAATGCTGCTGTTCTGCTGTGGTTGAGCCTTCTTCATGATTAACGCCTGCTGAAGTTTTCCAAGCATGGTGGTTTTCCAAGCCGGTTACATAGAAGCAAGCTGGGTTCCTGCACTTCCTGGCATAAGGTCTACTAGTGGAGAGATGTGAGAAGATGAGAGGAGGCTTTGGAGTCTTTCCTTTTTCTGTGGTGGTTAAATGCCAAGGCTTTCAATGACTTCAGTTCCAGCTGGGTCATTGGGACTCTGAACTATGTACTTCAGCATAGCTTATGGATTTTAAACCTGTCATATTGTACTTTTATTATAGATACGGTCTTGCACTTGCAAGCTGTTTTCTTGATCTTTTGCCAGCAAGGCTTTTGTAGCACTCCTTGGAAGATATACTGTAGCAGCTCCCTTTTATAATATCTATCATTAGCACCTCTTTGGCATCTTGAAGAATTTCTTCTTTGCTGGAGATTGGAGCAGTTGATTAAGAAGCCTTTTGCTGTCCTCAGGCAATTTCTCAGTTTTCCACCTTGTTTCAAATCTACCTTTCTAGCAAAGGTCCTGGAAAAAGGTTGTGGTAGGGCAACTGCAGCCCTTACCTTCATGGTAATAATCAACTGTTTGAAAAATTTCAATCAGGCCAAAGCAGAGAGACAGCTTTAATGAGGATTTGTAGTGACCTTCTGTTTCATAGTAGGTGGATTCTGGCACATTGTCAATTTTAATTCTTACTGATCTTCCTGTGGCTTTTGATACCAGAGATCATAAGTTTCTCTTAAAATACCTGTAGAAGCTCCTGAGCCCTGTGGGCTCCGTTCTGACATTGCTTCATTAGTATTTGCCTCAGTGGTGCCAGTTTGTCGCTGTAAATATCTCATCTTCTGATATTGCCCCTGTGAACTGCCAGGTTCCCCAGGGCTATGAATGGGGCGGTCCCTGGGATTCCTCTATGTATATGGGAGCTACAGCTTGCATTCTCAAAACTTGTACACATTATAATGACCTGCAGGAAGGGCTTGGACATGTTTATTTCTCACAACTATTTCTGTGTATATGGCACCAGAACTTGCCTGCCAAAGTGCAGACTGTAAAATGTTGCAAAAGTAAATGCAACAAAAATAGGGTTTTGCTTGTCTATTATCTCATTTTGATTGAATCACATTGTTTGGGCTTTGATTTGTTTTCTTAAATTACATGAGTATTCTAGGTATGGGGATGAGATTTAGTCTGTTTCTGGTTAGTCATGCAATGCTGGGGAGGTATTTCTGGGTGTCAGTAGGCAGCAGAGGCTGGCTGCTGTTACTGGTTTGGGTAATAAGACCACTTGCTGATGGAAAATCAGGAACTTACTAATAAATCATCAACTTTTCTTGACTAGCAGAGCTTTACTTATGGACTATGTGTTAGAGGTGTCTGCCCAATCCTTTAGAAAAATTAAAAATTGAAGATGTGATACCTTTATTTCATGTATAGAGGGAACTTTTTTTATAGTTAATCTGATGTTCTTATTCTTTTTTTTCTTGTCTCCCACTTATTTTTCTAGTGACTTGAGGTAGAATTAATCTTGTATTGAATGTATCAATAAATAAATGGTTACCACCGGGCTAGATATTGTGACTGTGGAGTTTTATTGGTGGAGACAAAGAATATACCTGTGACATGACTAATTTTACCAAAAGAAGGCTTCTACAGATTTAAATCCTTAGCTTTCATGAAGGAACTATAGTTTGGAGGGTGAGTGTCCATACAAAGTTATGATCTAAAGAGACATAGGCTTGGGAAGGAAAAGCACAAAGAAGCAAAAATGTCAAGGAACCCACAGCCTGTGTGTGCATTGCTTGGTGTCACAGACTTTTGAGGAGCACTACTGGTGGTTATCTTGCCCAGCCAGAGACTGCAGCACATCTGTGGGAGGCTATTTTGAGGACTGGATTAATAAAGTGGTTGGACTCACTTCGTTTGGGGAGATACTTTTGGGGCTGAGGGATGAGACATGGGGGAATTGGTTCCCTGAAGGGCTGCTGTGTTGCACTGCAGTGTCCAGAACGTGGCAGGAGCTCTTCTTCTTTTTGCCTGTGCCACACAGGCAGTGCTTTCATAACAGGGTGTGTCTGGGCTCCTGGTTCATGGTATCCCTTCAATTAAGCTCTCCCTCTTAGGAGCAGAGCTAGTTAGTAATTTACCCTCCAATTCAGTGTATCTACCCTCAAACTGTACTCACCTGTTTGGATCATATCTCACTTTGAAATGATTTCTAAGTTCTCCTATTCACAACCCCTGTGGATTTAGCTGTGGAAGCTGTATCTGACAGAGATTATGAATTGGAGTCCACCACCACCACAGTTCACAGTCCAGGGTATTAAAGTGAACTGAAATCAATAGTGGTTTATATTATAATGTGCCTGCCTCTGAGCTGGAAACTGAAGAATGGACACATCACCTGGATGTGTCTCTGCAGCTTTCAGCAGAGAGTGAGGTGGCAAATAACAAGAAAGTTGAACTTTGCTTAATAGGACTTGGAACTTCTTACAGGGAAATGCTCTTTTTTGACAGCTTGTGTGATTGTTTTCTTCTCGATGTGCTTTGATTTATATTTTGTTTGCATGTATTTCTAATTTATTTAGTTTCTTCAAATTTTGTAATTTCTTATGTTTTTGCCACTTATCTCAAATTACGATCAGCTGTAATTATCACACTGTTTTCCTAAGTACAAATGAAAATGCAAACTAGAACCAAGACAACAACCTTCCTATTCCACATGAGACAATTTCTGTGTTTAATACCCTGCTTCTAGTCAGTTATTATTCAGCTCTTATCTGTGTAATTCACTGTTCTGTCTCCTCCAGCGGTCAGAAAGGACAAGGCAGCAGTTTACTTAAATACACATGGAGAAATTGTTTAATGATTTCAAATTACTTTGACTGTTACTGGTTTTATCTAGCTGGCTTTTTATTCCTTATTGTCTAATTAAATCCAAAGAAATTGTAGTATCTGATGCTTTTGTTAAAAAAAAAAAAGTTAGATTTGCTAGTAGAACATTATCAGATTAAAAGAATGGATTAGTAATTTCATTAGATTTGAAATAGTCTCTGTAAACCAGTGCTGCTGCTTCCCTGAGTTCTCTTAAAGTGTGATAATCTGTAAATGTTGTTCCTATATAACAACACTTCCATAACATAAATTATTAGAAATGTGTCAGTGTTTCTGTTTCTGCCAAACAAGGCTCTGCGTGTTTGGTTTTGGTTTTTTTCTTTTAGTTTCTCAGCCTCCCCCAGCTGGCCATGAGTTTCCAAAATCCCCTGTGACACGTGGCAGGGAACTCCCTCTCAGCCCTAGGATGTGGATGCCTGAACCAACAGGTATGCTCTGTTTTCAAGGGCTGCCTTACAGTTCTTTTCTGTCATTGTTTTTGATGACTCTGAGGCACTGTGACCATCAGATAGCATTGTCGAGCTGCAATGTTTAGGTCCTGTTTGTTGCCATGAACCAGAAAGACAGCATCAAACCTTATCACCCGAACTAACTGTTCCCAGCACAGCTCCCCTCCCCCAGGGGCTGTGCTGCCTTTGTGTTAAATAGCATATTGATTACAAGATTACAGCATTTTGTATATAGAAAGTGAACGGTCATGGGCTTTTACATTTCAATTGCCTATTTATCTCTGTGGAAAATTGTACACATTCACAGAGGAACTGCTCGGGGTGATTCAGCACAACGTGGGGGGAAATGACTGGGACAGAGAAGCAGCTCTGTGCTCTTCTGGGGACTCTGTTTTTTGGGATCTTTCTACTTCTGTGTATGAACATCAGTGGCGGCAGAAAAGGTGTCGAGACTTTGCCTGTGTTGTCACCTGTGATGCAAAAGGTGGAGTCTCTTGTTCCTCTCCTGTTCCAGCCACTGAGGATGATGTAGAAAACACAAAGGATTTCTTCATCCAGAATGCAGCACCATGCAGTTGGGAAGCATTGCTACTGTCCTGGAAGTGTAGGAAAAGTGGCACTGTCTCTCCAGTGGCTATGGCCATTTCATATAAGGAATGAGGTGGGGTGTTAAAGTAAGCTCTAGCATAGCATGCTTTATCATTAACTGCATAAAGCAATTTCCCCTGCACAGGCTGAGTGTTATGTGGGTCACTCACTGCTGGATGTGAGGTAATGGTGGGCATCTGCTCAGGATCTCTGCAGAGCCCTTCTGAGTACAACTCCAAACTGCAGCATCAAAATAGGAAAGGGAAATTACTGGTCAGATGGTATCCAGGGTTGCTCGCCTTTTGAAAGCCCCAGTGTGTTAGTTCCTTCAAATGAAATTTAGGATTTCGACTATGTGTGTTTTTAGTCTGCAGAATTGATTTCTAGTATTTTGATATCCTGGTATCAACAGCAGGGATTATTAAAAAACAATTGCTGGTCTTTGATGCAGCTCTAGAGTCTTATTTGCATTATAGCAGCGGTACCTCTTTAGAGAAAGGCAGCAAAGTCACTAGTATTGACAACGTAGAAAGAAAAGCTTCCTTAAGGTATTCTGTGAGAGGGAGAAATGCAAAGAATGTCCCAGTATCATCAATCTCACCATTACTGTGTTGCCATAGCTGGAAATCTGAAGAATGTAGAATTAATTGAGTCTGAGCTAGGACTTTGCACAAAGTCACAAAGAGAATTGGGCACATTAAAATCCTGATGCTGACCTTACTCAGGAACACAACCTCAACCTGCTCGGTCCACACGGCCTCTGCACTGAAAAGCTGAGCTTCTTCATTATGCAAAATTGCTTGTAACTTTCCTCAAATTTTACATACACAGTGATTGTATAGCACAAAACAGTGAGAAGTGCATCTCCTAGTTATTATGCTCAAAATAAAAAGATCTATTTAATATATTCTGAAATATCTGAAATTCATAGCACTGCATCTCTCCAGACATCATCTGCTGATTTCCAGAGCAATATTAGTAACAGAATATTTTTTAAAATATTTCAGATTACCAATTCAAGTCAGACCAAAAATGAAATAGGTACTTCACAAGATTATATCAAGAGTCAGCTGTGAAATTATCAAAGTAAGGAAACTTGAATTTCCTTGGCAGATGCTGTACTAAAATCTTGATTGTTTTTCATGCACCTAATGCCAAAAAAAAGAGACTGATTAAAAAACAAAATAGCTGAAAGATATACAATTATTATTGTGGTTTGCATGCATAATCCATCGGGTAACTCGCACAAAAATCAAGGCAGAGGCAAAGGAGGTTTTAGAGAACCATTAAGGGAAAGAGCTGTGTTCTGATTGCACTGAATAACCTGGATGTCAACATGTAAAGATTTGGGGTGTTTTTAAATACAGTGTGTTAAACCAGATGGAATCCTTTTTCTACTGCAAGGTAGCTAAGGGTATTTTATTTTGGAAGGACTCCACAAAATAATTATTACCCAGCTCTGTAACTCTTATAGAATGTGGGAAACTCAGAGAAAATAATAATTAAAATTTTAAATGTGTGGGTTTTGGGAGGGTTATTTTTCTTCCCTCTGAGAAAATGCAGTTGTTCAAATGCTTGCTAATTAGACTAGGGATGTTTTATATTAGATTATCTTCTCCCCCTTTCCGATGTATTTGGAGAGTATGTTTCAAATTATTTACAGTCTTGAATTGGTGAGATATTCCCAAACGTTTCTCTGACTTCTTTTTTTCCTGCTGTTGCCTCAGATTTAATATAATTAGTTCTCTCATTTTCATTAGGTCACTCAGGCTGATGCATACCCTGAATGAAATCTTATTTCATATTTAACTATAAGCTAACCCAGCAAGATCTGATATTTGTTTTGGTGTTTTAAATCTCCATCTTACGCCTTTCAAAAATTTGGGGTTAGATTTGTAATAATACCTTAATTATTTGGTTTTCTTTTTATCATATACATTGCTTTGTGGTATTATACAGCATTTTATTATCCTTTTTAACTGTTGTTGTGTTTTTGTTTTGTTTGGGGTTTTTTGTGCTTTTTAAAAATTTTTTGTTTGTTTTATTTGCCATCTGATCATATGGTTTTGGACTTATTCTGAATATACACCCAAGCAGTGCACAGCATTGTTGAATCTGTTCCTGTTTTCCTGATGTGTATGAAACTGATTCTGCGTGTGTTTGGTTTTTTTGGGTTTTTTTGTGTTTTTTTTTCCTGAGGATTCCCTCTCCTCCTCTGTCCTTTTTCAGTCTGGTCCCTTTCACACCTTATGGGGAGTAGGAAATAATCCTACCAATAAGATGAGGATATTCAATCTATTATTTTTCCTGCCATGATCACAGCAGTCTCCCTTAGTAGCTAAATGTTTTGTCCTGTCAACTCTTTTGCAGATCAGGTTATTAAGGAGTAGAATATTGATTATTTAGGATGAGATTTTTAAAGCTTGCCTAGAGGGTTGTGGCGTCCAATTAGAAATTAATGACTTAGAGGCAGCTTTGAAAATCCCACCTGTAGAGTTGAAGCTTTCAAATGAGTCTGAAGTTAAGAGCCATAATGAGTGCACAAATGGTGTGATATTTTCCTGTGACTGGAAGAAGTGTTAAATAGCAGCTCTCTATCTTCATGTCAAATAATTAAGGAAGTTAGCAGAAGTAGACTTCAGACAAGTGAACTGATCCTATTTTCCTTGGCACAGGCTAACAGGCAGTTATTTAAAAATACTAAGGCACAGTGCAGCCCTGGCAATGACAAGTTTTGTCTAGAAAGTCATCTTATATTTGTTTGCTAAGATAGTTAATCACAAACTTTGACATAAGCCTAGAGCAAGAGTAAAAGCAGGGAACATAAATGTAGATTTATTTTTTTTCCAATGGAGAAAGTGAAAAAAATAATTTTAGGTTATTTTTAAGATGTAATAGTACATCAGCCATAAGAATAAAACTAAAGTACGGTTCTGTGTGCCAAAGATTTTTTTTTTCTTTTTTTAATGATTCCAAGGGTATGGCAGGTGAATCCATTTAGCAGGTCTAATGACTGGAAAGTGGAATGTTTTTCAAATAGCATGGATGAAACGATCTGTAGCCCATCAGCATACAGCTGGAATGATGTCATACATGGTTATGCTTTAATTCTTCCTGCATTGCTAAAGGGGAATGGGGTCTGCAATATCCTCTGACTGCCTTGGTGAATGCAAATCCTTGAGCTGGAAATGGAGAGTGTTCTCTTTCTCCACATGACTAATGTTAATTTCTTTAGCAGAAAAAATTTTAATAAGTCTCTCTAATGGTAAATTACCATTTATTGTAAATGTGCCACATAAAGGAAGTAATAAGTCATTATTATTGACCTATTACTGGTCTTTCTGTTTTACCTCTAATTAAATAAAAATGTGCACTTTGGGTTAATATGCTTTTTGTTTGAATACCCTTTCTTTAGTCCAGAACTGGTACCGATTCTCTAACACACTGTAGAAATCATAACTTCTTAGATTTTGTTTAAACTGGGGATGAAGTTTTCTCCTTAGTTGTTATTTAATTGAATCCCCTCCGCCCCATTTCTCTCTTTTGGGAGACTTCTACTCCCAATATTTTATTGGACTCTTCTAATCACTTGTTTGCTTCTCAAGCACAAATGTGGGAGCTTTTCCTGTGGGGAGATAGCGCCCTATTGAGCTTCAAACTGATCACTTCAAATATGTTAGTGCTTGAAAGAATGGATCAGGATATAGAAAAACGAGAGGAATTATAAAGGAAAGCCAAAAATTTGCAGTGTGTGAGTGATGTTACGGTGTGGCTGGTGGAACAGCTGAATGATTGAGGTGGTGGAGTAGTGTGTGTGTCACGCAGTGCTAGAAAGGAGCCTCAATTCTCTGGGTTTGGGACACCTGTGCATGTACAGAGAACTGCCAGTAGGGTAGGAGCTATCCCAAAATAGGCTCAGGAGCTGAGATCAACATCTGGGAACCTAAAGGCAAAGTATTCTTAAAAAGTCATTGAAACCAGCTATGATTCTTTCTCATGTTTGGGTTGTTTTGGCTTTTTCTCCCTCAGGCCAGAATTTCTTTTTGCATAACAGGACAGGGCAACAGGAAGAATCACAGGAACTGTGGTGTCATTTGATACAGAGCCCGGGGGAAAGGCTTTACTTGGACTTGGAAAACATGGACTTGAGCCTTGCTAGGTAAGGGCAGCATTGAACATGACCTCTTACATCCTAAACAAGGCATGAGAGCTGTGAAAAAGTATGAAGGTGAACACTCTAATCACCACATCAATCATATTTAGGAAACCCTGTGTCAGAGCACACAAGTCTTGCCTAAAGAAGAAGGTCTAGTACTCAAGTGTGCTAGGATTTGTCTGCAGTTCTGAGTAAATGTTTTCATTCTGGCGTTTAAGATGCTCTGTGTGCTCAGTTTTTTCCTCGGGACTTCAAGTGCACTGCTTGTTTTGAATCCCACTCTGAAATGTTGAGTTCCTCCACGCATCAGACTCTGAAATCTGAATTCCCTCCTTGGGATCAGAAGCCTAGAAGTTAAATGTCATTGCCTGTTCTTTATAGAGCCCTGTGTCTTTTATTGGACATCCCTAATCCCAAGTGTGTAGTCAGAGTGCAAAGGCAATATGTTGCTCATGTCTCTTTAGTGATCCAGTTGCAGTAATTGTCACTAGGGATACTCCAGGGTCACCCTTGTTCAACCAAACAGTGGCAACAATACTGTAATGACAGTGGGGGAAATCTTTGCTTTGTAGCTCTGGTAACTCCGATTTAAATATGCTGATGTGAAAGTAACTGCACCAAATTTACTGTAGTATGATGGAAATGTAACTACTGAAAATTGATCTCCAGCTACTGATAATGAATCTGTTAATAAATGTTCATACTCTTTAAGTAAAAAATTAAAAAGTGAGGCCAGTCTTTGTTCTTCAATGTACATGACTAATCCCACCAAATTTGACTCAGTAGTAGCTCTCTAGTTCATTGGACTTTTTTAAAGAATAAATATTAAGCTGAGGAAGTCAAAACCCACTGCTGTTACTTGAAAGAGCATTGCTAAGGGGTGTTGCTACCTGAGGCCTGAAAATCCTCCTAGGCTGTTGAAATGTAGGTAGGGATGGCAGGCTGGGGCTGTTGCTGAAGGAATAACAAACCCTGTTGACCACCTGTCATTAGGGGTTTCTCCTGGCATGTAGATATTTTTCTGAACTAAGCTCTCTGAAGTGCAGAACTTGTTTAAATTTTGTTTCCTGGTAACCATAATTCCCTTTGTTGCTTCTCCCAAAGACCTCTGACCTTGACCTCTTTTCCCAGAGTTCAGCCTCTTCCTTCCTCCAGTCCACTGGTGCCCTTCATTCTGTGCTTCTGTTCTTACCTCCCTTCACAATCCCTTCACTCTACCTGAACTCCATTTGAGGAACACAGGTAGCTGAGGCCAGATGGAATAAGGCAATTTAGCTAATTGCCTCTATCCAGGGAAAAAAAACCAAAAAACAAAAACACCTTTCCATTCTGGCAGGAGTGGCATTGCCCCATAGCAGGAATTCTTAGAACAGAAGAAAAATTTTCTGGAATTCCTAAATGGCTGATCCATTTAGCTCAAACTTTTAATCCCTGGTGACTCTATTGCTGATCTTCAACAATGGTCCTTAATAAGATGGAGAAAAAATAGGAAGTCTAATTTCTCTTTTAATGCTCTTTGTAGAAGAGTTCTGATGTAGAAAATCAATACTTCTATTCAAAGGAAAGCTATTGAAACAAATAATATTACTGGTTGGCAGGCTCAGCAGCCTTTTTGCTTTGATTACATTCTTGCTGACAGTACTGCACTGGTGTTTAGAAAACCCAAAAAATAACTTTTAAGTGCTTTTGCTATGAAACAATTTAAGCAGTTTAGTGTTTGAGATATAATTGAAATAAACTTCAAGAGCAAAGGAAAATACCTTATTTGTGCTAAAAAGTATTTGCATTAATGAGAAAATAGATTCAGTATGTCAACCCAAGGACAGCTGCAGTCCCACAAACCGCTTGTATTGGTTGTTCGTGTTTGGAATTTTTTAAAAAAGTTTGTACTTTACTGAATTCTTAAGATAAAAATATAATACTTGGAATTTTTTAAAGTTACCTTTTAGCCCATACTTAATCAGAGGCATTTTCCTTGTTATATCTGGAACACAGATTACTCAACGGTCTTTCTTTGTCTGTGCCAGCTCATATAATTCACATTTTTATTACCCTGATCAATTGAAACATTTTATTAAAGGTCAAAAGAAAAGAAAAATTGTAAAATTAGAAATGGAAATGGATTTGATTAATGACTGAAAGGAAATATGGAAGCAAATGATCCAATTTATTACCTTTTTCTATTTGATAAGTATCTTTGTCTTTGATTCTAGCTGTTTTACTCCAGCTGCTTTGACTATACAACAATCTGTTACTTTTCTCCCCAACCATGTAAAAACATGGGAGAAATCAGCATCAAGACAGGTAAAATGGTTGGTAACAGCAGCATTATGTCATGGTATTAAACTTGGGCAAGTAAACTCTGTATGCAAGAGACTTTTCCCTGAGATTTAAGCTGCAGTGCCCAGCATGGATTCCTGCTGAAGGCCCGTCGTGGAAGCAGGCTCTGTGTGTGCACAGTGCTCAGAGCAGCAGTCACACTGGCTGGGAGTGCAGCCAGCAGCCCTTTGTGACCCTGGTGGTGGCCTTGCCTGCAGGCTGTGGGTGCAGGTGTCTGCTGGAGCCAGCCAGGCTTGATGGAGCAGCCACCATCTCCCAGTGCCCTGCTTTCCTCTCAGAGGAGACCAGGGTGGTTGTGTGAGAAGGGAGCCAGACTGTGCAGGTCAGCAGATTGACCCAGGCCCATGGGCCTGCCACCAGGACAGTGCAAACAGGCAGAAATACCCCTCTAGGTTAGGGTGAAAAAAGCCTTCTTCCCATGGGCCTTTGCAGCCACATGTTAATCTCTCTTAGGTTTCCCTGTTCCATTGGTTTGTTGAGTTTGTGTCACCCTGTTCAGCCCCCATTCCCCATACATGCACCCTTCCTAGAATGTTCTTCCTTCCCTTGAACCCCACTGGGTTGTTTTTGCTGCAGTACCTCACCCCTGTGATCCTATTTGTCCCCCTGGTTCCTAGCCATGACTCTGCACCACTTTTCCCTATCCCTATTGGACCTTGACCCTCAGATCTGACCCCATTTGTCTTGTTTATAACCCTGTGCCCTCGGCCCACTCCTTGTTCTCGGCCCTGAATCCGTATTCTGTGTCCCTGGACCCCTTTGCTATTCCCACCTGCGTTCCTGAATAAACACTCTTTGGATATTCAGATGAGAACCCGTCTCTTTGCTGTTTCATCAGTGCCATTACAGCCGTGCCCTGCACAAACCTGCCATCCCAATCCCAGGCTTGGAGGCACATGTTGCTCTTTAGGACCCTGAGACCATGCTTGCACGATGCAATAACAAGACAAGAGTCTAAGTTTGGGAGAAGCTGTTGACTCCCTCAAGGGCAGAGAGGCCCTGCAGAGGGACCTCAAAAAACTTAGAGAGATGGACCATCACCAACTGGATGAAGTTTAGCAAGGGCAAGCACTGGATTCTGCACCTGGGCTGGGGCAGCCCTGGTTGGATGTGTAGACTGGGGAACAGGAGGCTGGAGAGCAGTGCTGTGGAAAGGGAGCTGGGGGTCCTGGTCCATGGCAAGCTGGATATGAGGGAGGGCCAACCCTGTCCTGGGGCCATCAGGCACAGCATCCCCAGCTGGGCAAGGGAGGGACTGTCCTGCTCTGCTCTGAGCTGGGGTGGCCTCACCTCGGGTCCTGAGGCAGTTTTGGGTACCACAATGTAAAAAGGACATTAGGCCATAAGAGAACATCCAAAGGAGGCCACGAGGAAGGTGAAGGGCCTTGAAGGGAAGCAGAGTGAGGAGTGGCTGAGGGCGCTTGGTTGTTTAGCCTGGAGAAGAGGAGACTGAGGTCAGACCTCATTGTGGTCTTCAACATCCTCATGAGGGGCAGTGGAGGGGCACGTGCTGATCTCTTCACTCTCTTGGCCAGGAACAGGACTCAAGGAAATGGCATGAAGCTGCCTTGGGAGGCTTAGGCTGGATATCAGGAAAAGGTTTTTCACCCAGACTGTGATTGGGCACTGGAACAGGCTCCTCAGGGAAGTGGTCACAGCACCAAGCCTGTGTGAGTTCAAGAAGTGTTTGGACAACACTCTCAGGCACATGGTGGGATCCTTGGGGTGTCCTGTGCAGGGCCAGGAATTGACCTTGATGATCCTGATGGGTCCCTTCTAACTCAATGTATTCTGTATTCTATCTGAGGGCAAAAAAGTTATTCAAGTGATTTATATGATGTCATGTAGCATCCGTGGCAGCTGAAGAGGTTGTAGATCAGCTTATCTACCAACATGTGCTTCATATTGTATCATCCTGGTCTCTTTCAAACAAAACTTCCCCCCCCCCCCCCCACCCCCAGCAGCCAGAGTGGGTGTTCCTTTTGTAACAGCTCATTTCCCACCCCCCAAAAGGACTGCACCATATACAGTCAATGAGGCAAGAGACTTGTTAAAATATCATTGCAGTCTGTTTTGTTTATGTTGCATCATTCCACACCAGGGAGTGAATGGAATTGTATGGTCAGCCCTAGTTTGATATATCTCGGGTTTGGAATTCTGGATTTTTGATAATTCCATTGTAACAGACCACACTGCTGGAACAAGGCAGGTTTTTTTGTGTGCAATTATACAATGCTCTGAATATTTTAACATGCAGTGGTTGAGAAGATTGATGGATTCTAAATATATCAGCAGGGAATTATTGAGGGTGTCCCAAGGGGTTATTTTAGAGACAAACAAGACAGCTATTTTGAGCAACAGTCATATAATTCTTTTACATGGACAACTCTTCAAGAGATGTCTGATTCACTGATAATTAAAATTATAAATGAGTCTTGTTTGGCCTGAGTGATTATGTTCATGCTCCAGTGGCCATGGCCTCTAAGTACTAAGGCATATAATTAGACCCTTCTTTGACCTTTCAATATCATGTTGGCCATATCTAGGCTCAAACAGATCCATAGCCCAGATAGTTGTTTAGGGCCAGATGGTGTTTTCATACAAAATTAGTGCAAGAGTTTGTTTCAAAGCTTGCTCCATGCACAGCAGAAGAATAGATGATTGAAACAGGGTCACTGGTGTGATATGATAAACTGTAACTTACTGAGGGTGGGCTCCTCATGTGTATCATCCTTCTTCCTGTCCAGCATGCTCCATGTCATTCTTTCACTTGCAATTTTTGTAACATTCTCCTCTCAGTTCAGCAGCAAGATGAAGATTGCAATCTGACTGTAGGAGTAATGAATATATTTTACCAGTAACGAACTTCAATGTGTTTAGCTAAGTAAGACTACTTATGGAAAGGTACATAATTAGCATGAAGCATCTATGTACTTCATTCATCTAACTAACTGCAAGAAGAGCAGAAGTTTTTCATTCAAATGCAATTGTATAGTGTGGGAGACTTTCATATATAAAATCCAATTATTAATTCCTTTTCCTGAAATTTTAGTTTGGTTGTTTCCACTTTAAACACTTGAAGTGTTTTAAATTTTGATGGTTTTTGTAGGATAAAGGGTCACACTAAGGAAGATGACAAAAGACAGATGACAACAAGTCTGTCAGAAACTGATGAGAATTTTATCAAGGTTGAAGAAGACAGTCAAGGTAAACATTCCCTTGAAATACCCTGA
This sequence comes from Phylloscopus trochilus trochilus, assembly GCA_016584745.2. Taxonomy (NCBI): domain Eukaryota; kingdom Metazoa; phylum Chordata; class Aves; order Passeriformes; family Phylloscopidae; genus Phylloscopus; species Phylloscopus trochilus. The sequence continues at coordinate 2,337,875 of WQNJ02000001.1, forward strand.
TGAGCCTGAACTTTCAGAAGCAGAAAATGTTCAGTGTATGAACTCAGCATTTCTTTCAGGTACCCATGAATACAAATACTCATTATGTGAATTATAATAATTATGTAAATTATATAATCATTATGGAAATAAAATGAATAAATAGAATCTAGGGAGAAGTACCTATCAGCTCCACATTTTGACTGCAGCTGTTACTTAACCTTGCCTACTTAGTAATTAATCAAAAAATAATTAATATCTAGTATTCCATGCAGTCTTTAAATCTGTGCATAGGGGAAGGCATGAGATGCACAAGTTCTATACATTCATTGATTTCATGCTATCAAGTTGACAAGATACTGGGCTAAACTGTACCCTAGTGTAGCTCTAGTACTGCTTTACAGGGAATGGATATTGCCTGACTTTTTTCCAAAGTCAGTGTGAGAATTTCTCTGCGTTTTCCCTTTAATGTACTCAGGCAGTCTTTGGAGATGAAGTCTAGCAGTAACATTTTTTGGCAGTGCCTCCATTTCCCACATGCTCATTTAAATGATTTACATCATCTCCTACCCTGAGCCCAGACAAAGTCTGCATTCTGTACCTACTGCTGCAGGTAATAGGCCCAAGAGGTATTTGGAAGCCCAGAGGAGGAATTGTTGAATTTACATACTTTGTGTATGAGGAATGCAAAAGTCATATGAAATAATTAACTGATGTTGACAATATAAAGGAGTATAATACTTTTCTAGTAATGATTTTAGACTATTTTTTGGTGAACATCTGAAGTTTCTAACTTTTAACTGTGAAAGAAGTTGATGTGAATTTTAGTTTGGGTTTTTTGTCTTTCTAGTTGGTTTAAACTGGGCTGCTGCATATGATGTTGTACAGCGGGAAGTTAAGGGTTTTCTCCGTTCTTTTTTGTTGGTTTTACATGTAAGTGGGAGAAAGCCACTAACTTGATAGATTTGTAATAGCTTTGTGTGGTTATAAAACAGATGAAGATTTGTGCTCTGTGTTAAGTGTCATTCAGTTTTGTGGGGTATAATTTCCTTCATAAGTACTTATTATGAGGTCTGACTTAAAATTATGTGCCTGTTCATGGCATGGAATTGTTTCATGAGTCCTGTTCCTCATGTACTGTGATGATTCTTTTGCCAGAAAAGTACTCGTAGGGTAAGGAAGTGCTAAAATGGGCCAAATAAACTGTAAATCTTCATTTATGGGGCTTCAGATACTGGAAAGTATGCTCTGATATTGAATCCTATTTTAATTACTAAGAAAGATTGTTCCCTGTTATTGTTTAATGACACCTTTCATTCTAGACCAATGACGGGCTGTGTCATCCACTGCTGAAATGGATTTAATACTTGTGTTTAAGCCATGTCAGCAGCTGTCTTGGGTTATGAAACCAAAAATGTGTATTCTATTTCATTTGCTGAAAGCAGTTGTAGAATTGTTTTTTACACTGGGAGGAAGTGGGTGGATGCCTTCTGATAATGGGCCAACTGTTCAAACCAGGTGGGGCAGTGTTTCTTATCTCTGTCACTACCGGTCCTCCCTCCAAGGGGATATTTTCTGCTGATGGGCCATTAACACATCCCCAAAATAGACCATCCACATTCCATCATCCCATTGTGAGATGCTCCACCCAGTGGGGGGAGCCAACCATTCCTACCTGGATAAAACTGAGCCACAGGAACACAGAAAGGATCCAGCTTCACCTGATTCCTGGGAGGAATACTGGACCCCTTCTCACCACCACTGGACCCTGTTCTACAGGATCATCTCTACTCCACCAGAACCACCTCTGCTACTCCAGGAGGACTCACTTTTGGACTGCTCCAACACCCTGACCAACAGGGTGTCAGGTTGTAGCTCTGACTCTGTCAGGGTTCTCCAAAATTGTTGTTTGTTTGTTTGATAGTGTGGTTGGGTGGTTTTGTTTTTCTACTACATTTGTATTGTTAATATTCCTAGTAAAGAACTGTTATTCCTATTCCCAAATCTTTGCCTGAAAGCCCTTAATTGCAAAATTATAAATTGGCAGGGGTGAGGGGTTTGCATTCCCCATTCCAAGAGAAACTCCAGCTGTCCCTGGCAGATACCTGTCTAGATAACCAGATAACCCAAGACAGCAGCAAGAAAAGGAAGTTGGTAGGAGAGCAGCAGAGAGTTGACCCTTTATGTACCTGGATCACCTTCCTTTGGAGATCAGCTTTCCTAGGAAAGATGTGATGGGCAAAGGATGGATGCACGGATGGATGAGGAAGCTCTTCCTCATTGCCCTTTAGAAACACAGAGTGTGTTACTTGTGTGTGCCTGAGGAGCTGTGGCACCCTGGCAGCTCGTGGAGTTGCAGGTTCAGGGAGCAGAGTGTTAGAGAGACTGGGGCTAGAGTGGCTCAGAGAACACTGAACCTCCAGCAGTGAGCATCTGGGAAAGTCATGCAGGGTTTGGGGTCTGACCCCATTCCTAAAGGATGGATTTAGTCCTCCTATGTTTCTGGTTCCCTTTCTGGAGTCCCATGACTCCAGTCAGCTTGCCTGACTTCTACTTTGAAAGGGACAATTCCCATTTATTCTGCCGTTCCTCAGGGAGGAGATGTGGTTCAACAGAGTAGCCCAGGAAATTTTCAAGCTGCTCTGAGAAACAGAAGATCCAATACAGGAGTCCGTAAGAAACCTGAATAGGACAACTTACAATTACAAAATCTTGTTCTAAGATTTTTCATTTTAGCCAATGAAGAACCTGCTTTAATTACTGTGTAGTTTATGTTGTTCTATTTCATCCAGTTGTACTGTCATTCAGTTTTTCCAAGTAGGAATATTCCCTTTTTGTTACAAAAAGAGGATTATAAAAAGATGCTGCACAAGTAGAGAGTGCACACCTGCTGTGTTAAGGCCTTGCTGTCTTTGTGGTTACTTGGGAGAAGCAACCCCTCTTCCAAGGCAAGCATATCATGAGCATCTCCTTTCAATTGGTTGTATTTTAACTTTTAACTATGAAATCCTGATTTAAATATGAATAGATTATTTTTTTTTTTTGCTGAAGTTAATATTTTCTATTTGATTTTGGGTCTTTGCTCATTTTCTAAGGTGGCTGCTTAAGCTTATGCAGTACTAGATAATGCTGACTGAAGCTCCTGTGTTTGTTTGCATTATGCTTTTGTTTCATTCTGCAGCTCCAAAGGATAGGTTGCAGTAAGTGTTCAATTTCCTGATGAGGCTTAAAAGAACTTTGGCTCTCCAATGCATCAGCACACGACTCCTGTTTTACCATGATAAGAAAGTATTTGCCTTTAGGGAAAAGGAAAATGATTGAATGCATGTGTTTTACATTACTTGAACCATGATCATTTTACTGAAACAGGCCAAGACATTAACAAGGGTTTGGCCACGAGGGAATTAAGAGTCAGTCGTGTATCTTATATCCTAGTCAGATGCACTTTATTTTAGCAAAATGAATTCGGGGAAGAAAATACCACTTCAGCATTTACATTGCGGTCAGAAGTAACGAAGAATGAGATGTGGTTATACCAAATTCAGTGCCCTTATTCATATGGCTTTGAATTTAAATCAAAGGCATGTAAAATTTGTATGTAAAACTCTGTTCTTTGTTATACATTATTGTATTGTAATTCCTGGGTAATTATTTTAGCCTCCATTTAGACTTTGTGCCATTTTCAGACCTTAGATCCACAGCCCTTCAGTAGTTGTCTGGCCACACTCCTCCTTATTCTAAAATTTTGGGTTTCATCTCTGAGGTGTCCCCTGGGCTGTGACTGTTGCTTATCAGTCTTTGAGAATCCATGTGTCACTCTGCTCCCTGAAAGGTTGGGAAGCAAGCCACTTGGTTGGCAGTTCAGATGTTAATCTTGATGTTGTAGGATGATCTGTGCTGTATCAGAGAGAGGGTCATCCATCCATTTCCTTGCAAACAGCAGCTGCAGTGATGTCCTCTTTTACAGAATGACACAAGGAGCAGGCGCTGGACCATTTGCTGATATTTTGTAAGAAGTGATTCTGTGAAAGGATGAGAATTTTTTGCAGCAGCTCTTCATAACCAAGCTGCTTCCATAGACCGAACCAATGAACAGGACATGGAAAATTCTGAAGTCTTCCTATCAAAAAAGGAATGGCACAATTCACAGTGCCTTATTGTTTGTAACAGTATGATAAAAATGAATCTCCAGGACATGCAATTCAGTCTTTCTCCTGAAGCTGGTAGGGCACTAGTGGTTCATCATAGAATCATTTAGGTTGAAAAAGACCCTGAAGATCATTGAGTCCAGTGATTAACCCAGCACTGCCAAGCCTGCTGTTAATTGGAAATGGTTGCCTCATTGTTGAGAGAATGGTCCTGCAGCCTCTTGGAGGTACTGGGTTGCCCTGGGAGTCTCCATGCAGAGCACAACCACTGCAGCTTGAGCCAGCTCTCTGTTCCTGGGCATCTCTCAGCTTAAGCTCTTGGCCAAGCCCTATTTCTTCATGGATGCTGGTGAGACACATGGAGACAATGTGTTCTAAAGGCTGAAATGCTTGCAGTCTGCGTGTTTACATTCATTAACTGCACAGAGCAAGGCCTTTGGCTGTTTATGTCAGTCTGTGCTGATACTTGCATCTCTGTATGGGTCTGTTGGTAGCTTCCCTGTAAAATTGGTGTCGCTGTAATGAGAGACCTTATGAGACCACAGCTCTTGGGATCTTTCCTCCTACGTGCCCAGAGTTCCACACTTACCTAAAAGAGAAACTGTTTAAAGCTCCAGCCAGGCTTTCTGGTGGTAGATTTTGGAAGTTTCTAAGGTCTGTCATTTTCCCTGTGCTGTCAGGGTTTCCTGGCTGGGATACAGGAACTTTAGGCCTCATGAAACATGCGGCATTAACCTGTGAAATCAAGATTTTCACTGCAACATAAGCTGTCACCCAGGAAAACAGTGTACAATGCATTTGTGAAATGTATGAAAAGAAGTTCAGGAATTCAGTTAATTAACCACATCAGTTTCTTAACGTGATCAATTTTAATTAAACTGAATTTTAATAGAGATCTGTGTAGTCTGTAGAGAGCAATTGCTAATTCTACAAAGCATGTGCTGCTTTTCACTTCAGATTTGCTCCCATCTAATTAATATGGATAGGGCATTAAGCCTTTTTGGACTCTGGTGGTTTTCATTTCATGACTATTAATGATTTTAATGAACTAGACTAATTCAGTAGTTTTCATCCTAGTGTTTCAGAGCTTTGTTCATCACAAATTTCAGGTTTATAATTGGTTTCCAGGTCTTAACAGTGGTCATTGATCAGCTTCAGCAGTTTCTTTTACAACCCACTAGGAACATCAGAAAAGGTTTTAACCCTTTGTTAGCAGAAGGGCACATCAAAACTGCCTCACTCTCAGAGAAAGAAGATGGGATCTGGGATTTCACTGAACATTTTGTGTCTGAAAGCAACTTGTGTAGAAATGTTGCCATTTGAGATGTGAAATGAATCTGAACATCCCATTATGTCACACCGTTTACGAGACAGAGGACCCGTTTGTGGACTGTTCCTTGTGGCAGATATTGTACCAGTACAGAGCCATCTTAGAGCACATCTGTTCTAACCTATGTGATATAGGTGTGGCTGTGAAAAATGTGCACACTGTGCCTGTTCATTCAAAATTTAATCAAAAGACCTTTTTAACTTTTTTTGGTACCTTATTTGCTTAGCTCAGAAACCCTTCAGAGGTTCACCTCTCTGCCTGGCACAAAGTGTCCTTCTCTCAGTAAGTGCCATTCGTGTGCTATGTATTATTACTGATAGCAAACACCTTCTTTCTGTAGGACTCAACTCTGCTGTTGACAGAAATAAAAATGCATATATGTTACTTTTGCCTTTAAAACTAAAAGCAGGGTTTGAGCAAAACAGCTTGTACTTGTTAAACAAGTTTTATTAGTTCCTACACAAAACATTTGTGCTGGGAGTTCTCATTCAACAAGCAAAGCCCCTGCTTTTATTCATTCTTTTGGCTACGTGCACTGCCTTTTTTGCCCTTTGGGAACTTTAGGGCAACCAGTTCTGAGGAAGCAAATAATGTCAGGGCTCAGTTTTGAGGTAGCTGGTCATCTTAGACTTGGGAATTTATTTTTTTTAAATTGCAGTTTTGTTTTAGATTAAACACTTTACCAGCTACATGGAATGTTTTGCTGCTGCTGCAGGCACGGTGCTGAGCCATGGAAATAAGAAGCAGCCACGTGTCCTGGTGTCATGGTGATGGTATTGATGTTTTGTTTTTTGAACATCTTGATCCCTGCCCACGACTGAGTGTAGAAGGCAGGAGAATGTGGTTAGTTTGCTACAGAGTGGGCTCAGCAGTCACCTGGCCATGTGCAGGGCATTGACTTCCTTCAAATGAGTCAGGCAGAAATTGTGCTCTACAAGTCTCTTGTGCATTTGCATGCCAACATTTTAATTTCTCTTTCTAATGGGCCATGCACATTTGGAGTCAGTGAAGATGAAACAGTTCACACCAGCAATTTCCTGAGGTTTATATACATTTCTGATCTTCAATTATGTGATTTCTAAGTGTTAATGACAGCTTGAATAACTGGCAGAGATAAATACTGGCAGTGTGTGGGGGGGAGAAAGCATACATCTTTTCCAGAGACAGATCAGACACCCCAAATATGAATCTGCAGTAAAGCCTCCACCCAGGAGGCCATGAATTAAGGCTGATAAGAAATGTGTGGTGGGGGGTGGGGGGGGTTGAATTCTCATTCAAATTCTACCAGAAGAAATACGAGCAACATTGATGTAATACTAGGGGTATATTTTGTATGCTTAGTGCAGGATGGAACTGGATTTGTGCTGCTTCATCATTCTGGGTTGGTACCATTTGCCCATCATCTACCACTGCACCTTGGATAATTGTGTTCAAGTTCTGAATGGATAAGAGCAAGTAACAAGAGAGAAAGGCTTTTTGTATTCAGAAGATTAAACAATGATGGTAACTATTCCTACTGGCCCTATAATCTCTGCAGGCATTAGCATAGGGTTCCCATTCCTTCAGAAAGTCACTTTGCTCTCTGACAGAAAGGATCTCTTTCCTACTGCTGCCAGCTGTAATCTCTGTGCTTGTACCTCAGATGAGAAGATTCTTATCCAAGTGCACTGTGGTTTGGAAATGTCTGTTTCAGCAGTGATGTGTGCGACTCTATCAGCTGCAGTAAAGATCAATTATGCTTTCCAGCTGTTAACCCCGCTTCAGTCTTTGACAGGATTTGGTTTTTACCTGCCCTCAGACTGTGTCACTTTTAAAACATATGACAAGGATATAATGTATGGATGTATAAGACCAAATTGTCGGATTGTTAAGCAATAATGGTGAAAAAAAATGCTGATGACTTTCATTATTCTCTGAAACAATGCTCTTTTTTTTTTCTGGTTTTATTCATTCACCCAGCACTTTTAGCATTTTTAACATCTCTAAAACAGTGCTGTCACAATTAGAGCCAAGAAACTTGCAAGTAGTAGGCTCTAGTGAGTAAGGGAGTGAAAGATGGTGAATGACATTTGACATTTAATGGCTCAGTATTTTCACTGAAAAGGGAACAGAAACTCTCATTTTATTTACTTCTCTTTGTGAGGTTTGAGCTTATCTGAAGCCCAGCAATCTTGTGTTATAAAATGACAAGATGATTTCTTGAAGGTGAGGGGGAGTTTTGCCCATAAGCTTATTAAATTTCAAGGAAGTGGAGTTATGCTTGAGTTTCTACTGTGTCTTGAATAGATTTGAAGACCACTATAAAAATGCATAAGAAAATCCTTCTGCACAAAATTAGCAACGTGGAATGCTTCCAGCTCCTGGTCTCTTTCCCTGTGTCTCTCTGTCTGCCTTCCAGGACAGACTCCTGGGAGGTGAGGAGCATTCTGACTTTATGATGACCTGCAGCAAGATTTGCACGACACTATCTCTGTGTGTGTGTGCCTCAGGCGGGATTTATTCATTCCATGTGATTTTCAACGTGCTCCAATGATTCTGTAAAGTCAGGAATCATTCTAAAGGGAAGGATTAAGAGCTGGGTTTACAGCTGTAAGAAATACAGACATGAAACCATGGTTTATAATCTATTAATTCCCTTTCAGTGATGAGTGTAAATGTTAATGTGCTGACATAAAACACATTGACACTGAGACACCACTGTTAAAGATACTGTGTAGGTAAATTTTCAATCTTTTAATGTGGTCCACAAGAATTGACAGAAAGGTTTTTTCAGGGAGAGTGTAAAGAAGGACAGGTATGGTCTTATTAGAAAGAGTTTTAAGCATTATGGTTGGCTGGCTATTGCCAAGTCAGTGGACCAAAATTGTGTTAAAAAACAGATTCCAATTTTTTTCAATTGAGTCAGAAGTGCCTCTTTCAGTTTGCAGGTTCTCCCTTTGATATAATGGAACTGCTACTGAACACAGTAGAACAAAAGGGACAGCACAATGGGGACATACAGAAAATATTTTATTAAAATTTAACAAACTGCAACCTGCTATATTTAAGGGCTTGGCATTGGGATGAGAGGGGAGGAAAAATGTTAAAAATTATACCAGAAATGGACAGAACTATGTTATATCTAATACCTATATATAGATATAGACAAAAAATATATAGTATATAGCTAGTACAGTTCTGAACAGGGTGTTGCTGCAATAGAAAAAGAGTTGTGATTTAGAAAATGGTCACGTTTGAAATGTCTAGGTGCCAGTTTTCCTTTTTCTTTTATCATTGCAGTCAGCATAGTCACAAAAAGTAGCTCTCATGATGTCATAAACTTTACTGAAGAAAGCAGTGTCTTTCTTGAATTATTTATTTTACATAAAACATTTATAAAGTGCTACTAGACAACATGGAAGAGCAGTATAGTAAAATCAATAAGCATTAAAATCAGAATGAATTTGGGCACTTCATACATTCGGGGGGATTATTCTTCAACTGTGCCTTGTATGTCATCTCAAACCACCTTTGTTGCAACCTTTGATCCCTTGGCCACTCTGGGGAGGCTCCCAGTATTTGATCAATGCTGCTGGGCTGTCCTCAGTTAGCTCCCAGCTATTGCCAAGGGACTGTTTCCCATTTGGGAGCTGCATGCCATGGTTTGTGCTGGCTTTCCTGTGCTCCCCTCTCCACCTCCACTGCCTTTCCCATGCTGTGGAGCACTGATATTCTTGCAGAAGCTGGAGGTGTAGCACAGGGTTGGCTGACCTGGCCCCATGGCTGGGGATCTCCCAGCTGCTGCTATAGCAGAGCTGTAGTCCCATAAATTCCTTTGGAGCAGCAGAGTAAGCACCAAGGAAATAACCTATTGCAATGAGCAGTGATTGCTGATGTCATCTTTGGAAAGATGATAGAATTCTCAATGTAAGAAATAAACAGCAGCTAAGGAGTTCAAATAATGTGGAAATGAGATTACATAGTTTCTGTTCCTTCAGGATAAATCAAATACCTCTGCAGTTGTCTGAGCTAATGACATCACACAAATATTTCTATCAAATAACATGGTGCATGTAGTGCTCATAAACGACATCACCGTTGAAAAGCTGAGAATCTGTGTGTACAGAGGATGTGAAATGCACAGTTTGGCAAGTGAAATGACATCATTGTGTTAGACACACAAAAGCTCTGCAGTGTCCACTCTGGTGCCACAGTTCTGGCCTTTTTTAAATTGTTGAGTGATAGTTTTGCTACGAGGTGGTGCCAGTGCAGCCAAATACCTCTTGGAGAGTGCTGTTTCGTCCCTTCACACTGTTCTCAGGTGAATCTCCTCAGTTCAGCCTCTGGTGAGATCCACGTCCTGGTGAGGTTGTTGTGCTACCAGCTCTTGCTGTGTGCAGCATTCCTCATCTGCTCTGTCACTGGCTTGTTTCCAAGTGATGTCTCTGCATTTCCTCACTCAGTGCAGCTGAGTTCCCCAGAGGCAGTATTGGGGAATGCCTGCTGATAAGCTGGCTATAGGCTTCCCAATAATAACCTGGCCCAAATAATAACCTTTCCCAGTAATGCTCTGACATGCTGTGTGCTCTGGTGTGATTCCTTGGAATGTGATTTCTTGGTGGGATATAATAGTCCCCTTCTAGTTTCTAGACTGTCAGCCAGCAGATGGACTCCAGACTTGCACCTCTTCTTCGTGGTAATCCTGTTGGCTCCAGATTGCAATCACAATTAAGCATCTGACAATAACTTTTTTTATTAGAGTCTTCAGGTTGCCTGCCAAGGGCAAAAAAAGCTAGTAAAAACTTACTTTCATTTGGAGCAAATCTCATCTCATCTCAATGAAAAGGGAAATTTGAGCAAATCATAGGAGCACAAAAAGCTGACTGCTGCTTCACTACTTTTCCCATATAAATACGGACTTGGATCTCTCAGAAAATCAACTGTAGGACTAGGCAACAGGCTCATTTTCTTTCTGATGGTGGAGGTTTTATTTTGATTTGGTTTTGTCTTACTAAATATTTATATACTTTGTTCTAACTGAAGGAGTATCAACAGCAGAAAGTGAGAGCACATAGGCAGAGGCTGGGTGTGAGTTTGGTTTTTGGAGTGAGAAATGAAGGTTCAGATTTCCCTAAGCAGAGAAATACACTGAACCTGGCCTTGCACTGCTGTTACTGGAAAATGCTGCTTATAACTGACAAGTAAGAATATTCACCTTCAAAAATGGTTTTTCCCTCTCTAAAACTATTTTGCTGGGTTTCTCACAAATTTCCTGTTGGTTTTGGCTATGAAGTCTTGGATGGCCCAAATTAAACCTTCTGGTAAATTACTTTGATAATGATTTCAGTTTTGCATGTGTGTCCTTGCTTGGGTTTTGTTGGTATGATGTTGGCTTTCAAAGAGCATTGTCTGCATGACAGTCCTTTCCAGCAACAGGCAAAAATATAGGATTAAAGTGATGCTTTGCCAAATTTTGCAGTTTGTGAGTGTATTGAAGACTAAACAGAGAAAAAAATTTAATTGTATGGGAGGTGTTTGCTTTTAGAATTGCAAGAGTTTTTTTTCCCTTCTTGGAAAGTCATGGGTATTACTGGTTTGTGTCAAGCATTCTGGGCTAGGTGGGACCCAAAACTGATACTTGAGTTTGTGAAGAAAAAAAAAAAAAGAAAAAGAAACCCAACCCTGCAAAAACCAAGCTGAAAAACCTAACCCAAACTCCAGATTTCCTAATATTTTTAAAAATAGCTCTTTTCTTTTTAGAGTTTCTGTCCTGAATTCTGATTGCTTTGCTATTTCTAGATGCATTAGCCTGTCGTGTGAGGGTGAAAACTGGTATTAATTTTTAGAGCTAACTGAACAGCTATTTGTTATTTTAGAATATTTGTTCTAAATAATGTCTTGTTATTTTTAGAAATTTGTTCTTTCCCAGGTTCTGTGGTTTAGTTATAGTGCAAGGAAAGCACTTTGGAATTTACAGAAATAATAACTAGAATAAGAAAACCAATTTGTGGGCTCTGCAGAATTTATTGTCTGAATTTGGTTTGAGTTTTGTTGATTTTTTTTTTAATTGTTATTTTTAAAACTAAGCATGTCTGTTCTCTGAAATGAATACACAGCATAGCATTATTATCCAATTAAAAGAATCATCTGGCTTAATGTTAAATATAAATAAAAGTGCTGGTTAACCAGTGGAGCTGGTGTTCTCCTGAAAGGCCCAGCATGTTTCATATACCGCTGCTGTCTGCCACACATGGGTCACTTTTGCTCACAGTGCTCGGACCAAGAGGCAGGGATGGGTTTTGTCCAGGCTTTAAGACAGCACTCTATAATCCAAGGAACTCAGCCTGTGATGCCTCCTCACTGCTAGCTGTTCCTCTTTCCCACTGCTGAGCAAAGTGTGGGAGTGCAAAAGGGGATGACAAGACAGTGACACCAGGCAGGGTCACCTGGAGCTCACCTTTCACTGCTGAGCAAGCTACTGCTCTTCACTAAATTCTAATCAGTTCACTCCTCCAAGAGTGGGTGGCCATGGCAAGGACAAGATTTGCTTGCTTACTTTTGGTGGCAGAATAAAGGTGATGCTTTGTGCCTGAAAATACACAGAAGCAGCGAATTCTGTTCTTGGAAAGCATTTTCTGCTTATTCTCAAGGTGGCAAAATCTGTTTTTGCATGTGCTGTGTGGATTCCAACCACATGATGATGCTTTAGATTTAAATTTAGTGACTTATGGGGAATGTGGAGGTGATAACTTTGAAAGAAGTGATCACAAGTGATTCAGTTTAAATTACATGGAAGAAGGTGCATGAACATCAAAGTAATGTCAGGAGGGAAGAATTTAGAAACATATAGCTTAAGGATGGATCAATGAAATGAAGTGCTCTGAAGAGTTTAGGGAATCGAGTTCATGGAATTGAAAAGCTCTGGAACTTCAGTGCAAAAAATTCCAGTGAAATGGGCAATCAAGTACCTAATTACAGAGCATCAGACAGAGTTACAACAGAAATAATTTAGGGCCAAAATTAAGGGATGCAACCCATAAACAATCATGTTCCTTGCGTACCCCAAAACAATAATTAAGCTAATGCAGATCTGGTGGGAGAACAAATGGGCATAATTTTGCACTGAATAAATTCAGGTTGAAAACTAGTTATTGAGAATCTGGCACAGCTCTCAAAAAGAAGCACCAGGAGACAGAAGACCTAAGTGGAGCCACAGTAGAGCCCAATGTTCTCTTCAAAAGTCTTACCTAAAAAAAGGGTGTAGAGTGAGGGTATAAACCAGACGTAAACTGTAAGCTGCCTCTGGTATTTTTCTGCACAATTCTGTGTCATGCAGTGTAGGTTTGCCCTCGAGAAGTGTTTGCTCCAAACCTGCTGTGCTTTTTCAAGACTCCCATTGGCTTAGTTAGGCTTTGAATTCTGTCCCAAAGCAGCAAGTGGGGTTTAATTTGCACGGCTTCTATTACCTCAGCTGAAGGAGTTCCTTATTTTCCACTTCTTGCGTGGTAAAGCCTAAGAGAAAGCAAAGCCTGATTACCAATATTTTATACATATCAGCTGAAGCTGAGAACACAATGTGACAAGCAGTATCAAACTTGACAGCTCAGACCTAGCTGGAGGCTCTGTGTGTGTGTGGGAGTGACAGGGGAAGGGGGACCTGGAGTCCTGCCTTCCCTGGTGCCTCCCTTGATTCCCCTCAGAGTTCAAGAAACTCTATACCTCTGACTTTTTGTTACACTTCCCTAGGAACTTACATTAAGTAAGTATTTTAAAGGTGTGCAGGTTATTTTATGTGAAAATAGGGTAAGTCTAGAAGTGCATAGACCTATGTTGGGGTATTTTTATTTCAAAACCTGCTTCATGCTAAAAAAAAAAAAAAAATCCATTTCTCTAAGCAGGAATAGCCATTAGTTTAAATTAAATAATTTGTTTAGTTGATGCATAGAAATACCCAGAGTCCCAGTACCTAGAAAATCAACGTAATAGCTCCAGCACCCCTTCCTGTTTTATGTTTTGGGAACCCAAGGGGTGTATGTTTTTCAAACATTTGAAATTAATAGTAGCAAAGCTCCTATAGAGCATATAACACAGAAAACAGAAAGAAAATATTGGCTACTGTAGTAGCCAAAGTATTTTAGCTAGGTATATGAGAACTTTGAAATTTGCTTTAAGGGCTGTGTAGTTAAACACATTTAAAATGTGCTGCTTAATTTTTCCTCGCATTGTAATTCATTGTTGGCCTTTTCTGCAATGAATTGTTGGGATTAACCAATAAATCAGCACAAAAGACATGCCAATTTCCTCAACAGTTGACAAATTACAATGTGGGCAAAGTACTGTATGTATTGTTTGGGGTTTTTTAAATCTATTTCATGAGGAAGGCTAACATTCAGATGCCCCAAACTCATGCTGGTTTTATTTGTGTAATATTGCATTTAATTATGTTCCACTTTTTCTCAAGTAGCATTTGTAAATGTGTTACTAATAGCCATTATCAATATTAAAGTAATACAAGTAATACATTTGTGGATATTTACTTACAAATAGTATTATTTGGGAATAGGTGGTTTGTAATTAAAAAGTTTTTCTTCCTAGAACTTCATTTTAATAGAAGACCTTTGAATTCGGTGTATTTTTTCAGAATATATAAAGCAAAATTTTGGGGTTGGATACTGTAATTCCCAATTATTTAAATACTTGCATTCTGGTTTCTACACATTCATTATTTCCTAGTGTTTTGGGATTGTAGCCCTGCAGTAGCCTAGATTGTAGCCTTGCAAACTAGGCAAGGTATCTGCTGTGCACAAATCCTGTATCTGTATTTACAAATAGGTGTTTAGCGGGCTATTTCTAAGTAGCACTTGATATGTGTGAGAAATAGTGATAAATAATCATGCAAATTAGCCCCTTAATTGTGCCTTACCTTGGATTTCTCTATTCTTAACCCTCATTGCCTGCAAAGGTTAAAACAATAAATACAAATCCTGCTGCTCCTCAGGATTGTGGGCTGTTTCGTCTTTATCGTAACAAACCTCTTGTTTAAGGCAAGCTTTGGTTAAGTGCTCAAAGAGTGCGAGTGCAGAGAAAATGTTCCTGACCTTGGCCGTGTAGTACAGCTCCTGGAATTGTATTAGCTTTTATACTGCATGATGTATGAGCAGCCTTCTGAGGAGCCTGGAGGACGACGCTGAAAAATCACCGTTCCTGCCACCCGTTCCATGTTTGAGCTCCGGCACACCAAAAAAGTGGCAATTGCAACATTTTGGGGCTTTCTCACAAGCTCCAAAGCTGCAGGCTCCACCTGGCGAGCTTCTCTAGAGGCTTTCAGGAAACAGAGGCTTTATTTGGGGGGTCAGGGGATCCCCCAGCCTCAGGTGGGTGCCTCTGAGAGAGACCCCGAGCCTGGGCTGCAGGGCGGTTTTGTACAACACAATCTGGTAGGTGGGTACAAAATTATACAAACCAATAAAACAATCCAAACACTACATGCCAACTAAGTTACCTAAATTCTAACAAACCCAACACAGGTTTGGGAGTGGTCTTAAAAAAGTCTTGCCAACTAGTGGCCAAAGCTCTTGGACCTTAAAGATAAGAATTCCATGCTGGACAAAGGGAAAATTGTGCATAACACAAGGATGAAACAAGAAGGAACCAATAAAGAAGAGTCTCCAGGCAGAGGCTCTAGTTGTCCCAGAAACCCTTATCAAACTACGATAAGAATACATTCTAGGACGAGAGGCCCTTTCAAGGTGTTCAAACTGTACTAAACTTACAATAAAAAACACCTATACTATATTCATAACTAAAGCTTATCAAACATTTCTTGCAAACGCCACACCAGCTGTTCCTGCAGCTGCCCCCTGGGTGGGCGCAATTCTGAGTGTGGCAGTCAGGCGCGGTCACGGGAAAGAAGCAATGTCCCAAGCCAGGGATGCGGGTTTGCAAGAAATGTTTTGTAAGCTTTAGTTATGAATATAGTATTGTTTTTTTTATATTGTAAGTCTAGTGTAGTTTAAACACCTTGAAAGGGCCTCTTGTCCTAGAATGTATTCTTATAGTTTGATAAGGGTTTCTAGGACAACTGGAGTCTCTGCTTGGAGACTCTTCTCTATTGGTTTCTTCTTGTTTCATCCTTGTATTATGCATAATTTTTTCCTTTGTCCATCATGGAATTCTTATCTTTAAGGTCCAAGAGCTTCAGCCACTGGTTGGCAAGGCTCCCTTGAGACCACTCCCAAACCTGTTTTGGATTTGTTAGAATTTAGGTAACTTAGTTGGCATGTAGTGTTTGGATTGTTTTATTGGTTTGTATAATTTGTACCCACCTCCCGGACTGCGTTGTACAAAACCGCCCTGCAGCCCAGGCTCGGGGTCTCTCTCGGAGGCACCCACCTGAGGCTGGGGGATCCCCTGACCCCCCAAATAAAGCCTCTGTTTCCTGAAAGCCTCTGGAGAGTCCCCTCTTTTTACCACAGCCATGAGAGACAACTGCCTGTGAGCCAAGACCCCACAAACGAGTATTGCTGCAGTGTATCAGAGCTGCTGGGAGCCCAAGCTGAACACCAAGCTGGGCCAGAGCCAGGTACACACCGCAGCAAGGGATGCTGCAGTGACTCCAAAGCAAGTGACAAGAGCAGCTCAGCTGTGACCGAGCAGGGCCGGTCACCGGGCAGGAGCTGGCGCCGTGTGGTGACTGCGGGCGGGCAGCGCAGGCTCCCGGTGCCCCCGGAGGGACCGGCACAGCCGGTGCAACCAGAGCACGGCTGCATCTCCCTCCGTGTGGCTGTGCTGACTCTGCCCCATCTGTTTGTCAGTCAGCAAATCCTGTGTGGGTGACACGGCGACTTTCTAAGGCTCTGTGGAAATGGAGGGAGCTCAGCTTTTCCAGGGCCGGGGTACTGGTCCCATCCCTCCATCACTCCTCGCTGGCTTAGCACATCTGGGGAGGGATGAGGCAGTGCGCCTCTTTTAGATGTCTTTTGTTAAAAATTATTTGAACTTCAAGTCTGATTTCAGTCAAAAATAGTGTAATTTCTCTGTGGTGGTGTGTCCAAGTCTTGGCCTTCTTCTGGACAAAGGAATGTTCTGGGATGGGCAAAGGCCCTGTGTGAGCCAAAATGGAGATGGAGCCATGGGGAAGTACTCACAGCAGCCTTCTACATGCTGAAACCGAATTTGTTTGCTCATTTAAAACTCTTTAGAGAATATGGCTAGGTGGATATTATTTTGAAGCTATATGTTTATTTATCTGTGACAAATATGCTCTGGATTTGAAACCAAACTGCACTCCCTCCTACTTGGAGGGGTATTTTTACTTGGTGCCTAAAAAAGCCGGCTCCAAGTAAAAATACACCCCCTACGTAGGAGAAAGTGTAGCTAATGAAAGCTTTATTGGTGTTAGAGTGTGTTTGTGAGAAGGTGACTGGTTTGCTTCTGAAGCTACAAGACTTGGCAGCAAGATTTTTGTGGACAAGCTCGTGTGGCTACCAAACAAATTCTTGGGGTATGAAGATATCTGCCATACTGGCATTAATTATAGCAATGGGTAGGATAGTGTGAATTAACAGCACTTTGGCTTTGCATCCAAACTGCAAATGATCAGCTAAACTCTGTTGTAGGGAGCTTCAGCTGCATTTCTGTATCGATATCAAGATGTTCGAAACTTGTCTGGATATGTCTGTGACAAAAAATGTTCTGTTTGTCGTAACATGACAGTATTTCAGCTAATGGTTTCTTTTTGGTTTTCCCCAATGTTTCAAAATCAGCCTTCAGCAAACTGTTAGAGAGGGAAAAGGAAGGTTTCCTTTCTGTGTGTATTTGTGTCTGTGGGCAGTCTACCTCCTTCAAAACAGAAATATTTATTTCCCTGTCTTAAGGAGATTTTAAGGGAGAGCCTGACAAATTAGTATTTAAATATATATTGCAAAAAAATGCTTTTTTTTTTTTTTGCTTCTTTGGTGGCAATTTACAGCTATTTCTGAAATCACACTTCTTTCTTCTGTAAATGAAAAAAAAAGCTTCACCCCAAGAAAATATAGGAATGTGCAATAGACATCTTTCTCTTTTGCACCACTGGTAATACATGACAAGGAATGCAGGTTGTATAAACAGTCACAGATGGAGCTTCAGTTTTACTATTAGGATCTCTCATAAAGCACTAATTACTTGGCTTAAAGGAAAGCACAAGGGAAAAAAAAATGGGCTTTGTGGATCAGAAAGATGGAATCTGATTTGAAATTTCTGTTTCATAATTGCCTACACCTTTATTTTGGTTTGAGTCATGCCGCGACCCAAAAGCCTCTGAAAACAAAGGGTTCAACTTACAGGCTTCAAAAGCTGTATCTGATTTTATTTAAACTTAAAGGAGGCAATAATTTAAATAACCTGCTAATTTTAAGGCAGCATTTGAATGTTTTTCTTACCGTGAACGTTACTGTCAGAAGAGAGATTATTTTTCTTGCCCCTTCTTTCCCAACAGGCGCATGTCAGAAAAGAGCTCCTGGCCAAAATAAAACAGAGGACTGTCTCCCCAAAAATGTGTGTGTTAGGACAAGGCCCACATCTGAGGTCATGATGGGTGAACTCAAAGATACAGCTGCATTTACTGTGCTTTTTGAAGTCATTAGCCTTTTATGAATGTGGGTAATTTAGAACTGAGGTGATAAAACTTCAGTCTCCAATTGTGGACGTTTTTTCCTTTAATAAATTTGTCCGCTGATGGTATCAGCAGTCTTTTCTGTGTCTGAAAAAATGACACAAAAAGCCTGCAAAGTCATTGCTGCCATTAAATCTTCTTACCAAGTGGGTCACCCTAAAACACCTCGAACATTTTGCATTTCAGTTTTGCAGCTAAGCATCCTTACTTGCAGGTGGCAGAAACAAGTTTCATATGTATCTCAAGGCTTAGATGGGTTTTCTCTGCCTGAGGAAGTTTGGATACAAAGCCTTAGAGTCCCAAAAATTCAGCCTGCTTCTGGTATTTGTCCTTTTGTGCTTTCAGTTCTCAATTGCGTGACTCCCTCGATGGGAATGGATACATACGTGTGCGTGCTAATAATTCATCTAGGGATTAATAATTGCTGTGGAGATTCATCTAGGAATAATGATGATTGGAAGAACATTAATTAAACAGTCGGGTTGAGAGCACTGGCTAGCAGCATTAGATTTCCAGGCCTTTGATTTCATGTACTTTACTTCTATGAGTCTACGTTTTTCTGCATCTGTCCCTAATCAGGTTTTCTCTAATTTCTAACCCTTTGGTTTTAGAATTCCATGGTCTTGTTCAGTATATTAAATAAAGGTTGCTTTCCACATGCCAGTGTATACTGAAGAAAATTTAAGACAGTGCTTAGAATTAAGTGAATGTTGCAATTTTAGAATATGAAATTAATGCTAGAACACGTGAAACAATATTTGAAATTGTATGGGGTTTGCTGATTAGTTATTTTATTTTTTTTTTATTGTTATATCCTTCTTCTCCTAAGGGGAAAAAGGCTTTTTGTTCTTAGACCAACATTTGTCTGAAGAATAAGAGTAATGAGCATCTGAGAGTTGAATGTGGGTGAAATAATGTGACATACCAATGACATTTTCATTTAAAAGTATTTTAATGAGAACAGGAAACAAAAGAGGGAGAAAAAGCCTGCAGGCTGTGATGCTCTGTTCATTACCAAAAAGTACAAATATTTACTTTGGATTGTGGCAGTATCTATCTATCTATCTATCTATCTATCTATCTATCTATCCACCTGTCTATTTATCTATCTTCCCAAAACAAGATATAAGCAGAATGGAACATAAAGTAAGCCTTTGACTTAAGTGAGATGAGCTGCTCCTATTCTTTGTTCTGCTGGAAGCAGGAGACTCTCAATAGTAGCAGTTTTTAGCCATTTTGACAGTTTGTTGAAATACTGTGCCATTGAAAGGTGCTGGGAAATGTAGTGTGCTGAATTTCAATATGCATTTGTATCACCTTTTTGTTTATAGCAGCAAAAGCTATGTTACTAGAATAAAAATAAAAAGAGAAAAAAAAAATCAGAAAGGAACAGGCATCAGTTGATCTGTACCAGGGGGGGACTGTTGGCTGGAGTGTGTGCACCCTACATTTTTGTTTGAAACCAGTCAGAATGTTCTTTAAGTTTTTGCAAAGTCACCTTAGCTAACAAGAGCATGAGAGGGTCATTTAAATGAGTGGATATTTGTTGTACATCTCAGAACACTTATACAATTAATCATTCCCTGAAAAATGTTTTGAATTTTTGCCAGTGTTTGTACTGGTACAGAGCCAGTGCAGAAATAATCTAAGGGTCCTGATGTGTAAAAATTGCAGTGTGTAATAGAATTTGGGAATCAGGGAAAGGTCTGGGTTTACATTCAAGTGATATCATCCCAGAGCCAGATACCGTGTAAGAAGGGGGGCTGGAACAAGACTGGAAAAAAATCTCTCCTCCCTCTTTCTCTTTTCAGCTATCACCATGATGGCTCAAACCCTTCTCTTACTTCACACTGTAACTGAAATCTGAAGCCATTCTGTGAATGCAACAATGAATGAGACGTGGAAGTGTCTTGTGTGGGGGTGTATTTAAACCAAAATAGTACTTGAACTTTGGCTGGCATTCTAATAGTCTAGATGGGTAAAGACATCTTCTGTCACTGATGTCCTTTCCACTCTCAGAGTGCAGGGATCCTGAGCTTTAACAAATATCAAAAAACCCACTGGAATCTGTCCCTGACAGTAACAAACAATTTAAAATAAGCAAGACCTTCATAACTCTCTTGAAGAACTCACAAAGGCAAGTTTCAGACACCTCTCTGTGTGCTGCCTCAGCTTCATCTGCCAGCTCAGTGTCTTGGTTGTCCTGCTGACATCTCTCAGACTTTTATTGTTAAGTCTCCTAAAATGGAGCCCAACAGCATCACACCCAACTATCAAAAGACAAATCAAAATCAAAAAGGTTCTATCAAAAGGCAAAAAAATAGGATGTGAATAATTTCAGCCCAGAATATTTTTTATTTCTGACTTTGAGTGAGATATATATATATAAAACTTATATAATATGTATTATATATAATTTAGAGAAATTATATAATTTATCTAATAATAAAATTATTATCACAGAAGAATAACCTCATGAATTCCTGACTGAGCAATATATTGCTTGCTTATTTTAAAAGAAAGCCCAAATTACATTTTGTCTATGGAGAGAGACCCAAGGGAATAGAAAGGTGTGCCTGGGTTTTAATATCCTTAGTCCAAAGTTTAGAGTTCTGTTGGTTTTAATATTTTTTTTAACTCAGAAGTGTATTTAAATGAAAATCCGTTAGCTAGACCAATTTTCCTAACAGAAATAATGACATGTTTTCTTTTGTGTCTGACCAGACAAGTTGTGCCACAGGGGGAATTTACCTTTTTAAATTAACTAAGCATTTCTGTGCAGCGAACAAGCTGTGAAGGGCTGAAATTCATAAAACATAATGGCAGTGGAAGAGTTAAAGGCAAATTATTTTTGTACCTTCTTGGCAAGTAAATACCAGACTTTATTAAACATACGTGGTGCAGGGACAATGCTTCAGACATGGAGGAAATGACATTTATCCTGCAGATGCAGAAGATGCATCCTGCACCTTCCTCAAGCTCTGAAGCTCACTGGTTAGCAATTAAAACTCTAAAACCAGAAACTGTAGGACAAGATGTCGTGGCACTAATCAAAAGAGGGGGGAAAGACAAAAAAAAGAAAAGTAGAATAGAATATTTACTCTCTGTGTGTAGAGGGGAAAAAAAACCCAACAAACCAAAAGCAAAGCAAACCTTGTATATAGAGGGGTTGATATGTTGTGTGGTGTTAGGGAAAGGTTCACAGTACTAAAGAATTGGATTTTCTTTATCCTTAAGTCTTGGACATGTCAGGACAGTCTTGGCTTATGTCAGGACAATCAGTTTGTTCCCACTTTGACATTCAAGTTGGCTGAAATCTTCAGTGGCCAAAGGCTGCATTTCAGGCTTACTGATGTTCAAAGCATCTCTGTTTGTGCTTGAGTTTGGGGTGATTTTCTGTTTTACTATTGCTTTGTTTGTATGGAGTCAATATTTTCTCTAGAGATCATCCCAAAAAGTTCTTACTTTTGACAAAGGAGAAGCTTTGTTTGTTAGTTTGTTAGGTTTGATATGTTTCTGCATCATTGCTGATTAAATTAGGGTATTTCAGAACTAATGTTTCTAGAATCAGAATATTTTACTGACAACACTTGCCAGTAACACATATCAGCTGAGTTTTCATTTGCAACATAGATTTGATACTGCAGTATTGATAGTGCTGCAATGATGATCTTCTAGCAGACAAGCAAATCACCCCAGTGGAAATCAAATAACCTTTGAGCTTACAGGCCTAGGCACCAAAAGTGTCACTGGCAGGAGACAAGACTGTACATGTGCCAGACTGTTGATGCTTTCCAGCAGAAGGCTTTAATGGTTCTATCAAAAGCTTCAAAGAGAAAACATGAACAAAGAATTCTTTGGTGCTACGATTTTGCTCTCCTGTGAGAACTGCAGAAGTGTGCTGATTTGGATTGAGATCAGAGTGATTGACTGGGAGACAGTCTGATTACAGCCTGGATACCTATTTTAACTAAATTGGTCTAGAAACCAATTCAGATCTATAAACCACATCCAGCTAAATTGATTTAAGTTTCTCTTAAACTGATTTAAGAGAGACTGCACCAGGGACTTGCACAGATTTAACTAAATCTGTTTCTAAACCACTTGAGGTAACTCAGTGCTCAGACTGATATAAATCAACCTTGGAATGCAGAAGTTAAAAAGGTTCATATTTTATAGTTGCTCACTCTCTTCATTTGACTCATCTAGATCTAGGCACAAATGTTCACTGTACACAACTATTTCATTAACAGTGAGCAGAATGGAACAGGGGTCATAATTTCTTTTCTTTAAATTGTACTAATATTTGAAAAAGGAGATATTGGAGATGCATATGACAGTGCTTTCTGCTGAAACCCTTAGAAGGCTGAAAAGACAGGGGATGATAATGAAATTGTATTTGGAGCTTTTTTCCATAAAATGAAGTAGTCATTCTAGTGTGCGAAGTGCTATAATTATAAAGCAATTTGCCACCCTTAATGGGAGGACTTCTATTTCATAAAATATTAACAAAATATAATATCAGTGCAATAGGTTAGGAACAGTCTTATTTTCTCCATAAAAAGTCAATTTGTAACCGCTGTGGACTGTCTTTCTCAAGATGACTATATTAGGGTAACTGATCCTTTTATAGAAGTATTGAAAGATAAGTATTAAAATAATCACAACAGATATCTCATTTACCTTTCTACTTAGTAATCAAATATTTTTCACTGCCTGCCTGTCTAATTTAGAGGCTGATGTTGTTTCTGCAGATGACTGGCCAAGGGAAGTAGCATTTAATCAGTGCCTAAAAAAGGTAAAAACATTTGAGAAAAAACTACATTTTTAAGAAGGATTATCAGCCAGACAACATGGTCCCATTTCCTAGCTGGCTTAAAAAAGCATTTGTATTCAGCAATCAAGTAAGGAAAAATTAACCTTCTTTTTCTACAGTAAAGGAAGAGGAAAGAAAGTCAGGGAGCTTCTGTAATTACAGGATTTCAGCTCTGATCTAGGCAGCTGCAAAGCATATGTATCATGTGAAGAAGAAAGGACTGGAGATGGCAGAATTAACCAAGCCTTAATGGATTCACTTTCATTTCCTCTCTTTGTTACTAATTTTAATTAACCAGAAGATTTAATTTTTCTCTTTCTTTTTCCTTTTTTTTTAAATTTTTCCCTTTGCTGCTTTTTTTTTTGTGCTGCCCCAGTGCCTACTCAAGCAGTGCATGATCAGCTCTTAGGGAAGTCATTAATTGTATTCATTTTGATGATGCTTCAAGATCAAGCTAAGAAATGGAACTCTCTAAATAGTTGAGACAAAGCTCACTTGAGGAGGAAATTACTTGAGCTGAATGAGCAACAAAATTTTCTCCTAAAATAAGTGGTAGTAGCCCACTTTAATGTGTTTTAATGTGTTAGGTAGGGAAATGTCCCAGGAGGGACAGAACAGATTGGCAAGGAGGATCAAAAATTAAATGTAAACCACCTCTCCAGTATTTTAGTCTGGAAAAAAATGACTATAAATTAGTTGTTATCTGAAGTCAATAGTAATATTGTATATATTAATTGTTTCCCTCTGTATTTAACAACCAGCCAGACAAAACCATAGGCAGTCCTTAGGCTATCATTGGTAGGTGCTGTAGAGTTGTGTCCATGAGAGAACATTCACCAAACTCTTTTTTAAAGTGCAACCCCAAATCTGTTTGGCAACCTATATTTGTAAACTTTACTAAGTGGAGTACATCTCTGTTTTAATGGTGATTGTTGTGTGTTTGCATTTTAAAAATAAAGTCAAAACAAAAGGGACAGCATCACAGCAACCAGTTGAAATATTTCCTTCCTAACTGAATTTTGAGAGTTCATTTTCTGAATAGCACAAAAATACCTTAAGGAAATTGCATTTTTCTGATTGAGGAGTCAGTAAAGGTTGCTAGTATTTTAGTCATTCCAAGGCTGTGAGGTCCTGGTGTCCTTTATGCAGCAAAGCTTCCTCTGATGTCATGTGGGCTCACTGGGACATCAGCTGAAGGATGGGATCCCAGCAGGGTAGTTAGCAAACGTGTTTGGTCCCTAAGAATTCAGTGTACGGCGTAAACTTGGTTATTAGCTAACAAATCACCGTGAGCTGGAGGTTTAGTCAGTCTGTCAAAGCTGCTGGTTGGAAAATCTGTATCCAGAGAAGTCATTCACACTGGAAACCCGTCGTGCATCTGTTATTAGCAGGGTGGTAGCAATCTTGCTGATGTCTCCGTGTATGTTCACAGCTGTCTGGCAGTCGGGGGTGGTGAAAACACAGAAGAAGCATTGCCTAAACCAGTTGCTTGTGGGTTGCAAATGCAGGGTGTTGCTATTTATCCCTGTCAACAGCAGGCCCTATTAACTATTTTTAATGAATCACCACTGCTTTTACTTTTGCCATCAGCCGTGACCTTCACCATTTAGAAACACATGGTCTCTCATAAATGATAGTCTGTGGCATATAAACTTGAGAAGGATTCTATCACGGCTCAAACTACAATATCTATCATTAAAACAAACTGCTCATTCCAGCTGAAGAGACACTCATATATATCATGGAACCAGCGTTCCATATTTTGAAATTTACTGCCCTGCATTGGTGCTTCTTTTTCTTGACTTTTTTTTTTTTTTTTTTTTTTTTTTTTTTTTTTTTTTTTTTTTTTTTTTTTTTTTTTAAAGGAGGCCACGCAACCTTGCTCACTTAATACTTTTGATAAACTTCTACTGACAAGGAACTTGATTAATGACGGTTAAAGGAATTGAATCAGGAGCAGGAAAGACAGGGCCAAAAAAGCAGACTGCTGGCCTGATGGAAACTAACGTCTCTACAGAAATATATGATGGACCCTCCTTTTTTGCCATGCCAAGTAATTACTCGCACAGGCCTGTTGTAATAATTCCTATTACAGCCAAAACGGAAAAGTCAGTAACTCACAGCCCTGGGACAAGGTGAAGGCAAGGCCAGAGTAGTGTGGATCAATATTTCATTTACTCACTTAGGTTAGCTTCTATCCCTGTATCAAATTCTTTTACAGAAAGCCATGAAAGAAATGAGGTTTGCTGAAAAACACCAATACGGGGCCCTCATTTCCTTGGGGGTGCTCGTAGAGTACACGGAGCAACAAAACCTCTCAGCAAAACAATATGCACTCAAGGTCACTCATTACTTGCTACTGTTGGAAAATAAAGTGCCATTAGCCTGATATGAGTAATGTACATCAATCAACTGCAGACCAGCAAAAGTATGTTTTCAACATGGTATTGCAGCTGAAAATGAATGAACCGTGTTAACACTTTCTGAACACTTGACAACGGTGAAGAATTTTTCCTTTGGCATTATCATTTATTTCAGAGTTTCACTGCAGCTCATCGTTGTGAAATCAAATCAGAGCACCTCAGTTATTTGCTGTACTTTACTGTAATTGAATTAATTCTCACTAAGGAAACATCCCAGTTTGGAGGTGGATGGTTGGATGCCGTCCAAAAAGGTCCTGTCAGTGCCTTACAGGACCCTCAGCCTAAGGATGGACAACCAGGTGTAATAAAAAATAATCTGTTGTGTTAGTAAAATGGTTTAAAACAATACTTGCTTAGAACATGAGATGGCATCAAGGTATGCATACTTCTACTTTGCTGCATCCTCAACTCTTTCCTTCCACACAGAAGTTTTGAGGAAAGGGAGGACTCCAATGTATCATTCATGACTTGCACAGTGCTGATCTGAAGGGCAAATGTAATATGTGCTTCTGCAATGGCTGATGTACACTGTGGTGTGTTTATTTTTTCTGTTTCCTCTCACAGAGTTCTGGGGAAAGTGTTTGATTCGTTGTTTGTGATTGCTCATATAGTTGATGAAGTTTTAGATCTTTTCAAAGCTTCCTGACTGCCGTCTTGGCAAAAAGTTAAGTTTTCTGTCAGCAAAACTCAGAATTCTCTGATCTTACCTGCACCATTGAAGTATTTATATCGTGGTCATGAAGCAGTACCTTCCCAAGAACTTCCATGTTATCCTGTTCAAAAATAAAACCATTACGTGGGCATAAAATGAACTGTGACAGAGTAGGGAGAACTACTGTGGGAAGAGGATACTTCTTTTTCCTATTAGAAAATAATTTTTTTCCATCTCTTTTTTCTTTAGTGGTATTCTCTTTGTCTTTCTTGAGCATTTTGAAATCACTTACTAAATAATAATGTTTAGTCTTTTTTTTCCAGAATCTTACCCCGAAGACTGACTGAGGCAGGCAAAAATAGTTGAAGTGTTTAGAATTCTTCACTCTTACTGTCTTTTGCAATGGTGAAGATAAGTTATTTTTTTTTCTATCCCCATCTCCTGAGATCAGACTCACAACCACAGTAAGCATTGAGTTCCTTGCAGCACTGAACTCATTTAACCAATATTAATTCCATGCAACACTGTAATGTGTAAGTAAACACAACCCAGAAATTATGGGCCAAGAGGAAAATGACTGATCAAAGGTCACATGCCAAGTGAGACATGACTGTGGTCTTTCTTGTTTGACATTTTGAAAATTTATGTTAAATTTGCTGCTGTTCAGTAAAGTCTGTGGACACTGAACGAATTAATTTCATGTCCTCTACAGCTGTTAACAACTTGGATAATGCTCCTACATTTTCTGCAGTTGGGATATTTTTTATTTTCATTTGCAAATCAGAAGTATTGGCAAGTCAGCAATGCTAGTCTTAATCCCAGTTCCATGCAGACCATGCTGGTTTCATTCAAGGTAGATCAGCTGAAACTCTGGTAAATAGGACTTTGATAACATTTGTTTGGGCTGATTTTTTCTATGGATTTCCTTATTTAAAGCCAAATTTTATAGTAATAAATATAAATATATTTATATATTTTATATTTATATATTTATATATTTATATATTTATATAAATATATAAATATATAAATAAATTTGTAGAATATTTACCTCTGCTTTCTGTTGTTCTTCCTATGCAGTGTTACTTTCTAATGATTTAATATAAAGTGATGTCCAGAGTATGAGTCCTGAGACAGTGCTGCTCCCTTCATGTCTGCAAGAAGGGGAGAGAGATGAACATTTATAGCTGCCTCTCAAGCTAAATGGATCAGTTTAAAGAGAGTCTGTCTTGCTGGTCACGTAGAGAGGCTCTCCTGGATTAAAAGAGTCCACTACATTTGATTTGTTCCGTGGTTTAGATGTGCAGTCAACTTTGTAAAGAGGGTGTAGTTCAGTCATATCAAATCTAATAATTCCTTAAAGAGATTCTTTGAAAGGCACAGAGCAGAATTAGAGAACCTGTCTCCTCTATTCCTTAGAATCACAATTTCTTTTTTTTTTTTTTTTTTCTTAAATTCCCAAATCCTGTTGCTGTGATTAAATTACTTTTCAAAAATCTCATTCACTGCAGGTAGTAAGCCTGCACCACTCCGTGGGGCTGCTCTATGCCTGTGACTCGAGACAGAGTTCCAAGTCCTCCAAATGGTTTAGGTGATCATATTTAATTTGAAGTGACTCGATGTTAGTAGTTCATTCTCATTAACCATCTTTGAAGCAGGGAGATAGTATTACCTTCTTGTACTGGGAGGAAGTGGGGTGCTGAGGCAGAAAGAAGTGTAAAGGCATTTAGGTGCCCATTTAAACCAGTAAAAAATGAGCACCTGAACACCTGTGGAAGGTCTAGGTGTTACTTGCTACAGGGAGAACCAGCACACAGGTGTTATAGATGTCAGGAGGTTTCCTTCTGGGTTGGCAATGAACAAATCTTTCAAGAATGCCTCCATCAGGGCAGGAGGGTCTTGTGATGGGAGGCTGAACAGTTCTGTCTGTTCTAAGATAAGGTGAAATCACTCTTTCCCCCTTAATTTTCTCTGGTGTAAAGGAATCAAAGATTACTTTTTTTTTTTTTTTTTTTTTTTTTTTTTATCTAGAACTCTAACTTTTGGGTTTGCTTTTTTTTTTTTTTTCCTGTTTCTCACAAAAATACCCTGGTGGTTCTTGATGTTGCTGACAACTTGGAGTCATTACTTTGTGTGGGTGAGCATTCTGGTGTAGTTTTCATACCAAAAAAAGCTGCATGCAGCAGGATTACTCTTTGAACCAGAGTGTTAACTGAGAGATTTGGGTCACATCCATCACCCAAACGTGAGGCAGTCTGCTTGCACTTATAATAAAGAACAAATGTTTGGTCTGGAGGTCAGGATTTTTGGATTCACAGTGCACTTAGTTAGATCAAGGTCTCATCTGGGGTTAAAATCAATATTGCAAATTGCAGCTTAAATGGTAAAGAATATGTTTCCATTTATGTAATATTTTAGGTACAGTAGTCTTAATGTATAACTAGGTCAGTTCCATTAAGATGTAATTTCATTAAGGGACCATAACTGCAACTGGAATTTGGCCACTAGATTTTTTTTTTTTTTTTTGGTCTAACACAACTGTACAGACATGCATCACTCTTGGATGCTGCTCACTTGGGTAGCTCTGCTTTAGAACAACAACCCAGCCATCAGACAGCGAGTTCTGCAAGGAAGTTCGAAGGAAATCAGTAAAAAATATTTGTCTGGAGGGAATGCTTCCGGTTTTGAGCTGTCACAAGGATACCTGTCAAAGTAGTACAGTAAAGCACTTGAACATTTAACTTAGAAACAGAGGCCTTCAGTTTAATGCACTTGTACAGGTACATATGCAAGTGGCGTGTTTAGCAGTAGGGCCTTCAGGCTCTCTTTCAAAAGGGACGTGAGACAAAACATCTGACTCTGAGGAGCCTTGCTTCACTTTTTGTAGTGTGGCAAATCTGAGCAGAGTTGACCATAAAAGACTTTAAAAGTCTTGGAATAAGGAGATGAAAGCACTGTTCAGAAGAAGGCATTTTTTCTGCATTCGTGCTGGCTAAGGTACATGTCTGTCCCCAAGCATGGTGCATGCAGGAGTGGCAGATAAGGAGGAAAGTAATCTCAAAATCTTGAAAAAGGAGGAAGACTGTGGGATGGCTTTTATGTAGTCCTCTGTGGGGATTAATTTCTCATGCACAACAGTCATACTGAGCTTTGTAGCCGAGCGTGCTGCCGTTTACAAAGCCTGTCTCTGTCTGCTGGTGGCTGGGCTATAGGTTCAGTCATCTGACTCTGCTCACTGTTGAGCCAGAAGGGGCTGTGCACAAAATGGGAAAGTTTATTCTGTGTTTCATCCCCACTGCCCTTTCTAAGGGCATCACCCAGCACTGCCATGCTGCACAGAACACAATCTGCTTGGGAAGTTGGGAGTTGGGAAGGACAAACAGCCAAAGCCGTAGGCAGGCAAGGAGCTCCGGCCCTCTCTTGGCTGTGGGGGCCTTAAAAAAGCCCCAGCTTGCTGACAAGGATCTGCTCTATGTTTGTGGAGGAAGTCTGGGGAGAGAGAAGATCATAACTGGGCAGCAGCTGCTCTGTATGACTTGCTTCCCTGGAAACCTGGCAGCTCTCCAAGCCAAAATCTGAATAGGAGTTAAACTGCTGGGAGCATTAATTCCCCTTATAGTCATCAGCCTGCTCTTTCCCTCCCTGCTCCCACCAGAGCCCTGCTCAGCAGAAGTGGAGTTTCCTCTGCCCGTGCAGGTTTTGGAGGGTTCATGCTGGCAGCAAAGGCAGGGCAGACATCCAGCACTGTGGGCTTTGTCTCCAGGACCTGCTGCTGGTGGCAGCAAACCAGGGGACAGGGACATTGGTGAGTGACTCTTAGGTCTTCTGTGGGCCCTGCCACTGGACACAGCCTGATCTTATGAGGAGTTAAGCACTGCATGTAAAAGGGTTTTCTTGTGACTGTGTTGATATTTGGGGATTCCTGTTTACATGGGAGGCTTTCCTGTGAATTCCCAGTCGTGTGTAACCATCCTAGGACAACCTTCTGCTGCCTCTGGGTGACTTGGATATCCTCCCCTCCCTCTCCCCCTGGTATTCCACATGAGCACAATTCTCTTGGCAGCTTGTCAGGACTCCCCAGCTCATTATTGAGTCCTTGTAAAGTTGCAAAAATCAGTTTTATGGCCCTTGAATATTTATACACAGAATGTTTTAAATCTTCCTGTTTTAATCATGATTTAATCTGGGAAACTTCTTTTAAGTACCTTTTTAATTGTCCTGTTTACTTCTTGCTGCTTTTTGTAACAGTTTTGACTTCAGTTTGCAGTTAATGTACAACATGACTGATGTATTCCAAAATACTGCAAAGAGGAAAAAAAATAAATTTCTACCTGTTGGCAAGTGAAGAGAGTTAACCTGGATATGAATCAATATCTTTTGAAGAAATGCTGATGTTTATTTTGTCAAGATACATAAAAAGGCAGTTTAATTAAGCAAGAGTGAATCATACAGCTACTCTGTGCTTACAAATTTTCTGCCTATGGAGGCAGTAACAAGAGCAGCCCAGACAATTTCTTAAGGTTTTTCCTGCTCTTCTGTCCTCTATTTTTGATCATCTACCAAGGTTTGTGAATAGTGCCAAATCAAATAGTACAGCATCCCCATAAGTCTGCTCTTGGAAGCTAAGGAATTCAGCAGTTGAAGTGCAATGCCAGATATAAAAGAAACAATTATAGTGGACTTCCAGGAGTTTAGGTTTAATAACTTTAATATTTGCATAACATATATTTTGAGGCTTCTTTTATAGCTGTACTTCTGCTTTACGTACGATTTATCCACAAAATTTTCATCTATATGATCTTGCAAAAAACATGTGGCTTTTATTTGTTCTCTTTTAATATTTTTTTTTAAGTTCTCAAATGCCACACAAAGTTGGAAGCCTATTTCTGGGCACACAGGTGCTGGTAACTGAAGCTCAGTGTTGCTTGGTGAGAGAGAACCTTTGCAGAAGGAACCACAGCAGAGATTTTTAAGTACAGAATACCACCTTTGCAAGTATTTCTCATCCTTCAGACTTATGCAGAAGCCTTCTCAAGTGTTCAGTCCTTCTTACTTAGTAACAGCTAAGAAAACATCTGATGTGAAACCCTACAGCTTTTCATGCTTTAGCCAATGAAATAAATTAATGGCGTTGTTTAGAATGAAAGTAAGAAAACTTGAATTTCTCTCATTGAATTGCAGTGTGGGCACAATTTGAAGTAAAATTCATCTCACGGTGATCAGCCATCAAAAATCTGCTCTCCATTTAATGTTTAGGAGCACAAAGAGGAGCTTTGCCCAAAATGAAACTATTTTTAGATTACATTAGCGAACAGCCACACTCTCTCAGGGTCTAGAAAGCCAGAGTCCATTTGCAGTGATTTAACATGCTGCTTGCTTAAATTCTAGGTGAGGGGGCAGGGCAAATCCAACTTGAAACTCGATTACAGCATGACAAGATTAGGGGAATAAATGAGCAAAATCGATTTCGCATTTACTGATCTTCCTTGTCAAGTTTCCCCTTTTAACTTTGTGTGTCTTTTCTTATTGTTTCATAAAGAAGGCATGGTTTGTTGATACCCACGTGTCCTGGACCTTCCACACCGTGCCTGTTTGTTGCATCCATGCCACTGTGTGCAGGAGGGGAAATCTTTTCTTTGAATAGCTTTAATGAGATAAAACTTCTGTCTGTTTGCTGTGTTGTTGCAGTCCTTTGTACCTTAGAATACTTGACTATCATGATAAATGGAAAAATGGTTGAAGATTTCCACTTTCATGTGAAATTGACTGAAGTAGCTTTCGATGGTAGTGAGCTCTAAGAACCACCAATTCAAACCAAAAAAAATCCTTTTTTAAATCGTACAGGGATTTTTTTCCCCTTGTTATTTTACTGTGTAGGCTCAAGTCTCCACTACAGTAGATCAATAAAAAACTTGTTTGCATTAACAGGGCTAACATTACACTTGATGTAGGTGCCTGGCTGTATACAGAGGTCACTTGCACTGGAAATGCATGAAAGAAATCAAATATTTTACTTGCTTTGGTTGAATCTAGGGACAACTTCAATATGTAAAAAATTACTCCTTTTCCCTCCAGGGACTTAGTTCTTAATTGTAGCTACTCGAGACTATAGTCTCTGTATGGTTTGTAGGAGTTACAATAATAATAAAAAAATCCTAGATTTCATTTTATTTTTAGGCTTACTGCAAAAAGTCAGTCTGTTTGTCTTGGAAGTTTTGCTGCACAACAGCACAGTCAAATTAATTTCAAGTTATTCATTCAGAAATGTAGGAGAGGAGGGGAAGAAACTGTTTAGCTCCTGAGATGCTGTCAGATTAAAGCTAAAGAACACAGGCCATATTTGGGCCTCAGGATGCAGCTACTTGATTTAGGGTAGAATTGGTAGGATGAATTTGTAACATTACATTTTGCAAGGCTCCTTGAAATGTGTAAAAAAATAGTATTCTGAGGAATCTTTATAGTTCTGTGGAAGCTCTGTGTATTTTTTACACAAGTACTTAACACGTGGGAGAGGTTTTTTCATTCAATAATTGTATATTTTAAAGGAACAAGTTTCTAGCTTGGAGTTTTGCTAAAAAATAAAATCTACCCACATGCACATATGTGGACTGCAAACTAGGTGATATTTTCTGGTCCTTTCCAGACATTTTCTCACTGTCCTAGAGAAGTAGGATATATTGAAAAGAGAAATATAAGTAAAACAATTCTACTTTGCTTTGGAAAGCAACCTTTTGTAATGTGTAATCCTATGTTACCACTTCCTTGAAAGAGCTTTCTTTTACCTAAAATAAACTTTCTGAAATAACTCTCACCATTTGGGAAGCTTTCAACACGTTGTAGGACAGAGTTTTTTCTTTTTCTCTTCCAATAATGCTTTGCACCATGCTGTGACTTGAACTTTATTTTCACATGTTGTGGGAGCATCTGAAATCCCTTGCCAATCCACCTTTCTCTCCAAATCCTTGGAACGGAATGGACAGAAAAGCAGGATATCCATAAAGGTATGTGTCCTGGTGTCTAGCTGGGCTTAAACCCATGGCAGTGTCTTAAAATACATTAATACAGTTTTTAAGGTTTAACAATGGCAAGACAGGATAGGCTGCAAATGGAGCTTTTGGATAATTTCCTTGACAGGAATTCTGACTTTACATCAGGTTTACAAGAAACTGGTAAAAGTTCTGGTGGTGATGGGAGAGATCAATTATATTTTATGGTATAAAATATACTGCTGGGTTTGGCTTTTTTAATTGCAAACTGGGTAGGAACTCATCTAGGGGGAAGTGTTTAGAAATGGAAGGAGAATGTAGAATCCAGGTATAACTTTAACCTGTGTGGGGTGAGGGTGTTTGATCCACAGCCTACATGTGGAAAAAATCTGCTGTGTTTAATCCGATTTGTGATAAATGCTAATGGATTCTTCACATTGTGCAGTTGTTGTTTTTGCTGAAGCAGTTTAGGTATAAATTTGCAAAATCCTGAGCCCAGTGTTTGTGAATTCAGCAGTTCATGGGAGTAATCCAAAATAAGCTTGCTCAATGGAAATGTTGTTATGTCTTTCACTGATGGATTTTTTTTTTCCTGAAATTTGAGGTCATATTAAGCCTCATTATGTTCAAAGAGAAAAAAAAAGTTAAAAGCCTGATCCTACAGTTCAGATTTCTTTGAATCAAGAGCTGCATGGTTTGGTCTTGATATAGTAACAGTTAATGTTATAGATTCTTGCATTCACCTTGAGCAATTATATGGTTTAATGTTTATGCAGCAAATTATTAGGTTTGGCAATGACTCAGTCGTCAAGATTAGTTTTACACCAAATTGCTTGCAGATACCAAATGACAGGTTTTGTAATGAAAGGTTGCAATTATTTCTAATTTCTTCAATAGTAGTCACAAATCACTGATGCTGATTCTGCCATTTGTACATGGCTTTCTAGAATAATCTCCTGGTGTGTCTGCCTTGCCAGTCTCTTATTCTGTTTACAAAATTGAATAAATCAGGTAAAGTTAGGAGTGTGCAGGAGAAAATTTCAGATAAATTACTACTGCATGATCACTGTGGGTGTTTCGGGTTTGGCTCTTTCCAGAATATTTCGTTTTTATTATTTGTTTTCCCATGCTTGCTGATGATGTTTGTTATTCCACGTGCACCCCCTCTTCCTAATGATTAGAGTGAACTGCAGAAATGGGTAATTAGCCATGGGACAGTGTCACCCTGGTGTGAGTATTCTGCCCCTGGTTCTGCAGGCACCTTGGGTCAGGGATCTGTGCATTCTGTGCTGTTGAGTGCAGCAAAAGCACTTCCAGTCTTCCCAAGCTTCTGAAATTATTCAATCCACAGAAGCTTATCACTTTGGCAAGCTCATATAATCTCCTTATCTCAGTCAGTCTCACACAAGTAACACCATGACTTATCCTTATGCTGTCCTGGCCAATATTAATGTATTCTTTGCAAAGAAAACAGCTTCTAATTGCCTAAGCTGTGTGTGAGCTATTAAACATTAGATCCTACTGCTATTGCAAGTGGCTTTCTAACACCATGAATATGGAAAAGTAAAAAACACGTAAAAACCCCTTTGGTTTATTTTGCATCTGAACAATTTACTGCAACAGCATTGTCTGCAACAATACTAACTGGGATTGTAATGCAATTTTCTGATCAGTGCTTTGTTTATGGTCCATGTCTAACTGCATTTTACCAAGGACAAAACTACTGCCAGAGAAAGTACCTAAAATCACACAAACTATTCTTTTTATTACATACATGTTTCATCTTAGCTGAAGGTTTTGGTCAAAACTGTGTTAGCTGCTTACACCTGTGCAGGTGGATGGTGAGGCTATTCTGGATTGTCTGAAGATGTGATAACCTAAATCTTCAGTATGATCTGTCTAGAGCAGGGTCTAGAGCAGGGCACAAACATGCTGAGAGGGCTGGGGCACCTCTCTGACAGGCTGAGAGAGTTGGGGTTGCTCACCCTGGAGAAGAGAAGGCTTCAGGGATACTTTCCAGCAGCCTTCCAGTGCCTAAAGGGGTTACAAGAGAGCTGGAGAGGGACTTGTACAAGGGCATGAAGCAGCAGGACAAGGGGGAGTGGCTGCACACTGACGGAGGTCAGGGTTAGATTGGTTATTGGGAAGGAATTGTTCCCTGTGAGGGTGCTGAGGCCCTGGCACAGGTTGCCCAGAGGAGCTGTGGCTGCCCCATCCCTGGAAAATGTTCCAGGCCAGGTTGGATGGGGCTCTGAGCAGCCTGGTCCTGTGGAAGGTGTCCCTGCCCATGGCAGGAGGTTTGGAACAAGATGATCTTTAAGGTTCTCTGTGGGGATATTCCTCCTTCCCCAGCAGTGAAGAGAAGTCAGCCTTGGTCAGTTCATCACACATTGTTTCTCCCTCTGCTCAGGAGAGGAGTCCTTCCCCTGCTCCAGCCTGGGGTCTCTCCCAAGGGAATCAGTTCTCCATGAACTTCTCCAGTGTGAGTCCCTCCCATGGGCAACAGTTCTCCACAAATTGCTACAAGGTGGGTCACCCTCCCAGGGGATGCATTCCTTCAGCAGCAGCCTGCTGCCATGTAAATCCCCCAAGGGGTCACAAGTCCTACCAGGAAATCTGCTCCAGCATGGCCAACCCCAAACATTCTCTGATTAAGACATCTCGAGTTCTTTCATATTTTGGTTACTTGCAGGGAGTAGCATAACTGATGACACTTGGTACAATATTGTGTAGTTAATGCAAAAACTCATGTGGAGAGCACACTCAGAGAGCTTTCTTGCATGTTTTGAGTAGAATTTCCTCTTTTCTTACCTGGAAGTTTTGTGATGGTGCCCCCACAGCCCCCAGAGATGAAATGTTTGCACTGCATTTGTTTGCCCAGTACAGGTATTCTTCTAAATGAAAAGTAGAATTTAAGACTGCTGCAGAAGTCTTCTCTTTTAAGTCCTGCTCCATCATTCTTGCAATATGTATCAACATA
The DNA here is from genome assembly GCA_016584745.2 of Phylloscopus trochilus trochilus. Classification (NCBI taxonomy): domain Eukaryota; kingdom Metazoa; phylum Chordata; class Aves; order Passeriformes; family Phylloscopidae; genus Phylloscopus; species Phylloscopus trochilus. Next base: position 2,373,823 of record WQNJ02000001.1, read on the forward strand.
TATACATTAAAAAAAATCTATTTTCCTTAAAAATTTGTTGGTGAAAAACTACACCAATATTATCCTTGTATAAATCACATTCTCTTTGAGTCAAGCTACTTTGCCTTTCAAACAATTCTCAGATGCAGAATAATAGAAAATAAGTTGACAACAGTGAGTATTCAATAAATAAGCTGACTGTCCTCAATCAGTTTGGGTTTCTTTGTGCTCAGCTTTTATATTTGCAAATATGGCCTATTTTGATATTATTTGATTGAAATATTTTGAAAAAGCTTTTATTTTAGGCAGTGCTTTTTAGTTTATCTTTATATGTGCATTAAGTATTTTCTCAGAAATTCATAGTTTTTCTGCTGAGAGGGAAAATGTTTATATCCTTAAGTAAAGGGGTTGTAGAATATAGAAACTAAAGATACATGTGACATTTCTCTGGAGTGCAGGTTTTTTTCTCCCTCAGATTTGAGATTCTCAGAGGGGTTTCACATAGAGGAAAGTCTGAGGCAGCCAATTCCTTCCCATCTATGGCCATCACTTATAAGCAAGACATCTCTGCTTTAGTAGCCAGACTTTGGTGTCTGCAGTCCAGGGCTGCTACACTGGAGTAGCATTGTCAGAAAATCTGTCAGTACCCTGAAAGTGACAGTGGTGGGCACTGATGACCAGACTACAGCAAAACTTTCCTCAGATATAACAAAGCCAGCATCACGTGCTAAACATGGTAGTGTAAGCAATCTTCTGGCTGTTTAAGCACCACAGGATGAATTTTAGGAATGCATTACAGAACCTGGCTCTTCCTGATGGAAAAATAATCCCTTATGCTGCCTGGGAAGGGAGAGAGCAGCAAAGCATTTAACAGAATATTTTTGGGGAGCAGCAAGCTTATTTCTTCAGCACATTTTATTTGCTCCAGACTTGCAGTGGCAGCTTCACTCCACGGCACCTTGGCGCTATGTAGCTGATGTGAGACATGACATTAAATATAAAAGAGGCAGGAGGGCTTGCAACTGCTTGCAGATGGGATAAATCTCCACGTATGACCATGCTGAGTCAGTGTTACCAGGCCTTTGGCAAGCATTTCAGAGCCTTTGGTGTTTTGATTTTTTTTCGCTGTTGCCAGTTGGTTTCTGCTCCTACCTGCATTTACATGTGCTGTGTTCTACCAGGCAGCCTCTGCTGATGATCAGGATGGAGTGTGTGTTCCATTGTACTGCAAAGGGAGCAATATGACACTCAGATTTTTGCAATATGAATTAGGTATAAAGCTGACCAGAGCTGTAAGTCCAGAGCTATATTCTTTCTGTATTACTGTAATTTCATTTTTGGGCAAGTGCTTTTCTATTTCTCTCTGCCATTTCAGTCAGTTGTTTATAAAACAATTTCACTTCCAAGTAAATATCAGTAGGGGGGTGAGATGATATCTGTATGATTTTGAAAGTCTATATAGTAATCAGTAGAGATTTAATCACCCTCAATTTAATTCTATTTTAATTACTTCTCAAATGTTATGTTAATTTTTTCAGCTTCTTTTTGATATCTGTTTGGGTCAGGCAGAGATAGAGAGGTATCAGAAGAGAACAAAGCAGGACGTGGACTATGTGTCTTCCCATCACTTTCTTGTGTGTAGGTTTTGCTCACGAGGATGAGCACCTGTTACACGGCAGAGCTGTAAACGCTGCAGAATTTTCTGTCTAAAAGCAGGATGGTTTCAATTATATTATTTTGTTTGAGATGTTCAATGGCAAGAGGACTATGTCCTTCTAATGAGACTTCCTTTGAACAACTTTGCTCATCTCCAGAAACACTGGTCCCAAAGTATCAGACTTTTCTTAATGCAGAGATAAAACAGCTTTCTGAAGGGCACGCAGCCTGCAATTAACTTTTTTCTTTACTTTCATTTTTTTGTAGAAGAATCAAACTTTCTAACATACTCTTGACAGCCTGAGTCATTTGATGGGGTCCTTCAAGGTAAAAGGGTCATGAAACATCACAGAAAAAGAAGGCTTCTTCAAAACCCCTAAACCTTAACCTTTGCTAGAACTATAAATCTTTTACTTCCCAAGAAGAAACATGTGCTTCAAAATGAAATATTTCTATCAAGTAGTAATAAACTAGTGTCAAACAGGGAACAGGTGTAAAATTGCTCAACAATTCTATTCTGTTTTAAAGTCTGCATTGGGGAAGGTCCATAACAAAAAATGTGGGTCTTTTTGTTTGGGTTTGGTTTTTGGTTTTTTTTTTGGTACCCTATTCTTTGATCCAGTTTCTTCCCAAATCTCTTGTATATGGGAGATATTACACAGAGCTTTTTTTTTTTTTAAGTAGTAGCCATTATATCTAGAGAATTTGCAAAGGTGGACCTAATTATAGAATTCCTAGGATCCACCAGATGCCAATCAAACTCATACTAATGTGTTTTGATTTCAAACACCAAACCTTGCAGTAGATCCCAATGCTTCACTGCAGCTCTGGCAGGAATTAAATCTTGATCCCATTGCTGTGAGTGGGGATTGGCTGCATTGATGTCACTGCTCAGACTCTGAGCTAATCATTATCAGCCAGAGCATCTGCTGCCTTTTCAAGCAGAAGAGTGACAATTACAGAAGTTCTTTTAATAAAAGGGGAATTACATAAAGAAAGTCTCTATGACAACTATGGCAGCTTACCTGAGTGTGTTAATATACATATGAAGAACTATTGATAACTGTGTGAAATAATATTACCCTTAAATGGAAACCAAGGAGATGAAAAGTGTACTAATCTATCATTAAAAGAAAATGAAACTCCAGAAGAATTTATGACAGTTCCCCTAGCTCAAGTGTAGCCTCGTGGCACTTGTTAGGAGTATTAATCAGGAAGAGGCTTAAGGGTGGTGGCAACAATAATCAGATGTGTGGCAAGGTAATTGGGAAAAATGTCTAATTCAGTTAGAGAAGTGGCAGATGACATGAGGAACTTCAGAAGTGTTTATGGGCTCAGCAGTGAGATGACTGCACATACCTGGCATGAACACCAGTCTGAAAGCAAGGTGGGCAAGCAGCAGAGGGGTCTGAAACACAGCTCTTGAAGGGTGTGCACCTGTAGGAAATACTGGAATTAAGGTGATAGGGGACTTTCTGTGCTAATCAACCTGTGGAGTAACACAAAACAGCAAAGGATGGCTGAAACAAGGGGTTTGGAACTAAAATGCCTCACTGCTAGCTCAACAACGACCTGATGGAAGGGTACCAGCAGTGAGCTGTGTGCCACCACGCCAAGTGTTGGTTGGCAGGAAAAAACCCTGTTACATGGTTTGAAAGGGCACTGAGAGAATTGTGTGGTGGTGCAGAGATTTCATGTTCCACATAAAAATGGGTGAAAAACTGAGAAATTGGTGGTAGGACCCAATTTTAATTCAGTGTGGGAATGCTGGTTTTCTTTATCAAATTGCTACAGAAGAAATAAAAGGCTATCCTGTGCCCTGGTAAGCAGTGAGTATGTAATAAGGAGCTGTTCACAGAGAAAACTCTTTCTTGGCTCATCCTTTGATTAATTTGAAATTAAAGAGAAATATAAGGCTGGTTTTGAAGAAATGATTTAAAGACATCAAAGTAAAGAGCTATTCACTGGAGTCACTTGGACTGTAAAACCCAGAAACCTCTACTTTTGGTTTAAAAATGTTTGAAATTTGCATCTGGAGCCAGAGGGTGTAAACTTGAAAGGGAGGTTTTAAGGCCCAGTTTTGTGGTGTTAATCTGGGCAATGATCTGAAGGATTATGAAGGATAAAAATCCACTAGAACTTAGGAAAGGAGCCAATGAACAGAGGAAGAGATCTGTTGTGGGTAGGAAAATTGTCTGGTAAGTGTGACATGACAAGTGCCAAAGTCAAGACGTCTTAGACTTGAGAAAAAAAAAATCAGTGTCAATCAATGGTAAATAGTTCTTTTTCTATATTTTTAAAGAAAATGAGTTGCTGAGAGAAAGTGGGACTTGTATTTAATGTAACTGAGATAGAGACCAAGGATAATCTAGTTTTGGCAAACCAGCTGGAATTGGGTGATGGTGGTGGGGTTGTCAAGGAAGCAACGCAGTTCTTAATGAGAATAGAAAGTATGAAAAAAGCCAAAATATCTTAGTAAAGCCAAAATAAAATGAAAACTTGGTAAGCATGCTATAAAGAGTTGGCAGGGAGAAAGAAGGGGAAAGAAAAACCTGAACAAGTCTTTAAAAAAGGTGCAACTATTGGCTCCTGTAGTTCCCTTTTATTTTTTAAAGACCAGTAAAATTGTACATGGTGCCAAAGGGCAAAGAATAAAAGTTTTGTGTAAGAAGTGTAATGCATGGAGGTGAGGATTTGCCAAGGTAACTGTTTGTTTTCTAAGATTTAATCGTAATCAGGACGTAAAGGAGATATTTAGAATAAACAAAAAAAAAACCTTCTGGAGATTGATTTAAAATTGGATAGCACGCACTGAATTTACCAAAGATAAATTATGCCACATCTCTCTGATGAATTATATTATTCATGTAAAGGGTTTTTTTGTTATTATTTATAATAATTTAATATTATTTATAATAATTTCTCTTACCTCTATTGCTTCCAGTAAAGGAAGCAATAGAGGTGAGTAAGAGAAATAATGTAAAGTAGCTGAAGGATTCTAGAATGTTCTAAAAGGAGAAACTTTTGATTGGAAGTTTCTTTAAAGGCCACCTTTGAATCACTGTTATAATAACACTGGGGAAAAAAAGCAGGTACAGCACAATTAAATTATGAAGTCATTGTTATTAAGAGATTGACTTCATAAAGAACAAATTTGATGATTGAGGATAATGGAAATGGGAAGTAATTTAATGCACGAAGCATGATGCTGTGCTATTAAAAACTAGTCATAAGGATTTCTTTTGCAGGATATGGGCTGATTGATATATATATATATATATATATATGAATTGATAATGACAGCCAAAAGAAGAATCTATTAGCAGATCTCAGGGCAAGGAGGAGCTACCACTGTGATGTGGGCTGCTGAAGAGGAGCAGTAGTGTGATGCTCCTGCAGAAGGATTTCCAGAAGGCATGGCAAACTGCCAAGGTCATATATGTGACAGTGCTACATGGAATCTCAATTATTGCATGCCCTTGCTCCAGCAATATGGTTCTGAATGAAAGAGGTGTAGGAAAAGGCTGCAGGGATGGGGAACATCTCTGCTGAGAGGAGACTCAAAGAGCTCGGTGAGTTCAGCCCAGCAAAGGGAAGGTGTAGGAGATCTTTACAAGTTAAAGAAGTGAACACCAGACAAAGCAAAACCCCTTCCCTGCTTAAGAGTAGGGAAAATATTGGCACAAGGACAAGTGGTGTATCACCTGGTCTTAGATGCAGATTTTTGGGCTGGAAATCTCTGAGGAGATCTCTATCCTTGGAGAAGGGAGATGCCAGAAATGCTATTTGATGATAGAAATGGGAGGAAGATGCCAAGGTACTATTAAAATGAAATATGATTAATTTATAAGCCAGATTGTGTGATGATGTGGCTTGTGATAGCAGGCAATTAATTTTGATTTAGGAGGTTACTTCCTGCCCTGTGTTTGGGATTCATTAATGGTCTTTCCCTGTGTCTCAGGCTGCATTTTGAACACGATGGCATGGCGCTGAGGGAACGCCGACAATGTCGTTTTCAACTGTGTCATAAAGTCAGGGTATATACCAGCTGAGATTTTTAAAGATCCTGTGGCTGTTTTCTTGAGCTCTTCTTTACTGGCCATGACTTCGCTGGTCTGCTGCTTCTACATCTGCCTTCTGCCTCTTTTCTGCAGTTTTGCTGTGCTAATGTAGGTCAGAGTACCTGGCCAGTTCTAGCCTTCCTTACAGAGCAGGAGGAGGTAGGTCCCTCACTGAGGAGTAGGTCTGAATATCCTCAGTCTCCTCAGGTTATTGTGCTTGCATCGTACAAATCTGACACCTCTGGCACTGCAGGAGTGGATGTGGGAGTTGGAGGGAGAGGACTGAAGGGCTCTTGAGCTCCAGCAGTCAGTGCAAGGTGGGGCACCCCTTTTGGGAACCACAGCTGAGCAGTTCTGTGGCTCCTTCTGAGACATGCTTAGGCTCAAGTCTGCCATGAAAACTGGTCTCAGAATGTGTTCCTGATTCATTTTTGCAGCTTTCTTCTGGGAAGCCTTCAGTTTTTCTGCAGTCACTGGGTGATAGAAGCCTGGATAAGCATTAATTCACTCTGCTGCTGTGCATTAGCAAGCAGTGGCTGCATCCCTGTCCTGAAATATATTTTAACACTTTTATATGATTATGAATGAAATTACATTTATATATTAACTGAAAAAAGTATAAGTGAATATACCTTACAAAAAATGACAACTAATTATTTTTATTGCATTTAGTAAATTAAAAATGTATGCGCTGATCGTAGAGAATTAACACAGATGCTTCAGCCTCAAGGAAAAAAAAAAAAAACCCAAAACATGCAGAAATGAGGTATGAAAAATAATCTGGAGTGTTTTGGGGGTATTTTTAGGAGGTTGAATATTTATTGTGAGAATTGGATCTACAGTGGGATTTGTGAGTGGGGTAAGAGCTAGATATTGCCAGTGAAACCCTATGCAGCTGGATTGTTTGTCAATGTATCTTTGTAAGAAATCTTTAAAATAAGGAACCTATCTACCAGAAAGTCTTTTCATGTTTCTTTGTATGGAATTGTCATGAAGCTTTGACTCTAGATAAGGGAATTACAATGAAATAAAGGAAACATTGTTTAGATGTCAAAACGAATTTGAAGTGTGACATATGTGGGAAGAAAGAAACCACAGAAAATTGGATATTGGCTGCTTGAAATTTACGTATGTAATGTGGATTGTCTGAAAGAATCTATCCCTTTATGGTTGGTGCAATCAACTATTTTATTGACCTTTCTGCTTTTATGTTTTAAAGAGTATTAATATTAATGACACACAAACAAATACTGAAAAAAAAAGCTTCAGAGGTATTTATTTGTAATTAAGTTGATATTCACTCTTCCTGCTTTTTTCAAGTTTTATTGTCATTCTTGCTCAAATTTCCTATTGAGTGTAAGAGTAGATTTGAAAATACTTTAGAGCACCTATGAAATAAAACCCTTTTTACATTATCAACAAAATATCTAGTTCGCTTAGATGATTTAGATTTGCTTTTATACAAATAAAAACTTGTCCCACACTGTGTCTGTGAATCAATAATGAAATATTTTGGTGTGATAATGATATTTCTCCTGACTACTGGCCCATAAAACAGAAATACGTCCTCTGTCTTTTGCACACAGAAAATGTATATGAAAGGAGTTCGGTGATGAATGAGCATGTTTTAAAATACAGGTACAAATTTGAGGCATTGTGCTTATCTTCTAATAGCCAAGCATTTGCATAATCAGGATCATATCAGCTTCACAAGAAATTAATCAGAATGGTATCAACTTCAGAGGAAATGTATGGAACCCTGATGTCAGCTTTGACAGCTGTAGGACAGAGAACCAGCTCAATCTTTTGGGTTTGGTGTGCCTTCGTAGAGAATGCCAGAGTGTGTGATAATGACAGTGAAAACCAGCTCCTGTAAGGCAACGTGTTCTCTCAATAATCTTGTTCAGTTCTGTAGAAGCTATCAGGAATTTTTTAAGTTCCTTTCTAATTCTCCAAAGCCTTTATGAAATGGTTCAGGAGCATGCACATATGTTGATGCTGACAAGGCTGAGAAGGTAAAGTGGGGCGGATGAGGGTCTGTGTTACCACAGCGCTGGGACAGAGATGGCACTCTAAAGCCAAAGCTTTATTCGGTGATCTTTTTTTTTTTTTTGCCATTTTATGCTCAAAAATCATTCTTCAAAACCAGGATCAGCATTATCTTCCTTCACAGGCATTAGTCAGGAGCAAAATTTTCCTTTCCCAGAAGGGTTCACAGGGAAAACGTGCCAGTAGTGAGCGAGCATTGTGTGGGGAAGGCCTGACTAGCTGGTGATAGGCAATGTGTCACCACTTAGACCCTGCTGGGAGCTGGGAGTGACTGAAGGAGTCATTCTCTGACAGCTGACAGTTGTGTAAACCAAGTTCATGCTTCGTTCAACCCTTGACAAATGCCATGAATTCCAGAAACTGCCGTGGTGGTTATCACCAACCGAAATGCTTCTGTCAGTAATCTTGCACTGAAATTCAAGAATGAGTGAATTATAAGGACTTAGATGTTCCTTTGCCACTACAATGGTAATTGCCCTCCTCCCTGCAACTGAAAGCACCCAAATGGATTTATAAAGACTCCTGGAATTTGAGCTTTTGCTCTGTTAGACTTAAGGGAGTGTCTCTCCCTTTATGTTTCTCTGTACAATTTTCTTTCTTGAGTTTTCTTAACGTGGGCTCACTGGCCAAAGGGAGACCCTGGCGTGACTCCATTGATGCTTCAGAAACACAACCCTGAGTGAGCTGTGGGTCAGGCTGAGAGAAGGATCTGTCTCCAGGCATGGTCTGAGGGAGAAAACTCTTTCCCTCTGCTGTGCTTGCTCATGAGGGGAAATAATCTGCTGCCTTCTTAGTGATTATAGGACCCACCACACACACCTTCTTCCTAGACTATGAGGTGACTGAAATGTTAAAGAAAAGCTCAAATTCATTTCTTTCACCCAGCCCTATGCCTTATCTGCGTGAGGAAATGTGAAACGGCAGCTCTAATCCCCTCTCTCCAGGTGTGCATTCATATGAAATGAAATGATGCCATGCAAGAGCATGGCCTCTGCGGGGAGAGCCAGGGAACCGACTGGACAAAAACCCCAGGGCCCTTGCAGAAATAACAGAGAACTCACACGGGCAGTGTGGGAAACGTTTTAGCAGCAGCAATATTTGTATTTGAACTGCAGTTTACAAAGTCAGATCAGCAAACCCGAACTCTAGAGAAACGAAGGGCTTTGTAAACACGTATCTTTTGATCAAACAAATAATAATTTGAGGTGGCTGTAAATAATTTGGAACAGAATGTGTTGCCAGTGAGCGAAGCCTGCTCAGGTAAACCTAGGGTTGCAGTTTGAAGGTGATTCCCCACAAGCCCTGTCACACACCCCAGCTCTTTTTCCCTTCCCTGTGCCTGGATGTGGCAGTGATTGCAGCCCAGGCTGTGGCAGGCAGGGGCCCTGCCTCTGCTCTCTGTAAAAGCTAAAGTAGTTCCATGTTCTTTAATGGTGTCAATCCTGATTTACTGTGTCACAGCTGAGCTTGTAATCTGGCTCTGAAATAATAACTTGATGCAGACTGGAGTGGAAAAAGGTCTTGTGTAAAATCAGGAACATGCTTTTGGTAAAGAAGAACCGTGAGATTTTTTCTCTCTCTCTTTTTTTTTTTTTTTTTTTTTTTTTTTTTTTTTTTTTTTAATTTTTTTTTTTTATTTTCACTTAGTATTTTTAATCTCTGGTAAAAAACGAGGGGTTTTATTTGTCAGATGGTTTTGTCACAACAGAGTAAAATAAAAAAGAATATATGGTAAACAGTACTTTGGGCATTGTGGAACTAAATGTAAACAGTGTGCTGTTTGTACCAGTGAAATGCGTGTCTTTTTCAACATCAGGCCACTTCTGATACACTTGTGCTGGCATCATTATCCTGGGGTAGGAAGTAGTCATTTATTTATTCCCTTTTGGCATCCGTAGGATTTAGAGATGAACCATTGCCCTTCTGGATACCTAATCCAATTCTGTTGCTTTTGGTTTTTCCAGTAAAACATCAATAATTTTATATGCTGCTATTGTCTAAAGCGGTTTTGTCTTGATGAAAGACGTTTTAAGTGGGCAGTGTTTCAGAAGGAGATTTCTCTTATGTAGCTTGTCATTACGTGTATGATACGTAAGTAAAGCTTATCTATTAAATTAATGAGAATGTGGGGAGAAGGAAATATTTTTGATCAGCGGTAACCAAACTCTGAGAACAGGGAGGAAAAAAAGATGTGCAAAGAGCTTCAAAATACAGCACGGCATTGTTTGCAAAAAGCCTGCTGTTTCCTTTATGTCTGACTGATCCGTGCCAGAAGCCCTCTTGAATTTCTACAAGAATAGAGCTTCAGATCATCTGCATTCAGTGCCAGAGTCATGGCCCTGGAACCGATAATTGCCTCTGACAGGATTTAATTACCTTCTCCAGGACCTTTTCTCTGTTTGATTGGAGACCACCCCCCGCTCCGATCAAACCAGACAGTAATAACACGCCGTGGCGCCGGAGCCAATCCCGCGCGCGGCCGGCGCGGTGACCTTGGCGAGCCCGCGGCGAGGGGCGGCCCCGGCCGGCGGGGCCAGCGGGGCCAGCGGGGCTGCCACCGCCGGGCCCGGGGCTGTCAAAGCCGAGCCCGGGGCTGCCATCGTGCCCACAGCGGGGCTGCCACCGCCGGGCCCGGGGCTACCATCGTGCCCACAGCGGGGCTGTCACCGCCGAACCCGGGTCTGTCACCACCGGGCCCGGGGCTGCCACCGCCGAACCTGGGGCTGTCAAAGCCGAGCCCGGGGCTGCCATCGTGCCCACAGCGGGGCTGTCACCGCCGGGCCCGGGGCTGCCACCGCCGAACCTGGGGCTGTCAAAGCCGAGCCCGGGGCTGCCATCGTGCCCACAGCGGGGCTGCCACCGCGGAACCCGGGTCTGTCACCACCGGGCCCGGGGCTTCCACCGCCGAACTTGGGGCTGCCATCGTGCCCACAGCGGGGCTGTCACCGCCGGGCCTGGGGCTGCCACCGCCGAACCTGGGGCTGCCACCTCCGGGCCTGGGGCTGTCAAAGCCGAGCCCGGGGCTGCCATCGTGCCCACAGCGGGGCTGCCACCGCCGAGCCCGGGGCTGCCATTGTGCCCACAGCGGGGCTGCCACCGCCGGGCCCGGGGCTGCCACCGCGAAACCTGGGGCTGCCACCGCGCCCACAGCGGGGCTGTCACCGCCGGGCCCGGGGCTGCCACCGCCGAACCCGGGGCTGTCACCGCCGGGCCCGGAGCTGTCACCACCGGGCCCGGGGCTGTCAAAGCCGAGCCCGGGGCTACCATCGTGCCCACAGCGGGACTGCCACCGCCGGGCCCGGGGCTGCCACCGTCGGGCCTGTGGCTGCCACCGCGAAACCTGGGGCTGCTAGCGCGACCACAGCGGGGCTGCCACCGCCGAACCCGGGGCTGTCACCGCCGAACCCGGGGCTGCCACCGCCGAACCCGGGGCCGCCACCGTACCCACAGCGGGGCTGCCACCGCCGAACCCGGGGCTGCCATTGTGCCCACAGCGGGGCTGCCACCGCCGGGCCCGGGGCTGCCACCGCCGAACCCGGGGCTGCCACCGTACTCACAGCGGGGCTGCCACCGCGGAGCCCAGCGCAGCCAGCCCCGTGTCCCTCGAGGCACGGGCGGGCTCAGCTGAGCCCTGCCGAGCTCCCCTCCTGGCAGGAGCGGGGTGCGTTTCCCACGCTGGGCCTTGTGTGGGGTTGGTTGGTGGGCAGCCTCGCTGCTTGGTATGCGTCGCGCTGCCCCTGTTTGTAATATTAACTTGAGGCGTGAAGTCGCTGCATTATTTAGGTTTAATGCAGAGCCTAAATGTACGCGCTCTTCGTCAGGAAAGAAAACCGCGTTCCTTCAGCAGTGGGCTGTTGGGGACGTGAGGCTTTTGAGGTGAAATAGCTGCAGAACTTCAGAGTGTGGCAGTTTTTAGCAAGCATTTTCTCGTTCTCAGAAATCATGCGAGATCTCTTGCCTGTATCTCCTTCAGCAGCTGAATGTCTCGACAGCGTTGAGAGTTGAAGTGCCCAGAGCTGGCCCCTCAGGTGTGCAGAGAAGCTCACTCCTTTGCCTTGGTTCAAAGTTCCAGGGCCTTGGTGCAGGTGAAGGGCTTGTCCCTGCTCCCGTGTAGCCGTGGCCGTACTCCGGGGGCAGCAGGGAGAGCTCCGGCCTCGTTTAGCGCTGTGTGTGTTGCTTTGCCGCTCTCACCTCGAAGGGAGGTGTAAGTACCACGCAGTGAAACGGAGGGCAGAGGTGATTTGATGTCATGGTAACTTCCCCAACTCTCGTCGGGCTGCACGTAAAATCCAGCGCTGGAGAAGCTGCGTCTCGCACACATCACCTCGGACAGCGGCGGGGGGTGCTGGTGAGATTCTTTTCCTTGAGGATGCCCTGAGAAGAGCAGCAGTCGCTCCGGTGGATGCCTTGCATCGCAGTATTGCCCCTTCCAGCCTGAAAATCCTACCAGGGCAAACAGGAAAAGGGATCACTAACAGAGCTGCAGCAGCAGTGTTAGTTGGAGAAACAAAAGCACAGAGGTGTTGGGGGGAGCTTGACAGTTCTGCATTCAAAAATCCACCCCTTTGTGCAAACGCCTTGTCTTCATTTTGCCGCTTACCCTGTTTTATCCTTTTCCTAAGTTTCTGTGTAACTGAGGTTCCAAGATGTTTCCATATGCTCTCAACAGGAGTTACAGAGATGTAAGGCTTTCCTTATCTCAAGGCTAATAAACTTCCCTAGGAAAGCACTGTTTGGTGAAAATAAGTAAATAAGTGTTTTTACAAGGCATCACGTGTGTGTATGACTGGTGTAACCAAAGGCCAGTTTAACTGAGGGTGATTTCAGCCTCCTGTGGATGATCTGGCAGCAGAGCAGCCTCTGAGGTGAAGAGACATTAAGAAGAGAAATGTGAACGTGTGATTTTTTGACATTGCCTTTCAAACCTCTGCTAGCATCTAGCAGGCTGCTTGTACAGCCTGAGATGGCAGAAATGCTCCCAGCTGCAGTGCCAAAGCTCTTCCCTTCTCCCAAAGCAAAGCTCTGAAAGGATCAAACAGACAACGAACCTCTCCGAGCACAGGTCCCCACAGAAACGTGAAGGGAATATCCACTAACCCCAACTCTGGAAAATTTTTAATTTCCAGGATGGACAAAAACAGTAACAGAATAAAACAGAGTGAGAGTGTGTGTGGGTGTTGGGGGCGGGTGGATGGAATCTGAGGCAAGTTGCATTTTTTTTTTTTCATTTGCCCAGACAGATTCCACTGTGAACATGTCATGGTTTTCACTGAGGCACTGTGTTATTTTAAGGTAAATCTGCTGACTTCAGAATGCATAATCAGTTTCATGATCGTAATAAATTATATCACAGTCGTCTCTGGTGGGAAAATGGAAGGAAACACACAAAGCAAAGGGTGCCAGGACAGCTTGCTGGGTAGGATGCTAGCCTAGAAACCATGTCTTTCTTGCTTTTTTTAAGGAAATAATTTCAAAAGCATCTAGGTCAATTAAAAGCTCATTCAGAAAGCATTGTAGGCCCTCACAGTTTAAGATCTTTTTGAAACAGTCGTTGCAGCTCAGTTGCACAGCTGTAAATTGGGAATGGCAGTACCTCTTGCAAAGGTGGTGTGTGAATAAAATATCTTTGAAAGCACCTGGAACCAAATAGAAGCTCCCTCAGGAACTGGGATAGGCAGACACCCTACACAGGCTGTGGTGCTGAGAACATTTATTCGCCAGCAGCCGCAGTTTAGGCAGTTTGGGCATCTCCCCCCTCCTGGCAGGTTTCCCCCAGCTCTTGCATTTGCTGCCACAACTGTTTGCACAGCAGTACAGTGAACTTGATCAAGGAATGGATCCAGCTGGTAGAAGATAAAATATATGCTGGCTGCATGGCAACACAAACGACTGTGCCAGCCAAAACACTGGTTGGCACGTGGAGCCCAACCGAGGCTGCGAGGAAGGAGGATGGGAGCTACTTTAGCAACCTGCTGCCAAATGCAAGTTCACAGCCCCTTTGTAGTTTTCAGGTGCCTTAAATGTTAGTCTAGAACAGTAAAAGTCGTGTTCTAATGTGTAAAAAGGATTGCCCATGGTCTGATGAGACAACTGGAAGCTTTTTGTCAGTGATTTCTATGCATGGAAAGCTGGCTCTCTGATTTAAGTGTTTTAAAACAGAAGTGAAATGAAACAATTTTTTTTTTCTTTTACAGTGGAAGTAGCTCACAAAAAATATGACTTTGGAGTCATACTGTTATATTTTGATTTTTCCAAAGAATATAATAGAAAAGTTAAAAATGGACCACTGCCTTTAAAAAAGACAGCTAAGATTCTTTATAACTTTTCTTAGAAACTTGTGTTATATGTCATTTCTAGTATAACCTTTTAATTACCACTGCCTAATTGTGAGATAAATCACTGTTGCATTACCCTTTTATATTTGAGATAAAGATCCTCATACTTTAGGTTTGTCTTTCCAGGCTTCAGTGGCGGCATACTAAAAATGAATTTCATCTATTCCATGTGACACAGGTTGTTTAACAGGAAAATGTTTTTATTAGAAGAACTGGGTTAAGGGTCCATCTGGAACCAATTGAATTCTCTAATGGCCTAACCCTCTATTTCTAGAGGGAGAGAGGAGAAAAAGCAGGGAGCAAATTCAGGCTAACAGTGGAGCTCTGCAGTGTGCAGAGCTTTTTTAAGAACTTTCCCCTCTGCTCCCCTCAGCCTCTCATTCCTGCTTTCTGGCTGTAATTTGCCACGTCTTCAGCTTTGTACATACAGCTATTTTCATGACTTGCTGTAAATTATACTGTTCAAATAACTGCTGTTAAAAGTCATCATCAAAAAAGGATGGGGGGGCACTTAAATGGGGCAAATGAGGGGAGAGTAAATTGAGCTGGGAGAAAGGAAATGAGTGTGGGTCTGAGGGAAGCTCAGGGCTTCCTCAAGCCCTTGTCACTCCAGGCAGGCATCCCTCCAGCCCATATGCCATTTAATTACAGACTCAGCCGTAGACTTGGGTGATCAGCAGCCCTCTTTAGATAATCAAAGTACCCCTGTACCTCCCAGGCCTGCATGTGAGGGCTTTATTGATATATGCAGCACTGTAAAAATGGAAGGCCTCATATTGCAGCTGGATTCAATGTCCAGTGATGATCCCAGATGTATTTCTGTTATTCCAAGTGGCTTTGGCTGAGCTAAAAAAGAAAAAGAAAAAAACCCCAACAAAACAAACCACCAAACCAAAATATTTGCAATAAGATTTCTTTAGAAAGGACTTTATATCAAGAAGGCATTGAAGCAGCAATTGTCCTGATGTTACATTGTTTATAAACCCAGAATTTAGCCTTATTTATTTTTATGTTCAGGCACAATGTTAAGCAATTTCTTTCTCAAGTGCAGAATGGCCTGTTAGACATCAAATGCTTGCTACTTGTCCAGGACCAAAAGGGCTACAGCACATACATTAATGTATGTCCTGGGATTCTCCATACTTCTGATTACATTGCTTCTTTAGTTTCCTAGGGATATATTACCCTGCTTATCTTTGCCAAAACCTCCTTAAGCGTTTCTTAGTGATAGAGAAGAAGTGATATAGGAAAAAAATTCTCCCAAAAGAAAATAATTTTCCTTTCTGAAGCTGGCCATTGAAAACATTTTATTTCTAAGTCAGGTTGCATTATTAACTCATATCAGGGTGGACTGATAGCAAAATGTGGAAAAAGAATATTATGTTGCTAATAGAAAAAAACCACCAGCTAGGAAGTGTGAAGCTGTGAATTTTGTGTAGCTCGTGTTCCTTAGCACCACATCTCTGGCAGAAACAATATAGGGTAGAGCATAGGGAGAGGAAAGGAACATAAGAAGTGTTGATTGTAAGATATTAGTGAGTGTTTTCATGTGTGTGTTGGGGGAGGAGATAACTGTGCAGTTCACTCCTAACCTCCTCTGTCTAAATGCACTGTGCAGTTATTTGAAAATCCTTATAAAAAAAAGATAAAAATCCTAAGTGCAAAGAGCCTAAAAAAGCATCCATATTGAGAAACTGCACCCACTTGATTATTCAGCTGGCAAAATGAGAATTTCAAGTTGCATAGACAGCTAATTGTGGCCTGCCTGTGGAATGACAGGTCTATAATTTTTAGTTTTGTGCACATTCAAAGCCAGTCACCTTGACACTTAACAGTCCATTATCTGCCGGCCACCGACCATATGATGATATTCAAAGAGTGACAGGTCTTTTCCATTACAGAATGATAAAATGCACTATGCTTTATTTGGATAAAGCTGTCTTCAGAGACAGCACAACCCAAATGCTTATCTGATCCTTGCATGCAACAGTGACACTGAGACACCTTTTACTCCACAGGGCTAACCTGGTTTTGTTTTTGTTGGATATTTTGTTGTTGTTGTTGTTGATCTTTTGGGATAAAGATGAGGGAAATTGGTATTCCCAGTATTGTTTTCTAGAAGAACAGACAAGCTGGCATTCATATCTCTGATTCCTTTCAGTATTAAATAAGACAGATTGCAGGAAGCATTTGGGACACAGGTCATGCAACTACATGATTCATAATCTAAGGAGAAATGTTTGGGGTTTTATAAAGAGATTGTTTGTTTTCAGCATGAATACAGAGCGAGGTCAAAAAACACGTCCCAGGATACTTGCGATCAAATAACCAAAAAAAAACAACAGACCACCACAAATCAGGCTGAGACTTGGCATTTGATTCCAGCTCAGACAAGGAGCTGGATCCAGCCAGGGGCTCTGGCTGAGGAAAATGTGTCTGTGGCTCTGTCCCTCACCTGCAGAGAGAGCAGGAGGCTGGGGACTATCTCAGCAACAAAAACACATCTGGAAGGGCAGACAGTGCTTGGAGGTTGTTCCTCAGGTCAGGGCTGATCCAGGGGGGGCAGGGAAGCTGTGCTTCTGTGCAAAAGCCACAGTGGGCAGGGGGAACCTCTTCCTCCTGTCCCACTGGGGCAGGGAAAGCCACTCCTCCCAGAGCTACAGACAATTCGAGCAGAGGAGCTTGCAGTTCTCCAGAACCTATGGGGAGATGGGCCCAACGTGAGTCATGAGCTTTGTTCTGGCCTCAGCACCAGTTTCTGTGCCAAACCCCTCTCAGTGAGTTTTACGTATTTATTTCTGAATGTCAGTTTTCGGTTGTGAATTCTGAATGTGCCTTTTGAATAGCTGTTTTTAAACTATTTCTGGAGTTTCAACAAAGGGTCAGGATTGTTTTTCTTAGCCAGCAGGGCCTGCTCCAGCTCCCAGGGACATTAGTGAAAAGATGCTGACTGATTCATGATGTGCTGGAGCGAGGTCTATAGGAGTAACCGTGCAGAGATGAGGTTTTGCAAGACATAACTTTTATCAACACTTCATTTTATAGTGATTTAAAGTGATAAAAATCCTGCGAATTACAAATTTACAGAGCACTCTCCTTGAGCATTTAGAGTGAGCAACTGTGGCTCTTGCCACTGGAAAAAAATGATTTGTGGATTTTTCCAAATGATACACGACTGTCACGTCAGTGTTAAATACTGGTTTTTAGGTCCTTGCTTACTCACAAGTGAGTGATGATAAAACTACAGTATTTTGATTTTTTTTTTTGCCCCCCATAAAAATGTACTTTGCCTGCAAACTTTCAGTCTCCTATGTTCTCTTATATACAGTGTACTGCAAGTGTTTCTACACAGCTCTGGAGAAAAAGGCTAATGAACACAGCATACTCTGAAGAGAGTAGTCAGGAGGCTTCATTTGTTCCCTACATGCTGCAATAATACTAATACACCTTTTACTCTGCAGAATGGCTTGTACTTGGGGAATTGTGTTTCATCCAATTTTCTTGCAAATAATGAACAAGTTCCCCCCGGTTTATTGGCACTACCCTGTGCACACTTTTTTGGTGTAAATTATTTATTCTACTAATTTAACAGCAAACAGTCCTGGATAGTGAGCTTAGTGAGGCAATTTCATACGTATTGGTTGTAGGTTAATTATTTAGGGATTGAGATATCTCTGGTAATGCCAAATAAGTACAGACCTAATCAGAGAAAGCAATTGAATGCGTCTAGGTTTTCCAAATCTCAGATCATGCAACCATTATTTGATGGTCATTAAGTTTGGTGTTCTATTGCAAAAGAACATGAATGTGTTTTGAGGTAGCCCACAAGTTAACCCTTGTCGCTCCTTTCCCAGGCAATCAACTTTCTGATCCCTTTGAGCCAGCTAACCACAATGTTCAAATCCACACATTCTGCTATTCTGGGGATGGAGGCTGTTAAGGATGGTTTTGGGTATGTGTCTTGTGGGATAGCTTAATGGTTTGGAGGCTTCAGACACAGGAATGCTGACGAGTCAACAGATAAATCACGTTTAGGGCTACAATAAACACCCTCTGCTGATTTTTCTCTAAGATGGTGTGCAGACACCTGGTGGAGCTGGCTTCACTGTTGTAACTGTCCCTATTTACAGAGAGTTTAGGGTGCTAATCATTTGCAAAACATGAAATATTTCATGTCCTATAGCATCACTGTCCAGCTTCAGTTTAATGGGTATCGTGTAATTTTTTTTTTAATTCAATAAATTAATTATTCTTATGAGGACTTTTCAGCTGACATGCCCTAACTGGGTGATTGATTTGAGTGAGTAGAGTGAGCTCTGAGTACAGCCTGGGAAGACAATGTAAGCAAAGCAGCGTGAGGAGAAGTCTGTGAGCAGTGCTTGGATAACGTGTTGATGGTGAGGCACAGTTGTTTCTCCTCTGCCATCTTTATTTCTACAGCAGAATTACTGCTCTGTGCTATGCTGGGCTTGGCTCCTTAAAAGAAAGCCCTGCAGAAGGGTGAGGAACTCTTATGTTCAGGTTCTAACACCTCTTCAGCAGCAGTTGGAGGTGTTTTATTTTTTAAGATGGGGTAATCTGCTCTGTAGGCTGGTTTAGGGGGGTTGGGGGTGGTAGGGTTTGTTATTCATTCTCTTTCTGCTTGATTTAGGGTGTTCTGGTTTTGTTTGTGTTTCATACACGTGTGGATTCCTTTTTAATGTTAAATTTAAAACAAGTTGCAGATGGTGGGGATGATTTGAGATGATCCTTTTCCCAAGGCAGTTCATTCTGCAGTTTTAGGTCAGCCTTCACAGAAGTGCTTGCTCCCTTACAGATGAGCTGAAAAGATGCCCCCAAGAATGGGTTTGTTAAGGTCTGTCCCAGGTTCTAGGTGGCTGTGGGGTGAAATAAAGAGATATTTCTAACCATAAGCTTAGAGATCATTCAGCAGCTTCTCTTTTCTGGAACCGCAGAAACTAAAAATTAAAAACATGATAGGAAAACTGTAATAGCTGGAAGAGTTTAGGAGAAATCTTGGTAAAATTATGAAATAAAACATATACAGCTGTGCCAAGAAAAATATTTAACTCAATTTTAAATGCCATGACTCATCAGGATGTGTTAAACGGCCAAGTACACCATAGTATGTTTCTCCAGATAAAAATGAAGAAGGAAAGTTGAATCTCACTTCATTGTAAAATGTTTTAATGACAGGAGTATGCTGCAGTTTCTCTTAGGTGCTGTCCCTCAACTTAGAGTTGTAAAATTACACATGGAAATTGAAACACAGATAATCAAAGGCTTCAGAGTTACACAGGTGAATGCAGGAAGGGCTGAGTGGGTTCTGTGGAGGATTTGGAGTGATGGGATGTGTGCTAGTTCTTGTTGGTTTAGAATCTTACTTTGTTAAGGTGCCAATAACAGGTAAGAAAAACCTTTTTTTTTTTTCACAATTCAAGAGTTACATGACCTGTTAAACTGGAAGAGGAGAAAGATTCCATAATATTTGGTTTCTGTGGACTACTTAAATAGTGAAGCTATTTTCTCCTCCAGAGCTGAGGATGTGTAGGAAATGGAACTGTGTGATTAGAACCAAGGAATAATTTTGTGATGCTAGTCTGGCAGGTGAGTGAGCACAACAAATGAAAGACTCAACTTTGTAAAACAAGTGATTTTCTGACTGTGATAAACCAGTTGTTCATTCAGAATAAGGAATAAAAATAGACATGGACTTAGAGAGCCGTGATGGATTGGTCTTTAAAAGCCTGCTGGTTTGGGGCAAAAAAATTAAATATTTATTTATTTAAATAAATAAATTAATAAATTTATAAAATTAAATATTTATTAAAAAATTTATTTATTTTAGAAATGGAGACACTTTAGCTAGCCCAATGAATAAAGTTGTGCCTGTATCACACATCCTAGAGTTCTGGAAAGAGCTACCTGAAGGAGAGGTAAAGAAACAATCCAGGTACTGACAACAATCTGGCTTCTAATAGTGAGGAGCTCAACAAGCCCTGATTTATGCTGTTCAAGAAAACAATTGCTTTGAGTTCCTTATGTTTTCTTTCCTGCTTTCAGACCTGAAATCATCAGTGCAGGATGCAGTGAAATTAACTGGTTACAAAGGTGTAGTTCTGTTGTGATGCTGCTTCTGGGTGAGTATTCAGTAAGAAAGTCCTGGATCCCATTCTGCCACATTCCTTGTTTTGCTTTGCTGATCTGAGCTGAGGTGTGTTTGCTGTGCTGTGACATGAGATCCAGCCCTGTATTTCTACTTCCAAGACTTCCAAGTTCCCCCCTTCTCTTTTTGGCACTGACTTGAAATTTTGAGGAGAGAATATCGTAGACAGCACAGCAGTGAGGATTTTAATCCTTTTTGGTAACAAAATTGGGTGAAAACCTTCAGAACCTCAACAATACCTTGTCTGCTAGGCTTTGTGCAGTAATTGCTGTTGTGTTTGTGCTGAGATGCAGCTCTTCAGCAGAGTGCAAGCCAGTGGGAATGGCTGGTGTGATGCTCTGCTGTGTTACCAAGCTGTCTCCCACTTTACTCCCTGTTACACCTAATGGCATGGAGACAAAGCTCCCAGCCTGTCTGCCTGGCAAGGAGGGTGCAGGGCTGATTTGGATGCAGTCAGACTGATCAGGGAAACTTGAAATAAGGACACCTGACAGATTCAGGGGTTTCTGGGTGGAATGTAACCTTTAAAAGCCTCAAGAGAGTAACACATGGTCTTTCAGTGGCATGTCTTTCATTGAGTTCTCTCATTTTCACATTGTTCTTTGGTATGAAATGTTTAACAGAGATTCCACCTGCCTGTTCCACAAGTAGGTCAGCATTTGATAACTGCATTAAAATTGTACTTTCCTAAATCCTCTCTCTTACTGTAATCCTGCCTGTCCCTCTCAATTTTCCTATGTTCTAATGCACCATTATGGAGAAAATGTGGAGTCTTTTTTTGAATTATTTCTGACTTGTCACCCACAATGAAGCTGTTTTGTTTTAGGCTTGGATCACATTTCTTCCCCAAGAGCCTCTGAAGATAAGACATCACAGATATGATGTCACATAGGAAAGGTTTTGTTATGCTCAGGTAAAAGCTATGTCTTTTTGGTATTATTCTAAAAAAACAAAACAAAACAAAACAAAAACACAACAAAAAAACCCCCAAACCCACGAAGTGTTTGGGCTTGTGAAAGTGTGTTAAAGAATATATTTGGAATATTTTATAAATATGTTTGGTAATTTAACTCTTCAGCGTAACATTCAGCTCATTTTCAATGTGGCCTATCACTTCTGGTGTGACATTACAGAAAGCCTTCTGATTAAAGCCAGCTCTCTTATGCATACTTTACCTCTGTGACCTATGAGTAGCTTGAAACCATTTGAACTCTGTCTAAATTGGATCCCCCTGGTTGTAAGTGTTACTGCATGTCAGTTCTGTGTCAGTTGGATGGAAATCTTGCTGCAGAGGATGAAAGTTCACAGCTCAGTATTAATCTACTGGGCAAACTACATCTAATGCCTTCATTTTTCTTGAAATATAGCTTCTGATGACCTCTGACAGGTAAAATACAGCACAGGATTTTCTAATATTAATTTTCAGTGTGGCTATTTAAATTAAAGCATGTATCAGCCTTCTGTACCAAAAAAAATGCTGTGAGGGACAAAATTAAGAATAGTGACAAGTGGATTATTGGACGTGGAGACTTTTGTTAATAAAGTATGTCTAGGTCCATGACTTCACAATTGTCTTGGAATAGGAAATGCAAATCCTGGCTTTGCTAAAGGAGGCTGTGTGTGGATGAACTGCTTGCTGGGATTCCCTGGATATCTCTTGGATGGGACTTGCAAACTGCTGTGTGAGCTTAACAGAAAAAAAAAAAAAATCCTGAAGCTGTGTGGCTTGTGGAGCAGGCAGCATAAATCACTGAGTGCTGGTGGAGTCTGTCTCTAACTCACAAATAGGAACCTTGGATTTAGCACCAGCTACTGTTTGAAAGGGAATCTGTGTAGATTTGTGCAGCTTGGATGACACCATTATCAACATCTTGTGTCACACAGTGGCAACAGTGACACACCTTTGCTCTTGTCACTGTTAGGGAGAATTCCAAGTATATTACATTTGGGTTTGCTTTTGAAGGGACCCTTTTTTGTTGACTCAAAATCCAAGCCTGAAAAAATGAAAAACTTCTGATAGGTGCAGGTTTGTAAGTCTGCAACCTTCTCTCACTTCTGTTTAGGCTAACAGCGAAAACCTCTTTCAGAGCAGCAAGTTTGACTTCTAAGTATTTATTTAGAATCTGAAAGGCAATGGATCCTGCATTCCTTGAAAATCCCAACCTGTCTCTAAAAAGAGTGGGATTTGGTGGGAAGAAAGAAATCTCATATTGAGCTTTGGTTTGCAGAGGGATGATGCTGGTGCTGGGAGGGATGCTTTTCAGGCACTAGACAGGAATCAAATCCATCTTTCTCAAAGTCCTGCTTCAGTCCCACTGAGGAGAGCTGACAGAAGTGTGCTGTGCTAGGCCTGGAAGGAGCCTTTGGCTCTGCAAGAAGCCCATGTTTGAAAGAGAAATTTTACTCTATTGATAGTGTACCTATTCAACAGCATCTTCTGAGCCCTTCCAGCTCCCCTGGTTCTGTAGCTACAGTTTGTCATCACAAACATTGCCATTTGATAAGTCAGATAAAATATCTCATCCCATGACCCTCACCCTGTCATTCCTCTTAGGGAAGTACAAAACAATAGTAATAAATCAGTACCGGTGTGGCCAGATGTGTTTTAAGACAGTGGCAATTGGATCAGTTCTTGGAGAGTTTAGCAGCATATTTTCCTGTTGTTTCCATTTTTAAACCTGGACTTCTGAAGTCCTGACAGCCTGGCTCTTTTTCCTGTGAGTCACACAAAGAAATAAATTTTTGATTCCAACACGTGCGAGGGCCCAGAGCCCAAAGCCTTGGAGCTGTTTTCTGTCAGAGGCTCTGAGTCCTGGAATTGAAGGATATATTGGAGGAGCTCCCTGTGGGTGGGTGCACAGCTGGGGTGACACTCATCTCTGGGAGACCAGAGCTCACCCAGAGGCAAAGCCACAGGACTTTCCTGCTGTCCCTCCACACCTTCTGAAAGGGACATAGAATCCCAGCCCAGGGACTCTGAACAAATTCCTGGACAAATGTAACCAGAACAAAGAGTTTGAAGAGGTGGGAATTAAGCAGCTTTGCAGACTGTGGCAATCTGGTGGCTGGTGGGCTGTAATCATTGGTTCTTGCTTTGTTAATTTGGCAGTATTGAAGGCAGGGAACTGCGGCGCTCAGACCCGGCAAATCCGTGGAAAGAATCACACTAATGAAAATCCATCAGAAAATAAGGGAATGCTTCAAAGTAGCAGGAGTGTGTGCAGGTGGATTCTGGACTGAAGGAATCAAAGCACAGGCTGACAGCAGTGATCTCTTCCCTTACTGTTCATTGGCTCACGCTATTCATTTTGATAGAGACCCCCAGATATGGAGAAGTAATTTACCCTTTGTAGAACTCCCATATGTGGGAAATTTTCTTCTTAAGCTTACAGAGGGCTTTATGGCAGGCCAAACTTGAAAGAAGAGAAAGAAGCCAACAACAGTGAGTAAAATAGATGGTTTAATAGTTTTTGCATATGAAACAGCTGGCTAAAAAAATCATGTATACTTAAATAGAAGTTTTTTATATCCACAGCTAATGTCTAATCTCGGAAATAGGAGTTTGATCTCAAGGCAGGGCAGAATGTGTGCTCTTTTCAATTTTATTAATTTAACTAGAGGTGAAGCCAAGGATTTCAGTGGGATGAATGTGATCCTGTGTCTTCTGCTCCCTGACCCAACAACATAAAGTATAGCCCTTAGTCTGAAGCTTGGGCAGAAGCTTAAATATATACTTGTCCAGGTTTATTCTAGATTTGACCTTCTTAAGACTAAGAGTTTGTTCTAAATGGGAAAAAATCACTGTCAGATTATAAGCTTATCTTGCTTGTGGGTAGAGACACAAGCTGATCTGGAAAAGTTTTGTGTCTGGATTTGTTTTAAAGGCTGAAGTGTTTTGTAGGCTTGGCCCTTCACTGGATATGTCACGGGGGGAGGGGGGTCTGCATTGCCATATTTGTGATTTTAATTTTTTCCTTTTCGCTTCCCCTTTCCTGAGGTGAGACATCTCAGTGGATGGGTCACTGTGACGACGAGGTTGGTACAAACAGACCCTCGGCTTCTCTCAGCCTCTCCCAGCTGCTGCCAAAGGCTGTGCTCTGTGCAAGTCTGAATGCACCCCAGGAATCCACAGAAACCCTCCTCGGGACCACACAAAGGTACTCTGGTTAAATTCTAATTGAGACTTAGAACTGATTTGATAAACTGGTTTTCTTTAAGGAGGTTGCTTTTTGAGTATGATTGCAGTTTTGAATTGCAGTAATAACACCACTGTCTTGGTTTGGAAAGACAG
Organism: Phylloscopus trochilus trochilus; assembly: GCA_016584745.2. Taxonomy (NCBI): domain Eukaryota; kingdom Metazoa; phylum Chordata; class Aves; order Passeriformes; family Phylloscopidae; genus Phylloscopus; species Phylloscopus trochilus. Next base: position 2,398,360 of record WQNJ02000001.1, read on the forward strand.
GTATCTGCCAGGGAAAGCTGGAGTTTCCCTTGGAATGGAGAATGTAAACCCCTCAGCCCCTGCCCATTTATAATTTTGCAATTAAGGGCTTTCAGGCAAAGATTTGGGAATGGGAATAACAGTTCTTTACTAGGAATATTAACAATACAAATGTAGTAGAAAAACAAAACCACCCAACCAAACCAGCAAACAACCAACAATTTTGGAGAACCCTGACAGAGTCAGAGCTACAACCTGACACCCTGTTGGTCAGGGTGTTGGAAGCAGTCCCAGAGTGAGTCCTCCTGGAGTGGCAGAGGTGGTTCTGGTGGAGCAGAGATGATCCTGTAGAACCAGGGTCCAGTGGTGGTGAGAAGGGGCCAGTGGTGGTGAGAAGGGTCCAGTCTTCCTCCAGGAATTGGGTGAAGCCAGATCCCTTCTGTGTTCCTGCGTCTCAGTTTTTATCCAGGTAGGAATGGTTGGCTCCCCCCACTGGGTGGAGCATCTCACAATGGGATGATATTTAAATTTGTCCAGGTCTATTCCAGGAATGTGGATAGTCTATTTTGTGTGCTTTTAGGGGTGTCTTAATGGTCCATCAGCAGAAAATATCCCCCTGGAGGGAGGATGGGTGGTGACAGAGATAACAAACACTGCCCCACCTGGTTTAACAGCTGGCCCATTATCAGAAGGCACCTGCCCCCCTCCCCCCAGAGTTACAAGAGGTAAAGAAAAACATCTCCCCAGCTGCTTTCAGCAGATGAAATAGAATACACATTTTTTGGTTCCACAACCCAAGACAATCACAAAAGATGGAATTGTGATCAGTAGGTCTGGGGGAGGAAAGAAACTGGAACTCACTGGAAGGAGGCTCCTCAGCTGCATAGCTTGGGTTAACCAACAGAGAAAATGACTTTTCAGTGCAAAGGTTTTGAGGTCAGCTCATGGGAAAAGATATCAGAACCCACACCTAGATTAGCTTAGAAACCTGAGTGAATAACCAGAAAGTCCCCTCAGGATTCCACTTACCATTTTCCTACTAAGCCTCCTATCTGTATATTCCCTAATAGAAAGGAATCTTCTAGGTATTTGGTAGCACAGCTTTCTAATTAGGCTTATTGATGATTAATCTGAATAAATCCACATGCAGAAATGTCTCATTATGATTCTTTCAAAACATGATGTAGGACATTCAGGAGATGTTTGTGTCTGGTCATTTTCCATTTCGTGGTTTCTGCCATGTGTGTGTCATGGTGAGGTTGAAGGCACAGTTTAGTTAAATTTTCCAGTTTCAGAGGCTCGTGCTTGGTGTCCACTGCTTGATCTTGACATTGTCTTTTGTGCATGAAAATGTTGATGCCTGTAATAAGTATGAGAGATAAATATTTTCATTTATAATAACCCCGTTTCTATAATTTCTGTGTGTTTTATTTTGTTTCATTTTATTGTTTATTTGTGTGGGTTTGGGGGGATTTTTGTGTTTGGTTGTTGGGTTTTTGGTTGTTTTTTTTGTTTTTTTTTTGTTACTTCCCAGTCTTTGCTCAGCTCTCCAAGCACACTGCAATGTGTCAGGAGGAATAACGTATAGCTTGCAGTCCATCATCTGCATTCCCTTTGCATTAGGTGTAACACTGGCATGAAAATCAGAGCCCCTGCTCCAATTTTTCCAGCTGTCTCTGCCTCCCTGTGATCTTTCTGTACAAATTTTCTGGCAAGTCTACGAATGTGCACGCTTATATCCCTTTCTTGGCCATACATACACATTTTTCTATCTGAAAACATGGGTAAAACCAAATAGAGTAATTTTTTTTTTCAGTAATTTGAGTGTGTTTGCTGATGTAGGCAAACATCAGTAAACAAAACGTACATATAATATACAAAAATTACAATACCTTCTTTCTTTGTCCTCCTGCTCTCAGATTTCTCTGTAAGTTTGTTTTGTTTTCATTCAAAATGTATGAATAAAACAATATCAGGATCTTTTCACTGCCATCTTCAGGCCTTATTTATACTTTTACAGCTTCGGAAATTGTTAACTTTTAGGCAATAAATGTCATCTCACTTCTGAGGTTACATTTGTTTTATTTCCCTCAGTAATATTATTGCTTTAAAACTGTAATATGTTTTCTATTTTGGTGGGGTTTTTTTTCTGTTGCCCCAAGGGTCTCCAGCTATAACTAGGATTTTGCATTGGCCACGGTGCTGCTCTGATTCTGCACATGGTTGTGGGTAGACAGGCAAGAGTGCCAGGGCTGAACATGATATTCTATTGGAACAGCTCGTGCCAAGATTTTGGGCTTGAACAATTTGGAGGAGACATTATGTCACTGTCTCCCTCAAGTGAATTTGAACAGGAAAATCGTACTGGATTTTGGGCATGTGTTTCAAAAATAACAGCTCAAAATAATTTCTTGTAGGTTTCCTTAATTTTTGGTATTTGCTCGCTGGTTTCACAGCCTTTGCAGTGCATTGCATGTGCCCTGGTGGTATTTCTGTTTCATTATTTTTCAGGCAGAGTTTGATGACACTGATTTAGCAGTTTCTCACAGTTCACTGCTCCAGTTTTCATCAAATTATACTTGTAGTTATACTAGACACTTTCATCATCAATTTCCATATGCCTCAAAGACATGCAGGGACCAGTTTGCCAACACTGAACTCAAATACCAGACAATAACTGGAATACAGCATTTCTTTTCCCAGGGTGTCTGAAACAAAGAGTGTAAAATCTCTCAGTTCCTAGCAAGTGTTTTCAGCCTGGATGCATATAAAATCTAGACAATAACTGTTATGGGCTATTGATTTTTAAATGCCAAATCAAGGGATAAAAATGAGCATTGACCAGAGACAATACTGTAGCATCTTCACCATTCCTTTCCAGAAACCTATCTTACATTATAGCACTGCCTGTGAATTCAAGGTTTGCTCTTTCCCCACTGAATGGGAGGATTTGTAAGCAACATGAGCTGTATTTTCTGTACAGCTGAGTTTGATAATGATGATAATTAACACACAGTAAAGATTTTGGCTTCAGGCTCTTGGGTTTATGTGTACCTTCAGATCAGCAGTGTTACCAGGGACATTTAAAGTGACAAGGCTTCTGAGAAAGCCTTTTCCTTCATTTAGGGAGTCTTGGTTGCTCAGATGGAGAGATGTAGGAACACTTGACACCTTTAAAGGCTTTCTGTTATGCTCATCCTACAGTTTTCTATGAGGGCATCACAGCTCTGACCCAAAGGGAATCTGGATTCCATAAACCAGAACTAGATGCAGATTTGCTGGAGACCGTGGTTCTTTATGTCTGTCAAAAGCATAAGCATGCAAGGCATGAAGTGAAGCTCTGTTTGTTTGGATGTAAAGAGTTTAACTCTGAGTAGCTGTTGACAATAGTCATCATCATCAGATGATGATGATGATGATGAATTTGCTGGTAAATCTCTAGTCTTCAAAAAAAATCTTCAAGGTAGCACAGGAGTAATGCTCTCTCCTCTGCACTACCATGTTAAACACTTTACTTGCACTGAGAAATAAGATCTATTTCAGCTTTGCAATTTGCTTTGCATTTTGACTGAATTTTGAGAATTTCATATATAACTTCCAACGCAATAGGGACCTTCTTTCAGGAATAGAGAGAAGTTGTTTTCTCTGTCTGCAGGAATTTCAGGTTGTGGAGCTTGACATTTGAAAAATGCATTCAATGTGATAGAAAGCCACTTCACTGAGTCTTCTGCCTGAAGTCAGAAGGACATGGGTAGGGTTAGAGGGTAGACAGGAGGCCATCTGGTATCCCTGTGACTCCTCAGACTCATGGGGACACAGTTCATGTTACACCCAGGAGCAGGAACAGTGTGTGACCACGCTCTGCCACAGGACGAGATAATCTATGTGATGAAGAGGGAAGGGAGTCAAATAAGTTAAAGGTCAAGGAGAGGAGAGGTTTGTAATACACTCTTCTGGAGTACTAATGCCTGCTTTCTGAGGGACCATCAGGTTTTGGAATTGTTTGGTACAACGGGCTTTGAGTTCCTGAACTGCAGGTGAATGAAGCTGAGGGTTCTCTCATGCACTGCCTTGGACTCAATGCATTATAAACTAATTAAATGCTAAAAGGACCACTTGGGGGGAAAGGCATCCACCTTCTAAACAGGTAAATTGTTAAGCAATAAATAGGATGTTAAAACACCTCCCACAGTTGTGTATTCCCTGCCACAGCTCACTGAGCAGAGTGTGACCTCCCAAAACCTTTCCTTGGAGCTGCCCTGAGCCTCCAGCACCTGGGAGTTCCTGCAGTGATGCCTTTGCAGGAACTGCTCTCCATCAAACAACACTTGGATCATTATATACATACAAAACTGAAGTCACTGCCTTCTCTGTTATGAAGAAATAAATCACCCATGTACCTTTCCTAATTCTGAAAACATTCTGTGGAATGTTCAGGAAAAACAAAACAAAAAAAAAGAGGATGATTTCCTTTCCAGGTACCTGGACTGTCAGTTACATCGGGAGTTTTTAGAAGGACAAACAATTCACCTCCAGCTGGGGTTTTTTGCATCACTTTATTTCTACAGAGGGTAAGTAGGAAAATTCCAATCAAATATTTCATTTAATTTAATTTAAAGGGGCAAGGCAGCAGATAAGTGTTATCCCGTGACAAAGTTCTGGCCCATCAAATATAAAAAGATTGCCCAAAGGGCAACTAGTGATATTTCCTTCAGTAATCTTACCTGATGCATAATAATGACTTACTCTTCTGAGCCCTGCAGATTCTGCAGATTCTGACAGGAGGCTCAAATTTCACTTCCTTTTGGCAATTGCCATTTTCCTCCCAAAGCTGGTGTGTTTCTGTGGAAAGGCTGTGGACTTTTTTTTCTGAAGATGTAGTGTTTGCTGGAGAATTAAACAGGTTAGTTTATGGGCCCCTGTTTGTGAGGGGAAAAAGATGAAAATTCGTAATGGAATAGATTATGATAATCCAAAGGCATGAGGTTTGGGGTTTTTGTTCAGCTTTTAGGATTCAATTAGCTGCTAGTTCCAGTCTGCAGTTTTGTTAAGAAGCTCTAAGAGCTAAAAAACCCAATTTGCAAAATTGGAATCCTGTTGTTTTGGATTTTTTTTTTTTCCTGTTCGTTTCTGCTTCTAAGCAAAAAGTTTATAAGTCTGTTTTTCTGTTTTCATGTTGGCCAGCATGCACACCCAAGTGACTTACAGCCTACCAGTGAGGGAAGAGAGCAATGGAGAACTTTAAATCTATCCAACTATACTCAGCCAATTTGCAACGTTGTGGGGCTCAGTGGGGTGTGAAGCCTAAACTAACGCTGTTTTCTTCTGTTCCACAGTTAGGGAGGAATTTCTGCTTTGATGAGGGGATGAGCCTGTTAAGATACAGCTTTTGGCAGAACTGCACTGGTCTGTGCTGCCATTTGGTGAATCCAATGACTTTTGGTGAGGATTGCTGCCAGTGGCCATCCACTGGACCAAACTCTACTTCCCTAAAATGTCAGGAAATTAAAATATGCATTGTCTAGTATTGTGCCAGCATGTCCCAGTCTCTGCAGGCCGAAACTGAATTGTCTGCAGTGCAAAGGAGAACCCTTGGTGCTCTGGGCTTAAAATGGCTAAAAAAAAACCTGCAGGAAATTGAAGCAAAACAATCCCAACCCCTGTGGTACTGTGTCCAAAGGAAAAGGTAGTGTAAAACACTGGCCTGACTCCTTCAGGAGGTGTAGCACAGGCTGTGTGCTTGGTGCTGCACTGCAGGCTGGGGCACTGTGCTGTGCCAGCACAAACAATTCATGACACTGCTGTGGGCTAGACTGGGGAGCTGGGCTGCCTCAAAACCCTTTCTGCCCCTTTGGAAGGAGCCTTTCTAAACACTGAATTTGTTCTTCATGTGTGCTTTGCATGTGTTTGAAAGGCTTTTTGTTTGGGTTTGGTTTGAATTCCTTTCTGTGTAAAAGATCTCTCCAAAAAATCTGATTATTTAAGGAACGAATGCTCAGAGGTGGGCTTTGAATTATACTTTCTTGTACTGCTTTACAGATAATTGGGGTTTCTTTTTTCCTGAAATGAAGAGCAAAATTAGGTAGGTGTCTGTGGTTCAGGGTGTCTGTACTACCCTGTGTGTGTCTCATAGGCTGTTAGCTCTGTCCTGTGCTTGGCAGAAATTGGAGGCAGTGATACCTATGAAATATATTAAAGATGACATAATAGGTTGTGAAGAATGTGTGTGCTTTTCTGGATACTATTTGTGGTTTACAATTTTTAACATGCCTCTCCTGAATCTGTACATTTCATGATGCTCTTTTTTGGATTTGTACAAGTGAAAAAACAAAATCCAGTGCCAACTCTGAACGTGACTAAAGTTTCATGTGTAACATATCCTTTCACTATCATTAATAGGAAGTATTAAGGTAAAGAAAAGCTCTTTGTTGACTGTTTTGAATTTCACCCAGCTAGAAAAATCAGTGCTGTGACACTCAAAACACACATATAATTTACTTTTTAGGTTTCTGAATTTCTCTCTGAAATCCTCTTGTCAAGTATGTGTCAATAAATACATGTTCCAGCCATAATACAGATATTTTATTTTTGTGTACTTGCATTTCAATGCTTCTCTTGTGAATTAGAGAAGAAAGGCAACAGAATTTCCTCAGAAAACTGTTTAATCAGTTTAAGTAAAATATTTTTTTCCCTCTTTTAGCAACTCTGGGGCCAGCACGTTTCTCAGGTGAGTACCTCTTTGGAAAGCATACTGAGAACAAGTAGTTTGTGGAAGGGAAAAGTTCTGCCCTGAACAGAAAATGTTGCAGAGTTTGTCAAGTCATGTATTAACAAAAATGCTCCTGGTGACTGTGTTACAGCTTGCTGTTGTTGCTGAGCTCGTAGTATTGTAAAAAAGTAGTATTGTAAAAAAGTAGTATTGTAAAAAAAGTGTGACTTTAGAAGCAGGTCCCACTCTGGATTCAAATAAGCAAAACCCAAAGTAACAGGACCTTTGAGGCCACGGGGCTTGCTGTGTGTAAGTACCAGTGAGGCAGGTGAGTGCTCCTTTCAGTGCCAGGGCTCAGAGACACCAGGGGAAGAATGTCTGATCTCTCACCAGGTACCAGGAAGGAGGTCTGTGAGCTTTCCAATTCCCAATCCCTTACCCAGTCTTCTACCCTGTCCTTTCCTCTGTGCTAGGAGCTCCTTTTTGTAGTGCCAAGGCCTCCAGATGTGTAAAAACACAACTCCAGGAGAAAGTCCTTCTGCTGTGACTGTGGAGAAGGGATGCAGCAGGTCCAGGGTCAAACCTGCTCCCCATCACCTCCCCGTCCCTGCTCCGGTACTGAGGCTGGTCCTGGTACCAGGGAAGCTAACCTGTTCTCTTTCTGCCCTCAGCTGCTCATCTCAGTGCCTGTCTGGTTCCAGATGGAAAATTGGTGCAGCTGTGGATTGGATGAGGAGACTGACCCACACCAAACCAGAACATTTTCCCTGGTGCTGAATGGATGGGTTTCCCAGGTGGGGTTCCCTGTTCTCACCGGAGGGTGAGTGCAGGGACACAAGCAGGGGGAGCGGGCTGGATGCTGGATTGCTGGTTTTACAGCTGTGTCAGAGTAAGTCAGCTAAAAATATCGGTGCAACTACGGCCACAGACTCTGTTCCAGGAAAAGTTTCCCTGGAAATGTGGCTTTGATTTGGGTAGGAGGACGACTCGTGTGGGCCATTTTGTCTGAAACAGGAATTTTCTTTTGGTGGTTCACAGCTCTCACTTCTATCAAAAGGGATAATGACAACAGTAAAAAAAAAAAATCAGACTAAATAGTAAATTTGGAAAAAAAGTCTTATGCCATTTAGTCATTCTCAGGTTAATTTTCCTTGGTTTGCCATGTTTCTAAACAGGACAATCCATCCCAGCGGATTTTTGCCTGGCGGTACAGAGGAGCCTTCTCATGGCTTTCAGCAACAAAGAAAAACCTGCCTTCTTGCCATGCATATCTGAAGGTTGGCTAGAGTCAAAATTACTTATTTAATATATATAGGTCACTCACTTACTATTAGAGGCCTGCTATTTATTTTCTGTCTGCTCGACTATTGAAAAATATTTGGTTCTTTCGTCCTTTTGTTCTTTCTCCTGGTTGTAATATATATTTTGGACGTCCACCCTTTCCATTTGCCGCCTTGAAAGTAAAAGAACAAACCCGTCTAATCTTTACTTTGTTACTGGTGTGGCAGCTGACACAATTTGCTGTGGTTTTGGCGAGGGTGGGAGGAAGGAAGAAAAAAAAAAAAGGGTGGGGTGGGGGGGTAAAAAAAAAGACGGCAGCCACATCGCTGATTCTGTTTTTCCGTAGAAAAAGCCCCAGTTACCCTAAGACAATGTTCGGCCTCAAAGGCGAGCCCTGGTGTTTCTGGTCGCTGAGGTGAGCTTACCTACAAAGGAGCAGGGCACCGCATGAGCACCCAGCGAGAGAAAGAAAGGTGCGGCGGAAGACGCGAAAACCTGCGTGGAGGATTTGGGGTTTTTAATTGTTGCTGTTATTACTTATTTATTTCCTCATCTCTGCGGGCAGCGGACAAGGCGATGGGGCGATGCGGGGCCGGCCGTGCCCGGGCGAGCCAGGCGGGCGCTGCCCCTTGGCGGGGCGGGGGTCCCGCTGGGCTCCGGCTCTGCCCTGCCGCTGCCCGGCCGTGACCCTGGCAGAGCCCAGCTCCAGCCGCCTCGGCGTGGGGAGGCTGTGCCGCGCTTGGGAAATGCAGCAGCGATCGCTCCTTCCCTCCCTCCCTCCCTCCCTGCCCGGGGGGGGTGAAGTGCGAGGCAGCGGGAGGAGCCGTGCGTGTGTGTGTGTGTGGTGTGTGTGTGTGTGTGTGTGTGTGCGAGCAGCGCCGTGGCCGCCGTGTTTCCTGGTGCCTGCTCCCTGACCCCAGTGGCAGCCCCGATCACTGCACCGCCTGGCCCGCCCTCGCCGCCGCTCCCGCAGCCGCTCCCGCAGCCGGACGCGGAGCCGGAGCCGGAGCCAGGGCCGCCGCCGCCGCCGGGCGCCGCCGCGGGGTCGGGCGCAGGCTCTGCCCCGGCCGCGCCCCCGCAGCCCCATGGAGCGGCCCCGCTGCCCGCGCTGAAGGCATCCCCGACCCGCCCGCAGCGGCAGCCGGCGGAGGGAAGGTGAGCGGCCCCGGGCCGGTGTCGGGAGCAGCGGGGCACGGCGGGGGCAGCGGCGCACAAAGCGGCGGGTTAGAGGTGCCGTGTCATGGGCGAGAGCGGCGGAGGGAGGCGCGGAAGGGGGGGGGGGGGGAGGCGGGCAGGAGCTCCGGCGGCGGCGGCGGCGCCGGGTCCAGCCTCCCGCAAACAATAATGAGGATAAACCCGGCCGGCCGCGCTCCCGCCGCGACCGCCCGAGCCCGCCGGGTCGGGTCGGGTCGGGTCGGGTCGGGTCGGTGCGGCGGCAGCGGCAGCGGCAGCGGCAGCGGCGCTTCCCCGCAGCCGAGGCGGCGATGTCGGCGGCGCTGAGCGAGGCTGCCCTGCCCCGCTCCGCTCCCCAGGCCGTGCCCCCGCTGCCCTCCGCCGCTGCCCGCCCGGCCGCGGGGCCGGCTGGGGGCCGGCGGCACCGGGGGCGGCCCGGGGGCGGGGGCGGCGTGCGGGGCCGGCGCGGGGTCGGGGCGGGGGGCGCGGCGGCGGGGCCGGGGCCGGGAGGGTAGGCCGGGGAGCATTGTGCTGGCTGGGGCCAGCGGGCGGGCGGCAGCCGGCGGGCGCAGCGCCGAGCAGCCCGGCGGGCGCGGGGACGGCGCTGCCAGCGCAGAGGGAGCCGGGGATGGGGGCGAGGAGCGGGGAGGGGTGGGGGGACGTGCCGCAAAAGTAAGGAGGGAAAGGCGGGTCGGTTCGGCGTTCCCCGGCGGAGTTGCCCCTCGCCCTTTCGCCGGCAGAGAAGCCGCTCTGAAACCCCGATCCCGGAGGCCTCAGACGCTCGGAACCTTCGGAGGGCTCGGGGGCGCGGTGCGGGGGTCGGCACGGCCGGAATAAAAAGCAGCGGGCATCACCCGCCCGGCCCCGCCGCGCTCGCCCGCGGCTGCCGTGGAGTTGGCGGCATCATCCCTCCCCCGAGCATCCTCCCCCCCGCAACCATTCGGGTCCGTGGCAGCTGCGGGCACGGGGGAGACGTGAACTTTGTGCGGCGCGGCACGTAGGGCGCAGACAGGGCAGGGATGCCCCCCGGTGCCGCGGGGCGGGGGCAGGGCAGGGCAGGGGGCGCGGGGCGGGGGCTGCGGCACACGCCGGGACGGGGCCGCGCCGGTGCCATTGGCCACCCGGAGCCATCAATCAGCGCAGGGCGAGCCCGGCGCCCCGCGGGGCCGCGGCCGGGGCGGCCCGGGAGCCGGCGGCGGGCGGAGGTGGGCAGCGGCCGGAGGCCAGGTACCGGGGGGTGGGCGGCGGGGAAAACGGGGCGGAGGAGCCGCGGGGTCCGGCGGCCCCGCCGGACTCGATGGGCGGCTGGAGCCCGGAGTTGTCCGCAAACTGCAGCGTAGCATCTCGGGGACCGTGGGGCCGCTGCCGGATCCCCGCGGGGCCGGGGAGAGCCCCGGGGGTACCGGGGGCTCCGGGGGCCGAGGCGCAGCCCCGGGTGGGCACAGCGTGCCGTGCCGTGCCGTGCCGTGCCGTGCCGTGCCGTGCCGTGCCGTGCCGTGCCGTGCCGGAGTAACAGCGCCGGGATAGTGGATGTATCCACACAAGGTGTTGACACGGGGTTAACCCTTCCCGGCTCTAGCCTTTCAGCCTTTTCCGCTCCAGCCCCAGCCCCAGCTAGAGGCAAATTTTTGAAATTCAGATGAGGAAGGCGTAAATATTTTATTTGGGGAAATGGGTTTTTCGCCTGCCTCCGTGTGCGTGTAGGCACGCAGAGCTCCATTGAGTGTCTCTCCGTGCAGTGCTACGTTCCGCTGAAAAGGAGTTACCTGTGCAGGTTTCCTGGCAGTTCTTTGACAGGGCGGCAGGGTACAGGTTTGCAATTAGCTGCAGCTAAGTTTGGGCCGGCCCCGTTCCGAAAAAGTGCCGGTTTGTACCTGTAACGCTGAGCAGATGTGTACAATGGCACATCTCCTGTCTGCCTGCCGCTACAAATACACGCTGGAAAAGGATAACAGCCTGTGTCTGGGAAAAAGGCAACGTGCTGGGAAAAAAATCATCCTGTGGGTTTTTAATACAGTCATTCTTCTTTAAAAGTGCCTCGAAAGGCGTGGAAGATATTACATGTTGTGTTACTTGATAGATGGGAAAATCCAACTTATATTTTTTCGTACTCATCTCCTGTGTGTAACCTTCAAGTAGTGCTCATAGTTGGAGAAAGAAGAACGGTAGCGATTCGAAGAAGTCTTTTTTAATTTCTTTTTTTTTTTTTTTTTCCTAATCTTGGGCCTAAGATACATTTGTTTTAAAGTTGTGAAGCGTTCAGCTTCTTTCTTCTATTTTCTTCAGAGACGTTCACAGTCAAGAAGGTAATAATTAGATACTTCTGATAGTTGAGCTGTAGTACTCTATGGAGTATGGAATGGAAATTAAGGGAATTGACACAGAAGCCAGCTTCAAATTATAATTTTTTTTTATCCCCAGTCTGGCATTTGTTGTTGAATTTCATTTTAAAAGGATGCTTTGTTCAGCTCTGTCTCAATTTAAGTAGAGATTTATTTTTAAGATTAAAGATTAGAACAATGGGAAGCAATTGCAGCTTATACACTCATAATCTTACTGAGAGTCAACTTTAAAGTATTTAATACAGCTATTTAAGTGTCCTCTTGTCATTTGTTTTATGCCAGTTAGTTGTAATTTCTTTCTGTAACACGGACTGTTACAAACATTGTAAAAAAATGCCTATTATCTTTATGTATAATTCATTCTCATGAACAAATTAGATTTTTTTTTCCATGAGTGAACTATAATATGAAATTTAATGTTCTGACCTTTCTTACGCTGGGTTGCTGAAAACAGTATCATTTAGCTTTTCTGAAAGCCCAAGCATAATTCTTGTTGTTGGTTTAATATATTGTTTCATGTTGTTGCTTTTAATTGCGGAAAAAAAAAATTACATCACACATGTAATTTTCACACGGCTTTTTAATATATGCAGGCTCTAAAGTTCTGGCAGTGTAAAAGAAAAACTCTATTTTTATTTTTATTTATTTTTTTTTCCCCGGGAGCTCTGATGGCCAGCATTCTGGTTAATGACAGTCATTTTTTTCTGGCAGGAAGATGTTTTCATTTGTATTTACTTTTCAGTACAGGGCAATTATGCTGCTCTGCAGTCGTGCACTCTTTTCCCTAGTTTCTGTCTCAAAGAACTGCAGTGCTCGGAACGGGACTGCAGTCTGAAGCAGGTGTTGTGTTTTACTGTTATGCAAAACAACACTAAAATATAATTGTGAAGGAAATTCAGGAAACAGCTGCAAACTTGGCATGGTAACCACCACCACCACGTTCTGTGAGCAGTTGTTGCAGCATCTTAATGTTGCATCTAGCACAGCAAAGATTTGCTCCAGAAGAGCTCACCATCGCTGATTTTTGCTGCTGAAGCCTTGTTCTCACAAGAGAGGTCCACCAGGTCTCACAGGGGAGAACCAGACCGTAACCACAGTTACAATGCTGTACCATCCCTAGTGACAGCTTTTTTTTTATGTTTTAGTGTCATCTTATTTTTTTTTTTTTTTTAAATATACTTTTTTTCCCTTCCAATGCTAAAGAAGATGAAGGATAGAATCCAGTTACGGGAATGAAGGTTGCAGAATGTCTTAACCCGCCTAACATATGGAAGCCTACGTAGGCCTGAGGTGGTAAAATAGTAAAATAAATGGCCTATAGCAGGCCATCTGCCATTTGCAGAGCGTTTTCATCGTGCTTCATGCCAAACTGGGAATTAGTCTTTGTATTAAAAATATATTCTGAATGCAAATCAAAGATTTCAAACGCTTAGTGTTACACATGGCGAACACATTTCTATCCGGGAGCTAGAGAAGTCCAGGAAAATTGCACTGCAAAAATACTGCTTGGTTTGGTGCTCGGGGCTCTCAAGTCATTCTCTTCCCTTTCCCATCTCTTTGTCTTCCCGGTGAGGCGCTGATTTACTTTTGTAAAATGCACTCCAGATATGAGAAGTCCTCTCTTGCATGTGGCAGCCAAAGGGAGGAATATCAATGGGCTTTGAGCGATCTCATCCGAGTCCTCCCAGCCAGTGCAGCCTGTCCCAGCTGAGGATCTGCCTCATGAACGGGCCTTTGAAAGAGTTGCTCGTCTTCAAAGTACTCCTCGAACGCCAGCTGATCAATTTTCACGGAGTCCCCGTGAAAGGAAGGCAGCTGAGGTATCCTCAGTTCGTGGACTGAAGGAATCGAAGCTTAGGTTTTTGCGGAGCGTGTTTGGGAGGTTTCTGACTCCTGGGCTGTGCTAATATTCCAGTGCACATCCAGTCCTAAGGCAACACATGTTTGAGAGCACCCTGAAGAAGCGAAAGATCGGGATGCTTAGGGAGGGAAGAGCCTATTTCTTTCATCTCGGGCAGAAATATTTACGTGTGAAATCGCGCTGAAGTCAGACAAATCGTTGTCGCCTGGTAGCAGTGAATCCAAACCAGTTTCAGTGCCAATAATGTGGATATTTTGTTAGCATTGCCTCGCCTTCCTCTGGATACATAAACGCGCTGGTTCAGAGGTATTTGGGCGTACCTTTTGCTGTGCAATTGTAGCATGTTCTTCACATCAGTTTCTTGCAAGTCCCTCGGTTTTGTTAGTGTTCTTAAGCTACAGAAGAGCCTTGAAAACAAGCGTGCGTTATTTGTGGAAAGTCATTTGTCCTTCAGGAAGCTGAGTCCACTTGTGAGTTTTCGTGGTTGCAATTGACACAAGATGTTATTTAAAATAAAGGACATGAAATGGGGAGAATTTAACTGGAGCTTTCAACACAGTCATTTTATTCCCCCTTCCCCCACCCCCTGAAGATAAAGCCTCACTTTAAGCATTCATCCTTTGGATGTGTCTAATGATGATGGAGTTGGATGATGAGGTAATTAAAAAAAAAAAAAAAGTGAATAGTAATGGGTAAGAGAGGGGTGATGGGTACACAAGAATATAAAAAAAAAAGATCTCAAATCTGAATGGAAATCGGGAGAGTGTAGAGTGCTAGGTCTGTGTGTGCTCACACCTCGTGGCTTACAGCAGCGTGTGCTGTGCTTCTCTCCTGGCAGAGGTCACGGAGTTGATGCGGAGCTGCTGGGAGTCAGGAGCTGCCCGGAGCACAATGCCCTACCCTGCCCCTGGCCTTGGGAAGTTGTGAGCTGCTCATGTCCATAAGGAGGAAGAAGGATGGCTCATGGAATTCCTTCACAAGGCAAAGTTACCATCACGGTGGATGAGTACAGCTCCAACCCGACGCAGGCGTTCACGCACTACAACATCAACCAGAGCCGGTTCCAGCCTCCACACGTGCATATGTGAGTACTGCCCAGCTGCCTGCCTGCCTGCTGTGTGCCTGCCTGTGCCTGACACCCAGCGCTGCTTGCTGCTCCACCACGGGGCTGAAAACCGGGGCAAAGTTGCTTAGTTGGCCACGGGAGCTAAGAGGCAGGATGCTTATCGGGTTTCTCTTGAGGGCTGAGGAGCCCAGCTCCATCCTCTCCCATGTTCTCGAGCTTGTCACTTCACTGATCTCGCTTTAACTCGCCTGAGGGACCCGTTGCTTTAAGATTTAAGCTCCCTTCCCCCCCCCCCCACAGCAGCTTACACTCAGCTGCGAAATGGGTCTAATTGGGACTAATTGTCCCCCCCATCAGTGAATCCTTTGTCCTCCTGGTCGCGAGTGGAATGTGGAATGCGGCACACGTTCCACTCGCAACCTGCCAGCACAAAGGAGCCGGGGGCTGCCCCGCAGCTCCTCCCGAGATCCGCAAGAAGTCTCTTTTAAACAGCAGCCCCAAACCAACTCTGGAAACCATGGGGAGCTGGAGGTTCCTTCCCTCACCTCGTTATTCCTGGGTATTGCTGCACCCAGGTACAATGGGCTGCTTGCTTGGCGAAGAGCTAAGTGCCAGCTTCAACTCTGAATTTCCTTCCCATTGTTTTAGTGGGGTTTGATCTTTATCTGTTATTTATGTGAAGGTTCTTTTTCTCCTGGCGTTAATAGACTGAAAAGCACGTGAAGCTAAAACAAAGCCGACATCTCTTGACATCCTGCGAGCCATTGTTAGGCAGGATTTTGAACCATGTCACACTATTGAATTTGATAAGGATTTTGCATAATAAGGGGGGAAAGTTGTATGGTACTTCATTGCATTTTTGTTATGTAGAAGCCTGCCGGAAGAGTCACAATGTAGGAGTTCAGCACCTTCTAATAGGATTTCGTGTGGTTACAATGTTCCTAAAGGCAACTTTAGGAAGGATGCTGGAGAGTCTCTGTCGTGCATTCACTTTTCAAGGTGAAAAACATTCCATTAATTACATTTGATTTATTACTACCGCGATGATGTAACTTTGAATTTAGAAACATTTCCATGTCCTGATTCACTTTTCAGACCTTTGGTCAGCACATTTCTGCTGCGTGTTTTGCACTCCAGGCTGTCCTTCTGACATTAAGTATAAATCTTATTGAGAGAATGAATTCAAAGCAAACAAAAGAAAAGCAGAAAGCAGTTTTAAGGAACCCCTTCCTATTGACATTGACTTCAGTGGGAGCTGAATTTAGGACGAAGTGTGGTGTTCCACACTGTAAAAATTGTTCATGCTTTGTTTAAAACTCTCACAAACAAACAGGCACTCCTCCAAAGGACAGTGTCTCTCTAAAATGGTACTGACTTGATGGGTTTCTTCAAAGATACTTGCTTGGAAAAAGTGTGTAGCTGAAATAAAAGCTGAAACTTCAAGGTACGGTACAGTGACAGCATTTTAAATAGTTTTTGATTTAAATACTGCAACTTTCCTAAAATCGGAGGTTTGGTTTCAGTGGAGGGTGTGGCACATGAAAGGGAGATCAAAAATTCGAAAAGTTGGGAATGAATTAGTATCAGGTTCACTGTGGAAGCAGACAGAAATGTTCAAGTGCAGGAGCTGAGTTCAGGTATTGGTCTGGAGAGCAAATGACAGATTTTAGAAAACCTGTTGGGAAAGGAAAGAGGGCATCCTAGCAGGTGGGTAGAGGAAAGCAAGGAAGTGAAGATATGGGTGTGCTGAGGGTTTGTGTGATGTCAGAGCAGCAGAATTGTTTCTGGGGAGGGGAGACTGGATTATGTGGCAGCTTCAGATGGAAGCTTTATTTGTCTTCTTAATGTAAGGGAAGTTTTGTGTGTTTATCTGACAGAGTTTGTCATCAAGTGAGAAATCTTAAGAGAAAATTGATAAAAGCAGTATTAACAAAGAAACCATGATCTTTTTACCCTTTATATCTCTGTTAGTGCCACATTGCTGCAGCCACCACGATCGATATGATTTGGTTTTACAGTCTGCTTTTCTTTGTTGCTGTCTTTTAAAGTAATGCATGTGTGTGGTTTGTTAGTTTCTTTTTATTTGTTCTGTTGGTTTTTTTTCCCTTAAGAGAGAGTTTGAAGAGGCTTTATTCTCTAGTGAGAAATTTATTTCAAAGATCATGGGATGAAGGGAAATTAGTAAAGGAACATGGGAATTTTGTGACATGTATGTGAGTAGCAGGGCAATCTATTGCTGCAGAATCCTGCTGCATGCCACAATTCAGTAGCTTAGGAGCAGTGTTCTTTGCTAAAGAACACTTTAGCACTTTGTGTTGTTTTTAGAAGGGATTTCTTTATGGATCTGCATCTTGGTGTGCAAAGGTCAGAACGGGTTTCTTGAGCCATGTGCAAGGTCCTGTGTGCTTGGGGCTGAGCTGATGTCCCACAGAGTAAAGGAGAGTCCCTGGAAGGGCACCAGCATCAGCCTGCTCACATGGCTTGGGCTTTTTCTCCCACTTTGATTTTCATGTAGTTCAATCAGCTGGGAGAGAGTTCTCTTATCTTTATAGGTATTATTATTATTATACCAGCACTCCTTAGTCAGTTTTTTAAAGCCTACTGTCAGGTATGCTTGCAAACATGAACTGTTTATATAAATATGAACTGTAAAAAGTGTATTTATTACAGCTCCCCCCTTCCCTTGGGCTGGCAGCAGCAGCAGTTTTGTCAGTATCACTTCTGAATCAGTTTGTCCAGCCGTTTTGTTTCATTGCATTTCTCTACTCATTAATGTTTGAACAGGTATTCTGAAGGCAATTTTTGCTGAGCAGCTGTTTTGGGGTACAATTTTAAATATTATTTTGTCATCTTGAAGCGATGCTCCCACCCACAACTTTCTGACTGTTGGAAAGTCTTTGTATTTGAATGCTTTGTCCAATTAATGTTTACTTTCAGTTAGTCTTAATTAACTGCATCATCTTAGTTCCCTGCTTTCGAGGGCAGCGGCAAAATAATAAATAACAACTATAATATGCTGCCCTGTGCTTCATGTTGATTATTATTCTTTGGAAAGTTTTCCTTCTTTCAGGCTTTTTTTTTTTTTTGTCAAGAATTGTGACTTAAAGAGGGAAGTGCTTCTTGCTCCTTAGGTGTATAAGTGTGTGTTTGAGGAGGGATTTTTTTTTTGTGTGTTTGTTTGTTTGTTTTAAAAATCAAACCAGCTTTTAAGGCTGTTTAGACTTTTGAAATATTCTGTATGAGGCTGCTAGCAGTGGTACCAACAATACCAGTGAGCAGCAGTAGGATGCAGGCTGGGGACAAATTCGAATTAAAAACTACTTCCTTAGGTTTTAACCAGACAGAAAAATCTTCCTGTTTAGGTACAACACCCCATTTACTTGCAGGGGAGGAAAAAAAAAAAAAAAAAAAGAGAAGAGTGAAATAAACCTTGTGTATCTGTTAGGGAAAATGCCCCTTTGGACAAGCTTCTCTGGTGAGGAGGAGGGAGTTTTGTGAAGATAAAATAGCTGTAGCCTGAGCTGCTGCAGGCTGAACCTTTTAGAAGAGTTATTTAGGTTTCCTCTGGTCTCTCCAGCATGGCCTGGTGGTTTTTTTTAGGGTAGTTTGAATGCATGTTAACACTTTGTTATGGTTTAAATCCCATAGTAGGGGGGTGAGAAAGACAGAAGTTTCTGTGCCAGAGCAGAAGTCCTCGAAGTAAATTTATTCATACCTGGAGATATATTTTTCAATCTGTAACTATATAATTTTACTGCCTTTTCTGTGCTAGAGCGATCCCCCATGTGAATATTCTTATTTTCAAGCAAGGAGTATAAGCAGAGTTTTGTATTGGTAGGAATACGTGTCTGGTTAAGTAAAGTACGTAAATGTCTGTGTGTAAATGTGTATATAATAATAATAATAATAATACTACAACCACAGCTATTTGATAACAGAATAATAATAATAATAATAATAACACAGCTATTTGATAATAGAAGAAAAAAACCTTTCAACTGTGATGAAACCTTACATTGTTAGGACTCAGAGATCTTATTAGGCTACTAACCTTGACAGAGAGGATCTTGGGTTTTTTTTCTTTTTTTTTTCTTTCTTTTTTTTTTTTTTTTCCTTTGGGGAAACCATCCTGCATTTAATGGATTTTATAAACTCCCACTGAGATTAGTGGGAAATCATGCATTTGATTTGCAGTACCCTCGATTTTTCTTGTTTCATGCAAGGTGTGTGATATTTAGCGGGAGGGAAAAAGAGTTGGCATTAGCAAAATATGAACTCATTTGACATTTACAGAAAAGTGGAGCTGGCACATGTAATATTATTGGTTGGGGGAATAAGAGATTCAGTCTTACACCAGTCAGCTGTACCTGGTGTGACTGGGCAGGCTGTTTCAGCTGGTGCTGGTGTGACAGAGTTGTTAGAGTTTGGCTGGAAATTGTTGCTCTGGCCATTAATAACACTCCTTTTTTTTTTTTTTAATTATTATTATTTTTTTTATTTCACCAAAACATACACAGCTTATAGGTTAAACCATACAGGTTTCTTTACAGTACTTATTTTTCTAAACAAATCAGTGCTCTCTGAAACAATCAAGTGACATTTAAGGTCCTGTTGTGAAAACAGGAGTACTTTGAGTGAGTGCACTTAGAACCCCAGTGCTACTTTCTGATTTTCTCCTGGGCTCCTGGCTCCCCACCAGCTTGCCTTGGTGCAGGTTTAGTCTCCTGTTATGGGTTAACATAGCTTGAATTTTGTTGGAAAAGACAAACTTATTAAAAGTTAGTTTTTTAAGTGGTTTGATTACTGGGAAAGTAGAATGCGACTTGGTAATACTTATGTAAAGCTGAGAAGGGGTGAGAGGTTTTTTTTACCTTTAAATTACCTTTAAATAGTAAAACTGACTGAAATTACAAGCTTTATCCTTTTATGTTAAGTGTAAGAAAGTGAAAACTTGTAGAAAAAGAAAAAAATGTTTTAAAAGTTTCATTTGTTTCATTTCTTTCCTTTTTTCACATTTTTTATCCTTTAAGTGTGTATAAATAAACTATCTTTGTAATTTGAAAATAAGCCTGTTTTACTCTTTATATTCTCCTAGTCACATAAAACATAATAAGTAATAAAACCATCACATTAGACATGTGCCACATCACAGAGACATGTGCCTGTCTGTGTGTGTGTGTGTGAGGATCTCTGCCATCTTACTGATTTTACACTGTTCAAAGTTACTTGTGCAAAAAAATGTAAACAACACAAGAGTTCTAAACTTAAATTTCATGTGTAAAACGAAAATAGCTTTTTAAAGAAGCTACACTTACTTGGGGTGCTGGAGTGGGGAGCATACTAAAAGTGTTCACACAGTGGTGATGTAAGGCTGGGGAATGACAGTGTTGTAATTAAC
This sequence comes from Phylloscopus trochilus trochilus, assembly GCA_016584745.2. Taxonomy (NCBI): domain Eukaryota; kingdom Metazoa; phylum Chordata; class Aves; order Passeriformes; family Phylloscopidae; genus Phylloscopus; species Phylloscopus trochilus. Next base: position 2,418,169 of record WQNJ02000001.1, read on the forward strand.
ATTCAAATTTAGCCCCCTCCTATTATTATACATTATTATATATATACAGTATTATTATTACATTAATATTATTATTATACAGTGCAGTCATCATATGCTAAGCACTCTTGAAAAATTGATTAAATTTCTGACCTTTCTTTTTGTCAGTGTAAAAAAGAATAGTACCAACCTATCTTTAAAAAAAATGGCCTAATGTCCCTGGAAGGCTAGTGCTGTATAAGTGTCATTATTGTTGTTATTGTTAATAATAATAATAATGATGATGATGATGCAGGACAAGTTTAAAATAATTTTTTTTTTGTCACAGTTGCCCTTTTATTACTGTCTTTCCACATTGCTCTGCCCTAAGACAGAAGCCAGGTCTGGTTTCAATTGGTGGTAAAGCCTTTCCCCCTCGTGCTAGTGGGAGCAGGCTGCCAGAGCAGTCTCTGTGCCTATCAAAATCAATCCATCAGTCCCTCAGTGTGAGGCAGCAGCCTTCTGCAGCCCCCACGTGCTGCCTGAATGAGGAGAGCTGTGCCTGGGGGTTACTCAAAGGGCTGCAAGGGGGGGGAAATCCCTTGCTACAGGGAGAGGGATCAGTTCAGTGCTGAACCTGCTGCTCCCCAGCTGCTCCTTCCTGCCCCTGTGCCACACGCTCTGCCAGGAGTGCTGGCTGAGTCTTTGGGAGGCTGCTGGGGGCTCTGGGGCTCTGAAACTGTCCAGGTTAGAAATGTCCAGGTAGTGGGGGTGGGAGTTTTGGTTTGGATGGATGGTGGTGTTCCTTTCTCCTTTCTCCTTTCTCCTTTCTCCTTTCTCCTTTCTCCTTTCTCCTTTCTCCTTTCTCCTTTCTCCTTTCTCCTTTCTCCTTTCTCCTTTCTCCTTTCTCCTTTCTCCTTTCTCCTTTCTCCTTTCCCCTTTCCCCTTTCCCCTTTCCCCTTTCCCCTTTCCCCTTTCTTTTCTCTCTCCTCTCTCCTCTCTCCTCTCTCCTCTCTCCCCTCTCCCCTCTCCCCTCTCCCCTCTCCCCTCTCCCCTCTCCCCTCTCCCCTCTCTCCTCTCTCCTCTCTCCTCTCTCTTCTCTCTTCTCTCTTCCCTTCATTTCCCTTTTCCCTTTTCCTCTTCTCCCTTTTCCCTTTTCCCTTTCCCCTTTTCCCCTTCTCCCTTTCCCTACTTCCAGTGGTCTCTCTCTCTCAGTGTACCTCACCAGTGGAGGGTCACAGGAACAGCCAGCCCAGGGAGCTGGCAGTACTGTGCTTATGGATCCACCAGTGGGCAGGGATAGAAGGAAGGGGTTATTTGTTCACCTTTTGTGCAGAAATAAGGCTGATGAAGATTTTCATTGATGAAAATTGTGCTGTTGTGGAGTCAGTCTAGCTGCTGTTGGTAAACCCTGAGAGGGAGAAAAAAAAAATGTTTTTTATGTTCATGTGTGTTGGTGTTCTTTAATGCTGCATTAACCATGCAGAGAAGCCTTCAGGTAACACACACTTTTATCTGTAAGGCCTCATCTCAGTAGCTGAGGAGTATAAAAGGAAATTTTCATTACATGATCTGACTCTCTGCTTGTAGTGTGAACTTGTGGGGTTCATTTAGTGGTCAGTCAGTCATACTGAGACACAGCTGACTTGCACTTCCCTGTCCATGTGCAACACACAGATGTGTTCTTACCTTTTGGGAGATGTGTGATGGGATCTGACCAGGATTGCTTTTTGCAGCAGTGCCTCCTGCCACAGCGCCATGTGCTGGAGGGAGGCTGCTCACCCAGGAAGCTCTTTGCTGTGAAGTAGTTTGACAAAAAAGATGGATTTATGTCACAATCAGGATGTTGTACTGTCACTGGAAACTTGTTAATTTCTTTTTTTTTTTAGATATCAGGGCAGTAGGGATATTGTTGTGGAAGCAGCAGATTCTTGCTTTTATTTAGTGCTCGAAGGGTGAGATACAATCTGTCCTGTGAAACAACTTCTAGAGCATAGATTTCCAAACAGAGTTAATAGCTAAATTTGCAGGCCCCACACTGCAAAGCCCACTGGAGAATTTTTGGCTAGTGGTTTTCTCCTAGTGGCAGGGTGATGCTGGTCTTCCCTGACAGCAGTGAGCCTGTTCCCTTTGCCTGTGGCACATGGCTATTCTAAGGAAAGTGCTGCAGCTACCTATCACACACTCTACTCCTTTCTTTTACAAACCCTTGCTAGATTTTTTTTTTGTTGGACAAATAAGCAAAAGGAAAGCCCTATAAACAATGTGAGTTTAGATGGCTATGTTATATGTTAAATTATTACATGCAGCTTGCTTATGTTTGATGCAAGACTATTTCAGAAGTGATCAAGTGTTGGTCATGGACACTGTTTTTTTTGTACAGTGTTGGCATGGTGATTTTTTGAGTTTACATTTCTGATCTTGAGCTCCCAGAGGTGACTTAAGTTTGGAGTCAGTTGCCTAACACTGGTATCCATGGAAAAATTCAGAAATGGAGGGCTCGTGTGTCACCCTCTCAAAGGAGCACTTGAACAGTTTGGCTTTGAATTCTGTAATATGCCATGATGTAACTTGAGAAAATAAACGCTTTTAGGCCCAGCAGAAGTGCAGTGAGGCAGGGACATGCCTTAAAACTTGCGTCTCTGAGCAGTGAGCTTGTGAAGTTACTGCTGGGAAGGCAGAGCCCACCTTGGTGTTGGGATTACCTGCATTCCCTCAAGGGACAGTGCTGGCAGGGAGAGGGCAGTGCCAGTGCTGGGTAGGGAACCTCCCCCCCAGCCTTGCATGGGAAAAATCATCCCCTGCATAATTCACACCAGGTTTCCCCATGTCCCTGGAGTGGGTTTTCCAGCAAGTTGTGAGGTTTGGTCCTTGGAGCAATGACTTCTTGTTTCCAGTGGCTTGAATCATACTTGGCACAGGCAGCTGGAGTTTGATGGACTTCATCGAGGTTGTTTCTGCTTGCAGAGGGCCTGAGAGTGGCTCTCAGGTCTGCTCTGGGATGTGAACACGCAGAGCAGTGCACAAGGGGCTGTCTTTTGCATAGGCATGCACGTATTTCACAGCAGGTGCTGCAGAAGATACAGACAGCTTGCTTGATGGGCTTTGGAAATTCAAGCCTTACCCATTTGCTTGCAGTTTTGATGTGGGCCAGCCATTAAGATCTGCAATTTTTAGATGGTGTATTGCAGTTTTGTGTTGCTGCGTGGTTGCTTTTAATTAGGAGGAAGCTGTGGCTGAATTATGGCTTTGTTTAGGCTGGATTATCAACTCCAACCATTAACCTGGCACTGCCAGGTCCACCACAATGTAAACCAATATGTTAACTGCTAAAGATATTTAAAGAAAAATCCAGTAAATCAAGATCGCATGAAATAAAACAGCCAACATGTGTGCATTTAAAATACTGAAGTCAAACCAGTCCTCTCCTGTGGTCGATGAGGCTGGGCTCCATTCAATGGTTTTTATTTTGCTACCTTTTTCAAATAAAAAGTTAGGGTAGGATAATCTTGCACCCAGTAACATTTCTGGAGCTGTGGTTGGAGTAGAAAATGGCAAGTCTGGATCCCAAAAAATAAAGTTTAGGTACCTGGTGTTGTAGGTACCTGGTGTTGTAGGTACCTGGTGTTGTAGGTACCTGGTGTCACTTTATTTATCTCCTGAGGAGTTGACCATAAAGCTTGGTCACAACCTGGATAACCTGGAGGTTTCTCCCAGCACAGGAGCTGTTTGTGTCCTGCAGGATCTGCTGCTGCTGGCTGTCACAAAGTGTTGGTGGGTGAGCAGTGCTGCAGTGGGGCAGGGGGGGTGGCTGGAGAGCAGGTCAGCTCAGAATCCCCAAATACCAGTTGTCACCCTCATAACTGATGGGTCAGGCCCATGTTATTTCTGCTGCCAACAGACTTCACCTGTGAACTCTCCACTGTAAGAGAGATGCTTGCCCTTATTTTTACATGCCCTATTTTATAATGGGCATATTTTCTAAATTTAAATCATTATGTTGAGGGGAGTGACAAATAAAATCCCAACTGTTTTTTTTTTTTTTTTTTTTTTTTTTTTTTTTTTTTTTTTTTTTTTTTTACTGAAAGATCATTTAAATTACTGTGCTGTGTGGTGTCTTGCAAGGTTTGTTTTTGTCACAGGTTGTGGATTTCATATTCCCAGACCCTCTCTTCTTTGCATCCTGGCTGACATTAGGGCTACAGAGATTCTTCTGGATGTTGACAGGAAAAAAAAAACAAAACAAAAAAACCCCCAAACAACAACAACAACAACAACAACAAAAACACCACCAAAAACCAACACAAAAAACCCACAAAAAACCCAAAAAAACCCCCCAAAACAAAAAAACCCCAAAAAACACAAACAAACAAAACACCCCCCCCAAAAAAACCAAAAAAAAAAAAAAAAAAAACCACAAAAAAAAACCCCACACAAAAACCCCCCAAAACAAAACAAAAAAAACACCAGCACCAGAGGCTTCCTTGCAGCAGAGTCTCCACTTACTGTAGTGGGCATTAACTTATATCCAGCACATTAGACTTAAAAGCACACAGCCATTACGTGTAGTGCTCCCTTCCCAGGAGGGCAGCAGATGGAGAGAGGATGGGGGAGGGAAGGAGGAAGGAGTGTGATAGAGGGGCTTGGTCTGATGTGTTTGTAAGCCAGGAAACTTGCTCTTTACCACATTTACAATTTCTCTGGGATAAGGAATTGAGTGGAGTGGCTGTGAGCGTGAAGGTCAGCACATTACTCCTAAATGTTTGGCTGTTGCATCAGTTTATGGGGAGGAAAAGGTGCTGGCCCAGTATATCTTCTCTCCTGTTCCTTTTATACAGGCAGCACAAAGAAAAAAAAAAAAAGTCATTACTTTTTAATTACTCCAGGCTTCTTTGTTTCTTAAAGCACGTTCACTTTTGGCCAGCAGTGAGCATTAACAATGGGTTATTTGCTTTCCTGTGAATGGTGAAGGAGTAGTTTTGGGGAAAATGGTGTTACAGAATTAAAATTTTATGTCACCCAGCATATTTAATGAATAGGAGCCTTGTCCTGTACTTGTAAAGTGCAGTGATTAGTGACAACATTATTGCTTCCAGTGGGACAGGACCTGCCACTTAAAAATACCAGATGAGTGGCTCCCTCAATTTTAAGCAAGGATTCCTTTAAGGACTTATTTTCTCTGGTTGTTAGCAATGTACATATGAGATTATGATAATTGACAGATATTAAGGAAGCGGGAAATTCTGTCTTTGTGGTGTGTTTATTTTGTAAATTTAAAGTCATCCAGGCATTCACTTTTCCTCTTGGTGGAAAGCAGTGAATAAATTAAAATTAAATAAATACACAATTATATATGAAAAAAATTATATACAACCCGTGTGTAATCTTTGAATTACTTCAAAGTTTTTATACATAATTGTTTCATTTTGATTATATCTCTCTTGACATTAGTTTGATTTTCTATCATCTTGTTCGTTAAACAGGGTTGTTTGCAGCTTTGACAGGAAAGAATGTTTGCAAGAATTAATTCTGCTCTGCTCTCCATACCAATCTGTACCTTGAAAGTTTCCATTTGGGTTTTTGAGGGAGAGTTATGATTCAAATTGTAACTCGTTGAACGTTCTGGAGGTTGTTTTAATTGTTTGCATAAAGTTCTTAAGACTTTTTTTTTTTCTCCTAGAAATGGATAATGAGACTGCACAGATCAAATGCTTTAGGAGGAGTTTCAAGCACCCTCTGAGAATTAAGATGCTGATGGTAATGCCAGGGGTGGTATATGGTGTTTTTTCTCCCTTTTTTTTTTTATCTCCACGGTGACCTTTGGTGGTGTTCTGCTCAGCTACCCTGCATGGCTGCTTTCTGAGAGTGCTGCTGCCTTAATGGAAGGATCCCACAGGCTGCTCCTCTCAGAACCTGACACATCACCTTGGCAGCAAAGCACAGCCCTTTAACGCGCCGGGTTCTCATTTGCTGTTGGTTATCTCCCTCTATGCCTTCAGGAGGACAGCTCAGGTTAAAAATGTATGTGTGTAGCATGGAGACTTCATTTCCTTTGAGTGAGGACAGAAAGGAAATCCCTGGTCTCAAGGAATTAAAATGATCTATATTTAGGGGGGGATTGTGTTTTGTGTTCTGGCTCGTTCGTTTTGGATGTCGTCGCTACAGAGCATGTTTGATTCTGAAAAGAGTCCTTGCATCCAGTCAAGAGAAATATTGATTGAAGTGGAAAATTAGTTTTGGATCACCTGGCTTCCTTGGTAGTCCGTTCATGCCATCATTTCATACTGTCACTATTTTCAGTGAGTGTTCCCCTCAGAAGCTTTTAAAGGTGTCATTCTACAGCATGAGAAAGACTTCTTGTGAATCTTCTCGTTCAACGTTAAAAGGTATAAACTGAAACATGTAGAGCCAGAAAGTTGGCAGAGTTTTGGTTTTTTTTTTTTTTTTTTTTATTAATTAGTTCAAAATAAATGGGGTCCTACAGAAGATTTGGAATAAGACATGGCAATTTTCTGTCTATAAAGAGACGGTGCCATTTCTTTGAGTCCAGATATTTATATGATAAAATGCAGGAGGAATGTAGTGGAGATGACCAATACAGAATAAATATTGAGAAAGGTATAATGGAAAGGAAGCTGAGAAAGGTATAAATGATCTCAAATGCCCAGAAATAACCAGAGGTAAGATGTTGGCTTGAGGTGTAGTTCTTAGCACACCTTGCACCTGCAGCCATGTTTACTTTATTGCAATTTTACTGCCTGCATATATGTTTAAAGACTTTCCTGCCCTAGCATGAAGTGCAGCAGTGTGATAATATATCACAGTATTGCTGTGGCAGCAGTGTTGGAATCTGTTTTTCGTGTTTGTAGGTGTTTTATTATTTTCCTAGCCAAAAAGTTTTTTAGATTTTGAACTTCCAGACTTAGGCCTTGTAGTTGTTTGCACAGAAGCGTGGCCATGCTGACCAAGAGGTTGTTTATAGGAATTAAAGCAGAATTCTTTATTCTATTTTGTTGATTTTTGTGAGGTTTGTTTTGTTTTTTTTTTTTCCTTTTAAGGGACCAAACAGCTGTCAGTGGAGCAGAACTTCTATTTGTTTAGTGTGTTATTAGATAATGAGCTCTAAATGAAAAATCCAGCATCCTGCTATCTGTCCTCTGAGTCATCTAATCCTAAACCACATGCTCTGCATTCATACAGCATAGACAGTGCTGACATGTATGTTCCTAGAATTCATGGATTTTCCCCCCTCCTTTTATTTTCCAAACAGAAAAAAACAGAAATTTAAGAGTTAAAATGTTGATTCTGAAGTAATATTGTGTATCAGCTGCATGGGGAGTGGCCAACCTTCTGATTTTAGCACCCTCCCAAAAGCTGCAGAAGAAACATTCGAATGGAGCATGAAAAAATGTTCCTTGAACTGCCTTAGTTTGCACTTAGTTTACTCAAATATTTTGACCTGAAGCAGTGATAATTAAGAACCTAGGTATATGGAGGCTCTGTCTGGGAGAAGTATGGAAGAGAGAGTAAAATCTAGGCTGTCATAGATTAGCTTTAAAGAAGTGACTACACAGGGCACAGCAGAAACATTTTCCTATTTGCCTTACTTCTGCTGCTGCCTGTGTTTTTGAGATCCATTGCACAGCTACACTTGTATTTTCTCTGGGGAGCCTTGTGTCTGTGGTTTGGTTGTGTCTTCTGCAATGCCTGATAGAGCTGCCAATTGACCTGGCAGCTCAAATCAACTTAGGAGGTCAACTGTACAAAGGGGAAAGGAACCATATTCATTAACCCCCATGTATCTTTTGGTACTTAGCAAAGGTGGTATGGGTAATTACAGAGAAGACTTGAAGCTAAATTGAGACATTTTAGCTTGTATTTCCCCCACTGTGAGAATCTGACTTGGACACCAGTCCACATGTGCAATTTAAATAGGTCTGGGGTTTGCATCATAAATATGCACCGGATGCAGGGGAGAAAACCAGCACGTTCTCTCAGGATGCTGTTGGGGCCAAGCAGAATCTCATTAGGGACAACTTCAAAGATCAGTTCCTCATGTCCATAAAAACAAGTGTAAATTATCTTCTGTGAGCCTGCTGTTAGCAGTTGCACTGTTACATTATGCATGTAGCCTAGCCTGCACATGGTATCAACAAACTGCACTAGGTTTCATTAGGGTTTCATTTTTATGCAAGGCATGGCAACTTTGCTATTTATTGTTGTAGTTTTGGCTAATACAGTATTTGACTTAAAATTCCCTGCTATATTAGCTGTTATTAGTGAGTGTCACAGTATCTGAAAAGGACTTTTAAGGTTCTACAGTGCCTGTGTTTTTATAGAGGAATGGCATACAGACAATTCCCTGTATTGACAGCTTTACTTGCCTTCTCATTCTTCTGCTTCCTGCACTTAGAGAGGAGGTGGCTGATCCTGACCCTCTTGGAATGAAACTTGAAGGAGCTTTCAGTGATGCTGCTCTGCAGCACATGACTTAAATGTTTATGAAGATGATGAAGAGGGTAGAACTTCAATCCTGTGTGCTTTTGCTGGGCCACGTGCCCCACCATACACATTTGAAAGGCCAGTTTGTAATTGTTGGTGGGGAAGTGTTTTGAAATGCTGAAATGCAGCTTCTGTGCATGGAAGTGTTGTGACAAGTTTCTATGGGATCAACATTTTTGAGATTGATTGCCTTCACTGTCCTTGCAGAAAGAGTAAGATGCCGTGGAATACTCTCCCGAACTGAGCTATATTGCTAAAAAGGGTAAAATATTTAAATTTTTCTTTTCCTGTGGTATTTTTGCCTTTTTTTTGTACGGCTTAATCATTGATGAAAGGAAGCAAGCTAGTCAAATCTTGCCACTGCCTTCATAGATGATGTTAAATTCCTGACTGGGCCAGCAATCTGATTTGCACAGTGGTTGCACAAAGACCTTGTCTTGGTTTGGAAAGACAGGTATCTGCCAGGGAAAGCTGGAGTTTCCCTTGGAATGGGGAATGTAAACTCCTCACCCCTGCCAATTTATAATTTTGCAATTAAGGGCTTTCAGGCAAAGATTTGGGAATAGGAATAACAGTTCTTTATTAGGAATATTAACAATACAAATGTAGTAGAAAAATAAAACCACCCAACCAAACCAGCAAACAAACAAACAACAATTTTGGAGAACCCTGACAGAGTCAGAGCTACAACCTGACACCCTGTTGGTCAGGGTGTTGGAAGCAGTCCCAAAGTGAGTCCTCCCTGAGTGGCAGAGGTGGTTCTGGTGGAGCAGAGATGATCCTGTAGAACCAGAGTCCAGTGATGGTGAGAAGGGGTCCAGTCTTCCTCCAGGGATCAGGTGAAGCTGCATCCTTTCTTGTTCCTGTGTCTCAGTTTTTATCCAGGTAGGAATGGTTGGCTCCCCCCACTGGATGGAGCATCTCACAATGGGATGATGGAATGTGGATAGTCTATTCTGGGGAAGTGTTAATGGTCCATTAGCAGAAAATATCCCCCTGGAGGGAGGTGAAAGAGATAAGAAACACTGCCCTACTGAGTTTTGACAGTTGGCCCATTATCAGAAGACATCCACCCACCTTCTCCCAAGAGTAAAGAAGAACAATTCTCCAACTCCTTTCAGCAGATGAAATAGAATACACATTTTTGGTTCCATAACCCAAGACAGACCTGTAACTTGGGGCTCCTTTAGGCTGCTCAGACAAAGTTCTGGTGTAACATCCAGTGTGGCTTGAGTATGGCCACACTGTTGTTGAATTCACCATGCCAAGCATGGTTTGGTGAGAACTCCTTTGCCCTGCCTGTTTGGGGGTGGTGGTGGTGCTGGCTGGAGTAGCCCTTGCTGCTTTTTTCTGTTCACCCACGTCTCTGTGTCGTACCTGTGGCATAGTTGGGAATTCAGAGTAATCCCTGGAGTTTGATGCCCAGTTCAGCTCTCCAGCCCTGCTCACCATCTGTCCCTGGGAGTCCCTGAAGTGGGACCTGGGCACAGCAAGAGGGGACTGGGAGCTGCAGAGGTTGGCACTGGTGCTGAAAGGTGAGGTTACTGATCTGTATCCCTGCACAGATCAGTGGTGGCCCTGTGTTTCATGTGTTTGCAAAGGTGCTTCACGAGACACAGCTATGAAATGGCTGGTTTATGTTGTCTTGTGGTGTCAGGTGATTTAGGGTTCACTGTGGAGGTGATGTGCAGGGCTAGAATGAACCCACGTGAGACTTCTGTGTGATTTCCCAACGCTTTTCACGGTTACAAGAATAATATGAGAGAATTTCTACATCCTGAAGGGCCTGAGTGCACCTGTGAGGGGGGGATCAGTGAGAATTTGAGTTTCTGCAGGGCCAGAGCAATGCTTTTGAAGTGAGCAGAGTGCTGAGCTGCCAGCTGTCCCCTGGCATTGCCAGAGTGGTGATGATGCAGGGCACGGGTTGGTGCAGGAATGCAGAGGGCCCACCCCGTTTGGCACTGTGGGGCAGTGCCTGTGGAAGCCCAGAAGGGCCAGGGTGTTTGCCTCAAACACCCACAGTCAGATGGCTGTGGTTGTTGGTAATGACAGCCAAGGGTTGTTGGTAATGACATATTGTGAGAGGGAACAGGATGTGGCTGGAGACTGGGGCCGTGTGGAGGTAGGCAGCACTTTCCTGGGACAAATATCCCTGTTCTAGTTCCTGGAGATAAGCACAACACAAATACAGGAATGAGATTCAGCATGGGCATGGACTGTAGGGAGGGAATAAGAAAAACAACTGCCCCCAAAGCCCATTTCCAGAAAGGTCTGGAAGGACAGGCTCTGCATGATAACTAATTTACATAGAAAGTGAAAAACTTGTCTCCAGGATGAAGAAATCTATATAAATCTGAAATCTATATAAATCTGAAATCTATATAAATCTATAATCTATATACATCTATAATCTATATACATCTACAATCTATATAAGTCTACAATCTATATAAATCTATAATCTCTATAATCTATAAGAAGATACCACCCCCCCAAATCCTGGGAATGCCCCTCAGTGACTCTTGCCTGTGCTGAGGCCTTGGAGGAGCTGTGGGCAGGGTCTCACTGCAGGGGCCTTGTTCAGGATTGGATGTCTTCCACCCTTGAAAACCCTAAATCTCCATTTAGAATTTCTACCTGAGGCTCCCTAGGAGAAAGGGCAGTTAATGTGAGCAGAGGCCAAATGTGCATTTCAGTGCAGCCAGGGTACTTTCTAATGTTAATCATGTCAGCAGATCTGCCTAAGAATGACACAGATTGTGATGGCAAAGCTTATAATCTTGATAGGAGATAGCCTGATGGAGAAAAAGGATGGAAGCAAAAGTCTTGCTTCTTCCTAGGTTTAGATTTTTTGTTTTGTTTCATGTTTATCAGATTTTTTACTCTCATAAGAACACTGAAAAACTTATTTTCTCTATCAAGCTGAAATTCTAGTGCAGAGTTGTCTGAATTCTAATGGAATTAAAAAATACCAGGTCCTTTGCTTTGAAAAAGTTGCTGCTGCTTCAGCTGTGTTTTAAAGTCTAATGAGCTAAAACCCCTAAAACCCTCCTTTTTGTTCTTTTTTTTTTTAACAGAAAAGAAATTGACTGAGGAATCAAAACATCCCCACGGTGTATATTTGTTATTTGTTTCTGCATGTGTCTATGTATGTATAGCTGGTGATTACCTGATGCCCAGGGAGAATATTTGCATGCAGCCAGAGCTTTGCTGTTTTTTTGGAAGCCTGCTTCCTATTTGCCTTCCCTTGGCTTGGATTTGAAAGCCTTTAAAGCCCCAGCAGGGTTTGTTATCTTGCTGAGGAGTGATCGGTTTCATCAGAAGTTCAAGACTGTGTTGGGAGGAAGCCTTCATTTAACATCATTGTTTAGGTCTGGCTCCTTGTCTGCCCCTAGCAGACAATGTTTGAACAGGAGATAAGATAAGAAGTGGCAGTGATAGCCACGCTGCAGGGTGACTGGAAGGGCATGAAACAGCCTGGCCAGGGGACTTTAGAGGCCTGGTTCTTGGTTAGAATGGGTGATTGAAGTGTTCTTCTCCTGGGGTTGGCAGTTAATGTGGCATTCGTGTCAGCGTGTCCCTCAGGAAAAAAGGAAGTGGTTGTAGGAGAACAAAGGAAAAGCAGAGTCTGTCAAACTGGGCAGAGCATAATTAGGTTTTTTTTGTGGATAGCATGGTCACTTGGTGCTTTTACTGCTAAAGTAACTACATGAGACCACGTGAGGATGCAGTTTTGTTCAAGAGAGACATAAAAAAATAAAGTAGCAGAAAAGGATGGATGGTTAGGTGAGATGCTGTGACTGGAAGGTGCGAAGAAGGTTATGAAATACAGCCCCTTAGCACAATTAAGGAAGTGCAGCCAGGGTTCTTATTATCTCAATATATTAAAGCTATTTGCTTTACCTTTTTTTTTTCTTTCTTCATTCATTTTGTTTGCTTTTAATTTGCCTGTTTAGAAGGCTGTTTCCCGTCCAAGCTCCTTACCATCCCTAACAGAAGGAGTCATCTGAAAGTTGAACATGAGGTGCGAGATCAAACTGTGCCTGTAAATAGAAAAAAACCTCTCATTAGACCAAGGAGGTTCTTATTTTTGCCTTAATAGGAGAAAACCCACCCCACTTAACATTTTGGGGGAAATGGCTGTGTTGATCCAGCATGTAGCTTCTGCAGAAAGGAAGTGACCGTGCCCCGGTGCTCCTGTTGCTGCTTTGGTGCTCAGACTCAGCTGCCCATCTGATGAGCTGAATCCACTTGTGGAGGGGCCACACAGCTTCCAGAACTAGCCCAAGTCAGGGAGCCACACCATGAGAAGGGGCAGGTGGAACCCAGGAGAACAGGGATCTAGGCCTAGGTCTGCGTGGCTGTTTGTGAATAATCCTTTCTAGGCTGTGATGCCTAAAGCCTTGACTCCCAGAGCTGGCTCCAGGCAGCTGTTGGAGCCTGTGAATGGGACTGGGAGGAGGTTTGACTCCTAATGGGTGGTTGGGAGGATGTGTTCAGCCACCTGTTCATAGGCTCCAGATGTAGGTTCTGGGTTAGTGGGAGAGGAAGAAGAAATAGTGGCCTTTACCAGACCTGTGAATGGAATGGATGGTAAAGGCAACTGCCTTGATAGGCTTCCTGATATGTTATCTCCTATGAGTCAGAGCTTGGTGAGACACTCATAAAAGAGAACCACACTGAGAATGATCAGGGAAAATCCAGGGCAGGTCTTTGTGGTTAGCACTTTCGTCTGTTTTGCTTAGCAGTGTGAGAAATGACAGCATAGTTTATGAGTTCAGCAGCACTTCCCATACTTAGTTCAGACTGTAAAAGTAGCTGTACACTGTATTAGCCTCAGAGTGCAGCTCTGACATCTGTTATTCTGGTGGCAGGCCATACGTGGTGTCCCAGGGCTGAATTCCCCTTGTGCCACACTGCACTGGTCCCTCCACATAGAAGCGTGTTCCCATCGTGCTCGGACTGGAATTCCTTTTTTCCATCAGGTTGGGAAGAAGTGAGTGGCACATGCCCCAAGTGAGAGACCTTGTTAAATTCCTGTGAGGTTAGATTCCCTTCAGGTAGCTGGTTTGCTGAGCACAGCCCTGCTCACTGATATCTTGGGGCTGGTGGTGCATACCCCTGCCAGGTTGCCTCATGTGAGACATAGTTCAAAGGCAAGTCTGTAATTTAGGCTTTTCTCTGGGCCTGGTTACTTAGCAAAGGTGAAGGGCAGAGCAATTTTCTGGATCATGTTTGGTGGGGGGCGTGCAGAGCATGGCTTATGTCATGATCACAGGTATCGTGACACAGTGGATGGATGTCAGCCATCTAAGTGATTTTGCTGTTTTGCAAAAAGTTGTGCACCTGTGCTTGTTGAGCAAAGTTGTATTTGCTGCTCTCTCAGTGGCACGCTGTAAAGGGTGTGCAGCTATCAAGTCATAGTAACAGCAAAGGATTACTTTGGTGAGAAATGGTCTTTGGGGAGATCGTGATATTTCAGACAAGAAAGTGTCATTTGTGTGGGCGAGATGAGCATAGCTTTTTGGAACTGCACGGTATTCTCTTCAGGTGATCGTTATTTAAAAAAAAAAAATCTATCACGTTATTTGACAAGGAGAGGAATAGATGTGGTTCTTGTTCCTGTAGGTGATACCAATGGAAAAAAGCAAGTGCTAGAGATGGTTTCTGAGGCAAAAGTAGCCCTTAGTGAAAGCCTCTGAGCATGTCACCTTTCATTTTCTTACAGCAACATGCAGGCAGTTGATTTAGAGCAACTGATTTTCCAGGAGGTAGATAGACCAGGGCATTTTAATTCTAGAAAGACATGGTTTTGGCCCTTAGGAGTATAGCTAGTCTCAAGTCTCCACCATCTGCAGGAGATGAAGGAGCTCAAGGTTTTATAGGCTGGAGTGAACCAGTAGAGTAGAACTAGACGGAATAATGAATTGCAGAAGGGATTTCTGGAACACTGCTGGAGTATCTTGCTGCTTTTGCCCTTAAGGGCTGTATTCATTATGAAACAGCCTCTAAGTCTGTTCTTGATTGCCAAAACATTTGGAGGGAGGAAGGAGGAGAGAGGTTGCAGGAAATTAAGTCACTTCAGTCAAAGAACTGAGAACCTTAACTGCTAATTTTGTACAATATAGGTGACTGTAACAGTATTGATGTGAACAGGGCAGTTTCACTTAGCTCACATCCCTGTCCTATTATGGTCACTGTGAACTTTGACTTTATTGACTGCAGTTAGCACCAGCACAAAGCAGCCCTGGTGCTGTGCAACTGGAAATTTCACTGGCAATGCCAGAATGCAGAAATGCAAAAGAAAAATAACAGCCCAGTGGATCCAGATGTAAAGAAAGGAATGGTTAAGACAGCTGTTCCCAGGCTTTAACAGTTGCATGTTTTTTGAAGTAGTTTTTCTTTTTCTTTTTTTGCCTCCTTAAGCAACTTTAAATTAGCCTGTTTTCTGAAAAACTACCCTAATAGTTGTATCTTTTACAGAATGTTCAGTAAGGATTTTTTGCTGCAAACTCATAGAAACATTTTTTTTCCTTTTTTTCCTTTGCACTTCCCCATAGCCTTGCAGAGCTGTGGAATTCTGTTTGTAGTTCTGTCCCTGGCAGGTATCTTTTCCTGCTCCTTGATGGATAAAGGCAAAAGAACTTGGATTTCATTTACATGCTGAGAAATATGACTGGATGGGTAGGTGGGTGCAATTTTACCTGTATTCTTAGTCAAAGCAAAAGTGGCTTTTGTTGTTAAACAAAAAGCAACACACTCAAATTAGTATAGCTGAGTTCCCTGATATTCCATTTATTTATGTTGTTGTCACTTTCAGTTTTATTGCTAATTTTCAAGGAGCCGAAGCTTTTCTCAAGTTTTTATCATCGGAGTACCTATTAAAAACATTTAATTTTCTTCTCCTTTTAAGTGCTAAGAGGGGAATGGAGATGAAAATCAATACTGTGCATCCATATAGGGGAACTGATTGAAGATAGTTCCTACAGAAAAAGGCTGTTCTGCAGCTGTTACTCGAAAATTCCTCTTGGTGTGGACAGTCATATTCTCTAGGAAAAGTGCTTAAGCTAAATCAGAAAACAGGCCTGTGCCTAATAAATGGATTCCCTGGGGAGCCATATAGGGAAAGCAATGGTTCTCTTAATTCACACAGCCTGATTTACTTCAGAGCAACCGCCTACTTTCTAGCTCTGAGAAACCAGAAGATAAATAAAAGCTGAAAAAGGCTCTTGTATAAAAAAAATAAGTGTGCAGTTTTGGGGTGGGGCTTTTTGGTGGTGTTTTGTTCTGTTTGGGCCGGGGGGGAAGACGCTGGTTTGGGGATTTTTGTAGTTTTGTTGTTGTTTGTGGATTTTTTACCTCATGTCATGTGGGTTCTGAGGTATCTTCAGCTCATTTATGACAGATTTGATGGAGTTAATCTGTGTGTGTGTCTTTATGTACCACAGGCTGTGTGAGCTTAAAGGCTGCACCACTCAGTTTATGCCTTCCCAGCACCCACCACAACAGAATGCATTTCACCCACCTTGGTTATCCCCATCTAAACATGAAATGATGGTTTCTATTTGTTCTGCTGCAGATAGGATGTTTTGTGATTTTTTGCATGTCTAATTGCACTGGCTGAAGTAATGAAATTCCCTCTTTTGTTTTGGAGGATAATCAGTGGGATTGCATTTGCATTGCTTGTAAAACGAACCACATAAGCGAAATTACATTGCCCACATCTCATTTTGTATCGTAAAACGTTACGTGGTGCAGCTTGTTTCCCTCCTTCCTGGGGCTTCTCACTGTGATGCTCTTTCTCTAAATCTCGAGCTGCAACTCTTTGCCTTTTGTACTTGACACAGGAATTACTTTCTGCAGCGTGCTCCTACGTCTGTCATGCCAGCTGAAATTTTGGTGGCGCGCAACGCGCGGGTTTGCAAGCAGAGAGTTCTCAAAGCTTTCCAGGGGAACGTTGAAAAGAGTATTCTCTTGCACATTAAGCATCACTCAGTAGGTCTGTGCAATTAGCAGCAAGCTCCAAGTCATGGGTGGCAATGCCTTGCTACGGATAGAAGCTGTCTGTTGAGAGGTTCCCGCTCATTTGGCTTTGGAATTGTTTTGTGGAAGACACTGAAAGCAAAATGATTCTGTTGTTCTTCCCTCTTCTCCCCCTGCCTTTGTTGCTGGCATGGAGGCAAAAGTAAATGTGTTTTTAAATTGAGTTTTCTAAAAGTATCCCTGAGGTAAATTTCTGCCTTGACTATAATTCATTTTTGGATTTATTTGATTTTTGGGGATACATCTTTGGAAATAAACGGTTTAATGCAATAAGAATAATTGCTTATTGCAGAAGCCAGTAACAGTTCTGATAAATATGAATGTCCTAGATACTCCCACTGAGCACTTTTAAGTCATTAATTTTTATTATAGAAGTATAAGCAAAACACAAATGTTCTTAGATAACCTGTAACACTGTGGTTGCCCACAAACACTCTGCATATTAACTACATTATTGATAAAACCTCCTGATTGTATATGCAGCACTGCTTCTGGTAATATTGTATAAACATGATGTGTGTCAAATAAATGTCACAGTCAAGTTAAAGTGATGGTACAACTAAAATAGTCAGTGCTGGTTTTTGTCTGCAAGATATTTTGTATTTTCCATAAGAAAACGATGGCCCTGATTTCAGCAACCTCTGTCATATATAAGTACTCAGGGAAAATGAATGAGAGCACCAAAGAATAAGAGTGATTTGGGAAAAGAAGGGGGAGAAAACAAATCAGAATGAATTGTGCATTTCCAAGGAGTATCTCCAGCTGGAGTTACCTTCGTGCAGCTTTCTGTAGTGAAGGCATGAGATTTTTTTTTCTCCCCCACCTGCTACAGCTTTATCTACCCAGCTTTCTCTCACTTGAAGTAGTGTTTGTATCTTGAAATATTGTGGAATGTATACTATTTGACCTGAAGTTTCCTTGTCATAAGTTATTTAACACTGGAGAGAGAGAAAAGGTGGAGAGAGCCTATCTGGTAGAATCTTTTCAGCTGGGAATGTATTTGGCACAATTTTTTTTTTACAAATAAAAGAACCTGCTTGCAGTATCTACGGTCCAGCCCCCTCCAATCCAGTCACCAAGGAATTGCAGAGTTTTGTTGGTTGAATCCAGTTCTGTCTGGGACTGGATTTCATGTTAGATGTGTGTCAGGGAGACACTGTTAGCTGTAATGAAGACAATTGCACTGGAAAGATAAAGGATAGAAAAGTTAAAGTGCTAAATTCTCTCCAGCAGAATTTTAAGCACAAAGTTTTCTCTTAGGTTTGTGTGTCTCCAGCAAAGTTTCTGTGAAAGGTTAAGAGCGTATTTTAAGAGCAGAAATTGTTTTTTGGCACTTAGGTGGTGTTTTTTTTCTGTTTTTGTTTTGTTTGTTTGGTTGGGTTTTTTTATTGTTTCTTCCTCTGCAACAAAAAAAATTATATGAGATAAGTATATATATTTTTCTGTACATCCTGGGACTGATTCAGATCTTTCACTAGTCTAGATCTAGAGTTCAAGGTGAGCTTAAGACAACTGGTGTCAAAATTTTTTTGCAATGGAATTTCTGGGAGCACAGAAATATTAGGCCAGCTGCGTGACTCTGGAGCATGAAAGCTCACCTAATTCCAATTAACCATTTCGATGTGGTACTGAGCTTTTTGTTAACCTGGGTGCTGAGCAGAGACCTGTATTTTGGTGCTGGTAGAAGGCAGTCAATAATCTCCTCTCTATTCCTGTTGGACACTAGGACTTGACTTTAGAACAAGAGAGCTAAATGGTGTCTGAATATTATCATCTTCCCTGTAGAAAGCTTCTTAAACCTTAGGAGGTAGACAAATGAAAAGAAACCTTTGACAAGGGCTGAGATAGTTCATATACATGAGACTGAGTGGTGGGAGGGCCTTTTAAGACAGCAGGGTTGTTCTGAGGCATTTTATATGCTGGTGTTTCAATGGGAAGCATTTTGTGACTAATGTCTTTGAGAAGTTTGTTAGAGCTCAGCTGCAGGAGACAATACACATCCTGACAGAGCCAGATTTTCGTCCTGGTTCACGTACACAAATTCATATTGCAGATAACATACGATGTCTGCCAATTTGCTGCTCTAAAATAGCGTGTCACACTGCATGGCTGCTCAGAAATCTCTTTTTGAGTTACACCTTCCAGTCTGTTTGCTCGCCGGTCTCCTACTAACATCACTGGCAATTTCCCAGGCATGCTGATGGCATTCTGTGCCTTTAGTAACTCAAAAAATGGGAGCTGGTGGTGTTTGCCCAGCGTGGATTGCCTCTCCTTTGTGCAGGCTTTTTTTTTTTGACTTAGTTCCATCACCCCTGTGGAAGTCAAACCCATGAGGGAGAGCAGCAGAGAAGAGAGGCTGGTGATGAGCAGTCTGCTTAGGAGAGGGCTAGCCCTTTGCTTGCATGGAGATTGAATTGCATCTCGTCCCTTGGAGAGGGTGATACCTGCAGGTCAGGCAGCAAAATGACTGAGAAGGCTGAGGGCAGAGCTTCTGACTTGCACTGTATACTTAACTTGTGGCTTAAAGAAGAACACTTGTATTCCTTGAGCTGAAAGGCAGCAAAATTTCAAGTAGCCGCTACACCTTAGACCAAATATGTACTGGGGGAAAAGAATCAGAACCAACCTCAAGTGGTTCTTTGCCAGCACTCTGGGCTTAATCCTGTGGGTATCTAACCACTGAGTGTTTGTTTCTGAAACATGAAGATAGATTTTGGATTTAATAGCAAATTCCAAAGAGAATGAGTTCTCAAAATTTTATACACCTTCAGGTTCACTTGCCCAGTTTCCCTGTTACGTAAGAGTTATTGTCTGTTTGCTGAATTTATCTGTATTTCCAAGAAAATACAATGAATTATGCAAATGAATTCTGTACATTTTATGACATCCCAGATTTGATTCTTAATATAAATGGGCATCAGAAATGGAATGCATGCTGCAGTACATGCTTATACAATTCTGTTTTGACAGAACCCTGTGACCCTCGTCCCTCTGATCAGAATTGCCCTGATTTCTGAGGAGGATGGCATGTCAATTTAGGGCAACACCAGTTAAATGTTATATGTCCTGAAGATCTGCTTTTGCTTGTTTTGGGGTGTATTTTTTTTTTTTTTCCATTGCACTTTGGAAAAACTGTTTTACTGTTGAAACAAGGGCTAAAGCCTTCTCTGTGGTTTGGTCCTAGAAGTAAATCCAGCCCATTTTATGATTCCTGCAGTTGAAATGATTGGAGGGATACCACACATTAATTTAGCCTCACTCTTGCTAAATATATCAAAATGTGTATTTTCCAAACCTCATTGTCCTTAAATTAAAATTTGATCTAAGCTTGGGATGCCAGGTTGTGCTTTCTGAGTATATTTCATGAGTTGGTGTTTGGATAGCCTATAGTAGGGAAATAAAAATCTTTCAGTGTAGACAGCTTATTGACTTACCCTCCTAGTAGGTGCAGTTTTGCCAGCAAATAAGTTCTGTCAGGGTGGGAGAAAGACATAATTTACATCAGTCCCCCAATAACAGCAGCAAAAGAACAGGGGGAAAGTGCTTCTTAATGAATTTTAATTGAAACCATACCAGCATACTATTTTATTTAAAGGAAGCTTCTGTCTGGGCCTTAGAGTGATGCTGATACTGGTATTGAAACTTTTCTTCAGTTCTCTTTTACTTCTCTAACCTTTGGAAAGCCACTGATAGCTAAATTTTAGAAGGTATTTTGTTGACTTAAAAGAATTTTTTTCTGCAAAGGGATGATTAATAGGATTTTCAGAAATGCTCAAGCAATTTTGTTTCTGAATTCCCGTTTGTATCAAAGGCAGAGGTTAGGTACTTCAGAAAAGGCCAGCTGACTATTTGCTCCTCAAAGAACACCACGGAAAATTTGGATTTTAGCTCTTTCTGGTTTTATTACTGACCAGACTCTGGGATTAACAGAGTTTGGACTCTTAATTAGTTAAGGTTTAAATCAGGCTGAGAAGATACATTTTTATAAATTCCTTATAAAGGAGAATTTTTTTATAAATTTACCCAAATGATGACAGTGGGTAATGTAGGTCTTTTCTGTTTAATCTCATAAATCTCACTGGAAGTAAAACAGCTCCAGAACCTGTAATAAAAAGATCCATCATTTCCCTGCAGCTATAATTGTTGGAAGCGTTAGCAGTAAGCTGCTGAGCGGTGCATTGAATCCTCCTGTGGGTTTGTAAATGTAATTTATTTTTTTTTTCCACATTGCACCAAGACACAATTAATGCCATTTCTGTAATAAATATCAGACCTCTGTTTTACAGTTTCCAGAACCCTCTGAGGCTTTGGGGGCTGACACATGTACATGGAGGTTTCCAGAAGAGGTGGGGCTCTCTAGCAGATTTTGGGGTAGTCTGTTCTTAGATACGTGTGCTTATACAAATAAAACCTACCAGTGAGGGTGTTGAAAGGTATTTGCATCCCTTTGTTTTTAGTCAGAGAGGAAACCAGATGTTGGCTTGGTGTTTGAGCATACTGGGAGACAGAGTCAAGTTAACAAAAGCATTAATATGTATGATTTAAACAATTAAAGGCTGACAGTGGCCAGCTAAAGCAATACTATATTTTGGCATTAATTTGGTTTATTGAGAGGAAATTAGTAGTTGGCTTTGTGTCTTCAGCATGTGTTGTATCACAAAATCAGCTATGTGTGCATGGGCATGTAAATGTTTTTATGATGGGGGAGCTTAAATGACGCTGCATTTGTGTTCATGCTTTGAAGATTTGTAAGTTAGGATATTAAATTTTTGTTTCAAAATATAAACACAATTACAGCTTGATATAGTCCTTCTAGGCTGTGGCTTTAAAATCTCAGTTGAGAATTATAAGGTTGGCCTAATAGTCCTGAGGTTGGATTTGTTTGTTTGTTTTAAATAAGAACAATTACACATCTTTTACTTTCATTCCATTTCTTGGATGCTGCCGGGCATGCAGGTGCACTTCATGCTTTTTTCCTTCAGCTGAGAGGCTTACTGATAAATTTTAACAAATTTAATTACCCACGGGTTTCACACGATCGCCCTATTCCAGGCCTTGGGACTGGCTCTAGGAGCAGTAACAAATACCACAACACAACAAAGCTGTGAGACTTGGATACAGAAACAAATGCATTAAGCACTGTAGCAAGCAGTTTTCACAGAAAAACCCATTCTTTTCTCCCGAATTTTCCATGCCAGAGGGAGCATGTGTAGAGACAGAGGTATGAATTCAAAGAAAGAAAAACCTGAACATATAGAAAATATATTGCTTTTGTTTTCCCATTTCAAAAAAATTGTCTTCCATTACCTTAGCTGAGGAGGGGGAACTAACAGCACTAAGAAAGAAGCATTTAAAAGTGTTCTTGCAGAAAATACTTGTATTTTTAATGCTAAAATACCAAGCTAAAGAAGTATTTTGTTTGCAAATTTTGAAAACAGGAGTAGCAAGAAGAGTATGAAATTATACAAGAGGAAGCTAAACTGTAAATAAATGCAATGATGACTATTCACAGGAAGCATGAGTAGGATGCTTTTTAAAAGCTAGTTGTGTAGATATGTTTTAAATATGGAGTAGTTGCTAGATAGGGTGTCTCCAAGTGACTCCCAAAACAGGGTAAGTGCAACAACACACATGGATTTTATGTGGCACATGGACTTGAAGTCCGTGCTTAAATGGACGTATAATGAATACTTATTCAGATGTCATAAAAAATAAAGCCACAAATTCAGTCACAGATATACCCAGTGGAGTAATTATTGAGATGAAAAGCCAGCACATGATGTGGCACAGCCTAGGAAGGACATGGGCCCGTGTGTCACGGGACTATTCCTGCATCTGGAGAGCCCAGGAAGAGTAAAATTACCTGGTTTCCTCTGCTGCCTGCTGACTTGTTCACCTGTAGCAATACCAGCAGAACCAGCTTGCAGAGTGATGGCTTGTGAGCAGGAATAATGCTGATTTGAGCTGTGGGGAGTGGGGGAGGAGGAGGGATTTTCAGCATCTGTTAGTGTTTTGTCCAGCGTAGGTGCTGCGTTCCTCTGAGTGATTTACTCCATGTTAGGAACCGGACATTTTTCCTGGCTTAATGGTTAAGATTTTTATTCCATCTTCAAGGATGGATTGGTTTCTTGGGAATCCCTCTCTAAGAGGGGATTTGGAGTCTGCATATCTCAAAACCTGAGAGAGCCGGGCAGTGAACAGTCTGTGGGTTTGGCTCTCCAGCCACAGGCATTCCCAGGGACTGCCTAACCCAGCCCAAGACCTTCATTTTCAGCGTTTGATCTCACCCATGCAGAATTATCCTTTTCAATCAAAACTGCCTCCTTTCAGGAAAATGGTGCTTGTGCATTTTCTGAGTTTTTTTGAAGCAGGGTCCCAGTGTGGCTGTGCCTGCAGCTGTGTTTGTAGGAGGGCTGCACTGCCCTGCCTGTCTCAGAGGAGCTTTCCAAGGCTGCTGATTTATAAGACATCGTTATGAGTAACTGGTGTAGGCTGGGGCTGAAATACACAGTTAACATGTCTCTTCCCTAGCAAGACATCCTAAATCAAGCCCTTTGCATGTGAAAGGCCCAAGGTGCTCCTCTTTTGTGAGTTCCTGAATTCAGCCCCCACTACCAGTTCAAACCCCCTCGATATCGTCTGTGTTGCTCATTCTTGTGTATTAAATCTCTCACTTCTAAAGCCATGGTGAAATTTGCTGCCTGATGGGTGAGGACAGGGTACAAGCCCAGGATGGAGCAGCCCCAGGGAGCAGCACTGGGCTGCTGTGTGCACAGCTGGCAGGGCAAAGGGCAGCACTCACCCCCTGCCTTACACAGATCCACTGCCTTGGAAGTGCTGAGGTAACTGTGGCTGTGGGGAAGGGACTGCTGCTGATAACCTGAGCAAGCCAAACCAGAGCCTGGATAATGCTGTGGTTTCATGCAGTGTGGGAGGAGCTGCAAATTTGGAGGTTTGTACTTGAGGGGCACTGAATGAGAACTGCTGGTGGTAAAGGGCAGTTTAGTAAAGCCAAGTATTTATCTGATAAACAAGGTTCTTCTGGAAGTGCATGAAGGTTACATTGTCCCTTCTGATTCCTGAACCCTTGTCATAAATGCATTAAATGTGACAGATCTTACATTACTGTCATGATCTCACAAAGCAGTCATTGCTCAACTGCCTTATGGGATTTCATTCTGGGTCTTACATAAACTTCTTAAAAAACAGCCAAGTGCCTGCTTTTCTAGGTGCAACATATCTTATGTTGCTCTCTATTTCTCGATTACTGTATTAATCCTAATATATGAACATTTAAATTATTCTGAAATATCTCTTCATGCACCTTTCCACGAGCATCCTGTTCCAAAGGCAGTAATCAAACAATCTGTAAAGTGTTTCAGTCTGCCATTGTCAAGAAGACTGAAAAAAATGAAGTGTTGGTGGTGATGGAGAGTCTCAGTTAGCTGGGTGCACTGTTTTTGAGTAAGTTGAATTTCTTAGGTGTGTGCTCTGATTCAGTGGAATGCTGGTGGACGGGGCTGAAATGATTATTTTATCTGCTGTTGAACTGCAGCAAGGGTCAGATGCATAACTGTCAGACGTTTTAGCAGTGCCAGTGTGTAACCTCCAGCTGCTGGTTTGTGAGCAGATCAGGGCCCAGGAAGAAAGAAGGGGTGATGCTCACAGCCCAGAACCTGCTGGTGAGCAGTGTGTCACCAGGAGCTGTCAAAGGGCAGTGCCTTGCCTTCAGAGCCCAATCCTCTTGGGATCTGACAGTGGGAAAGGAGGCTCTCATATTGCTGTTGGCATGCTGTAGCTGTGGATGAAAAGCAAACTTGAGCCTTTAGGACTGGCAATAACACCACTTTTATTAAGTTTCTATTGAAGGACTATTTTGAGTAAGATAAATTGATGGACCGAACACAATAACCTTCAGTATCTCACTTCCAAATACTTAGTAGGCAAGCACTGCTGAATGAGAGAAGGAAGCTAAGACACAGAAAAAAAGGTTCCTTGGCAACATCATAGTGTTTGTAAAGAAGAGAAAGAAGGGTCAGAGACTTAATGAATTTTGATTATAGAATTTTCTGTTAGTAAGTCATTGCATGAATAGAAAAATCCTAAACCAGATGTCAGTGTCATACTCTAATAGGGGTTGCCTCAAGCAGAACAGGGTTTGTTTGGCAGCAAACTGCAGAGAATAGCAAAAGCATAGCTTCTGTGTACAAACAAAATTGGACTCCCCAGGGCAGGCAGTGCTGGTCATAGCTCAAGCAGAGATATTCTGAACAAGTTCTGTGGGGATGATGAAAGCTGGGGTTCATTTTTTGTGCTGTCTGGGGTAAAAACTCTTCGAAGTAGTGAAGTGTTGATTTGGGGACCCCCCCTGTTTTGGAAGGAAGACACCATGTAGAAAAGCACTATGGCCTCTGATTGCAGTTCTCCCCAGCTTGCCAGTGCAAATTCAATGGATAAATTAATTTTTCTCTGGAATAGTAACCTTATTAATTTCAGACCCTTACTGAGGAAAAAAAAAATCCATTGATTGGTGAATTTTTGTCATGGGTCTCTGCAGTGCTAACCAGTTGCATGGCTCAGGTAATTGTACCTGGTGCTTTGGGTGGAGCAGGAGGTACAATAACAAACCTCAAAAAGAGTTATCTACCAAATTCTCTTCTCTCCAGTCTAGCTGGCAGTAGAATCTGTTTTTAAAGTAAACATCATCTTGGAGAGCCTAAATCTTGCAAATTAATTCAGTGGCTCATGGCAATGAGGTATGGTACTTTTATGGTAAATCCAGCTTGATTGGAAAGCCCTAATTATGGTACCTAGGAAAATGCAGTCTAACAAATATCTCCCCTGTACTGCTTCCCCCACTAATATTCTAGCTGTGAATATTCTTAACTGTAATAAATAATTAATATAATATAATTTAAAAATTCAAACAAAATTAGATTCTAACTCAGTAAAATCTTGTTAGTAAGCACATTCATTCACAGGGACAGTTTTCCACTGGAGAGCAGGACATACTGATATGGAGTCTGATTTCTGGAAGCACTCTAAAACTCCCCAGAGCAAGGAGCTGATTTGCACCCCGGAGGATGCTTCTGGTCTTTCTCACCTATGCAGAGAGCTCAAGGCACTGGTAGAAGTTTTCACACAGTTCAGTGTATAGAGAAAACTAAATGCTAATTTGGTTTACAGTTCAGTAAACAAAAGGAATACTTCAAAAGTCAGTATTTTCTTAAGGTTTGTGCTTTCTTTTCTGTTGCTGATCATACATCTCATTATAACCGTGGGGATTTAAGACAAACAAATCCACAGTGATGTCTACTGGTTTTTCAGTGTGGAGAGCAAAACTAATAAAACCTGTTTAATTTTATTTTTACTTTCAGGCACTGATTTTTGAATGCCTATTGTGCCAGTTTGTCCAAATAAATCTTAGAGCAGCATTATTTTGGGTGCTTTAAAGTAGCTGGAGCTTGGTTTCACGAGCCTGATAATTTGTGACGTAAGTGGACTATTATTCTGACATAACTCCTAAATACCTCAACATTTCTAGCTGAAGCTAAGCTCTAACCATGATCAAAGTGGCACATCAATGGAATGAGTTGAAGTTTTGTGGAATTGGGATGGGATTTTCTGTGGCACTAATCCAGATGCTGTGCTATTCAAGTGTTGAGCAAATCAAATTATGGTAACTCTGCAGAGAAATAATTGCTATTCCAAAGTAGGCAATGGGTTGCCTTTTGTATTTAATTTATTCTGTTACAAATTAGGACTTCTAACCACTAAGTATGCATAAAACATTTCTCTTAGCTATTATTTTTCTCTGTTCTGCTTAGGAAAAAAATAAAACAAAGTCACCAAAACCCAAATGATCAGACTTCCATGATGGGTCACATGTAGTTGATAAGATCAAATTACAAAATGTAGCTTGCAAATAACCAATTGATCTAGATTTTTACCATCATTGGCTATAGCAAAAAAAAAAAATTTATATGTGGTTGCTTAGTGTGATAGCACATCAGTTCCTGACTTTATAGATTCCAGAAAGATGAACTCTGGATTTTGTAGGAGTTTAGGAGGTTCTGCAGTTTCCAGCCTTCATCAAAGCACTCCTGAATGCACCTTATAGTGCAAAAACAAATACTCAGCTCCAAAATCTGCAGGAGTATTGTCCTGGTTTAGGGCAAATTTGGGAGAAAACCTCCGAATGGGGTCCCTCTAGAAAGCAAATTGAAGTGGCCCCTGCCCCAACGGGTTCAGGAAAGGATTTCCTTGGAGAAAAGTGGAAAAAAGCTATTTATTTAACAAACAAAGTGTTCACCAGCATAAGAAATGAATCTTGCTGTTCTGAGGGAGGTGGCAAAATGGAGAGAATCTTTCCTGTGGGTGTAGCTGGGCTCTCCCAGTCTCTAATCAGCCCCTCTGGTGCTGGGGGATGCCGAGGCCCAGGCCCGGCTGGGCCGCAGGTGTGGGGCTCCTGCTGCTCTGCTGGGCCCTCTGGCCAGAGCAGGTTCAAACAGTTCCAAGAAAAAGGGAAAAAAACAAACCAAAGCAGTCCAAGGAATGGCCTCAGCTAGCTAAAACCAACTAAAAGCACAGGAGATCTCTGTCCTGCTGTCTGTCCCTGCTGCAGACAGCACGGTCCGGGAGCAGAATGTGGAGGAGGAGGGAGTGCAGCTCCTGCTCACAAACCCAGCGCTTCTCTTTCTCCTCCTTCTCTCCCAGAACCAGTCTGAAAGGTGCAGAACACAACATCCAACATAAACAGAACAGATGACTGGGGACACAAGCATCATGAAGTCACCCTAGGACAAGTACATATGTCCTTGAACAAAAGCAGCTGCTCAGCTCGGGTGAGAGCCTGTTCCTGGCCCACCTGTGAGACCTGTTATTTCATTACCTGCTCTTGTATAAGGCACAGGATGTAAAACATCTGAATCCAAAGCCTCCTAAACGCATTTTTTCCAATGTTTAAGCACACTGTAGTATCAGAAAGTGGCCGTGCCTTGTGTATATTTTAATCTTCCTGTCCTTACCAGGTAAGTTTTTCAGCAGCACCGTGGTCCCCCCTGGGTTTTCGGCAGCGTTGTAGCAGAGCGTGGTGTGTGTCAGTGGATGTGTGGATGCTTTTGTGGGGCGAGATCTGTGCTGATATCTGCAATAATGGATGTGAGGGCTTTAACCCTGTGACTGTTACGAGAATCTTTGTGTCTGCTTTAGGGTCGACCCTATCCCATATGACACTCCAAAGCCAGCGGGCCACACGCGCTTTGTCTGCGTCTCAGACACGCACTCCAGAACAGATGGCATCCAGATGCCTTATGGGGACATCCTTCTTCACACGGGCGATTTCACCGAGCTGGGACTGCCCTCAGAGGTCAAGAAGTTTAATGACTGGTTAGGTAAGGAATTACTGCGTTTTGGTGACCCCAATTAACCTCTCCTGTCCAAGTGTCAGTCACTGCCTCCCTAATTGAATTAGGGCACTCGAAAATCTCCCCTCCCGCCCCTCACCTTTTACTTCACTTGTCCTCATGTGATGTGCTGTTTCTAGCCTCGGTATAATTCTGTTAATTAAGACAAATGT
Organism: Phylloscopus trochilus trochilus; assembly: GCA_016584745.2. Lineage (NCBI taxonomy): Eukaryota > Metazoa > Chordata > Aves > Passeriformes > Phylloscopidae > Phylloscopus > Phylloscopus trochilus. Next base: position 2,446,250 of record WQNJ02000001.1, read on the forward strand.
AGAGACTTTGCTGTATTTCTGCATTACCTTGGGGAGAAGATTCTTGTCTTCATGACAAGAATTGTGTAGCCCTCTGGGAGTCGTGCTGAGGAGAGGTGGTGGCACCTCCTACAGAGGATACAGTGTCCCATTGGCAGATGCTGGGGAGTTTTGTATCTGCAGCCAAAATTGTGGCTCGCTGTATTTTGGGTTCACTGTAACTTTAAGCAGCCCTGGAAGTTACAACACACTTGGAAATGATGAAAGTCCTTCTTCCCACAACACAGCCTGGCAGAATCAATAATAGTTTGGAAGAGGAGATTTTTTTTGGGGGGGTGATATTCATGTCTTGCCCCTTTGGGTTGGAGCACTGGCATTTTAACTTTGATCACATGCAGTCAGCATCTCTTTGGCAGAATACCTTTCATACTCTGCTGTGTTTGCCAGCAGTGCCCTGACAGCATATTGATAGAATTGGGGGCAATTAAACAGCAACAGCAGAAAACCAAAATGAAGGAGGGGAACTTGTGCAGGAAGCTGCTGTTGTAAATGCCACTGGCAGCCTGGTTGTGCACTGCCAGGTCACCTCTCACTCTGGAAACTCTGAGGGTGATTTGAGCAGCTGATTGTCAAAAAAAACCCATTAGAATGAATTTACAGCATTATATTAAAAATATTTCAAAGCATAACTTTGTCATTAGGTTTTAGTGCACTCTCTCTTGCCTGTTGTGTGATGGCAGCATCTCTACCTGCCTTTAATAGAATCATTTTATTGCATTGGCATTCCTTGGCTGACCCTTCAAGAGATATGTAAGGAACATTTGGATTTACAAAAGAAATTTTAAATAGAAGAGCTTCCACACTGTGTGTCTTGACACCCTTCTTCGTGTTTTCTTCCTACTCTTCTTTCTACCTGACCTCCTCTGATTTCCACAACCTTGTTTTCATGAGTGTTTTTCCTGCTGTGCACGTGAGAGTGGGGCTTTCCAATCATATCACTGTAACTTAACTTTATTGTTCATATTTCTAGGAAGTGATACTAGGTTTGATAGGCTCAAAACTGTCCTTTTTCTGGGCATGTAATTGCAGCTCCAGGAGAGGAATTGCCTTTTGGAGGGCACAGATCTCCCTGAGTACACTGCTAAGAGCAGTGTCTGGCCACCTGAGCTCCTCTTTGGCCCTTGGGTAGTTTCACAAATGCTGTTTTGATACAGCCAGAGCCTGTGGCCAGTATTTGAAAACACTCAGTGCTGCAGAAAGCCAACCCAAAGAATCTGCCAGGGTGCTTTCACCCTTCTGTGGGGAATCTTGCAGTGTTGGCAGCCACCTGGCATTCCTTGTATCTAACAGGGGGCTCATGATGATATTATTTTAGCACAGAGGTCCTTGGCTTAACATCCCCAACAGAAGAATTATAGCCCTTTGAATAGGTTGTGTTCCAGCCTCAGTAATTTTCCAGGGGGCTTTCTTAGCATATATGCATAGTTCATGTAGAAGAGAGTATAGTATTTATCTGAGAGAGCAGATTTTGCAGTCACTTTCACTGAAACTGGAAGCTTTAACTGTGTGAGGGCCTGCTGGCTTTGGCCTCAGGCTTTCATATTTCAGATACAGAGAAAACATTTTCTTACATGAAGAGAGTCCACTTGCATTTTCTCACAGATGCAAAACCAATAATACCAGTTATTAGGTGCCTGGCACAGGGAGAGACAGCAAATTGATTCACCTGTGGGAATGTTGGTGAATACTTGCTTCAGAGCATCCTCTCCAGGAGTCAAAACACAAATCAAAAAGTCAGTCATGTCCTTTTGCCTCTCTTTTCAGACTCCTATCTGCAAAATGTGTTAATTGTGTTTTACCATTTACTATGTGATTATTTTCTGTGTGTATTGTGAAGGTTCAATATCTTCAAGGATGTGAGGTAATGATGTACAGTAGTTAAAAAAAAATACATACCAGAGGCAAGCAGGAGCAAGCAGGATTCCTTTTGCTTCTTCAGTAGCATCTTTTTTTCACCATAGTTGGCAGGAACCTTATTCCAAAGCTACACACTGAGAACTGCCATCAAATACAAGGTGGTCCTTATAGAAAAATGTTTTCCTGTCTTTCATGGGTCTGGTTTTCTCCACTGCCAATTGTTTTGTGAAGCTGCAATGAAGACAAGGCATCTGTATCATTTATGTCATGAGGGAGAGAAGCCAGATCAAAGCTGGGTTTCATCCTGCAGCTAATCTTACCTACTCTGCTAAAAACAGGGTCTTTGCCTCCATTAGAATTATATCATGGGATAACTGAAACACAATAACTGTTCATAATTTATCCTGGCACTAAAGCCAAGAGGAAAGTTAAAAGATGATTATTCTGAGCTCCTGCCTGGCTTGTAGTTCTTTGGGCATTACATATGCCAGAGTTATACAGGGCTGAGAGCACTGCTTAAAGCTCTGCAGTTTCATCTTTTTTGAGTCTTGCATCCCTTTGCAGCAATTTGGGTCATTTACCTGGGAAAAAACATTCAGCATCTTGTCTGTCCTTTTCATCAACACTGATCCTTCTTCCTTGTCTCCACAGCCAAGCCAGGGAACTTGCTTTCCACACTCTCTTTCCCACTCTTCCAAGTTCTCAGCCCTTCCAGCAACTTTTGCTAGTTAAATGCTTTTTCCCTTTGGCTGTTACATTTTCATTATTGGTTTTGCATGGAAGTCATCTGGGCTTATACATTGAATAGCCTCTGTGGTCACTTAGTGATTACATACACTGGCTGAGGTAATTTATTCACTTTGTTTTGGTGTGAACATGTCCCTCGGGTCTTGTAACTGCTGTAATCACTTGACCTTAGGGACTATTAAATGCTTTAAACACAGTTATTTTAAATTTATAATTGTTTTCATTAAAAATCTCTTATACTAACTTAACTGATTTTGCAGCAAACACAGCATTATGTGCTGAGGAAGAATTGAGATATTATTCTGTGCCAAATATATTTTTTACTGAATGTTTCAACTTGCTATTATTATCTCTGCTCATATTTTGCCCATCCATTCTCATTCAGTCATATATGTGAAATGAAATAGAAGAATATCTAATTATAGCTCCGTCTTCATAGTGCAATATTTCCTTTTCTGGGTGATGGGAAGTGATTGAATAACTCATAAGAACTGAAGAGAAAGCAAAGATAAATTCAGGCAGATAGATCTTTAATGAGTTGATATGTTTATTTTGCTCAGTTACTATGGGTCTGATTGGGCATTTCCTTGCTTGTGTGAAGAATTTGAATTCAGAATTCAGAAATCTTTCTCGAATAGCCCATTTTGTACTTTTTTTGTTTAGTGATTATATCACACTGTGCTCATTTTTTGGTTCTGGTTTGTTTGTTTTTTCCCCTCATGCAAGGTTTCTGTTATAAAGAGTATTACTGCACAAGCCAGGCAAAATCTTGCACTGGTACACTTGGATAAATTCAGTAGGTGATCTTAGTGCTGGTTGTTGTCTGTGGAGCTGAAAGCTGAATTTAGCTAGGTTTTTCCTGAGTTGTTCTAGGATTATTTAGCAACTTGACTGTTTCATGTTTTTTAAGTCCTGCTTTTGTTCTGAATGTTTATTTCCTTTAATTTCTTTGGGATTATGACTGTAAAAACTTTGTGAATGGTTTAGTGGCCAGATAACAAATGGCTTTGTACGGGGCAAATATTTTTTTACCTCTAATATGTGCTTGCCTCTAGTGTAAACATTGTTGTTAGAGCTAAAAAAAAAAAACCCACTTTTTTTTTTTTTTTTTTCCTGTGCTGTAGTTCCTTGATCATGTTATTTGAAGAGAGAAGAAAATGATGATTACATAATTTTAATGCAGAGGTTTTCTTGTCACTCTCTGCGTATGTGGATGTGGTCCTCAGCAAAGTATTGTCAATTATTTTAAAGCTCATTTTTGTGTGGCTATTAGTAATTGGAAATAGCAGCATCGCCTTGGAATTGGCTGGCTGTTACGTGGAGTAGATGACAAAATGTAAATGTGGTGTTGCTCCCAGAACTATGGACAGACACTTGCTTCCAGTCTACACTTAAATTTATGCATTAATGCTGTGGAAATTTGAAATGATATTCAAAACTGTTAAGCCAGACACCTGCCAGAATGTGTTTGATATCGAAGATAGCCTAATTTAATTTGAAAAAAAAAAAAATAAAATGAACCATACCAGAATAGTATAATAGTAAGATCGAGCTCTTTTCTTATCACTGTTTAAAAATGCAGGGTCACATTCCACTTTTATCCTTTCTCAATCTCTCAGGCCTGGCTTAGTTATCTGGCTTCATCTCCTCTCCAGGCATGGCTCATTCAGGGTTTAGAGTAAGTGTGTTGCTTTTACTAATGTACACTGAGAACAGTTTCAGTGTGATGAAGTGTTTGTTCTTGAGGGCTTTTGCTCCGTAAAAGTATATTTCTGGTGTGAATTACTTTGGCATCTGACATCACACTATTTTATAAAAAAACCAAACCAGTAAGTTCTAAATTTCTCCAGGTTCAGAGGGGGTATTAGGGTATTAGCTCAAAGCATTCTGGGGTAATTTAGAACCAGAAGGAAGCTTGTGAATATTTTAAAGTCAAATCATGGCAATAAAAACAAATCTCTTCCTTTTTTATAAATTGATTTATTTCTGATTTGTGGGGTTTTTTTTGGTTTTTTTCTTTTTGGTTTTTTTTTACCATCTGGAGCGTATTTTGAACTCTGTATTGCTCTACTTGTTATAGCTAGAATGAATAATTGACTAAACATGAAATACCATTTTGATGAACAAAACTCTGAGCACTTGGAAAAAAAAAATAAAAATTGCCCTCATTGCAAGTGAAAGAAAATGCTGAGGTAGCTTTAATGCTGTAAGTGTGTGTGAGTTCTGCACAGCTGTTCTGGGAGAGAGGGGAGCACCTCCCTGGAAAATGGATTAGTCCCATTTTGGAAACAGCTCTGTCTTCTACCATGGCCCTGGTGAGGAGCTTCCTGAGCCTTCAGACACTGGGATGGGATTGGAGATATTTTGAGAGGCTGAGCTGGTGCTGAGGACTTGTGGGTTTTTTACTGGTTTAGTAGTTTTCTGGGCTATGTATCACGCTCTGCCCTTACCATAAAGTTTTAAAAGACTTCTTCCTAGTTTGTTTAGGCTTTATTACCATGTTACTACTTAAGAGTGTCTCCTTTGCTTTTGTTCTAACTCCTACTGTGTTTAATGTCATGGTTAAATTCCCATTTGTACTTAGTTTTCAATTCTCATATGTCTTGCTTGAATTAATAAGCAGTCCTCAGCTTTTATTTCCATATACCTTTTTTTGTGATATGTTATTACTAACTTTTATCTTTGTTTTTTCTTCTCAGAGGAATACAAAAACAGTTTGAGTGTTTCATTTTATGATATTTATAAAGTAGTGGGAAAATAGGAGCATATTGATTTTTGGTAATGGCTCAATAATTTTTCCTGATGTAGCAATCTGTAGTGCAATGTGAAAACAAAAGTAGGAAAAAGTGCAAAATTCTCCTTTTGTGCCAGGGTTATTATAGCTGCTTCTTCATATTTGTCCTCTGTGCTGAGTCAGATACTAGATGCTTTGTGGGAAACAGAACCCCAAAAATATAACTTAGAAGGTAAAGTAGAAGCAACTGGATAAAATGAATGTTGAGGTAGTAAAATTTCCTCTGACTGAAATGGAACTTATGCCTGAGGAGCAGTGTAAGATCATTCATAGCTGATGAGTTCTTTTCTGTTCTGCTCTTGTTATTCCTGGCAATTCTTCATAAAGAGATTTCTCAAAAATCTATTTTTGCTATCTCCTAATGGCCTATAGAGAAATGGAGGGGGTTTAAACTGTGTTTGTTACTAAAGTATAGAATTCTCTTTACAAAGTGCCACGGTCAGTCAAACCAAATATGAAGGTGTTATTTGGCAGCCATTAGAAAACTTGGCTCAGGTAAAAATGTGCTTTCAAAGAGAATAATGTTCTGGAGTGAGTGGCTCTTTATAAGTTTAAACTAATATATTCATTTGGTAGTTTTCAATGAAAGAAAGGAGCCAGTGAGCACTGCAAAGTCTTGCACAATTCTTGAATGGATTTTCAATCACAATAATTGCTTGGTCATTTCTTGGCTCTGCTTCCCTGGGCTGCTAATGTTGTCTTAGAAGGGGGGAAGGGATGATCAGGTTCCTTATAAGAAGCTATAACCAAACCAAATTTATAAAAAAAACCCCAAATAATTCTCCCTTTCAATTCCCGCTTTCCTGCAAATCCACTTTGAAACAGAAAAGAGTTTTATGGTTGCTGTATTGACCAGGCATGGAACAGCTAATGCCACTCAAATAGAAACTTTTATAGACATTTTCATCTGATTCTTTCTCCAGTACTGCTGCCACAGCCACATATTGCAATGAGAATGATTTCAGTGGAGAGCAGTCGAAGGATGGATTCTTTGTACACCATCAGTTTGTTTCTCCACTCGCAAATTTAATGTGCCATCAAAAATACAAAGTGCAAAAATACTTCTCCCCTACATCTTCACGCCGTGCACACCAGATTAACAACAGCTAATTAAAACCAGTCTTTCTGTTAGTAGAGCATTACATTCCAGGCTGGAAAAAAACAATGGTTTCAGGGTGGAGGAGTTACTGTGAGCAAAGAGGGATTGGGGCTGGGGAGAAAACACTGCGGATTTTAGTATAATGTCTAGTGTTCAAAGAAATTTTATTTCATCATAAAGATTAGCAGGCTGTGTAATTCAATTTAAAGCTGGTTGGCAGTGTTCTGTCTTATTACAAAGCCTTTTCCTTTTTTTTTTTTATTGCCACTATTTTTTTTTATGTTGTATGTGACTACAAAACCTAGTAGACAGCAGGAGCAATCTTTGGGGTTTGTACTTCCCACCCTCCTTTTTCTTTTCTTTTCTTTTCTGCAAGTTAGGGAATGTGTGAGATTACCTTAAACAGTCTGTCAATTAAATACCATCCTGGATTTTTTTGGCTTGTTTTTTTTTTTTTTTGTGGCCCAACAGCCCCTGAAAATGAAGACCTGGTAAAAATGTTCAATTGAGGGGGTTGAATCGAGCTTAAAACTCAAATGTTAGCACTTTATTCACACTGGTTGTGGACATTACTGTGCCATAGAAAAGCAACATGCAGCAGTTTATGGTAATGCAAGACTGGCAGACCTTTATCTTACAGTAATTGCCTATACTAGGGGCTTAATAAATGTTCCAAGAATTACTGACTTCTTTTTTTCTTAAAGAAAAACAGAGACCTGCTTATTGCTGGCTATAACCAGCCTGCATAGCTTGTTAATTAACCCTCTTGTTGCAGTGGGCTGAGCAAGTGGGCAGTGCAGAGTGTCTGAGCTTGGGCAAATCCTGAATGATGTGTCTTGGCACAAAAGGGCTGTGAAAGAGAGACCACATCTCCCATCCACCCTTGTCATGCCTGCTAGAGAACCTTCAAACCTTAATGGCCTCTATTTAGGGAGCATATTGGGTTTGGGGTGGAAGATGTTGTCGTTGTGGGGAGAAAAAGAGGAGAACCCCTTTTCCCAGAGCTGAAGGAACTTCTGTTTTCTTTGTCCTGCTCTGTCCTGGGCCTGGCAGTGAACACTGGCACCTGCTCTGTAGGGTGGTGGCTACAAGACCCACAGGCAGCGTTTTCAGCCCTGGTGCAAGGCTGGGAGGACCCTCTGTGCTGCTGCCCCTGTGACACCAGGCTGGGCTCACGGGAGGGCTGGGTGGTGGTGGCCCTTCCACAGCTTTGGGAAGGGAGTTTCTCAGGGCTTGTGGTGGCTTTGAGGCTCAGGTCACTTCTGTGCCTCACTTCACTGAGCTGTTCTGGTCTCTTTTCTCGTCCTGCTCCCCAGCTGAGAGGTGACAGTCACCAAACCCTCTCTGGCTACTGATGGTACCTTTAGAGGAGCAGGAAGAAAGCAGCACACCAGGGGACAGCAGTGTATGGAGAGAGGCCGTGGAAAGCCAACACAGGAGAGCAAAATAACATCAAACTGGGGGCGGGATGGAGACTACAAAGAAGAGGGAGAGCACAGGGATACAAAGTACTGGACTGGCTCTTTTTCACCTGCTTTTTCCAGAGCTTCATCTCAAGTTAATAAAATTAAGAAATGAGAGCTCGGGAACACTCTGTACTTTAAATTTCCTGTAATTTTTGGTAAATGAACTATGAAGACCTCAGGATTATGTGCATCTTTTCTAATGAGCCAGAAGCTTTCACATTACAGGGGAGGCTGGGTATCAGAGTGCAGTAGCTCCTTTTCTCCTGAATGTTGCCATTACATTTTTTTGGTGTAACCAGCCAACACAAAGGGTTCTTAGTTTAAAACAGAGCTGCAAATGATAAAAAATTACCCACGTGTCTTTACTTTTCCCTGAGCTGCTCTCCCCCATATGTTACTCTGAAGGCTCCTTGCTCCCTCAGCAGCACTTGGCATTTGCCTTCACTGCTGAGAGATGAGCAGAAAAGCTGCAAGGCAGACAGGAAGTTTGCTGCAGCTTTGTGCAGGAGATGTCTCCTGAGCATGGCAGGGATGGAATTTGCTCCTTCTGCTCTCCTCTGTCCTTGCTGCAAGTTTCAGTGGTCACTGGGAATAAAATAATACAGCTGTAGCCATACTTGTGGTCCTGAGAGTAAAGGTCCTGGACTGATGTCCCCTCATAAAACCCCATGCAAAATAATCCACACTGTACAGAAAGCCACTCCCCATTTGCTGCCTCCTTGCTGTAAATGACAATCCTGTGCAGTGGGAAAGGCAGGAGGGGATACCCTGCTCTGGTGCATGGGGATGGGGGAAGGAAGAGCCTCTGCTCTGGTGTTGGCAGGGGTCTGGCATTGGAGTGAGCTACCAGAGTGTGGCCAGTTAGAGTGGAAGCAATACAGCTCTTCATCAACAACTGCTTCCGTGAGACCAGCTGTGAAAACACTGATGCTTGCCTGCGAGGTGAGAGGGCAAAACCTTAGCAGAAAGGAGAATAAATAAGGAATAAATTGCTACCTTTGTCTTAAGTGACTGAAATAGCTGCTCCTTGAATGCTTTGTCCTAATGACTGGCTCTGATTCACCGTGGTTGTCGTGTTATTCAGCAAAACTTAGTTTGCATATCATGCCTTTTTACAGCAGGTTTCTCATCCCACTTTTTGTTTTAAAGGTGAGAAGAGGTGGCTAAAGTCAAGAGAGATCCTACTCTGCAGAAAGCACACTAAGTGAAAAATACACAATTAACCACAGCTTTTAATAACACAGAGATTTTTTTTGTGGACCTGAATTCTCAGTGTCCTTCTCTGCACTAAAGTACAGGTGCTGCATCATACAGGTTTTCAAGCACCTTGTGAAAATGTTGCTGTCAAATGCTAATAATGATAAATCTAGATCTCACACATTCATTTAACCTGACTTTAAAACATTTCACTCCTAGGTTAGTGGCTTACAATTATCCTTATTAAAGAGCAGAGATGGCAGCAGCAGAGGGCCTATCTCCTTCTAACAAGGTCAGGAAAGATCAAGAGTTTTACCTGAATTCTGTCACAAATAAAAGCATGCAAACTCTCAGTTGCAGAATGGAGTTTACATTACATACACTGTTTTTCATTTTTTCTGTTTTGCCCTGCCTTTGGAAGGACAATTAGGAGGTATTTCAGCACATAGTTTTCTGCAATGAAATTCAAAGATTCAGATTCTTAAAAAAACTTTAGTGTGAATTTGAACGGTCTGTTCAAATGGTGAGGTCCTGGGATGCTGTAACATAAATTATAATCAATAAACTGGTAATTCAAATTCTGCAAAGCCAGTAGAAAAGAGGTGGTGGCAAGAAACAGTAGCAGGGGTGAGACAGAGAACTCAGAAATCACTGGTACCGATGTCTACAGTTACCACTCTAAACCTTTCTCAGGCTTCAAGCTTCCTTCTCTCTCTCCTGTTATTGTTTAGTGTTTGTCCCTGTGCTTGAACTCACAAGGAAGGGATCTGTGCCCTGCTGGTCAGGCAAGTCTGGATGGCCAGGAAAAAACCTACAGAAGAGGAATTCAGTTCCTTGTAATAACATGATAAAGCTAGAGTGGTTGTCTCTTTTAGTAGCCAAGGAACCTCTCTGTAAGCTGGGTTATTAAAAGGAATTTCCTTACGGGGCTCGGGAGATTCCTGGTATCCAAGTTCATCTTGAAAGACTATAATGGAATGCTTAGCTTTATTTAGAATACTAAATTTAATTTTTATTTTAATTAATTTATTTTTTAAAATTTATTTAATTTTAAGAAAATAATGCTGGAGGCTCCTAAAGACCTGCCTGAGTATTTCAGCTGGGTGTAATTTCTGTTTGAGTTCTCCGTGCACTTTCTCTTTGTGTTCTATCCTCCATAAACAGTTCAGAAAAGGACCATGGAGGTGGTTCTGGAACACAGTACTATCCACACTGTCACTTGGATATTGGACTCTAGAAGTGGAGTTTAGCTCAAGCTTTTGATTTCTCCCCTTCCAACTTAGAAAAGGAAGAAACAATTCCCAATGAGCTTCAGCATTGCCATCTGAAGATATGTTTGAAACTACCTTTGAATCCCAAACTTGCTTCTTATACTTTCACCTTTACAAATAAAAGCACAAGCCTTGATCACAGGGTGAGATCTCAAAAGCAGCTAATTGCTTTAGCACACTGGAGAATGTTACATTCTCAGAGTTATTAAAATGCTGCCATCCTGCTTTTAGGCAGTGGTTCATGCTTTTAAAGCTCTTGGAATAATTAAAAAAACACTTTATCCTATTTCTTTAAGTTTATTTTCCTTGTGATTATTCTTGCTGTCCCTGTTTTTATCTTTCACCTTACCATTGTGGATGTTTATCCACTTAACACTGATACTGATAGTTGGTTAATTATGAACCCCAGTTCATAATTATAGTTTGTAGTTTACCAACAATATACTCAAAATATAATTGTAGTTTACCAACAATATACTCAAAAATGATAATTTTAAAGGACAGATTTCAGTTCCAGGTATAAAATCAAGAAGTTATGTAGAATATAATGTATCATAGAAAGAAAATAGATTTTAGAAGCTTCTCGTTTGTGTATTTTGAGATTTTTCTTTTCAAAAGAAATGCTCTGAACACCTTCCTGGGATACAGAATAAAGGAGATATCTGAAGGGATTTTTTTTTCAGAAATACTCACTGGGTTCTACCAGGCTGCAAGACAGAGGAAGGTGATTTCCTACTGCTTTGTGCACTTGTAAGTCTCAGACACTTTCTTCTAAAAATGAGAAAACAAATAATGGGAACTAGCTCAAAGACTTGGGAAACAGGAAAACGTTTTGGCAGTCATATATCTCCCTGGTTGGTGCATTTATTTGTTCAGATTAAGATAGGAGGGTAGGTACTGGGAGGATTCTGACAGGGGGGTGTGTGTTGGTCAGCCCTGTGGGCAAAAAGGAAGTTCTGCTGCTTGTTTAAAGGCCTCTGTCAATAAGGTAGAAGAATTTGGGGCAGAATCTAGATCTGGGTCCTGCACTCATCGTTTTCATTTTCTTCACTAAGTAGTGAGGAGTTCAAACCTTGTTTCTCTTTTAAATAAAGATTTCACTTTTTTTTTCTGGAAAATCTCGTCCTTAGCTTTCCGTGGCCTTTTGCAGTGTGAAAATGTACCTTAAAATACCAAGACATTGTCTGTGATAATTATGATTAGCTTAATTACTTTCTGTATAATTGTTTCTCAAAATGACCTCCTTTTTGGCGGCTTTTGTTCATTTATTTTAGGGGGGAAAAAAAAGGACTTAATTGGAATTGTAGATTACAGAGATAAAGGGTATGTTATGGGAAATAGGTCCAGATCTGTTTGTGTCAGGCAGTGGAAGTTGGTTTTTATGTTCTTAAGATTCATGGAGAAAAATAATTTAAATTGATACAGTATGTGTGTGCACAAGGTAATATCAACAACCAATACATTATTTCAAAATCTGGTGAATTTCTTTACGGAGGATTAGGTTATATAGTGTGGGGGGCTCTGAAAAGAAAATAGAATTGTGTATTGATGCCTTTAGAAATAATATTTGAGGGCAATAAAATGTTCTCTGAAATTCCCTCCTGAGTGGAGAAAATGGAGTTTGTTTGCAGTAATTGCATTTTCTAGCATTTGCTTTCGCGCTCTCCAATATGAGCTAAGCCAATTGGAACCTGTGATTTTCTTTTGCTTATTGGCAGAAGTACCATGTAAATTGATCTGTGATGCATTTAGGGAGAATGCTTTGAAAGTTTTGAAAGAGAGATGCCTTTCTCTTCTTAGCTTTAGATAGTATTAGGGTTTATTTTTTATGTTTTGGCCTAATGTAATAGTAACCAAAAATGTTACTTTTCAATTAAGTCTGAATTAAATCCAAGGAGGACATTTCTACATAGTTCTGCTGGCTCTGTGAAGGCAGAGCTTCAGTTCCTGCTCTCACCCTTAGTATTTGGAGTTCAAGGTCGCAGCCATTTGAAACCACACGATGTGCTGAAATTGGCCTCAAATTTGTCAGCCCTGCTTCGTTAAATCTTGATTGCAAGAGAAAAATTTCAAGTTCTGTTGGACAAAACAGAATGTATTTCTCTGTGTATGTACAGTACACATGCACCACAGACCCTGAACTGCACGGGGTTGATGCAAGTGTCTCTGTTACTGTAAATGTAGGGTAATTCTGTTTAGGGAAGCACCCTTCAGCTCTGCCAGACAAAAGATGTTCTTGCCTGAAAATCTCTTACGACTTTCAAGGTGAGAACCATTTCCCTTAAAGGATCTCTTGGAAGGGGCACATGGCACCTGCCCAGACCTGGGAGTCCTTTAGGTATTATGAGAAAGAAAGGGTAGAGGAGCAGGAATTACCATTAATGCAAGAAGCACTTGTGAAAATGAAAAGGGACAGACAAGGCTATTGCGATTTCCAGGTAGGCTGGTGTCCCAGAAGCTGCTAAATTTAAAGAGAAATTTAACAGCTGCCAGCTCCTTTGATTTTAAGTTACGTGATTTTTTTTTTTCCCCTCTTGAAAGCTCAATCTTTTAGGTTGCATAATTAAAAGCCTGAAAAGAAAGCCTTTCCAGGGACTAGCAAGCAATCTGTGCTGCTTGCGTTTCAGATTTCATAATTTTAAAGTCAATTTGGGGGGACTTTTTACACCTAAAGTTGGCAGTGCTGTGAGCTGCAAAATCTGGAGGTTTGTTTTTTTTTTTTTTTTTTAAATTTCTTTTGAGGTTACACCGAACAAAAACTTCAGATTCCGTTTCGAAACAAAGAAATGTCATAAATTAATTGTTAAAACTTCAGTGAAGATTTCCATGTTCTAAAAGAAAAAAAACCAAAACAGGTGTTTCAATAACAGTAGCCCAGTGAAGTTCAAAACAACCCAGAGATCAAACCCCAGGACAAGTTATGTCAGAATAATGCTCAGGAAGCCGCGGAACACTGAAGGGAAACAAAAGCTTGTCTCTTATGTAGTGCTACATTTTTCATTTCAACAGACAGGAGGAAGATATTAATCACAAGCAGTTCCATTAGAATAACGTTATGGTTGAGACATAAAAACATAAAAGCAAGGAATTGTTGTCAGCAATGCCCAGAGCGTGGTTAAACCAGAGCTGGAGTCGAGTAGGTTCTGCAGCGCGCCCGGCCCTGCTGCAGGGTTCGTGCTGCACCCGGGGACGTTTTGGCCCAAGCGTTGTGCAAAATTCACTCCATTTGCTCGTGGAAGAGAGGAGGAGTGGAAGCCCCACTGCTGCTGCAGCCTCAGCCTTGTGTGCAGGGCCTGCAGAGGTGGAGAAGGGCCGCGTGTCCCCAGCGCTGCCCGGCCGAGTCCCAGGTGCTGAGGCCGGGCTGGCTCAGGCCTTCCTTGCTTTCATGGGTTTATGGCTCAACCTCGGCCCTACTGTAACGTAGTTTTTTGTGTTTAATGTTTCTTAGACTTGGTTTTCCATTGCCAGCATGGAAGGAATCCTAATGCATGAGTTTCAGAGGAGAAGGTAGCAGACTCTGAAGCTGCTGTGTGGCTCGATCCGCAAGTGTGAGTATTAACGCTGGAGCTGTCAGGCCTTGTGAAAATTAATGAAGCCTGACGCTTGCAGAGGGAAAGGTCAGAGGCAGAGCTTGCACTTACCTAACATTTCTGTTTTGTTGTGTCTAACAGCGTTTTCAACAAAGGGGAGCTTTAATGTACAAGCTTGGGATTTATCACAGGAATTCAAGGGGTCTCAGCCTTTGCTTCTCCCTGTGCTGCGATCTGATGTTTTCTTTGCATAAAGGCAAAACAGTTACATGTTCATTCATCCTCTTCTTCTTGCTGCGTTGCCCATGTGTGTTTTGGCTTTATTTTTCTTCTTCAAACCTGGAGAAAAAAAAAAAAAAAAAAAAAAAAGAGGCATCTTAACTGATGGTGGAATACTTTTCACTGGGAAGATACTGAGAGATCTTGTACTTCTGTCCTTTGTACTGTTTTAGAAGCATGCTCTGGTTTTGTGCATGTTCTGTTTCTTACTTGCTGCCCTTTTTTTTTTTTTGTTGCTGTTGCTTTTAATTGTTTAATTGTGTAGGTTTCTACAGACACAGGGAGCTAAACTGCACAGAAATTCATGGGCTACATTTTCAGCCAGTGTGTTGGTTGATACCAGTTTGAGCAGTTCCGTTGAGGACATTTGTGAAGGCTGACTTGATTAAAACTATTTTCAAAATATTTTCAAAATATTTTCACAGTCAGTTGGTCAGTCTCATACGAGAAAAGATATTTTTCTTACCCAGTTGTGGATCTTGGTACCTGAAGTGGGTTGTGGATGGGAAAGGTTCAGCTTATCCTGTGGAAGCTTGAGTCTTTTTAAGTGTACTTATGCAGTCTAACTCACTTACTACTGCTGAAGGAAAAATAGCAGCATTTGAGATATTCTGTCTTTGTTTTAAAAAGCTGAAAAGAGCCTCTGTGTGTTGCTACTGTGCTATAAATGCTGGGAAGAGAGAGTGGCAGTGGCTCTGTGATGCCAAGGGCTTTCCATGGGAAACCTCTCTAGGAAGAGTTGCAGAGCTGCTGACCAGAGGTGGGCTGAGCTGGCTGCCCCTCAGCAGCTGCAGCTGTGGGGACTGGAAGTCTGTAGGAGCAAACCAAGCTCTGCTCCTTCTGTGTTTATCCCTGGATGTGTGTGGGGTTGGTTGTAGGTGAATGCTCCATGACCTTTTTGCACTTTTGGGGCACATATGATATATACCATAAAACTGAAGTGATTCACTTGCATGCACATCTCTCTCTTGCACAGTCTCACCTCTTTTTGAGGGGACTAAGATTTCTACTTCAAGGCTTCTCAGCTTATTTCTCAGCATATGGCCAAAGGGTTTATGAGGCTATGAAGCAGGCATGAAAAAAGCTTCATGTTTCATGGAAGTGTTGTGTGGTTTGATTAGTTAATGCACGCGTATGCATATTCAGAGCTTTGCATCAAAAACACTCAGATATCATTTGTGTGTAAATACAGGTTCCTACCACTACACAGACAGCTACTATCACAGTATTTCTTATTTCCCTACTTCCCTGTGGGGTTTGTGGGTAACAGTAGTCGAAAAATAATGTGATTTTCTATTTTTATAGGGACTCAGCAGTTAATGTTGACTGCCAGGCACACTCCTTTTCATGTGTGGCAGCTCGACAGGGCTTGGGTTGTGTGACTAAACTGTACTCATATGAAGCATGCTATTAAAATGGGAATGGTTGTTCAACAGATTAAGGCTTCCTAGGATCCAAGTGCTTAAGGTGAACTTAAAGAAACCCACTGAAACAACTACTTATGTAGGCTAAAAAAACCTCACAACTCCCCCACCCCTAAGCTTCCCCTCTTGTCCCATGTAACAGATATATTTAAAGTCAGTCTGTTGTTCTGCTGACACTTGGAGTGGTGTTAGTGGTGGCAGCCAACAATAGAAGTTCTGCCTTGGCAGCCTTCACAGACCCCCCATTCCTTTTTTTCCTACATCATTTTTCATCTGGGTCAGTGCCCTGATCCACCCTGCTCTATGCCCACCAAATCCTTGTGTTGGCAGGAAAGTGTCATGGCACAGGAGTAAGGATGAAGAAGTCACAGAAATTTTCTGAGACTCCTAGATTAAAGCATTTCCTGTAAACAATTCCATTTTTTTTTTTTTTTACAAGTCGTTCAGAGATAACCATTGTTGCCTTTATTTGAGCAAGAGTGGTATTGACCTTTTGGCTTCCAGAAGAGAACAACTTGTCTAATTGCAGAGTTTTCTTGGTCAATGATTACACTGTGCCCTTGCTTGTACTGTTGAGAGCAGATGTTGAAAAGCATCTTGACCAAAATAATAGATATATTTTGAAGATACACATCTGCACACCTTGTGTGTGTGCGTGTGTGTGTATATACACATAAATATGGGTTTCAAATGCTCCAGTATAAGTGACTCTACTTCACAGACTTAGTGCCCTGGTCATTTTTTGTACTTGTAATTTTAGCCTTTTGATCTCACCTGTTAAGCATTTAAGTATTTGAAATAAACTCAGTTATTATGCTGGGAGTTTTAGTAATAGGGGTTTCTGAAGTGCTTGGCCCAGCAAAGAGATCACTTTTTCTAGTTTGGAAAAGGATTCTTCCAACTGTTTTCCAGATTCTCAGTTTAAATTAGAATGAATGATGTTACTGATGCATAATGGAAGATTTTGTAGTTAGGAAATCAGACTAATAAAGACCAAATGTGGCTTACAGAGATTTAGTGAAGGAAAATGAGGAAAAGCCTTTCAACCTGTGTGTTGTGCTGTACAGGCAGCACTGATGCAGATACACAGGGATTAATCTGGTCAAGATAAAACTAAATTACCATGGAGTAGATTTTTGAAGATGACTGTTCATGTTTCCATATTAAACACAAGGTCAACAGATTATAGAGAAAGGGCAGGCCTGCCAAAAGAAAACACGCCAAAATATTTCAGAAATGGATGTTGTGCAATGCCACAGGGCCCTTCAAGGAGGAAAAACCAGAATGTGATGAATAAATAGGCAACCTGATTGCAGGTAATTTATTACTGTGATTAGTGCTGTATAGTCTTTCCTCAGGGAAGAGAGAAGGATTGAATGAGCCTTCCTCTTGCTGCTGCCCTGGCTTTTGATGTGTTTGCCTTTTGAGGGGTGGTGTTGCTCATGGCCAGCTCCTGAGCCAGCACCAGAGAGCGAGAACCAAAAGTGACTGGTGGTGACCTGGGGGCCCTGGGTGGGGAGCAGGGCCAGGCCTTGGTACCCTCCCTGTGGGCAGTGGGCACAAATACAGAGCACAGGGCTTCTGGTGTGGCTGCTGGAGGACAGGGAGCTTGGCTTGGTGGCTGTCACAGCCCCAGCCAGCACTGCTCCCTCCCCAGCTCCTGGGCACGGGGATGCAGCACCACTGAGCCACAGCTCAGAGGTGGGTGCTGAGGAACTTGTGTCCCTGTGGGAGCTCCTCTCCAGGGCCTGTCTTGCCTCATTCCTTGGTCCTGGTGTTGTTAGTCCTTAGTTTTTGTTGGTTTGGCCACGTCCTGGGCTCCCTGGCAGCAGTGGGGAGAGGCTGTTCCCTGCCAGTGCCCCCCCAGCTCCCCAATGCCTCTTCTCAAGAAATGAACAAGTGGAGCATCTCCTTAGTCCTAAAAATATCAACAGCTGTCTTCACACCAATTGCAATACTCTCTGGGCTTCCCCCACAGATTTCAGGTGCTTATAGAACGTGTATATGTTTTAATAATTACTGATGTTCACCATTAGTTTGCTTTTGCATGTCCTGTGTGTCCTCAAAGTAGGCCCTTATTTTTAAAATGTTAGGTTAAAAAAATACTGAGCAAAAATGCTCCAGACTTAATTAGGCATAGTATCAGCAAAACGTGCTGGTTTTCAAGTCTATCAAAATAAATGAAAGTGTAAAGCTTGGACATGTATCAAGTAACATGAAGAGTTTTCTGTGTTAAAACAGGCAAATGTTGATAACTTAGCAGAAACCTGAATTTAACTCCTCCATCCTGCTTCTCTGAGAATATTATCACACCTAGCTCGTTTTGGGGGATTGATGGTTATGACAAGTGTATCAAATTTCATGCTGGTGGTATCCTTTATGTTTCCTGGGAGAAGAGAAAATAGCAATTTTATCTTGTGCCCAGGAGTCACAGAGAGCAGGAATTGTAGGTACACGCCACACAGAGTTTTTAAATAAGAATGCATTGCAGAGCAGCACGTAGCAGAGATGGGGAAGGGGAGGAAAGTGGGAAAGGAGCGAGTCAAAAACTGTAGAGGAGCATTTATTGCATCTCCCCAGCTTTTATTCTAATGCAGCACCACAGAGAGTTATGAATATGTACAAGCTGTATTTTGTTCAGACGTGAGGTGTCTGGTGTCTATGAAAAACATAGTCTGCTTGGTTTTTTCAAGGGATTTGTAGCTTTTTGGTTTTCTATCCAGAATTAATCTGATTTTGCAAAGATGGTGTTTGCACACATACCTTGCATAATTCCTGTTTCTGTGCTGTAGATACTGAAGAAGCAGAGGGTTTTGACTGGTTCCCCTGTAAGTCTTATTTAGGGGAAATGTTAATCTTGTGGTGTACAGTTTGTATAGCTTTACTCTGAGACTTACTTGAAAAAAGAACCCAAACCCAAAGAGTTTCAAAAGTTGAAAGACAAGTTTTAAAGTAGCAAAGCCACTTCTGTTTAAGAGAACTGTACTCACAAGAAGTGTATAGCATCTGATTCTCTCTTCCCTGGGACGGATATTGTCAGTTCCAGAAAGGGAAGATGAACCCATAGATTTCTACATACATTTTGCTGCCTTTATGAAAAAAACAAAGACAAACTGCACAAAAATCCCCGTAACAATCCCAACCATTTCTGAATGATTCTTAGTAATAAACACCAAAATGAAGGAGGATAAGGTATGAGACTAAGGAATCAGGCTTATTGGGAAGGCAGTAGCAGTCAGCTTTGATGCAATCTTACAAGTGATTTTTGGCAAGTCACAGTGGGACAGATTTTGTAAAAGAGCCTAACTTCTGTGAAGACACCACAGTGTGGGACTGTATTTTTAAGGGAGCTCAGTATGTTTATTTGGAAGATCTGGCACTGACTGCTGATACCAAGTGCTTGAAAATCTGTTCTGAACTCCAAAAAATCTGCCTCCGTGAGCATGATCCATGCCTCCTTCCAAACAATGGTTTTGGCTCCCCTGAACTGAGGGGAGCAAACATGCAATTCTTTACTTCTGACTCTGATGGTAAATGAATTAATCAGATTTTCCTTTCTCCTAGTTTGTCTTATCTGGCTGAGTTCTGTGGTTGCTTCTACTCGTGTGCTTTTTACAAGACATGGGATACTGCCATAAACATAATAACAATAACAATAACAATAATAATAATTATAATAATAAAGTACACTGCAAATGAATTGAAGCTTCGGGGAATAGGTCTTGAATCAAGGCCACTGGAATACAAATGAACCCAAAGAATTTGAAAACCACCAGCCCCAGCAGTCTGCTTTGGTGCCCTCAGGACATAGCTGGCAGGCATCCTGCAGCCTGTGGTCGCCCAGGCTCCTCACTGCAGGTCACTGCTGGGGGCTGCTGGCCCTGTCCTGGATGAAAGCCTCCTTGTCACACTCAGGTGGATAATCAGGGCTGTTTTATGCCACCTTTGGAGCTGGTTTTGTCGTGCAAAGCAGTGCAGGCTCTGTGTGCCCTCCCTGTGCATTTTTGAGGCCGTGGCAGAGAGGGGAGGAGGAGGAGGAGGAGCAGCATCAGTGTCTTGTGCCCAGCGTGGAGAGGCACACCGGCCTCGGGTGTTCTGCTCTGTCACTGCTAGCTGTCTGCTTGTTGTGCCAGCCTGGCTGCTGGGGGGAGGAAATGTGCTAATTAAGTCCTCTTTTTTGTTATTTCAGGAAACCTACCATATGAATATAAAATAGTGATTGCTGGGAATCATGAACTGACATTTGATAAGGAATTCATGGCAGACCTTGTTAAACAAGATTACTACCGCTTTCCCTCTGTGTCCAAATTGAAACCAGAGGACTTTGACAATGTTCAGTCACTCCTGACAAATAGTATTTACTTACAAGATTCAGAGGTAACAGTTAAAGGATTCCGAATATATGGTGCCCCGTGGTAAGTCTCCATTTAAACTTTCTTTGCTGTTTGTTACTTGAACCTCAGCAGGAATCGTTCCTGTTGAGTGTGCATGAAGCTGCTTTGTTGCATTGCCCTGCAGAACAGCATCCCACTTAGCTGTAACCATTCTGAAACAGTTGCTTTCCTCTTTCTTTCCTCGTTGGATAGATAATCTCTGTTTAGCCCTGTGTATGAAATAAGACAAAAGGAACTGTAACTATTTCTGTTCTGCCTGGTGAATGCACTTAAACTGTGGAGTCAATACCAAAGACTCTGTGCCTGTGGATTAACATTTTGGGATGTATTAGGGGAACTCCATTACATTCCATACTGCTGGGCTATTTATATCTGCTGTGCTAATGGATTAGTGTGGTGGCATTTAACACCCACACAACATAAGGGCACAAGGCAGCAGGTGCTTTAAGCCTTATTTTTGATCGGTTTCTAGGCATTGTTTTCTCTTGCTTGTAAAGTTGTGATAACAAAATTTCAAACCAGTTCTGGTCTCCTTCCACCCATGTGTCAAGCATGTCACGCAGGAAAGATTGCTGCCCAGTTTTGTGCTAAGGAGAATCTTCCTTGTTTTTTCTACATGTCATTTAATTGTGATGCCTGACATCTTTCTGTGGAGCCTTAGGTAGCACTTGCTCTAAATTCTCATGCTAAGAACAGCCACAGCCCTTTCAGGCTTTACCAGAGAGACCTGAACTTGAGTGATGGTGATAATCATTCTGTTGCTTGGCATTCTCAATTGTCAGCAGAAGTACTGAGATGCTAATTTATGCACACCTATAAGAAGGGCTTATTATGAGCTTATAACTTAATTTTGATGTCAGGCTTGCTTTAAAGGTGAAAGTGGGAGAGGAAGGAGGGATGGCAGGGGTTGAACCAGAAAATGGGACAAACCTGTACATGCATTAGAAATTTTCCCCTTTACCTCATCTTTGTTGTCTTGGCCAGCAGACCCTGGTGATTTGTGTGACACCACAGACGTTGATGCTTCTGACAATGCTTTTTCCTGATCACACTGTACGTGTTAGTGCTAGCTGGAAAACTGGGATCTTGCTCTGTATCTCACATTCTTGACTCGAGCTACTAATCTTCTAATTTAAGTCATAGCCTTTAGCTACTAGTTTAAATCAGCCTTACATTGCTTAGCTAAAAAAAAAAAAAAAAAAAAAAAGGTAATGCTCTAAATCCTGCAATATCAGCAAATTGGGAAAGATGATCTTAATTCAGGTTAGGAATCATCTCCTGAAGACATTTCAAAGTAATTTTTTTTTGTAATAGCAGCACAGAAGGCAGGGCACATAAGGCCTGGGGTAGTGAGGTGGGTTTGAGGCTTGCCTGCAGGGTGAGGAGCTGAGGAAGGTTTGCTGCAAAGGTTGAGATTGTGTTCAGCTGCTTTTGTATGGATGCATCAGAGTTGGAGGGCCTCTGCAGGCACCCAGGGATTAGGAAGTGTAGGCATATTTCCAAATTCATTTGGATCAGATTTACCTGACCTCAGCTTCCTACAGCACTGCTGGAGAGACCTGGAGAACACAGAATCCAAGGCTGGAGGAGACTGAGTTTGGTGTTCTGAAAGAGAGGATCACATGATGCACCTTTACTTTTACATCTCTATGTACTGGCAATATATCATGTTCTTTTTTCTCTTCTTCTCCCTCCCAAATCTATAATGGAAACCTGTCATCCCTTTGTCTCCAGCTGCATTTAGAAATTCTTTCAATTTCCAGGTGTACACATGGATTTAGAATGTTTGTTCTGGAATAATAAGGGGGCATCACATCAAGGCACTGAGTTGTCTTAGCTGTAAAAAGTGAATGGCAAATGTAGCCTGACCTAGTCATGGAAGACAAATCTGAATTAATCTTTCCTGTAATCCATTGATAACTGGATTTTTCTGACTAGTGATGCGTGATAAACGAAGCTAGGTTGTTAGAAACTGACACTGAGCTTGCACCAAGTGCAGACTTCTCCCTCTTGAAATATACTTCATTTGAGTTTAGCTGTGAAAAATTGTTGTCAAATCATGTTTTGAGCAACTGTTGGTGTGGAGCTGAGGCTACCCATTTTCAATACAGCTTTTTAGATCAATCAGCCAGTCTGTGTTGAGAGCAGAAATGTGATACTGTTTGTGCATTTTCGCTCTCCCCCACCCTCCCTTTTTCTTTTCTTTTCTTTTCCTTTTTTTTGTTTAAGACAGTTTCTAGAAAATGTGAAATTTTACTACTCTTTTGTATTTTAGCCAGTCTTTCAGAGGAAGGAAAAGTCCCATCAGATATTAGAGAAATCTGCTCTGATTTTGTTCTGTGCCTGCAAACTGAGACAGAATGATCAGACAAGCGTTTTACCACTTGTTAAATTTTTATACTCTCTCCCCTCCAACCACATCTTGCTCTATTCCTATAAATCTTCAGATTACCCCAAAGGAAGAGAATTTGTGGGGGTTTGTATGTATTTATGGCCTCCTTACCCCAATTAGTTCTGTCACAGAAATGGAATACTGGTCATTAACCCAGAAGATGTGCCAACCCTAACATGAGATAAGTTGGCATGTTCAATTTATGTGCAGTTTTGTAAGTGTTTCCAGAGGGGGAAAAAAAAAAAAAAAAAGAAATCTCATTTGCTGATAAAGCTACTGGTTTTAATTTAAAAAAGAGGGATCAAACCAAGAATAACAGATGTGATTCTGGAGGTTTCAGCCTGTCAGGGGTTTCTAAGAAGTAATTGCCAGAGTACTGGGAAGGCTGGCTATAAGTCATCTATGTAGAAAATGTAAATTGCCAACTCAGTGTAAATACAGAAAAGAAATATCAGTTCATATTCATTACATGTTATTACTCATGGTACATCTAAAAGCTTTCTAAAGACCTGAGAGAATTCAAGTAGTGCCTCCTAACTTACAATTTAGCAGAATTTGTGAGTAAAAAAATAACTTACAATACATGGGAGCATTCATGTGTATTTGCAATTGGAATGTGCAGTGGTGCATAACAACAGCCTCTAAGGAGCAGAAAATTTGAATTTAGCCTGATGCTTCTGAGGGTATTAAATGGCATTAGCTGGAGGCAAAGTTGAAAAGAAGAGTATCAGCCCCTAAAAGAGAAAAGTGCAAGGGTGGGACATAAATCACATTCAGAGCTCTGCTCATTTTCTGAGGTGAAGAATGTAACTGACATTTTCACACCTTAAATAGGAGATTCTTTGATGTACCTTGAAGGAACAAAATGGCTGAAGATTTTCCATCTGCTCTATAGATAACAATCCACAAAAACATTCCCCTCCTTTCTCTTCCTCCTGGCTTTGCCCTATGAACCTGGCTTGTTTGGTGGGAAAATAATTGATAGTTTATGCAGTAAAAAAATTCTGTAAGATTCCAGCGACAACGTTTGCTCCTTGGGAAATTTGAGATTGAGGTTTCTTATTAAACAGGACAGAAAATGAAACCAGTGAGGGATTTATGAATTTTTTAAATCTTAAAACTCCCTCTGTGAAGTAAACATAAGCATAACTCATAGTGATGTATCTGTGAAAGGGTAAGGAGAGACAGTCTGTTTTTACTGCAGCTCTGGGAGCTGAATATGCATAAGTGAATTAGTGCAAGTTTTACTTAAATTCAAATGTTATTTTAAAATACGTGTCCTTTTTTTTTAAATTATATTTGATATTGTTCATCCATGCTAAGGGCTGAATTTACCCTAGAATGCTGTAGACATTTGGTTACAAATATTCTCACAATGTGTGTTTTCTAATGGAGCTTTAAAAGCATTCAAACCACCAGAGAACTGCAGTTAACTGGAGCCAGGGTTTGTTTAAACCACATTTTGACAGAAACAATTGTTCAGGAGAATATTTTTCGCTGTTTTATTTTGTTCTGCTGATCAGCTCTATAGGTAGCTTTTGTGGTTTTTCGTTTGTTTGAAAGAGACAAGTAGTTGAAAAGAAAAAGTATTCTGATGTACTTTGTGTGCATTGAAATTTGTGAATCTTAGTTTTGTGAATAATGAGGCAATAGGCTTGTCTATGGATTTTACATTCTGTTCTGCATAAAAATTTCACAAAAAATGTCAAAAGCTAGAAGTGTAAAATAATCTAAGAAAGCAATCCTTTATGTTATTCTTTACCAATGAAGGTATGTGGGCAAAAATTCATGTCAAACAGAATGAGAAGTGAAGCTGGAGATCTGGGACTCTGAGCTTATGTGTTTGTTTAGGTACCTGGAGATATATGCATCTTTTTGAAGGAAGAAATACGTAGTGTAAAAGCTAATTCAGTATAAATCAATGTAACTTAATGGTTAACAGAATCAACTTCATGGGGATAACTGAAAAGCACCACAAAGGTAAAAGATGACAATCAATTATTTAAATCACGACTGAAATCTGTGATTTGCATCATTGTGATGAAAATTAATTCATCCTGAATGAGGCTGGGAATAAAGCTCTTCCCCCCCCTGACAGGAACAGCAGCATTGTTCAGCAATATCCTGCACCTTTGTCAAGTTGTAGCTTGTTCGGGTCTCGAGAACAGAAGCACAAAGCTGGCCTCCCAGTTGCTTTTAATGAATACTAGTGGGTTTTTCCTATGTCCAAGAATTTGATCTGTAGGGTGATCCAGAGGTCAAGAACAAACAGCTCACTATCACTCACGTCTGCGGAGCCAAGGCTTTCATTTGCTTTTTTTAGTAACTCTAGAGGAAGTGCCTTAACTCTGTTTCAGAAGCAAAGTTTTAATTGGCATAGATAATGCAACCTTAAGCAAGCAGAGACAGGTTCAGCCATCTCCTTTTAAAATAATGTTTTGTGCAGTCTTTTCCTTTTCTTTTTAGCCCAGTTTAAAATCTGGGGTTTCATCAAATGATATAAAAATTATTCCTCTGACTCAGTTTCTTGCTCTGCTTCATTTGCAATGATATTTTGGTACAAGCAGCCCTAAGTTAGTACTTCTGCCTTGTTCTGATCAGTGTTTTCAGATTCTCTGTTTATCCTGTCAGAAAAGTGTCAGAGGGTTTTTTGTGTTTGTTTTTTTTTTTTTTTTTTCTTTCCAATTATAAGTTTTGTAATGCATCATGGATTTTGCTGACAGTCTTCAAGTTCTTGAAATAGCAAGCAAATTAACAGCAGATATTGAGCGTGAGGACTGGAAAACCAATTGGCAACTCACATGATGGGATTCAGATACACTGATGGGTTGAAATGGATCTCATTTCTTTTATTTTCATGGTCTTAGCTGGCAATTAGCTTGTGTCTAAAAAAAAGGATGGATAGAAATTGGGCTATTCAGCAGTAAAGTTCTTCTTTGCTGTTTAGTGGTGAGGAAACCAGGGGAGGCTGGACAGGACTGTGTGTGTTACACCAGTTTTTCAGGAATTCTGGTGTTTATGCAGTAGAAGTCAGCAACTTCTGAGAAAATTATTGGCAAAGACTGAAGTCTCCTGTCTGTGTGTTAAACAAACACACCACCACTGCAGCGTGGTTGTGTTTAAAGGTGCAGGCTTCTGTTTCATTTTTCTTGGCGTTTCTCCACCAGGTCTCTCAGTCTCTCAGTTTAGAATCGAAGAATGAATTCCCTCTGGTCTAGAATTGCAGTGGTTTGTTTACATTTTTGCCTTGTTGGGAATGTAGCTGATTTTTCTTTGGTCTCCTTGATATCAGATTCACTTCCAAGTAAAAAAAAATTGTCCTGTTTACTTTTAAAAGCTTTTTTTTTTTTTTAAATAGAGAGTGGGATGTTTGTAATTACACTCGCTCATAAGTAATTTTTAATGCTGTGGTGCAAACCTGTCCTGTTTAATTCTTTGGACAGCTCTGCATCCTGGCACTGGGACAGATCATGAAGTCTTGATCTTTTCTTCAGGCTTGGCTTCTGCAGGAATAAGAGCTTTGGAGTGTCCCTCACTAGTGTTAACAAATAAACTGTGCCTATTGGTGAGTGGAAATCTAGCCAGTTAAACGAGACATAAAATGGTAGCTCTCCTAGCTCTTTTGAATCTTTCCTGGTGTGGAAACAGGGATTTGAGTTCTTCCACAGCAGTACAAACAAATGCTTGTGGAAATCTGCTCTGAGTCTTTCCTTCTTGCTCCGTTTTCCTGTAGGTCACTTCTTTGCTGTGCAAAAAAGCAGAGAGCCAGAATGAGTGTGAGCTGTGGTGTTGGGGCACTGGTTATTTCCCTCATTTGTAGGTTGAAGTCTGGTTTGCTCAAACAGAAGGACATTTTGATAGACAAGTTGTGCTTATACTTGTAGTTTTGCTTTGGTGGGTGTGATTTTACTTGCCGGGAACGAGCAGTGTGCTTTCCTTTAGCTGAACACTGGAACAACACAGTGGTTGCTGTGGCATTCGTGTTCAAGGAGCAGGCTGGAAGCATTTACATCCAGCGAGGAGTTACCAAGAGTAGGAAACAGAATACAGCAAAACTCCTGATATTTTTAACTCTGTGGCATCAGACTTTGTCTTGGGGTCAGGGGGTTTGAAGCCCCATAAAGAATGGGAGCTGGGAAAGAGGAGTTGAGTTAACCCAAAGCTGGAGATAGGCTGTTCTGTACAGGGCTGGACTCCATGCAGCGTGCTGATGCTCGCTTGAATAAATTCTCACGTGCAGCTCCTGCACTTCAGGACTCCTGCTTTTCCATTTCCTTTCACCTGCACATGCACCACAACTGTTTGTGGTGGTCTGGTACAGAAGGGAAGAGAGACAAAGCTGAAAATGCCATGCTGTTAAGGTTAACTGAAAAATTGCCTCTCTCTAGGACAGCCACCTTCACGGTAGGAGAGTGGAGAAGTAAGAGAGGGGCTTCAGCTTTGACGAGCTGACATCAGAATGGATTTTGCATTGCGTGGTGCTCTTCAAGCCTCATTAATTTCATTGCTTCATTTCCCCTATGCCCTAAGCAAGAAGAATTAGGGAGCAGGTGGATGCTTTGAGTGACAGGCAGAGAAGCCTGTTGGAGGATGTGGTGGGTGAGTGCAATCAGAGCCTGGCTGCTTGGAGCACAGGGCAGGGAGGGCTCAGGGCTCTCTGGCAGAACTGGTGAGCCAGAGGAGCCAGGACTCCACTGAGGAGCTGGGTGGGATACCAAGGCTTTGCTGTAGGGTAGGGAAACCACACATGGGATTTATCTGTGGGAGGGCAAGGCCCATCCAGTTTGTGTTGGGTCTGGCTGAGCTGGATCTCATTTCCTCACAGCACCCTCCCAGGGCCTTGGGAGCTGGAAGGGTGTTGGAAACACACCTGTGTTTTGGCTACAGCATCAGCACTGTTTTCCCCAGCATCCCTCCCCTCCCTGAGTAGGCTGGGCAAGATTTTGGAAGGGGACACAGCTGGGACAGCTGGCCCACGCTGACCAAAGGAATATGCCATGCCATATGGCATCAGCTCAGATGTAAAAGCTAAGGAAAGTGGGGGGGATGATGTTTGATATTTACAGGGTTTGCCTTCTGGAGCAATCGCTCCATGTGATGAAGCCTGGCTTCCTGGGAAGTGAAATGAATGAAATTAGGATGGAGGAGGTGACAGGGAAGAAGGTGGTTGGGTATGTGAAACAGATGCAATCTACAAGTGGTTTGTTTCACAGTTCATCTATTCAGGAGAAACAGGAAAAAAAATGTGGAAGAATTTACACCGCAGGTAGAGTTGACAAGCAGAGCTCATGTGATGTGATGGTGATGAAATGCAATAGAAATGGAGAAGCAATTATTTTTTATTTTATTCAAATCCAAAAGTAAGTCAAAAAGTAAGTGACTAGCTTTTGTTAGCTCCCAGTGAAGGGTAGGATTTCTCCTGATGGTCTTCCAGATGAGTTGGTTCATATTTATCCAATACTTACTGATCAGAATGCTAACTTTACCCTGACATGTGTATAAAATGCTTTAAGCAATTCACAGGAGCTATGAAATAAAGCAAAAATTGCACATGCACTTTTAAATAAGAGACCACTGATTGTGAATCTGAATATAGACATAAAGGTCAAGAGTGACAACTACATTCATCAGATTTTCATGAAAATCTGTTCAGTAGAGTAGATCTTGCACCTTATTTCAGAAGTGGTCAGCACTCATGGATTGAGTTGAAAACCAATGAGACCCGTGGGTATTTATAAGCACCTCTAAAACATTTAGGTGCTGGTCTATATTATGGTTTGTGCACGTGTAAAGTCTGAGGATTGCTGGCATTTCTAACACTATTATCTAAATATCAAAATCTCAGTGTGGCCGAGAGCCACGTTTGTGATGCTCACACAGAGAAGGCTTAAGCAGTGGTTTGCAAAGCAGGAAGATGCCAACAGCTTATCCTTGTTCCTTCACAGATGTGCCTGAGCTGCACAGACCCTTAGTGAGTTCAGGAGGTCTCACAAGCCACACCACCTTTGCTGCCTCCTCAGTTAATGCTGCACAGACAAGGACATCATTTTCCAGTCTGTGTGCACAGTGTACCTGGGAGAAAGCACTGGGAGCTGCTCCATCCTGTGCTCCTCTTCAGCATTTCAGATAAAAAACACTAAACTGAATATTCCTTAACAGATGTGCTTGGCTGTTTGCCTTCCACACTGACCCTGTGCCCACGGCTGCTTTGACAAAGGGAATAATGCTTTCCAGGAAGTGATCTCGTGATGATTTGAAATCATCTGACAACTCTGCCATCGTATTTATGTTGCAAGTAATAAAAACTTTTATTTTGCAAGTAATAAAACCCAGTGCTTGGGTTTTGTATATTCAGATCTGCCAGCCTGTCTGTCCTCTGCTTCTGGAGAACTCTCACCTTCAGTTTTGCTGCTTTGGCAGCATTTGAAGGATGGGTAGGGCTGGCAGGAAGGTTGTGGGGTCTGGTTGTTCAGAAAGCCAGTTTATTTCTGTACATGTGTGAATCAGTGTGTCTCACTGACAAAAGCTGATATTTGCAGCTGCTGACTGTAATAATTGCTTGAGTCAGGTTTATTGGTTTATACCTTGAGAATATACTTACAGTTGTGTATCACCTTCAATTTTATATAAGTAATATATAAAGTAAGCTTTATGTAAGAAGAAGGGCTGTCTCTCAGTCTCCTTTTCCTGGCACAGATTTTAATGCATCTTGTTTTCAAAACTGGGAATGTAATACATTTCAAGAAAGGTGTTCTCTTTAACACTTCTCTTGGTGTTCCATCTGGGCTGCTTGGGACACTTCCATGGCCTGCACTGCAAGAAAAAGGAGAAAGGCAGCCTGAGTTGCTAGTCTGAAAGCTGCAATCCTGAAGTGTTCCCATTTTTAATATGGGATGCCCTAAAACACTGTGATCTCGAGTTATGGCTACCTGAATTTGATATTTCAGTTTTTAGTGAGTTTGGCTCCTTCTTCTCTTTATGACTGTAACATAAGTTTCTTGAGGAATCTGCAAAGTGCCATTTTAAGGAAGATTGTCTTCCACTGCCTAGCATGCAGATCTTTTTAAATAAACTTCTAGATTTATAGGGTTTAAGAGCTTATCTTGCTGCATGTATAGAGATGGAACACAGGAAGAGGTTGGACAGTTGGGAAAGCTTAGAAAATGATAGAGTAAACCAAGTATAGATCACTCTGCACTGCTCCTTGCAGGGCCAGATGGGGTATGTGGCATCTCTGCTGGGCTGTAGCATCTGGTCCCATATTGCAGGGTTTGTGTGACAGTCAATTCCCTACGTGCCAGTATTGTATTTCTGAGCCACATATGTAGAGCTGAAAAGTATAGTTGCTACAGGCTTTAGGATCTCCTAACAGCAGCCTAGAAATTCGAGTGAGATGAAGGTATGGTTTGTTTCAGGGAAGTATTTTGTCATTGTTTTGTGGATTTTGGAGAGAGAATAGCCAGAGATACATAGACTGATGGTTCATCTGGAAATGAGCTGTTCTAGCACACAGACCTCGCTGTAAGGATGTGCCTTTAGCTGATAATTACTAGCAGTCAGTCTGCCTAGAATGTACACCTTTTCTTATTTATATTCCAGTCCTGTAACCTTCCCTATTCTCTTGTGCCTTTGTTCTATTAATCTACAAAACAGGGCTTGACTTGTGATTAGTCCTCAGAGGTTGTTTCTATTAATCAGGCTGCAAAACAGGTCTGCTTGGATGTTCTATTGCAAGTGTTTAATGTGCCTTCCTCATCAGCCCACAGCACAGAGCTGCTGGGGTTGTCTTAAATGGCAGTGAAATCAGTGAGGTGTCTGCTGCACTTCCTTTGTGTTTACATCTTGATTTTGTTGCTGCAGAAGGGGGAAACTAGAGGGAAATAATTGCAGTCCTATAGAAATTGCATATGTCAGTGACATTTGTGGCTGCATTTTGCAGGACAGGTCCTGTCACAGCAGAACCACTGCTTACCTGCTTTTTGAATGTGAGGAACCTGCCCAGTTGTAAAGTGCGAGGATTAAAACTCAAACTTTGCTCACAGGTGGGACTAAGTTTTAAACCCTGTAGAATTTGAGGGATAAGTCTATCCCCATAAGATTCAGAGGGTCATTTAAGAGAGTGTCTATTTCTCTGCAATAGGTAGAAATCCAGAGAGGTTTTTTTTGTGCAATATATATGCATATAACAAAAGAATAGTCTGAGAGCTGGTTTAATAGGAAAAAAAAAAATAAACCAACCAAACCCAAACTGAAGTGTTTGTAACACTTCAGTTATTAGAACTCACCATAAAATTTGAACAATAAACAGCATGTGTAGTGAGAAACTAATCTAGTTTCATTGTAGAAGAAACTGCTAACTATAAAAATGCAATGATTTATTCTTGTAATTAAATGCAGTATTTCTTGCCTGTAGGAGGAAAGTCCATATTTTAAAACGTATCAAAGGAAACAAACCAGATCGCTAGTTATTTTTTTCTTTATTGTTCCTTTGGCTTTATTTTATTTTATTTTTTTTTTAAGTTTTTGTTATGTTGATGACGTAGCCCTCAGCCTCAGCTCAATGAAGTCTGTCACTGAACTAAAGAATTGCTGTCTGTCTGGAAAAAAAGCATTGGCCCCAAGGCAGCAGGGCTTGTCTCAGCTGCTTTGCTTGCCTCTCAGTGTGCTCCTGCCCATTTTTTTCTGTATTCCCATGGCACATGCATCAATTTCTCCAGCTCACAAGCTGAAAATTACCAACCTCTGCAGAACTGGCCCAGCCTTGATGTCCAGTGACATCTGCACGTGAATTCCTGCTGGCTGCGCTGAGCGCCGCTCCCTCACCGTGCCATCACCCAGCTGCTGGTTGGAAAGGCTTTGTGCTGCCTGCCCCCCAGCCACAAAGGGCTTGGGTAGCCTGTGCTTCTGGCCAGCCTGTTGGGCTGGTGTGGCCTAGGGAGGGGATTTCAGTGGTGCTGTGACACCTCCCTCCTGGGTGACACCGCGGCTGCGGGGACGCGCTGCGCATCGAGCAGCTTGGTGCACATCCAAGTGCCCCATGTCACAGCAGGGCAGGAGAACTGGGGCTCCCAAATGAGGTTTTTTCACAGCAGGGCAGGAGAAGGGGCTCCCAAACCAGGTTTTTTCGCAGTAGGGCAGGAGAATTGGTGTTGCTGTGGGACACAATGAATGAGACACGGACTCGTGATTCATAAGGCTGATGCTTTGAAAAGGGGGCTGGTTTATTTTCAGAACTTATTGTTATACTTTTTACAACGTGCCCACGTAAGAGGTGGGATCCTTGGACTCATTTGCCACATCAAGGGTCAACAAGCAAAGTCTCTCCTTAGGAGAGGGAAAAGTGAAAAACAAGAGAGTTTACAGAGAGTGACTTTGTTTACCATCTCAAATCCCTGGGAAAGAATTTAAGAAAAACCCAAACATGGCAAACAGTGACTACAAATTAGGGCTCCCAAACCAGGTTTTTCACAGCAGGGCAGGAGAAGGGGCTCCCAAATGAGGCTTTTCACAGCAGGGCAGGAGAAGGGGCTCCCAAACCAGGTTTTTCACAGTAGGGCAGGAGAACTGGGGCTCCCAAACAAGTTTTTCACAGCAGGGCAGGAGAATTGGGGCTCCCAAATGAGGTTTTTGACAGCAGGGCAGGAGAAGGGGCTCCCAAACCAGGTCTTTCACAGCAGGGCAGGAGAAGGGGTTCCCAAACGAGTTGAGCCTTGGACACTCATCCTGCCCAGTCCTCGCTGTGTGGGTGGAGCTGGGATTTTGGTGTGCCACCACCTTGTCCCTGCCTCAAACCAGAGGTGTTGCAGAGGGCTGACCACTGTAAGGGGACAGAGAGCAAAGAGATTTTTTCAGAGGTTTTAGTCACTGAAATTGGACACCTTGTACTCTTTGTCCAAGGTGACTTACCCCAATTCTAGGCATAGTTAGATAACACTTTTTCAAAGGCACCACTGTGAAATTTTTCGTATTCTGTTCTTATTAGGAATAGAGAAGAAATAGGTGCTCTAACGTGGTTCTCTCTAGTCAAATTCCTTTTGGTAATTTGATTTTCACCAGCTATTTCTACCTTGGTTTTTTTCTTTCCTCCTTACTCCTTTTTTCCTCCCTCCTTACCATTTCCCCAATTATCAGAGAAATCAGTCTTCCTGCATTGATTCATTTCGACCAGAGTCTGGAAGGCACAGGGAATCAAATTAACTAATATTTTACTTTTGCATGTGATTAATGCTAATGCTTACAGAGAAGAAAATACTTTGCTGTGATTTAATTTTCATTCTCCAGTTGAATCCCAGTGATTTAATTTTGCAGAAAGTTGTCTCTCTGCTTATTGTCTCTTAAGGAATCATAGAAGTTAGAGATGGAAAAGGCCTATTAAATCATTCTGCTATTGCAGGAGTGTCTCCTACACTATATTTTTTTATATTATGCCCAGTTTTAATGAATGAAGAAAAGCAGTTTCAGTTAATTCTTTTTGAGATTGTATCTCAGTGTAGTGAAGATGTTACTAATGGGAACTAATATTTTGCTTATATATTCCCTATGTTTATTTTCTTTAAAAAAACACAGATTGTGCTGTGTTTGATGAGATGAGCCTAAAGAATTCTTGTACCCTTCATGATGTTACTTTTCTAGCCTTGTTTCATTTATTTTATACCCTCAGTCTTTGTAATCTTCTCAGATTTTTCTATTTTCCCCTTTGTTATTTCTGGTGAGGTGTCTGGTATTCCGGGGTATTGGGTTTTTTTGGTTGCTTGATTGGCTGGGCTGGTTTGGTTTTTTTGGTTTTGGGTTTGTTTTTTTTTTCAAATTTTCACAAGAGGCTTAGAACTGAACTGTAGAATTCTGTCTCTACTGTCTGATAAGGGGAGATCTTTGGCTGCTTGGAACACTGATGAAGGATGGTGACTGTGTTTCACTGCTTCTGCAGGAAGTCCAGGCTTGCATCACACTATAACGCTGTGGTACAGCCACGTGTGTAGCCCAGATCATCTCATTCTTTTCCCCATTCTTGTTGCAAGCCCATGCATAATTTGCTGTCAGCTGCTGCCCCTGGGTCTTTTATTTTAGCTTAACAGGTTTGGGTTTCTTCCTCTCACTGATTATTTGTGGTTTTCGGTTCTCCTCAGATGTATTAGCCTGCCTTTTTTTCAGCAGGAATCCCCTTTTCTTACTTATCTCAGTGTTTCTAACCTCCTTTGGCATCATTTCTTTCCCCACAGTCATGTTTATAACACTTCTCACTATATTGAAATCTGTGAATTTAATTAATGCACTGTTTACCCGTTCTTCCAGATCATTAATAAAGATGTTAAATAAAACTGATCCTAATACCAATCCCTGTGGCAATCTGCTAGCACCTCCCTTGTGCTGCTGCAATCTATTTATTTATAGCCCTTTAGCCACTATTCAGCCATGTGATAGTCCTCATAAGCAAGCCAATTTTAGAGTTTTGAAAAGGGGTTGTGTCACATTTTGCCAAAGTCTGGGTTGATACAATCTACTACATTATTTTAATCTACTGACTTGGCTGAATTTAATATATGTACAAAAAATTAAGTGTGATGAAATAGAGCTGTAGTTTTGGAGCACTTTGAGATCTTGGCAGCTGAGTAGCTATAATTCTCCTTTCTTAGAGCAATTACACCTCCTCCACCCCCACCCACCCCCCACCCCAGTTACACCATCATTTTATTCTGTGCTGCATTTAGACTTACTAGGAGAGGATTCTCAGTATTGCTCCGTAATTCAGAGTGTGCTGATCAGTGCCACGTTCCTCACTGCTCGTCCAAGGATTTGATGTTAAATGCAAAAACTACCAGAGATGGAATTGTTCTGTCAGTATTTGAATTGCCTGTTGACAATTTGAACTGTCTATGCTTGTTTGTCTGCAGTTGTCACTTTGTTATTCTGTAATTTATATAGAAGTGTACACTTGTCTATTTGAAATTTTATTTGTGTATTTGCAAAAGCAACAGGAAACCCTTGTTTTAATTTTAAGTGCACACTTTCACCCTTGTGAAATTTGTAAGATTTATCTGTTTGCTTTAGTTCAACATAGGTTAAGTGCTTTCTTGCTGTGAAGCTTGGGGGTATATTAGTTGTTTAATAGCACACTGAATTTGTATTTTGTTTAAATTCAAAGCTATTTAAAGTGGAATAAGGAAAAATTTTGCACTTTGCAACTGCATCGTGTGCATCAGTATAAACTTGAATAACAAGTTGTGCCACCCAGCAATTGAATGAAACCAGTCCTGTGAGATTTCTCTTCCTCTTACTATGTTTGGCTTAATTTTACAAACTCTGTGCAAAACCCAGTTTTTACTCTATAAATTGTGGTGTGGAGGACTTGTTTATGCCCACCTTGCTCGGAATGGCACGCTCTGCAAATGACCACTGAATCATCACCTGGGATAAGAAAAGGTGTTAAAATCTGGGTCAGAGGCCTGATTTAGGTCCGTGCTAATCCAGAGCTCTGCAGGGGCACAGAACCAGAGCCCTGGTCACTGCCTGCTGAGGGCTGGGCAGCTCTGCAGGCTGGACAGTGCTGCTGTGCTCAGGCACCACTGACCACGTGCAGCCAGGGTTGCTTCCCTTTCCCTAAGCAGCGAGGTGTGCTGCCTTCAGGGACTTTCAACACAGTGATTTGGATTGTCACCCTGCAAGCATTCCAACAGCACTGAAACTGGGGAGAGGGAGGCAGATTAATTAATCTCAGTTCCACAGTCATACTGTGTCCAAGCTCTGCCATATTTCCCCTTAACACAGCTACCTCCAAGTCAGCTGGGCCTCTCTTTCATTCTCCAGAGTTGTCTTGGTTTGGAAAGACAGGTATCTGCCAGGCAAAGCTGGAGTTTCCCTTGGAATGGGGAATGTAAACCCCTCACCCCCCACCAAATTATAATTTTGCAATTAAGGACCTTTCAGGCAAAGATTTGGGAACAGGAATAACAGTTCTTTACTAGGAATAGTAACAATACAAATGTAGAAAACAAAACCACCCAACCAAACAAGCAAATAAACAAACAACAATTTTGGAAAACCCTGACAGAGTCAGAGCTACAACCTGAAACCCTGTGGGTCAGGGTGCTGGAAGCAGTCCAAAAGTGAGTCCTCCTGGAGTGGCAGAGGTGGGTCTGGTGGAGTAGAGATGATCCTGTAGAACAAGAGGACAAGAGTACAATTAGGAAGTGTGTGCTCCAAATTTTGAGCTGGCCAAGATTACGCTGGGTAAATGCTTTGCATCTCGTTGCTGTAGTGCTTTGGTTTGGGCTTCCAGGCCTTGATGGAGTTCTGGTGTCAGGTGCACCAAAGTAGTCTTTGTTGAATGATGGTTTCAGGATAGAATTAGTACTTCAGTAAGGTCTGCTAATAATCAATAGTGAGTGGTGGCCCTTGGAGTGTAGTGAAACATTGGTACAGGTTGCCCAGAGACGTGGCAGATGCCCCATCTCTGGAAATACTCAAAACCAGCTTGGAGGGGCTCCTGAGCAACTTGTTGAAGGTATCCCTGCCCATTTTTGGGGGGGTTGGACTAATTTTGGTGTGTGATGTACATTAATTAGTACAGACTGGAGTAAGAGGTGTAACTAAATTTTTAAAGTTTGTTTGCAGGCTGCTAGGCAGCTGCTGTGCATGCTGTGGCTGTGCCTTCAGCTAGGAGAAACATGTGGATGCCAGAAGGGAACATGTGGGTGAGGGAGCAGGGAAGGGGAGTCCCAGCTCTGGCACTGTCTCACTGAACAAGGTGCAGGAAATAACTGGCTTCTTTGTTTAATTTCTCCATCTACAAAATGGGGCTACTAACAGTTACATGGTTGCCCTTTAGAGGGGAGTTTCAGCACACCAAACACTTTGAAAGTGCCAAGTATTGTTGTGAACTTATTTTTAGCAAGGTGATTCAGTGAAGCCCTGAGCAAATGCAAGCCTTTCCTCCTTGAATGAGGATTTCAAAGGAGCCAAGAGGGAGTGTTTGCCCCCTTGAAGTCTGTGTACTTGCTGGGGTGCTTGGCTGGATCACTGCTCTGGAAAGCTAAGTAGGTGTCTATTTTTTGCAGGATAAGAAGGGGCGTATTTGAGATCCTGTTGAAGTGGAATAGATAGCTGTGTTACTTGAAGTGGGAGCTGATAACGTGTGATTTCAGGACACTTGAAGCCCTCTTCTTCCAAAAGAGGAAGGTTAATAAAAACTGTGCTCTGAGTTTACTTCCTGAAAATTTCTGGTTTGGGTGGTAAGTGCATCACTCCTTAAGACTTAGCTTATTAAGAAAGGTTGAAGGAATGCAGAGAGGCTCCAGTCTTTACTGAAGTAGATGGAGTCAGGGAAAGCCATCTGACACAGAAACAGTGTGCTCTCCTGTTGCTGTCCAACCCCAGCAGTGGTGGGCTCCTGTGCCCTTCCTGCACAAACTGTTCCTTGGCTAAGCCTGTCCCTGACTGACTGCTGAAAACTTCATCTCCCAAGGCACAGATGAGTTGACAAAGATGTGGACAATCCCAGCCTTCCTCTCCCCACCCCAAACTCCAACTCCAGCCCATTGTTTTTCCCCACACAGCTGTGTATTTTTAAAATACACTCACCTTGGCACTGGTTAGCTGTGGGGAAGATGCTGAGACTTCAGAGGAATTTAGGGTGGGCCACACCTGAGCACCTGTGGGGAGAAACGCACCTTTGTATCTCACAAAACAATATGAATATTCATTCCTACCTCCTAATAACCACCTCCTGCTCTTTATTTAAAGTCAGACGAAGAGCAGAAGATTCAATCTCCAAGTGAAAAGCACTTACCAGGTATGTGAGCAAAGAGTCCTGCAGTCCAGGCAGTGAAAACCGACCCTGCTTCTTCCCTTCCATCAAAAGCCGTGTTGAAATGTAGGGCCTGTTATTGTATATTTATCCAGGCATCAATCACAATCAAGCCTCCTGCCAGTTCATCTGTAAGGGCATTGTAATCCTATTTTTATCAGTTCCTTCCTGTACAACAGGCAGTTAAAATAGCAGGAGGAGGGGGTCACGGGTATCTTAATGGCTTCGGTTCCCAGAGATATCGGTGACCAGAGGAAGAGTTTTGCCAAAATTTCTTCCTGAGCTGATAAGGTGGATAAACAGGGCTGAGGTGCAGAGCCAGGGCACGCTGGGGGAAGTGCAGCCTCGGGTGGCACCGCAGAGGGGCTGCACAGAGATCAGGCAGCCAGCACTGCTTGGAGAAAAACCTCGGGAGCAGACGGAAATAATTGCTGCTCTTTGGGGAGGGAAGGGCTCTTTCTTTTTTCTTTTTGGGGTGGGTCAAGCCTAAGTGATTTTTGTTATTATTCAGCTCCCCTTTTTGCTATTTTGCTTCTTAAAAATCTGCAGGCGATTATTTATGTGAAGAAAATATGAGTGTCAATAATTGGCAACGTGTCATTTTTTTTTTTTAAACTCGGGACAGCATGCTGCTGACTCTTATTTGAGTAGCAGTATAAAAATATAATGCATTAATATTTTCGCTCTTCTTTTTGTATATTCACTTAAATATTTGCTTGTTATAAAGTGATGAATTATGCTTTTTAATCTCTTTTTTTTTTTTTTTTCACGGATTCCAGCTGTCTTTTGATGCAAATTATTAGAATTAATTTATAAATGAACGCAGAGAATGTTTTAAAATGCATTCTCTTACCAGAATGAAACCAGCTTAGGACTTATAAATGCGTAAGGAAAAAGTTAATTACAACAAATTTTATCTTATAAGACAAATATTACCTTTATCTCTGCTTTTTAAACTAATCTATTGTTCCTGGTCAAGCCAGTCTTTCGAGATTACAGAGATAATGGGCATAGTGTTTTATACTTTGTTTTTATTCATAAATTGTAGGTGATACTTTTCCAGTTTGGATTTCCAGGTTTTTGGGGATTTTTGCTTTTCATTTTAATTAAACGTTAGTATGTACTACTTACGTGAACTAAAATAAAAAAATGTATTATCTTCTAGAAAAGCAGAAATTAATCCTGTAAATTTTTTTCCAGCAAGCTGTAACTCTAAGAGTTTATTCGAAGAATTTCAGTTAAGTGGCTTGACTTTTAATTTTAAGAACAAGTAAATATTGCTTATTTTTTTGGATATTAATGATTTAATTATATTATTGTAACTGTAGACTTCATGTGGGTAGTTACATCTTTAGGGTAAATGTTAAAACCAGTTAGCTGTCCAAAACAGTAACAATGCACTTTATACAGACTAGAATTTGTTATGTGAAAACTCAAAATAAAAACCCACGTGAATTCAATCAGAAATGCAAGTTTGTCTCGCTACCACCATTTATTTCTTGAATTTTAGTGTCTGCTGCACCTCTGTGAAGAAAAGCCACATGTCAAGATACTCTTCTACTTACTGTAGTCTTTTTTCC
Source organism: Phylloscopus trochilus trochilus (assembly GCA_016584745.2). NCBI lineage: Eukaryota > Metazoa > Chordata > Aves > Passeriformes > Phylloscopidae > Phylloscopus > Phylloscopus trochilus. The sequence continues at coordinate 2,485,122 of WQNJ02000001.1, forward strand.
CCCCTCATTGTACCAGGGGAGGCAGCTGCTTGTGAACCTCGGGGTTGTGTTTGGCTACACCACCTGAGAAGGCTCCACCAACAAAGTGCTGAAGATTTTAAATTGGGGGGGGGGGGAGAGACCACCTCATTTTTTTAATTGAAGCTGTTAATTATTCTAATTGCGCATTCCAAAACGCCCTTTCCCCGTGGAAACTTTATTCACAACCATTTGTGCAAGAAAGCCACCAATCAGTGAAGTCTAAAACATTTTTGGGGATTACTTTACTGGATGCCTTTTTGAAGCGATAAAGGAGCAGAGGCGTCAGCGCTCTCCCACCATCAGCAGTGAAAACTGGCAACAAACAATGCTCAGCCATCCCACTCACTGCAAGCAAACCCTGCACACACCCAGCAGGCTAAAATTCAGTGTTGCTCCGCTGCTGGAGCTCTGTGATGCTTTCTGGAACACCAGCAGAGAGGAACACCGTGGAGTTGTGTCCAGGGGGCGGCTTCTGGAAATCTGCAGTGCTCTTGGCAGTCAGAGGGAGCTCCTGGACATGGGTGGTGCTGGTGCTGGTGGATTCAGTCCATTGGGGCTGACAGCAAGCAGGCACTGCAGTTCAGTCCTCTCCAGGGATTTCTCACAGATTTTCTTGTTTGCCTCTTTTATTTCTGTAGTGGAAGGTCTCTGTGGTTTTCACCCTACCTTCAGCTGCACCAGGGGAAGTTTAGGCTGGGTATTAGGGAGAATTTCTTCACAGAAAGGGTGGTTGGGCACTGGAATGGGCTGCCCAGGGAGAGTCACCATCCCTGGAGGTGTTGGAGAAAAGGCTGGACGTGGCACTCGGTGCCATGGTCTGGTTGGTGAGGTGGTGTTTGGTCATAGCTTGGACTCAAGGGGCTCTAAGGTCTTTTCCAACCACGTTAATTGTGTGATTCTTTCATAGGCACTGGCCTTTCAAACAGAAGCATCATGCTGAACCGTGCATTGAAAACCTTAGATAATCAGAATTTTGTAGCAGCTGACCTTACAACATGGGCAATTAAATTTTTCTGTCTGAGGTTAGGTCAGGAAGAAATTCTGCCCATTTACAGTAATCTACGTTTTCCTTTTGTTGCTGTTCTTAACTCTCCTTTCAAGAGGTATTAATCATTTCTGGAGGTGTGGTATGTGAGTTAATTTAAAAGTTGGTCTGACTTTTTTTTTTTTTTTTTTTCTCTTCAACTGACAAGAAGGTGAATATCAGCTTGAGCAAAGATGTTATTCTAGTTGGAATAAATAGTGGGGGTGGAGGGGGTTGTGACTTTCATATCACAGCTTTCACTTGGGTCCTAATAATATTGCACTTTCTTCTCACCTCACTCTAGTGGTTATACTTGGGGTGAGTTCATTTTTATTTCAGAAAAAAGCTGACAAGAAAGGGCAAACTTTGCGAAGCAGCAGAAACTGCTCATTTTTGATATTCTGTCCCAGCAACTAGATCTTTTTTTATTTTTTTTTTCCATTAGCATGGTGATTCCTTAAAACAGCTGCCTTGAAGGCAGCAGAGCAGCACAGGGAGCTCCCCCGGGCTCTGAGCACAAGGTCTGTGTTGTGCTGCTGGCCAGACACGCTGTGCCTGGGGAGCTGTGCAGGGGGGGAAAAAAAGGCTGGTGCTGAAACTCCAAGTAAAGTCTGCAGGCTGTGGTTTCTGTGCTTGATGTCTCCAACATTCAGTGGGGTTGCTGAGAGTGGGCAGATGAGTCCGTCGTGCAAACTGTGGAGTGAAAAATTTCACCTGCCACAAGCAGCTCCCCTGAATGAGTGTGGAAACATGGTCTTTAGGTCTCCTTCCTCTCCCTTGCTGTGTTTTCACTGTTTGTATCCACTCTTTTACATTTTTAATGGGGATTTTATGGAAAAAATAGGTAATGTGCCACTAATCCTTTGTGTAAAATTTTACTGCCTCTACAGAAGGTGTTACTTTGTAAGCAAAGTGGGGTCCAGAGCTTATTTCCATTTACTTCCGTGAGCATTTTGTCTAGTCTTTCTGATTCCACCTTTATGGATTTCCAATGCTTTAGTATCATTGTCATTAATGAAATGTGTTTTGCAATAGCTCTGCAGTAAATGACTTGTCAATATTCACCTCAATTAAATCTTGATCCACTTTAAATCGTTGGGCAGACCTCTCCTCATTTCAGTGGGAAAATGAATTCTCAGACTCTGTAAAATGACTGTCAGATCTGGGATGAGAGGACAGAGGAACCTTGTTCCCCCCATCCCAGGATAAACAGGGAGACTGTTTTGATATATTTTGCAGTCAAGCAAAAGTTAAAACCTTATATAAACCTTGCCTTGTGTGCCTGGTGCACTCCAGCTAAAGAAAGCCATTGTGCCTGCAGAGGTTTTGCTAAACACATGCCTGAAGGTTAAATGGTAAATTATAAAGCACAGAGAATGGCAAAGTGTATTTACCCATGTGCACAGCATACCTAGCTCTTGTAAGGCAGCACACTGGCCCAGGAGGCTTTGGGCAAGGGGATGGATTGCAGGGGCTGTGCAATATGGATACTGCAAGGAGAGTGTCTCTGGGTCTGAACGGGACTGCACTGACAGCCTGCAGGGATTTGCACTCTGGTGCTGCCAAAGGAGACCCTTTTGGCTATGAAGTGGTGTCTGATTTTGGTGTCATGCTATAAAACATGGCACTTATTATAAATAAATGTACTGTTCATCATAATGAACTATCAAATAATTACCCTATGTGAACTGCTCTCCATAATTTAGTATCTTTAAATATGCTAAAAAGTATATCTGCTCCCATGAATACTGCGAGCAGAAGCCCCTGATAATTAAGTCATTTTCTCTTTGGGAAGAATAGAATTACCATCTAAAATATTTATAGGAAATATTTCAATGACTCTGTACCAAGTTCACTCTGAAATCACCATTTCCTATAGCTTGAGTTCAGCAGCAGTTAAAATATCTTTGCATAACACTAGAAGAAGTTAAAAGTGTTATTGGTCTCTCTTTTATCCTAAGTTCTTTTGTCAGTGATAAAATTCCCAAATGTACCAAATAGAGAAGAGGGGAGAAGGAGAGCAGAAAAGAGAAAACTAGAGTTTGGAATAAAGAAAATGTCTGATTAGTAAAGTTTGGGATTAAAATGTAGAAAAGTTGGGAAAAAAACAACCAAAGCTAAGATGACCAGAAGTTTTGGTGCTGAGCTACAAAATTGGCCTAGAACTCACTAGATGCATTTTTTAGCCCTAGATAACTTTTAGACTGTGGTCCTCTGAGTCTCCTCCAGAGCTCATTGAAGCCAATAGGATTTTCCCACTGATCTCAGCAGGCTTTAAATCATGTGTTTGATCCCGAAGTTCTTAGACAACGGATGAGAAAAATTTAAATACTGCACTTGGAATTCTGCCTGACTCGGGACTGCGGATTTACGGTGTGAAATACAGCATGCAGGCTCAACCATGTCTCCTGCTTGATGCCAGCTTGGGCATCTAAACAGCTCAGAAAAATATATTGGAGTCTCCAGGCCTGTGAGAATTTGGAAAAGGCTTTTTCTTTACGCCTGCAAAGGGTCCTTCATTGCAGCTATGGTCTGAAAAGTCATGTGAATGCTGCGTTTTCCGTGTTTTTCAGCATTTCACTGTATTATTTAAAGAACTTTCTTTACATTGAACAGGTTATCAGTTCATTATGCAGATGAAAAAGGAAAGATTGAGGATGAAAGTCAGCTCCCTCTGAAATCAGTAGCATTTGCTCCTCAGTTCTGTAGAGAGAGGATGTAATTTCAAAAGTCACTTTGGAAGATAAGTTCTTTCTGATAAAGGCAATAAAGTTTCATGTTAGGAGACTAAATTAATAGAGCACCCCTCTAATTTTGACTGCTTTTCAGCCATACAGTTAATTGTTGGAGATGTGAACACAACTGTTTGAAACAGTATGTGAAATTCTGCTGAATTTCTCAAAACCTATCAAAACACTCAATAAATAATTTTAATTCAAAAAGAAATAGTTTTTCAATTTCTGCTTGTGCTTGTGATGCAGCCCAATACAGTCATGCTTTGGGAAGGGTAAGGGAAACATCTAATCCACACTCCACCTTTATAATAAACCTATTTATAATGTGGGTTGAAGAAGAGAGCTTTTTCAGTGTAGATTGTGTGGACTTGAAAGCATCCATACTGAATATTTTATGTGAAGCTTGTCAAGGGCCCTTGCTAAAATAGCTTAAAAGCAGCATCACAGTTGCCTTCTTATAAGCCTTGCACACAAGAAACATGCTGAAGGGTTTTCAATATTGCCAGAAGTTGATATATATATATATATTTTTAGGTGTCAGATTTTATGTGCTGTATATATACGTGCGTGCTCATGTGAACAAACACCTATCACCACATTTTTGCAGAAGCTTTATTTTATATAATGTATGATGTCCCTTAAGGTACAGTAAATTTGGGGTTGAATGCTTGGGGTTTTTTTTAATTTAAGAGTTGCAGAGTGAAACTAAGGAAGAGTTCCTCAGCTCCCTATTTTCATTAAAGGAGACCAAAAGCAGCACCCCAGCTGCTTCATAGAGTGGCCTGTGAACTAATTGCACCCTTTGCAAAAAGGGCTTGTCTCTCTCTGTTGCCCCCATGGGAGCCAAGGAAACTGCCTTGCACCTAACATTTTGACTTCTGACCAGCTGAATTTAGCTCCAGTGTTAATAGACTTGCATGGGCTGTAGCTGATGAAAGCAGGTCCTATTTGGTCCTGATGCATTGTAAGAAATAAAGCCACCTCTGTAAGGGTATCATGGAGGTGGTTTAAGCCTTGCAAAATGTGGAAAATGTGGAAAATGTGGAAAAATGACTGACAGCCCTTGCTTGTGTTTTAAACAGTTGGCTAATTCATCTGGCCAAATACACCTTGCAATCAAGCAACTGGGCAGAGCCACGACAGCAAACACTGCTCTCCCTTTTATAAATTCATATTTGCAGGCAGAAGTCAAGCTGCTCCAACCATTTGATGAACAAGGTTTGGTGGGGCTTCTATGTTTGGATATGCAAAGTGTGTCAGATGACTTCAACCTGCCAAATCATCGTGCTGACTTCACTGCTTGATTGCAATTGCACAGCATATTATGCAGCCCCTTGCCTGTATAGGTAGAAATAAAAAAATATATATATATATATGGACTGTGTTGCCTATAAGTGTGTGTCTGCATAGATGCATAGAGGTGCTGGCTTTGTATGTAGGTGATGTCGAGGTTGTTCCTCTAGTTTTCTGTTTGGTTTTTAAAGAGCACTTTGTTCATACCTCTTGAATGAGAACTTTCTGAGGAAGTGTTTTTTAACCACTGGAGTACTGTATAAACTGAAGTCACCATCCCAGCAGTCTTCCCTTCACCCTTTTTTTTTATTATTATTATTTTTGTAGCAGGGGAATGGTAAGCTAAGGAAATGGCTCTGGTGATGGGTCTCCAGGGGGCAGCTGTAATCTCCTGCATCCCTGGAAGAGGAAGGTTTCAGATGGATCCCACTATGCTCTGAAAGCATATCCCCAAAATATTGGGGATATTCAGTTGTATCATCTCAGTCATGGAAAATTCTGGCCATCTGGGCCTCAGTTTTGTACTTTTAAAGGGAAGAGTTGTATAGATCAACTTCTTCAGGGGAATGTAGCCAAAATATGGTGCAGAACTTGATTTTTGCCCTACCTTCTACTAAAAAGTTTGCTTCCTAATGCTTAGAAAAGACATCACGGTGACCTCTGGGTTTTATTGTGCTAGTCAAAATGATTTCTTCTGATGACAAAGGCAGGAGAAGGCTGAGTAGCAGCTTGTACTGGAGAATGGAAGGCAGCAGGGCCTTATAAAGAGGGTAGCGTGCCAAGTTTTCAAGTGGATGCTGCTAATAGAAATGCACCTTTTCATATCTTCTGTGCTCTCAGAAGCACAGCAATATCAAAGAGCAGGACAGCAAGAGATGACTTATTGAAAAATAAATCGTGGGTGAAATTTTGAGCCCTGACTTGGGTGAGAGCAACATTTCACACAGGCTGATCCCAGCACGGGGCGTTCCTGGGTGGAGGGTGCTGCCTACCAATGCTCCCTGCTCCTTTCAGCACCACTGCAGGGAGTGGCAGCTCTGCCTGTCTGCTGAGGTGAGGCAAGCAGGAGTGGCAGAGTGAGCAGAGACTCAAATGGGAGAGAGTAAGCAATATCCAGGTGTTAATTGGTAATATAACCCCATCTATTTTTCTTCTGCTGGCTGTCAGCTCTATGACATGAGCAAGCCTATATAAAGGAGTTGCCTTTTAGAGGCAGAAGATTATTATTTCAGTACAGCAGGAAAAGGTGATTTAGCAAAGAGAAACCCTAGTTCACAGTTTGGTCTTGAAGTTGTCCTTAGAACAGTTCACTGTAGTTGATAGAAATATGTAAGTTATGGCAGTGAGAAATGTTACTGTGGTCTCCTCCCCACTGTCACTGAAGGGACATCTGTAGGTTATGAATCCCTGTGAGCATGAGGCATCATCTCATACAAAAATGTTTTCTGAAGGATTTTTTTTTTTTTTTTACCACTACCATCTAGGTCTCAGTCTATTAATCCACATAAAATATGTATTACGGCCGTGTGACTTAATCTCCTGTATCCCAGGGTGTTTATTGCCGTCAGCATCTGATAACCTGTGGTAATAAAGTAAAAAATATTTGCAGGATTTGACCCTTAGTGGTGTTTTTTAATAATATGAGTATGTATGTACATACTTACAAAGTTTTCTTATCTCAGGCTCTATACTTCAACCTGTGTGAAGTCACATTACAGAGCTTCCCCCTGTTGCCATCAATACCTGGGAGTGAGCCAGGAGCCAGGGGCAAAAGTGAATTTTCACATTTGCCAGGCATGGTTCATTGGAGAAAGCGGCTCTGTTGCTTTCTTGTGCCTTTGCTCATCTGTCATTGTGGCAATGCATAATGACATTTCAAACTGCTAGCATGGAAATAAGATAAAAAGTGTTTGGGACAACTGGGAAATTTCATTTAGACAGAATGCCGGAGCCCAGTCTGCAGTGAAAGTACTGCAGGTTTACCATGTCCAGCTTTGTGATATCATTTGATGTGAAATTAAATCAGAGGCCAGCCATGAAGAGGAAAGCATTTGAGCCTGCTCAGTTTTAGTTTGCTGTACAATTCTGGTACTCCTGATCGCTGTGCCTCGCAGGAGTAAGTTACAGTGGATAACCATTGGGGGAGGTGTTTTGAAAGCACGATTCCCACAGAAACGTCTTTGAATTCCTTGCCTTGCCTTGAGGTTTGAAAAGTTTGTTAAATCTCCAAAATCCTTCTTGTGGCCCTCATTGTTCCCGTGGATGGAGTTGATGCTGGCTCACAGGGATGTTGCTTTGCACAGTAACCTAACACTGATATTTCAGGACAAATAGGCACCAGCGTGGCTCCTGAATGGGTGAGTTACATGTATTCATAAGCTGTTCCATTCATTTCTCTGACATGGAAAAAAGGGTAGGGCTGCTTTCATCTGGCTGCCAACCCTTTTATCTCTAAAGAATCAAATTTCAGGAAACCTCTCTGCCTAGGTCAGAATTTCAAAGGGGTCCTGTAATATTTGAAAAGTTTAACATCTTAATTCTCATAATTTTAAGGAGAGCGTTTCTTTTCCTACTGAGAAGGCAAAACAAAGCAGCCCCCCCCCAAAAAAAACAAAAGAGGAACCAATAAAAAAACTGAAGCAAAACACAGGTTTGGAGACGTGGGGCTTAGTAAAAATGTGTTTAGTGGTACTTCACTTCCTACTATTCAGGACAGCGCATTGTTAGAGCTGAAGCAGTGTTTATACACATTGTGGTTATGGCTGTAGTCAGGGCTATTGTTGAGGGATGTTATACAGACATTTATCATAGTATGTCAGTAAACCCATTGTAAAAATGTCCTGGTAGTTAAATGAGGCTTAGATTTAATGAGGCTGTAAGAAAGGGCCATTTTTTAATCATACTGTAAATAAGGTTCCTGTAGCAATGTCATTGGGATTAACGTGCAGGTTCTCTTTTGTTTCAGAATAAGAGCAATAGCTCCATGAAGTTAGGCAGGCATTTTTAGGAATACACTCTTGCAAAGCCTTCGAAGCAGGAGATTTGTGGTCGTACTTTGACTGCACGATGTTCGTAACAGAATGTGTGACATTACAAAAAATTCAGGCCCTCCCCTCCAACGAGCTAATAGTACAATATAGGTGATAAAATCCTAACACTAACAGAACACCGTGGTGATGGCTGTGACAGAAAACCCTCTTCACTACTTTTTTAAAAGATACTCAACACAGCCCCAAATTTTTGTACTAAGAGTGAACTGACTTCAAGGTTTTTAACACCACTGCCACTGAGAAATATAAAAATACAGCTCATAACCATTAAGGTTTTACGCATCAACATTTATTTTCCTTGTAGCTGTGAAAGCAGCCATCTAAAACCTTAAAAGGTAGTTATTTTAAACTACATTTTAGCTCCCTGCGTATATTTTCAATCCTAATGTATTTTCTGTGAAGTATAAGGGGGTGTGCCTCGTGTTTTAATTAGAAAGCATGGAAGTGTAAGGAAAAATACAATTTTGACCGTTCAAAAGGGCATTGTCAGCAGCAGCAGATTAGGATGGGAAGAGTGGCTTTATTGTTCTTCATATGGTTGTTTTACAGCAGGAGTGCATTGGTCTCTGCAGTTTAATGGTAAAGCTGTGAGTTTTGCTGTCAGGGAAGCAGCTCCTGCCCTCAACAACCAGTGCTGTCATTCTCCAGTCCCATATTTGGGCTGCTTGAAGTTTTGAACCCTGTAAAACCAAATGACCAAAAAGATCTTCCCGTTTTTGTCGACAAGGGTGTTGTCAGTGGTCTCCCCTCAGGCTCATCAGTGCCACCAGAAGAGAGGCAGGGAGGAAGAGGAGAGGCTCAGGAGAGAAGAGCAGGACATTTTCTAAGTGGTTTTGCTAACAGAGAGAAACACTTTTCTGCCAGCATCTCTCTGTAGCCTCCGTGGATGCAATTGTGGCTGTCCACTTGCAGGGGCAGCTGTTCCCAGAGGGGAACCCTGGGCTCCTGCCTGTCCCACAGCCTGCTGAGAGCTCTGGGATGGAGCACAGCAGCCTGCGAGGCTGAGTCACCCCAGTCAGAGGCACTGGGTCTGAACCTTTTCATTCCAGTTCTGGTACTGCTGGCCTTAAGAGGAAGACCCAGGCAATGGAGAAAAGACAAGGATAATTCAGGATGAGGATATTTGGATCCATGGCAGCAGCCAAAACCACAGTAGCTTTCCTTTTCCACAAAGAAAAATTTTGACTCAGCTTGGGGACTTGCCTGCCCTGTTAGTGTCCGAGGTTTCCCTTTGGCAACACGTTTCCTTTCAGCTGCTTAAACCTTTTTGGGGGCATTTGCTAGGGTAGTGATTCCAAGTGCTTGATCCTACAAGAGTAGATTTCTGCAGCTTTCTATTTAGAAGGCTATTTAATGTTAGTTCTCTATTCATTTGGAAATAATGGTGTTGGGGGGGGAAAATAATTAAAATGGCTTCAGAAAGTAGTTAATTATAAAGCCTACCATGGCCTGAAGTATGAAATACATCGCAGTCTGAGAAATCATGTAGGGGAGCATTACTAAAATAATTAATTTAAAATTTTACATATATCACCCACACAGCAAAAATGCCTTGGCTGCTGCTAAAATGAGTCCAGTGCCCTTCAGAAACTGAGCATCTCTTATATCTCCCACTCACTCCCTTCTAGATATCCTTGTTTTCTTCTTTACTCTGGGCATGCATTTCATGTTAAGAACATCAACTTTGGAGAAAGGCTTTGGGCAAGAAATTAAATCCTCGCTGTGTTTATTTTAGCATTTCTCACTGTGTTTTGTGAGGCCAGGGTTGAACTCATTGAGTGCCTAATCTGGCACAAGCAAGAGATGCACAGACCTGGCTCCTGCCAGTGCTGAGCTTCCTTCATCTGCTGCATCCTGCATGGATCTGCCTCAGGTGCTCTTGTGCTGCTCTTGGAGCATTTACAGTCCTGGCAATTCTCAGAGGGTATCAGAGGTGTGCTGGCCTTGCACCACCGTGGCCTCCCATCAAGGCAATCCTTTGAGTTCAGCACTCTTGCACCAAATTTAGGTGTTTTTTTTTTAGTAGGCAAGCCAGGTAGGCATTAAATATTGCAAAGCCTGACCTCTAAGTGCAGTAAAATAGCTGGTGAGTTGTGGAATTTGAGGGCGAGGGGTAGTTGGGGTTGGGGTTGGGTTTTTTGTTGTTTTCTTCTTTTTTTTTTTTTTTTTAAATTTACTTCTGAAGAAATGGGACTGTGTCCTGTGCAGGCTCAGGCTCTGTGCTCACACCCAGCCCCTACCTGTGCTCAGTAGCTGTCATCTCTGCGTGGTGATTCCTGCCCCTTCTCTCTCTGATTTCTGGTTGGTGCAGGTTCTTGACATGCAGTGCTTTATCAAACACAGGCTGCTTGGCACCTATTACTACTGATCTCAGCATTGCTAATAAACAGCAACATCAAGGCCATATTTTCTGGTTCCTGTCAGGCCACTGCTTTCCTGGGTGAAATAAAAGTCCCATTAACATGCTCCTCCTCATCGGCTCTGACAGCTTGATTAATTAGGCCCCCTCTTTAGATGACCTCTGCACTGACACGACAAGGAGGTGAATATCAAATGAATAGTTTGCCCACATAATGGCCTATTGCAAGTTTCAGATTTTTATCAGATCAGACTCAAGTCCAGGGCCTGTATTAAAACCCCCAGTGTACAGCAATATATGGCTGTGGGTTATGAACTGCAGGCTTTACAGCATGCTTAAGGAATTAAAACCAAACCAATCCTAGCCATCCTGATATATTGACTTCTTCTCTAAGAATTAATCTTTCCTTTACTCTCTTGGCCATACAATACAAATCTAATTCATTTACATTATCAAATAAAATGACCTTTTGTTTTCAAAGGATTTTTTATTGCCAGAAAATACAGTATGTTAACTCTGTGGTTATTCAGCCTCCCATAAAATACTAATGTAAAGCCATTATTCTAGTGCCAGTCTATTTAAATGTCAGTCTGCCTTTCTATTATAAACCACCAGTTCATAGGCTGGTAACTCATCAGTAAAAAATTTACTTCAGCTGAGAACTTGTAATATGAGCTCACAACTTGAATGCATCTTTTTTTAAAAAAAATATGAGTAGATAATATCCCAAGGGGTGAATATGTAACTGTGAAACTACAGCATGGCTGGAGCACCTCTCCTGGGGAGACAGGCTGAGAGGGTTGAGGCAGCTCACCCTGGAGAGGAGAAGGCTCCAGGGTGACCTTCCAGCCTTCCAGTACCTAATGGGGCTGCAAGAGAGCTGGAGAGGGACTTGCACAAGGGCACAACGTGACAGGACAAGGAGAGCAGCTTCAAACAACAGAAAGCAGGGTTAAATTAGATACTGGGAAGGAATTGTTCCCTGTGAGGGTGCTGAGGCCCTGGCACAGGCTGCCCAGAGGAGCTGTGGCTGCCCCATCCCTGGAAAATGTTCCAGGCCAGGTTGGATGGGGCTCTGAGTAGCCTGGGACAGTGGAAGGTGTCCCTGCCAGTGGCAGAGAGTTGGAACTGGGTAGGTTTGAATGCCCCTTCCAGCCCAAGCCCTTCTATGGATTGTAGCACCAGAAACAGCAGTTGTTGCCCACTGCATGGTGCCTCTGGCTGGAGCTGCTGCTTTGTGGTTCTGGGAGAAGCAGTTTCATCAGCCTTTGGAACTACACTGCAATCCTCCAGGAGGCACCTCAGGCTTTTAGTAAAATCTGGAATTTTGACTGGTGGTCACTGAGAAAGACATCTTCCCTGCATCATTTTTCTGCTAGTTTGCTTCCACTTAATTATTTTCCATTAACACTCTTGAGAGGAATTAGGTGTGACCTCAGAGAGATGTGGGGGTCAAATCTTCTCTCCCTCAAGGTGAGAACTGGGACAAACATGAATAATATTTTGTTGATCAAGTAACTGACACAGATGCAGAAGCTCTGCTATGTTCGTTTCTAATAATTCTATTATTAGAAATATTATTCTATTATTATTCATTTTTTTATTTGACCAGAAGAGTCAAATTAACTCTCCTTCAGCCTGTAATGATCCACATCTCACACAAACCTTGTTGAAAGGACAACAAGAAGGTGGGGGACCTTAAAGTGAAATGTTGTGTAAATGACCCAGTTGTCATCAGAGTTCCTTGTTTAACCTTGAAGGCAACAAAAACGAGTGACCCATCGCTTAAACAGATCCTTTTCAATTAAAATAATGCTCTGTTTACCTCTGTGATGCCAAATGCTCTCTCCTGTCTTTTCAGCTGCCTTTTTTTCCATGTCCCTTACGTTTTTCCCTCAATCTCTTCTGTCATATTTTCCCCTTTGTGTTCATCTGTTGATCAAGTAGCTGCATTACTTTAATTGATTTGCTGAATGGGCTGGTACACAAGACAGCTCCTCCAGGTAATAACCTGAAAATGTTTGCTCACATTACCCTGGCCATGCTTGAGTTCTCACTGGTTTGGGAGTGCACCATTTCTGCAAGTTGTTTTCCAGTTTCCCTGATAGCAGCAGAGCAGCAGGGAATGAATGTTTATTTATATTATACATACATATCAACGTGACCACACACAAGTGTGCATGTTGTACACATCGGGTATGGGATTTTCTGTTTGTGTGAACTTCACTTGCAATCAAGTCTCCTGAGGCTTCCTGAGGTGAGAAGGAGGTGTGATGGGCATTTTGGGTTCCAGGATCATCCCTTTCCCCAGATGACTTCAAGGGAAAAGTTTGTTGGTAGACAGAATTTGGCAAATAAGGTAGCAGTGGTTTTTGATGAAGGCTGGACAGGAGCTGGTTGGTAGCTTTCCCTTCCTGCAGACTGCTGGCTCACAGTTTTCAGCACAGGTGAAATTTTGAGTATGGCAGATGTTAAATTTCTGCATGAAGCAAGGTCTGTAATAAGGAAAGAAAATGAACCAAACCTGCATAGTTTTCAAATCAAGGATTTGGGATCAATTTCCCAAAACTTATAATTGAACAGTAAACCAGCAAATTATGGCTTAAGAACAAGCCATGGTATTTTATACTGTACCTAAATGTCAAGTAAGCATGTATTGTGACACTGGAAACTCAGTTTTTGTCTGGTTAGTGAGGGTAAGAGTCTTTACATCAAGCTTCAAGAATAAGCTGGAACGGAAGGTAGCACAGACTTCAGACAAAGAAGAAATGCTGGGAGTATCCTGTGACCTAATTATAACTGTTCCCATTCTTTTCTGTAAATATTTAGAAGATTACGTTACAAGTTCCTACAATTAAATATTGTGGGCTGTGCATGTCTGGAAGACTTTAATTCATCTGAGCCTTGTTTGGTTTTCCTAGCAGGCATTCTGGAAAGTTTCAGTTTCTTACTGAGGAATGCTAGCCAGCATTTTTTGAGCAAAACATAAATAAAAATAGTGATGGTATTTATAGATAAACAGCACCATCTGGCAATAAGCAATCTCAGTTTTAAGTCATCCCAGTAGTCAACAATAATTGAGTTATTGATAAAGACTAATGGTGAAAATCATGGAGGGCAGAGTTCTGTGTCTACCATCTGATTGACTTTATGCAAGTTACTTAGGCATACATGCTGGCAAGTTTTATTCTTGGGTTAGCCAACCTAGTTCTGCACAGTACCTCTATAAACAGTGCTCTGTCTAGACTCTTCTGAGCCTAAATTATTTATTACTTCTAAAGCACTTGAAAGAGTTTTTGAAAGCCTTCAAGTTCCTGTGGTTGTGATGTAGGTTTGTGCTTAGAGTGTCCCTTTGGCTTGGTTTTGGTTTATTTCTTTTTCAGAAACATCCAACTGGTTTGATAATTGTGCAAATTAGAATGGGAAAAGCATGGGCAACTAAACCAGAGCATAGAGGCACAAAGATCCAAACCTTTTTTTCTTCCTGGTGTTATGTGGTAGAGCTCCTCAATGTAAAAAAGACACATCTTTCCTGCAGGTGTCATTAGATGTTGTGGATATTAGGAGCAGTACAGGCTGCAGATATAAACATATAAAAAAGTGCTGAAACACTACATAAAAATATGTAGTCTGGTCTGTGGCATTAATTAATGAACAAGCTATCACATCTGCTGACCCTCACAGCCTTTTGGAGGAACTACAGAGACTTTTATCAATGCTAAAGAATTCTGTTTTAAGGAGCATTCCAAATAATTAAATATCTAGAGGCTGCTTCTTGGGAGCAGGAACCAATTTCACTAATAGGGCAGGTTAACATAACTACTTTGGAGTGTTTTATTTGTTATACTCACTTATATCTGGCAACATTTCTTTCATCATTCACTGAAATGTAGCTCACTTTTTTAAAGGCCGAGATGCTTCTGTTAATATTTTCCAAATGCTGCTTTTACAAATATGTAAAATATTCAGCAGAAATTACTAGATGTTCAGATTTTGGTTTTTTACATGTTAAACACATGTCAATCCTACCCCAGTGGATTGAGGAGATGCACTAGTAAGTGTGTCAGAGGTCTTTGCTTTTTTTATTTTGCTCTACTTTAATGTGTGTTACCATCACAGAAGCAGAACTGCTAGTAAAAGCCTCTCCCAGACTGACCTGGGGTGGAAGCTTTGTCAATTTACATTTCCTGCACAGATAATAAGAGGAATGTAAAAAATTAGTTTAATATGTGGTAAAATAGCATATTATGATCACACTTACTGTAAGAAATCAAGCATTCAAGCATCATTCTTAAACATGCACAGTTGCTGAGCAAAACTGAATCAAAATTTGAGACAGCTGCTCTTTTTTTCTTTCATTTCCTCTTTCCCCTGGCATGTCCCTGGGAACAGACATTCAATTTATTTTGTGGTGGGCTTCAGGAGCAGAGAGCTCCTTCCTTTAGACAGGTATTTCACGATTCTCTGTGTTTTTATGAAGACCACAAAATTTTACCATAAGAGCTTGAGTCATTTAAGTACTTTTCAGTACTGCAGCATCCCTTGGTGCTTTGAGGGTGCATGCACCCTGCACTGGGAGGCACTGTGGGAATGGAGGAGTGACTGTGCTCACTGCAGAATGAGCAGCAGTGCCACCAGTCAGTCCAGGGTGTGCTCTGTAGGGCTGAGCTGCTGCCACAGTGCAACACCACTGCCATGTGGGGAAACACCCTGTACTTAGTGTGTGGAGCCATTTGAGTCTGGTCCTAACTTAAGCCAGGTCTATCCTTCAAGCCAGCACAGAAATATGTGAGGTCTGATGCTTGCTTCTATTCGTAGGCCTTTGTGATTCTGTTCTTTTTAAAAGTAGAATGAAATTAGCCCTTGAGTCAAGTTTGAATTATTTTCATATTTGGGGGATATTAAAATATCTCCCAGATCTCATTAAGTAAAGCCCTAAATAAAATAATTGCAATACAGTTAGGGATTGGAAAGCCTCAGAAGGTTTGGAGGAAATTTCCTCTTTGATGAGCAATTCGGATACTCGAGCAAAGGTTGTCTGGATCGTAAGCTGGAGGAATTCACCTACTCCCTTCCTCTCCTTTCCAGTATCCACTGGCTTCCTGGTGGTGCCCACTGCTTTTCTTCACTGTGTTCTCTACTGCTGTCCTCTGGGAGCCCTGTGCCCTGCATCCTGCTGTCCTCAGTGTCTTGTGATCCTCCAGGACATTACCGGGGTTTCAACCTCCTTCCTCTCTGCTCCTTTGCTCTCAAGTCTCTTAAACCTGCTGTATTTTTATGTGTTTCTTTACTCCATTTCTTTCGGTTTTCTTTTCCTTAAAACACATCTTCCCCACAGATGAGTGTTCTTAAGTGTTGTCTGTGGTGTTCTGGTGTTGTTAACACAAAGCATGTGAACAGAATGGACAGTCATCTGCCACAAAGGATCATTCCAGACACAGGGTAGAGGATGTCAGTGGCTGGTGTGGACCATCAGAGAAGAGGAATAAGTGAAAGGTATGCACGGAGGTAGCAGGCTGTAGATTTGGGGACCAGAGCTCAGTTACCTGTCAATAACAGCTGGGGCAGCAAGGGCAGAGATGTGCAGACGCTGACAGAGGAAAGATGCAGGAGGGAATTCTTTTCATGTACCATTTTCTAGCTGTATGGATGGCTAAAGCTGCTCTTGCTCTTTTCCTGTTCCTGTTTTATGTGATAATCTGGTCCAGATCAGCACATCCATGGAACATGATGTATGGCAGCAGTAAAGGTCCCGGATTTTTCTTTCCTTTCATAGCTCTCACAGATCCAGGCATGAATCTCTATCTGACAGGAGTTGAAACTAAAACCTGCACTGACCAGTTTGTACAGTCTGAGGTAGAAATTGAGGATGACTTGGTGCAAGGAGTGTATGCCAGGTCAGGCTGGCTGGTGAGATGATCCTCGTTGTGAAGGGCTGCTCCCAGGAAAAAGGCACTGCATGGGCTCTTTCCCTCCAAACACGGTGCAGGATGGGGGCTGGTGCTGCTCAAATGCTTTGTCATTTAGATAAGCAGCATTCAGAGGTAAGTTAAAAGAGAGAGAGGAAAAAAAAAACCTGCAAAACAAAACCAATCCAAACAACCAGCAGGTTGTATTGAGGTTTCAGGGTTTTCTAACCTTGTGAAAAATAGCTGAACGACGTTTTAGAGACTTCCTGACTTAAGTGCAGGCTGGTAATAGGGAGGTACATATAGTGACATGGTAACATAATTGCAGGACTGATAATTTACTTCTGTGAGAGCTTCAGCTGTTTAGAGATGCAGGGTAAGCAAAATCCCAAGGAGCCAGGCTCCGTGATGCTTCTTTCTGTTCTGTGTTATTATTCTCCCTTTCTAAATGGGACACTGAGGCACAGCAGGTAAGTGCTGGTGGGAATGACATTCAGCTGGAGCCCCCGGGCTGTGCCTCTCACTGATGTCACAACACTGCACATAATGAGCACATTTAGGAAACAATTTAGCCTTTACCATTTCCTGGTGGTTGTTACATTATGAAAAAGCCTTCGAATCTGCACTATTAAAAGCAGCTTAACCAAAAAAGCACTTCTGTGGCACCGAAGGCAAGTTTCAGAGCCTTTAGAGAAGCTGTTGTAAAATGTGCTTCCTCAGTGCATTGTGCATCCCTGCTCAGCCCTTTGTGGCAGTGATGGGCAGTGATGGGCACAGGCTGTCTCTCCTCCCTGCCCTTGTCCCTGGCTGTGCATTCCCGGTGGGCAGCTGGCCCTGGCAAACCCCTGTGTGCCCTCGGGGCCGGGGGGGCACTGCAAACCTCTCCTCCCTGCACAAAGGTCACTGTTTGTGGCTGGTTTGGCACTTTGCAGTCTGGGCTCTCTTTGCTGTCACCCAGGCCTGGGGCAGGCGCTTTGGGGATGTGTTTGCAGGGCAGCCCTGCACCCAAGTCAGCCTGGGGGTGCACATCCCTGTCCTATCCCTGCATTTCTCTTCTGCTGCTGGAACTGTCTCCCTCCCTGTGTGCTCAGTTTGAGTGCTGATAAAAATAGAGAGCATGCTGTTATTGTTACTGGTTGTGTGGAAATGCTTCCCACTGGGATGCCTTTCAGACGCTCCCTCAGCTGTTATCCTGGGGAAGGAGACAGACTAAGAGTTTTGCCTCCTGTGCACTTTACTCATTGGATTAAGGATAAAATTGAAGCTTTCCTAAAAGACTGGGTAGCCTTAAAAATGCGTGAATACTTGGGATTAAAGACCTGTGAGATAATTTATTTTTTCTAATCCTGTTTAGAAGTGACTATTGAAATAAATGGATTTGCTGGTGCGGTTAAGAGGAAAGTGTGGCTCTAGAAGGTCTCATTGTACAATTACCTTTTGAGTTGTTGAACTCTGAGGATCAGGTAATGAAATTCATGAGTCAGAAAAGAGATGAAAGTAGGTTGTAGGAGTTACCATCCTTTGAAATCATTAAAGTTCCAGAAGGAGTTGGCATCTCTGTGTTACCTGGATGAACTTGGCTGTGGCTTTGTGTCTCCTTTCCTCGTGTGCTAATGTTGCTTCTGAGGTGAATGCACTGAGGAGCAGTGGATTTTTTGTGTCATGAAATGATGCTCCATTCGCTGTGCTTTTGCTGTGGGTTGGTTTGGGTTTGCTTTGGGTTTTTTTTTAATGTATTAGTAAAATAATAAAGCCATGCAGTGCTTACTTGGGAGAAGGGAGATCTGCTCACCTGCTGAAGCTGCAGCTCTCTGCTGTTAAAAGCAGATGGA
Source organism: Phylloscopus trochilus trochilus (assembly GCA_016584745.2). Classification (NCBI taxonomy): domain Eukaryota; kingdom Metazoa; phylum Chordata; class Aves; order Passeriformes; family Phylloscopidae; genus Phylloscopus; species Phylloscopus trochilus. The sequence continues at coordinate 2,503,345 of WQNJ02000001.1, forward strand.
TTTGTGTGTCCTGTCCGGGGGTTCTCCCAGTGCACCTGTAAAAGGAGGATGAGTCTTGTTGGGAAGCTTAACATTCCCTCCTTCCTGGCATTATGTCAAGTCATGTCTGCATCTCTTGCAGCACAAGGTGTGAAGGTAATTTGCAGCCTCCTGCGTAAGCATTCTTTTAATTGCGGGCAACATAGCTTCCAGAACGCCAGGTGGAGGGGGATCTGTGGGGATTCCTGTGCAGAAATGAAGAGCTGAGGAGAGCAAGGATGGGCCAGGTGTCTGCCTTTCCTGAGGATATTCCCTGTGTCACATCTGGTGCCAGCATAGCTGCTCTCCCTAAATGAGAAGGAGGCTTTGCAGTCGAGGCGAGGGCTGAGCTGTCAGGTGAGCCGGGGATCAGGAGTTACTGTGACGCTCTGGTGGCACGTGAGGGATGCTGTGAAGTGTGGCTGTGGAGTCTGCTCTGACAAACAGAGCCCCAATTAGGTTCCTCAGCACAGGGCTGACACGCCAGGCGCCGGGCGTGAGGACGTGTTCTGGTCCGTCAAACGTAAAATGACAAAATCGTTTGTAATCTCTCATTACCACTCCCTGGGGGCTTTCTGTCCATGCCTCCCTTGTGGCACTGTTCAACAGCCAACAACTTCCTGCTGTTGCCAGCTATACTTAAAAATGAAGTTTGGGAATGAACTGAAACCTTTTACTTAGAGATCCGTAGGAAGAAGAATTAGGTCAGATCCGAAGTATTGCTGCTAATGACTAAGTGGCCTTCATTAATTACTTGTGTTTGATTGTAATTTACCACATTACAGTGGGGTATATGTGCTTTTACCCCTCTGATTCTCTCCCACACCCCTACCACATTACAGTGTGGTATATGTGCTTTTACCCTTCTGATTCTCTCCCCCACCCCATGGGAGGTAATGAGCTAAAGGCTGTGTGGTGCTTGCTTGCCAGCTGCCATGGGGTTAAACCACGACAGTGCAGCCAGAGTTCATTATCTGCATTTCTTCCTAGGTAGGAAGTGGTTTCTCACAGTAAGTAATCAGCTTGGAAACACATTGCAGAAGGCACCTAAATTCCGTGCACAGGTTTTTTTTCTTCTAAATTATTTAGACGCTGAGAGCGACTCTACCCAACTCTTATGTATGCAGGAAAAGGCACTAACAGGAGTAAAACATCACTCTCTGAATACCCCTTGACAGGACACTACCTACCTACAGGGCAGGCTTTCTCTTTCCCTGCACATATTTGAAGTTTTCTGGGACAGCCAGCCGTGCTCACTGTTCGCTCGTAGGATTCACAGCACACCCACCCTGTCTCGCCTTCACTGCAACACAGCAAGCACCAGCTCACCTTCCTTGTGATCCCACCTAAACCTGAGCCCGTGCCATGCAGCTCTTTGCCTTCTTGGTGGTGTTCTGAGCACGTGCTTGGCTTTCTGGCAAGGCCTGGACTCCCTCCCAAAGGCAGGGATGCTCAGTTTGCCTGGCCAGCGTGCAGTGCTGCCAGGAGTTATGCACTGTTCCGTGTTTTAAATGCCTGAAGCCTAAATCTGTAATCCAGGTGTTCTTCCAGTCGTGCCTGCTCTTCCCTTTGATTTACCCATTCTGTATGAAAATCTTTAGTACATTAAACAAGTACTTGACCATCTATTTTTGTGCACATGCTTGCATAATGAGGAAGGTTTCTCAAAAGTTTTCTGGCAAGTGGATTCCCATGTGGCGCCTGTTAGTCACAGCTAATTACAGAGGTTGGTGAATGAGGAATATATCTGAGCTCAGGTTCCCCTCCTCCCCTTTCCACAGTGCTTCAGAAGAAAATAAAATAAAAATCCTGCAGACAAATCCAGGGTTTTCTTTTTTTTTTTTTTTTTTTTTTCCTGTGGTCGTAGTCTCCAAAGAGCTCCACAGAAATCACAGATGTGGTTTCATGTTTCAGGTTTAACTATGTTGTAATAACTACAGTCTTATCTACAGGAGAAATGCAAGTGGGGAAAGAATCATTAATTGACAGTGAAAAGTTTGACCCAAGCTCTGTGTGTTTGTTTGTTTTAGGCAGCTGAATGTTTAGCCAAATGATATTTTAACTCCTGACTGCAGCCTGGAAGGTTACAATAATCTTGACAGGTTAAAACCTAGGAATGCTATAGGAAAGGAAACTTAGACACACGCTTCAGGAAAGCCAATCCTAGAAAAGCAGAAATTCTTGTGGTTTAGCCAAAGCCAAGACCCAACCTTCACTCTTAATTCAGCTGCGTGCAAACCTCCTGCGTGGTGCACCGACCTTGCTTTGGAAAACCCAGGAAGGTTTTCAGGTGCTTCAGTGGGTGCAGAGCAAAGCTATGAAACCCAGGAAGGTTTTCAGGTGCTTCAGTGGATGCAGGGCAAAGCTATGAAACCCAGGAGGGTTTTCAGGTGCTTCAGGGGGTGCAGAGCAAAGCTATGAAACCCAGGAAGGTTTTCAGGTGCTTCAGTGGGTGCAGAGCAAAGCTGTGAAACCCAGGAAGGTTTTCAGGTGCTTCAGTGGGTGCAAAGCAAAGCTGTGAAACCCAGGAAGGTTTTCAGGTGCTTCAGGGGGTGCAGAGCAAAGCTATGAAACCCAGGAAGGTTTTCAGGTGCTTCAGGGGGTGCAGAGCAAAGCTGTGAAACCCAGGAAGGTTTTCAGGTGCTTCAGTGGGTGCAGAGCAAAGCTATGAAACCCAGGAAGGTTTTCAGTGGGTGCAAAGCAAAGCTATGAAACCCAGGAAGGTTTTCAGGTGCTTCAGGGGATGCAAAGCAAAGCTATGAAACCCAGGAAGGTTTTCAGTGGGTGCAAAGCAAAGCTATGAAACCCAGGAAGGTTTTCAGGTGCTTCAGTGGGTGCAGAGCAAAGCTATGAAACCCAGGAAGGTTTTCAGGTGCTTCAGGGGGTGCAGAGCAAAGCTGTGAAACACAGGAAGGTTTTCAGGTGCTTCAGGGGGTGCAGAGCAGAGCTGTGAAACACAGGAAGGTTTTCAGGTGCTTCAGGGGGTGCAGAGCAAAGCTGTGAAACACAGGAAGGTTTTCAGGGGGTGCAGAGCAAAGCTATGAAACCCAGGAAGATTTTCAGGTGCTTCAGGGGGTGCAGAGCAAAGTGTGAAACCCAGGAAGGTTTTCAGGTGCTTCAGGGGGTGCAGAGCAAAGTGTGAAACCCAGGAAGGTTTTCAGGTGCTTCAGGGGGTGCAGAGCAAAGCTGTGAAACCCAGGAAGGTTTTCAGGTCCTTCAGGGGGTGCAGAGCAGAGCTGTGAGGGCTGAAGCCTCATGGCTGAGCACGTGAGGGACCCACAGCTCACACCAAATGTTCGACTAACATCTAATTTTCCTATCTTTTGTTGGTGTTCATTCAGGAAGTCTGCTAGCTTGAATGAGTTCCTGTGTGTGTGTAGTATGAGTATTATCCAGCAGGACTGCATGGGATATGTCTATTATTTGTTACAAAGGCACCAGTGACCTTCCTGCCCCTATATTAGCAGCGCCTGCTGTTTTTCCATACTGCTGATTGTCAGGAATGCAGATCATCCATATAACTGGGTACAATCCTCACTGGTCAAATTATTGTCTCAGGAAAACAAAATGCTTTAATTATAACAAAATAAAAATTAGAGATGTAATCTCAGCAGGACATTCCCACTTAAATGCATATTCGAGGCTGGAAAAATGAATAATTTAGTGGCCAGAGGAGGCAGATTACATAATGAAATTTCATAGGACTCTAATGATCTCTGGTTTTAACAGGTATGGGTTTTGTCAAGGTTGGCTTGTGGTTGTTTTTTGCCCCCAGTTTTTGTTTTCTGTTTTTCAGAACTGCAGCACACAGAAAACCTCAGGAGTAGTTTGACTTTTCACTTTTAGAAATGTGACTAGAGCTAGGACAGAAGTATCCTACCTAGAAAACAAAATCTAAAACTGTTGCCTGAGCTCTAGGAAGCACACAAATGGATGCAAACTCTTAAAATTAGTACAGTACTAAGAACTGTATAAAAGGTTACCAGTAACAAATCTAAATATTCCTGTATTTCGCCAGAGCAATTGTTTTGTGTTCTTACTTGATAGGGGAATTTATTATGTTATACCTGTATCAAAATTATATGTTATATGTTGAAAAAGTCATATGTTAAAAAGTAGAAGATGTAGATGTAGATGTAGGTCTTCTCCTAGAAGATGTACTTGTCATTGCTACGTGCTTGGGTTGGTGGATAAACCAGTGTCTCAGAACAACTCTGTGCTATGCTGGGGAAAACTCAGGGTATCAGTTTTCCCTGAGAAAAATGGTAAATGAATTTTAAGTGATAGGATCTCTTTTAAAAAGTCCCTGTGAGGCTAAACATTGTGTTATGGAGATCTCCAGGAGGCTCAGGAGTTCAAAACCCAGTTAGGTGACAGTGTTCTGGTATTAAAGTGCTAAAAGGAGCAAGTTTAAATTAAGTGAAATGCTTTGGCACAGATGCTGCCTCAGCTGCCACATCAAGCCTCTTGTGGGACTATTACTGTTGCCCTGTGCTGGGAAAAATTGATTTTTGCCTCCAAAAATTTTTTGGGTGTTTTTTTTTTTTTTTTTGGTAGTTAGCATAGAGAAGGAGTTCTTGTGTTCGAACATTCCCAAATTTTGATAAAGAGCTTGAGATATAGACTTTGTTATTTTAGTGGGTTTTTTCCTTTCCCTCTAGTGAGTAAATGCCCCCAGGGCTGAATGCTCTTGAAGCACAAAAATAACATCAGACATTAATCTAAATTCAAATGTATATTTTAACATATGTACCTATTTGAATCAGTGTGTGTTAGAGGCATCCCCTTCAAGAAGGCTGTCTGCAGGTAATCTCTGAAGCACACAAATTGTTTTAATTCAGAAAAAAAAAAAAATTGGAGAAGAGGTTTTTATTTTACACTGATGCAGTTTGTCTTATTTTCCCCAAAGGACACCATGGTTTAATGGATGGGGCTTTAATCTACCCAGAGGTCAGTCTTTGCTAGACAAGTGGAACCTTATTCCTGAGGGAATTGATATACTAATGACACATGGACCTCCCCTTGGTAAGTGAAATGAAAGTTCTGTGTGATTTTTTTTCCATGAGAATTTTACTTTCAAAATAAACAAAGTAGGTAATGCTGTAAGATATACTGTAATTGCACCCAAACCAAAAACTATGGATTAAAAACATTTCTGAAAGAAGTGGAAAATGAGGATTAGGCTTAGCTGATCTGTTGAGTTTCCACAAAAAAATTGGATTTTTTTTTTAATAAATTCAAGCTAGGGAAGATCAAATATCTGACTTCATAACCATTATAGTTTGACATTTTATTTAAGAATAGTGTTCATCTGACAACCAGTTTCCAATCCCATGTGACTTTTTAGAGATTGACTAAAACTTTTGAAACCTTTTCTCACGACGGTGTCATGTTATTTTAAGGTTTGAGAGTAGCAGTTAGGAGTTTGGAACTATGCAGTCACATATTCTCCTTGATAATGCCCTTGTAAACTTAGAATATGTAAGAATAGTTTTAAAGGTATTCATTGGCTTATAAAAAAACTTGTGAAGGAATAAAATTATGCTCGTAGATAATTGTTCCTAACTTGATCTAATGACAGGTGAGCACCAGTCTGTGAATGCATAATTTGTTTCTTCATTAGGGAGCTAAAGTTTCTCATTTAGTTGAATTTTGCTTGTCTTGTCAATATGAGTCAATCTGCCTTTTAGCTCTTAAGATCTACACTAAGTTCTGATAGCCTCAGGACACCAGGACACTCACTCAGCAGAGGCAGGAGCACCCAATTTTAGCACACCTGAAGTCCTTAAAGCCCACACTAAAGCCATTTGGAAAGCCCTGCTCTCCTTTCTCCATCCTGTGCCCCACAAGGCAGCATCTCCCTATTTACTGCCTTTCCTCAAGGCATATGGGGCAAGCAGCCTGGGGCTGGGCTTCAAGTGTCTCAGTTGGCTTTACATATAAATATAACTACATATTATATACATCTAAATATACTCACATATTATATACTTAAAAATAGTATGCTTATCCTGATAAGTCAGACTTACAAAGTGTGGCAGTCTCTTGGTTGCCCTTGCTGTGAGAAGAAGTGATTTTGTCAGGGTTTTAGCAAGCTCTTGCAATCTAAGGGGTCAGATCACACAATCACAGGAAGTGGCTGAATCACAGTCACTCACCACATGTGTGGTGGTGAATATGTAAAATCTTCTCAGAATTGCATGGTGCCATTTATAAACCAGCATTTTAAGTGCTTCCAGGCTGGCTCAGTGTTCTCACAGCCTTTCTTGTGACCGTGGAGTCAGGAATTAATGCGTGCTTATGGGTTTGTTTTTTTTTTTTTTTACCACAATTAAGTTAAGAGCTGGCAATCTAAGCCAAGCTAAGGAAAAAAAAAAAAAAAAGGTCCAGAAAGTTTTTGACCAATGTAATTACTGCTGCTTTTATATTCTGGTTAATTTTTTAATACTACTGTTGTGAGATGATCAGCAAATTCCCTTTAAAAAACCTTCCTGGAGCTCCCAGCGTGCTGCTGTGTTAAGGCAGTGACACAGCATCCCCCTGACAGTCCAGCCACCAGATATTGCAAAACAGGGCCTTGAGCAGCACTCTCTTAATTGCTTAATTTCCCCAAAGAAGCAAAAAAAAGCCCTGCAAGTGTGTTTATAATGTTTCATGGGTGCTGTTTTAAGTGGGTTGCTCATCCATCTGCTCTGAATTGGGTTCATACAGAAGTACTGTGATGCTGCAGAGTGCTGTAATTGAATACACAGGCTTAAATTTTGTGTTTGAAGGAGATAATGAAGTTCAGTTTCAAAAGGTTGGCACTGTATCTTAACTACAGACACAGAATAGGTGTCAGTACTGTGCCTAAAATGGGGGGGGGGGTCTAGCTCTCAGCCTGCATGATAATATTGAGAAAACACCTATTGAAAATTGAGTTATTTTAAATAACTGTTTGCTTATTAATATTAAGGGAGGTAGAGCTGTAACTGGACTCTTTGGTCACTCCAAAATTCAGCCAAGTTCACATCCCATGATGTTTTTTACTACCTGGGATTAACCTGGCATGGGCTGTAATTATGCTGAAGTCAGTAGAATGGTGCTACAGCTGGCTGTGGCTCCTGATTTCCCTTTCATTTCTCCACATTCACCTTGCCCTGCTGATCCTTTCCTGTGCCAGCCCAGGCTGCAGGTTCCTGTAGGCACTCATGTCAGGTTTGGTACATTTTTCTGTATTATCCACAAGGCCAAGTGGCAGCGTGGCCAATTAGCACTGGCTTGTTGGAAGCTGCTTTGTCATTTTTTGCATTGCTTGAGGCTGGTGACCAGGGCTCAGAAGTAACCTGATGCTTGCAGAGACCAAGGCCCTCCAGAAATTGTGGGAGTCTGTATTTTAAATCTTTGGGGTGGCAGCTGTATTGAGTTGTCACTCAGCTCATCTTCCTGAGCTGTCTCATTCCTGGAGCCAGCACGTAGCTGGCTTGGGAAGCTGGCTGCTGTAAGAGCCAGGGGAAAGGGAAGAAAAATCTGCAGCAGTGCCAGGAATAAATGTCCCGGGGTTTCAAGGTGGAAGACGAGTTGAAACCTATAGTTTAAAATAAAACAAATCACATCCAGAAAAATATTAATGCAGATGGAGGGAGGAAATCTTAAGGAAGGCGAAGTGACAGTAAAACATTTCCTAAAAGCCATTGTGTGCTTTAATGGAGAGGTTATGAGTAGAGATAATGTAATAAACCCCGTGTGAATTATGACTTCCTGAAAGACTGTGTGAAACCTTACCTGAATGGGGAAAATTAACAGTATTGATTGCATTTTGCCTTCAGGTTTTCGAGACTGGGTTCCAAAGGAGCTGCAGAGAGTGGGCTGTGTGGAGCTGCTGAACACAGTGCAGAGGAGAGTCAGGCCCAAACTCCACGTCTTTGGTGGCATTCATGAAGGTAAGGAGCAGTGCTGTGCCCTGCTTCATCCCAGCTCTCAAGAAGCACATTTTGATGGTGTATTGCAGAGGATAATGGCATATTGGATTAAAGTAGGGAGGCAGTTCAGGGAAGTGATTGCATGCGTGGCACTTGGTAAATTTATTCCAGAATTAAAGCAGACTGTTTCAGGAATGTGTGCTACATTTAGCCACCTACATCTTTCACTGTGCAAACGTTGTTCTATACAGGTTATTTGAAAGCAATTCAAATTTTGACAAACTTGGTTAGAGAAACAGATGAGATTCCCCACTCTTGCAAGCCAAAATGAAAATTATCCCCATTACTCCAAGTACAGGAGCTAAGAAAGATGCTAGAGGAAAAAAAAAAAAAGAAAATGCAAAGACAGCTTGCTGCCTCTGCTCACCCCCTTCAGGGTATAAGGAGAAGCAGAAAGCAGGACATTCAAGTCAGGCATCAGGAGGAGCCAGTGCCAGAGCTCACTGTGCACACATTTCTAAAAGCACCTTGTAATATACATATATTTATACATGTATAATATACATTATACTCCTCTCTGTGTTACCCTCCAGGGGTCTCATGTTTTAGAGGAGATATTCCCCCTCTGTCAGTGCCAGGACACAGGCAGAGTGTGAAGCTTCACAGAAACAATGAGCTCAGTTTGTGGCAGTGCAGGAGACTGAGAGATTAAACACATTCTGGAGATACTTAAATATTTAATATGATTTTGTAGCTTTCATGTGGCTGAGAGACAAACACTGGGAGTTCTGCCTGTGAGTGTGAGACTTCATGACCCTAGAACTCAAAATTACACATTAAATGTTTTATATTCTCCCCCCTAGAGGTTTCTCCATTGTCTCTAACTAGGTTCTCCATCAGCCTAAAGATTTCGAGGACTTCATAAAACAAAAATTAAAAAAGGGCAGCTTTCTCTGCTAGTTGGTTTTCCTGAAACCCTTGTGACTTCATACAATGGTCCCCATGCCTGGCATCTGTAAATAAAGAGTTTATACTGGGAATGCTGACATGACCCTCTGCATAGAGGCATAAATAACAGTCCTTTAATGCACCCAGGAAGAGACTGGGTATTTTGTACAAATATTAGTCTTTGCATATTAAAAATAAATGAATATAGCAAGACTTCCAGATAAAATGTGTAAATTGTCTACAGCCTTTGCAGGCACACTGGGTGGTGAAACTTGAGGTTGAAATGGTGCTAAGGGTGGGAGAGGAGGATGTCTGAATGTGCAGGACCATCATTATGAGAAAGCACCAAGGAGCCCTACATTTAAATCTCCTGGGAAAGGTGGCAGGACATAGAAAAAGTCAACATTCAGATAAATTCTTATATAAGAATGCCAACAAAAATTTTAAAATAATTTCTACTACTTACACAGAAGACATAAGAATGGCTTGTTTCAGTGCAGGAAGGAATAGCCAAGTGTTAAGAGCATTATCTTAGAGTGCAATTAATTTTTATCCAACTCCAGCTGACATGAACATGCACCACATTCCCTTGAACCAACACACATTTTGGTGATGCAGGGTTTTTTTTTTTCCCCCTGGTTGATTAAGCAAAACAACCACAAACGAGGTTTTTCCCACCATGAGATGATCTACATCAAAATTGCCAGTCTAAATAAATAGAGTAATACAGGTGGACAGTGCAGCAGTTCTGAAGTGATTATTCCTTCTGATAGGCACTGTGGGTAGCTGTATTTATCTCACCTTTCAGACAGCAGTGAGCTGTACTGTGTCATAATGGTTTGAAATAAAAACATTTTTCTTCTGAGGGTTTGCAATGGAAAGCTCTCTTCCTCCTTGAAACTCTGGGAGGTTTTTTTTTCCAAACTTTTTTTTTAAGCTCCTTTGGGGCCAAATACTTCCTAGATGTTTTCAAGTTTCTTTGTTAGCTTTTTGTGGATGTGTCAGCTGAAAACACACACACACAATTTCATAATAAAAAAAAAATAGATAAAGATATAGATATAGATATAAAAATGAAATAATGCAGTCATAGAATGGTTTGGATTGGAAGGGACTTTAAGGATGATTTCATCCCAAGCCCTCTGCCATGAGTTTCCACTAGAGCAGGTTTCTCAGAGCCCCATCCAGCCTGGCTTTGAACACTTCAGGGACGGGGCAGCCACAGGTTCCCTGGGCAGCCTGAGTGTGTGCATGTGTGTGTTTTTCACCTGCTGATGAGTTCCTGAGGTCTCAGAAGCCAATGTGAACACCAGCTTGGCAGTGTTGGGACGAGGAACAGGGTGATGAGGGCTAGCACAGGAGAGATGACAGAGTTCAGGTCATTTGTTGGAGAGGGGGTGCTTAGGCTAAAGCAAAGTTACTTCTAAATCTTTTGCTTTCTGTCATTTTCTTCTGACAGACATGACAGGCACTCAAACCCTAGCTCCCTAATTAAGTAATTAGAAAACGAACCTGTGTGGTTTGTGTTTCTGCCACACCCAGTTCCAACAGAGGATTTCTCAGGGGCAAAGTTTGTACATAAACCAAAAGAACCCATTCTTATTGAGACATAGACTTTAAAGAATATAGGATTTTAGGGAAATTAAGATTTTAGTTAGAAACAGGCCTTGTGGTTGTTGAAGTGAATTAAAAGCTTTGTAGTTAGCTAAGGAAGACTGGGCTTGAGTTAACTTTTTCCAAATAACTGATTGCTTGCCAACTTCATGCTTGCTTAGCTGTGCCTGCAACAATAAATAGGGAACCTGATAAATGGGTTTAGGGACACAGGACAATTACAGAGACTCCCCAATCCTGAAACTCATTGAAAGTCACTGTACCTAAGGAAATGGGAATTCTACCAACACCCATTTGTCACCATTTGCATTGAAAAAGTAGAAAGTTCAGGGCGATGAAGAATCATTTTACTTCCTAAAGTTAAGCCCACTCCTCTTAAATGAAACCACCGACCCATTTCAAAGGACAAACTACTCATGCTTAATTGTCTTTTTGCTAATTACCATACGAAGCAGGGAATGGGATGTCCCAGGGTTATGAATATGCATTTGTACTTTGGATATTCAACAGTTTTGTCAATAAAATGGCTTTGTGATGTTCTGTAAGGCACAGTATGTTTTTGGGGAGCTATCCCACATGCTGCCCAGCACTGCAATAAACACACACTTTCTAACTTTAAACTCTTAGAGAGTTTTTTGTCCCTCTCAGTTGGATATTGGTGTTAGGTCAATATTCATATTTTTAATAAACCATTATCTCAAACGCTGTCTGTTTTTTTTTCCAGTCAAGCCTTTCTGGCTGGTGTCATTTAGAAGGGGTTGATTTGGCTTTAATTGCACAGCAGGGCTGGGTGTGCTGTGTGCCCCTGGCAGTCAGTGTGTCCCCTTGTCTGTCCCTGCAGGTTACGGCATCATGACCGACGGCTACACCACCTACATCAACGCCTCCACCTGCACTGTCAGCTTCCAGCCCACCAACCCTCCCATCATCTTCGACCTCCCAACCCCTCAAGGATCCTGAAGCACTACTGGGGAAGGTCTATAAACTGCCATTTTCTAATTGGGGAACTTAACATTCAGTTACATGATGATTTCGAAAAAAATAAGGGGCTAAGGGAGGGGGGGGATTTGGGGGGAGCCTTGTTTCAGGGTGGGGTTTGGGTTTTTTTTGTTTTGTTTTCTTTTTCTTTTTTTTTTTTTATTTGTAAATTGCTGGTGCAAAAGAGAGGAGGAGAAACGTTAGAGGTTGTGCTTTTTGGAAATGCAGCATTTCATTTTGAATCGATGAAGCGTTGTGAATTTGTAAAATGGATTTTGTTTTTCAATAAATTTGCCATTGTAAATTGTTATAGTGTTCTCAAAAGGACAGCCAAGCTTTCTTTTAATAAGTGAGAGACCTTATTTTAATATTATATTATAAGCTAAAAAAAAATAGGCAGCATTTAAATACACCCAAATTTGCACAACTTATGTTACTGTTGGGGTTTTTTTAAGTGTCTTCTTTTTCCCTAGGTTTAAATGTTAGCTTTTTCTCTCCATTTATACAATTTTTTTTAGTAGCACAAACAATGTTTTGGGGTCCATTTACCTCTTGATATGTGTGCATGTACTTAAACTTGGTTCTACTCATGGTAGAGTGCAGCAAGGGGAGAATAGACTTCTCAGTTGTTTGTCTCTACCTGCTTTACAAAGACTGATCTAGATAGCCACAGCCTGTATGTGATATCTACCTTCTGTTGTTTCTTTTTTTTTTTTAAATTATTTTAGCTTTAAAAGACTGGGGGTGAAAGCTGCAAAGAGCAGGTATTTCATGCAGTAAAAAAAAAAAAAAAGAAGAAAAAAAGTTGTAAATGCGGACTCCTTTTAAATATGAATTTATATATATATGTATTTTTTGTGCATTATAACTAAGCTAGGGTTTAATATTGCCAGTATAGCATCTGCAAAATTATGCTGTACAGCACATCTAAATTATGAAGGATGTGACACATTTTTCCAAGTGCTCAAGGCCTTCAAGAGCCCGAGTTAAATCTTTGTTGTAGTTCAGGCATGTATAGAGTCAAATGGATACAATCAAGCCTAAATAAAATAAGGCTTAGTTGTCCTTTATATTTAAATATTCTTCTTGTCTTTTTTTTTTTTTATTTCCTTTTTCTTATTTTGCACTGTGTGTAAATGCAATCTCACTAGCACAAAATATTGTTGCAGATAGTTATTTCTGTTCCACCACTGTAAATGCTATTGAGCTTTGTTCTGTTTTATGTTACCTTGTTAATGGAATTTAGAAAAGCAGTTGTTTCTTTAAATTTATTGTGATATTATATCTAGCGGCCTTTATATGCAAATAAAATTGCAAGATTTTTAAACACGTGGTTCAAGGGAATTTTGTGGGGTTTTTTTGTGGCATGAACCATTTTGGGGAGTGATGATGAGGGTAAGTAAGAAGTTTTCTGTTTCTCAATAAATTTGTATTGAGGATCACCCACCAGATGTCAGTTGGTGAATGGAGCACTCAAGAGTTTCCCTTCTGTTTCCCTGCCATCCATCTCTCCACTCCCTTTAGACAGAAGGGATTTTGTCTTTAGGTGCTGGTGGATTGGTGTGATCAGGTCTGTGCTGCTCAGCCTTGCAGGACACTGCTCCAAATGACAGGAGGAAGAATTGATCAGGCAGTAAAACCTTCCTGCTCCCTCACTTGGTCATTAGCACTGAGCTGCAGGTGCCTTGTGCTCATCCACTCTGGTTTTATCTGGGGAGGAAAGACATAATGAAAAACCTCACAACCACTTCATGCTTTCATAGTGAAAAAGCAGCACTGGATCAAAAAACATGGTAAAGGTGACAAGGAAATGTGTGGGAAATGGATTTGTAGAGAATTCTCAAGGCCTGACAGAAGACTCACATATATGTATCTGTATGCAAACTCTGAGATAAAACATGTTGACTTAGAAAGGCCGTGGAATAGGGCAGATATTGTTGAGAAATGGAACAAGAAACAAGTTTCAAATTATGGCCTTGCAAATAGACCAGATATTTTGAAGAACTAGAACTATGAATGGTGAATTTTAGTAGGACCCACGAGGGGTATGTCTTGATGACTGGCTTTAAGCCATTAGCAACATTGCATGGCAAAAGCTGATAGGCCAAGAAATATTTATAATGTATTGTAATTAGGAAATAGTTTGGCTTCTGACTGTGATGGTATGACCTGTAACACCTCTACCGTCTCACCCTTCACATGAGACTAAAAATGGAATAAAAGTCTTTAAAACACCTCTCAGAAGCCCTGTCTCTGGGTCAGAAAAAGGGATAATCCAACAGAAATTCATGACACGAGTTAACTTGGATTTCTCTTTCTCAATAAATTTGTATTGAGGATCACCCACCAGATGTCAGTTGGTCAATGGAGCACTCAGAGTTTCCCTTCTGTTTCCCTGCCATCCATCTCTCCACTCCCTTTAGACAGAAGGGATTTTGTCTTTAGTGCTGGTGGATTGGTGTGATCAGGTCTGTGCTGCTCAGCCTTGCAGGACACTGCTCCAAATGACAGGAGGAAGAATTGATCAGGCAGTAAAACCTTCCTGCTCCCTCACTTGGTCATTAGCACTGCAGGTGCCTTGTGCTCATCCACTCTGGGTTAAAAAATGAACAGTCAATAGGTGAAATACATCACTTTTTATGTGGATCTCCTGTCAGTTTTGTGGCTGCAGTGGGATCCACCACTGGCAGGGGGATCACAGGGCAGTGTGGTTCTGTGTGTGCCAGTGGAATGACAAACACTGCAGGACCTGCTGGTGTTGCTGCATACAGTTATACAGAGAGTATACAGTCTTGTTCCAAAACAGGAGTTATGGCTGCAAAAATCTGGTTCAAAAACATGAGAAAATAAGGCACAGTTTTCATGCATCCTCAGTAACATCAACAAGACCTGGAGAGAGACAGAGTGTCCCCATTTATCTTAACAGGTTGTTAATTTTTGACATTATTTTGATACAAAGGTTATAGACAAACAAATCCAAGGCTCTTTCTTACAGCAGAGTACAACTTCGTGGGCCACTGTATTTTGATTTGTATGTGTGCATCACACATATCTGTGGAGCTGGCTGAAATATTCAGATTTATAAGGCTGCTATACCGAAGTGTTTTCTGGGGAAGAAGCTGCTGTATCTCTTAAATCTAGTTCTTGTTCTGTATGTGGAATTTGTCAGGTATGAAATAGGTAAGTACCTTTACTCCTTAATATCTGCCTCACTTTGCTTGCAGGGCTGGTTATTGTATCAATTGAGCCAAAGGAGGAAAGGTCATCAAGTATTAGTCCTTACTGTTGGATGTAGATGCAGGACTGTCTGGTGGGCTTTTTTTCAGCTAGCAGTGAGAAGATGAGGAAACTGGCTTTGACAGCCACAGCTGTCTACTGGCAAAGAACTTTTGAGATGGCTGTCCCTGGAGAAAAGCAGTTCTTGGAGCACACAGAAATCATGTATGTAGCACACCTTAGATGATCCTGTCCCACTGATCTCTTGCTTGTTGTCACTGCATAAGGAGAAAGTACCCATAGCCTCAGATGCTCTGTAGTGCCACGAACTTCCAGATGAGCAGAGAATAGCCACTGTATCTGTGCTGCTCTCCAGCCTTCTGGAGAACCTGGCACCTCTTCATTAGCTACAGCAGGTATAGTCCATGGCACCAGTCTGTCGTGTCTCTGCCTCTTCATAAAAAATGGGTTATTCCAAAAGCAAAAATTCCAAGCCAGCAGCTTTGTTCCTGGTTTTGAGCAGACTTCTGTCAGCAGAATGAGTGGGTGGCAGTGGAAGCTCATCCAGGAGCCTGCCTTGGGTAAGACTGGTAGTGAGAACAGACCAGAAGCAATGCCATGAAGGAGCAAATCTGTAGTGACCTCTGCCACAAGCTCTAAACTGGTACCTGTAGCCATGGGTGTCCTAAAGGGGTGAGCCTTGGTTTCAGCTCTTTGCCAGGTGGCTTTTTGGCTGTGTGATGCAGCAGGTGTGTTACTGAGTGGTTCTGCACTGGGATACAAGGACCTGGATTTGTAACAACAGGCCAAGACTTCTCCTTCCATTTAGACACATCAAGGATGGTCGCTGCTTTGTCATCAGTGGGTGCTGGTGCTAAATGCAGCTGTTCATTTACAGAAGTATGTCTTCAGGGGTACTTTCTAACCCTGGGTTTTTTCCCTGGTATTTTGTTTCTCTCAGGCTCTATCAGCTTCTTCTGGTGGTTCAGCACTGAGCTTGTTCTCCTCCATGCCAGGGTATTTTAAATTTTACTCCCTCAGTTTTCTTTTAGCCTTTCAGAGATTGATCTAATTTTCCTCTCCTGAGGAAGCTCTCGTTTTGGCTAGCAGCAATTACGAAAAGGCCAGGAAAATTTTAGCAGTTTGGCTTTTTTTTTTTCCCCCTCTTTGTGCTCCTTAGAGATTTTGAAATGTAGAGGTGTCTGTCTGTGCTGTCAAAGGCAGGTAATTTTCCTTTGCAGGATGTCAGCCATATCTGACAATCAGGGTAACTGGGACACAGCATGGTCTGTAGAAGTTTGGTTGCCCAGGGACGCAGAACTGTGTGATGAATCTGCTTCTTTTCAAGGATCTTTCACTTCTAAAAGTAGCTGGGTACATGTATGCAGAATAAACCTTGGGTAATCAGTCTTTCTTTGGGGTCTGGTCCAAGCCCATTGAACTCACCAGGAACTCTTTCTATTGACTTCAGCTGGCTCTGGATCAGACACCTGGCATCTCTCTGGATTGTGTTTCCGTCTGTTACTCATCCTTCAGGCTGGAGGAGATGGTCCTTGCTTAAGATGCAAGAACCTCCTGGCAGGAAGGGAGACCCACCTATTTTTAAGTGCTGAATCTTTCCAAGTGATTGATTAACAGCAGTGTAGTCGATTAACCTCTCTTCTTTGGAGAGCAGCTCCCATCTCGTCGCCTCGATAAGGCTGAGAGCAGTCAAGGCCTTTAGCAGGGGAGGGCTGTGGAACAGGATGTTCCCCAGAGGTGATTGGTTCCCAATTCTCTCTGCATAGTGAATTTAGTGAATTCAGCAGACCTCGGGGTCAAGCATTTATTAGGCTAAGAGACTGTCAAATCAATCTGCTCTACTCCAGGCAAGTTCTACCAGGAGAATGGGTTTAGCCAAGACTCTGTCTGAGCAATAGATTGATGACTGACTCCTGGTTGAAGCTGCCTTTCTCTTTTCCATTTTCCGTGAATCAGAGTTTTCCCCCTCACTGACACCAATATTTTCTCCTTAGACAAATTTTATTAAGGAAACTCTTGGAATCTATCTGTAATGTGAGGCATAGGGAGAGTTCCAAACTCTGTGGTCCTTCCATTCTGTGCTGTACTGACCCCAGGGCCTTCTTTGAGACCTTGCTTTTTGACCACATGTGTTTGAATTACATTTCTGGAATTTCCTTTTCACCCCTTCTCTCCCTTGCCCCCACTTCTTTTTTTCAACTTAATATCCTCTAACAGTGGTAGGCAGGCAGGGATTCTGATTTTTCTCTGCCTAATATCACAACTTCTTAATGGAAAGAGAAATGCATTGTAAAAAGCAAGTGTATTTTCTATCTCTTTTGCTAATCCTAACTTCCTTGCAGATTCCTCATTTGCTGAGCACTATCAATCAGCTAATTTATTGAGCTGCTCAAATGAAGTCATGTTATGATCAGGCTTGGACAAGGATGTCAGCTGCCAGAGGACACCCTCTGCACCCCTGTGGGTAGGTTCCAGCTGTCAGGGCTCTGCCTGACCTGCAGAAATGCAAGGAAAGGGACTCTAACACAAGGGTGCAGCCTAATTGCAGCATGGAAGACTAAAGCCAGGTTTTAACATTTTCATCTTCACTTCCTGCCAGCCTAATCAAGAGAAAATGCAAGAGAAGTCGGAGCGAGCTTAGTGCTCTAAATCAGTTTTCAGTGATCCATATTGATTTGTTTCTTCCCCATCCAGTTATCACTTTCCCTGCCTCCACCTCTGGCAGGAGCCAGCCAGTGCTGTAATGATTCCATTAGGATGTGGCTCTAAGGATACATCTCATTTTGTTTTACCTCTTGTTTTCCTCAGGCTCAATTTACTTTTCCTTGATTATAGAATAGAATCAGAGGAGTCCTTCATTTCTTCTGGGCAACATTTTCTCTCCAGTTCTCACTACACAGTTCAGTCACTTCTTTTGTGAAGGTTTACACTTGTGAAAAGGGGTGTGACAAAAACCTGTACCTGAGTTTAGGATATGAATGCACAGCCCACATTCATCCCTTTCTCAAACACTGGGTAAATTAGGTAAATGTCAGTGGTACAATAGGACTTGACAGATTTAGGAACTGAGGAGTTGGGACTGCATAAGCCCAAGGAATTTAGATAAACAACAACATATTCAAAAAATGAGACTAGAAAGCATAGATTTAAAAGTATACAACAAAAGACTTTGTCTTCCTCAAATTGCATTAAGATGTACTTTTTATTACCATTACTACTCAAGTGGCTCAGAAGTGTCAGTCTGTTGCCAAGGGCCCTCAGGTACTAAAGGAACAGCACCACAAATAAAAGGGGGTTTTGCATGCTGTGCCCAAGCATTTTCAACACTCACTGTTGTGTAAGGACTTCAGCAAAATATTTTCTTTTCTGCAGAGTTACTGCAATTGGAGGAAGAATGTAAACTTTTTTTATGAGCACTGTCATAGATTCTTTAGGAGGCCTGAAGCAGGTACAAAATCTGCATTATTGTGAGGTACAAGCTGCAGCTCTGTCAGCAACACCACTTTGTTATTGGATTTGTGTTAGGAGGTGTCTAGAGAATTTTGGAGACGGCGTGTTTGAGCATCATTGATATGGGCTCTGTATTGATATGAGCATCCTATTGACAGGAACCTTGACACTACAAGGCTCAAGCCCAGCCCTGGCTGAGAGAGGGGCAGTTCCTAAGAGGAGTTAAATTGTATTGATTAAGTTCTCCTAATCAACAGAGCAACCTCTTGCACAAAGTGCAGTTGAATCTTCTGCAGACTTGAAACTACCAAATACATAGACTGATTCATAATCAATTATATTTGATATAAAACTTAAAAATCCACGAGCTGTATCAGTTTAAAATGAAATTCAGGTGGTTTACATTTATTTGTGATTTTTGTTTCTGTTATCAGATTGAGGCCAGCTTTTCAGATATGTTTAGGTTGCCAATAACATGTTACTCTTAAACACCCCATCACTTGCTGGAACTGGAAGTACATTAAAAAAATTCTGGGGTTTTGGCAAGTCTCATAAAAAAAAAAAAATCCTACTGTTGTTCTAAGATTTCTCTGGAGCTGCTGTAGGTACCAGTCAGGCTTCAGCACTGTGGGTAGTCAGAGATTAAATTTACTCTTCTTAGTATAATGCCCTACAGCAAACTGTCAGCCATGTGAATAAATGCTGGAGCTCTCAGCTACACTCCAGGAACACAAAGATGTTCCTGACTCAATATTCCTTGTCCAACATGGTCAGAGAGTCCCTTTACTGTGAAGCCCAAGACAAACAAGACTCAGGGAAAGCCAAAAGCCAATAATTGTGCTATTTTTACTGTTAGAGCAGCTGTGGGAGGAAAATCAAGCTGATCAGCCCAGTTACACCAGTGGCCTGTAGCCAAGCTAAGGATGGAATCCTTATTTTCTGATCTGCCTTTTTGCTGCTGTTCAGTTCCTCACAACTATTTGTTTAGAAAGATCATACAATGAGAACGAACCAGCTTTCTGATCCTCATTTGGAGAAACAAAATAATTCAAAAGCCCACAAAAGATTTCACCTTAAAACTAACATTTGAAGCAATGATAACCAATAGATAACAGAAAGGGCATTTGAGAGACAAACTGGATTTCCAGGCTAAAATACACAGGGTATGGTTTTGGCAAATGTTAGACAAACAAGATTTTATGACTTGTTTACTGTAATCTTCCTTCTTAAGGGTGTGTGCCAAAATGCCAGGGCAGGAACAATTCCAAGACCATCCCACCCCAGATTTTCTCTTTTGTTTGGAGAGGGGAGGTGGAGTGTGGGAGGGGCTTTTTTTGTGTGTGTGTGTGTGTGAAGTAGTTCCCAAGGCACTGTTCCTTAGCAGGAAGTGCTCTTTGTTGAAACCTTAATCCCAGTTCACTTTTGTTCAGACCAGCCGGTTGGACTTGTACATGTCACACAGTATTTTTTTTTATTATTTTTTTTTTTCTGAAACTGCATTTTGATAGATTTTGTTCCCAGCTTAAAGCCAAGCCTGAACAATGGGGGCAGGTACACGGCAGGGCTGCACTGATGATTTAGAGTTTGCTGGCTTTTATATGGAGCAAGAGGAAAGCTGGTCTGGTGTCAGCAGTCATTACCTTCTGTCTGTGATGTGCTTTCCCGACACTGTGGCACTTGAGAGGCTGCTTTGTAACCACGTTACTATGAAAACAGACTTTTCCAAGGAACAAATTATCCACCCAGAGCGCAGTAACCATATGCAGACAGCCCCAGCTGTAGCTCTGGCTTCCACTACTATCATTTACAGACCTGGATATTTGTATAAATGCCAATTAAGCTGTGGTAGCACTATTTGTCACAGAAAGCTTGGCCATATAATAAAAATACCTCAGTTTCTGTTGCCAGACAATTTGAAGAGGGCTTCTGCTGCAGTAAATCAGCCTTGCATGGTTGCAGAAATGCAGGACCAAGATTCAGCATTTCTGGGGATCTGATGTTGTGAAGCTGGTGATGCTGCTCCTGTGTGCTGGGGATGCAGGGCTGGCTGCTGTGAAACCACAAACGAAACAGTGAGACCTGGCAAGTTGTGGAAGAGCACTTCTCCTGGACAGAATAATACTAAAGCCCAAGAACAGGGCAATGGGAGAAATACTGGAAGTGTGTCTAGTAGATAACACAAATTTACCCCCTCCTGCAAGCACACATACAAACCAGAACATCTTGCCTGAAGTTTGACCCTCAGCAATTGCAGCACTGATTTTAGAAATCACTGTGAAGCACAATACATGTGCCTATGAATCATCTGAACCATACTGCAAATTGACTGGTGTGTTTAGTCACTGAAATAGCTGTGCAAACTTCCCTGGCCTCTAAAAATCAGCTTGTACCTGTGCTGTGGAGTATTTGTTACACAGAGGCTGGTGATTTGATACACATCTGCAGTATGGAGTACCTGACCTGCCATCCAGCTCAGCTGGTCCTTTTCCCTTGGAGAAGAGATAGCAGCTCTTCATGGCAAATGAAGCCTCTCTAATCTTCAACCATTGTCCATTTACACATGAGCAAACAGGTTAAACTCTTCATAAAGTGATAGAACCGTGTGAGGAGTAATAGAAAGTGGCAGTAACAAAAGAGCAGTCCATTATATTTTGCTCTGGGTTGCACCTGCCAATGTACTGAAGACTAAGCACAGGCTTTGATAACAGTCAAGTTAATGGGCAAGGGGAAATATGGTTGTTCAGGGCAGTTTACTCCTTTTCCTCCTGCCAGGGTGGCCCTCCTGAGCTCAGTGCAGGCATTCACTGCTTTACTGCAAAGACCCAATGGCCAAAAGGAGGTAAAATGTGCCCAGTGCACTAGAATGGTCTCTGCATATGAGGGCAGTGAGCTTCATTACACTAGTTTTCATTTTCCTGACTGTTGCTTTGTGCTCTGGCTAGCCCAGCATCCTTCCTATCACCCAGCACATCTCCTCCTCTGCAGCCCCTCTGAGGATTGCTGCTGCTGGGGGACTCCACAGGTTCCCCCTGCCAGCACCCATCACCCCACAGGATTTCCCTCCAGCAGTGGGAATGGCTCCCTGAAAGGGGCAGGAAGGAGAACAGGCAGGAGGGATCTGTTTCACACTGTGCCTGCATGCACAGCACCACAACTTTCCTCTAGAATACAAATAAATGTGAAAGAATAGCAGAAGTGCAGCAGGAATGATCACCTGAGCTAGGCTGAGTTTCCCAAGTCCTTCCATCACCCCTCACCCTCTAGATAAATTTGCTATGATCCTGTAATGGTCACTGGATGTTGGTTTGGGGGGGGGGGGGGTTGTTTGTTTGTTTGTTGTTGTTTGTTGTGTTTTGGGGGGGTTGTTTGTTTTTGGTTTTTTTTTTTTCCCATTTGGGTAGTTTGTCCAATAGAATTCAGCCCTCATGGACTTACAGCTCCTCCCTATTGTAATAGGTCACCATATGCTTCACATCTGGCCCTACAACAGAAGCCATATTACACATATGATGACAACTGGTTTAGGGCACAGTCTCCAGAGACTGGTAACTGTGACTAGCAGCCTTGACAATTGAGTAGTTTCATTAATCAGCATTAAAATCTCATTTTACTATTACAGGCATAATTACTACTAATCCAAATGATGACTAAAAATAAGCAATTCCATGAGTTTTGTTATTTAGCCAGCTGATATAGACAATTTTTTTTCTAAAATGTGGACATTTGACAAAAAGCCAGCAGGAAGTTTACTGCAGTGTCTCATCAAAAATTGTTGGACCAAACTGACCTCATCAGTGATGATAGAGAAGAAATGTATTTACTCAGAAAACAAGCAAAGGGTGTAGGCTTCATATATATGTTTTTCAGAATTCAGATCTTTCATTTGCTTTAGAATTGCCTGGAATATCTGAATATTTGTCAGGTGAGTATTTCAGTTTACACTTGGGATCTAATTCTGGCTTTTATTGGGGAGGGAGAGGGAAAAGACAAAAAAAAAAGAGCCAATTTCCAGACAACTGTGTGCAGGGAAATTACTTCTCCTCTTGCTTCACACAACACATCCTGGAACCTGCTGGTACTTAAAGTTTGAAACACTTATTTTCTATATGTGATTTTCTATAGGGGATTGAAACTCGATGCAAATTCTTTTCTTGAAATACTTGAAGGTTTATCCTAAGAGGATAAACCACAGGAGCCTGGATTACTCCCTGACTGCCATGTACAATTCCATGTTTGTGGTTCTTCTCCAATGCCCTGACAGCCTTTTCCTAACATGCCATCCACTAAAACATGAACGAGGGGAGGCTGTGCCAGGAGGACAGGTACATTCTAGCTTTCAGCAGCTCATCTTGTGAGACAGCTGCCTGCAGAGAGTCAGCCTGGAAAACTGAGGAAAACCTCTTTAAAAAGAGCCAGGGAAGAATAATTTGTTTCTCTTCTTCATTGCTCATCAAATCAAAATCCATCCTGTGTATGCTGTGTGGGTTAGAAAAAGGAAATTGCGTTCTCTTCAAGTAAAACATTTTTTTCTTCCCATTTGAAGAGGGTTACTTTCTATTGAATTTACTGAAAATTTGCTGAACCCCAGATTCAGTGTAGCAGCAAGGTGCATACCCCTCTTTAAACTGCTGCAGGATCAGGGCTAAATTTGCAGGTTTCCCCTTTTCCTGCTGAGGGGCAGAGAGCTGTTCCATTCTCCCAACACAAGGGTGACTAAATGCACTTTGGATGAAGGGCTTTCAGGTACTATTTATTGCCAGGTGTGATGAACCCATTTTAAATTAACCAGGTTACAGCTACAAAGCAAGGAAAGACACTTATGCCAGGCGCTGCAATTAAATTCGGTTTTCTCTAAATTCCACCTCGAAATAAGGTGGCTGTTGGGGTAAATGAGCAGGGATGCTGGCCTGGAGCTATCCCATGAGGTTCCCTTCAAGGCCCTGACTCCCTGCCAGGTTAGACACTGGAGCAGGAGGCACTGGGAATCCCTTCAAAACTCTGATTTCTTCCAGCTGCCAAGAGCTGTGGCACTCATCAAGGAAAATGCAGGTGATGCACTGGATTCCTCACATGAGCAGGTCTCCAGAGTTGAAATTTATTTTAAGCCTTGCTTATTTTTAGAGGGGTTCTTGCTGTTGTTGTCAAACCTATGCTAAAGCAATTACTGTCTGCGAGGGTCACCTGGAGTTCAGTATCACTGAGAAACTTGGAGCAGGGCAGTGAGTGAATGGCATGAACTGCTCAGCAGAGGGGCTGACACAGACTCTTTCCCTTAAAGAAATAGAGCACCTCCCTTCTTGCCTCTCTGCCTCCTTGCTTTATTTCCCTCTTTTTTTTTTTTTTTCCTAATGAGAGGCAGGTTTAAGCCCTTTTCTTTCATTGCATCAAGCCATGCTGCTGAAAAACCCCTCCCCTGCTCCAAGTAGCCAGTTTCCCCCCTAAATGCAAACCCTGACATGCACTGGGGGCAGCTCCAGCCTCCTTTTGGCTGGCCCCTCAGGGGTATTGAACAAGCCAAGGCATCATTAGGTTTCAGAGCAATCCTCCCAGACAAGATCTGTTTTGACACACAGTCTGAAAGGGATGAGCCGAGATGTGACAAAGAGCAAATGAAAGCCAAAGCAAGAAATAAACATGGCCATCTAAGGGAACTCCTCAAATGTGCTTTTCCCCCCCTCCATCAGCTGCTCCTTCCCTGTCCAGCTGAAGGGGTGGGCAGGGAATTGGGCTGTGAGTCTCTGCTGCCTCCCTGCAGCTTCCTTTCCATTTTCATGGTTTCTAGCTCTCCTTCAGTAACATAACTTTTACATTCAGATGACTTGAAGAGATTGATTTTTCTCCTCAGTCCCTTGGCTGGAGAATCACCGTGTAATGCAAGGCAGCTGTTGCTGCATCTGAAAGCTCCAATGCCAGGAACTTGCATGGGGGGAGAAACCTGCACTGGGGAGGAGTGGGATGGGCACAGCAGGGATGCTGGGCTGGCTGCTCAAAGGAACCACAAGGAGCATTTGATGAGTCTGTGTCAGAGCCCTGGCCACGTCCTCTCCACCACAGGAGGACTCCCCAGCCTGGGTAAGTGTGGTGGGAAAGCCACATCCATTGCTTTTCTCCCTGCCATAGAAAAGCAGCATTCCTGTGGGGCTGTCCCAAAATGTGGTCTGTATTGACAGTTATGTTCCAGAGAGAAGCAGGATGGGTGTAGCTGTTGTTAAAGGGGAGGGGAGGAAAGTTTTAAAAACAATTAATCAGAAAATTGCCCGCTCTTCTTTTGCCTTTTCACTTTTTTGAGGGCTGAGGAGTTCCACTGCTCCTTTTATAGCAGCTGCAGGTGGAGGGCTACTTTACACCTGTGCATTTGTAGGTGTGTGTATAAATACAACACACCTTGTTTTCGCTTTTGTCTGTGTGTGTGTGTGTCTATACACACCACAAATTAAAACCTGCTGCTGTTTTGTGCACTGACAAACATCCTCAGGTGTTAGGACAGCTGGTTTTGTGGGGTACCCACAAACACACACACACACAGATTTTGAGGACTTTTTTCATGATAACCCAGCCATGAGGGTTTTTAATAACAGAACTCAAGAAGTTGCAAGAGATTTATTTTCAACCTCTCTGTCAGGCATGAAAACACCTGCTCACAGATAAACCTGTTTAGTAACTCAGAGGGGTGATTATAGGCAATCCTTGGGACAGAGCTCCTAGAAATTACAAAAATGTCACAATGTTCATCACAAATGGATTCCCTAAGTCCCTTGCAGGGTGAGCCCTGATCCTCTACCCAGGAGAGCCAGAGGTTCTGCTGTTGACCTCCAAAGTGCAGGTGAGATGCTGGCACTGGTCAGGCACGTGGGTTTTATTTAGTAAGTGAGAACAGAACCAAAATAAGAGTTTTGATACCACTTTTGGTGGAAATGTAATACATTTTTTTTTCTCTGATCATTATTCTCATATTTAATAATGAGAAGCAAGTGTATCAGGTAAACACAGCAGGATTAATATAATTCCCTGATGAAGAGACAGAGGAAAGGGCCAGGCTTTATTGTCTGTGAGGGTGCTGTCAGCATAAATAATTATCATGAACTTCAACTTCAAGCAATCAAACTTCATCGTATTGAAGGGGCCCCATTAAATGCTCAGATTGTTCTTAATTTGATCTAGTGCAGTCAATTCCTGAGGGGAGGAGAGGCTGCAGAAATCAATAGGGCATGGCTAAGGAAGCTGGGGTGTCTTGGTGCTGCCTGCCAGAGGAAGTGGAGCCAGCTAAGGGGGGAGGTTGTCTCATCCTGCTCAGACACATGCTCAGGAGCCCTTGAATCACCTGAACCAGATAAGGAGTTTCAAAGACAATTGGGCTGAGGGAAATCAGGCTCAAAACTGTTCCTTCTAAAGCTTGGCAGAGCTGCTGTTCAGCTCCTCTCCCTGTTTCCCAGGCAGGTTGATGCTGGCGTCTGCTCTGCCGTGAGGATGCTCTTCCAGCACTCACTTTTCCAGGCTGCTGGGGTGCCCACTGCTGCCTCAGCTCTGACTTCTTCTGTCTTCAGAGACACACAGAGAGTCATGCAGGTTCCAGTGCACCTTCTGTTCCCTCTCTGGTCATAGTTGTTCGAGTCAAAATACACGGCTGGTCTCAATTTACTGGGTTTTATGTCTCCACTCACATTTTCTTCAGAAAATGCTGGACATTACACGGGAGAGATCCTGGATTTGTGGGCAAAGCTAAGAAATCTAACCCTCCAGACTGATCTTTAATATTCACTTTTAATTAATATAACATTTAGACTTGGCTAACTAGACTGCCTGGACCTGTCATGGTTTAACCCCAGCCAGCAGCTGAGCCCACACAGCCTCTGCCTCCCTCCACGTCAGAATGGGGCACAGAATGAGAAGGGCGAAGGTGAGAAAACTCCTGGCTTGAGATAAAGACAGTTTAACAGGGAAAGCAAAAGCCATACATGCAAGCAGAGCCAATCAAGTGGTGGCAGGTGCTCAGCCATCCCCAGGAGAGCAGGGCTCCATCAGATGTGAGGGTTACTTGGGAAGACAGACACCCTCACCCCACTTTCCCTCTTTCTTTCCCCCAGCTCTCAGTGTGAGTATGATGTCACACGGTCTGGAACATCCCTGGGGTCAGCTGGGGTCAGCTGTCCTGTGTGTGTCCTCTCCCAGCTCCTTGTGCCCCCCCAGTCTAATTGCTGTTGTGGTGGGGTGAGAGACAGAAAGGGCCTTGACACTGTAAGTGCTGCTCAGCAGGAAGGAAAACATCCCTGTATTATCCACATTGTTTCCAAAACAGGGCCCCATACCAGCCTACCATGGAGAAAATTAACTCTATCCCAGCCAAAAGCAGCACATGTATAAACACCCTGCTCCCTAAACCAGCCCCTTTCACTCTGAGCTTCTGTTGCACTGCTTGTAGCAAAGTTGAAATACTTGGCACAAATTTTTTGTTAGAATTGCTTTTATGTCTCATGATTTAAAAAATCACCCTGTCGCTTTGTGGTTATTCTATTAATCGATGCATTGATATTGAAATATTTCTAAATAAAACAGAGTTTGTGGTGAGCAGATTATTTTTTTCCCCTCATATTTTGATCACAGAAACGTGAAAAAAACTTAACTTAAAAAGCACCCTTAACTTAAAAAAGCACACAAAAATAAATAAGGACAAGGCCACTTACAAAGCAAAATCCTTTTCATCTGGAAGCTCTCTGTTCCTCCCCGTTTACAAGTGTGGGCCTTGCATGTGTGCATTGAGCTCTGTGGATCCAATTGTTTCAGCAAAAGGAGCATGTGAGAGTCTCCTTCCAAGCTCTGCCTCAGCTAGCTAAATGTGTTTTGTGTCAGAAATGCTGCAAAGGACACAGATAAAGGTTTTACAAACAGATTTCATGGGCTTTCCCTTTCTGATCGCTGGCTGAATATCGGGAACCTCGACCCAATTCAGAGTAGGAATAACATGCCCTGCTCTTTCAAGGGGGCTTCAGTGGACAAAGAAGCCTTGCTGCAGCCCTTGGAGGTAAAGAAAGCAGGCTTTCAGATCCTGTTAGCCTCTCCCCCCCGGCAGGTTCAGAGTGCACGCCTAAATCTGCAAGGGGAGCGTGCCCGGCTTTCCCTGGCCTTTTCAAAATAAACCAACAAAACTTGGAGCTTGCTGGTCCCACACAGCCACCTTTTTTTTGTGCCTTGTGACTGACTGGCATGGCAGGTGCTGCAGGAGCCAGGACAATTCTGCGTTTCAGCTGATTGTGGTGGCTCCCAAAGCCTATTATCTGGGGTAATAAAGTTTAAGATTAGGGGATTCTGCGTGTTTGTGCTGTTCTCCACAAAGCTTATCTTCTAATAGACCAGCTGCTTTATTACCCTTAGCCCAGCCCTTCCCATTGTGTGGGGGAGCCTCGTGTAGGGCTGGGCAGGCAGGGAGGCAGCCCTGGCCAGCAGCTGGGGATATCCTGTCAGGCTCCAGCTGGGAGCACTGAGTTACCAGCAGTGTCCAGCTGGGAACGTGGCATCCTCCACCTTGCCAAGCCCATGGTGTTAATGGTATTAATTATGGTATTAATGGTATTAATTATGGTATTAATTATGGTATTAATGGTATTAATTGTGGTATTAATTGTGGTGTTAATGCCAGCATCCTGCCAGAACCCAGTGGTGCTCTCACTCCACTTCCTCCTGCCTGGGGTGCTCCATGTGAGGCTGCTCTGGCTTTGCTGGCCATGGGATCACAGAACCACAGAATTTCTAGGTTGGAAGAGACCTTCAAGCTCATCAAGTCCAACCCATCTCTAACACCTCAACTAGACCATGGCACCCAGTGCCACATCCAGGCTTTGTTTAAACACATCCAGGGATGGTGACTCCACCACCTCCCCAGGCAGGATGCAAGTGCTTATCTCAAACCTCCTCCTCCTCCTGCTCTCTGGCATTGGCCCTCGAGTGCTGCTTTTGGCTGGGGTTAACTCCCTCCCTCGTGGCTGCTATGGGCTGCTTAGGACTTGTGCTGGAAGTGGTGTCAGTGGCACAGGGATGTTTAAGCCCCCTGATTAAATGAGCAGGGCTTACATGGAACCAAGGCCTTTTCTCCTCTCACCCCACCTGCGAGGGGCACAAGGGGCTGGCAGGGGACAGAGCCAGGACAGCTGACCCCAGCTCACCCAGGGGATATTCCAGGCCATATGGCCTCAGGACCTGCACATAAAGCTGGGGAAGAGGAAGGAGAGGGCAGATTCAGTGATAGCATTTGTCTTCCCAAGTCACCATTATGAGAGCTGGACCCCAGCTTTCCTGGGGATGGCTGAGCACCTGCCTGCCCATGGGGACTGGGGAGTGAATTCCCTGCTCTGCTTTGCTTGCATGTGTGGCTTTTGCTTTCCCTATTAAGCTGCCTTTACCTCAGCCCAGGGTTTTCCTCACTTTTACCCTTCCCATTCTCTCCCTCATCCCAATAAGTGAGTGGCTGCCTGGGCTTTAGTTGCCAGCTGGGGTTAAACCTCGACACCTTGGAAAAGATGGTAAACATCTGCAGCAGAAAGTACTCAAATGAAACTGCCAGCCATACATCACAGAGAATTTATGAATGTCTTCCTCTCACATCTTAAACCTTGCATCCACTGAAGGCCACAACATTCAGATATTATTGCCACATATCTTACACAAACAGGGACTCAACTAACCTGAGGTCAGGGGAGTGGGGGAACATGGGGACGCTGTCACCGTGTCCTCCTCCCATTTTTTTTCCTCTGGATGTATCCTAGATGCATTTTAATAAGAAGGAGCTGGCAGTATAGCATTTTGCCTTCCTCACATCGTCTGTGGGAACATTAAAATGACATTAGCATTTCATTTTTTTGATCCAAAGATCTTGGAGTGTTTGGAGGGACAGGAGCAGGCTGGGGGAACAGGCCAATGGGAAGCTGACAAAATCCAGCAGGAACAAACACAAGTCCTGCACTGGAGTGAGCACAGCTTGGAGAGGAGGTGACTAGGCTCCCTGTCCTCAGCATTTGTCAGGCTACATCACAACTGGTATTGTGAGATCTGGGGTCCCTCCTGTAAGGAGGGAGAGGAAACCACGAACTGCAGAAACTATTTTATCTGACTTCTGCATTACCACCCAGTTCTGCAATAGGAGTGTCCTTAATAGCCCCCCTGCAATGGGGGCAGTACAATAGCATGTCAACCCCAAAACCCCTGCCCTTCATCCAAGGCCCTTGGGGTCAGATCTTGCCATATTTTATAGCTTCAAAATAAAGATTGGAGCTGGCAGTTTTCATCTTTGGGGCTGTCATTACCTTTAATTAGCAGATAACACTACCCCTAACTGAGAAACTGAGTAGTCTTTGTGACTCACAGAGCAAAGCCACAATAAACTGTCTTAAGGTTTGAGAGCAGCTTCAAATATCACTTATTTCCATCCCTGATTCAGGCACTTTGTCTTCAAATTGGCTCAAGAAAGCAAGCACATCAAAGATCAATATCCTTCAGGGAATGTGTGGGAGGAAGGGAAGAAGAGTAATGGTGAGATGATTCCCATATTACTTTGAGGCACATTAATATTTCTTTTGGCCACAGAACACAGATCACAGGTGAGCTAAACTCAGAATAAGGTAGGTTTTGCTGCAAAATGCATAATAACACTTGTATGAGCGGGGAGGTATCTTTAATGGGTACCAAACATTTATTGAGAAAACAGGAAGAGTGGTAATTTAGGAGCAAAGCAGCTGGCAAAGGCTCAGTATACAACACAGCAGAGCACTCTAACAAATGTAGGCAATAAGGTGAATCACTCTGCACAGTCAGAGCCATGGGCTGCAAAGACCAGGTAAGAATTAACCAAATATAAGGGAAGAAAAAAAAATACCAAAGAGAATATTATCATCCAATAATTCATTTTTTGGGAAGGGACTGACTTGACTGGTGTGACTAGGGTTGAGGCCAGGGCACAGAGCATGTGCTCACTGTGGTGGCAGTGCTGCAGCTCACGCCTCTGTGAGCAGCTTTATCATAAGGCAACAGTGCTTAATTTTGCTCTTAATAAAAAACGTCAGGAGATGAAGACCGAGCTGAAGATTTCTACTGCCACCCTGGGATTTAGAGGTTGTGCTGAAATCATTAATACAACCACTATTTGAACTCTTTTGATCACCAAGTATTAAATTCATCCGTAAGTACATAAATCCTGGGAGGCAGGAAAGCAGAGCTACCAGCATTGCTGGTCCATTTTCATCTGCTTTTCTCATCATTGCCAGTGGTGGTAATGTCCCTCAATCATCTCCTGAACTGCATAAAGAACCAATACAGCACTCCCTCCCCAGCAAAGGCTCTCCTAAATTATCTTAGAAGATCTGTTCTTTTACTTCAGACTCTCAGGGCATCCATTAAAATCCCAGGTGGTTCTGTTCCCTCCTTGGGGCTCCTGTGCATGATTTGTGCTCCCCCAGAGAAGCAGGCTTGGCCCTGTCCCCTGCTCTTTCTAGCAAGCAGGTATTTCTCCAGGCAAAGAGCCTTGATGCATTTGCAGCACCCCCAGTTGTGACAGCCCAGCTGAGGCAGTGCAGCGTGCTGGAAGAGGGTGGGACACATTTCATGGGTCAGAACAGGAATGTGCCTTCCTTGG
The DNA here is from genome assembly GCA_016584745.2 of Phylloscopus trochilus trochilus. Taxonomy (NCBI): domain Eukaryota; kingdom Metazoa; phylum Chordata; class Aves; order Passeriformes; family Phylloscopidae; genus Phylloscopus; species Phylloscopus trochilus. The sequence continues at coordinate 2,534,110 of WQNJ02000001.1, forward strand.
GGGGCTCAGGTATGTCACACATTCCTGCTCAGAACATCTGGCTGAGCGTGAGGGCTGGCTGTGGGGTGGGAGGATGATGGCAGCCCCATCAACTCACGGGCAGGGGCACAGGACTCCTTCAAGCATGTGACATGGCAGCACACAACTCAGGGTTTTAGAGAATGTCAGTCCTTCTTTTTCACGCTATTATTGTTTTTTTATGCTGTTTTGTATGGTTTTTAGCCTTTTCTGCAAAGAGCTTTTTCTGTATTTTATGATGATGCTGTTGAGTCCATGGTTGGATACTCATCTACAATTTCCTGAAGGGTGGTTGCAGTCAGTTGGGGGTTGGTCTCTTTCTCCAGGCAACAACTGACAGAAGGAGAGGACACAGCCTTAAGCTGCACCAAGGGAAATAGAGGTTGGATATTAGGAAAAAGTTTTTCACAGAGTGATAAAGTATTGGAATGGCCTGCCCGGGGAGGTGCTGGAGTCACCATCCCTGGATGTGTTTAACAAAAAACTGGATGTGGCACTGGGTGCCATGGTCTAGTTGAGGTGTTAGAGCTGGGTTGGACTTGATGAGCTTGAAGGTCTCTTCCAACTAAAAATTCTGTGATTCTGTGATCCCTGGGCAGACCTGGTCTGGCTTGCACATACCACGGTCTGGCACATGCCTGGTTGTAGGTCCAGAAACCTTACCCTGTGTTGTGGTGATAAAGGAAGTTTTGGGATTTTGTTTTGGTTTGTTTTGGCTTGGGTTTTGTTCGTTTGTTGTGTTGTTTGTGTTGTGTTCTTGGGGTAAAATGACTGCCTAATAAAAAACCCGTGCTCTAAAGCCAGAAGACCTCAAGCCATTTATTAAGCCAAAATCTACATTGCCAGTAGATGAGTCAGCACAGTAGTCAGGGAACTCTAATAGCAATTTCTTGTTGTTGTTTTAGAAGTTCTTAACAAATATTTCTAAGCCAGACAAAGGATTATGCTAATGAGCCTGCTGAGCTGACACTGCCTTTCCACAACTCCTTAAGACAATGGCCACATTTTCCTCTAAAAGCAACTCTCTCATTAACAGGAATACTCCAGAGCACATGGGTTCTCACAGAGAAATAATTCCTCTAATTGTATTTTCTATTTTACTTCAAGCAGTATTTGAACAAAACTGTCACTCCAAAATATTATGGCATTGTTCCACAGTCTTTCTTTCCACATCCTTTTCTGCCTTTAAAAAGAAGATTCATATGAAACCTCGACTTGCTCTTGCAGCAAACTGGTGTTTTGTTTGTTGGGTTTCTTTAAGTGCCCCCCACCACAACACTGACAGCTCAGGTGAGATTACAGGACCTCTTAGGAGGTGAAATGGTCTTAGTAAGGCTTTAGACTTTCATTACTCAGCCAGAATGTGGAGTCTATCAATTACACCTCCATTGACATGCTGGTGAATTAATTGCCCTGCTTGACAAGGACAGCTATTACCCCGTGTTGTTCTGACAGCTGGGCTTGATATCAGGAATTTGTCAACCTTCCCCTTCACATCAGCTGCTGGAGGAACAGTTGAATAGATCAGGTGAGGACAATGCAAGATTTCCCCCCCCTTATACAATCTCAACACCTGGTGATAACCTAAACCCTAAATAAAATTATGGACATTCACAACATCAATAAGCAAGCAGCAATGCCAGACCTGTGCTATAAACAATCCCCTGACTGGGCTGACAAAGCATCCAAGGAGTCAGAAAACTAATTCATTATCATCAGAAAAGTTAGCACCTTTCAGTAGTGACTTTCTTTGTGTCCTTCAAGTGCCAATGATACTTACTGGGTGGGAGTATTTCAAGTTTGTCTGAGGTTGGTGGCTGGCATTTACAGAGGTGTTGATCACTTAAACTTCAGCTCACTTAAAATCAGGAGCAAGTTTGAGTTACAGTGGGATGTAAACAGTTCTGGGCATGGAACACTGTGCTGGGAACCTGTGCTGCTCACTGGCTACCACCATCCCACTTTGAGACAGCTTCTAGGGTCTTGTTCTTTTCTGTGGCTGCTCTCAAGAGCTTTTCCTGGCCTTGTAAGACCAGATTAGAAAGTGATGCAATATTTTATAGAAAACAACATGTAGGCATGTTCCTCCCCAGAGCTGGCAGAAATTCACTGTCTTACAGTCTTATAGTCCCCTTCCTCTAGGGGGAAATACCTGAGCTGGTCCCCAGCCTAGCAAGAGAGTGTCCCTTTCTCCATGAAGAGCAAAAGCCAAGCTGTGGCTCTGTCCCCTCTGCTTCCCTTGATGCCTTAGAATTTTAGATTTCAATTTTAGATTTTTACCTTTTTCAAATCCTATACTGCATTAGTGCATAACTCTAAACTCCATATAAAGGGTATTTAACTGTCTTCACATTTTGGTCAGACAAAACAATCCCTCTGGGCCTGTGAGCCAAGGACATCCTACAGCCTTAGGCCTGGACAAGTATAAAAAAAAAAAAAGTGAATTGGGGGGGAAAACTGGGGAATATGACTTCATTACCTGAAGCCATATTTGGAGGATTAATGCCTGACATGTAAATGGACCAAACTTAGATCTGTCTGAAAAACTCGTGAGCATCGTCCATCTCGGGTGTAGCCTCAGAAGCTTTTGACTGCCCCAGTTGTACCTGCTTGAAAGCCTTTAATAAATACCCACTTTATTCTCTTAATCCTGCCTAGGCAGGCACTCCAAGGCATCACTCTCTACTGAGCACAGAGGGGGGGAAATGCCCTTGCAGCCAGGAGATCCCCTCCAAGCCCGACAGGAGAGCAATGAAAATAGACTCATCCTCACAGCCTAGTGGCTCAGAAGCAAATCCTGAGACACAAAACTCCATTAGTTCTAGAACTTAGCACCAGCCAGGCTTAAAAGTTAGTTTGTAAACAATTAGGATATGCTAAAGCAGTTAGAAAGTGAAGACTTAAAACAATTCTGTAAAAACGAAAAAAGAAAGATGGCCCAAACTTCCTAATTCCCCAGCTCAGCAAACAAGTACCAGCTTCTTGGCTTTCCCAAGACTGTGAGGTAAATTGCACATGCACTGGGGAGAGATATGCTTTGGGGCAGCCCTCTAGCCACTTTTGTCTTTAAATAAAATTACGTTCTTTTCTTTAAATCTGGAGGACCAGTTTTCAGCATTATCCATTACCCGATGAATGCCAACGTGGACAGACCATAGGGTGGGCTCTGAAAGGGTTGAATCCACAGGGAGATGGGTCTGCCTGACCAGTGGCAGAGTGAAAGCAGAATCCAGGCCTGGCATCTGGCTCCTCTGGGTAAGAAAATCATTGCTCTCCATGTAGGTGATCACCATGAGCCCTTTATCCTACAGCTGTGGATCCATTCCCTGAGAAAACACAGCAAAGAGGAACTGCTGCCCTACACCCATCAGCTCTGGGTTAACTGTGGGCCTTGACATCTTACTAACATTAGTTCTGGAAATTACTGGTCTTTTAAAGACATAATAATGCTGCCAGGTTTTCATTCATACCTTACCAGTTTTGCTAGGAAGTGGCACACAGTAAAGATTCAGTCACTCAGAGCTTGGTGAAAAGACACAGAGCAAACACTATTATGGTGCTAATGACTGTTGAGGGGAAATACCTGTGACCAGCTCATTTATTTTCCTTGACCAGGCCATATGCTTGTGGCCAGCAAAGCATTTCACCATTTTATCCAGTACATGGGCATGTGGTTACCACCAAACTCCTTTAGCAGGTAGTCCAAGAAAAGTTAAAAAGCTCTTTTACAAGACATTAAAAAAAAAAACTAGCAGAAAACAATCTGGCAAACCCAGCCTCACAGATTCTTGTGGGAAATATTTGCCCTGTGGTAGTCCATTGTTCTACTTTCACAGCCAGGGGCTGCTCACCTGGACAAGGGTTTCCAGGGCTGGAAAAAATACTATGATGCCTGCCTGCCTTGGCCTCAGACCACCAAAAAATGGATTCCTGGACTCTTGTTCTGCCCTTCATCTGAAATAAAATTCCCTAAGCTGGGGGAAGATTGCAAGGGGAGCAGCTTTATTATTGCTTCTACATCTGGCTGCAAGGCTGGTGAGTGATAAATTGCAAAAAACTGGAAAGGTGCAATGGACAAAATGTATCCCAGTTTTTGCAGATCTGGTGATATCACCTAATTTAAAGGGCATTTTAAACAGATGATTCAATCAGCAAGCAGAGAAAGTTGCAAAAATTAAATGGAGTTCAGTGGTGAAACATTTCCATTTTTGAGGCACTACCTGGAATTATGCAGCAGTGCATCAAACTATCTCTCAAGTCAAAGTGACCTTTGGTCAAAGTATATTGAAATAATCTTACTTCATAAAATATTGGTTTGGGGAAAGACCCCCAGCACCTGGCACACATAGATTTTGCCATTTCAGAAACTTGTCTCACTCACCAAATGAAAAAATACAGCCTTGTAGGTGTTCATTAGCAGCAGAAGTAGCATGGGGATCCATACATACAGTAAGTGTGATCAAGCTGAAGTGTTAAATTACCTATGCCAGAACTGCACTGGTAGATTTCTCTTAGAAAAAAAAAAAAAAAAAGATAAAAAGGATGGTCAAGTAGACATAGGCAGTAAGATTACCTTTACAATGTTTTACTGTAGACCTAAAATAGCTACCCAGCTTTGAAGGAAAAAAAAAAAAAAAAAAAAAAAAAAGAAGAGAGAGAGAGAAGGGGAGGGGGGAAAGAGAGAGAACATAATTTCCAAACCCTTAGCTTATTTTTAATTTATAGTCCTTGGAAAAAAAATAAGTGGATAGCCCAATCATTTATATGCCTGGGCAAAAGCAATACATCTATATAAAAGTACAGTGATATATTTCTGTTGCTAGTTTAATGTGCTGCTCTGTGCCCTGTGTGTTCTGATTCATTGGAGAGCAGCAATCATGTCGACAGGAGCTGTTCTTCAGTTCCCATCAGCGACAACTAAAGGCCAATTCAAGGTTGTGGTGGGGTCATGAATCTAACATAGTCACTGATAGAACAATTTTCCTTCTGCATGACACTGCCAGTGGGACACAGAGGGAATATACAGCAAGGACTGCTGCAGGTATGTCTTGTTTCCTCATCCTTCCTCCCCTCTCCCCACCCCTTCTCCTCTCCTTTTGTTTTTAATTTTTTGGCCATGGTGTGTGCTGTTAACAAGCAGCCTCTGGGGGATACAGGATCAGTGCCATGGAAAATAAGAAGAGAGGAAAACTTCTAAGCCTTTAGGAAGCCAGCAATACTCCTGGCCTCTGTGCAGGGCAGCTCAGCAACATCAGCTCAGTGTGAAAGCTGGATCCACCCCGAGACAACACGGGCTGTATGTCTGAGGAACATGTACAGCCTTATAAAGAAGAGAGGTGCTGGGCCAAGCTCTACAGTGGTTTCACCTCTGGTCCACCACTCTTTGAGTTAAATAAAAAGGCATTTTTATCTGGCTGTAACTGCACCTGACTTGCCATCCTCCTGTGGTGTGAAAATAAGACCTGAAATTTGCCTGACAATACTATTTTCCAACATGGGGCACCTACACTGGTGAGCTGGTGAGAGTTTTTTTATTCTCATGCCATTACCACAGGGCCAGTCTGATCTAAGGCACTGGTCTAAAATAACCATCCAGGGCAAGGTGTAGGGTTATACTCAATGCTCTGGATTTCCCATGTCTCAAAAGCCAAAATCCCAGCTCATACCTGCAGTGGGTAGGGATAGGCCCACCAAATTTGCCTCCCCTGTGCATTACACTCATTCACAGCAGGAGCAAGGCCACGAGTGAGGACCTCAGCAGGGCTCAAGCTCCTCCTTGAGTGGGCTGAACAGAGAAGAGCTGGAGAATGATGACCTTTCCTGCTGCTACATGGATGCTGCTCCACAGGGGCAGAGCAGCTCAGAGTCACAGCTCACACCTGCTCACCACCTTCCCTTTCTGATGCAAACACACCAGGCACAAGGGAGAGGGCACTGCAGCCGTGCAGGGATGCAGGGGGAGTGCTGGGAGATCTGCTCTCTGGAGGGATCTCCACAGCTTCCATGGGGATTTCCTTCAAAAATTAGGGGGTGCTCTGCTTGTTTCAAGCAGCTTCAAAGCCAGGTGAGACCCAGCCTGCCATTTCCCTTTGATGTCCAAGAAAAATTCCACGATAATTGACACGGATGCATTTAGGTCCTAAACAGCAGGAGAGGACCTAAGTGTTTCTCCACTGCTACAGCCTTTGAGACTTACCAGACCCCTGGCATTTCCTGCCTCAGCATTAGGAAACTTAAACACACCTTGGCTTGCACGTCTGTGTCAGGGTCCTTGCAGCAGGGTAGGGGTGAGCTGCGTGCTGCAGCCAGCACAGCTCAAGCCCTCTGAGCTCCCAGGATGTTATAAATGCATATTATAAATGCATATATAAATGCATATTATAAAGTTGGCTTTTCGCAGATATTAAGGTGAAGAACTTTGCTGTAAGGATGTGGTCTTGATTTCTGCTGTCAGCAAAAGCTTGGACATGGTAGTGGGATGGCTGATGTATGGTTATGCTTGTAACTGGACAGCCTGTTTGGTTGGGATAACATCCAGTGAACATATTGCTATAGATGATATTAATGATTTAGGTAATTTGTGTTAAATGTTATAGTTAAAAATTGCAAATATGTAGAAGATATTAAGCGATAACTGTAATTGCAGAAACTGCAGAAACAGAAAAGCTGGAGAGAGCCCGGCCTTGGTGCAGGATAATGTAATGTAACTTTGTATCATAAGACATGAATAAAGGGAGAAAATGGGAGATTTGGTGAAACCTGTGACTACAGTGGAAGGTTCCCAGGGATGTGCTGCGAGGAAGAGGAGAGACTTCATCCACCGACCACCCTGAGAGGGCAGAAGACCCCAGACTCCCAGAACTGGAAGACTCAACTCTGACCAAATGTGGGAAAACATGGACTGGGGAGGGAACAAGGGGAGTTTGTAAACCAAAAAGTTACAAAAATGGGAAACTGTGGGGAAAACTCCAAAAGCTGCGTGGAGTGTGAGCTGAGACTTGTGCTCTCCAGCTTTCCCAGCACGCTGCTTGCCTCAACTTATCACTTTAATAAAGGCTTATCTAATTGGCAATCAATTATTGGGTCCTTTATATTTATCAATATGATGAGGACCCTGCTGCTGACACAGCAGCTATCAACACTGACTGTCTGTGGAAAGTATGGACCAAGGCCTAAGCTGGAGGTGATGATGAAGGCACAGCCAAGAAACACACATGCTCTGAAAAGGCAGACCCGAGGAGGGACCATGCTAAACAGTTCCTGGAATATGGAAAATTAGCTTATGGAAAATTTGAATATGCATGAAGATTTGTGCATATGGAACAGAATGATGTAACAGAAAGGGTATTTAAAGAAGTGTCCTGGTTGTGGAGCCAGGGGTGTGTATTCTATTTTCATTTGTTAAAAGGAGTTGGAGAGATGTTTTTCTTTATCTCTTGTAACTCTGGGAGGAGGGGAGCAGATGCCTTCTGATAATGGGGCAGCTGTTAAACCAGGTGGGGCAGTGTTTCTTATCTCTTTCACCACCTGTCCTCCCTCCAGGGGAGTATTTTCTGCTAATGGACCATTAAGACACCCCTAAAAGCACACAAAATAGACTGTCCACATTCCATCATCCCATTGTGAGATGCTCCACCCAGTGGGGGGAGCCAACCATTCCTACCTGGATAAAAACTGAGACACAGGAACATGAAGCTTTGCCTGATTCCTGGAGGAAGGCTGGACCCCTTCTCACCACCACTGGACCCTTGTTCTACAGGATCATCTCTGCTCCAACAGAACCACATCTGTCACTCCAGGAGGACTCACTTTGGGACTGCTCCCAACACCCTGACCAACAGGGTGTCAGGTTGTAGCTCTGACTCTGTCAGGGTTTTCCAAAATTGTTGTTTGTTTGTTTGCTGGCTTGGTTGGGTGGTTTTGTTTTCTACTAAATTTGTATTGTTAATATTCCTAGTAAAGAACTGTTATTCCTATTCCCAAATCTTTGCCTGAAAGCCCTTGATTGCAAATTTATAATTTGGAGGGGGTGAGGGATTTACATTCTCCATTCCAAGGGAAACCCCAGTTTCCCTGTCAGATACCTGTCTTTCCAAACCAAGACAATGGGCATCTCCACATCACACTGACACTGACACACAGACTGGGAGAGAGACAAACTGCCCCCTTTTCGCTGCCAGTGGTTCTTCAACAACACACACAGCAGCTGTGGCTGGGTTTAGCTCGACCTGTGCAGCTTCAGAGAAGGTTCTGAGCCCCAGACATGGCCTTTCCCTGGCAGAGAGGCCTGCTGGCAAAGCCTGAAAAGTGCCACTGGATCTGTCTGTTTGCTGGGGTAAAATATAAAGCTTCAGGGCCCAGTGTTGGCCCACAGTTGCCCCCTGCAAATAGTAAAATCACATTGAAACCAAGCTAACGAAACACTCAAATCTAAAATTAACAAGACACTCAAATATCTAAAAATACATCTGTAATTCACAACTCTATTTAATTAAGTTTTATTCCTGCACTTGCAATTGAAGATATTTATATTAAAAAAAAACCAACAAAACCAACCCAAACTAAAATGAAACCAAACCAACAAAAACAACCCCCCCCCCCCGGGAATAGGAATTTCTATTTATGAATAGTAAAAAAGGGCTGGAAATGGAAAGAAGAGGGTTTGTGCAGCATTCCTGCTGATATGCAGGCTTCCCCAAGAGCATCCCACCAATGCTGTTAGCTCTCACTCACTAACACTCAGGCCCTGCTGCTGTACACAGCTGTGTCTAAGTATCTGATATTTTTTTTACTCTTGTTTATAGAGTTGTAGTTGCTCCTGATCAAACTGACTGCAGATAAGATCCCAGCATGTGCTGAACTAGCAGCAGAAGCTTGGGTCATCATCCTCTTCCATGTGTGCATGTGTCCATCCCACTACAGGTGGGGAAAATGAAGAGTACAAAAGCCTTCCAAACCCCAGTCTTTAACTCCTCTTTGGGCAGAATATTTTACCATATTGATTTCATTTGCATTAAAAGCGCTTCCCTGGAAATGAAAGACTTGCATCTGTCTCATTACTTTAGATGTGAGCTGGCAACTGAGCTAATATTAAAATGACATATACACACAAATCACATTTCCTATGTTACAAATATCAGGAGCAAAGCGAATATACCAGCATTAATAATTTACCTTTTGAGCTTAGCCCTTCTTTATTTTTCTGAAACTTCCACAAGCAGATTGCCATTTCCTCCAATTTATTCATTATTCAAATTCAGTCAACAGTTTAAAAGAACATGTTTACCTAACAGATAGCTTGCATTTTGCTTCCATTTTCACTGCTCGGTATTTGTAACAAAGTGTGAGTCACAATCGTGTAATTAAAGCACATAATAGCATTCCTTTTCCTCAGCTAAATCAAAATGCAATACTTCTGGGGGAAAAGTAATGCCAACGTGCCTATAAAAATCAAATTTCTACAAATAGCTTTGTCTATGTCTGAATTTCATCTACATTCATTCTGACTAACAACTCAGCTGCTTGGATGTTTAGCAAATAATCATTAAAACAGGCAGAGCAGATTTATTTCCTTCCTTCTCTGCAAAGAATGAAGGAAATACAGTTGCTTTCCTTTAGCCTTCTATAGCTTCTTCTGCCACCCAGTCACTCCTTCCCCCTCTGGTTCTGCAGGTGCCATTAACAGCAAAAAAGGCTACTGACAGCAGCTGCCTTTTAGCTGAGTTTGATTCACTTTGGAGCAGCAGCCTTTGTGGTTTTGCAAATCCACGGTCCAAGTGAAAACCAATAGTAAATTAAAGAAACATCAGGAGCAGAACAGTAAATCTTTCACACTTCCTCTCAATTCTTATCTAGCTTTCATTTTTCTGACCCAAGAAAAACAAGTTATTTTTTTGTTAATTTCAAATCATATTCCCTATTTCTATGAGGGTTAGCCACAAAACCTGCACATAGAAGCTTAAAAACGTGCCAAGCAGATCTTTTCCACTTCTCCCCATGTGATTTTTAGCTAAGCATTCAGGTGCTCCTTGCACTTTTAAGTCTCTGCTGTCTTGGTTGGATGCAATTCCTTTCCATGACCGCTGGAAAAGCAGCATCCCACCAGCCCCAAGACCCCACAGCAGGCTGCTCAGAATGCCATCCAGCCTGGCCTGGGATGCTTCCAGGGGTGGGACACCCACAAGTTCTCTGCCAGTGCCTCACCACCCTCACAGTAAATGAAACCATAAGGGTTGTGCATGATTCAAACCTGGGAGAGGCCTTAATTCCATGGAGGATTTCTGCCAGCCCGGGCTGAGATGCTGCTGAATGGAAGTAAAACTTTAACACCAGTTTGCACGTGCACAGCCCTTAGGAAGAGGCAAAGGCTTTTTCAAAGAAAAAAACGGAGTTGCAGGGGATCTCTTCCTCTAAATCCATTCTGACTTCCAAGTGGCAGCACTCTCTCCTGCGTTTTGGGAGGAGACAGAATGGATTGAGAAAGTGGCTGCTCATCGATTTATTGTCTTTATGCTGGACATAGGTTTTTATTAAAGAAAGCAGATACTCAATAACGTTAACTAGTAATGGGAATTGACTTTTCACTAATTGCACAGAACCTGGCATTAATATACTTTAATAGAAAATAGGCTTGTGCACTCCAGATCAATCCAAAAGTTTTTTTCTGAGTACGCTACAGACAAAGGGCTCCAACAACAACACAGCTAAATAAGACATTGTATTTATTTACTTATTATTCCTCCAGTTACTGAGATAGGGAAATACCTCCAGGGAATGAGGGAAATGCTTTACCTCAGCTGCTTTTCCACTTTCTGTTTGCTCCATAGGGCTCAGTATTTCGTGGCCTGCTGTTCTGCCCCATTTGCCTAGTTTGTAAACAGAGGACAAATTTTGTCTGCCTCAGGTACTGTGGGATGCAGGCAAAATAAATGTTTTGGAGCTAAGTATGACATGAGAAATGAAACAATTTATCACTTAAACAATATAAATAGGTTATGATTACTATAATTATCATCACCATTATTATTATATTTGTCTTGTTATTAATATTATATTTGTTTAAAGTGTTAATGTTACAAGACAAATTCTCTGTATGCTTAGTTTCACCATCTGGCTTCTCATTAGAAGAGCACAAGGGGATTAACAGCACCAGAGGCTAAACCCCCTTACGTGTTATTTTGGGTGTGTAGTTCCAGGGGGCTCAGCTGCCTCCCAAGACAACACCATGAAACCCCTTTCCTGGCAGGGGAAAGCCAGTGGGCACAGTCAGAAACACTGCTTTTTCACCCAAGTGGTTTGGAACATTTACTGCAATGAGGCTTGCTCCCACGATGCAGTTAACAGGCACTTTGCACTGCCTGTCAGCCACCTCCAGAAAAAAAAGAGAAAGCCAAATAATGAAACAGGATCAATACTCAGTCCCTGTCCCACTGAAACCTTGGTAGGAAATGAGACCATGTGCTCCCACAGCTAACAGTGGTTCCAAGTGGAGCAAATTGGAGTCCCAACCCTTTTTTAGGCACTATTACCAGTCCAACAAAGCAGCTAATAATAAAGGATTGCTGCTTTATTTCCTGCACTTAAATAAAGCAGATTGGCAAAACCTTACTAATCATTCCCGACGCTGAAGCATTGTAGGAGCAGACAGGCTTCTGCAGAAAGGCAGGATTTTCCAGCAGTTTGGGACTTTTGAAGGGTGGGGAGTGCATGACTTTATCTGAAAAAAGTTTGAAGCACCCTCACCTTTGTAACCACACCTCCCATAGTTATCAGCTATTTTAGATCCTCTGTAGCCTTCTTTGAGCCAGCTGAAGGAAAAATCCCCATTGCCCAGGCAGAGATACAGGGGCTGATGAAGGGCAATACTTTGTGCTAGTTAGCAACCTATGCTCGTGTCACAGGACAATAGTTTTGAGTTCTGTGCTCTGTGTGGGTGGCACAGCTGTCACAGCTGGACTTCTCCCATGGCTGGATTCCCAACAAATGGCCCCTGAGATCAGCTGGGGTACAGCATTGCTGTGCTGCTCCCCAGGAGCTGAAATCAGCTCTGGAGAAGGAGCCCTGCACTTCTGGAAACTTCTGGCTCACCTCAACACTCCTAAAGGAGACAGCCAAACTGCAGAGGGAAAGCCCCTCTGTGGGGGAGAGGATACCCCAATTCCCTTCCTAGGCTGGTTCTCATGGTGCCTTCTCTCTTCACAGAGCAGGGAGACAGAACAAATCCTTTTCCTGCTGAGGACCAAGGACAACTTTCAGCCCAAAAAGCACAAACAATGGTGGAGTGAAGGGAGGAACAAGAAGGATGGGACCTCACAACCTGAAGTTGTAATTGGACAATTAAGTGCAAATGGACCAAAACTGATAAAAATGTAAAATCTTGTGATCAGGTTGCCATTTTGTGTGGCCATTCCTAACCCACCCTGGGTGCAGCCTTGGTCAGGCTCCTGTAATGCCCAGGGTGGATCCTGGAAGACTTTTAATAAATATCTTTATTCTCCAGCTCTGTCCAGCCTCTGTTTCAGGTCAGCCTTCCTAAGGCATCACCCATGGCTCCATCCCTGCCATGACTGAGTACAGGAGGATGCAGGAAGGTGGGAGCTCCCTCTGGCAGTGTTTCAGGCTGAGGACCTTTGCCATTTGAAAGGACAGGGAAGGTGTCCCTGCAGGCAGCTGAAGGGCCTCTCAGGATGCAGTACACATGTATTTGCTTCATTCAGTTTTGGTCTGGGACACGGTGACGAAAACCCAGAGCCACATCACCAGTGCCAGGTTGTTTGGGCCCCTGGACCTGCCTATGGCAGCAGGAGGTCAGCACACCTGGGCTGAGCCTCCACCCAGGCACTGAGGGCTTTGCTCTGCAGCTCATCCACCACACCTGATCCCTTTGCTGGGGAACAGCATCCCCTGGCCCCTGGGCAGAGCTGGGATAAGCTGCTCAGTGAGCAAAGCATGGAGAACACTGGAATTACCTTTTTGCTTCCTTTTCCTGCTGCTGATTTTTTATCAAAGCAATGACAACTCAAACTAAGCTCACTGCTAAGGAAGTATTACTAGTTTACCGTAATTACCATTTAAAAGTGTGTTATGATGCTGCTTATTAAAAAGTAGTAATATATTATTAATTCATATCCTATCTGGAAGTGAATTTATACCACTATCAATCAGTGATAAAGCCACTTATATTTGTCCCCTTTCCTAAAATGGTGGTTTGTACTGGAAGAGCCACTCTACTTGTAGTGCCAGACATATTGCTTCTGGATACCTGCAGAAATGCAGAGTAACTTGCCCCACAGGGATGTTTTATTTAGTCAGACAGCCCTTTGAAGTGAAAGGGTAACCATTTCTGATCATAACCTTGGCTTTGCACTTCAAGTAATTATCCTTTAATTGCATTACCCTATTTGAAATAGAGTTGTAATTGGAAAAAAAACAATTTGATGTTCCCTGATGCATACTCTGACATGCATTATTTGCTTTTTATTCAAATATAAATGTTCTCTGTAATTCTATCAAAGAAAAGAGAAAAATAAACCAAAATTGAAATGTCAGTAGCAATTTTGGACATGTGAGAAGCATCATCAACTAGTGCTGGGTGGGAAAAACAATATCGTGAACTTAGTGGTGTCAGTGGAAAGAAGAGATGTGAAAAGGGAAGGGGCTCCAGCTCTGCTCCTCCAGAAGCTGTCTCTGTTGCACATGGTGGTATCTAAATACTGAGCTGGGTACCAGCTGTACCTGAGTGATGGATGGGCCTTCAAAATTACATGGAAGCAGAAGATGCAGAAGCACAGTTTCCAACCTTCCAGCTAACTATTGAATAATTACTGAGGCCAGTGCAAGTCAACGGAGTGCAGGTCCCCTTCCCTCATACCCTGTGGGACAGAACACACACTTAGGCAGAAAAGTGTGCTTTAGCTCTCATTTCTGAGAGAGGAGCTGCACCCAGTTTGGCTGCATCAACTGCACCTTACAGTCCTGCAAGCACATGTGTGCACAACACAGACATTACTGAGATTTGAGTCAGACTTGAACCATTTGGAGCACTATGCAGATAAAAATTAAATAAGTTACAATGTTAGTGAGTTAGGTTCTGCCACTCTGGAGCAAAAGTAGTGCTTCAAACTAAGGAGTCAGGATGTGCTCAGAGGGAAGACAAGGAAAACCATGTTAGCCCAGTTTGGGTCAGAGGTGCCTGGTAGGGATGGAGTGTGCACACAGAGCTGGGTGTTGCAGCCCACTCCCACTGCAGAAGAAATTGCAGACATTTTCTGCAGCAACTCCTATGACAGATGTCCTCTGACAGCAGCCCTGCATCCTCACCTGTTCCAAACCAGAGCCAGCCCAGTCTTTACTTCAAAAAGTCAGCAGTTCACAGACAAGAAATGAACACAGGGGACTCCTAAAGCAGAGGTGGTTGGCACAGACTAGGCTGGATAAATTTGACCTTTCCGGGGTTTTTGATAAAAGCAAAACCAAACCCTCAAACCCAATAGGAAGAAAACCTCTTGTGAAAAATAAAATTCTGGTTTTGTCTGGAGATATAACCAACCTTCATCAGTATAAGTCACTGCGCTTTCCACGCAGTTTGTTTATTCTGACTACATCCAAGAGAAGGCACAAGAAAAGTCATCTGTTCTGCTCCTGCATGTCTGGCTGCCCTGTCCCCACCTCCAGGCCTCATTCTGAACTCCAAAGGGAAACATAAAGTTCAGATCCAGACATTTGGCACACAACACATCATAGGCACTTCAGGCTTCTCTGGATCTTTAGGGAGCAATCCTGCAAAGGTTACCCAGCATTTTATTTTGGGAATCCCACAACAGAAGGAGATTTTATTTTAGGTGTACACTGTACACTCTGTGGCTGCTTTCCACAGTGGCTTCTTAGGATCCTAAGATCTTGGGCACAATCTCTCCTCCTGTTTCACACATAACCAGCGAGGGTGAATGGTGCCTTTGTCCTAACAGTTCTGTCAGCCTCAGCATTTTATCCTGACACATTTCACCTGGGCAGAAAGCACCTCTTTGCTTGGCTCCCTCACTGCTCTAAGCAATTTCACTCAAGTCACCAGGACTGCCAGTAAGAGCTCACTACTGAGACATGGAACAGGGCAGCTGAGATTTGGGGCTCCCTCAAAAGTGTTTTGAGGAGCCAGTACAATTTAAGGAGCCTGCTGGAGGTTAGGCATCCTGCACAAGTGTATTTAACAGAGAAGCAGCTCTGATTTTTCTCTTTTCTTAGAGATTGATCTGAACCTCCCAGGAAGCAGCACAAAGATAACAAGTGAAAACTAAGCCAAAGTGTAATCACTCTAATTATAATGACTACTAAAAAGAGATGGTTGTCAAGAGAGAAGTTCCAGGAGCACTGAAGTCAACCGCCAAGATCCAGCCCATCTGATTGAAAACTGACAAGCAAGTCAGCTGAGAGAGCACTACCATGTTGTAACACAGAAGGAAAGGAGCAGCTTGGAGGTTTGATGGTGGGGGCTTTGGTTGGTTGTGGGTTTTGGGGGTGTTTTATTGTGTGCTACAAACTTACAATAGAGAATGGATGAAGTGAGAAGAAAATTCATTCTCACTTGGGTTATAAGGTACTCTAATGCAGGATTAGCTAGAAGAAGAAATAGTGAATTAAGAAAATTTACGTTACTGAAATGTGGTAAAATCTTATTTTCTACCTTTAAGCAAAATAGTTATGTTAAAAGGTTTCTCAGATGACTTGTGAGGCCTTATAAGCTGTGAATGAAGTGGGATCTTTGAATTCCTAGTGATTTCTCTTTGAGAATTTAAGTTCTGATGGTCCTGGTTACCCACTTACCCAGGCTGCACAGCTGGTGTTTACTGGTGTATATGTATTCTTTTTAATATGCTAACCAAGGTTGTCTACTTCATGGTACTAATTCAGCAGCTAAAAGAACCAATTTAAAAGTAGGCAGAGCTATCAGTTAAAGTGCAAGAAAAACTGGAAGAATGACAAGGAGAAAATCAGAAGATGATAGAAGGGGATTGCTTTTACTTCTGGTGGCAGGCTGGAACTCTGCACAGACCCAGTCTCAGGAGGCTGTAGCAGGAATTGTAGGAGGTAATGCTGACATCTGTGGGTGAGATGGAGAACTGAGCTTTATGACACAAGTTGTTAATACTGTCCTAACTAGATCTTAGAAAGGCAAGTCACTTAGTGTGTGATCCAGATTGAATCTGCTGCTGAGTACATGCAAAGGGCTGCTGAAGGAAGCTGAGGGAAGAAGAGAAGAATACGGGCAATTTTCTCACCACTTAGTTATGGTAGGAGAACCAGGGAAAGTCCCTGTCTCTCTTGTCTTTTCCCTACCCCAGCCTAGCCCAGCAGGCTAGGCTGCTTCTGGCTCCTGTTGTAGCTACTCTGGTAGAATGTAGCTACTCTGCAGAACGTAGCTCCTCAGGAAAACTTCCCTGTTTGTCTGGGGAAGAGGACACGTGTGGCTCTGTGCCACTGGCAGAAGCACCACTGTGCACGTCAGAAAGTTTTCCATTTTGCTATGAGTGCTTTCTTGGCTACCCAACACTGCTTTTCCAGGGCAATATTCAGGCAGGAGATCTAAACCAAGCTTTCATAGTCAAATGTGAAATGCAAATGTATCTGTAAAAACACGCTGCTCTCCTCTTAAAGAATTAGCAATCATCGAGGTGTTTGGGGATTGGGTGTGAAGCTCCTCTGAAGCCCAAAAAGAAAATTAATTTCTCTTAAATGCCAATCTTGTACCTGAGTCAGCTACACTGCAACCTCGTGGCTGTGGGTAACACTTCTCTTGGCCTGTGCTCGATTTCTGAGTGTGTCAATGAATTCCTTGAGGAATCCCCCAGCTCTGGGGATGAATCTCTTTGAGGTGCCCCATGGAACTCAGGGACAGGTTTGCAGTAAGCTGATGCCCTCTGCTGGGTGTGAGGGACTGAAGTAAATTCCCTATTTAAGAGCAGGATAATGGCACAAAACTCCTTCAAAGAGTGAGCTAGGCAGTTTAGTGGCAAGGGTTCACACCTCCCTACAATATTTCTTAATACATCTTGGAAGACAGCTGATGATTTGAAATCCAATTGCAGTGAATGAATAACAGTAATTCTGGTTGTGGTGTCCACATTGGTGAATATTGGCTGCAACTTGTAATTAATGATCTTTGAATATATTAATGTCAACAAGCTGTTCCTCCACTATCAGTTGGATTTAAAAGAAGAATGTGTAATTTCAAGTTGGAGAGAAGTGTCTGAAGGGACCTTAAGTGAAGTTGCATTAGTGTGGTATTGACTGGTCAGAAACCAGTATAAAGGTGACCAAAGCTTTCAGAAGGTTTGCTGAAGAGTTATGGGGTAAAAAGATCTGGATCATGAGGGAAAAGCTGCTGTGTGTTAGCACACCCTATATTCCACTGGGAGATCAGTTGAAAAATGCCAAAACTGCATTTATTGAGACACAAATATGACAAAAGAAAAGTAATTCTTATTTTAGGGGAAAACAAATTAAAACTGGAACTCGTGTGCTTGTGTTTTGTCGTGAGACTGAGAACTCTTAAGGCCTTGATGCTGACTGCAGCTAGCTGTAGCTGTTTGTGTCACATACCAAGTGACAGATGTCCACTTAGCTGCTCTGGAGCTCTTGTCACTATGGGTGACCACTCAGGAAACATGAGGATTTCAGTGAGAGCGTTTGTGCAGCTGTCTCTTGGTCCATTCTGGCTAACAGGAGTAAAGCCTATGAGAAAAGGCTAAAAGGAACATTAAAACAGATATAAAAAAGGTAAAAATTTGTCACCTTAACTGTTTGCTTCTTTTCCTTTAGAAGTTTTTAATTCTGACTTCTGGATTCACAGAATTAGTTTTTGTGTAGTCTGTCCACTTCCAGTTCTTTCTGATGTCTTGAATGGTAAGAGATTCAAAAGTTAGAAGTTGTCTTACATTAGTTACTCAAGTAATGAATTTAACTGATTAAAAACAACAACAACAAAACAAAACAAATTCATGCTATATCTAATGATAAGGTTATAACACACTCCCAAAGATAAATGTCTTTTTGGAGCATAATGCTGAAGAAGTTAATGTAAACCTTCTCTGAGTTAATTACCTGACTGCACTATACTGTTATTTGAGTATTTAACACAAATAATCCCAAGGGATTTTAATTGGTTTTAAACTTTTGGCTCCACAAAGGGGCAGATCCAGCTCTGCTTTCACCACAGGGTTGTATGGCAATTCTCACAGGGTCAACAGAAGAACCCTCACTGCCTTTTGAAGATGTTAAATTTGACCACGTTCTAAACTTGAAGTTAAGTTTACTCTGTGTGAGAAAGTACAGTGTTAAGGACTGGCTTGGTTTCTTACAAGACCACAATTCTGGAGCTTCTGTTCAATAAACTCCAACTGATTCATGGCATATGCATTCTTCATAAACAAGTCTTTTATTGTCATTGATTTTTGTCTCTTGAATATGTAAACTTTGCAAAGGCACACATTTTTGCAACTCATACCAAAAGGCAAGTTTTAATACAGCCACTGAGGTACACCTGCAGTTGACTTCACTGCTTGCAGGGCTTCAAGTGGTTATGAACTTTGGATTTTATGGAAAGTAGTTGTTTCCTTTGGCTCTATTAAAATAATGTCCTGTTTAAGAGTCTTAATTGTGAGTAATTCTGGTAGATGGGGAAGTACATGTGCTGCTGGGAGTCACAAGCACTCACTTTAGATGATGAGAAAATGGCTTGTGTGGTGTTTATATCAACAGCAAAAAGAGAAATTGATGCTGGAAGCAAGATGGTAAAGTTTGACTTGTAACAAAATCTTTTAAGAGTCAAATGATTGTGGGGCACGTGGAACTGTATAAAAACATGCTACTGAACTTAGTAATACACTACAGCCTAGGCATGTTAAGAAAATGCAGCTACATGGAAATGTCCCAAATATGTTAGGAGGACATGTGAACAGCCAACACCAAAATGCCAAGCCTTAAATTGTCTTTAGAGACAATACCCACTACTTGGTGCAGGTTTTTAGTCACACAGCAGTCCTGTGCATTCTGTCAGGAAACAAGTGTTTTATTTGGGAAAGCAGTCACCTGCTAGTGCATCTGTAAAACAAGAGGCTGAATGTACGAACTTTGCACAGGCCTAATGGAGATGGAGAAACAGAGCTCTAATAATGAGATGCTCTAGGCAACTAAAATTACAGGTAGTTATTGACTCCAAAATCTGGCTGTGGACCTGAAGTGGTTACACTCACCACACACATGTTAAGTTTATTAACAATGGGTACTGCCAACTCTGGTCTAATTAAAAAAAAAAAAAAAACAACAATAAAGGCACGTAAATGACACAACTCAACCAGCTTTCCCCCTCTCACTCTCCTGGAAGTCACTTGTTTGTATTTTCATCTAATTCAAAAGATTGCTTAAGAGATGAAACAGTGAGAGACATCCACTGCAACAACTGCCAATGCCCTGACCAAAAAAAAATAAAAATAAAGAGACTCTGATTATTTTTGTAACAGATTTAATAAAAATGTAGCATCTCAGTGCTTACACTGCAGTAGGACCAGCAGATGTCAGCATAACTCAAAGCATAACTCTGGATCTTGGCAATGCAACACTCATGACACCAGAACAGAAAAAAAATCTGCTGAGCACGTAGCAACATTATACAACTTTACCAAGTAAGTCTGCAAGAAGTTAACAGTATTATTGAAAAAATGTGACCCAATGAACATGCAGATCTTCCAAGTCCTCAAAGAATAGGAAATTTATACAAAACACAACAAAAATACAAAGAATAAAAATGTTACTAAGACTTCATTTATACAATCTTTTCAGCCTTGTTATATTGTAAAAGTTTAATATTATGAGGACAGAAAATGTATCAATCAAAGATACTTTCCATTCATCTGGGTTTTTTTGGTAACAGTCTAGATAACCTTGGTTTGGAAACAGACACTCCAGTTAACCTCAGCTGAACATAAAGCTTTAAAATCAGTAAAGAGAAAAAACCAGGGAGAGGGGTACTGAAGTACTGGTTCAGCCCAATTACAGACTGATAACAAAGCAAAATTATTTTAGTTTTGTTCTACAGAAACCAACAAAGTCATGAATAATACTTTACCCACACACTGCTGTGACAGGTTAATTTAGGTATTTTAATAGGAATTATTAATTAATTAATACAAATTCATATCCTTACGAATTCATAAGGATACCTTGATCTCCAATCCCAGTAACTGGGATGAGACCTGAACACCAAAACGTTTTTGGCTCCTTTTTTAAGTGAACAGGATTGGATTTATCAGATGTAGCTTCAACACTCTACAGAAGATACAGTATTTGTTATCAATACTAGAAAGAGAGCTTTATTAATACTGAATGTAAATTCACTGAGAACTTCCCCAGCATTTCACAGAAAACAGATTAAAACCCACGAGATCCCGAATTTGAGAAGGAGAAACAAGGGATACATGGAGATGGTACATTCTGTAACACAATGCATGAAAGAACAGTGAGTGGCTCAGGATAGATCACACTAGAATTCAGCACCTTGTACTTGAACACAGTTGTTCAGTGAGATGTCACCTGGATGGCTAAGAGTACAAAGCAGACTCCAGTGTGTAAAGACGGCAGTACGGTTATGTCCTTAATCACACTGAAAATGACTGTGAAAGTGAGCACATCTGAATGTAAATGTGAAAGCACAGACCACAGAGTCAGGATTAACTAATGCACACACAGACACTACCCAACGTGCTTGTTCCTGATGATCTCCCCTCCCTCGATCTCGATCTGCTCGTAGAGCCACTTGCGGTCGCAGCGGCACTCGGTGCCGCACTTGTTGGAGCCGCACTTGGGGCAGGCGTAGAAGCAGCCCAGGCAGTCCTCGTCCAGGCAGTCACACAGGTCCATCCCGCTGTACAGCAGCAGGCCCTGGCTGTCGTACACTTTGCTCTTGGCTGGGATCACTTGCCTGTGCAAATCAAAAAAGCAGCAGCTCGTGTTAAAAATCCCCTCGTTAGTTCGACGCCGAGTTGCTAACAGCCGTGGAGGGAAGTTTGCTTTCTGCAGGTGTTTGCTTTAATGCTGGTAGTTTCAAAGGTATACACACCTTACTGGATTGGATAACATTTCTCAGTCCTAACTCTGCCTCCACTCTGTGCCCAAACTAAGCAGAAGAAGCAGAGAGAGGGAAGGATGTGTAGTTGGTGAGCAGCACATTTAGTGTCTGTCTCTGTCTGACACAGCTAACTTAGCAGGGACAACACAACTCTACAATTTCCTGAAGGGTGGTTGCAGTCAGTTGGGGGTCAGTCTCTTTCTCCAGGCAACAACTGACAGAATGAGAGGACACAGTCTGAAACTGCACCAAGGGAAATACAGGCTGGATATTAGGAAAAAGTTTTCCACAGAAAGAGTGATAAAGGACTGGAATGGCCTGCCCAGGGAGGTGGTGGAGTCACCATCCCTGGATGTGTTTAACAAAAGACTGGATGTGGCACTGGTGCCGTGGTTTAGTTGAGGTGTTAGAGATGGGTTGGACTTGATGATCTTGAAGGTCTCTTCCAACCTAAAATTCTGTGATTCTGTAACACAATAATGTGGTATTTCTTGCATATTTTGACAAATAGAAAATGTCTTTATTTTTTTTTTTTAATCAGTCACATTAGAAGGGTTGTAGCTCTTTATCCAGTATTATCCAATTCAGATATTAACTTTGTTTGTCAAAAGGAAGCTAAAGTCCTAACTTGACACTTTTGTTTACCAAGTGTAACTACTGAGTTTACAGAAAGATGACAACCAATATTTTAAGTGTCCCCTTATTAATAATACTAAAATTATACTAAATAAATTATTAACAACACTAAAATATTAGTATTTTTATTAATAATATTTTATCAATACTAAAAATTTATTTAGCAATATTTTACTAAATAAAAATATTTAGTAAAAATATTTTTACTAAAATATTAATTATTTTAGCAAAATATTACTAAATTTGAGTATAGCAAGATATTTGATCTTCCCATATTCAAATTTATCTTATTATCAGAATTTTAGTTTATATGTGTATTAATAGCTACATCTATGGTCTGTGTAGTATTGTGCCTCACAAACAGCTTTTTGTGTTTGCCTGAAGTATCAACTGCAAGCTAACATTTTATCTTCTATTTAAATCAGGAATGAGAGTGACCTTCAACATCCCTACACACACAAACACCCACACAGATAATGCTACAGGCTGACCACCAAGGCTACTTTGTTTTCAAATGAAGATTAATGGAAAGACAACTAAAAAAATTACCTGTCTGAATTAAACAGTGAGATTTTTGTTTGCAGCCTTCTTTTTTCCCTTTTACTGGTCTCTGGAGTGAATTCAGTCTGTCGTCCTGGGTTTGCAAACTGGAGAGACTTTAAAGCCTTAGCTGTACGCCCCTGAAGAAAGAGAAAATGTAACTTAATTAGAAATACAAATCTTAATTCTAAAGAAAATATCCAGTCAAGGACATTGTAATCATCTACTGTAATAATGAATTCTTGACCTATGATTCTATGATTTCCCAGGAGAAACAACTTAAGTCTTAAAATCTTTGTGCTGGAGAACTATACCTGTTTCTGACTCTAGCAACACAAGCTTTGTAGTAGCAGTTTTAATCAATGCTTTCAAATCATCCTCCTATCAGCCCCCTAATCATTCTGACATATAATTGGAAAATACAGCTGGGGAACAGCTCCTAGAATGCAACTCCTCTTTGCTCAGCGTGCATACAGACAAGCTCTTGCTGTTTTGGTTACCCACACCACAGATTCCCCCTGCACGGCCTGAACAGTGCTCCCTGCAAAGCAGCAGCCACATTCCAAGCTCAGCACTTGGAGAACGATCCTCCCACACCTGTTCATCACTGCCCCTGACCAAATGCCATGGCCTTCACAGCCCAGACACCACAAGAGCACACTTAATTCACCCCAATGCAGCTTCATTCCGTAATGAACTGCGAGAGAAAACGCCTTTTCTTCCTTTTTGTTTTTAACTGAAGAGACACCTTTAGAGCAACTTTTGCAGTGCTCAGTTTCAAGAGCAGCAGTTTGTTGTTTGCAAGGCTTGAATAACAGCTGAAAATACCAGCAGCAGTCTGGTATTTACATGAATTTATGAGTCAGTCACCCTAGCAGACACAATTTTTCAAAAGTTAGATGCCATATTATTTAATTAAATAATAAGACTTTTAAGGTTGTCCAAATAAAGGTTTAAATGTAGTAAACTCCTGCACATCTAAAAGACTATGTCCTTTCTGATTTCTATGAGAGAAAAATTTAATTTCTTTCTGTAGTAGTTAGATGAACCCTAATAGCTTGCAGAATACAGAGGGGATGGGAAGACATCCATATACATACATCTGGATCCAGTTTTCTTCTTTGTCGCTCCTCAGAGTCCACATCCACGCTTCCATTTATTATCTGCATACATTTGGGACAAAGTTTCCAGCCAGGAACAAACTGCCTTCCAAACTTGGCACTCAGAAAAGCTGCATCATCTAAGTCAATCGCTCGCAAGCTTTTCTTGGATAGTTTTCTGTGTATGTTAAAGGGATCACAACAGGATTTCTGTAAGTCCTCAAATCTTTCGATGTAAATTTTGGCATGGTGGAAGCAGATTGTATTGTTCTCTGACAGGGTTATTCCAGTCCTAAGCTGAAGCAGCAGGAGATCAGATGAAGATATATCTTGTTTAGTCTTGAAGCCAGTGTGACGGGTGTAATAGGTCTTATGGCATTCATTGGTGCTTTGAAGCTGAACTCCAACTGAACAAGGATCCATTTTATTTTATCAGAACAACTTATTTCATTTATTTTGCCTAAAATGAGTTCTTTGAAGCCTTTAGGAGTTTCTGTGAAGATCACCCTAGAGAGAGCATTAAAATCAATCAGATTTGCAGTGCAAACTTTCATTCATAAGCCTGACATACTGGATTTAAGTAATTTAAAAAACATGGCAAGAAATTATAGCCCTCTAGCCCAGATAAAACTGAAAATAATACTAAATAAAATAAATATTAAATAAACTATAAAGAAATAATAAATTTATTCTGGAATTAAACCATACCTCTTCTACACCTTTCAGAGGCTTTTTTTGTTTTTTTTTGTTTTTTTTTTTCCTAAAATAAGTATCTATTAAAAATGTTTAGTAGCATTACTTTTTCAAAAGCAATCTGGGAGCAAGGTAGGAGGTGGATGAGTTGTTCACAGAGCAGCCTGCTCTGGTCACTGGTTTTCCTGGGGTCCCCCTCTCTTGGGACAATCCCTGCTAGTGAAGACCTGACTGCCCCCAGAAAGGGACTGCTGATGGACAAACAATTCACCTATCCTGTTTCCAAGGAGGGAAAAAAGCTGCAGAAGGTAGGCTGCACAGGCTGGCTGATGTCAAGTCAGCAATTCCCACCCAGCAGCACTTTGCTGCACATTCTTCCCATGTGTATCAGGTGCAGGTCAGCACCCTGGATCAGCCTGAGCCTTTCCAAGAACCAGTCTGGGCTATGCAAGAAGACTGGTGGCTCCAGATGTGTGGTTTTGGGGTCATTAGGCCTTTGTGGGCAGCCCTCTATTGGGCAGTTATTATACAGTTATGCACTGATAGAAATTAAATTACCAAATTACCAAGAGCCACTGCAGACTGGTCTCACACCCTGGCCAAAGCTGCTAGCCCAGTGCTGGCCCTAACACACCAGAGCCTGAGCCCATCTTGCAGTATTTTCCACGACCAAAAGAAAGGAAACCCTTGCTCTCAAATCCTCCAAGAACCTTAATTACAATGAGTGTAGCTTAACTGGGCTGTTTATGTTCTCCATCTCCCTATTCTGCAAAGGCAAAACCCAGAAAAATGGACAAGCAGTGCACTGGTTGTGCCTGGGACAGAGTTAAATTCCTCCCAGTAGCTGGTGTGGAGATGTGTTTTGGATTTGTGACCACAACAGTGTTGATAACAGGCTGATGTTTTGGCAGGGCTTACGTAACATCACAGCCTTTCCTGTGCCTCAGCCTGCCAGCGTGGGGCTGGGGGTACACAAGAAGGTGGGAAGGGAAGGAGCCAGGAGAGCTGACCCCAAGGGACCACCCACAGGATATTCCAGAGTATGTGGCCTCATGCTCAGCAGAAAAGTGGAGGCTGTGGGAAGGGCTTGCTGGGCATGGCTGAGCCCTGGTCAGTGGGTGCTGAGATACTGTCTTCACTTGCACTGCTTGGTTTTTTCTTGGCTTTTACTTTCTGCTCTCTCTCTTTTTTTTTTTTTATTTTTAATTTTCCTTACAATACTTTTAAAACCATCTTTTCATTATCCAGCTGCTTTTACCTCAGCCCCCACCTTTATCCTTGTGATCCTCCCCCCAGGGAGGGAGGCTGAGCCAATGGCTGGGTGGTTAAACCACAGCACACATTTATCTGTTCTAACCACTGACCAAGGTCATGTGGCCTTTTAATCAATAGCTCTATCTACCTGTTGTCCAGTGCTAAAAGTCAATAAAATAAAATCAAACAGCATCATACACAATCTAATGACATGAAAGATGCAAGTTTAGCCAATACACTGAAATACAAACAGAGCAGGGCAAGAGCTTGAAAGAGAATAATAAGTCAAGAGGATGTTTAGAATTAACCTGAAAGTCACTGCTTGGAGCATTTTTTGCAGCAGAAATGCTCTTGACTGCAATACTTCAGTTTTTCTGAAGCAGATGTTTATGTCTGAAGCAATTACACATTTCCATACATTAAACTTTATGCACTGTAATTCAAAGGTCTTGCACAGGACAAGATATTTTCTAGTGATTTAACTGATGCAAATATAAATCATCTGAGAGGCTCTACTTGGGCCAGGAAACTTGTCTGAAAACATAATTTTATATCTGATTTGAGACACAACTGATGACAATTGAACAGCCATTTTTAAACAAGTTTTCTCAGCCTACTGTTAGGAATGCTGCAATTTTCACACTTAAATAAACTAAGAAAAATAGAGGCACCACATAAAATGCTTTAAAGCCCCAGTTTACAGAAAAGAACGTGTGTGTTTCATTCTGAAAACAATGCAAACTCTGTTCTGGTTTTTTGCAAGTGATCTGAAAATGCAAAGACTTGTGTATTCCAATATTTAACACTGATTTACTCAGGTCAAAACCTAAATCCTGTAGTTTCCGGGCTAGACCTAGTGCACTCCTAAGTTGCTGGGCCATCTGAACTCTTTCTCACTCAAATATCTGTAGGCTAAGTTAACTCCTGAAGTTTTGAGCTTTTCAGATCTGCACTGAATCATACACACAAGAAGAGCAGATGTTAATGGAATTTTAAAAAATTCTTATTTTCAGTGGCTGCTGAGCACTGACTGTGGTAAAAAAGTTTGTGTAGTAAACTGTGCCTTTGCCTATTTACACACTTTTACTGCAGCACCGACTTTGAATGATTTTTTAATCTTTTTTAAAAGACCACCTATCAAACTTCACCATCACAGTGAACCAGCTCTAATGACAATTAATCTTTTTTTTTATTAGCTGCACAAAGCCAAAGTAACTGGAACTGCTAATAATCAAAGTTCATTGCACCCAAGTTTTAACAGCATTTTAACAGCAATTTAGGCAGTATCAAGTAATTTACTCAAAGAAGTCTGTTACAGGCTCTGCATCGAGCCTGCTTCAAGGGCTAAGGTGCATTTTTGACTCGATTCCTGT
Source organism: Phylloscopus trochilus trochilus (assembly GCA_016584745.2). Taxonomy (NCBI): domain Eukaryota; kingdom Metazoa; phylum Chordata; class Aves; order Passeriformes; family Phylloscopidae; genus Phylloscopus; species Phylloscopus trochilus. Next base: position 2,560,842 of record WQNJ02000001.1, read on the forward strand.
TGTGGAGGGTGGGGTCTGTGTGTGTGGCTGAAACACACCAGCTCAATACACAAGCCAGGCTCTGAACTCTCAAATGTTGCACGTGGATTGTAAGTCAGGACTCTTGGAAGCCGTTCTCATTGAGAAACCCAATTTGCCTTCTAAGGAAAAGAAATCCCTAAATAATAGTGACAATGCTATCCCTGCCAGGTACCTGCTTTGAGAGCTGACCATGCCACGGGATATTCCCTACATTAAACTGCAGAAGCACACAACAGGTCTGTCACCTCGCTTTGTTCAAATGGCAGCACTGCTGACGAAACTTAGGGATCTCTCATCCACTTAACCCGCAGGAATTCTCGGTGGAAGCTTCAGCACGTTTCTTCTCTTCTCCCCTTGTGACGAACACACGGCTGCTTTTCCTGTAAATTCTTTCGGTGGAAAGAGGAAAGCGATTGAAAACCCAAACCCCAAAGGTTTATACGTGCCCCTGTGCAAAGGGCATAACCCGGAGGAAAGGCTCGATGAGGGGCAGCACAGCAGAGCCCAGAGAGGAGCACTGCGAAGGAGGAACCTGCCTCACACGGGCAGCGCTGCCCTAAAACTGTCCCGGGGAAAGAAAGGCCCGGCCCTCCCGCTGCCGGCCGCGCGCCCTCAGAGCCGCCCCGGTACCTCCCCACGGGCTGTGTGTACCTCCCCGCGGTGTCTGTGCCGCCGTGTGGGCGGTGTGCCGTGCCGTGCCGAGCCGAGCCGAGCCGGGCCCCGTCCGTGCGCTCCCCGCGTTCCGTGCGCGCTGCCCAGCGGGCGGCGGCCATGGACGGCCCTGACCACAGAGCAGCAGGAGCGAGCGGCGCTTCCGCCGCGCGGGCTGCCACAGCGACACCTGGCGGCCTGGAGGACGCGGTCTCGGGTTGAGGGGCCCGGCGCTTCCCGGTGTTTAGCGGTGTTTCCCGGTGTTTAGCGGTGTTTCCCGGTGTTTAGCGGTGTTTCCCGGTGGTTAGTGGTGTTTCCCGGTGGTTAGTGGTGTTTCCCGGTGGTTAGCGGCGCTTCCCGGCACGGGCGGCGGGGTGGGGGCCGGAGCTGAGCGAGCGCCCCCGGCCGCGGCCCGCTGCAGTGTGGCGGCGGCGCGGCTGAGGGAGGCCGGCACTGACAGGGGCCGGGACCGCACCGGGGGCTCGGGAGTGCCCTGAGCTGTCCCGGGAATGCCCTGTGCTGTCCCGGGAATACCCTGTGCTGTCCCGGAGTGCCCTGTGCTATCCCGGGAATGCCCTGTGCTATCCCGGGAATGCCCTGTGCTATCCCGGGAATACCCTGTGCTATCCCGGGAGTGCCCTGTGCTGTCCCGGGAATGCCCTGTGCTGTCCCGGGAATACCCTGTGCTATCCCGGGAGTGCCCTGTGCTGTCCCGGGAATGCCCTGTGCTATCCCGGGAATGCCCTGTGCTGTCCCGGGAATACCCTGTGCTATCCCGGGAGTGCCCTGTGCTGTCCCGGGAATGCCCTGTGCTGTCCCGGGAATACCCTGTGCTATCCCGGGAGTGCCTTGTGCTATCCCGGGAGTGCCCTGTGCTATCCCGGGAGTGCCCTGTGCTGTCCCGGAGTGCCCTGTGCTCTCCCGGAGTGCCCTGTGCTATCCCGGGAATGCCCTGTGCTATCCCGGGAATGTCCTGTGCTATCCCGGGAGTGCCCTGTGCTGTCCCGGGAGTGCCCTGTGCTATCCCGGGAGTGCCCTGTGCTGTCCCGGGAATGTCCTGTGCTATCCCGGGAATACCCTGTGCTATCCCGGAGTGCCCTGTGCTATCCCGGGAATGCCCTGAGCTGTCCCGGGAGTGCCCTGTGCTATCCCGGGAATGCCCTGTGCTATCCCGGGAGTGTTCTGTGTTATCCCGGGAATGCCCTGTGCTATCCCGGGAGTGCCCTGTGCTATCCCGGGAGTGCCCTGTGCTGTCCCGGGAATACCCTGTGCTATCCCGGGAATGCCCTGTGCTATCCCGGGAGTGTTCTGTGTTATCCCGGGAATGCCCTGTGCTATCCCGGGAGTGCCCTGTGCTATCCCGGGAGTGCCCTGTGCTGTCCCGGGAATACCCTGTGCTATCCCGGGAATGCCCTGTGCTATCCCGGGAGTGCCCTGTGCTATCCCGGGAGTGCCCTGTGCTATCCCGGGAATGCCCTGTGCTGTCCCAGGTCCCTCAGACACTATCTCACACCTCACCCCGGGCCCGAATTCAGTGCTTAGCAAAACTGTTCTTTGTTTTAAATAAAGCCAAGCCCTCTCAAATCTGTCGCTTTGTCGCAATCGGACACAAAGGAATGACACTCACACACTGAGATGTCCAAGGCAAAAAGGGGCAGTTTATTTACAGACCCCGACATTGACAGAATTCCTACAGTGACCATGGATTGGAGGGTGAAATTGTCCTCTCCAACCACACTGGTCAACCCAACAGTCCATCAATTCTCTCCTCCTCCAGAAAGGAATGCAAAACAATCATTGTTTACATGAAAAGTGCGTGAGAAACTTCATTACAAAAATGTAAAACATCAGAAGGCTTTAGAAGAACTTCAGAAAAACTTTAGAAGAACAGGGCGTCATGGCTTCATTTAGGGGGAAAACCCAGCATGGCCTTTCATGTCTCTCAAAAGTCTGTTGCTCTTTTTGGTCAGTTGGGTTTGGGTTTTTTTTTGGTTGGTTGGCTTTTTTTTTTTTTTAATAAATTCTACTATTTTTTCAAGAGGTGCCTGGGTAGTGTGGTGGTTTGGGGGTTGTGCTGGGATGATCTTGAAGGTTTCTTCCAGCCTTGATGCTTCTATGAACATCTTCAGGACAATAATGGATTTATCAGGGAGGAACTATGAAATTTTGACCAGCCTTCATTTGGTCCACATCTAGGTAGTGACAGCACACCCTAATTATCCTTGGAGATTTTAGAACAAAGATGGTAATAAAGAGAACACAGTTGCCCTAAGAAGTACCTTATACAAGTGCCTATGATACCATTCCTACTTTCAATTAGGAAGTGTAAGTTAAATGTAAAAGAAAGCCTTAAATTACCTCCTTAATGCCCATTCAAAGTTTTGTCAGTTTAACTAAATAATTGCCACCTGGCTTTCCAACAGATCTCCAGTGCATGTTAATAGTAAGAATCTTAGGGCAGATACAGAAAGGCATGGCAAGAACTTAAAAAAGGAATTTTAGTGAGCCGTAGAAACCAGTGTAAGTAACAGAACAGTAAGTTCCCTGGGGGTCCACGCAGCTGTGCTGCCACCTAGTTCTCAGCAGATCATTTGGGACTGAGATGAGGCAGCAGTTTGAGTAACAGAAGCTCAGCTTGACTAGTCATAAATATTTGGGTATAGAGCTAGCTGCTCTCTTGAGATCTAGCAGTAGTTTTTTATGAGTTTGTTGTATTTTTGCTATGTTTTTATATATTAGAAAATGAAGTACTGAAGCCAACGTGGAGTAAAAACATCACAAAAGACCCAAGGCAGAAAAGTGGGTTTTGTTTCTTTGTTTGTTTTTAAGCCTGTTATTTACAGTGGCCTTTTTCAATAGTAGGAAAGAGATTAGGGAGAGGATATTTTCATGTTGAAATATGACACTGAAATTGCCTTTAGAATGCAAGACTGCAAATCAGGATATCTTTTCACCTAACTTTTTGAACAGTGTTGAAGAATTGGTGGGACTGTGGTCCGAAAACAATTAAAAGCCTGTGGAGAAATTATTTTATCCTTGCTTCAGGAGATGCCCAGGGTCCTAAAGCATGGGAGTGCAAAGCTTTAATATGTGGGAGTAACAGCATGTAGGTTGTGCCATTTGCTGTTTCTCCATATGACCATTAAAGACAACCATTCTAAATTCAATATATATAGCTTAAGTCATGCAGTGGCTCAGCGATGACAGAGAGGCTGTGAAGTGCTATCATTCAAGAAAAAGCTTCAGTAAGGCTGCTTCTGCTGACTGGCGTGGCTTAGGATGAAATATGTGGAGTTAATGAAGGGGAATAATTCATGAGAGGAGATATTTGAGATACAGGTTGTGACATCAATTTGTATTACACAAATACAGGAAGAGCAATGAGGTGTATTCACTTTTTCCAGTGTTAGTGTCAATACGTGAGGCTGACTGTATAGGGCTGGTTTCAGGTTATCTGGAATGAACTTGTCACAAATCTGCCAGCCAGTAGATTTAGACTGGTTAGGGTTGGTCACATTAGCTTTGCTCTCTGTGAATGGAATGGTGGCTTAAGGAGGGAGGACTTTGGGATTTAGGGTAAAAAGATTCCAGATATGAAGGATGAAGGGGAACAGGAACAGGAGCTGGACTAGGTGTGGTAGAAATATTCTCATGTATTCTGGTGATACTGGGCAGGAATTTAAATTTGTTTCTCTGCCAATGCAGGTTAACTCCATATGCCATTTTCAGTCATAAGGGCATCTGAAAACTGTCAAAGCTCATGCTGCAGAGGGATATGTATGTCAAGGTAATTTTTAATGGATTTTGTGTTGAACAGTAGCAGAAGTCCTACTCTCTCCAGTTTGTGTCTGCTCACTGAGAGTCAGTGGTTCATGTGTCCCTCAGTTCCCTCAGCTGTAAAAACTGAATAAAGCAGCATTGACATACATCATCACTTGAAAATGGATGTGTTTTTCTGTTGCCCTGACTTCCAGAGCTTAAAGCAGTGACAGGTTTGTTGCTGACCTGCAAAAAACTTTGTGATAGACTAAGAAGAAAGATATTTGTAGCTGTATGCAGTACTGTATAAATTCCAGGTAGGTCACCTCAAATTTCAAAAGTAATCGAGCAACAATTTTTCATAGCTTTGCCTATCATTTGGACAGCATTGTTTAAGATGTTACACCTTATCCAAAAAACCTCCCAGAGAGTCAATTCACCTATATAGTATCCAGTTAGTTTGCTATAGAAATCAACAATATACTGGTAAGTGTCAGAGATTTTATTTCTTCTTCAGTCTAAACAAGTTTGAGGATGCTGTTAATTTTATTTTTTTTTTAATTAAAGTGAAACAGGCTAAGGTATTCTACTAGTACAGAATCACTGTCTCATTAAGTGCTTTTTTTAAGCTTTAGTGTTAAATAAAATGTCCATGTTATTATATTTGGCATATTTGATAAAAAATGAATCTAATTTGGCATATTTGATAAAGGAAACTGAATCTAATTGTGCTTATATATTTTTGCTACCATCAGGGATCCCATTACTTTTCTTCAAGGCAAACATCTCTCTGTCTAGCTCTTACAAAATGTGCTGGAGCACCAAGTAGATGTTGTCTGCTTTGAGTTTCTCTATGATTTTCTGATAAAATATTGTCATCTACTCTTTCAAAAACGTGAAGTCAGAGATGGCGAGAGCAACTGTTGCAGGGAACAAAGGCAGAAAAAAAGCTGATAGTTTTGGTAGGGAGCATTTAGACCTAAATGGAAAAAGGAAAATAAGTAGCCTGCATGAGATTTTCCTTGCAAGAAATGTGATGCCAAGTGTTGCATTTTATCTAAAAGTCATGAAGTAATGTCACAAACAGAACTGTTTATTTTACAGCAAATCTTTACGTTATTGAAAAACTAATAAAAAATTAATAAAACTAATAAAACTAATTAAAAAAAATCTTAAAGTCATCTTGGCATATTTTGTAGCACGCTAATAAGTTTTTTGTTTGTCTGCTTTGTTAGATATGGATATAAAAGCGTGCATGCACTGGCTTAAATTGCTCTCTGGCCTGGTTGTTCTGGCTTTTTTGGTTGTTTGTTTGTTTTCTTTATTTTTTATTTTATTTCAATTTGGCAATGTTATAAAGACTTTCGATTATTTTAAAAATTTGCCTTGAAATTTTGGTACACAACTGTTGAATATTTGGATTCATATCATGCTTCAGTTTTTAGGGTATCTAGATATAACAGAAATTCTGTTAGGCTGAAAAAAAGTGAAATCCCCCTTAACCCTTTGATTGTTGCTTTTTCACAAAGAGAATCCTCTACTTTACTGGCCTCTGACCTTGGGATGCCTCTTTGGGAATCTTCTGCCCTTTCCAGGCTGATTTTGTTACAGTCCCTATAAATTTATTGCCTGGAACGTTTTGTCTCTCTGCTCAGTGAGATCTTTGTGTTGAGTGAGGAGGATTTTGGCTGCTCCTTCCAGTCTGCTTCTCTTGTCTGAGCAACTTCACAGATGATGTAGCATCACCCTGATGCTATTCTGTGTCCTTTGCTTTGGGCCTGAAGAGAATGTGCTCAGAAACTTGGATGTCAGCTGTCCTTTGGAATTGCTGCAGCGACTCTCTGCCAGTTTGGGTCTCATTTGGGATACAAACCCAGTGTTTGGGGGTTTCTTTTACCCATCTCTGAAGGTATTGGATTTATTTCTGATTCAAAAAGCAGGGACATTACTAAAAGCAATCTCTTTCAATCTCTTTCTGGTCACTTCCAGAGCAGCTAATCCTTGCACAGACCTGAGATAGTCAATGCTCACTCACTGGTGACAGGTTAGGGTGTTCAAGAAATTTAGGATTTGTCCTTTCCCAAGAAAAAACTCCTCTCCATGCTTGGCTTGATGGAAAATGAAGGTTGTTAATCTGGCAGTTGGTGAAGAATCAAACAGGGGAAATGACTTTTTTTTGAATTGCTGCATGCTGAATCATTTGTCTTGGTGTTCCTTCTCCCCAGTGCACCCTGATATCCCAGGAAGCAAGGAGCATGGATCATGGATAAATGCTGTGAGTGGGCTTTCTGCCAGAGTGTTAGTGTGGGTTTATGGATCATTCATCACTCCAGGAAGCCTTCCATGATTTTTGCCTATTAAATAGTAGGGCTCGATTCATGGTTACTCTGCATTTCTTTTATGCTGTTTGCCACAGAGAACAAGCTCTAAGGCTGCCTAAATTGAACACCAAAGCTGAGGAGAAACGAACAGATTGGCATTTAGGGCAAGAATTGTCAGTTCAGCCAGTGAAAAGCACTCTAGTCAAGTCCTAATTTTGGGAAACTTATCCAGCAAAATAGATAGCAGTGATTATTAGCCATTTTCTGGAAACTCTTGTGCATGATATTGTCTGTAAAGGGAGAAATTTTCCTGTGATATTTTTGTTCAAGGAAAACATTTACTCTGCTGACATGGCTGTACTGGTGTAACACTGCTATTATGGGTAGCTGATGCATGCTGTATTTAAAAAGGAGATTTTCCAAGGCAAATCACATCTATCTTAACAATCACCAGTTTATCTCATTGAGAAGGTCCTAAGCAATATTACTTACAGAAGTTGAATGGCTTGCTGAAATCCTGAAGCAGACCAGTAGCAAAGTAAGAATAATATTTGACAAGCTTCAGTGTAGATTTATGGTTTGAGGTCTCCTGTGCAAGGTTTTGTTGTTGCAGTTATGCTGATGTAATTCATATGGGGCACATGTTTTAGTATAGATTGTGGTTTAGTGAGGCCCTACTGCAAGAGGATCTTTGCTTGCTAAGGTTTCTATTCCTAATGCATCAGTTCTACCATGCTTCCCCAGTTCCAGTCATGGAACAGCAAGTCCTGAAATGTTTGTGACAGGGAATGTCAGGAGCTGGCTCTTACTTTTGACTATGAAGTGAGTTGCACATATTCTTGTCAAATATAAAGTCTTGCTATTAAAATGGTCACTGCAGCGGGGTGTATGCACAAACCAAACCAGAAATGTTTCTGTGAACTTAGGGTTTTTTCAGTCCTCTTCTGCTGCAGGGGTTGGGCTCTGCACAGTAATTCAGTAACTATCCTTCAGTTCTGCTCCATGGCTCACTGTACATCAAAATTTTCTGTCAGCTGTAGCTATGGGAATTACCATGGTTCCTTGAAATCCTTTTAGAGATAAGACAGTTATCCCATGAAGCCTTTACTGAAATCAAGTTTATTTATATATTTTCTATTTTTTCATTCAAGAGTGTTTTTTTTTTTTTTTTTTTTTTTGTAAGACATGGGAGACAGTTTCCATTGTCCATCGGTTTTATGGCCTTCTGACAAATCACTGACCTAAAATCACGGCCTGATTTCATGCCTCATTATGTATTTGGAGAGAAAATGGTCCATTTGTCTGCAATTGATAGCCCTGTTAGCAGATACCAGCAACTACTGTGAATAGTCCCAGTCTGAACATAGCAATTTCTGACTTGCAGAGACTAATGTAAACCCATTGCATATTGTATTGGGCTGTGCTTTTTAAAAGTGTTCAAACAATCAGACTTGGGATGCTTTTCTCTCTGTCTGTTGTTTTTTTTTTTTTGAAAGATAAACAGGGAAAGACAAATGATGGAAGGAAATTCAAGCATCTCCCATCCTCCCATAAAAACCACAGTAAAACATGTTCAGCCTAAGCTCACTTCTTGGATGTACTTTGGAGTTTTAAAGCCAAACCAAGGCTAGTGCTTATTATGCTTGAACTAAGCAATGTATGAGTCAGTCTATACTTTATCTAGTGTTTTACAGTGTATTAGAAGTTGCAGCAACAGTTTTCTTTACAGATTTTATTGAATCGAAGTAACATAAGATGACATCACAGCTTCCAGAGGAAACTTTCCAGAGGAAAGTTAATTCTAGCAGGTGTGCAGACAAAGGAAAGGGTAACTAATCCTAAAGGTGACCTAGAAAAAGTTTCTTAGTTTCGACAGGAATTATAAGCTTTGGTTTTTCAAATTAAAATTTTTCATCTTATGCTTTTATGGTAAGCTAAAGAACAGGAAAGGTAATAAATAACACACAATTAAAATTTCTTTGTGGAGGCAGTGACATTGTGTACTTCATTGAGACTTCTTGTTTCTCTGGGTTTTAGTGTCATTCCAGTGCCAACATGCTAGCTGAGGGGAAGGGGAATGTCCTGTGTGTCCCCTAAGTGTTTCTCCACGTGCCCACAAAGTGTTGAGGGAAGGCTCCAGGTGTGTGCCACACCTTGAGTGCTGTGTCCAGTTTTGGGCCCCTCAGCTCAGGATGGACATTGAGATGCTTGAACATGTCCAGAGCAGGCAACAAGGCTGGTGAGGGGCTTGGAACACAAACCCTGTGAGGAATGACTGAGGGAGCTGGGGGTGTTCAGCCTGGAGAAAAGGAGACTCAGAGGTGACCTTATCACTCTCTACAACTTCCTGAAGGGTGGTTGCAGTCAGTTGGGGGTTGGTCTCTTTCTCCAGGCAACAACTGACAGAAGGAGAGGACACAGTCTGAAGCTGCACCAAGGGAAATACAGGTTGGATATTAGGAAAAGGCTTTTCACAGAAAGAGTGATAAAGATTGGAATGGTCTGTCTGGGGAGGTGTGGAGTCACCATCCCTGGATGTGTTTAAGAAAAGACTGGATGTGGCACTGGGTGCCATGGTCTAGTTGAGGTGTTAGAGCATGGGTTGGACTTGATGATCTTGAAGGTCTCTTCCAACCTAAAATTCTGTGATTCTGTGATTCTGTGATTCTGTGATTCTGTGATTCTGTGATTCTGTGATTCTGTGTATCCAACCCCAGGTTCCCAGGATCAGCTGGACCCTGCTCCAGGCTGCAGTGCAGGCTCAGCAGTGAGCTGCTTTGAGATTCCAGGGTCTTTTTCATCCTGTATCTGAACACCTTCTAGAATATCTTCAAATAGCTTGTTGAGGCAGCTCATACCATCAGCTGGGTTTAGTCATTAATGTTACAACATTCTTGTCTTTCCACTGTCAACTTCAAATGTTCAAGTTTTTCCCTTGCTAAGTTGAGTACCAGCTTCACAATAATGACCTGCTACCATTTCAGCTGTAATGGTTTTCTCATCTCTGTCTCTGAGGCAGTTGCAGCTGGTTTGATTCTGACAAAATTTCCCCAATAATATTTCTGATTTAAGTAATCCTTGTCCTCTAAGAAATTTTGGTTCCTATCATATGTCAACATTCTGTTTCTTGTGTCAGTAATGTGACTTTGCCATGATCTATAACCACTGTGACTGTGGAAAAATAAATTATTGACCACTTAAATAAATTTTTGTTTGGAATGTCCATGGTTTTCCTGAACTTCATAGTTAGCAATTTTTTAGGATTTTTTTTGTTTCTATTCCTTACTTTGGATCAGCTCAGTGTAATTCTCAGATAATTGAATTGCTCTGTACATCCTTGTCAGTACCAATTTTTCATTGTCAGGGCACTGTGTTGATTCTCTGTTTATCTAGGACAATCAGTGTTGCTGTGTGGCTGAGAATAGAATATATTTTTATTTCTTTTAGTTAGTAGCAAGACACTTAACCTCTTTTTTTCACAGTTGAGACTTTTAAAAAATTCATTGAGATGTTTTTGTAGTTTCTGAGCCATCCAGCCTCTTCCAAATCTGGTTATGTTAGGACACATCACATGCTTTTGCATAGCTGATAAAAATGTGTTCAGTGGTGACTGAAATCCTACAGAAATCATGGTTTCAAAATGTCGTGGGGTTAATTTTGATTTTGAAATTTTCTTCAAGCCATTCTGAAGTGCAAAGAACACTTCTGTTTTGGGAGTGATACCATTTTATCGAGACTCCAGATTCTCATTCTTCAGCAGGAATGAAAAGATTCCCATTATCTTCTTGTCCAGCTGGTATCTAGTCATCTGGACATAATTTCAGGTTTCCAGTTGTAAGACAGTTGCTAATTGCTTTGAACACATCTCCTTGTACTTTTTCAGTTTTTATTTTCAAAGGAGAAACTGCTTTTTTTCTCTTACAATTTTAGTATTTTAATTTTAGTTTTAAAATATTCATAATTGTGTAGTGACACTTATCTTCCAGCTATTTGAAATTCATATAATCCTTTCAGAACATGTTTTGTTTTGTTTTTATGACTTTATTGCCTTCCAGCTGTAGGAGACAAACATTTTGGGCCACTTTTTATACTGAATTCATGTTATTTTAAATGCGTAAGCATGCCATTGGAACAGTTCCTTAATTATTCACTTTAATAGACTGTGACCAAAATGTCATTTTCCTTTTGTGCAATTTCCTTTTCTTTTCTGTGATCTCAGTGTTTATGGTGGTTTTTATTGCTTTTTTCCCCCTTTATTTTGAAGCCTATGCATATTACATTCATCCATCCTCTTTGCAGTACGACACTATAATGAGTGGAAGAATTTTAAAAGTCTCCATGACTCTTGATGATAAACATTCATTCACTAACTATCTATGGATTTCAGAGTATTGGGAAGTCCTTGGAGAAGTTAGTTTCTCAAAATACACTAGATTTGTGTAAGTGTCCAAATATCCTGTTTTGGCAGCCAGGAGCCAAATTTATGGTCTACAACTTGCATTTGTCAAGTGCTGCCTAAAAAAAAAAAAAAAAAATTACAGCAAACCAAAGATTTGAATTCTTCTATTGTTGCATGCAAATGGGTGTTAGGAAACCTTTCCAGAAAATGGCTCAGCAAATATATTCTGAGTGACGTAGGTGAGAAAATGAGTAGCCTCAAAGGGCTACTTCATATTGTTAATGTGTTATAGCCTCTTAGAAGTTCTCAGCTGGAATCATGACAATTTTGTTAATGCATTGATCTGACTGGAGAGATGTCTTAAATCTGGATTTTTTACCTGGATCTTCTCAAAACACAGAGACACTTGAAAGATCCCTTTGTGCAGGCTCATCCTAAGATTAGTGGCTTCTCAAGTAAGGGACGTGCAAAAGAACTTCCAGAGTTTTCAGTCTCAGGAGAAATGTCCTCATAAATTAATGTTTTGTCTATTTATCAGGCTTCTCAGATTGCAAGTGTTTTTTTCTTTCACTCTCTGGAGTGGTACAACACAGTGAAGTACACAGAAGCATCTGCTTTGTTCTGGGTTTGTTCCCATGAGGTAACTTGTGCTCTGCACAGTGGTACATTCTTCTGCTGAAGGAAGGGGAAAGCAAATTTTGTCAAGTGAAATATGGTCACTGTGTACTGTGCTTGCATCAGGGTGAGTGCTCTGGAGTTAGGTCAGACTTGTATTCAATGGTTTGTGTTTAGAGTGGGTTTTGTGCCTTAGCACTGGTAGTTTTTTATTTGCTTGTCTGCTTGTTTTGCAACAATGGGAGGCATCAGAAAACAGTGGCGAACGTATAAAAAAGCAGAATAACGATTTTGTGCTTGGGAATGGATTATTTATGATCCTTAGTGGGATGGGTATTAATTGTCTTTGCTCTCCAGATAGTACCATGACTAACAGAGAAGAGGCAATGTGCTCTGTTACAGTCATTTGCATGGAAAAAAACTGTATAACCATCCAATCCTTTTCAGTCTCTGGTCTCCCCAAGCACCAAATGATGCCTGAATTATCATTTTTCAAGCAGTAGCACAAGCAGGCTGATGCCTGTACAGTGCAACCCGGTGGGAAACGTTCTCCAGCTTTGCAAAATGTTTAGCTCTGAGAAGCTAAAGCAGATGTTAGTGCAGAAAAAATTTATGCCAGAACTTAGTAGGGTGAACAGAAGGGGAAAAGGTGCCAGAGGAAAAAAAAATGAGAGACTAGGCTGGACTGGGAATGGAATAAATGGAGAACCATTGAGGACTGACTGAGAACCTAACTTAGAGACGAACTGAGAGTGCAAGTTAGTAAGACTCAAGGACTGGGAAAGAAAGGATTGAAGGAGAAAGATTAAAAGAATGAAAAAGGCAGAAGCAAAAGAAATTGAAGTAATGGAGGAGTCCAAAGCTCTGAAGTTACTGCAATTTTTCCCCCTCCAGGTAATTTCACTTGATAAAATTATAATGTGTGAGAAAATCTGGCTTTGGTCCTTCTGGCAGCCTAGGTACACTTATTTCTCAAAATAGGGAAAATGGCAGGAAGCTAATGTGTTTTAACTAAAGGAATCAAGTATGAGAAAATCCTGTACTATGGTTTCTTTCTCTTCAGTTTACAAAGGAGGAGTTATTTGTCAAGAATACAGAAAACTCTCCTGGTCACCAACTTTGTACTTTTTTTCCTGTGTTTTTGCTCAATTTTATGAACATTGGGAGCTCAGAATATGGACACATAAGAGTTAAAAATATTAGGTAAGACCAGTGGTAGTACCAAACTCTGTAAATACTAATGTAATATGTGTTATTTTGTTTAAACAACTACTCTGAGAAAAAAAAAATGTGGCTAGTGGAAAACAGTTTGGAGATAACTTGCTTGTAGAGATTGTGTTAAGAATAAGCTTACCAGGTTTTTTTTGCCTCACATACTGAAGCAAACAAAGTTTAAAATTATATGTAACAGTAATGCATGCCCAGAGCTGGAGCAGGGGGCATAAATTACACTGTCATTGTATTAGCAAAAACAGAGCCTGAGGCTGTGGCTTTTATTGAGCTTTTCACAGAACTGAATGGAATTTGCAAGTAAAATTATGAAACACCTTATTCGTATTAAAATCTTCCACAATCATAAGCTAAGAAATTATATTTCAAGAGTCTGTTCACTCTTTTCCCAAAAGATAGCATTTTGGTTATGAAGAAATTAGGATGTGAAGACTCAAGAATAAGGTATGTGCTACTAAAACGTGGTAATTCCAACAGAGGAGAAATTTCTGACTGTTCATTGTACTAACTGCCTCCATCTCGAATGGTTTCCAAATGTTCACATCATGCTTTTAGGTAAGGCTCACTTCAGGGATGTATTTACCCTTGAGTGGAAAGCAGAGGCTCTTTGTTGCAGTGGGAAGCAATTGACAGCAGTTGTACAGGAGAATAATTTCTGTGGGCATCTTCGATTGCAGGTGTATTTATTAACACTGAGTTATGGTTCAATATGCCAAGCTTTTCTTTATCCCTCACTCTTCTGGTCTTCAGGAGTGTCACTAAGGTTCACAAAGGGAAAGGGCCAAGAACACAAGAGAAGTCTATAAAAGCACTATAAAAGACCCATCCCAGGGATGGAAGTGATGGAAGCGCTGACTTCATCCTTTGTTTGTCGGCTGACTTCATCCTTAAAGGAACAAATTAGGGGTGCCAGCAATCACATACTCATGTTCCATCACTGTGAGGCATTGCTTTGTGGTCTCCCAGAGCAGCATGCTTGGTCTTGACTAGAAGTTGGCAAATAATCACAATTTCCTCTTTGCTGTGGACGTTTGACACATTTTTTTTTCCATTCAGCTCTCGTCAGTGGTACTCTAAGATTTCCATGTGCTGTCACATTGCAAAACCAAAGCATGAGTGGTTATTACAAAGCAGCTTCTGATTTGAAGCTGAATGTTTAATTTTAAATGAGGTGATGATGGATTTTAAACTGAGCATGTTTAAAGTCTGAAAAAAAGTATTCGGTGTCATCAGACAATTCTGACATTGCACTTTAGATATACAGATAAATTATAGGGGACTACCACAGTCTTTCTGTAAAGAGTAAAGTAAAATGAGAAAGAGAAATCATGGAGTTGAATGGGGGCAAAAAAGGAAGGATCAGATTAAAATTTGTGTCTACCAGTACTACTCCCTGGTGAGGAGTATACTGATGCTATATTTAGATTTAGCTTGTCTTTTTCACAAACTTTTACTTCTTTCTTACCATTTACCCCTTAATATCCTTCTCAGTGGTTTTTAATCCAGCAAATATCTTCTGAACAGCAAGTTCATTTTGTACCTTGCAGTTCACGGAAATTCTGCAATCTCTTTGTTAAGATTCCCTCACCTCTGTTCAGTTCAGAAAGTCTTTACAGCTCTTGCTTTTTCACACTATTGTCTCCAATGTTTTTTTTTTTACCATCAGTACTCTTTGGATACTCAGAAAGAGACACACTCTAGAAGATCCTGAAATGAGATCAGCCTGCAATGAAGTTACTGGGATCTTCTGCAACAGGTAAGCAGTGTAGATGCACTAGTGAATGCTCCAGTTACACAGATTTTCCTAAAACATTGCTTGTACAAGCCAATCTGCTGCCCAGAGAAGCACAAAACCAAAAGCATTCCCATTAGAGTAGCAGGCTGTTAATAAACTGAGTTTCTTTTTTAAAAGATAAGTGGAAAGTCTTCCTCAGCTAAGTTGTGACCCAGAGTCTGTTGAAATCAGCAAGTGGCTCTGGGTTAGCCCTGGCCTGCAGAGTTCCACTGGAACTAACAGTGAGGCAGAAACTGCCATGGGTATTTGTTTTAACAGGACCTCCCATCACTTCATCTCCAGGAAAGAGATAGAATACATTAGTTAGTTCTTCTAGTGCTTTTTAAATTTTATTTTTATTATTATTATTATTATTATTTTTAATTGGGAGATGAGAGACATTCCTGGGACTGGCAGTTTTATGTTGATTCCATGACTCTGTGTACCACTGAACAGGACAATGACTAAACAAGTGACAACTTTGATGCAAATCTATTTTATCTGGAAGCCGTGCCCATGGAGTTTAAGACCTGGAATAGTTCTGGCTGCCTAGATTATCTTGCTCAGCCTCTGAGATGTTGCACTTCATTGATCTTTCTCCTGCTCTACAATTCTG
The DNA here is from genome assembly GCA_016584745.2 of Phylloscopus trochilus trochilus. Taxonomy (NCBI): domain Eukaryota; kingdom Metazoa; phylum Chordata; class Aves; order Passeriformes; family Phylloscopidae; genus Phylloscopus; species Phylloscopus trochilus. The sequence goes on from WQNJ02000001.1 coordinate 2,576,228, forward strand.
TCTCATCTTCTGCCTGCATCCTTCAAGACTGCTTTCCTGCCAGACCCTCTGAGAAGACACTGTCCTAATCTTGATCTTCTGCTGCCTTATCTGAAATAGGCCCCTGGAATTTCATAATGCCATGTTTTTACTGAAGAGGTAGTATGCATCAGCTGCACTGGGAATAATTGATGAGAAATTTATCTGACTCTCAGGAGAGCACCAAATTATGTGGCACTTTTTTTTTTTTTTTTTTCCTAACCAGATATGGTTTTTAATTGCACAGAGAGGATGGGTCCCCATTTTGGTCCTATGCTAATCTTCACTGTATTTAAATGATACCCTTTTGGGGCTGGTCAGCTTGTGTGGAAAGCATTTCTTCAGCTAGAGGATTGTATTTGGTAGGAGCTGAATAAGCAGCAGTGGTTAGGATGTAATGGAATTCATTCTGCAGTGACAGTGAGCCTAGAGTTTGGAGTATCCTCTACATTGCTCACTTCAAGTTTGTTTCTCTATAAAATGTGAATGAGTACTCTGTATTTTCTAAAAGGCAAAAAAATATTGGTTTTAATGTTCTTCACTTTTATTGCCTGTGTATATTTTCTCATGTTGGAAATGTCAGTTTTCTGTGTGCTGGCTGTTTACAGAGGGGTTGGTGAGGGCTGAATCCTCCCAGACATGAGCAGGCAAGTGTATTCCTCACCTGGGAATTTAATGTGCAATGCCATCTTGTGGAGCTGTGTCATATTCATCTAGAGGAAAAGAAGTAACAAATTCTGTAGGTTTGGCTGGTGCTTTTCTTCAGCCTCAGAGGGAGACCTGCATATTTATCTTTAATAAACCACAGAGCTCTAAAGCTTTATCAGGAAGAGTAAATAATTCATGGCTTCAGAGTAACACAAAAGTACTTACAGGCAGGTTGTGAGGGAGACAATTTAACATTCTTGATCAACATGTTAAGTATCCCTTTTCATCCAACACAATATTCTCCTCATTGACATCATAGGAAAGGAGAATTTTAAGGGAAGATATGAAAGAGAACCAGGAACTGCCTTTCTGGATGTGTCAGCTCTTGACTTGACAGAAAGTATAGAGGTGCCTGTCTAAAAGATTAACAAGAAGATGATGGGAGCTGTCACTATAGCTTGATTGTAGGCCTCTAAATAGTTGATGAGAGGTGATGGGTAGGAAGGATCAGTCATAATGAGCTTTAAATGTGATGGCAAATACCTTATGGTTCATGCAGTAGAGAAGGGATGGCCAGCAGAAGGTTGCAAAGATCTATTTGGATTGGCAAGCAAGGCTGATGATTTGTGCAGCAACATTCTTCATAAATCCATTATCTGTAAAAAAAGTGCAAAAGATTTTACTTTTCTATTTTTTTTTTACGACTTGATGTTAACATAATCTCTGACAAATGAATATTCTTTATCTTCACTTTTTCCTTCTGTCAGATGTGTCACTGCAGCACGTCACGTGGGGCATGGCACGTGGTTCATTTTGCAGCTAAAGCATGCACAGTGAGACACATCACATAGGTGCTTGAAGAACTGGGAGCTGCAGAATATCTGAAACAAGAATGCTTCATTCATCCTTGACTTTCTGCTGCTTTCTTAGCAAACCACAACTGTATCCCTTGCTCAGGTGAGAGTGGGTGAGTAGGTAACTATTGCTTCTGGGAGTCTGAAATGCCCTCTTGGCAGAGATGCTATGGTGTGCCTGGGGTGCCTGGCATGTCTGTTGGTTGGTGTATGCTGTTTGACCATTATTTGATGCTTAGAAAAGAGGAGAATCAACTTCTCTGTTTATTTTTGATTTGTTGGTTTGAGGTTTTTTTTTCCCTTTTTTTTTTTCCCTCACACTACATGTGCTTCAGCTCTGCTCTGCTAGTTTTAGCATCTTTTAAAACACATTTGAGTAATTCAATGTTTCTTCCAACAGTTCAAGGAAAGTGAATTTCAGGTTTATATGTGGGAATTATCATACTTGGGAAACTTCATATTTATACCTGTGCTTGGTGGTATCCCAAATAGTCTTTGTAGTTGACGTTCTTCAGCTGAAAAAGGATGATGCTGTTTGGTTCATGTGGCTCATCATAACTGCTAAGGCTGGTAGGATTTCAAATATTGAGTTTTTACCACTTTCTTTGGAAATATTCTGAAATAGTCTGGGGGTGAAATCGCCAGATCAATCAGTTTATCTTGCTTTCTAGAATTCTGTGAGCTGAGAAAGAGGTTATATTAATTTATGAATATCCTAGGGGTTTTTTTTGTACTGTTCCAGACACTACTGTAAGCTTATTTTCTGAATGCTGTATCTGTAAGTATTGATCCAAAGAGTAATAATACTTCCAGATAAGGTCTATGGGAATTAAAAGGAAAACTCCCTCTGCTCCAAATTCACATGAAATTTCAGTCTTTCTGTATCTTTGACAGGGTAAAAAAGATCCATGGTAGATTCCTAAGGTAAGATGCCTATCTACTGAAATAAAAGGAAATTAACTCTAGGGTACATTTTACAGTCAAGGAGTACTTCTGTATCACATGAAAGGAGAATCTTGGCATCCTCAATTAAAGAGTAGCTGGCTCCATTTCATCTCTTCTCCATTTCCTGGAAGGGACATAGCCCAGAGGTGTTCTTAAATTACCTTGGTGTTGAATACATACTTAAAAAGATGATGGGAAGCCACTCAGAAGTGAGTTTTGAACTTTGGTGTGAATAAGTGGTTTAGGTCACTTGAAGGAATCACTCTCAAAGATGTTGGCAAAAAGAGATTTAATATAAACATGAAGGAGCAACACTTAACAAAGTTCAGTGCAAGGCTCACTCCATTAGTTACTGCAGAGATGAGGCACACAAAGGGAACCAATTTAGAGTGATTTACATGCAGACTGCAGGCACAAAAGGGTGCAAGAGGGTAAGAGAGACCCTCTCACTGAGTTACCAGGTTGACAGTGGAGCCCTTCCTTTCCAATCTGATGGTGCCTTGGTGAGGCTGAGTCCAAACTCGGCTCCACAATTGACCAACAACTTATTTCTAAAGGATTTAGCAGCAGTTAATCATTGACTAAATTAATATTTGCAAGACAATTCAGTAGGATTTATAGGAGCTCAAGAGTAACTTTAACCGTGGATCTGAGAAGGCAACATTTACTCTACACTCGTTATGCACACACAGACACAAAGGACTATGTACAAAGGTGTACCTGTTAAATTCCCCCAGAGTTCAGTGAAATGTGGTTGCTTTTGCCTCTCTGGGCAAAGGGTTCAGCCTCGAGGAGGGGGCTGTCAGCCAAAGCCCTGTTGTTTTGTGTTGATGGTCCTCTGAGTATCCCAAATTTGACAGATAAATTCTGGTAAATTCTTGGAGGCTTCCCCTTCACAGGGGTGCTCCACGAAAGCTCAAAGGGCCTCACAGAATTGCTGCTTATGGTTTGCAAGTTGTTTGGCTTTAGTCACGTGCCAGTTCCCATCCTGGCCATAATCTGAGGTGGCAATTACTGGATTTTTTCCTCAGAAGTCCTCTGACATTAATATTGTTTCACTCTGGGTGTGATTCAGGCAAATAATGCTTCAAGGCTTCAAGGCCTTGTTCTGTTAGACAGCAGAAGTTCCTGAGGTAATAGAACTTTCTGGGAACAGACTGATAAGCTCAAGGGAGCTGAATTTCCCAGAAACCATTGATAAATACAAAGGACCCAATAACTGATTGCAAATTAGATAAATCTTTATTAAAGGGAGAAGTTAAAGCAAGCAGCGCGCTGGGAAAACCGGAGAGCACAAGTCTCAACTCACACTCCATGCACAGCTTTGGGAGTTTTCCTTGTAGTTTCTCATTTTTATAACTTTTTAATTTACACACACCCCTTGGTCCCTCCCCGTCCATGTTTTTCCACATTTGGTCAGAGTTGAGTCTTCCAGTTCTGGGAATCTGGGGTCTTCTGCCCTCTCACTGTGGTCGGTGGATGAAGTCTCTCCTCTTCCTCGCAGCACGTCCTTGGGGACTTTCCACTGTGGTCACCATGCTTTCACCAAATCTCCTGTTTTCTCTCTTTCTTCACGTCTTATGATACAAAGTTACATTGCATTATCCTGCACCAAGGCCAGGCTCTTTCTAATTTCTTTACTTCTGCAGTTTCCTGCAACTGGCAATTATTGCTTAATAGCTTCTACATATTTACAGTTCCTGCAGTTTGCTGAACAGCCCCTACATATTTATAATTAGTAACTATAACATTGACCACAAATTTTCCTAATTCATTCATTTCATTTATAGCACCATTAATCAAGGCTGAGGCCTAACAAGAATTCCTGAGATTGTTGAGTGGCCTGAAGAAAGGTGAAGGCGTGGGGGATGCACCACCAGAAACCTACACCTAAGACCCTTGGTTTGCTTTATTAATTCTTTGTCACTCTTAATGCTACACAGGCAGATGAGAATGGGTTCTTATGTTGAAAAGCCTCTTTGTGATTTAGAGTTTGTTTTGTTGTTTTGTTTTGTTTTTTAATAAAAGAATTATGCATTTAGGAAGGACTGTTCAAGTGCAGGAAGTTTTACAAGTTAGGTGGAATTTCAGAGCTGAATTCAGGTGACTGTAACTGGGGCTGTGGCTTATTCTGCTGTGATTAGCGGGGACACATTTGTTTACTAAAGGCTAGATGAGATTTAGGAAACCTGACTTGTGGAGATTTTAATTTAGATAACTAAAGCTGAGTTTCTGAAAGTATTGCTCACAATGAATTGCATGTAATTTGTTTTGGAAACTCAAGTGTTCTCCATGAAAATCTGTCTGGCCTTGGTTTCCCAATGACTTTTACCTAAGTGCAGGTAGCACATAAAGGACACATTCTCATTCAGGCAAAGAAAAACATTATTGGAGATCAAAACATTGAGCTCAATAAAAGCTAAAAGCTGACTGAGCTGAAGATGTGAAAGGGGAAATAGTCTTTTGTTCTACAATGAAATGAGTGTCATTACTCACGTGTTCAATTATGAGTTCACAATATCCAATTTAATTCTATTTTTTGTGATTTTTGATCAAACAGTAGTAAAATGCAGTCAGTTTTGTGCTCAGCAGAAGTGGAAAACCAGCTAAAGCAAAATTTTAAAATAGCAGTGATAGCCTTTTACAGACTTTACTGTACCTTTTTCCGAGTGGGAGGGACCTACTCCCAGAACAAAGAATTTTCCAAAGAGAACCAGAGTTGTGAGTGGTCCAGAAGATATTTCTGCCATCTTCTTCACTGCAGACTAGGAGCATTTCATAACTATGTGGTGTAGCTGTTGGCATATGTCCTTCAGCTTAGGACTTTTGAAAAGGACACATGCTGTTGTGCAATTAGCTCCAAGGTGTTTTCAAAAACATCCACTTACCATCTTAAGCAGAAGATGACTGATGATGGCTCCTGGTACTGAATGTCACTGCCATTTATCAATTACTGAAAACTTGAATTTCAAGCTTTATGTGACATTATGTGTTCCCAAAAGTGAGAATGTGTACAATTAATATTAGTGCAAAACTACTAGATAACCGGATATATGCATATAGGTATATTTCATCTGCAAACTTGAAAAGTGCTGTGCACTCAATTTGGAAAAGCAGGCATGGTTTAGGTGCATACTGAGTGAAAAGGATGAAACAGAATCAAAAACTGATCAGAACTGCTCTTCAGAAGATGTGAAGCAGATGGGAGTTGCTAACAATGTCATGGTCAAAAAGTGCAAGAATGCTTCTCTTTCTGCTAGTCAGTAGTCAGAAAATGTGATAAGGAAAGGAAAAACGAAAGCACTTGTTTTATTAAACTTATAAATAGAGATTTAAAATACACTATTAAGTTTGGTGGTTCTGTTTTTGTTGGTGTTGTTGTTTTTGATCAGAAGTTTTAAAGAGAGTTACCCAGCCTGAAATCCTGAGCATTCGTTAAGGGAGTGAAAGGACAGTGAGATTTCCTGACTGCTGTAGTATAGCAATATTACCAATTTCATAATGTTTCAAATTGTGTTTTCATGTGGCTTTGCTGTAGTGAGAAGCTGGGAGGTCCTGAAGTCTCTGTTATGGATTGCCATATCCTCAGGCAGGTCACTTTTCCTATTTTGAAGGCACTGGGTTGTAAGTCAAAAGCAGAGTTGCTTGTTTCTTTCATGTGACATACTCATATAACATGAGTTATAAAGAGAAGATTCTTTTTTTGTGCTATCAGTATTACCTAGTCAGAGATGTGGCAAACAACCTGAAATAAGACGGCAGAAATTAAGGTATGAGAGTGACATTAAAGGGAAATTTTCTAATTTGAGATCTGACACAATTCGAGTCTTCAAAGTGTTTGTGAATATTTAATGGCTCAGATATCTACTGGAAGGATGTAGACTGAATTATTTAAGGGTATCACAAGCCCTTGAATATTTAGCCCCTGAAGCATTGGAAGTCATATTTAGGGGTTACTAATTATGATATAATGTTCTTTTTCAGATTTCCTCTTGTGCTATTTTTTTTTTTTTTTAATTTATTATTAAAGCAACATTGGTCTACACAGTGCAAGCAAAATTAAATGGCTATCCTAATCTTAAAATAAATATTGTGTTAAATAGGTGAAAATAAATATCTTTGAGTGGTTCTCATGAGTCTATAATACCACTCCAGACAAACATACTTTCCATTAATTACAGGGCTTGTTCTTAGAGGTGGTGTCTGGGGCTTGTGTTGGGGTGAACTGAATCTTTGTCAAAGCACTTCAGCTTCATTATCTCTATGAATTTCTTAGCTGGGTATTGGAATTTGACAAGGTAATTTCTACACTCTGCTTGGAGAAATGCTCAATAAAATGGCATCCCATGTGGTGTACTTGTTGAATAATAAATGCTGGCTAACCAGACTGTGCACAGACAGTGATTTGGTTAAGCTCTTGCATTGTCCCTGAACTAAGGATCACGGAGTAAAGTAGTTTTGAGTTCCAGACACAATAATCCAAGTATATGATACATCTAGATACTTGTAGATCAGGATCTACTTGTCTTAAGGCTAAATTGTGTAAACAAGGGCCGTGAGGTAAAGCTTGTGCATTAGCTCACCTTAGAATTCTCATCAAGATTAAGATATTTTTCCAAAAGGAGAAATCATATAGGAAAGAAATTTATTGGGTCGGATCCATGCTGGGCAGAGCTGTCTTGGGTACTTTTTAGAACTGGGAGCAGAGTTAATTTCAAGCTGTCTGTATTATTTCTCAATCACTGGGCTGGATGAAGTGCATACCCTAAGCTGTATTACCTTGCTGTTGGTGATTCTAAATGCCTCTTTGGGGCATAGACCTGATCCATAACCCGTTGCCTCACTCTGACATAAATTTTGGCAGTGTCTGAACCAAAATTTTTCTTTCTAACTTCTGAAGATTCTTCTTTGTTATGATATTGTTTTGGCTGGGATTTTCCACAGCACTCACAAAAGCATCAAGTCTTGCCAATATCATGTAATGAAAGAAGGAGATAAGGAAAGAGAAGATAATTTTTTAATAAAACTTTAAATGCAAACACACGAAGAAAGAGGAAAACTGGATTTGTTAAGTTGTTCAAAGGTTTGTCTACAAGCCACTGGACAATGCTAAATTAATTTATATGTCTCGAATATTGTCATTTTAAGAAGGACATACTTTAGGCCTTAGACTCATATCCTGACTGAATAATAGCATTATTTAAGGAATGCAACTACAGCTGAATGTAATCTAAACAGATTAGGTGCATAATTGGCTTTACTTTTTCACACAGAATAATGTTTATATATAATGGCAATAATTTATATATATATATATATATATATATATATATATATATATATATATATATTCTTTCACACAGAATAACATGGTGCAAGAAATATACCCGACCTCCCTCCCATTTTTTTTTCAGTGAATTAAGAGGTCTGATGGTTAGTGGCTGTGCAGCACAGGTAGTTAATTCTTTGCCTTCCCCGCCCACAGAGAATGCAACACTGACACTTGATTTCTTGAAAGTATGTCCTTTCCCTAACCCTGCTCCTGTCTCATTTGCTCTATTTCCCAGACTGTAGCCTTGTGAGCTGCTGTAATGTCTATCAGCATAAGTCATGCTGACAGACCAAGGCTCTGATAGCTAATGGTAATAACATAAATTGAAGAGAAACATGAGAGACCCAGAAAAATTTTAGAGATCCCATTGCCTGAGTGGAGGGGAGCCACTAATCTCAAGGCTGCCCCTTTCCAAATGAGTTCTTCAGATTAGCTGTTTAGCTGGGTTTTTTTCAGATATTTTTGGTGGTTTCAACTAAGTTGTGTTTTTTAAATGAAAATGAAATATGTGGCTAAATATCACACACTGACAAAACTACATGCCCTTGCTGAGCTGGGAGGGTGAAAGAGGAGCACAGCATGTGAACACCACACTGAACTGCCTCTCCCCTTGCCATTTAAATAGTCCCAGTTAAGTGCAGCCCCAAGCTGACATCTGCAAGCCAGAGTGCTGACATTCCTGTTTCCCACCATTTGTAATTACCTCTGTTTCAGGCTGAGGATTTGTGGACAGGTGGTAAGTTCTCACTCACCAGTTGGGTTAATACAGGGAGAGAACATTTTTATTTCTTGCTTAGGCTAAAAAATACGGTGAGCCCAGTTATAGGGAACATTTAAAAAACAAGTCCAAGCCTGTTTCATGCTAGGAGGAATGATTTATTTAGGCTGGGAATAAATAGCTGAGCACTGACAAGAGCGCCGTGATGCTAATTATGTTGATGCCTTATGAAGGGCTTCAAGGTGAGGGACGTGTGTTTCCTTGTCTGTCTGCAAAAGCAGGCTGTGCTTTCCCCAGAAAAAGGCGTGGGGATTAAGTGGTCATTTCCTTGGGAGGGCTCTGGCTGCTGCTGCTGCTGCTGCACTCCGTGTTCCCGTGCTGACATCTGGGGAGCTCCTGGCTGGCACAGACGCTCCGAAGATCAAGGGCAGACTGTCTGCCTAACCAATGACAGAGGGAATTAATTTGCCCACAGATGTGGCAGCACGGATGGATAACCTCCCTGCAGTTCCACCATCACTGCAGCGGGGCGTTGGAAAGGCTGAATTAATTAATTGCAGCACAGAGGGTCCTGCATCGAGTGGCCCTCTCAGAGGGCCTGCAAGGGACAGCCCCACACTGTGTATTGACTCTGTGCTGTGTGCCTTCACCAGGGGCTTATAAATTAAGGAAAAGAATAGAATAGAATAGAATAGAATAGAATAGAATAGAATAGAATAGAATAGAATAATATAAATAATAATATAATAATATATAATTTAATAAAATTAAAAATAATATATTAAAAATTTTAATATATTATTAATAATATAATATAATAATATAAATAATAATATAATAAAATATATAACATAACATAACATAACTATTATTTTGTATATAATTATATTATTATATGTATAATAATATTATATTATAATATGTTATTTTATATCATATATTATATTATATATATTCTATATATATATAATCTATTGTATTCTATTCTATTAATTATATTATATTAATAATATATTAAATATTTTATTATATATTATTATATTATTATTTATATAATTTTATTCTATTCTATGATAGAATAAAATTATATAAATAATATAATTACTATATTATATTATATTATATTATATTATATTATATTATATTATATTATATTATATTATATTATTTCTATTATATAGTTTTCCAGGATCACTTCTTTCAGGCTGATGCAAGAAAAGAGATAGTTTTGCTTTAATAGAAGTAAATAGTTCAGTCCATTTTCATTTTCTTTCACCGCTTCTAAACATTAGATTTTGCAGGCTGGTGGCTAAAGTCTAGCATATTCTAAGGTCTTTTTGAAGAACCTGACTTTAAAAATAGAATTTATATGTAGCTTTGGAAAAATTAGCTGTTGGCAGACCGGTTCTGTTCAAGTTGGAAAATATTTTATGTATTGGTTTCAATGGAAAATGTTAGTTAGGGCCATGGCAAGAGTTCTTCAAAATGTACTTCTGACTGTATTAGAAACATTTCTAAAAGCTTATCCACCAATTTACCTTTTAGAGTGCATGTCATACAGAGACTTTCACCTTTTGACAGAGTTCCCATTTATTCTTCTTGACAGATCTAGACAACAAGCACAAAAATGACCTCTTAAATATTTTTTTAAATAATAATAAGCAAATTTGGATGTCAGACAATACTGATATTCATGGCTCATGTGTACCTTCACCAAAACTTTGCCGAAACACTGATGTAAAAGTAAATTTAATGAAATTATTGGGCATTCAGTGGAAATTGAACTTTAAAAAGATAAAGTCTGTCTTACAAACTAGCAAGTGTAGGCTAAGACATCTTCAAGTCTGGCAAGCCTTCTTTAAGCATTTCTGCATTTCTGTTGCTGAAAGTACTGACAGTGGAATATTTGCCATCAGCCTGTAGTACAACAAGTAATTGTTGACATGATTTGGATTTTACTTGAGAATTAGGATACAGGAACCATTTGGTATTGTCTATTATCACATACAGGGATGTTTGTTTGTGTGAATAATCTCTTTTCTTATTATTTTTATCCTGATTAACATTGTTACTGTTCATTTTCTTATCTCATTACAGTTTCCAGCAAATTGTTCTTATCTCAGCCTGGGACCTTTGCCTTTTGTGCCTCCATTTAGGGCGAGGGGAGGGAGTGGCTCATGATGTGGAGAGTCTCAGTGAGGGCACTGAGTTGGGGAGCACCATTCCTAAACCTCCTGTGGTGGTTTAACCCCAGCCACAGCCCAGCCCACCCTGCTGCTCCTCACTCCCCCACCAGAGGGGCTGGTTGGGGAGAGAACAGGAAGGGTAAATGTGCAAAACTCATGGGGGCTGAGAAAGGACAGTTTAGTAGGGAATGCAAAAGCTCTGCACACAAGCAAAGCAGAAAAAGGAATTAATTCAATACTATCCAAGGTCAGGCAGGAGTTCAGCCTTCTCCAGAAGAGCAGGGCCCATCACAGGTAAGGTTTGAGAAGACAAACACCATCACTCCAAATGTTCCCCTTTTCCTCTTTCTTCCCCACTTTCTTTACTGACCATGACATCCCATGGTCTGGACTCTCCCTTTGGTCATTGGGGTCACTGTCCTGGCTGTGTCCCCTCCCACCCTCCCAGGCAGCCCCAGCTCCCTCACCAGTGCAGTTCACAAAAAGCAGAGAAGGCCTTGGCTCAGTGCAAGCCCTGCTCAGCAAGAACAAACCCATCTCTGTGTTATCAGCCCTGTGTTCAGCACAAACCCAAACACAGCCCCACACCAGCCCCTGCAGAGAAAATTAACTCTGCCCCAGCCCAAACCAGCACACCACGACACCTCATTGCACTTTTGACTCTGTTAGTGACAGTTTTAGATTCGAGGTTCTGAACAGTTTTGTTTGCAGAATGAAAATGGGTGGTGCTTCTGTCTGCTAGATGAAATGAGACCTGTATGATTTTTGTTTTCACGTGCAATCTAATTTGTGACAGATGTGGTTCAGGTTGTGAACTTGGTTCAGGTTCAGATGTGACAGGTTCCAATGTCTATAATTTAAATAAAACATTATTGATCATTATTCTTATCCACAGTACTCTTATATTGCAACTATGTAATACCTCATTATCATGTTACTGGATCAGGCTAAAATACTTTATTTTTTTGATGTGATTTGGCCATATAATGCATATATGGCTCTGGTGGGTGTACTAATTATGTGGGAAAAAATTATGAAAGGAAAAAGAAAATGTGCAATTTAAAAGCATAATAAAGTTGGCAGGCAGACTCTTGAGTTTTTAAGTTGGCTCATTAGGACTCATAACAGAAGTGCAATAAAATTATTTTTATTATTTGAAAATACACAAGAGACAATACAGATCTATTTTGAAAACATACCTTTTTACATACTTTTTTACTACAAGCTACTTTGTTTTGCAATTGTAATTCAGAATTCTCTCATTTAGAATGGCATAATTGCTGATATTAATAATATGCTTAGTTTTAACTGAAACTGACTCACGTTTAAAACTGAAATGAGTGAGACCAAATGTGATTTATCTATTACTTTACCACTTGACTAGACCAAAGAAAATGTCCCGTGCATATAAATTAAGTATAAATAAAAATCAAGAGAATTGATATCTTTTAGTAAAAAAGCTAAAAACTACGTAAGTTAAAATATCTGCTATCTATTACAAGACAGATTCAGAGTAACAGGCAAATTCTCCTCAAACAAGTGTGTCTGTAAGGCTGTCAAAGGCAGACATGCCAGGTAACTACTGTTTCCTTCCCCTGCCTCATGCTGAATTAGCTGTGTCTGTCACTCCTACCAGGTTTCCACGTGTTCTGGAAGACCTGGTCACTAATCCACAGACCCCACACCCTTCCTTCATTCCCTCCCTCCTTCTCCAAGGCCCTGACAGCTTATTTCAGTGTCTAATTGCCTGAACTTTCAGAAGATTTGCTTGTGACTACTCTGAATCTCTCGTCAGTTGTTCTGTTCTCTTTGGACACGGAGAACTGACTCTTCTCTTCTGTGTATAACAGTCTTCAAGCATGTAAAAAGCTCTGCTAGGATTCCCCCTAAATGAACACTCTCCCTAAGCAGAACAACCACATTTATTGAAATCTTTTTCTCCTCAGATGTTTTGCAGGCCTCTCTCTTACTCTCACTGTTCTTCTGTCAGTTTTCTCCAGTTTTTCAACGCGCTGACGTTCTGTCAGAAATAACCACTCAGCCAAGGCCCTACCAGGCAGAGCTGAGTGGTGGAGGTAGGTTGTGTCTTGTAGGCTCTGTTCCTTGTGTTCCCACTTCTCTGCAGTGCTGGCACGCTGTTGACTCTTACTCTGCTTGCACACCACCAAGCCTGCAGTGCCAAAACTGCTGCTCCATCCATTGTTTCCCCTCTGTGTCTGTCCAGGTGACCTTTCTGATGAAGAATGCTGCATTTTCATTTTCCTCACAGGATTTCATTCTGTAGGCTTCATTTTCTCAATAATGTGAGGTAATTTGCCATTCTGATTCAGCCAGTCACTTCCAGCTCACTTCCAGACTTCATACTGGTGTTTGCAGAGTTAGCTTGCTGCAGAGTTCTGTGAACTTCATTTCTCTGAAGGGGCTCCGGTGAAGGGCTTTCAAGGCACATTATCACACCATGCTTGCACTGCTGGGGTCAGGTGCCTCTAGATTTCATCCCTAAATAATTTTTGAGACTCCTATGTTAAATAATGCTGAACATTGCTCTTTACTGCATTCTGCACTCAGGTGAAAATAGAGAGCTGAAGAGTTTTTCAAGTTAGCCAGGTATAAACTAGAGTTCATGTTACTTGTGTTACTGTGACAATGAGGCTGAACTAACAAGCCTTACTGAGAAAGTACAAGGATTTAGGTGACAGTCAACATTTGAACATAGATTTTTGGCTCTTAAATACACATGCTGTTATTACTTGCAGTGCATAATGGCTATATGAAATATTTTGCAAGGAAAAATCAGTCAGTATCTCAGCTTGAGACAGGTTTACAATCCAGATAATAGAACCACAACCAGCAGCAAGGCTTTTTAAAATAAGTGTGTTCTTAGGAGAGGTGAAAAGCAGGAGATAGTAAAGACTTGAAACTTGGAAACTTTTTGAAAGCACAGAATAGCATAAAATAATTGATGTGAAGCAGGCAGTAGAAATACAGCAATATAAATAACAAAGTTGTGCCAAAGAGGAAAAAGGGGGAAGAAGAAATTGGAAGCAGAAATATGAAAACGATTTTAAGGCAACTGATAGGTTAAGTAAGGAAGGCCTGAAGAGGAGTTTTGTCAGCAGCTCTTCATTTGGGCCTTAAAAAAGATCTTTGTTTCAGCCTTGGTGGTTTCTAAACAGCGTAGCTTATCTTCCATTTAAACCTGAACAGTACCTTTCCTTGGCAGGGAACGTTTAAAGGCAAACTGCTGTCTCCAGCGCCCTTCACTGGTTGCTCCCATTCTGACTGAAGGAGCAGTAGGATGGCCCCAGTCCCCTCACGGTGCAGTCAGTGGTGTCCGTGTCACAGGTGTCACAGTGGCATTCTGTAGCTACTGGGTAGGTATAAAAGGATTCAGGATGGTCACCACAGCCAGGGATCTTCACTGTCTCATACACCACCTCCTTGAAGGTGCAGGTTTGCTGAGCGGTTGACACTGGTGGGTATTTATACACCGGGTCCTGAAATTGCAAGAAGGAAATAACTGCTTTAAAATCTGCCATGGGTTAGCTTTCAAACCTTTTATAAAATGGGAAAATCCCACTGAGATCAAAGGCATTCTAATTTCACTTAGGTCTTTAAATTTTCCCTTTCAGGGGGACCGATATGGCAAATTTTTGTCATACCATCACCTGACAATCTTTTGTATATAATTTGATTCTTCAAATTATTTGAAAGAGCAGAGGAGTCTACATAGTAATGGCTGCTTTATTGCATCTGCTTGCACCCACAAATTCAGCACAAAGCAGGGATCCAGGCTGTAATTCTTCTCACTCTAGTTATACAATATGAACATAATATATGCAGCCAGTTAATTAACTGAATTTTACTACGATATTTCATCCTTCTGCCTGTGCTTCAGATTGGCTGTGCATCCACTCCTGTCTCAGATAGCACAGCAGATATTCAGCCTGTTCTTTCACAAGGCTCATCCTGCCCACGTGTTTGCTATGGACTGCAGGAATGGCTTATCCCTACATCACTTGAAATATTTAATTCTGGTGCCTGAAATGAAGAGTCTCACCCTTGTGAAGCAGTATCCTGAGCACCACGTGGCATTCACTGTAATGCAGAATTCACACTCTTCTCTTTCCACGGCTATGGTAATATTGGTGAGCTGACAGCTGTTGCAGCAAATTGCTTTCCAGCAAAGCAGCAGCACGTAACAATTAAGTGTCTTCATCCTGTCTATAACACAAAAAATATATATCTCTGCTGGAGAAACATGTACAGTTATTTTCAGCAGGAAATAGTTAGAGAAGCAGGGAGAAAATGAGTTTCTGCATTATCCTCAAGTGGCTCTATAACAGCAAGCATTTGGAGTCATCAATGAGAACAGAGACATTAGATAGATCTTCCTTATGTTTACTGTTAAAGGAGTTTGATTTTCCTAAGCAACTGAAATGGCATTTCAGCAATCTTTGCAGAATGATAATGATAGCAGAATACCATGCCACTTTCAACAAAATATTATCTGAGTTTCTGTAGAGAGAGTGTATTCTGTCTGTAAGGACAAAGAAAAAGAAGCAAGAGAGAGAAAGAGCAAAGTATAATTTTGCAAATTAAGAGCAAAGTATATATTTTTCAAAAGCAATTAATTACTTTAGGTGCTTGCAATATGAAAAAAAAAAAAGATTTCCACATCAGGATCTGATGAAAACTTACCTGTGTTCTGCTTGCCTTCCTAGAAGGAACAGCTGTAGTGAGAAGAAAGCCCTGTGCTTTCCTTTTATACTGAACCCTGTGTAATTTATACCTTGAGGATTTGCAGTGCATTAATGCAGCAAGCATTAGTTTGGGACTTGGTGAAAGAGGATTAATGTTCAGCCAGACAGTGAGATTAAGCCTCGTGGAGAGGAAAAAAGAAAAGCCAAACACAGTCGGGAAGAGATGGTGAAGGTTACTGTCACAGTGCCTCTCTACACGTGTCACTGGATTTGATTCAGTGGCATTTAGAAATAGCTGAGCCATTTCACAGTTTGGAAAAAAAGGTTGAGAAACCTATTTTTGGAAATGGAAAGTTCAGGTGTTTTAACTGCTCTGTCAGCCCTCGAAGTGACAGGCTTGGGGTGCAAGCTGGGTCCTCTGGGAGAGGAGGACCCTTCACAGTGGGGACACTCCAATGGTGTGTTTCTTAGCTAATGACCATTTTCTTGGTTGTTTTTTTTTTTTTTTTTTTCCCCAAGATTTTCAAGGGTATCAATTTTAATTGGTTTTCTCCGAGTTAGGTCTTACCCAGTGAGCTGCATATGTATTTATCCACTGATCCCATAAAGCTAGTAATGTGAATTTTGTTACACCATGAAGAGCTCCTCTTTTCTTTGCCATTCTTCTCTAGCCCAGTATATGCAGTCCTGGTTCCTGTCTGCTGCATGGTCATGGTTTTTAACTTATGCAAGGGATGTTTGTGTTCTGGGAAGGGATGTCATAATGAGGCTCCAGATTTGTGGTTTTGTATCAGTGATCCCAGATGAAATATTTTCATGTTCCAGGGGAAATGCTGATGTTTTTAACTGATAACAAAGCAAACTCAACTTGAATGTATTCCCTAGTTTTCCATGGTAATAAAAGAGTCTGTGGATAGTGTTCCCCTGCTCAGTGCCCTTTTCCTGCATTCACAAGTTAGGGATGTGCACCTCTTCCACCAGAATAATGAGAGAAAGAACTCTGTTGAGCTCCACATACCAAATCTGGGGAAGATGACTCACAGTAGCACTGTATTTACTATTATCTGCCCAGAACAGCCAGTCTTGCTTTGTTATGACTGTTCTATTATGGTCAGTCTGACTTTTACAGAAACCCATCTGTGAAAGAAAACTAGACAAGGACATGCAGTTAAAAGCATTTTATCATGAAAAGAAATTCTCGTTGGCCTATTAGTTTCCTGCAGACGGGATACTTTTCAAAGTGGCTTTTACAAATGAGCCCTTTAAGTGTGTCATACCTTCCTGTGGTCCTGCAGACTGGCCATCTGTTCCAGTTTCCCTGCAGTCTGCAGTACCTTCATTTTGCAAATGAATTTTGCATCACACCAAAGTTAGAAAGTGAGCTGAAAATTTTCCCGGGACATCTCCTGCAATAAAAATTTTGTTTGAATGAGAGAAGACGGTTCACTTAAATCTATAAAGAAGTGAAAAAAATTAGACTTCTTCCTCTGAACTAATATAAACCCTGTGATTGTTTGATAATGGTCTTTTGTGTCGTTTAGTGTCACCACAGTCTGTCTTCTCAGAGGAGGTTCTCAATTGCTGAAAATCTCTAATTCCAGAGATGCCAGACAAAAAGCTGATTACCTTTGCTATATCCCTACTGAAGATCTGCTCTTTTCCAAGTACTACTTTATGCAAATTAAATAAGACTAAATAAGTTCCATTTGCAGAGGGCAATACAGAAAATACCTGATCTCTCAGTTGCAGTGATCTGTTTCACATTTTAAAGAAGTCACACACATTCACTAAAATGTCGTTTCAGAAGCAGAAACTTCAGTTTCTTCAGTGCAAGTTTGGCCCCTGATGTGCTGTTTCTTCCCTGCCCTAGTTCCTTGCTCTGGCCCACTCAGTCCCCTCACTTGTGGAAGCACAAGTCAGGGAAACCATTCTCTTAAAAGGAAGAGCTGTCTTGTACAGCATTGTTGTTAATCCATACCACTCGTTCCACAATGAGACAGAGGTGTAGCAGTCTAAGTGACGGGATTGATTGGAGAGTGTGAGATGGACAGGAAATGGTTTAGACAGTGCTCTCCTGAAGAGTTCATGGAGCCACATTGCACACACAATGCTGACACTTCACAGGAAGATTTGCCCTGCCCTGATTTCAAGGCCCTTAAGGGAGCACTTAATGGCCGAGACCTCTGCACTGCAACTGGGGTGAGTGCACCAATCTGGCAAGTGCTGTCAAGGAAGATCTTAAACAGGGGCAAGAGGCTGGTTCAACAAACTACAGGTGGTGCTGTAGATGAGGACTCACCAACTTCTGTGCAAGTCACTGAGGACATCAAACATCGGATTCACATGGCTGTGTTAATGCCTTAGTGGCTTCTTGGGGAAGTAAAAGGCTTCTTGTATTGCTATTTTATTTTTTCTTTTTTTCGGTGTTCTGTGGTTCTTTCCCTTGGACTGTTTACTGTTGTAGCCTTGCAAGCCATTGTCACCACCATTGTCACAAGGGAGCTCTTGCTTTGCTTTTTCAATCACTTCAAGTAGAAGTGCTGTGACACATTTTGTTCTTCTTTCTGTTTTAGCAACAAATGCTCTTTTTCTTCTGCTTGTGCTCTGGTGGTTGGTTGGTTTGTTTGGGGGGTTTCGTGTGTGTGTGTGTATGTGTGTATGTGGGGTATTGTTTTTTGGTTTTGTTTGGGTTTTTTTCTTGCAAAAGCATCTACTGCGGAACTGAAAGATTTTATGTTCCTTACGTGTTCTAAACAAATGGAATTTCTTTCTTCAAGTGTGGTGGTGCTAAGACCAACGATTCTGTCACTATAAGTTTTAAGTCTGTCTTGCTTTAAAGAAGGTAGTTTAGATATATAAGGGAACTTCAGCACCTGTCAAAGTGCAATTGGAAGACTTGGTTATTATATGTGTGCAACACATCCATCACGAGCAATAAATCTGACTCTGTCCAGATAGAAGATGTATTGAAACTTCTAGTGGGAAAAAAACATGTCTGGTGTAAAATACCAGTGACTATTCCAGCTGCAGCCTAGCCTTAGCTTCTCAGGTATTCCTAAATACTTATGTATTCTTAAACTTAAAGGTGCCAAGGTTTCTTAGTTTCGTAGTTGTGGTTGCATGTTTTAGATCTTGATAAATAGCTATGTTACTGAGGATGATAGCTCCTGCATGTGAAAGCTGTTTTGCATTGAAAGTGTCTCAAGGCATGTCAAAAGTGCTTAAACCTATGGCCTAATTAACTTTCTGTGTGGTTCCACCACGTCAAGATTTGGAGCTGTGCCCTCAGTGCCCTCATGTGCTGAGTATGTGCCTTTGCCAGGTTTCTTTGGGCCCTGCTGGCCTTGACCAAGTACTCCCCCTTTCCCCTTCCTGTGCTTGCCCAAACGCTTCCCTGCACCGTTCCAAATTTAACCTGAGGTATATTGCTGCTCCCCAGCGATCGACTAAACTGATATCCTTGAAGTACAAAGCTGGCAAATTGCTTCTGAGTCTGTGCTTAAGTCTGAGCTCCCTCTGTGGGGTTGGTATTTCACAGCACAGCAGCACAGGCCTGGGCCAAGTAAATTGACTGGAGTTTTGCTTTTTCCCTTCTGCTGCTGTTGTTTTTGTTGCTGGCTGCTGGTGGGAGATGACTTTTGTCACTGCATTAGCTCTCTCTGTGCCTTTGGGGTTTGCTGTGGTTCTTATTGAAATCAGCGGGGAGGCTCTCACTGGCTTTAGTGGCACCTGCGTTGAGTGGTTGGTCACTGTTGGTCAATATAATTTTCACTGATATTGTTTTAAGTTGCCAGCACTAATGAAGCAGAGCAGTGAAGTAGGTCGGGCCTGCTGAGCACACAGATAGTTGAAACTCATTAGTGTCAGCTCAGGACTTAATCATTAATGATGAATTTGTACATGCATTCGTACAAAAGCAGAATATTTGATTCTCAGGAGGCCAAAGAAAATTCCAGAATAGACTGACTGTGTTTTTAACAGCACAGGATTTTAGAAACCTCTGGAGATATAAGTTTCCATTATTTGGAGCTAAGGTTATGTATCCCATACTTTCAAATACCTACACAAGCTGTTAGTCTTTCTAAGCCTTGTGGAAATCCTGCTGGCAGTCAACAGCAGCAGAAACTAAAGATTCTGAGAAATGTTTAATAAGCACAGAACAGTGCAAGCAACAATACAGATGCTTATGCTGTCATTCAGTCATCTCTCTTGTCATCTTTGTCTCACATGCCATGAATCGATTCGTGGCTGTTCTTATGCCACTTTTCTAAATACATAAACAGTAAACCAGCTGCATTTTTTTATGCTTTTTAGTGATGGCATTCTTATAATCTTTATCTGTTTTCTCTTGCAGAGCCACAGTGTGGTCTTGGCTCCTTACATAAGATCATTTGGTAACTCCATTGGCATCTGTTAGGAATTATATGTTAAGATTCTGCTCAAGAGTAAACCAAGGATAAAAATTGTATGTTTGCTAAAAATGCTCTCTTCCTATTGCTTTCTTTGTCATTATTTCATTTTTACTTATCATGCAGTTTCTGAATATTTTAATTTTCCAATGAAAAATATTTTTTCCTTTTTTTGTGTGTAAGTAGAAGTTTTGATTCTGTGACTGCCCTTGAGTACTACTGTTTCATTTTAAGCTTTTCTGAGTATTACAGTGTTTTTTAACAAGAAAGCATCATAATGGGTTTAAAATAGATTAGTCATATTAGAAAAGTGACAAAGCAAGGGAAAGACCTGATGGACAATATATAAAGTTCTACAACACATGGTCAGCTAGGGTTTCCTTCTCCTTTTGAGCAGTTCTTGGGTCTGTATGGAATTGTCATTATGCTGTTGAGAGCATCAGAAAGATAATCAAAAAGAAAAACAAATAAACACATCTAAATATTCACTTGAAAAGACAAATCCAATCTGAGGGGTTTTTTTTATTATTTAACTTTTTATGTTAATAATATTTCAAGGCCCAAATATTGTAGAATGACTGGAGCCCAAAGGACAAAAGCTGCCATGAGCAGTTTGTGTAGAGAATGTTTGCATTTATTTTCTAGGTAGGTTGTTTCACTGATCTGCCATGTTCATATTTTGTGTAAACCTAGAAATAATAATAATAAAAAAAGGACAATGCTTCAGACACTTTAATATTTCTGTTATTTTCTATAACTATGTCAAGAAGCTGGGCAAACATATGTCTATGATGCATTTTCTGATGCCTTCTTCTCCTAAAACAGTAAACTTGGCAGAGGACTGAACTTATTCATAAATGAAAAACAGCAGCTGCTAATTGTTTTCAAACTGCAGCTAAGATATGCAACATAAGGCTTGTCTGAATCATGCTGACAGTCTGCATTGATAACACAACAAAGTTGATGCAGAACCATTCAGCACACTTAGAGAACAGAAGAAAAGCCCATTTTGATTTGGGTTGCTAAATAAAGTCCTAGGCTGAAGATGTCTGACCCATATTGCTTTTGCAAGTGCAGTAATTTTAGGTCAAATTGCTTAAGAAAATTAGGTTGGAAAGAGTGCATACAGCCACAGACACCTTCAGCTGCAATTTTAACATTTTGTCTGAACAACTTTAGCTGAAATATTAACAGCTTTTAGGGATTCTGAACAATTTCTCTTAAATTCTTTTTTTTTTTCTAAGCAGTTGTTTGGACCTTTTATTCTAGGGCATGGAGCCATTTTTGAGCAGCTTGTAGGGTGATGGAGTTGCCCTGTGAGCTACAGGAATTTGGTTGTAATCAGATTGCAAATTCGCAAAGAAATTTTATGAAACAGCAGCAGGGATCAGTATTGTAGAATTTAAATGAGGAAACAGGTCTGAAACTTACAAAAAAATACTCTTAAGGTGTTGGCCCAGTACATAGCTTAATATGAAAACCAGATCTGATGGGTTGTATCAGCAGAATGATGACATAAGAAAACAAATATTGCATTTGGCTGAATCCCCAATGAATGTGTATTTTTAAAGACAATTGCAACCAGAGAGATTATTTTTCAACAGGAATATGATGGAAGTCAGAGGGTCAGTTTCATTTAAATCACAGGATTGAGAACTTTTTGCTGTCTTAGGGCTAAACTTATTTTGGGGAGTGATGCACAGGGGCCATATTTGTTCAGGCAAGTATATGTTTAGAAAGCTCATTTGGAAGTGTGTTTTCTGAGGTATTTTATTGAAGGGTTCTGGATTTGAAGTTTTTTTCTTGGTGATCATTGAAGGCTGAGCAGAGAAGGACACAAAGCAGTTTGTGCCATGCCATAATATCATTTTATGACTTCCCAATCCACAGGGGAAACGGAGGAATGTTCTTCCTGATAGGAAGCAGGAGGGTGAAACACCATTGCTGTCTAAGGGATGGGGATGACAGTGGCCAGAGGCACTCCATCACTTATGGCCATGAAAAAATTCCTGGGAGGG
Source organism: Phylloscopus trochilus trochilus (assembly GCA_016584745.2). NCBI lineage: Eukaryota > Metazoa > Chordata > Aves > Passeriformes > Phylloscopidae > Phylloscopus > Phylloscopus trochilus. The sequence continues at coordinate 2,598,059 of WQNJ02000001.1, forward strand.
TCTACTGGAATTGCCTGCTGTGTGACTGAGAGAATGCACTGCACAGACTGTGCTGTGCTGGGGGGTTTGGGCTGGGAGGCAGGATCTCCTGTGTCTGCCACGGTGTCAGCAGGTGGGACAGATATTTGATGGCTGGAACCCTGAGCCAGAGTCTTGGCCAGACTGACCTCAGAAAATACTGGTCACCATCCCCTATAGGATGCAGGAGTCCCTCTTATTTGCCAAGGACCCTCCTAGAAATTCATTTTTTCTCTCTCTTTAGGAGCTTGGGGCCCTGTCACCCCAGGCAGTGAAGCCTGTCTTGGGAGACAGCTCTGCAGGAGGATGGGGGAGCCACCCAAAAGGATGGGATGCCAGGCTGGGGTAGGCAGAGGAGTTGAACAGTGCTGTGGGAGGAAAAAAACAGGCATCATTGCAGGACAAGCTCAATGAGCCAGCCTGTGAAGTGCCTGCTCCTAAATGTGATTAAAATTACCTTGAAATTGGATACTTGTGGGCACCGATCACCTTTTAAAATATTGATTCATGTTGTGTCTGTTTCAGCCCAGCAAACAGCTGTTTGAAATGGATCAGTCTAAACACTGCCTGCTCAGCTTAGAGGAATAGAAAAGTCACTTAGCAGAGATCCATTTGTAATCTCTCTAGTACTGCCTGAAAAAGACGCAGTCCTACTCAATTGCTTTATTAATTATATAAATGAGCCAGATCAGAGCTGCAGATAACTGAACAGCTCTTATGGCTTGTTGTGGTGCCATCTCGTGGCTCTTGAGTAAAGTTCCCACCTTGCTGAAAGTTCCCCCAGAGCTGAAGCAGATTTTACAGCATTGCAGCAAGCAAAAGTGAAATTTGGGACCGAAGCAGCACTTTAACCTCCTGGCTATTGGCCAGATTCCTGCTGTGCTCAGCCCTGCCTGGCTCTGGTAAAGCCCTTGGGCAAAACCAGGTTTCACATCTCTCACTGCAAGAGTGGTGATAATCCAGCAGTCTTGAGATGCAGTAATAATTAATTACACCCAGATGTCTTGGGTTATGAAACCAAAAATGTGTATTCTACTTCATCTGCTGAAAGCAGTTGGAGAATTGTTCTTTACTCTGGGAGGAGGTGGGCGGATGCCTTCTGATAATGGTCAAAACTCTGTAGGGCAGTGTTTCTTATCTCTGTCACCACCTATCTTCCCTCCAGGGGGATATTTTCTGCTAATGGGCCATTAACACCTCCCCAAACGAACACATCCACATTCCATCATCCTATTGTGAGATGCTCCACCCAGTGGGGGAGCCAACCATTCCTACCTGGATAAAAACTGAGACACAGGAACCCAGAAAGTATCCAGCTTTACCTGATTCCTGGAGGAGGATTGGACCTTTCTCACCATCACTGGACCCTTTTGCTACAGAATCATCTCTACTTTAACAGAACCACCTCTGCCACTCCAGGAGGACTCACTTTTGGACTGCTTCAAACACCCTGACCAACAGGGTGTCAGGTTGTAGCTCTGACTCTGTCAGGGTTTTCCAGGATTGTTGTTTGCTGGTTTGGTTGGGTGGTTTTGTTTTCTACTACATTTTTGTTGTTAATATTCCTAGTAAAGAACTGTTATTCCTATTCCCAAATCTTTGCCTGAAAGCCCTTAATTGCAAAGTTATAATTTGGCTGAGGGTGAGGGGTTTACATTCTCCATTCCAAGGGAAACTCCAGCTTTGCCTGGCAGACACCTGTCTTTCCAAACCAAGACACCAGGCCATTTTGATTGTCCTTGTGGATGAGAGGCATGAAGAACTGTGCCCAAGAAAACAGGCCTTTCTTTTCTCTAAGCCCTGGAACATTAGGCATAATTGTTCCTGCTGGTGTCTTAAACATGGAATTGCTCTGAAAGTGCATAGGGAGTGTACAGCCCTTTTGCTTCTGATAATGTACATTGTTTGGAGCAAGAGCAGAAAATTTACAGAAAATATCTGGAGCAGCCCTCTCCATCTCATTTCCATGTGTTCATTACAGAGATTGGGCACAGAGGGGCACTCCTCCTAAATCTGAGCAGCCTTTTCTATGTTGCTGTTCTCCCAGCCTTGAGAAGGAGTGATGTTTGCTTTAACTTGTCCCCCTTATATTCCAATGTCATGTTTTCAGCTCTGTGGAGGTCTGGTTTTTAGAAGTCTTTGCTTCTGCTACAGGTCCTCCAAGACTAGGAAACTTTCAGTTGCATTGAAATGCTTTTCATTTTGCTCCCTCCTCTTTTCTTGGTGCTGTTCATTGTTTGCCATTTTCTTCTGTTATTACATATTTGTAGCCCTGTGTTGCTCACGACATAAATTCACACCCACACCTTGGTGTGTCTGAGGCAGAAAAGAGAAGGGCTTATTTACAGAATCAACATTTATCAAACTCCAGCAGTGACCATGGGTTGGAGGAAGAAAATCTTCCTCTCCAACCACACTGGGCAACCCAACAGTCCATCAACAGTCTCCTCCTTATGAAAAGAATGTAAACATTTCTAGATTTTACAATAACAAGAGGGTTGTTTATAACAAAATGTATCTGACTCCAAAACACAGAAGGCTAAAAAATAAGACTTTTCTAAACTCCTTAAAGGGGACAGAGGAGAATGGCAAAACCCCAGACAACAGCCCTGGTTCGTGCCTGAGATGTTTTCTGAAACTCTTTTCCCAGAGAGTTTTCTGTCAACAAGAGACACGTTTTCCTAACTGTAACCTTTGTTTACATCCCTTTCCCTAGGAGGGACTTCTTCTTGATGTCCCTCTGACTTGACCAATGTAATTGAAGAAGTTTGTCTTTCTTCCACCCCTTGGGTTGTTCTCATTGTTTATATTATTGGTAGAATAATATAAAAGGGAAGAGATTCCCAGAAATAAACACAGTCATTGTCAGCCTTCTGAAGTTAGAGTCTGTGTCGTTGTAATCTTGAACAGCATCAGATATTACCACTTTTTATTGCATCCTGCAGATTAGCAAGCACTTTCTGATAACTGTTTGTAATATTTTCCTCTTCCTGAATTCTAATTTCTGTTTGAATGGCTTTTACATAAGGATGCTTCAGAAGGAAACCGTCGGTACATCCATGTCCCTGATAAAATTTCCATGTGTCTGTAATGCTGTGAATCACTGCAGCCCATGGAATCCTGCTAGGTAATTTAATAAGCTGTGGTTTTGGCAGACCTGTAAAAAGCTCAAGGCAGATCCCTCAGTGGCCGTGGACAATAGGATCTTTCTAGAGCACTGAGTACAGGAAAGGTGAAGGAATTCTATCTTCAGGCCTTGGTTATCATCAATAGGTTTGAAAAAGCAGAGCTCACTTTTGGAAAGAGCTGAAAAAATGGCTGTCATATGTTCACAAGCATTCTCCCTCTATAGAAAATCTTTTTATGGCTTTGGATGTGGTCACAGGGAGGGTGCTATCATACTCCTGTGAGTAGAACAAAGCTGCAATGAAATCAGCTGAACAGTTACCTTCTGCAGACTGTAGGAGAAGAAGGCTTTTAATGAATTCCTGGGCTGGAAATTAGAGTGATCATAATTCCTTAGCCAGTACTGGCTGATGCCAGGTGAGATCAGAGAAGGGGCTGTTGCCACAGTGAGAGGACTAGCCATTACCTCCAGTACTATTTAAAGGATTCTAAGCAGCATTTAAGCCACTGTATTTGAGTGGCTTAAAATGCAGACATTTTGAGGCTGTAGAGCTGTTCTTCACATCCTCATACATATATTTGCCTTCATAGGAGTGATAATGCATTTGAGGGTTACCCCATAGAGCATCAGCTGTGCCAGAGACAATCCAGTGTCTGAGACCTATAAGCTCTGTAAAAAATGTCAGCGTTCTGTATTCTTAATTTCTGTTCCTGACTACCAATGTCAGCACCTGCTCCCGGATACTGGAGATTATTATAAGACTTGAATGACCTATTTAGCTGTTCTGAATTTTGAATGATGATTTTTTTTTCCTCCCCTCCCTTATCAGCTGAATTTCTTCCCTCCCACCCCTTTTAGCATAAAACAGAAAGTGTGAAAGATTATTAGGTAGTTTTGGAAGACATTGATCCCCATATAATCTGTGAACCCTTCATAAGAAAACTGAAGTCAAATTTATCATGGCTACTAAGAGACTGGGGAAAGGAGGAGTCCTTGATTTTAAGCCATAATAACAATAATAATAACAACAACAATAATGATGATGATGATGATGTCTACCAAATATTCTTAAGTCCCAATCCATGGGGATGGAAACAAGCTTTAGGAAGAAATTGTACACCCTCAGCAAGCAGCAGTTAAGACTTAGAGAATTTCAAAAGCATACATGAATTTTTACCTGCAAATGACACAATATACACAGTGCAGGTCAGAATTTTAATATCAAGGCATAACTCCCAGCCCACACTGAGGTCAGGTTAAATTTCTGCAGGCTTCCACAAGTCTGGCCTTCATGTGATGATCAAGGCTCTCTCTGCAACTCTTTATTTTGAAAAGTACAACTCTTAGGTATGCAAATTGTAATATTTATGATGTATAGAGACTACAGTTTGACTACAGTGTACAAAGTTGTAAAACTGCCCCTGATACTCTGTCCACCCAGATCTGTTAAGTCATCTTCCAGGAATTAAATGTAGAAGAAATAATTGATGCTATTTCCTGAAAACATAAAGAACTCTTTTTTTTTTGTTAATGGTGACAAAAAAGAACATTCAACTGTATGAGTCTGGACCCCTTCCAGTTAAACAAAGGACATGAATTTTCTTAATTGGAGAGTAATTGGATTCTCCCTCTCAAGCAAATTACAGACTTTATATCAAAAGGAAATAAATTATGGAGGAAAAAAAATTGCTTCAAGTTCTAGGTGAAAACATTTATTGTATCCATAGCTCTGCAATCTGCTGTGGTGAACTTCAGCAAAATGGACTTACTGTCAATGAATCAAATCTATTCTTTTTTGCATTTTTCTTTCAGTATTTATATTTACGTGTGAGAGAAAATGTAAATTTTTTTCTGTGCTTTAGAAACTTCTCCCATAAGCTTGCTGTACTTGTGTGTAAAATGTCACATTTCAGCAAATTTCAAAGAATGATCTCTCAGCTATCAAAGCAATACCTCAACAATTAACTGAAAAGATCTCCCAGTTACATAAATGAAAACTGCAATATAATCCTAATTGGAAAAAAACCAACTTAATGAAAGAACTTTGTAACATAACTTAAAAGTGGTTGTACTCAATCTGCTTGGCAGTGGAAAAAACTGGCATGTAACTGGAATTACTGTGAAATTACTACTAGCAAGGATCTTGTACTTCACCTACCAAAACTGGAGTCATGTATTAAAATGGGAGAGTACTATACATAATGCATATATTAAAATCAAACCCAAAACAGCCCAAAACAAAGCCTAAAAGCACATGGAATAACTCTTCCCATGAGTCTGAATTAATATGTGTGCAAGGATTGTGGGTTTGTCACCTGAAAAGGTGAACAAAACCAGAAGAAATACAATAAAGGAAAGCCAACAAAGCTAATTAAGACCCACTGTGGTAGATTTCCCTGGTAACCTTGTTCATCTTAGCTCCTATCAGCAATGAGGTTACAGCATATCTGATTTATAAGGTCTCCAGGAATGTGTTTGGCATTGTGTCATGTGAAGTGCTGTCTAGCTGGAAAAGGTGGCACGCAGCAATATAACAGATAAATTATGAAGTGATTGAAAAATTCTATGCAATGACAAAAATTTGAGAGAGATAAGAGCTAGTGATCTGAGAAGACTCCAGAATAGTGTAAGCATCAATCTTATGCACCTATTTTCATTTTTCACCCTTCACTGGAATTCACTGATGTCTCAAAGCTGGAAAACAATTTGACTCAAACATGAGATGAAATCAGCTACGTGAATTTGAAAGTAACAGGAACAGGATGATACTGCAGGGCCGTGTGGTTAGGGACTAATTGCAAGCATTTCTGCTATCAGTGAGTGATGAAGCAGCACGTGAGTGTATCAATCAGCTGCAAGATAATTGTGTTTCAGCACTGATATGGCAGTGAAAATGGCAAACGTGATGCTCAGGTAATGAGAGACTGCTGTACTGACAAGAGCTCCTCAGCTGGGCTGCATGTGGAGTCCTGCTCAGTGTCTTGGGTTGTGGAGCCAGGGGGGTGTACTCTATTTCACCTGTTAAAAGATGGGAGATATTTTTCTTTCTCTCTTGTAACTCTGGGAGGAGGGGGGAAGATGCCTTCTGATAACGGGCCAGCTGTTAAACCAGGTGGGGCAGTGTTTGTTATCTCTGTCACCACCTGTCCTCCCTCCAGGGGGGCATTTTCTGCTGATGGGCCATTAAGACATCCCTAAAAGCACACATCCCCAAAATAGACCATCCACATGACATCATCCTATTGTGAGATGCTCCACCCAGTGGGGGGAGCCAACCATTCCTACCTGGATAAAACTGAGACACAGGAACACCAGGGATCCAGCTTCACCCAATTCCTGGAGGAAGACTGGACCCCTTCTCACCATCACTGGAGCCTTGTTCTACAGGATCATCTCTGCTCCACCAGAACCACCTCTGCCACTCCAGGAGGACTCACTTTGGGACTGCTTCCAACACCCTGACCAACAGGGTGTCAGGTTGTAGCTCTGACTCTGTCAGGTTTTTCCAGGATTGTTGTTTGTTTGCTTGTTTGGTTGGGTGGTTTTGTTTTCTACTACATTTGTATTGTTAATATTCCTAGTAAAGAACTGTTATTCCTATTCCCAAATCTTTGCCTGAAAGGCCTTAACTGCAAAATTATAATTTGGCGGGGGTGAGGGGTTTACATTCCCTGTTCTAAGGGAAACTCCAGCTTTCCCTGGCAGAAACCTGTCTTTCCAAACCAAGACACTCAGCTAAATCAGATGAAGTAAATCTGGAGCATGTGCAATGCTCAGATGAAAATGGAGAGCTTCACCCACTGGCCAAGGAAACTGTTTTCTAGCCAGATGTTGAATGTGTAAGTGCAGTAGGAAGCACATACCAAGATGGCTAAATGCTTGAATTGAGGTACAGTGCTGTCAGGGGAAAACAGCTCTAAACGTGCTAAGGAATAAACTTAGCCTGGAAGTAATATTGGGCCTTAGGAAGCAGCAGCATACCTTTGTTGGCTGGACTTTGTTGTGGCAGAGTGTCTGCTTGTTTCCAGGCTTTGGGTCCTGCTTATACAGACAGCTTTCAGGCTTTCAGACAGCAAGAGGAATAATTGTAGCTGGGAGGTTTTCACAGCAGTGCTCAGAGTCCCTTCAGCTGCATATCTTTAATTGCAGCTGTATAGTGGCAGAAGAGTGGCAATCTCCCAATCAGACTAATTTTTTTTTTAGTTTGTTTTTACCACAATTCTGATAAATGAAACCATTTTCTTTGCCTTAAAAACAAGGCTTTAGACAGATTTGTTTTTCTAATGGGGTAATTGCTCTGACTACAAAAACAAGTAACTTGTGAATACCTATCACCTTCCTTTGTCATGTGGGAAGACTAATATTTAAGGAATGTTTGCAGGGGTTTTATGCACTACAGTCTTTCAGTCAGAAGTTTATTTATTATTTCAGAAATTTCAGTGGATACAGTTCCTTCACTGAGGCTGTGTGCAAAAGACTATAAAGACATAAATCTTTCAGTTGTTTCTGGGATATTATGCTTCTAATGTACTTCAGCTGGTCTTCCTGCATACATTTATTCCTTCTGATTTCTAACAGCAATAATTTGTGCTGTTGCCTTGAATTCCCCTGTGATCAGTCTGCAGACCTCTTGTCATTTTCATTTATTGTCCCTTGTCTCCAGCCTCCTCATCTTGCCCTTTCACCATTAATGCTACCTAAACTTTTTTTCTATTTTCAGATTTACTTTTTGTTAATTTGGTGTGGGATCTGCCTTTACTGTCAGAGCTTTCCTCTGAAGAATTTCTGATAAGCTGTTTCTGATAAGAAATTCTGATAATTCTGATGTTCATCTTTAGTGATGAACATACCTGGAAATCATGTAATAAATATATTTTTTTCTTTCCTTCTAAAGCAAGGTATTTGGTTCGTGTTGCCTCTATGAGTAAAAAAATTGAGACAATGAAAAACAAGTCTGATATCAGAAAGTCATCTTCCCTGTAGGAGGTACATTGGGTTCTCCTGCTAAAACTTGTTTTGAGCAGAGGACATGGATTTGAAGTTATCTGCCCTGTTACCAATGACTTGCTTCTCTTTTTCATTACAGAGCTAAAACTGCACTTGTTGCTGTCCTGCTCTGTGAACAACTCTGATACCCCATGAAACCTCCTTTAATCAGGAGGAAAAAAATCAGTAACTCATTTTCTCGAGAAGCTCTTCATGGTAAACTGAGCATATTTCAATCTTATTGTAGCAGTATTTTTCTGCAGCATGAGAATATCTTGGGTTTGTGGGTAGTGCACAACTTGTACTCTTAGGAAAACTCCTGGAAATCCACTAGGGCTTCTTCTCCATTGAGAAGGCTTCAATTCAAAGGACTGCAAGGGCACAAAACAATTTAGCAAGCTCGAAGGCAACAATGCTATTTTCTTGGGGTTTTTTTTAATGCTTGGGTTGAAGGTTTCTCATCCTCCACATTTCCTAAGCTTTGGAGTGAGATCATCAGCCACTGTGTGCCAGTGTTGAGGTTGGGAATTGTTGACTTTTAGTGGCAAACATTTGGTCCTGAAAGCTTGACCTTGGTTTTTCTGAGCTTGCTTAAAAGAAGAAAGGGCAGTTGCTTTATGTTCACGGTGGTTGAGTTTCCAGAGCTTGTGTGTTCCTACTTGAATTCTGCCTGAACTGAGGCTTTGCTGATATTTGCCAAGGAATCTTTAAGCATCTCCTTAGGGAGAAGCAAACAAAGCCCAAAATGATTTGCTCTGTTGTGATTCTCTCTTTATGGCATTTTTCAGGATTCCTACAATAATGATTTCGCTTCTCTATCTGAAAAGACTGAAAAAGCAGTTATTTTATAGTTACAGCTGGTTTTCATTGCAAACATACCTTATTTTGGAATATAATTGATAACCTGATTAAAATTTGGATGGATTGTGAGTCTGTTTTTCACATGTAATGAAATCATCCATGGTTTAAGAATGAAAACACTCGAACCTGTCTCTCCTCCAGTTGCAGTTTAGTGTGAAGTTGATGGAAAGCTGGACACCTACAATTCAAAATTCTCAAGAGCTGAAGGAGGGTCCTGTTTCATGAACAAATAAAGTGGAGATTCTGACAGGCCTTTCCCATTTCTAATGGCTACTAGTGCAAACTAGGTGATGTATTTATGCTTTCTTTTGCTTTTTCAGGATTGCTGTTGAGAGTCTGGGAGCCCTAGTGTACTGTTGAATTCCGTGTACTCTTAAAAGGAAAGGCTGTTTATATTGACCTGAACTGGTGAACAAAGGCAGGGGAGCACTGGGTGCTGCCATGCACCACGAGAAGGATCCATCTGTGTCCTTGGTGGAGGTTTCCTGGCTTCCTGCAGGAGCAGCACCTCACAAATAACACAAAACATCACAAGCACAGCCCTGTGGCTTGAGTGAATGTGCTGATATCTTGACAACCTGCACAGATAAAGGTTTAAACCAAGGGAAAAGCTGTTGTCAGCCAGTGAGCTGAGAGAACACAGAACACTGAGAATTATTTTTTTCAGAGCCCAGAAGTGGGAAGGATGAATTCCCCCAAAGAGCTTTACAGTTCCCATTATTCTGGGAGAGTCACGCGCTTGTAAATGCCGTGCTTGCTGCTCTGCTGGCTCACACCTTGCTGTCTCACAGCCCACAGAGACACCTCAAAATCCATTGTCCTTCCCTCACCAAGGATAAAATTCACCAGTTTAACAGGAGTTAGGCTGCTTTGGGCTGCAAACAAAAGTTGGACTGATACTGGGTGCATGCTGTTTCTTCAGCATCAGTCTGTTCTCACTTGATGCAAGCAAAGTAGCTTGATTTTCATCATGATGGTGGGCAAATGTAAAAGAAGATGCATGAAATGCAAATGAACTGGATCTGTAGAATCTAATTTAAAACTAGAAATATTTTCCTTTTTCTTCTTTATGCATGCAGTGTATTTTCTTTCTCAAAGTGGCCTCTAGAACTTTACAATCTGTTCTAAAATGTCACTAGAAATGCATATTGCCCGTGATTTATAGTTTGGATGTGAAAATAAATTACCAAGCATTGGCAAGGGCCATTTGAAACTGCTGCTGAAACCTCTTAATTATTTAATGGCTGCTAAAGAACCAGTTCTTTATTAGAGCTCTGATATTTGAAAAATTTCATTCAGATTCACCTGCAGGCTCAAGCATGCTTTTCTCTCATTAAAAAAAGGCAGAAAATATTAATGGAGAAATAATTAAAAAAACTCAAAGAAATTTGCCAAGGGAATGTGAGTGCTCTGAATTTTGAGGCATGTTAGTAGTAGAAGAGCAGCACTGAATCCAGTGATGGCAGAGCTTACATCAGCCTCCAAAGGAGGCTCCAGAAGCAACAATGATCCTGAGATGCTCTCTACAATGCAGTGGAAAATGGAATGTTCCCAGAATGGATGCTGTGTGTCTTGGGTTATGGAACCAAAAATGTGTATTCTATTTCATCTGCTGAAAGCACTTGGGGAGATGTTCTTCTTTATCTCTTGTAACTCTGGGGGGAGGGGGTGGGGGCCTTCTGATAATGGGCCAGCTGTTAAACCAGGTGGGGCAGTGTCTCTTATCTCTTTCACCTCCTGTCCTCCTTCCAGGGGGATATTTTCTGCTGATGGGCCATTAAGGCTCACCAAACCATCATCCCATTGTGAGATGCTCCACCCAGTGGGAGGAGCCAACCATTCCTACCTGGATAAAAACTGAGACTCAGGAATACCAGGGATCTGGTTCCACTGGATTCCTGGAGGAAGACTGGACCCTTCTCACCACCACTGGACCCTTTTCTCTCAGGATCATCTCTGCTCCAACAGAACCACCTCTGCCACTCCAGGAGGACTCACTTTGGTACTGCTTCCAACACCCTGACCAACAGGGTCCTGAACCCTCTGTCAGGGTTCTCCAAAATTGTTGTTTGTTTGCTTGCTTGTTTGTTTGGGGTTTTTTCCACTACATTTGTATTGTTAATATTCCTAGTAAAGAACTGTTATTCCTATTCCCAAATCTTTGCCTTAATTGCAAAGTTATAATTTGGCTGGGGGTGAGGGGTTTACATTCTCCATTCCAAGGGAAACTCCAGCTTTCCCTGGCAGATGCCTGTCTTTCCAAACCAAGACACTCTGAGATGAACCCTCTCCAATAACTGTTTGAAAATGTTTGTGAAAGCTCATTTCAGAAGCTTATCTCTCTACTCTTTGTCATATAGTTTCTGTCTTTTTGTCTTGCTCATTACAGGGATATTATTTAAGACAAGGTTCTGCCAGAGTCATGATTTCTGTCCAGATTTAAAGATCTATTTTCTTTTTTCACAGCTACTGCTGTCATAGTATGAGTAGGAATGCTGATACCAGGTAGGGGAATGTGTAATGGGGAAACTGAAAGTAGTTTAACTCTTAGTCTTTAGTTGTGATCTGTCACTCAAATGAAATAATATTTTGCTGTCCCTCCCCATCTTTTTTTTTTCTTTTTTGCTCTTGAAGAATTGCTTCTAAAATATAAACTTCATTGTACAAAATATTCAGAAATATCACTGTGTAAGAAAGTAAAACTTAATGCAGAGTAATTACCCCTATTTGTAGTTATTGACAGTTGTTCTGCTGCAGTCTGGGCAAATACAAATTTTGCATCCATTAACAAACAAACAAACAAAAAAAAGCCAATACTTAAGAAGTTACCAGGAAGATGAGGTCAGGATCTTTGCTGAGGTGCACAGTGGTGGGAGAAGGAGAGAGCATGCATGGAAATGGGAGTGGCTTGGATTAGGTATATATAAAAAAAAAACACCCCTGGTTATGAGATAATTAATCATTGAAACAAGTTTTCCAGGGAGTTGTGGAGTTCTGGAGATTTTCAAGCCCCAGGGAATCTGGCTTGGTCTCACTTAGCTTAGAGCAGGCAGCTACATCAACCCTTCAGCCTCCTTCCAGTGTTAATGATTCCCTGATTAACAAAACCTCCTGTGTTGCCCAATAACTTTGATGCTAGTGTATTCTGCAAGAGCTGCCTTAAATATTGAGGAGTCAAAAGGATTGATCAAATTAACTGTATAAGGTAGGAGTGAAATTTTCACTGTAATAGTTTGACCTGGTTCTCCTCCAAGTTGCAGAATACAAAATCAGAGCAAAGACTGCAAGTAAAGACCATGGCTCTATATGGGCATAAAACAATTTGCTTTAGGGAAAAAAAAAATCAAATTTTTTATTTTTAGGGTTTTCAGCTTGCCTGTCTGATCTAATAGTTTTGACATATGAAACAATTTTTTTTCCCATTAGAAAGACAAAGAATAAAATCAATTATCTTTTTGTGAGTCCACTTTTTCTAGTGAATTTTCCACAGAAAGTGAGCATCTGACTGAATTTCATTGTGGGCAACAAAACTGTAGAGTTGCATGAAATTTCTTTCAATTTGGAAATGTGCTCTCTTTAGTCATAACTCCCACAATGAGCCTTTCTGATTGACTTTCTGAGACAATTTATTCTGGTAAATTGCATCCCTTGTTTCAGTTTGTTCTGTAGTGCTGTGAATTAAAGAGGGCACCTTCCAGACAGCTCAGTGCAGCCTCTGACATTGATCTAGAAAAGGCAATCAGTGGTTGCCTTTGAGGGTGTTGTGATATTTTCTTCATAACGGGGTCATATTTGACTGCTGCTGTACAGGCATGGGTATTTATGGGCAATTCTGTGTAATTCACTGTAATGACTATTTTTTTTTTCTCTTTGCTCACTCCTTACTACAAGGTGAGAAACTCTGCTTGGGTTGTTTTTTTTTTTTAGATTATTGAGCCAAGAATCACTCCAGCCCTTCAAGGCAAAACTTCAAAACTTGTCCAAGAATCTTGGTTAGCTGTTAACTTTTTCCTCAAGCAATGCAATCATAGTTGACTTTGGGACCTGCCATTACCAAATTTCACCATGGAAAATCAGGTACATTGTCTTTTACGTAACAGAATCATATACCTAGAGTATTTTGTGATTCTGAGGTATTAATCCAGAATTATACCCAGAGAACTGTTCTTTAACATCCAAAAGCATCAATAAATAAGAAGAATATCAAGTTGTGTCTTTGTTTCCAGGGGTCAGAAAGAGCTGGATTTTTCTACCTCTGTGAAAAAAATGAGAAACATTATATCTGAAAAGCAATCTATTCTCATGGTGACACAGCCTCCTACAGTTAAAGAAATTGTGTCTAACATGATTGCTGAATCTGGGATCCATTACAGCACAACCTGATTTCTTATTTTGCATTGTTTAATAGTCCACTGATTGTATATCATCTGTACCACTTGTGAAGCTTTAGACCATGATTTCACACAGTGGGAGACTTTTTTTTTTTTTTTTTTTAATATAGTAATAGCAAGAAGAAATGATTAGACACGACCCATATAACTCTCCAGCACTGAGTGCAGATTATTTTTGGGGAGCTCTCAGCATCAAAGGCTATTTTTTCTGGTACTTGTTCTCTAGAAGAAAAGATTGAATGCATTCTATTTGCTGTTGCTTTCTGCATTGCATTCTCTTGCTCCAGTTTTTTTTGGCCATGAGTCCTAATGTTGCCAGGCATTGGGAATTTTATGGAGGCATCTGCTGTCAGCAGACTGAGCATTTGGCTCCACAGTCACACAGTTCTAGAGCACTCTGACTCAATGCTGTTGGTCTGTAGCTAAAATAGCTACACCCATTTGCACAGCATCAGAAATACCTGTGATGGAGCCTGGTGGGACACCAAGAAACAGATTCATTTTTCATCAATGGGCTGCATTGTAAGGGAGAATTACAGCTGGAAAAGAAACAGTTGTTTCAGATTACTTGCCAAGACTTCCAAGGCTTTCTTGCTTAAAAAAAAAAAAAAAAAAAAAAAAAAAAAAGTGGTAATAAAAGAATGTGATAAAATAGTCTCTTCTAGCAGATTTCCCAATTAATCTGTATAAACAAGCCTAGCTTTTATGCAAATATTGAAGACTGGTCTGTGCCTTTATTCAGACCAGGAGTATGAAATACAAGCTTTACTCTGTCCAAGTAAACATTTAATTTAGTGTTTAAAACAACTAAAACTTAGATAGTAAAACATGAATGTAAACAAACACATTTGAGGTCAGGCTATGTGTGTAGGATTCTAGATTCTAATCTGACTCACATTCTTTCATGCTTAATGTTCACTAAAACTCAAAAAATTCTATCAAAAGATGTGTGAGGTCTTGAAAGATAGCACAGAGTAATTAAAAATATTCTATCACGAATTTCCCACTATTTCTATCAAAACTCCCCACATTTAGTCCAGGGATCTAGAAAAGAAAACTTTGGTGAGGTACTGCAAACATAAAAATGCCTGAGGTCTATGCATCTTTATAAATCATGATAACCTCTGTTAGATGCATGATTCTGAAACAGACAAGAATTCCAAAGAATTCCAAAGAAACCTATTTACCTGAACATATTGGATTTAATAATTTACTTAAAAAGTGATACCATCATTTTTTCCATTGAAGGAAACCATTCCATTACTTCTGATTGTCATTTTTTTTATGGATAAATCAATATTTGATGTTAGAAGATTTAAAACCCAATCTTATTCTTCAGAAGCACATGCCCAATGACAAAATGGAAACATCAGACATATTTGCTTTTGATTTACCACAAAAATTATAAGACAGGGAGAGCAGAGGAAGCTTTCATTAATGGCATGAACCCATGAGCTGGATTTAATATGGTGTTACTGAGCTTTGCCTTTCTGTTGCTATGTGTTCCATATGATGTTGAGTAATCTGGGTATAAGAAGAGTAGTGCAAAACTTTAGTGGGAAAAGAGGCACATGTCCAAAAAGAACCCCAAAACCAACCCAAATCTAAGGTGTTAGGTAATTTCAAAGGTTCCAGTAAGTAAGCAGGAGAGTAAATCACAAATTTTGCCAACTCAGTAGCTGCTGAGCCAAATTGTAGTAGTTATGGGGGAAGTAGCAGGATTCTCCAAGAGCTACAAGATTTCATAGTTTTGTAAATTTATTTTTTTTTTCTGTCACTGCATATATATCAGGAAATTGTAAATCAAGTGAATAATGAAGGTTGTAAGTACTTGGAAATTCTGAATCCACATCACTGCTATCCAGCAAAAATAGAATCTGAAAATGCTTGGAGGTCAGCATTTACCATGTCTGGTTTAGAGTCCATGAAATAATCAATCAGGATTATAATAAGGAATGAATTGAGCACTTGTTTCTTCTTTCTTATGCTTAGCAAAGCAACAATCTGAGAATAAATCAGTAGAATATAGAATGTTCTGTTATCTGGTTGGAGTTCAAAAGGAAGAAGCCTGATTATAAATGATCAAATTAATACGAACAGACACCTCAAAACCTGTGTGAAATATTTATTTTTGTGACAGGATTTCTAATTTGAAGGTATTATTACTGAGATCCAGGGAGGTTTTACCAGTGAAGTGGAAAAAGGCTTGACTGACACAACATAGCTTGAAAATTCATCACTCCATACACAACCTGAAAATTCAGTGTGTTTTGAGGACAGATTAGGAATGGTATAATTTTTAGATTTTACCTGTTGTTTGTAGATCATATACATGCAAGATATGAAGTCCTTTAGCTTTAAAATCACATGACTTTTTCAGTTTCAGCTTTCATCATCTCTTAGGATGTCTTTCATGTAAAATGAAAATATAGGACAAAAATAGGATTACCTTACATAAGAAATTGTCCTTATACAGGCAGTAGTGGAGTTCAAGAGCTATGCAGGCCTTGTGCTGACATTTATTCTTCATAATGTACAAGTTATCTTTTAACTCTCATTAGTTCACAGGTGCCTAACTGTGGGAGAAATCATTCCTGTTGTAACTTATTGGTGTGAATAAATGAAAATTCCTCCAATTACAGCCCCCATGATTTTGGATTTCAATCATCTCGAAGATTCATGTCAGTAAAACACGAATCTTTGTAGAGAGAAAAGCCCAAAAGAATTTGTGTATCCCCAGAAAACTTCAGTGGATATCAAAGGGAATATCCTTGATTCACTCTTAGTAGCATTTTCTTATAACCTGGTTGGTTTTGGTTTTTTTTTTTTTAAACACTGAGCCACTGTGACAGAAAAAAAGGATCCTGTGGGTCAAAAATCATGTGAGGTATATTTATATATTTATATTTTTATATATTTATATTGTTATATTATCTATATTATAAATATTTATATTATAAGTAAATATTATATAATATATAAATATAATACATGTAATATATTGTATTTTCATATATAAATATAATATATAAATATAAAATATATATTTATTTATTATTTATATATACATATATTCATAATATATAAACATATATATTATAAATACTATATTGTATATATTTATATATATATATATATATATATTATATTTATATATATATACACATTCTGAGCCTCTATCAAAACATAACTCTGCCAAAAATTAGTTTTGTGAGCTTAAAGAATATATGACAACTGACAGGCTGAATTGAAAGGATTAAGGTGTGGAGAAACAAAGGTAGCATGAGAGAGACACCTCTGATTTATTCTTTACTTTGTAATGCCCCAGTATAAGCAAAGTAAGCAAGCAATTTTCAAGCAATAAGTAAACAATTTCTATTTAAAAAAGAAGATTAAATGCTGGGTTTTATCAAGGATTTGCCCCTGCTACCTACCTCTCCACTGAAATTTTTTAATCTTTTTTACATTTGCTTTGCTGGGGAAACTAATCAGCCTTCAGTTCATCTCAGGAGACAGAGCCAAAGGCTGGAATCCTGTGCCCATTTCTGATGTGCTCTGTGGTAATCCAATTAGATCCCTGCTTCTGCTGACTGAATTTAAGCCTTATCAGTGTTGTGACTGCTGAAAAGGAATCTTGACATATTTACCAATTTGTGTGACCATTTTTTTTACTGGTTGGTTCTCAAAGAGTTCTGTCTTTGTGTGAGAGCTCAAACAGAATGTTTCAGTGAATCCCCTGGAAAAAGCCTCGCTGCACTGCGGCTCACTTTGGTTTTGGTGTTCAGGTTGGCTGAGATGGCCACACATTTTCCTGGGTGTACCATGCTGTTGTCTTTGCCTTTACAGGGTCATTTCTTCATCTCCATTTATTGGCAATGTAGACACATCATCACTTTCCTTTTTTTTTTTTCCAAGATCACAGAGTAGGTTATAAGAAGCTTCTCAGGTTTGTCTTGCAAAGCTTCTGAAGAAAGCTCACCAGTAAGCTGTGGCTGTAAACAGAAATAACTGGTTCCTGCAGTGTTTGACTTTGTGATGTATAAATCAGATTTTATCTTCATTAAATTTCTGAAGATACATAATGACCTCACCTTGAAAATAACGTAAATTGGTATTCTGCTCACAGAAAACAAAAAAGAATATACTTTGAATTATAATCTGTATCTTGAACACTTAGTTCATTTTGTATCTTGTGAGGATGTGTACTCTATTACCAAAACATATTTTCTAACATTGATGAAGGAGTAATTAATCTAAATATATTTTCTAACATGAATTAAGGAGTAATTAATCTATAGATAAAAAACACAATAAAATTAACTTGTGAAACACCAGGTAATTGCATTTCTTTCATGACACATTTATGAAAGTGGATTCAGCATCACTGTAATAATGATATGTAATGAATTCAACCCTTTAACAAAATAACATTGCTAAGAATTTAGTGTTAGAAATACAGATAGGTACAACTCGGCTCAACAGGTCAGCTTTAGCAAATGTTATATACATCTGCAGCCACTATACATTCTCCCAAATTAATTTGTAAAATATGGATTTTTTTTTTTTTTTGCAGCTACGAACTGAGTGGCTACAAACTGAGTTCTTTTGTCAAAAATAGGGCTTGTTGTTGCCTTTTTTAACATCCTAGAAGGATGTTACACAAACAGATGAAAGGAAATAGCATTTAATGTGCTTTATTAATTTTTACAGTTCTCAGGCTAATGGGAAAGATCTGCTAATAACTGGGCAGCTTGTGTACTCTAATGTTTCCTAATGAATTGTTCTCTTACTGTTTGGTACGTCCCTTTTCCCTTCCAGACCTGTTCCATCCATCTGGCATGGGTTTTGCAATTATATTGCCCTTGTGAGCCCTTTGTGGTGTGATCAATCATTTTTCATTTCACTTCCAGTGCCTGATAGTCAAAGTAGGTTGTGTAATATAAAATGTTTTATTTGGTTATTGTTCTTATTGTGCAAAAAAATCCTGAAAACTCCTCATTTGTTTAAAGCTGGCATGTGCTTTGTCATCTCAACTCATGTATCTTGCAGTGGGCCTGGAGGGGGATCCAGTCAGGCACTGCCATTAGTCTAGAAACAAATATATGATAAAAGCCAGTCCTACATGAGAATTATAGTGTCTACAGTGTATGAGAAGTGTCTGGACTATTACAAGATGGCAGGAAAAGCACAACATGTATGTGACAAGAGAGAGAAAGTTTTGTTGGAGAAGGGAATGTTTTCACAGAGCAGGGATGTTCACAAAGTGTTTATGTAGAAGTAAAAGCATTTCTTTCTCAAAGAACAATTTGGCATAGTTTTGCTCTCTCAGGACACATATCTTGAGTGCTTTGGAATATTCTGAATGTATTTTCCCCTTTCATATGAGGAGGAAGTTCCCTCTGAACCCAAACGTTTCTCTGTCTCTCTTAATCTGAATGCAGGGAAGACCAACGCCTTCAACTGGCTAAGGACCATTGAATTTTGGTTTGGGGCTGTTTTACAGCTGTTCCTGGACAAACAGGTGTCCTGTTACCCTTCCACTCAAGGTCTGATTCTGCGCTGCCGGGGCAGAAATTCAGACTGACCACGCATTACTGTCGCATGCACACCAAACCTCCACAGGTTCGTACACCTGTTTGTCCCTCTGGGATTTTGAGCAAGATTCTGAACAGAATGCAAACCTTTCTTTGATGTTACACGAGACATTGCATGGCTCACCGTGATCAGCTCATGTCAGCAGAATCCTGGAGGGAACAGATTTACAATTGTCTTGCTCTTGGATTGTGCAGCATTAGTCACTGATGGTAAGCACAGTGGTAACTTCCTGATAGATTAAGACCAAGACACAACCAAATGGATATAAAAAATAATGGTACTTAGTCAGCCACTCATCAGCACTCATATTCATATCATGATAAGCTGCTTCTCTTTCCTGTGTTTTGCTTGGACTGCTACATGAGCCTACATGCCATTTTACAGTGGAAATTCAGAAAGAACAGGAAGCAAAGCTCCTTCCCAGCATGTCCTAGACTTCCAGAAAACCCCATCCTGTGCTGCATCAAATGCAGCTGTTGGGGAGGTGGAACTGCATCTGGCACTGTAGGCCTCTTCTTGCCCCACGCTGAAAAAGCTGTTTGTGGTACTACAGAAAAACACATAGTTAGTAAGCACTTTTGTTTTTCCAATGCAATTTTTGAGCTGCATCATAAACAAAACATCATAAAACAAAAGTAGGAGTCTCTTTTATGTACTAAAAATGAAAATACATGTGAATAGACAGCCTGGTTGACAGGCAGAGTGTTCTGAAAACTCAGGAAACTTGTTCTCCACAGGAATGCTGTCTGTCGGTTTTGGGTTTTGAATGAAAAAGCTTTATAATTGCTGAATACAATGCAAAGAAGGTGGCACAACTCGGCTAAAACTTAGGACTGAACCTGACCAATTATTTGCTCCTTGAATCATACCTGAGAGTATTCCTGCAATCTGCAATTAGTGCCAAATTAATTGCTAAACAAGGTTAGGAGAGCATGGAAGTGGTTAATCACACACCATCTGCTTGCCTGCCATATCTGATTCATGACATGGAGGAATGGGATGCAGACCACCAGCCTTCAGGTCTCTCTTCACACGAGGAGTGAGAAAGTAGAAACTCTTTGCATGTTTTTAATACAGATTCTCTTCTCCCTTTCTTGTCTGCAAGGAACTGATTACAAGACCAGCGAGGGTAATTATGAAAGTCAGACAGCTTTTCTTCAGAGCTGAATAAATGTTTGAGTAGTGCAGTGGTCTGAGAAAATGACTGCAGTGTGCTCATTCAACCCCAGGTGGTTTCTTCCTGTTTTTTTGATTTGAAGAAAAAAAAAAAAAAAAAAAGAGGTTATTGTCCTTTAAATAGTTTGTACTACATTGCATTATCCCATATGGGGCACATACACAAAAATGGCTTGATCTACAGTCTTTGAAAGCCAGCACCCAGAGGCTGAATTTGTAATTTTAATTAAGCTGTGAATGCCCTCACAGCTCAGTTTGGTCTTTATTTCACAGAAACATTTCAGTGCATTCAGACTTTAGTAGACTTCTTACTTTTGCAAGATTAGAAGCTGAGGAGGCCTGCTAATCCTGTTTTGCTCCTCACAGTCATAAATTATTACTGGGTTAAAGTCCAAGTGCTGTTCATATTCTGTCACCCTGTTCTTCTAAGGTTTTTTCTAAAGTTCCTTCAGCATTCTGATGTTTTACTTTTTGGGATGGAGTTTCTCAGGCACTTTTCATGTAAACAATGATTGTTTTGCATTCCTTTCTGGAGGAGGAGAGAATTGATGGACTGCTGGGTTGACCAGTGTGGTTGGAGAGGACAATTTTCTTCCTCCAACCCATGGTCACTGTAGGAATTCTGTAAATGTTGGGGTCTGTAAGTAAACTGCTCCTTTTTTGCCTTGGACATCTCAGTGTGTGAGTGTCTAATTGAGACAATATTCCCATTTTGGGCTCCCTGCCACCAGGAAATGAAGCAGGTGAATGGCTCATGGCTGGGGTGCTGCCATACTGATGAGAGAGGAGGTCTGTGTTGTTACAGCTTCCTTTGGGACTGCAGAAACCCACTTTGCTTCTCTGTGAGGGATTTTCCTCACAATGAGGTGAGGTTCCACAGGATGTTTTTACCTCAGAGGAATGTTGCTAAGGACGAGTGTTTGCAGATCTTGGGGGTTACAATGGATTACAGCAGCAGATGCCATGTGAGCATAAAAGAGTCACCCTACCAATGCTGGACCATCAATGTTTTTTGGTGCCAACAGTTCCTGTGTTCAAGGTAATGATCTTTCAGTTCTCAGTGGAAAACTATTACACCTCATTATCTGCAGTCTCCTATTGTGCTTGCCTTGTGAGCATCCATCTGTGAGGGGCAATGCATGGTTCTGTGCTTTGTGAGCAAAATACACACCCACTCACACTCAAGGTTTTCATGTGGGCCACAACCTCTGTTCCACTGCAAGGAGTGTCTTCATCAAAAAGCTGTGCAAACTCAGGAGGAACAAGGTTGGTGAGAGAAGATTGAGGGGCTATATATCACAAAAACACAACTGAAAGCTTACAATGCATATTTTCATTAGGAACCTAAGGCAGACTTTCAGCCAAAACAACTAAAATGAACAAGTATCAGTATGATATATTGAAAGCATTTTGAAAGCTGAGCTCTTAAGAAATATAGGTAGTAAGTCTTTACTGGGAAAAGCTAATTTGTTCATGAAAAATACCTCCAGTAAGGTGCATATAATTTTTAGAAATTATGTCCTTCTAAATTTTCTGTATTTATAGGGGTTTTTTTCTTTATAGCACAGCATTCTAGGTAATCAGAAAAATAGTGAAGGAGTATTTCTGTAATAATAATTTTACAGAATACATCTCTTTCTGAAACTCCTCAGTCTGTTTAAGTCGGAGTTTTGCATTTGTGATTCACTGAAAGTCCTTCAGCCAACAGTGGGAGTTAAAGGGGTGCAAAGACTTCAGAACTGGAATTTGATTATTTCCCCATCTTTGTAAAATCAGAATGAGGGTCTGGATAGGAATAATATCCCTGATCCTTATGCCACTACATAAGGAGGCTACAATCTGTCTCTTGAACCCATTTTTATCTATAGTATGCTTCCTTAGGTCTTTCAAAGTCTAAAATAAACAGGAATTCTGGAGATTCCGCTATTAATATTGTAAAAATTATCCTTGAATGTGCTAATTTGAACTCAGATGTGCTTCTTGTAGCCCCAGCTAAGTCATAATGGTGCCTCATGATTGTGCTTGTGTTGATTATAATTGTATTGCCAATTGCTGCCAGGTTGCACTAAGTGCATCACTAAGAAGCAGACTTCTGTTCATTTACTGTTGTGCTTGGATCAGACTCAAATTTTCTGATGATTCTATATTTTTTTTTTCTCCAGTCATACTTGGCCCAGACATTTCTCATTTGATGCATACAGTGTTGTCCAGGGCGAATTCCTTCCTCCCAGCTGAATTTCTCAATGCATCATCTTCGGAATCACTGCGCTCCCTCCTTTTTTGTACTGGCTCATTCTCAACAGCCAGTCTGTATTTTCATCCCTTGTGTTCATGACCACAGTCAGGATTTATTTCTGTGACATCTTGATCAATGTTTTTTTTTTTTTTTTTTTAAAGATTCACCACATTGCATTTTCACTGTGGCACTTCAGTCTTTTTTGGTTTAGTCTGTACAGCTGTATTTTACCTCCTCATGATTTGCTGGTTTGTGCAGTAAATGCATTTTGCAAATATAAGACAGCTCAGGAGTATCCTTAGGGTGGGAATGAGCTTCATCAGATAAAGGTTTCCTCTGTGTTCATCTGCTTTTGTTACATGGAGATAGCTCTCTATAGTTACTGTTCATTGAGCGCTGTTGGAATGTCAGAGATACAAGAAACAGCTCCTTAGGACTTATTCCAGGTAAGTTAAACATAAAGAGTTGTGTCCTGGGTTATGGAACCAAAAATGTGTATTCTATTTCATCTGTTGAAAGCAGTTGGGGACATGTTTTTTCTTTATCTCTTGTAACTCTGGGGGGAGGGGGGCAGGTGCCTTCTGATAATGGGCCAGCTGTTCAAACCAGGTGGGGCAGTGTTTCTTATCTCTGTCACCACCCAGCCTCCCTCCAGGGGGACATTTTCTGCTGATGGGCCATGAAGGCTCACCAATGGCAGGACACATTCCATCATCCCAGTGTGAGATGCTCCACCCAGTGGGGGGAGCCGACCATTCCTACCTGGATAAAAACTGAGACACAGGAACAGAAGAGATCTGGTTCCACTGGATTCCTGGAGGAAGACTGGACCCTTCTCACCATCACTGGACCCTTTTGCTACAGGATCGTCTCTGCTCCAACAGAACCACATCTGCCACTCCAGGAGGACTCACTTTGGGACTGCTTCCAACACCCTGACCAACAGGGTGTCAGGTTGTAGCTCTGACTCTGTCAGGGCTTCTAAGATTGTTGTTTGTTTGTTTGTTTGTTTGTTTTCATACTACATTTGTATTGTTAATATTCCTAGTAAAGAACTGTTATTCCTATTCCCAAATCTTAGCCTGAAAGCCCTGAATTACAAAATTATAATTTGGTGGGGGTGAGGGGTTTACATTCTCCATTCTAAGGGAAACTCCAGCTTTCCCTGGCAGATACCTGTCTTTCCAAACCAAGACAAGTTGATAAAAAAATGAAAATTAATTTGGTGTTACTCTTTGCTTGAGTGTCATACTTGACTGTTGTACTTCCAAGAGGGAAATAGCATCTTTGATTTTAATAACAAAGTAAAGTGTCACCTGTGCTTGTCACGACTTGTCAACACATTGCCAAAATAATGTAATCAAAGAGGCCATGGGGGTGAAATTTGGGATTTCCAGTGTATCCCACATATCAAACACAACATCAGTAGAACTCTTGTTAGGGGTCATATGGAATGAAGATTTACCATTAAAAACGGTTTTACTGGGAGGCTGACCTAAGGCAAGGAAAGCTTTCTTGTAACTGAGGAAGAATTTGAGGATGACAGGCAAGAGTGGAAAGAGTCCAACACGACTCATATCCTTAGGGAATTACGTTTTCCCAGAGAGATAAAAAGAGAGTCCAATTATGAAAATTAGGCAGTGGGCAGAATAGTTAAGTGCTGGTCATTTTAGAAAAGAAAAAAAAATGTTCTTACTAAAATAACTGTATAATTATGCAAAACAGGAGCCTCTTTCTCTACTTGCAAGGTGAAAATCTCAGCCCATGTATTAAGGAAGAATTTCTTCCCAGGACTTTCTGATTCACGTCATTGGAAGAATAGGGCACTTGTGTTTGCATTCAGTACCTCATTTGGAAGATGTTGTTTCTAAATCCTGCCCTTTGGGCTGTGTTTGGCATTGTTTCACCACAAAATTCACAGAACTTTTTTCTATGGAATTTCTAATGAGTAGACTCCAGCCTGGGAAAGACTTCTCACTTCTGCCAGAATAGTCAGGTACAGAGAATTACACCTGAGAGTTGTTCAGAGCTCTTGGTAACATAAATACTAAGAATTATTTAATGTCTTTTACTGATTTTTTTGGTGTGATATGTTTGGTATGATATATTACATTTTTCATATTTTTTTTTCTTTATGCCATCCCAGAAAAGCACAGGAAGGAAGGTACTAAAGGTTCAAAGAAAAATACCTTGAAAATGAGGGAAACTGCTGAAAATCAGATAATGGCCCTTTTGAAAGAAGTGACAAAGTTCATGGCTTAATTACAATGGCAAGATTTAATAATTATTAAATTATTAGTTAGTGTCTTAGCAAAAGCAGCAGAAGACAGAAGATTGCAGCTAACTGATGACATATTTTGATGTTAAATATAAAATAGAAAGTAGGTATCACTGTTATGTCATCTTTACGAATTTTCAAAGCAATGATTTTTTTTTTTAAAGATCAACATTTTTCTCATCATCATCATCAAAAAATAGCAAGGTGAAATCAGGGGTAGAACTCTGGCTGAATAAAGGACCAGAAGAAACAATCCTATTGGAACAAAGCTCACCAAATGCCATTTTGTGCATTGTGGCACAGTGGAATTTGCTGTCTGGGCTACACTTGTGCAAATAACAGAACTATGGAGAAGCATGGTGGGAATGATGTTGGTTACTGTCTTGGTTTGGAAAGACAGGTATCTGCCAGGCAAAGCTGGAGTTTCTCTTAGAATGGGGAATGTAAACCCCTCACCCCCACCAAATTATAACTTTTGCAATTAAGGGCTTTCAGGCAAAGATTTGGGAATAGGAATAACAGTTCTTTACTAGGACTACTAACAATACAAATGTAGTAGAAAAACAAAACCACTCAACCAAACCAGCAAACAAACAAACAACAATCCTGGAAACCCTGACAGAGTCAGAGCTACAGCCTGACACCCTGTTGGTCAGGGTGTTGGAAGCAGTCCAAAAGTGAGTCCTCCTGGAGTGGCAGATGTGGTTCTGGTGGAGTAGAGATGATCTTGTAGAACAAGAGTCATGGGGTGGTGAGAAGGGTCCAGTCTTCCTCCCAGAAGTTGGGTGAAGCTGGATACTTTCTGTGTTCCTGTGTCTCAGTTTTTATCCAGGTAGGAATGGTTGGCTCCCCGCACTGGGTGGAGCATCTCACAATAGGATGATGGAATGTGGACAGTCTATTTTGTGTGCTTTTAGGGGTGTCTTAATGGTCCATTAGCAGAAAATATTCCCTGGAGAGGATGGGCAGTGAAAGAGATAAGAAACCCTGCCCCACCTGGTTTAACAGCTGGCCCATTATCAGAAGGCACCCACCCCCCCTCCTCCCAGAGTTACAAGAGATAAAGAAGAACAATTCTCCAACTGCTTTCAGCAAATGAAATAGAATACACATTTTTGGTTCCATAACCCAAGACAGTTACATCAAGTTGTATAAGAACAGTTACAGACAAATTCCCATTGTGAGAGAGAGAACAAAAGGAAGATACTAAGCCACGGTAAGAGTTAGTTATAGCACAGCTCAGCACAGCACCAGGTTGTGTTGGAGTACAAAAAAGTGATCCACAAAAGGCAATATAACTCATCACATGCTTTCAGCAAGATACATTTTGTTTACCTCGTTGAAGCAGAGGGTAGAAAGTGCTGAAATGCCACAAGCAAAATGTGTAAATCTCAGTAGAATGAGTAGATTTAAGGGGTGGCATGAGTATCTTTCAAAGGTTGGCTTTCTTGTCACCTGTAAACAAAAATTCAGCCTTTTATGTGTGTAATAGATCTTTAGTCTGTTGGCATCTTGATTGTTATAGTCAGAATATAATCACTACTCTGTGAACTTTGCAATTATCTGCCTTGTTCATTTGGCTATTTCAGGAAGGAAAGCTAATATGAAAGCCAATTATGAGTTCCCTTGATAATGGATCTTATATCAGAATTTTTTACACTACTTTGACAGGGCATGTTGTTAATATAAAGAAAGTTCCAGAACTGCATAAAGCCCTCTGATCTGTCAGACATTTTCTCAGATGTAAAATAACATACGTTTAGAACTCCTACTCTGCAGAACCAAGACTTTATAAATAACCCCACAAAGCTGGTAGTTGCTCATTTATCTCTCTTCCTAAAGAAGATCCTAAAGATAGGTAATGGACTCTGACATAAATGAGCAATGCAAAAAGTTCTTTATCTATGGATAAATCAGGAAATTTGTTTTGACTATGTCCAGAGAAAGCTTTTGTCAGGATTAATTCACCTTCCCATCACTAAAATGCTAATTCCTACCTTTATTATTCTAGGTATATACTGGGCTACTTTAGTCACCTTTAGATTGATATTTCATTTAAGTCTTGTCCTTCCCTTTACCACACTGTCAACAAAGAAACATGCAAATTAGGAATTTATGTTTCATAGAAAGACTTTGTATTGTTTTGGTTTTAAATCGCAGTTGGAATCCCTTTTCACTTCCTTACATATGTGTAAAAGGAAGTAAGGATTATTTAAGAATGGAATTATTTTTCTGACTTACCTTTTTTCTTCCATAGATGATTCAGACCCTGTTTTCTGTCACTTAAGAACCTCGTGGATGCACAAAGGAGACCCTCAGATAATGGAGAATTGTGTGGAGTCTGCAGCCCTGCAGATGCACAGTTCTGCACATGCACGGGCAGTAGAAATGCACCAATTCCACTTTGCAGAAAAGACATTGGTAGACATTTCTCGAACCAATTAAACTTTTTTAATGTAAATCACTTTGTACCAACAAGGTGTGAGTCTAGAATTCAGCTCCAGGTGTGATGCACACACATCTACGTTGCTCAGATGCCTTAGCTGAACCAGCACTGTTTAATGTAAACCCATCCATGGTTTTGTCAGAACAAACGTTGCCCAACACCTTCCATTGCAAGATTCTTGGTGGTGTTAAACTAATCAACCTTGTGGTTTTGATAATTGTTTGTATTGATAAGTAATGAATATCTATGTGTTCAAACTGTAGTCCAGGAGAGACCCTGAAGACCGAGCTGAGCTTTGTGTTAGAGAGATTCACTTGGGTCCTTCTTAACCTGGCAAAGAAATTCTGCTTAAAATGGAGCTTGAACTTACTGAAGCAGATGAATCTGGGCAGATTCTGAGCTCCCCATGCTAATGACTCACAAGAAAATCAGCTTATAAATAAAGTAGCTTCGTTTTCTTTACTCAGTTTCAGTACTATCAGCAATGGCAGCATTTGTGGATGCAGCTCTCTCACTGAAGTACTAAGGGAGTTGTGCAAGCACATTGCTGTTCACCTGAGGATACAGGAAATAATTGCAGAACCTTCTCACCTAACAGGTCGCTACAGAGACATAAAAGTGCCCAAAAATATAACTTAATGCTTTTTACATTGTTTGACTATGGCTAAAGAGAGAACACCTTGGTCTCTAGAGCACCCTCATCAGCACTACACTCACTCAAATTTTCCTTCTCTGGGTTAGGGGAAGTGTCTGGAAAAACTTAGCATTCCTTATTTTCCTTCAGGAAAGGAAAAAATGAGAGATATTGCCTTCTAAAATTTCCCCAAGAATATCTGAAGCTGACTGCCTGAAGTGTGCATGGCAGAAAGGATGAAAAGCATGTCCAGGTAAAAAAAAGGATGTACTGGATTTTTATACATTGGTTCTCTTGGCTTTTGCTTTATTAAAGCTCCCAATAAACATTCCTGAACATGAGTTTGCCTTGTAAAGATCATTTTAATTAGAAGGGGGTGTGTTCCTGTAGCTAGTATTTATTTGCTTATTTATTTAATGACTATAATGACCTAGAATTATTTTACCTAAAAGTGGATGTTCAACAGCTTAGAAGGACCACGGCATGATACAAGAGTCTGTGAGTGTGGTGGGGTTTTGCTGTTGTTTGGGGGATGGTTTCACTCTTTAAGTTGTTTTTTTTTTTTCTACTTGTGGATGGCAAGTGCTGTGTTGTCAGTGTGGTGGCTGCATGCAATATTCACTGATGAATCCATTTCAGGGGGTGTTGAGGTGGTGGTGCAGAGAGGTGGGGTGAATGTTCAGCTCACAGTCAGTGCAGAGGAGGCTTTCACAACTGACACATCAACAATCCCCTGGGTGAAGCTCTGTGTTAGTAAGGAGAGCACTGTTCAGTGCTGGGTAGGAGTTGGGTAAGGGGGATCTAAGAGCCCAGCACAGAGGGATTTAGTGTTCCTCTTGAGCTCACCAGAAACCTCACCAAATCCTTTGGCATTAGGCTCTTTTAGTTAATGGGTATAGAGAACTATATTGACAAAAATGAAAGCTCAACTCTGTTCCTATTGGATTTGGGTGGGAGGTAGATGGCTAAGTGTTTTATGTGCCTTCTGTAGAGATCCACATGGGGAATGTGGATTCTTAAACACAGAGCAAGCTATCTGCTGGCTACTGAAGGTTCCAGTTCCAACTAATTACCTACACAGGCCTAGTCTTGAACAATTCATTGAAGCGTTTTGACTCAACAGAGGAAAGAAATTAATCCATGTTAGCCTGAAAGATCTGAAGCACCTGGACCATTAGGTCCACTTAATTCTCTAACAACACACTTCACTAAGACTTTCAACCTGGGGCTTCCATTCCAAGATTAACTCTTGGGCTGTAATTTCCACATTCTAATTTCTGACACAGGGTTTTGACACAGGTGTAATGCCCAATTTTTAAAGTAGCTGAGTTTAATTCAGTTCTCAGGATCTCATAAAAATGATAATTGTGTTCATAAGCTACAAATGACTTGGTTTTTGATCTCTGTATGAAAACTCCTGCCCCTGTTTGTGTTCAACAATAGCTAAGCAATGCCCAGAGGCACATGATAGCACAGGGAGAGTTCCCACACTGATAGATGTGAGGAAATCTGCTATAGTATACTGCAGCTGAGAACCACAAGATTTCTCTAAATTTAGAGGTTGATATGGAGGTTTCACTGACCTGGGATAGGAACAGGGCAGAACTGAACTAATATTAACTAGGGATTTTCAGGAGTTACTCTGTCACCAGGGTACAAAAGAACATCACCTCTCTAGAGATTCTTTCTGATCTGCATATGCAAATTATTTATTTGGATGACTTTTGGGCCGTCTCTGTTGGGATGTGTGATTTGATGTCATAGCCTAATGAGGCTATGACAACAAATACCTCACAGCTTTACCTGCCTTGTGCACAGAGAGACCAAGGGTGGTTCTGGCTGCAATCCTCCCCTCCCCTGCTTGTGGCAGCGCTGTGTGAACGTGAGAGAAGGCAGCATGTGATTTCCAGAACGCTGTTCCCTGTTCCCTCTGGAGAAAAGGCTGGATGCTTCATTCAACACGCAGAATTTAATATTTTCTTGAGTTAGCTTCACCTTAACCCCCTCAAGCATTACTGTAAATGATCCTCAATGTTCTGAAGTGCAGGTCTCCTTCAAAAGGGTACTTTTAAAAGTATTTTTAGTAGCTCCATTTATGCATCAGTATTAAAGCAATTTTTACATTGCCTTTGTGCTACCTATTTTAACTTCTTGTTTCCTAGCTAGTCCCTGGACCCCAGATCAATGACAACACTCTAGAAAGGGCACTTCCATTCTGGGAAGGTTTTCCTCAGTAAATGTCACACTGAAAAGAACCATAACTATTTGTTTACCTCACAGAAAAATAAAGGCTATTATAGGATTCTTCCTACACTGTTTGCTAGTTCAAAATTGGCCACAAGAATATTTATTTCATTTAATAATCTTAATAATTCTTTTTTTCTTCAACTTTTTTCTCCAACTCTTCCTATTACTTTGTATAGTAATAGGTTTTGCACCCTCCTAAAGTTGGTTAATTCTTATATATAATATAAATATTATGTATAAAATAATAAATAAATAAATAAATAATAAATATATATAATAAATATATATAATTATAATAAATAACGTGTTTATTCAAGCTGGGGACATTTTTTTTTTTCTCTATTAACTCTGTGCATAATACACCCCTGAGATCATACAGCAATATCTCTAAAATAAGAAGGCTTAATAAACTAGATGAAAGTATAATTTATTTGGGAACAGTTTGGTTTGGGTCAATGCACATGGCACTTTAAACTTCCAGACATCCAACTCCCAAGGGAATTTCATTTTGAAGCCATTAGGAATAGGATTGAACAGATTCTCATTTTTGTCAATGTAGTCCTCTTTACTAAAAATTTCTTATATTTCCCAGATATGCAAGGCTATCAAGCCTGGTTAAAAATCCACACACATTCCTCCAGAACTTGTGTTTGCATGTTTTGGGAAACAGTGGAATCAAGTTTTTGCCTCGTTATCTGAATCCTCTGACATAGTTCTGCTGCATGTCTTTAACTCAGACCTAGCAGAATGAGTTTCCTCTTAAAACATGGAGCAATTTTCTGCATCCTTGTTACAGTAGGAGAAGAATGATCCTCAGGTGCCATGGAGGCATAAAAGCATCACCTCACATCCACCTTTAAAGATCAGAAGGAAATGCCTGTGGTCCTTCCTCTGTTGATCTGCTTTTAATGGGAACGTAATGGGGTCTGGTGGCTGCTTCTCTCTGCACCAGTCCCATCTGGTGTCTCTCCTGGCTGTTTTGTACTTGTCAGCAGGGTGACAAAATGATGCCAGAGCAGACTATGCTGGTTTTGACCCAGAGATTCATCTGGAAGCTACAGATGATTACTACCAAATTACGAACCAAAACACCTGTGAAATGTGTACCTACTGCAGCTACAGGCCTGAGTCTTTAGTAGGAAATATTCTAGTCCAGTAAATTTATGTTTATCACCTACTTTATGTGTAACAATCTGTGTAAGTATAGACTTCTAATATGATTTGGAGTGCAACAACTACAATGGTTTGTCCCTCCTTTTAGTCTGATCCTACAGTTCTCTCATCCATGTCTTCCATTCATGCCCATTTCTTAAACAGGAATCATAAAAGAAACATATTTACTAGAAATTTACCACTATCTATCCTCTAGAAGTTCATAGAAATATCTTGTTTTTACCTACAAATAGACATGTAAGCTATCTTTGATGCCATACTTAACATCTAAATATCCCTTCTTCACATAACAGCTTGCTACTGCATGTTCCTGGAGCATGAGACAGCTGAACTTCCAGCTAACAACCATTATATATTTTAACAGGAATAGTTAACCAAGTCATGATTAACTTAATAATGCAAATTTACATTAATTACTAGCCTACTCCCTGACTTTTCTCCAGAATGTTCCTTATAAAATCCCAGGCAGAAAAAAGTCTACTGAGCCCTCATAATGTTTTCTGATCTGGACAAAAAATACATGCAAACAGGGATGTAGCATCTGATACTGTCAGTTTTTATAATCATTACGTTTTCTGTCAGCATAGTGGTAAAATTGCGTATTCAGAATAATGGCATTTATTCTTAAATGCAGAAATAGAGGAAATCCAATGACATGGTAATTCAAGTAATTCTGTGAAACTAATTCATCTCCTTCATGATTTAATTAAAATAACAGTTCCCAGACTGCAGATCCACCCTTCTCACTACTACTTGGCATATCAGTAAGAAGGCAATGCGTGATCCAGGTCCTTCCATTTCAACTAAAACCCAAATTATTAGGAGAGAAAAAAAAAAAAAAAAAAAAAGGTGATAAATAACCCTTGTTATACTGGATGGGAAAAGGATGTCAGCACTATGATTGATGTGGCCGTGGGTATCTTGGAAATCTGGTTCCTCATTTAGAAGCTTTCTCTCCAGACTATCCTTAATATTTTCTTTTTTTTTTTTTTTTGCTATTGTCGTTTTCCAGAATAGACTTGATACGAGTCCCTGTCTGCTCAGAATGAATGGAGAAATATTCAAGTCCAAAAATAGAACAGACGTGGTATTTTTAGCCTGTTTTCTGAGTAAATCCATACTCTGGTGCATGAAATCATTCTCCAAGTGAAAATATCACCACTTTTTACTGCTGTTCATCCTAAACTCCACGGTAAATGGCCATGGCTTGGCAAACCTTCCCGAGAAAACATGAAAGGGCTGCTGTTCTCTGGAGCATCAACTTCCTTGGATGATCCTGTTGAAGCACAAGTAACGAACAGATGTGCTATTCATACACAGGTTGTGCAGAAGGACTGACTGAGGACAGGCTGCCTTTTAGTCTGCTAAAGTGTCTCATTAAATACTGCCAATCATATTCAAAAGAAGAGTACTTGAGCCAGGTTCTTTGACAGGGGAGCCTTACAGAGCCTAGTTAGTAAAATATGAATAAAATATGAACTTCCTGAAGTGATACAACCGCTGGGAGAGAAAACTTCCTTGTGGAGGCAAGAATTCCTTGCTAGTTTGGTAGCTAAGGGTCTCTAGCACTGTAAACAACTGAGAAGAGGGGGAAATGCAAGTTCAGGATCATGTTTCAGCACATCTGAAATGCTGTAGTGAGCACAGTCTCTCCACTTGATTATCCCGAGGTCCCTCTGCTGCAACATTCTGCTTGTTTAGAAAGGAGCCCCTGATCTTACAGGACCTTGGATGTGCTGCCTTGAGAGGTTAATAGAAATAATAGTGAAGCAAGCATAAGGAAGAGCAGAAGAGCAAAAGGAGAAGGTTTAAAAGGGAAGAGGAAAAATTCCTGGTCTGGAAGTGCAGTAGGTACTGAGCTGTAGTTCAGTCAGATGACAGCAGGGAGGTGAGTGTTGGACTGAGGCCAGGCCCTGCCAGTGTGAATTGCAGCAGCTGGGGGAAAGCATAAATTAATATTGGGCGCAGAAACACAAATAAATGATGTAAATCTCCTGTTCCTTTTGCATGCAAACGTGCTGAATTGTTGCGTATTTTTTTTTTCTGGCACTATATGCATAGCTAAGCAGTAATGCATGTTTCTCACCTCCATCAGTGTAGAGCAGGACAAATCTGTGTGACAGCATACCTTAGAGGTCCTTTATTATGTTACTATTAATATTATATAGTAATTAATTAATAATTAATATAATTAGTAGCAACATTATGTTACTATCAAACGCAGTGACCTGTAGGTATTCTCTTTGTTCTACCAATAACATTATCCCTTAGCAAGGTGGAGGAATAAAGGAAATGTGACAGCTCTTAAATAAAAATTACTCTTTGAATACTATGAAAATGCAAAGCTGAGTGAAATGAGTCACAGTATTCATCTGTAAATACCTAAAGCTTATTTGTTGCTTTTAAATCAGTTAAAAATTGGATCAAGATTGAAAAAAAAAAATTGAGCTAGATTGAATTGCACGTAGTTAATGTGATTTATTACATTAGAATGGATTTAAAAAGGCACAAAGAAGCTATTCTGCTTCTCACATTGTCAGTTATGTGTGCATTATGTGTGCATAGAATCATACACCACAGTTTATTTATCTTTGCTCAAGAACATACTTTATTAAAAACAAAAATAATAACAGTGCTCAAAAAGGAATGCCAAGCTGATTGGTCTGTTTCTACTTGTCTTTTTTTACTCAGATGCCCACTGAATTTTTCATTTTAACAGTCACCAGATAATGACAAGACAATGCATCTGAAATTTTGAAAGAGAAGTAAAAGCTAAATAAGCCATTATCTTTTCCCCCAAGTCCTTGAAACATCTCAAAAAAGAAATAAAAGGGTGGTCAAATCCTACTGATAAAAACCAACATAAGACTTCTTAGAGAATGAAGTGCCTGAACTCTGGAAAATGCCCCTAGAATTAAACTTTACTGATGTAGGAGTAAGTCTAGGTGCTCCTAATGATTCAATAAGTTTACCTATGATAACTCTGGTATCTTTATGGCTTCATGCACGTCCTTGTGCTTAAGTGATGGCAGGGGTTTGATCCATGACTCTGGTATGTATGCTCCTGTGCCAGGTCACCCAGAAGAATCTGGGTTTTGGTATTGGAAACGAATTCATAGAATATTTTCACTGCATCCAAGAGCACCCAAATTTTGTATTGCTTTTGTGCTGACAGAAAACACGCTATTTTAAAGGCGCTTGAGTGGTTTATCTATGTTTTTTACTTTATATTGACTGTGGAACTTGAGGTATTGTGATTGTTGAAGAAACAAAGTTAGCTTGTAAGTGCCCTTTATACGTTTCACAGTACTGCTGGCAAGACACAGGACTGCCTGACATTCAATATGTTTATTTGGCTGATCCTCCACGCTCCCCTGTGTAGTCACAGGTCACCTGCTGACACGAGTGGGATTAAGGGTATGGGCAGTAACTGATGTAGGCAGCAGAGACAGGAGAAGTACATGGATAACGTGGGTTGTGCTGCTGGGGATCTAAAGGGAAATAAATAGTCACCAGGCTCTCTTGGTTTCTCTGTGGAGGAGGACCTAGGCAATGGAACAAATGCCCAACCCACCTGCTGTGCACACTGAATCTGTCTCCAGCTGCAAAGCACCTCGGGGCAATGTGTCTGTACCTTTGATTTCTTCTCCATTCAGTCCTTTCTCTCTCCCTGAGGGGAAGTAGGAGAGCCTAGGGTTTGCACTGAGATGGGAGAGCTGGAGGTGTAGTGTCCATACGTGCACGGCCAAGCTGCGTTTTCACGGCAATCCCTCGCAGAGAGCGGAACGTGCCGTGGCTTCGATTTTCTAGGTGCAAAAGGAATAACAGGCAGCTCGTACCCTGCTCGTGCTGCAGCAGGAAGAGGAGATTTGTTGCAGCGATTGGCGGTGTTAACCCTGCCAAACACACAGCGGTACCCTCTAGTCACCACCTAGGAGCTACTTTGTGTTCAGGCAGGGAATGAGGCGTGGAAGTTAACTCGGCTGCAGGAGCCTGGGCGTGCCGGGCAGGAGCAGAGGGAAGGTTTGCTCGTTCTGCTGGGGGGCCGAGCCAGGCAGGCAGCGGCGCGGAGCTGCGGGCAGGCAGGCAGGCAGCTCTTCTCTTTCCCTGGGAGACTTGATCCGGGCTCCAGCCCCCTCAGCCAAGCCTTTCGCTGCCTTAAGGGCACCCCCACGGGAGCAAAGGCCAGCGGCGGCAGCATCGCTGCGGGCGGACACTTCGTCACCCAGCGCGGGAATAGCCATCCCAGTAATTACGGCGTTCACAGGACGCGGGGAGCGAGCCGAGCCGAGCCGAGCCGAGCCGCGAGCCGAGCCGAGCCGAGCCGAGCCGAGCCGTGAGCCGAGCCGTGAGCCGAGCCGAGCCGAGCCGAGCCGAGCCGAGCCGAGCCGAGCCGAGCCGAGCCGAGCCGCGAGCCGAGCCGAGCCGAGCCGAGCCGAGCCGAGCCGAGCCGAGCCGAGCCGTGAGCCGAGCCGAGCCGAGCCGAGCCGAGCCGAGCCGAGCCGTGAGCCGAGCCGAGCCGAGCCGAGCCGAGCCGTGAGCCGAGCCGAGCCGAGCCGTGAGCCGAGCCGAGCCGA
The DNA here is from genome assembly GCA_016584745.2 of Phylloscopus trochilus trochilus. Classification (NCBI taxonomy): domain Eukaryota; kingdom Metazoa; phylum Chordata; class Aves; order Passeriformes; family Phylloscopidae; genus Phylloscopus; species Phylloscopus trochilus. Next base: position 2,633,804 of record WQNJ02000001.1, read on the forward strand.
GCCGAGCCGTGAGCCGAGCCGAGCCGAGCCGAGCCGAGCCGAGCCGAGCCGAGCCGAGCCGAGCCGCTAGCTGAGCGCGGCGCAGTGCGGGCGGCGGCCGCCAGGGGCCGGCGGCGGCCCGGGAGCGGCGGCAGCGGCGGGCGGCGGCTCCGGAGCAACAGGGCCGGCTGCGAGCGCCGGGGGCGCAGTGCCACGGGCTGGCCCGGCTCCCACCTCCCGGCTCCCGGCTCCCACCTCCCGGCTCCCGGCTCCCAGCGCCCTCGGCCGCCAGCAGCGCCCGCCCCCGGCCGGCGGCTCCTCGGCCGCGTCCCCCCCGAGGCGCACAACAAGTGGATGGAGCGGGCGGGAGCTGGCTGAGCCCTGGACGTGTTGTCGGGGGCAGGCGCCTCACGGAGCCACCTCCGTCCCGCCGCCTCTGGAGCCCGGCTCCGCGCACGGATTACCCAGCGCTGATTTACGGATCTGCTGCCACTTGGAGAGACTGGTGATCGCGCCTGCCCCTTCGTTCCGCCTCACACACTACAAGCACACGCACACCGCCTTCGATCTTCCCTCTGGGGACGAGACCCTCCTCGCCTGTTGCCTTGTCGCCAATGCCGAGGCGAGCGGGAGCGGCTGTGGCGGTGCCCAGTGCCCCCAGCCCCGGCCGCCTCCCCGGCTGGCTCCCGGCGCTCTCCCGGCAGCCGGCGAGAAAGGGCAGAAATAATAATAATAATAATAATAACTCGTCAACCTGTGGTGCGCTCTGACCGCGGCTACCTGCGACTGTGGATCAGCCCCCTCAGGACTGCCGCTGTCACCCGGTCCTTACAGGAGCGGGAACAGCGCTGCTATTTCTCTGCCTGGGATCAGTAAGTATAACAGCGTTTTTAGGACCTTCTTCTGCATGACACGTAGGTACGGTTTTTCAAATAGCGTCATTTAATAGTTCGTGTTCACCTTCTCTGGTGTGTCAGTAGATGTGGCTCTAAATGAGGCTTCTGTTTCAAAGAGGGGTGTGAGGGTCTGTGTATTTGTGTGTGTTTGCTTGCATGTAGATGTTGCTTCAGTGCACCTGCAGTTGTTTTCTTGACATATCATGGTATTTTCACTCGGCTGGGCACTGTACGTGCCCGTTTCCAAATTAAATCCAGTGAGGTGTTCATTGTGATCGAAACACAATTCTGCTGTAGACTGAAATGTAACATTCCCCCATCCGATGTGTCTCTGCAAATAAAACAAAAGCTCTTTGTGTAGATACATTTGTTCTTTAGGGTTTCATGTGGATGTATGTAGGTGTCTCTCTTACGTGTGTGCCCAAAGACCTGAATGCATTGTGTGTTGCAGTATTTTTATTAGTGTTTATATGTGTTGGTGTTTCAGAAGCATGCATATGTTTGTGTATGGATGCAAGTGCTTATATGGGTGGGGATTTTGTATCTGTCTATATATATATGTGACATACCCACCCACATCCTTACCCACAGAGTCGTTCAAAATCTCTGTGCATGTGATGTGGGTGTGTGTGTAATGTAGAAGTGTGAATAGTGTGGGCAGGAGAAGATTTGAATGCCATGGTAATAGATGACACAGTTTCATTTGATCGGTGTGACCTTTTAGGAAAACAATCCAATCTTTTCCCTTTTTTGTTTTGTTTATTTTTGTGTGTTTGTGCATGTGCTTCAGGTTAAGTGCTTCTTCTGCATGACCATAACCAAAGGGTGACCCATCCACTCCCTTATGTCCTATGGGGACCTCAGAGCCAGTTTCTCAGTCTTCATCTCCTCCTCCTCCACCTCCTCCTCCTCCTCCTCCTCTTACCACTGCTGCTGATGCCCTGGGTGCTGCTCCCAGGTTTGAGACATTGTTGACAGGCTGAAGAAAGGATTTGCAAAGACCTCCTCACTGTGTAAATGAAGTGATGGCTGGAATTAACTTCAACTCTCCAAGTAACGATATTGAACAGTTAGTCTGCTAGGCCAAAGCATTACCAGGAACAAATAATGAGGAAAGAGACTATTTGCATTTGGTTTCGATGATGAGCTAAAACCATCTGTGGAGAACAGGTACCCTTTGGTTTGCATTTTTATTTTTTTTTTTCCTGAGGAATGCAGCCTTTATAGCCTGCGAGGCAGTCATGATTCTGATCAGATACAGCTGTGATTGCTGCAGGAGATAAATGAAAATAAAGGGGCTTGGTGGATGGAAGAACAAGGTCCCAGCTGTTCTCTGGTTCAATTTCAGAATTTCATCTTTTCTCATTAGCAAAACAGTGGCTTGCGTCAAACGTTCCGGAGAACAGGAAAATGCGGATCCGTGGTTTTCCCAGGCACAGATTCAGTGTCACCACCATGCTGCCACACTCGGTGCCCGGGGGACCGTCCTCCAAACGCAGGTGGCTCTGAACTTTCCAGCGGAAGTTTAAAGGTGACACCGTAAACAAAAAACAAAACCTTGTTGCAGTAAGCAGCCAAAGCGAGCAAACAAAACAAAACAAAACAAAACCAAACCAAACAGAACCAAACAGCAAGTTGCAAAATGGAGGTCGCGATGGTGAGCGCGGACAGCTCCGGCTGCAACACCCACATGCCCTACGGATACGCGGCCCAGGCGCGGGCCCGGGAGCGGGAGCGGCTGGCGCAGTCCAGGGCGGCGGCGGCGGCGGCGGTGGCGGCGGCCACGGCGGCGGTGGAAGGTGGGGCGGCCGGCGGAGGGGGACCCTACCACCACTACCATCAGGAGCAGGGCCATGGGGCCTCCTCCGCCTCCTCGCGCGGCGGCCTGCCCCGCCGCCAGAGTGGTAAGAGGAGGAAGAAAGGGAAAAAGAGGAGCCATCACTTGGGCAGCAGGGAGTGCGGGGCCTCCTTCCCCTGTTCTGAGCTGCTGCCGCTCAGTGGTTCCGAGGAGAGGATACTGAAGGACTTGAGTGAGGAGGAAGAGGAGGATGAAGATGAGGATGAAGACGATGAGGAAGAGGGAAAGCTCTACTACAGTGATGACTATGGGGAGGATGAGTTTTCCTACTCGGACCAGCCACCCGATGACGGTGGAGGCCCTGGGGGCTACAGCTCCGTCCGCTACAGCGAGTACGAGTGCTGTGAGCGCGTGGTGATCAACGTGTCGGGACTGCGGTTTGAGACCCAGCTGAAGACATTGGCCCAGTTCCCGGAGACCCTGCTGGGGGATCCAGCCAAGCGGGGGAGATACTTCGATCCTCTCAGGAACGAGTACTTCTTTGATAGGAACCGGCCCAGCTTTGACGCCATCCTGTACTACTACCAGAGCGGTGGTCGGCTGAAGAGGCCGGTCAACGTACCCTTTGACATCTTCTCTGAGGAGGTGAAGTTCTACCAGCTTGGGGAGGAGGCCATGCTCAAGTTCAGGGAGGATGAAGGTTTTGTCAAAGAGGAAGAGGAAAAGGTTTTGCCGGAGAATGAGTTTAAGAGGCAGGTTTGGCTGCTGTTTGAGTACCCGGAAAGCTCCAGTCCAGCCAGAGGCATTGCCATTGTCTCTGTCTTGGTCATCTTGATCTCCATCGTCATCTTTTGCCTGGAGACTTTACCAGAGTTCAGAGATGACAAAGAATTCGTCATGTCCCTGAGCCTAGGGAAGGGGCTTTCCAACGAGTCTCTCCGCCTGGACGCTGGGGAGCACACCATCTTCAATGACCCTTTCTTCATTGTAGAGACCGTGTGCATCATTTGGTTCTCCTTTGAGTTTACAGTGCGCTGCTTTGCGTGTCCCAGCAAGGCACACTTCTTCAAGAACGTCATGAACATCATCGACATCGTGTCCATCTTGCCTTACTTCATCACCCTGGGCACGGACCTGGCGCAGGAGCAGGGCAGCCAGCAGGCCATGTCCTTTGCCATCCTGAGGATCATCCGCCTGGTCAGGGTGTTCCGCATCTTCAAGCTCTCCAGGCACTCCAAGGGTTTGCAGATCCTGGGTCACACGCTCAGGGCCAGCATGAGGGAACTTGGCCTCCTCATCTTTTTTCTTTTCATCGGGGTCATTTTGTTTTCCAGCGCTGTTTACTTCGCGGAAGCTGACGAGCCTGCCACCCATTTTCAAAGCATCCCAGATGCCTTTTGGTGGGCTGTAGTGACCATGACTACAGTTGGTTATGGGGACATGAAACCCATAACCGTGGGTGGGAAGATAGTCGGGTCCCTGTGTGCCATTGCAGGAGTGTTAACCATTGCTTTACCAGTGCCAGTGATTGTCTCCAATTTTAACTATTTCTACCACAGAGAAACTGAGAATGAAGAGCACACGCAGATGATGCAAAATGCAGTCAGTTGCCCTTACCTCCCCACAAATTTACTGAAGAAATTTAGAAGCTCGTCATCTTCGTCCACAGAGGATAAGCCAGAGTACTTGGAGATGGAAGAAGGAGTTAAGGAATCTCTTTGTGTAAAGGAGACTAAAAGTCAGGACACGGGGAATAGCAGTGAGTCAGAGAAGAAAAACTGTGTAAATTCAAATTCTGTGGAAACTGATGTGTAATTTTGAACGTTTCCAAATATATTTATGCATTAAAGAGTGCGGTGAAAATAATGAAATATGCAAACAAGAGTCTGCAGCATACAGTAGTATGCCATTTAATGGTTAAATACAAATAAAAAGCATTGCTAAACATGTATTACATATCAAGTAAGTGGTACAACTTGAGGAAAGGATTGCTAGATCTGATACATTTTCAGACTTTATATTTTTATCAGAATGCAAGTGTTTTGCACATGAGGCTGAAAAATTTCTTAAAACCAAGTCAGTTTTGAAGTGGGTGCATGAACTGTCGACATCACTAATAACAGCTCTGTGGTAAAAGTTGGCATTCAGAGGTATTTACTATGTAAGAAACAATGAAGTTTGGTAGTCATTTATCTATTTATCAGTGCTTTAATAGCAGCTACCATAAATCATTGGATACCATAGTCATTGTTTTTCAAATGGTAAATTTATTGTAAAAAGATATTCTACAGAAGATAGATCTAAATTTTTTTTTTTCTTGAAATCTATAATGCTTGTTTTTAACTGGAAATTTACTTTGAAAAGGCTGTTGACCCTCCAGAAATTGTTTATTTTTATAACTCTCTTTGGAGGCATTGCAGCATTTGTTGTCTAATAATGAAAGAAATGGAGTAAGAGAATCGTTAAACCTGGTCTGACTGCAAAGGCAAAATGACTGGAATGCTCTTTTGCACTACTTTATATGCTGGAGATATATTGAAAGAGACTTCATACTGTGAATGTTTACTAATGTAATAGTTCAATGACAATCATTGGAGGAGTGAATTCTGCATCATATTTTATTGTTCCTTCTTTCTCTGTGATGCTGATGGCAAAACAGCTAACATTACATTAATTCCATACTCTTTTTAATTATGAATATCTGTGATCTGGAAAAGGATTGTGAAGTAAAATTTTCTAATCAAAATTATTTGAAATCGGTGTTTTCTACTGATGCCCTGAAGAAGTACCAACCTAATTTATATCTTTTTTTTTTTCTGCTCAATTTAGCATTCAGAGTCTATGATTAGTACATGCACTTTGTCATTATTGAGGAAATTCAGTGTATGGGAGGAGAAGGTAGAAGTAATAAGATACTCAGTTGTTACAGTACTGACAATTGAGGTTTGCTGACTTTTAATAATGTGCTATTATTGGTGCTGCATTTCCCCTTGATTACAGCTTTCACCCATGTATATTTGAAGCAACATTTAAGATCTAAAATAGGCATTTTGGGCTTCAAAGTGAACGTACTGGGTCCCATGGAGCCCTTGCAAAAACGTTCCATGGTTTCTTTTCACTGATTCTTAGGCCAGCTATGTTTCTTCACTATGTGTCAAAACCTCCCTTTACCCTTCCTAGGAGGTTCAGGTCAGTAGAGATTACCTGGCCTGCAGTATATTCCAGAATCCAGAATGAGATTGGTGAGATATTGCTGCATACAACGTAAATAATTTTTTTTTCAGACTTGCCATTACCAAGGGAAGGCACAATTAAACTGCAACTGTTTTTGAGGAGGCACTGTGGAACATTCCAGATTATAAAACTCTGACCAAATTGGCATATGCACTTTAAGGTCCAGGACAGGCTGTTGTGGGAGAAAGAAGGACTTACCAACACCACGGAATTACAGTAGTTTGCAATATTCATTTAAAGCTGAGTGGAGGGTTTTTTGCAGGGAGGGGAGAATTTGTTAGTGGCTGACTTACAGCAACAGCAAAAGCACTCTGAATTGGGCATCCATGATATGACACATGATCCATCAGATAAGCCTTGTTTGCTGAATCCAGTGGCACCAAACAGCTGCAGACATAGGCTTCTCTTCAATGGTTGGGTTTTGCCTTCATAGTTTTCCTGTGAGTCTCTTCGAAAAAGTTTCTCTGCTTGTCTTCTTTTGCATTGCAGAAAAATAAAAAAAAAAAGACACACACAAAAGACTGCGTTGTGCTGAGCCCTGCTTCAAAATGTGTGTTTAAGTGTCTGATTCCTGATTTAAAAACACTGAGCAGCCTTCACTTTATTTTTGATGTGAAGCATTAAACAGAGCTCCTTTTTCTTGTGGTGGTGTCAGTTCCAACCTCGTTTTGAATGAAGTGACTCAGTAATTTTATGCACAGGCATTTGCCAGAATTCAATGCTACGTTTCACTCTAGCTCACCTGAGTCAAGTGTGCTGAATGCTTTTTCCTACAGGGGCAATACCAGCAGTGAGGATGAGCGTTCTATAAAACACAGTAAAAATCTGTAACTGGAAGTATTCCTTCCACAGCAGTTAAGGGCATAAGGGTTCTCTTTCTGAATGGCTTGGTCCTAGTTCTGTCTTGACACCAGAGGCCATTTAGTGCCTGGGACCACGGCAATGAGGTAGGAGTGAGAGAAATACTAACTAGGTAAATAGAGAACTTAGAGAAAATAAGGAGTACCTGTTTGCAGTATTGACTGGTTGGAAGGGGAGGTGGGATTTCAGGCCTCTCATGGAAATAAGAAAACTCTTAGAATCCCTTTTAAAATCCATTCATGCTGTAGGCACGGAGCTCAGCATGAGGGGAGTGCTCCAGCCCATCATTCAGCTGCTGTGCTCCCAGTACACACCATTTAATTTAAAACAAGCGAGCAGTGTCCGTGCTGTGCTGTGCTGTGCTGTTTTCAGAGCAGTACCTTGCTCTCAAAGAAAAAAGGTCTGACTGTAGGGCCTGGCAGCAGCTGGCAGAGCAGCACTCTGGGTGTGTCAGCCCTGCACACTGCAGTGCTGTGGAGGTGTATCCTCAGGTGGTGGTGGAGCCTCCTGCAGTGAATGAACCTCTGCGCTTTGTCATGGTGCATAAGAGCTGTGGAGCTCAATGCTAGGTCGTGCTGTCAGCTTGGTAGAGCATTCTGAATCACAGAAAGAAAGGATTGTGCATTCCAGAATGGGAGCAAATAGCTCTGCTGGGGCTTATAATTTGATTATTCAGCTGTCTATTCGTCCAGTCACAACATAGTTTTAACATGCCAAAGTCCTACCACTGACATGCTAAAACCCAAAGATGCCAAGTGCTTTACAAGAAATAGAAATTTGTGTCAAGTATTACTCTGGTTGAAATTGTGTGCCAAAGAAACCCTCTAACTGAGCTGTTATGGCACCAAGTTACTTCTCCTGCTCGTGTCAGACCTTTCCAAGTGATACTGACAACTCTCAGAGAAATGATTTTATTGTGACTTGGGCATTTTACATTTTAGATTGTAGTGGTGAAATGCATTCCTGATGTAGCTGATGTGAATGGATTTACACTGGGGATCATTTTAGTTCTACTAATGTAGTTCAAATGATTTCACATTGACATACATTTCAGCTAAAAATAATGCAAAATGAGGTAATTCAGGTTCGCTTGCAGTGGTGAAAAAATTTGGAGGAGTTCCATTAGAATTCATGGAAATACAGCAGCACCAAATCTGATTTCAAATATGGTCTGATACTTAACAGTGTGCTGGCATTTATTTAAAGAATTTCCCAAGTGTTTTTATAGTAATCTTAAGTGCCAAGGCCAGACTCATGAGGGAGAGGGTTTTGCCAGCTGAATTGTTGGATTTAATGGCTGACTTCAGAGAGAGATCCATAGATTTTTGTTTTCCTTATTACATTTCTGATGTTACATTGATTTCTTGAAAACATCAGCCTGGATGCTGAACTTTAGACCAAAATGAGTGCTGTGTAACCCAGTCAGAATGAAGGCTTTTAGTGTTCAGTTAAGCTTTCTAGAGCGATTCCACAAGAGGCTAATTCCATTTGATGGAAAATACAATTTGTTTGTATTTTGAAGGAAAGTTCTTCTGCTTACACAGGTTTTTGTGTGTAGGATCTGTGGTGTTTGTGTAATGCAGAATAATAAATTTGGGAGATCCAGGGGATAAAAAAACCCCACTGTGATCATGATTACACCTAATTCATGACAATAGTGTCCTTGGTGTTTGGGGACACTAACAGGCGTCCTTGTGGTCATACAAATTGGGATTTGAGTGTGTTTTCAGTCTGTAAAGCTTCTCAAATAGCTTTGGAATGTGAAAATGATTTTGCACAATACTGGTGTGGAAAGAGTTTGGGATCAGGCCATTACCTTGAAGAAAGGATCTTAGAGTGTTACTCCTGACGTGGAAGATTCCTGTCAAGTTTGCTTTCAGGTGCTGAAATTCATTTGACTTGGGATTTGAAAATTCAGTGCTGAGCTGCCCAAGAACAAGAGGTACTTCCTCTTCATATTTGCATTAAGTAAGGTGAATGCTCTATGGAAAATCAGCAAAATATCCCAAAGTCTATTCCGTTTGTAGCTAGTTCCTGAAAAGTCTTTCTCACACAGCACTGAAAAATGAACTGTGTCTTTCTGGTCATCCTGGACTCAAAAAACTAATTCTGAATATCAATTAATTTTTAGCATAATCTTTAAACATTATAGATAACCCTCAAATTAAATATAATCTATCCATTGTGTTTAGGCCATGTCACTGACTCCCTCTATTTTTTACTGGTTCCTTATTAATTTTTACTGTAATTGTGCTGAGTTATGAATACATAAATAAATATCTAAAAAAATGAATTCATTGACATGAGAGAGTAGGAAATAAAAACAAATGTTAAAAAGCCCCATCCATAATATCCAGTGTAGAAGCTACATATTTTTCTTATCATTTAATAAATCTAAATAACAAAATAATTTCTGTAGACATGGGGCAGGGTATACACTTTCCTTTTGATATAACTGAATGGTCAAATGCTTCAGATTTTGCAGTGAGTAAGATCTAGTTGACAGATTGATCATATTTTTGCACCTCCAGTGAAACAAACACTTGTAGAAAAGTTGGCACTTTTGTGAAAATGAACATCTCTGACTTCCACAGAGACCATCTAATGTGGACAAAGTGGTTGGCAGATTAATTCTGGGTCAAAGTGCATAAAAAAAGTGCTTTGTACCTGATACCCAGGTACTCTGCGTGTTGCTGCCATGCTTCCTGTGTGTTCAGAATTCCAATGACATTTATTCTGAAGGAAAACTCATTAAAGCATTATGTACTGAGATGGTTGAATTAATTCTTATTTTTAATCCTTTTCTGTGCAATTATAATGTGCCTTGAGACCTTTTTCTGCAACAGGCCTTTTGGAAAATAAACACATAAGTATATAAGAAGGAGAGAAGGGAAAGCTTACATTGCCTGTAAAAAGCTCATAAAATATACTAATTGAGGAAAAATAGGTGAGTAAAAACTTCTTTTATTTCCCTCATTTGTGCATTTATGGTGCTGCCAGTAAAACCAAATGGGAGGCAAGCTGGTTGAGCTGATCTGCAGCTACAGAGAGGTGCTTCAGGTGTTGTTTCTCTTCCAGGTACCCATCTCAGGAGCAGCAGCAGCTGCTGCTGTGGCATCATGCAGCAGGGAAGATGCTCCTTGTGCTGGGCAGCACCAAGTGGGGTGGGACAGGGCCCTGGAGGTTTTAAGCCTGTCTGGTAAATCCATGTTACTGCCACATGTATCCTGCAAAAGTTCAATTATTTGCCTGGTAACACCATGCAACCTTCCCAGACAGGCAGGCATCAAAGAGTCCAGCCTGCCAATTCCTAAGCTGAAAAGGGTCTCAGGTCTGCATTCACAAAATGTGCTTTTCAGTACCTGAATCCCATGCATTCCATAAGGAACTGGGCTGTAAAATGCTTCCTGGATTGAGGAACAGGCAGTTTGCTTGAGGTGACAAGGGACACTGGGGTGGAGCAGGTGTTGCAGTTGTTACACGAAGGAGTGTAGGAAGTGACAGCACATATTCAAGAGAGATTTTGGTCTCTGTTTTTAATCTCTTGCTCAAATTTTCCTGGGGCATTTGTGTTCAGAGTAAGGGATGGAGTCAGTGAGGTATGTCAAAGACATCTTTAATTTTAGATACATGTTTTTTTGTTCTTTCCTTAGCAGTCAGAATAAACTAAGTTTGGGTGTTTTTTGGTTTTATGGTTTTTGGTTGGTGGTTTTTTGTTTGTTGGTTTGGTTTGGTTTGGTTTGTTTATTTTTAACATTATTGTTATTAGTGACTTAGTCCTGGCACTTACTCATGAAGGCCATTTCAGTGGGACAATATGCACTGAATCTGAAACTGTCATCCTGGATGTGAGTGGTAGCTTTCCATTCAGAAAATCAGGAGACTTATCCTTCTAATTTGTTTCAGGTGTGCTGGCTTTGGGTCTGATGCTCCTGCACTGAGGGCTTGCAAAGTTTCTTGTGTCAGTGCTAGGCAGTGTGGGAGAACCAAGGAGAAAATCCTTGTTTGTATTTCTGTTGGTTTGATTTTGATGCAGAATTTTGGCTGTGGAGGAGGGATGCTCCAGGGTGCTTCCCTGTGTGCTTCATTGCAAGGGAGCAGCACCCCATGGTATGCCTTGGAAAGAAATCCAATCACATGCACGGGGAGAAAATTCCCTTTTTTGCTCTGCCTTGTGCAGTCAGAGGGCACTGCTGGGTGCACTGGGGTCTGGCCCTGCACTGTGGATTCAGCCAGGCTGCTGTTCCACTGGGATCAGCACAGGTTTGGTTTTCAGTCAGAGCCCGTGGTACCTGTCCTTGCTGCGGATCATCCACTGTATGAATGAACTTTAATTTCTGCTTGTTGTTGTCTCCCTGCTGGCACAGCTTTGGAATGGATTCAGGGTGTCATTCAGTGACAGTTTCTCCTTGCACAGTGGAGCCTGAATAGCACAGGGAGCCTGAATGCAGAAAACTGCAGAGGGCTGTTGGTACTGATGAAAGGTATCTCTTGTTTTTCTATCCAAAACTGTATTTGTGTTACAAGTCACACATTGCACAGACTGTGTATTTCAGGTTAAATACCATCTGCTTCATTAATGGGTTTGTACTTTAAAGATGCCCTCAATTTGCCCTGAATTCCTCAGGAATTTTAAGATACTGACTATTTTTCAGGTCTCAGGCATGAAGGAAGATGATCCCTCTTTGCATTCAAAATGGCAAGGCATTATTTTAAAGCAGAAATCTTGTCTATTTTCAGGTTAAGAAGCTAAGGAATAGTATCTGTTCTGTTAAAGTCTTTCTTAAATATGAGCTGCAGATACACATACCAAAGAAAAATATGGTTTCATTACCATAGGGATGAAATAGAAAATATTTTTAATTCAATGTTTAAAGGGCATCATTGTATTTTATTCTGTGCCAGATGACAAGCTCAGATAAATGTTATTTTAGCAAGAATCTATCCTACTGCAGAGAGTGCAGTAGAGGAATTGTATAGCAATTTAGAGTCCAGCATTTATTTCTGTACATGTTTATTTCTGTTAGCTACTTATAAGCAATGTTATTTATTCAGGACTCATAGATCTCGAAATTAGTGACAGAAATGCCATAAAGATCTGAGTAAATGGGAGGAACAAGGTTTAATGCTTCTGAGAATCTGCTAGAAGTTGTTGCTATTTTGGTGCCATTTTACTTGTGAACATCTCCTCTAATAACTGATAGGATGATTCCATAGGTTAGAAGATAAAACTGTTTTCTCTGGCTAGTAAAATATTTTCTGTTACTCATCATTTAATGCAGGATTAGCATTTTTATGTCTTTGAAATATGTAGAAAATGTGAGAAGACTAGTAAGTAGAAATTGTACTAATTTGCTGCTCTTTGACCTTTATTTTTACAAGCAAATATTTCCACAATTGATTAGTGATACTGGACAACTCAATTCCTAAGCAAAATGGAGAGATTTACTCTTGAGTTCATGCAGGAAAAGTGCTTTTAAAATGGTCTCATTTTTGGGCACCCAGAAATAAAGACATTCGGACCGCTACCTATTACTGAAAATTTCTGATGGCTTGCCTGATTTGTTTCTTTCCAGAGGAGAGACCAAATCACCTTTCAGCTATTTGTTTGTTTTCTGTGCCTCTCTGTAGTTTTGAATGACACCTAACAGAAGCAACCAGAGCACCCACAGGATTTTCAGGCAGGGTCTCAGTTGCGCTGCCACGTGAAACAATATATGTGATTTAACAGGTTCACCTAATTAGTCAGGCATTCTTACATTATAGGCTTGCCCAGAGAGATGCTCCTAATACTTTTGACCTCAGTTCTATGCTTTAAAAGGTTCTCCTGATGCCAGGCTGACACGTAACAGGAATGGCAATTTGAGGTGGTGAAAGAAATGTGGTTGGGAGCAGTGAGGGCTGGCTCTCTTCCCAGGGGCTGGGGAAGGCAGGAGCTGAGCATGATCACACAGCCACAGGGGGGGCTGGGACCTCATCACTGTCCTTCAGCACGAGGAGGATTAAATGGGGCTGCTGGAGCCACAGGCAGGGCTGTGGGTGGGGGCAGTGGGTGAGGCTGGCGAGGATGGTTCCAGCCAGTTTGGGCCCTGACAAAAACCTGGTCACCCACAGACAGCAGGTCTGGGTCTGCTCTTCTAAGATGCGGTGGTACCTCCAGGTTTGTGTTGCTCCATCCAAAACTGAAAATGGACCATTTTCAGAGCTTTAAGTACTGACCAATTGTCAAGCTTTTTGCTACTCTTGTTTTTTGCTCCTGGATCAACCCTAGGTCTTATTTCTTCAGTGTTTTACTGCTGCCAGTACATCTACAATTATTTCTCCTAGGCTGTGTTACCACTTGCTTTTTTTAGACAGCTTCCTTGTGCTGGTAGGGCAGGCTGTTTTCATGGATTTTCAAAAGCAAGGCTATTTTTCAGCTGTTGGATATAGGGGTTACCAGAAAGAAGGTACTGGGAAGTAACTAATGATCTTCTGATTTGGGCTGACATCCAGAAAGGTGTTAGAGCATGATGTGTAGTATTTCTTCATCTTTTCATTGAGACAATTAGTTTTGTTTTGCTGTTCTTGCAGCAGTGTCATTGTTGGAACGGGAGCAGATGTTGGTATTAAGTAAACACACTCAGTCATAGCAAATGACTGCATATCTGAATTTGTGTCTCGTATGTATTACAAAGTAGCTGAGCTCTGTGCCATCATTTTATAATGGTTGAAATATTTGAGAAGGTGTCTAAAAATTAGCTTGATGCGAACCAAATTAATGAAAAAAAAAAAAAAGCTGGAGTGATGCCTTTCATTTGGTCTGTTTGCTGAAGATGGGAGGTGAGCTATGTGGCTCGTACTGAAGTTCTGAAAGTGGAGTATGTTGTTAAAATGCTGGTTGGACCTGGAATATCATTGTTTCGAAGAAAGCCGGAGTGGTTTTTCCCAATATTTATGCACAGAGATGGGAAACTGCACATATTTGAGGAGCAGAATGTCCAAGCTGTTTTCAGGGGACCATCCATGCCTGCAGACTGAAATGTGATGGGAAATTCCAGAGCACCTGTCAGCCCAAACACCGAGGTTCGTGTTCTGAGGATCACAAAGCAAAACTCCATCTCTTCCCTAGGGCTTGCTTCTTCACAGAGGCCTCAACCACCCTCACCACTGCTGTAGCCCACTGGCAATGCCAGAAAGGAGCAATCACAAGCACTGAAAATATGAAGGAGGAGGAGAACATCCATCCCAAATTGTGTAGAGTAAAAGCCTTAAACGAAAAATGAAATCGATATATTTGCAACACCTTCCTTCAGCTTCATTTTTTTCCTGAACGCCCAGTGTTTGATGCAGTGCTGTGAGCATTCTCTGGACCCTTTTTCTGCGATGAGCACTTAGTTTTTGTGGCTCTCTGGTGTTAATGAGTCCAAGCAGATTCAGGAGCTGAATCTAAATGATAGAAAATTTCATAAATCCAGTGAACAAAGTTAAGAGGTTTTTGTTGTTATTTTCAGTAACTGCTGGCAAGAATGGTATGTTAATTAGAGAGGTTGACTGCTGCCTCCAAGGACAGGCTCATTATTACATCCTCTCCAGCCTTCAAACTGTAGTATCTTGAACCTTTCTCTTTCTAAGGACTGGTATTTCCATTGTAAATGATTAAAAGCTTTTTTTTTTCCCATTTGGAGCTGTTTTTTTTAACAAGGCAGCTCACATCCTGTGAGTGCCTGCTGTGCAGGCAAGGCTGCAGTGGTTTGTATGTCAGTGGTACACAGTCCTGAGGAGAAGGAAGGGCTACAGCAGAAGTCCCACTTCCAGGGAATGGGCAAAGCTGCTCAGGGATGCCATTTGGAGCTCAGCAGAAGCAACTGTTCAGCTCCAAAGAGCAGCAGCATGCTGTTTGCCTTGCTCCAGGTCTGTGAGCTGTCTGCCCACTCCCTGGGCAAGGAGAAATGCTGAGGGGAGATTTCTTAAGCTGATACAGTGAGTAGCAGCAACGATAGTTTTTCACATTGATGAAGGGTTTCACACACTTGGGAAAAATGCTTTTAAATCCCAGGATTAAGGAGAACTCGACAGGAGTTACTTTGCTTCTGCAATTACCCACAGTGTTTTTCAGACTGTGGAGCAGCTGTACTTCGTTCTTTCTGAAAGTTCAGACATGGCTCTTTTTCTGCTGGATTTATAGATAGTGGTCTTGCCTGAAACCACTTGATGTGGATCATGATTTTTCTTTTTACTAGATGCCATTGCCCAGATACATACTTAGGAGAGAACTGTTCAAAATTGTGTTGTCATCCCCAGTCTGTACAGGCTTTCCATGCTAAAAAAAGAGAAATCTCAAAAATTATTCAACTGCATAAATTATATTGTATATGCATATGCACCAAGCAGGGCATCACGTTCTGCAGGATGAAGATCCCTGTTTGTGAAGACATGAAAATCTGCAGTATTTTGCAGAACCTGATCCTGAAAAATCAGAACCAGAGAGGTGTAGGATTCTTGTTTTCGAGTTTGGCCTCATTTCTGTTCCTGTCACTGACTTGGATTTTAGGCTATATTAAAGTAACCTTTGTATTTGGGAGAAAGAGGTGGTCAGAAATGCAGAAGTTATAATGGGTATGTTAATGTGACACAGCTTGAGCAGGACATGGCACAGTGCTCTGGTATTTGAGCCAGTTCAGAACAAATCTGCTCAGGACTTGGAACAGCCCTGCCCGGAATACAGGGATGGGTATTTGTGTGATCACTAAACATTCCTCTTGATTCAATATAAGAATAAACATTTATTTTTAGAGTCCAGTGCAACTCTCTTCAAACCCCCATTAGATTTATTTTCATTTTCCTTTGGATTCACTTTTTGCTTTCTTACTGTTGTTGAGAATGTTGCAGACGACAAGGTTTCATACCCCAGTTCTGATCCAGTGGCACTCAGAAGGGAATAGACTTTGCCCTACAGACAATATTCTGCAGAATAACCTGTGCAGCACAGCTCGCAGGCAGATTTATTAGGACTGTGCATATATAAAATGCCTCTAAGCAATGAAAGCTGTGGGCTGCTCAGTCAGATCTTTGAATGATAAATGGATTCACTCAACAGTGGTCGTCTGCGTGCATTTGACATCACCTGAGTTCCGTCTTTGCTTCCTTGTGGACACAAGGAGCTGAAGGAAATTGAATTTTGCCAATCTTGGGAAATTGCATCTAATTGCATACTGTCTTATTTTCAGTTCTGGAAAGCTGATACAGTTGATATTGTTGGATGATTGGATTTTATTGACGTGAGGCTGCTCGTTACGAGAAGGAACATCGCGGTCCCGTTCCACTGCCACTTCTTTGTTTTGTGAAAATATTTTCGAATCTTTCATATCAGATGTGATATTATTTCCCCACCAGATGTCACGCAAACAAGCCCTAATTATGCACGTATTCAGTGCACTGGAGTGCAGGGAACCTGCTCAATGGCTGACTAATATTGCTTGCAGGATGCTGTACTTGGATAAATACAGCATTTACTTGTTCCAAGCCACCTACGGTTACTTCTGTTTCAGATTTATATAATCAGTAATATTTTACGTTTTCAGCCTGTACAAAGAAGGTATTGTATTAAATGAAGAAAGTGCTTCTTTTTAATGCTGTGGTTAAGGTTCCACAGTTCCTCATCTTACTTTGTAACTGCTTTTGCTCTTGCTAAATTCACAATGAATTTTTCCATTTCTTTTATAAATGCGGAATTTGTTTTTAGAGCTTTATTTCCTACAAGTAAGTGAGCTGGTCTTCATTTTGAGACTTAAGTATTTCACTGCAACATTTTAGTACGTTGCAATTCACTGAGAACCTCCTGGTGGTCTGGCCAACATCAAGATAAAATATTAAATGGTGATGTACATCAAATTATGAAAAAATAGTGATTTAGATAATATCCAGGCGGCTCCATTCGTAATCTCTCTCTCGTTATTGCATAAAGAATGATGTGTATTATGTACACTGGTTGAAGAGGACATGGAGCTACTTTTAAATGTAATGGGCCCAATAAAACTCATTATGGTCTGGTGCTCCTTGCAGTCAGCACAGCAGCTGTGTCAGGAGTTGGTGAGGCACTGGAAAATGTGTCCTGAGCCAGCTGTGCCTGCCCCATCCCTGGAAGTGTCCAAGGCCAGGCTGGACAGGGCTTGGAGCAGCCTGATCTGGGAGGAAGGTGTGCCTGCCCTTGGCAGGGGTGTTGGAATGAAATGAGCTTTAGGGTCCCTTCCAGCCCAAACCATTTTGTGATGCTCTGAGTCTATGGGACATTTTTGCACGGTTCTGTGAGTACAGGGGAGTCCTGCAGACAGGAGCTCCCGAGGAGCTGCAGAAGAGTCTCTGCCTGTTACTCCCAGATCTGCTCATCTTCTTGCTGCTTTCTTCTGCAGAGGCTCTGGACTCGTAGAAGAGGCAATGCTGTGAGAACAGGCAACCTCCTTACGTGTGACTTTAAAGAATAAAGAGTTTTGTTTGTCATGTAACAGCCAACTCTTCCAGGAATGTGAGGCAACAATGTGATCTGTCCTAAAAGGACTTGAGTACACAGCTGCCAGGCATTTTCCTCAGAGGGAAGCAAGAAGGAAAGTACAGACTCAGTGAATGACAATCCAGAGGTGTCATCCTCCCTTTTCCTTTATCTAGAACTTTCTCTTCCTAATCCAAAATGACTGCTGGTTACAATCACCCCTGTTTCTTGAGTGATGCTTCTATTTCCATCTGTACCATTGTGCATTTTTAACTGAGTTGCCCTTGGTGGCTAGGAGGTGCTCATGGGAGAGACATTCCTGTGTGTTAGGGTTTGTTCTGATACCTGGCCTTGAAGAGGGAGAGGCAATGTTCCTTTGTCAGTAACATGAATTAGTGGGCTATCACTCTTCTTAAGTATATGTGACCTAATAAGAAAAATCAGTAACTAACCATGGAAGAGTAATTTTAGCAGAGAACAAATTACATTGGGTATATTTAGTTTCTTTTACTTTAATCTTAAACATTACTAATCTTTTTTCAGGTGTCTTTTACTTAACTGCATAGCAAAATCTGTAGTCAAAGAATATAAATAGACTCAAGAGCAATTGTGAAATTCTATCTAAAATGAATAGCTGAAATTGGACTTGGAAAATGATTGGGATATAAAAATGAATTCAGTATCTTGCTAATTTTTTTTTTTCCAGCTAGAAAGCTTCTTTCTACTTTTGTTTTAGTAAGGTTTTTTTTCTGGTTCTCTTGCTGTGGTGCCATTCTTTAGAGGACTCCAAAGAAATGCACAAGAATGCACAAGAAAAATTGCATTCACAAGAAGTGAGGAAAAAAAATCCCATGAGGTTTTGGGGATTTTAGTTGCTGAAATATTAGTAATTTTGTGTTTTAAATACTTGGCCTAAAAGGACTGACAAAATAATTCTAATTATGAAAAACATTATCAAGCTGTAGTACATTGGGATTAGTGTGATCACTCACTAATGTGTTCTGCTTGGGAACTGATGATGCAAGATGGCTTAAATGTGTAGTTCATTACTATTATGGATGGCTTCTAAATTTACTGAATTGCTTCACCCAGTGCTGCAAAATAGAAAATTATATTCCCAGCAATAGTGTTTTGTACTGAAGTTTATCTAGTTATAAGAATTTACATGCCGAAATAACATGCAGAAGAAAAGAATTTCTGTTTTTAAACAGAAAGCCAACAATAATAATAATAATAATAATAATAATAATAATATTTCTAATTAAATGGAAACTAACACAGTTTCTGTTTAATAGCTTAAAACATCCTAAAATGTAGAGACAAACAGTCAGGAATACATAAAGCACTGAGTGCAGCCCTCTGGTTGAGGTAATTCTTATTTCTTTTTTTGCTTCTGCTGTTGCTGGACTCACCAATGGTGAGTTTCAGGGGCACAGGTGGTGGTGTCTGATTGTCCCAGGCAGGAAGGGCTGATCCACTTCAACAGAGCTCTGACTGGTGAAAGAACCCCTGGCATGTCTGTTACCAATGGGAATGTGCTGCAAGTGTGGTTTCCTTGTGCTTGATGTCCCTGTGGACACTACAGGAGAGGCACCTGGTCATCCTGAGTGAGAGCATTTGCCATCACATTAGTTAAAATTAGAGATTGCATTTTATGTTGATAGGAAACTGAGTTTCCTATTAACACAGGCTCACAGGCAAAGTATGCATTTTAGACTAAAGCTTAGTTACAGAAAACGTGAATAGTGTAAATGGAACCCATGATTAAAGACTCTTAGATAAGAATAGGCACTGAAAAAAAATTCTGGATGGATTAAAGAAAATTTCTGTTCTCCATTTTTCATACAGGAAAAGCGTCTTCTAATAATCAAGCACTAGTTTGTTAATACAGTTCTGACTTAGTAGCTGGAGTATTTAGTTATTTTTATAACTGTTAAAGTAATGACCAGTGGTTAATAACAGATTATAGTTGGTCAGTAGCTTCTCAGTCAGAACTGGGGCTTCTTCTTTTTTGCCTCTCTGGAAGATTAATTTCATTTAATGCAAGTGGTGCTTCAGTACTTGATGCTAGATTTTGAATTAGTTTATGCATGTAAAATATATAATATTTTAAAAATACTTTCTGCTATAATTGTGTATTTCCTTGCATCATAGAGATAACTTTAGTCGCTTTCTATCATAGCATGTAGTTTAAAAGACTTTTTATTTAAAAAAAAAAATCTATGCACTAACATTAATTCATGGATATTTGGAAACGTGGACTGCACTTTGTCTTCCATGCCTTTTTTATGTGGTATCTTTTTTATAAAAAAAAAAAGTATTAAATGCCATAGGAGTCATTGGGCTTTATTTTTGCACACTTGTAGAGCAGGAAATACCAGTGACTATCTGTGGGGTGAAGCTTGGCAGCATAAGGAAGAGTGACCCCAGAAGCAAGAAATTCAGAACCTGGTGTGAACTTGCTGCAAAGTGCAGCTTGAGTAGCTTTGTGAAAGAAAATGCATGAGTGATAAAAGAGCAATTCACTGTGGTCAGCCACAGAGCAACCTCTGCTCTGAAATGTGTGCAAGTTAGAGAAGCTAGCAGCTCAGAGTACTGCCAGAGCACAATGGCTCTTGATTGTTCCTGGTTGCTTAAGAACTACTTTAATAAGTTTGTTTTGTGGAGGTACCTGCCTTAAATTATTGGTGGGTCTGGGTTAGGACTACAGGCTAAACTAGGAAAGAAACATATTTTCTTAAATTGAACTGTGTCATCTTTTGACAATTGGTTTAAATATGGCACTCTCTGCATTTACAGTAAGAAATGTTTTTATTTAGAAGGTATAAGAGCTGGAGTTCATTAATTATACATACTTTATGTTATTATTACAAACACCATTGGGCTCTGTCAGTCATTTTCTTGAGTGAGAACTTAATGCTGAGGACAAGTTCATGTGGGGCTGGATGTTGCTGGGAAATTGCAGAGTCTTCTTCCTCTTTTCTGCACTTTTTCATTCCATTTGGTGAGTTGTTTTTCCCAAACCAAGCTGGAGCTTGCTGGCATTCCACTGCTGGCCTGTTCCAAGCAGTTGGTGAAGCAGTGGCTCTCCTTTAGGTCTTTGTGTTTGAATGACCACTAACTGGCAAGCTCATCTCTGCCATCCTCTCCTGCAGCAATCATGCTAATTATGGCTTTTCAGGACACTGGGAGCTCATGTCTGGGCAGCTTCCAACGCTCTCAATAGCACTGTGGGCTATTTAAAATGAAAAGTTGCCCTGTCTGGTAGTTGAAAATGCCATTTGGAGGGCTGCTTGGCAGTGCTGGAATCCATGTGAGGAGGCACATTCGTGGCTTCTCCCAGTCTGCTCCAGCACTGCACCCAGGTGGTTTATCAGGATTCCAGGTGGCTGCAGCACGTGCTGTGTCAGCCAGGGAAGGCAGTCGAGGAAAAATTAAACTTTAAAAGTTTCCTCCAGGTTTGAAGATCAAAGGTGTTTTCAAAGGAGCTCTGGGGATTCAGCAGAACCTTTTAAATTCAGAGGAATGTTTTGAGGCTCACAGTTGTGTACTGTAACACTGTGGAGAGCTAGTGTTGAATTGTTATTCCTAAATTACTCTAGGAGTGAATGAGAACTTTTCTTGCCAACTCCGTAAAAGTTGAGATCAGTTTTATGTCCTTCTGCTCATGTTCATGTCCAAGGTGGCAACAACAGGATGTTGAAGAGTGTCAGAGCTCAACTTCTTAATTTAGATCAGAAGTAAAAAATATTCAGGAAATTCTTGTGTAGAAGGTTAGTGACGTAGTAGAATGAATGAAAGAATGAATGAATGCTTGCCATTCTAATTTACAACAGAAAGATGGATTTCAGAATTATTTATATGAGCTCCCCGAGCTCATTTAAAATTGATGAACAGAGATTTCAGTAATTGAAAAGAGCTAAGAGCAGTGCTGAAGAATGACTTGAGAATAAAGAAAAAGGTGTGCAGTGTTGAAGAATGAATAAGAGAAAAGTACAGGATAAACTCGTGGAGAAGGGGTGAATTTGGACAGAAGTATGGGCCAGCTGTAGCAGTAAAGGAGCCACAAAACATAGATGGAGCTGGAAGAGATGAAGTCTTTTACTTTCCAGTTTTACAGGATGTGCATGTGAATTATTTGTTACCTTAGCTTGAACTCCTCTCTTGCCTCTCCTGCTTCCTCTTTTACATCTTTCTGCATGTGCTCCAGTGGCTTTTTGGAGATGGATGCTGTTTACTGCACAATCTGGCAGAAATCTGATTGTAATTTATGGGATGAAATTTTTCATTTATTCCTTACAAACACCTTGCAGTCCTTCCCTTAGGAATGTCTCAAGAGTGTGGCTGCAGCTGGGGCAACATGCCAACAAAAAAAATGCCAATATTTACCTACCTGGATCTTTAAGCAGTCTTTGATGGTTTGTCCCCTTGATTTTCCTGACAAAGCTGACACTCGGTTTTAAAATATCCTTTTCCTTTGACTTGATTATTTTTAATAAGTGCCATGGTTTTTTATGCTGCAGAAGCACAGTTAAATGGGTATATATGTGAGCTTCTACTCACAGAACTGGGCCCAGTTAGCTTATGTCTGGCTCTAAGGCCCTTTCCTTCTTAGGCACAGTATGTTCCCTTGGGGACAAATTCTGCTCTTTACAGAGGCTCTACATGTGTAACTGAAAGCAGAGTTTTTTCATCTGTGTCAACTGTATTTAGATTTTATAAACATCAGCTTCAGGAATTATTCTAGCTGCTTTGAAGTAAGCCACTAAACATTTACTTTTGAAGAAGGCCATCCTGTCCAGAAAATGCTAACATCTCTTTTTATTCTATGGCTGTTTGTTGTCAGTGTTTTTAGCCAGCCATCTATAAATATTTTTGGTTTTGAAAGCACCTTCAGCCCAAAATTAAATCATATCATGACTGATGGTATCCACTGGTTGTTATTTATTGTTGTCTACCAGATCCAATAACTCTTTTTCCCAGGCTGTCTGCAGTACTGACATAAACTGTAGCTTATATGGGAGCTGTAAAATGGCTAAAAAAAAATTGGCTGGCTTTTGGTGTGGTAGTTGGTAATGTCCAGTCATAGTGGGTCTGTGCTGGGCTGTTGGGATGACTGAGAACATGCTGTTCCCATATTTCTCTGTGTTATCCCCAGATCTCTGAAGGATACAAGCTTGGCTCGGTGCCTGCGTACGGTGCAGTTTGCCACGCTGAGATTTTGCAGTGTTTTGCTGTCATTGCTGTGGAATTGAGCTCTCACACCTGCTGTGAATCTCGCTGTTCTCAGCCTGTCTTTATATGGAGAATTACATCCCCTGTGTACTGGAAAGCATTATTCTGACAAGCAAAAAAAAAAAAAAAAAAAAGTGCTGGATAGCGCAGCATTCCATTTTATTAAGCAAAAGAAATTGATATTTAGCAGAGCCCTTTTAGCAAAGGATCACGGCAGTGAAATATCAGCTGGCATAATTTCGTAATTCTCTGTTTAATTGAGTGGAGTTAAATGAGTTCACACCGGCCTACCTGGGGTCAGGATCAAGCAAAGGCTGAGGAGTGTGTCATAACGAGCCAAAGACAAATTAATTCATCTGAGAGCCACCACTGTGTCTTTGGAAGGGACCAACATAGCGTCACACAAAGATTCAGCTTCTGGTTTTCCTGGTCTAAACTCCAGCAGCACCAGCAGTTTCAGCCCTGCTGAAGCCTGTCTGATTTCTCAGGCTGCTCCAGCAGGAGCTTCTGCACTGCCCTGCCCGACCACAAACGCCGTGGTTATGTAAAACTTTCAGATGCCTAATTTTTATTCAGGTGATGTGATTATGTGGACTTTTGGATCTAATAAATCCGTGTAAATGCTGCAGCTGTCCAAGAAGGAACTCTGGTTCTACAAGAGCGCTGACATAACAGTATTATTGCACAATATGTGTTCCAGCATTATGGGCAGTGAAAAGGAATAAAAATCCCTTAAGCAGCTGCAGGTGTTTCAGTCTAGCACAGAAACATAATCATTAATGGCCATTTCCTTTCTTCTCGTTGGGGATGCAGTAATTGTTCCCTGAGAATTTGGTGGTGAGGGGGATTTCTTGCTGTTTATTTTAACAATATCCTCTGCAGCACCAGTGCATAATGGCTAGTACCCCCAATGTCAATACTTTTTTTTTTTTTTAGCTATTTTTTGTCTTCTCATACTTTATATTTGGGCTTAGGTTCACCTGTTCTACGTTGTAATTGGGATAAGCTAAGAGGGTACATTTAATAAGTTATAACAGCTCACCTCTCAGCCATAAACAGGTAGACTACTCTATCCTGATTTTGCTGCATTAATACATTTCAGGAGCAATCCTATTAAAGACAGTGAAGTTGTAAATCTGGTTAAATGTGATGCTGGACGTGAAACATGAGGTGTGAGGTGAGGGTGTTGTCCATTTGAGTGGTGAATAAGTGACTTTGCACGATGGAGAAATACCTTCCAAGTAAGCCTTGCTGAAATGGGTCACATGTGAAAGAAATATAGACTGAAATGCAGTGTGCTGTAGACCCTCTCACAGCTATCTAAATTAACTGTGCAGAGCTTGCAGCTACCTGGAAGTCTCAGGAATTAGGACAGTGTTCTGTGTGTGAACAGCCATCTTTGGGAATTGCCTGTATCTGAGTGTCTTTAGCCCAGCATTTTTAGTGCCTGGGAAAGCCTGACAGCCTAAAAGTTGATGCCTGAACTGAGTGCTGTACCTGCTGCTCAAGTCCAGCTGTGCCAACACCATTGATACCATCCCACATTTCCCTGCAGAACACTGCACACTGTTTTTCCGTGGTTTGCTTCTTGCAGTGCCTATCAAAATTACAGTGTAGGTAGCAATACCACTGCTGTTAGGGATTTTTGATGAAAATGTTACAAGTTGGTGTCAGCAGAGCAACCCCTTTGCCCCTAATGTCAGCCTGCCAGATTGCTGCAATGAGGAGAGTTCTCACAGCTTAGCAGGTGCAAGGGAGCTTGTTCTGTGTGTGCAAAACCTTCAGCAAGGCTGCTTCAGCTTTCCAGTGGGAAAAAGTCCTTCCTTGGAAGTACCTGCCTGGGTGTGAGATCTGTGGGAGCACTGCATGAAGCCTGTGAGGGAGTAAAGATGCCCTTCAGCCAGTGCTGAGGAAGATCCCAGAAAAAAAATTTGCTGCAGGGAGCTGGCCTGCCACCTCTGAAAATGATCAGGGGTCTGACTGTCTGACCAAGGAGGTCACTGCTTGCTGAAGGAGGGTGGAGGTGGTTAGAATTGTGGCATGGGTTACTAAAACATACACTTTTTTTTTTATTATTATTATTATTTCAAGCTGTCAGTGGATGGGTTGTGAATGGTTGCAGTGTGGCCTGAAGGGAGCTGTGCAGCGAGTTCAGGCATGGCTGGTCATACAGTGCTCAGCAAAATCTGGAAGGCAGGAAGCCACTTCCAGGGTGTGAAGCTAAACTAACATTCAAAAATAAATGTGACTGTGTTTTCAAGGTCAGCTTTTTTAAACTTCACAGTCTGGAATGTCAAGCTCTCAATACAAACTAAAAGGAAAAAAAAAAAAAATCCCCGGTGTTTAAGAACAAGCAAAGAGAGCCCCTTGCATTTAAAGCAATACATTTTAATAGCCAGCTATGGTTCTTCTTCCCACTAATTTACAAGTGTGGTATGCAAGCTTAATTCTAGACTGTGCTAGCATACAGCCCCTGTCCTAGCAATTTCACATGCAGTTTATTTTGGGGCACAGCATTTCTCACCATATTAGCTAGCTGTCTGCAATAGCCATGGCAAAATAAGCAAGCTGTGCTCTGTGATATATAATGTGGCATGACTGCCACGGTGTAAAGCCCTATCCAGCAAGGAGCCCATTAAAAAAAAAAAAAAAAAAAAAAAAGAGACAGCAGCTATGGAAGAACAAGTAACAGAAAGCTGCACTTCAAACTTTGACTCACCAGTGAGAAGGAAATAAACCAGTGGTGGCTGGTAGAAAAGAAATACTGTATCTCTGGGCAGCAAGAGGGAGAGCACACCCTCATCCCATATCTATTTTTCTTTAGGAATTAGGAGGTTGAAATTTTTACCACTATTTCTTTTGGCAACTTGCAAATTTTTGCTCAGGCTAAGAAGCAGGTATGGAGCTCTGTCAGCTCTGACTGTGGATGGGGCGTGGTGCTTGTTACCTGCTGGTGCTGGCTAATGAACAGCTTGGAACTGTAGCACTGGGAAGTGAGAGTTGTCCTCAGTTGTCTCAAAGTGATGTACCCATCAAAGACAAATTAGGTCAGCAGATTTAACTGCTTTAACAAGGAATGCCATGCCAAGAACTTTTCAACAGTCCAGTTGTCCATGACAAGAAAATACATGTCCATGTATTTTCTAGCAGCAGAGAGAATACATGCACAGCTCAGACCAGATTTTGCATCTATTTACACCAGAGAATAGCTTGGTGGCATTGATTAACTCAGCACATACCCATATCTAAATGCATTTAGCACTAGATTGTATTTAGCTTTATGCAAATGGTACTGGAGGCGGGTAACTGAGAGCTTCCACCTCTCTGTCCCTGAGCCAGGTTTGTGTACAGCCTCTGTCCTTGTCACCAGGAGCAGAGCAGTGACTGCTCCAGGCTGGTGCCTGCACAGCATCACACTTCAGTGCAACATCCAGCAGCATTAGACACAGTTTGGAGGTTTTCATGAAGAACTGACCAGCACAGCTTTCAAACAGCCATGTGGTAAACTGGGCATGGCATTTTTATCAATGAAGGCAAATCAATACTGCATTTCAGTGCATCTTTCTTTGTAACTTAGATTAAAAAAAAAAACAAAACCTTTAGACTTTATTTTTTTGGTTTTAATTTCATGTATGGTCCTGCATGAAACATCCTGGTACTGCATTCATACATAAGACATAATTAATTTAAGCTGCCCTGGCTAATTAAAAGAAAACAGAAAAAACTTGAATCAGATCAGTTCAGCTAGAGGCGTAAATTAAGAATGTCCATGAATTTCATTGAGTGAAAAATGTTCTTTTCTGTCTATAACTGTCACTTCCAGAAGCTTTCTATATCTCAGCAGCTCAGTGGTCTGGAATGACTTGGTGAAAGAAGCCAGTTCTAGAGATCAGGATTAAGTTAATGAAATACTGGACTGAACATAATCCCATACTTAAATTCAATTGTGCCTCTGGATTCTGTTTGCTTGAGGGATCTTAACTCTGGATCTGCTGGCAGGAATGAAATAAATTGTGTAACTACTGTTTCAGTGGACCATCACTAATTCACTTCCCTGGACAGTGTTTTGGTTTTTTTCACTAATCAATTTTCTAAAAGAAATAATTAGGACAGTTATGGTGTAAAATCCTAGTAGTCATTAGTGTTAATAGCATCTTAACAGTGAAAATCAGCATCACCTTTACTGTTGTGCCTGGCTGTTTTCATGAATATAATTCTTATACATTTCACTCACTTCATGCTGGAAGAATAGAGGTAAACTTTTGAAGTTTCAATGAGTTTGTCTCCTTTTATGAATTTAGAATGACTTTTTAAATTGCATCCTGCTTTTTTGAATAAAAGGGATTTTTGTAGCCTTGGTATTTAGCTTCCCAACGAAGTTAAAGTTCCTCACGAGACAAGCTGCCTGGAATGTATTTGGAGCAGCTTGCCAGCAGATTGTTATTTGCTGCTTTTGCCACCTTGGGAGGCAATATCTTTCTGACGTGCTCAGAACATTTAAGACATCCAGTTCTTCATTTAAATAAACAGCAGGCTAATTTTAAGAGGAACAACGTATCTCTCAGTAAAAGTTGAAGGGACTAAGGAGATCTAGGCTGAAGGAATCTATCCATCTATCAGACCACAAGCCTCAAAGATGGCTTTAAAGGGAGCAATATTTTTGTTGCTGTTGTTATACTTGATATAATGACAAGGATGTCAGCATAACAGAAAGCAACCACCAATGCCAGGAAGCTTCAGAGAAGAACCTCACTCTGATCTGAAAGGATACTTTTCTCAATCTGGTCTAAACATTTAATTAGTTTTTTCTTTATTTTTTTCTGTCTAGTTTTTATTTCTGGTTATAATTTCATCAGGATTGGATTGTAAAGTCACGGGTTTAAAAGAGTTTTGGAACTAAAATCAATGCAAGGGAAAGGCAGCAATATCTGGGGCTGTTCCTTTAGGCTGCTGAGCTTCTTTTTCATGAGGTGTGCACACACACTCACGTGCATGAGGAGCAGAAGATGGAAAGGACTGGGAGGATTCAGCTGGTCAGCCCAGTCACACAGACCTTGTACACACGTGCACACAAACCACACTGCATTAGCTGCATCTTTCACATCACTGCTCATCTTCTGTCCAGCTCACACAGCTTCCATGGCAAATCTCTACTGTCCCTGCCTTGCTTTTACTGTTGCAGCCTATATTCCCCTTGCAAATGGGATTTTCTGTCCCTGCCATGTGAGTATAGAGAAATGTTGACCATTGTAGGCATGGTTTGTGCCTGCAATGTTTTGATTTTCTGAAGTTCCTTTCCCAGGGACAATTCCTGTAAACAAGGGATCTGTTATTGTACACTAACCTGTTTTTCTCATTCTTTCCCAGAGGAGGGAATTTACTTGATGTCCCTCTGACGCGACCAATGTGATCCAAGGATTCCACCCCTTGGGTGGGTTCTTGGTAAAAAGGTATAAAGGGAAGTGGCTCAAGAATAAACACAGATTGGAGTCATTCTTCAGCCTTCTGAGAGTCTGTGTCCTATAGTGACAGACCATCCCTCATGTTTTCAGTTCCCAGACCATTGCTGAGGGGCTTCATCAAAAGGAAACTCAGCTCCTGCTGGGCTACTGAGCAAAAGTGAACTCAAATTCAGACAGTTTTTGTATTTCTGTTTGTGGTGTCAGTCCTTTGATCCTTATTTTATTAGAATTACAATTTAGTGGATGACCTTCAGTGTTGCTGAGAGCAGTAAGAACTTTGAGGATGCCCCAGGCCAAGCCCTTGAACTCCATCGATTTCCCATTCTCAGGTTTGAAAGGAGCCTTTGCTCCAGTCCTACACTCTGTAATAGACCTCTGCAGACACTGCTTGTTTCAACTATTCATTAAACCCTATGAAGCAAATACTTTGTTCCCCCAAATTTTAGTTCTACATAACAAGAAGTACACCCATAATGCCACCCTTAGCACGTACAGCACTACACTTCCTTCACTATGTAATGTTAAAACATATTTATTTTTTCCTGTTTCCTATTTCCTGTATGTGTGTTTTACCTTAGTAGGACAGTAAACACATATATATTTTTTTAATTTGTCTGCCACTGATTATTAGAGTTGCAGTGGAAAGCTGTTTTCTGAATTGGAAAAGTTAATGATTTGCAAAGGGCATACACTCCATAAGGTAAGGACAGGAATATTCTTAATTGAGTAACTGCTTCTAATTATTTCTAATTCTGGGGAAGCAACATTGTTCATTGAGCAATTTGTCATGTACTTGAAGAGATACTAATTCATGTGCTGCCATTGCTGTGAATGTGTTGCTTCTGCTGTTATTCCATAAAACCATGGAATGGCTTTATGTTCTTCATGCAAGTCTAGGAGTAAGAACATTATGTTTTTCATTTTAAATAGTTTTCTCCTCAAGTAAAGGCTAATTCTTTGTATAGTAGTGCTAGTCTATTATTGCCTGTGGATTATCATTCCATGTTGGTGTTTTCTGTGACCTGTCATCACTGAGCTATGGTTAGGCTTTGGGATTTTCTAATATTTCCAATATTAAAAAAATCTTTTAAGTCATGAATAAGTGATTAGCCCACAAGATATGTGCAGGTAAGGAGCTCTGTCCCGTGAAATGTTGCTTAATCATGACTGTCCAAGTGTGCTGCATTATAAAACCTGAGTAATCACTTGTAAGCATTTTGTACTACTGCCTCTTTGTCTATAAAATGGCTTGGCCCTTTTTTGTTTAAGAGAAAATGCATGAATAGAACCTGGATACAGAAATGATGAAAACCCCTTTGCTAATACTATGAGAACCTCCCTGATGAGTGTAATATAAGGAAGGAAAATGTCTATTGTCTCAGATTAGGAAAAACACATTCTCAGATTGATGCATGTATGCAAAAAGTGGGAATATAAGAACAAATTTTGTTTCTGGCAGATCATAACTTGTGGGCCAGCACTTAGATCAGCCTTACTGTGGCTACACAGCAATTCTGTCAAAAGCTGAATATGTAACAGGGGGTCTATTCCAGTTTATGGACATGCCCATCATTGCAACAGGCTTGACTTTATACTCTTATACTCAGAGTATAAACTGTTTTTTAGTAATAAAAAAGACAACCCCATATTATTCAACAGGATTGTTTAATTCTTAAATATGCGTTCTACCTATTTTTGCTCTTAGCTCCCTTTGTTCTAGATACTCAGCTGATGTGTGTCAATTTGCTATTATCCATTCCTGCTCTTTTAGAGTTAGTATTTTTAGACAGAATTTCAGTAGCTAGTTTCTTTTCACAGCAATAGTCAATGGAATTTCTCTGCATTTGTGTCTGTGTGACAGAAGCCAGGATTCAAACTTCAGCATTCCCAGTGACATGCTTCATGATTGTTCTTCTCAGGAAAAGAATTGTCAGTGCTCTGCAGTGTCAGAGACATCAGAAGGACACTCTTCCTACTCTTATCCAGAGGGCCTTGGGCACACATTTCATGGATCCTCAAGGTCCTGGCTTTTTGGAAAACACAGTTTTTCCATTTTTGTTTCTATTTCCTATTATTTTAGGTTTCTGTTTTAATCACCCCATTTCTGCTTCGGTGCTGCAAGCAGCAATTACACAACACAATCTTTTGTGCTGATTGTTACCCTTGGTTAAGTGTCTTCTGTTTAATATTGTCCAGAGCCTTTGGTCCAGTGTGTTATTCTTGGTTGTGCATTTTCAAGGTGTGACTGAGATAAGGATCTGGTCAGTCCAGCAAAATCTCTGACATTTTTTCCCCTCTGCATTCCTGGAAGGAAATAATCATGATCAGAAGTTAACAGACTGCCTTTGCCCTCAAATTTCAGTCAAGCTTTCTTTTATCTGCTCTGTTTCAGCTGAATTTTAGCTACCATGGCTGAAAATGGTATGTAACTCTTCTCTGGAAAAAAAAATCCAAACCAAACAGGCTGGGGGCTGTCTGTTATATTTTATGAGACATCTCTGTCCATTCAGCATGGCTGAAATCTAGCTTTTGGAAGCCTGAGGACTTCTATCAGCTTCCAGGTTCTTTGTACTCAAGGTTAAAATTCTACCCTTTATTTCTTTCCATCAAATTACAGTTACCTGTAGGATTAAGCTGAAGACAAGGTTAAGTTCTTGGGGGTTTATTGCTTGTGTGAAATGCATCTTCTCTGAGTTTTGCTTGTACTTAACCTTTCCCCCCATCTCTGTATAGCCGAAGGAAATTTTTTACCACTCTGGATCTGCATGCTCTAACAGAGAAAAGCTTTCAGAAGGTCTAAAAGTCTGGTCGAATTTGAGTCAGCCTAAGTCTGGAAGAATGCAGTGCTAAAAGTGCTACAGAGTGTGGATGGAGTGTTTTATAAAGGAAACACTTCCTGAAGCCTTTAGTCCCTCCTGAGGCTGTGCTGCAGCTGTGCTGGGAGTGAGCTGTACAGAGCAGGCTTTGGCAAGTCGGGACCTGCAACAGTTTTGTTTAGCAGTTATTTCTAGTGAAAACAAGCTTACTTTCAGTCAAAAGTATTTTAGAAACTAGTTCACAATTCATGGATAATTTGGTTTAAGTGTCATTTCTTGGCTTTGGTATGAATCTTTTTAAAAAGGAAGAGAAATGGTTGTAGTGAAGCTCAAGTTACGGGAACAATTGGTGGATAGTTAATTGTTATTTAGTGATTCTCTTTAGTCTCTGATCAGACTTGGCTTTTCCCTAAAAAGGGACTCAGAGATACCTTTCTGCAAAGTTTGGTGTTTTTTCACTTTCCTGTATCTCAAAAATATCAGAAGGAAATATCACTGAACTTTCTGAAGTCCCCCTGCTTTAAAGAAAGAGATCTCAACAATGAAAGAACACTTATATAACATGTTAAGCAATTCAGTAATAAGAAAATGTCAAGCCAATGACAGTTTAATATCCTCTTTGTTACTGTAATGTTTGCAGAATTTCCCCTCTGAATCATACAGTAAAATAGTACAGAATAAGGAGTTAATTCTTAATAAATTAATATAATATTAATAATTTTTAATATTCCAAAATCATGGGAGACATGGGAAGCAGATCACAGCTAGTACACAGTAAATCCCTTGAGGTCAGACCATCATTTTAAAGACATCTTATGATAAAGGGAAACTTAATTTTTTGAAAATTAACTGAAAGAGACAAAAACACTATTGATTTTTTTTTCTGCTAAAATGGAAAGGAACAAACTGTCGTTTTTGACAATGATTTTTTTTTTTTTAATATCAGAAGGAGTTCTGTATTTAAATAACTTTCTTACTGAGAATGGTTGAGAAGTATGGAAAGTTTAGTCCAAAGTACTTAGAGGTGGTTGGACTGATAGATGTGGGAATAAGCTCTCAGTTTAATAGCTAAAGGGCATATAGAGAGACTGATGAATTGCTTGATATTTAGAAAGTGACAAGATAACTAAATATTTTTAAAATAAACTCTCTTTTGGAATAAGGACTCAGTGGTACTCCTGAGCAAATTCAAGGTTTAAGTTTCAGAAGAACTAGTGCTGTACAATCCATTTCTGAGAAAGACAGAGAGTAAGTGAAATGTGTCAGAAGACAGTCATTTTTTTGTTTGAAACTCAACCTTGGGAATGGGCTTCTCTTCTAAAAAATAATTGAGAAGCAGGTGCACTACAGAAAATGTCACATAAAAAGGCACATCACATCCTACATCTCTTTTTTTTCCATTTTTTCTCTTGTTTTTGTTTTTCTCCTGCCAATCCTTCTATCTGAAATCAGGCAGTTCAACACTTTCCATTCCACTCACTGCCATTTTTCTGGCACTTGATCGAGTTCTTAACTTTTCTGATCATTGTCTGTCAGCCTAGCACAACATTTTACAAAACTAATTGCATTCTCAACAATAACAGGCAATTTGACTCACATAGCATCATGCTGTCACCACTTCATGTTAATAATCTGCCACTTGCCTTCCCCTTCCAGGAATATGTATGCTTTTGCCACTGAATATATTTGCCTTAGACTGTTTTCAGCTCCTTCACTTTTTTTTTTTTTAAATTTTTTTCCTCTGCTGTAGGGCTTTCCCCCCCCAGTACACCCAGCTCCTTTTGTTAAAAAACCAAGTTTCATGTATACTTAAAAAATTGCAGGGATGTTGGTGCTTTGGGGACGTTTGTATTATTGATGGTTGCTATAGGCACCTAGAGCAAGTCTTCAAGCTGCTCCCTCACTGGTGTCTGTAAATCCTACAGCTATTGAGCACAACCCAGCTTAATATGCTCTACAGTATTTACTTCAGAATGGATGAATAATTTATACTACTGTGATTTATTTATTTTTTTTTTAGTGGTTTTGTGCCCTTAGGAGAACAGCTGAATATTTACAGTGTTATTTTGAATGTTATGATTATTTTCTGTAGTACGTGAGTGTTTTAGAAAAGGTACCAAGCCAAACAGAAGGAGCAGCTCCAATTTATTGTATGAAAGGTTTTATTTTGCAACGAAAGTCTTTGCTTAGGGCAGTCTGGTGGTAAAATAGAAGTTGCTTAATTGTGAGGCAGATAAAGTTCTTGCTGTGCAAGAGTGATGGTTGAGTGAGGAAGGAAAAGAATGTAAGGAAGCAGAACTAGGTCTGTCTGAGCAGATTAATATGTTAGTGCCTCTTGCCAGATACTCATCAGGGCCAAAGACACAGCTGAAGGTGATGTGGTATGTCTTGCAAATACAACAGCAGCTCTGTGGAGCCACAGAAGGGAGCTCAGCAACAGGGGACTTGGTCAGATTTTGCCAGTCCTGAAGTGTCAGGCAGAAATCTTGGAGATTTTATGAAGTCTGAAGTGAACCACAGGGGGATACACCCTCTGTTGCATTCTGGAGACTTGCTTGCATTAGGCATGAGCTAAAGGTGTGGTAGTCTACAGGAACCGTGTTGACAGGATTAATTCTCAGTCCCTTACAGCCTTTCTTGGATGTGGAAGATTGCCTCTGTAAACAGACAGGACACAGGTTCAAGCTTGGCTTAACAAAATTCCCCACCACTTCACTGGAGGCTGCAATAAGAATCCAACAAAATCAGCTTGTTGCATAATTTGTGATGGTGCAAAAAGGTAAATGGATTGGCCACTAATTTACAATGCAACTATTTTACTAAAAAGTTTTGTTACTTATCACATTTGTGAAATATTTCAAACATTTTTCTGAAAAACCAGGTCAGACAAAATATTTTAGTGCCATGGAAACATCAGAAATCGAACATAGCAAATATACAGATACTTAGAAAATGGTACAGCACACAACCATTGTGCTGTCCTGTTTCATTGGTTATTGAATGCCAGAAACAGCAGATGCACAACTGGTTCCAGTGATGGCTTGGAGCCAGAGATAGGTTTAGGTAGTGTGCTCTTTGTGCTTCTTTCAGTTCTGTGTCTTTTTCAGGAGACAGTTTTGTATCAAAGTTGTATGTCCTGCTTCTCTTGTAAGGTGTCCTAGGGGATCAAGTGATAGTAACTTTTTCCTCTTAGGAAGGATTTTGAACTTCATTTGGCACTGAACCAGTTCAAGGAGAAATGTTCAGGTTTTAATTTTGCTGTTCATGAGAGAAAAAATTCAGGTTTCACTTTTGCTCTTCAGCAAATGCAGAATTTTTTCCCTACTACTAGGGTAGAAGGTGAGTTAAACTAATATCTAGAGAAGCATCTGATGAAGGAGAAGGGTTGGCATTTCAGTGAGACCTTTAACTGTTGCATGCATGCAAGAAGTGACAAGAAATAATATGCAGCATTTAGGGTGATCTTTAGAATCATTAAAGCATTAAGCCTCTAAAATTAAGAGCTTCTTAAGAGATCAAAAAGGTAGTGAAGCTTCACAGGGCCACCACGGAAATATAATGGCTTAACTTGCATGTATTGATACCAATATCCTACTTAATATAAAATTCCAGCACTTCAACTGAAGCAGAAAACCCTCCTCTTGGCTCTTGAGATTACCCTTCAAAAGCATCCTACACTAAATGCCAGCATTGCATAGAGAAACAACTGTTGCTATACAACGCACCTCTATGCACACCTACAGTCGCCTTGTGATGACAATGAAATGAAAATGTATTATTATACTTGTACAGATCAGGGGTGATTTCTTTGAGCAGATAATGACACATACTCCTACTGTTTCAAATTATGAGGAGGAGTCAACAGGGAGAGGTATGTGAAAGTAAACCTTATGTTTGCTCCCCTTACGAAGTGAGCCTGCAGAACATCATCTGCTACAGTGAGGAGTTTGAAAGGCTGGCTTTCATAAGCAGCAACTTCTACAGATTTTATATTGGTTTTGGAGCACAGAACCAGCTTCTTGCTCGCTTTTATGTGCAAGTCAGAGTACCAATGTGATGCTGTTCAAGATCACAACGACACAGACTCCATCTCAGAAGGCTGACAATGACTGTGTTTATTACCTGGGAATTTTTTCCCTTTATGCTGTTTTACAAAGAACAACCCAAGGGGTGGAAGAAAGACAAACTTCTTCAAGTACATTGGTCAAGTCAGAGGGACATCAAGAAGAAGCCCCTCCTAGGGAAAGGAATGTAAACAAAGATTACAGTTAGGAACACGTGTCTCTTGTTGACAGAAAACTCTCTGGGAAAAGAGTTTCAGAGAAACCAAAACATCACAGGCCCCAACCAGGGCTACACCAATGAATGTCTTACATGTTTTAAGGAAGTTTTGCACTTTTTCAACTCCCATCCTCCTATTGTGATAGCTAAGACAGTGTTACAGATTCTGTGGTAGAAAACTGAGGAGGAAGACTGTACTGATATATTTGGTTCTCTTATTACTTCAACAGAAAGCAGAATTGTAGAAAACACAGTTGTTACAGCACTAGTGCCATTATAGATTATTCTTCTTTTCAAGTTTCTATGTAATCATGCAAAATTTTCAAGGACATTTTACAGATTATGCATAACACCATCTGCCTGTCATGAGAAATATCTGTGTTAAGTGACAATAAATTTCTTCATTATGCTAGGAGACACTGAATAAAGGTTAGCTCAAAACTAGATAATACCCATAGTATTGAATATAGGAGAAACTATGAGCAGTAAAAGTGCAGCACAGAGCTGTGTTTTGGATTCAGTGTGAGAACACCACGTTGATTCCACGCTGATGTTTTGGTTGTTGCTAAGCAGGGCTTACCCTAAATCCAGGACTTTTCAGTGAGCAGGTGCACAAGGGGCTGGGAGGGAGCATGGCTGGGACAGGTGACCTGATCTGGCCAAAGGGATTTCCATCCATGGAAGGTCACATCCAGGATAGAAACTGGGGGGAGTTGGCCAGGAGGGGCTGATCACAGCTCAGGGACTGGCTGGGCACTGGCCAGCTTGTGATGAGCAGTGGAATTGGCATCACTTTTTTTGTTTCCTGTCCCCCTTTGGCTTTGTCATTATCTTTCTTTTTGTACCCTCCGTTTGCTTTAAAATTATTATTCTTTTTTTTTTTTTTGGTATTTTAATTATGAAACTGTTCTTATCTCAACTCACTGATGAAAATAGCTAATTTGGTCAGAGCACAATGCAAATAACACCAGCGTGCTGGGTTCAGTCCCTGCATGGGCTATTCACATGAGAGCTGGACTTGATGACTCTTATGGGTCCCTCCCAACTCAGAATATTCTGTGACCTGGAAATGAAGCTTCTTCTCCCCATCCCATTAGAGGGGGAGTCAGCTGATGCAGGGTACTTGGTTGCTGGCTGGGGGTTAAACCACGAGGCTTGCACTTCAGCTGGAACCATATTATAGTAGAGGGAAACCCTGTATAAATTTATCCACTGAAAAGACTGAGAGTATGTCAAATTCTTGACAAACTGTAGCGGAGAGTCACATTTTCTCTTACAAATGGACACCTTACTGAATTTCTCCAGGGTCAGTATTGATGCTGACCTCTTCCACCTGGCTGGGAATGTGTTATATCCCCTGGATCACTGCAATGATAATATTACTGTCATGAGGCTCACAGTGCAGTGCTCTTTGTAGGTGTGTTTTAAGCTCTACCTTACTGGCACCATTTTTAAAGCAAACCAGTATATTAAGCTTTCGGTCTTAAAAAATTTTCTTTGAATTATTCAAAAGTTGTTTAGCTAATATATGTCATCTATATATGTCTATATATGCTTTTCTCTGGCTCTTTGGCTGCTTCACAGTAGCTTCTTACCACTGTAAAACTGCTCAGAATTATCAGATCTCTTATATTGATATAGAAATTAAAATAATTAAAGTGTATTACTACATGGAATAACATACATGTAAAATCCAAGTTCTTACTGTTTCTTAATTATGCTTTTCTGTACTGTAATAAATTCTATTTTTTTTTCTCATTTTTGCAATAGTAGCTATTAAAAATTTACAGCAGTCTCAAAGCATGTATGAAATGGTAATAAGTACACAGCTTCATAGCTATACTGATACAAATGAATAAATAGTGTTTTGTGTTACTTTTTATTGAAATTAACGGATCAAGACTGAAGTTGTTGGTGTCAGTGAGACTGGTAACTTTACTTTTGTAAGACTTGGCTCAGGACCTGTATTTCAGCTTGCTCTTTATTTTTCTTTGGAAGACAGTAGTTTTTTAGTGATGGTGTTGGCGGAGGTGTAATAATAACTGTGCTTGTTGAAACACTTTTTCAGCTTCCAACTTGGTCTGCTGTCCTCTTTTGGAAGGAATAAATGCAAACTGTCTTAAGTCTCTGTACGTGGAACATGTTCCAGTTGGGCTTCCAGGTAATTTGTTGAGCTCATGCTTAAATACAGGGGACTTCTGGCAAGATCCACAGCTCACAGTTTACTTAATTCTTCATCTCTGTGTCTACTGGACGATTTATTTTTGAGTTTCCCCAGGTTCAAAGAAGTTATAGTACAGCCTTGTTAACTCTGATCATCTTTGTCAACTTCAAATACTTTGTCGTCCAACATCTTAAGCTTTATTTATTTATCTTTCATTCTAGATTTTCATTATGTTGTTGTCATCATCATTATCTTCTCCTAAATTGTAAATGTACAGTTTCAGACTCTGGTAATTCAAGCATCCTTCTGCAGATTGCTATCACAGTTCTTGAATGACTGAAATTTACTTGATCATACATGAAAAAGCATTGGTAATAGGGAATAATATTAAAAGGGTTTTGACAGGGGCTCTGTGTGTAGTACTTATGATGAAGGAACATTTAACAGTCAAAATATTGATTTAGACAGGATTTTCCAGGCTGCCAAGTGAGAGGTGTAGGGGTAGGTGGGTACACACATGGAATGCATGGGCTCTTCTTGTAAATGGAATTATTATACTTGTGACCTGAATATGCAGTTAAATTGCTGCAAATTTGTTTGTGTTGCCAGTAAGTTAGATTCCTGTAGGAATTACCCTATAAGCAGAATGAAAATATTTATGACAAGAATTATATCCGCCAGAATTTACAGAAGAAGGGTCTTTGTAGAAAGGATGGAAAAAGGTTTCTTTGCATTTGGGGCAGCAGAATTTGTGAAGCCTATAGAACAAAATTGCATAGAAAAGATGTCTGTTTCAATCTTGCAAAAATATTGGAGGACTTGCAAGAACATAATATGCTGAAAAAGGGACAGGATTTTAGAGAACAGGTTATAGCGTGATTGGGGTTTTTTTTTTGGTTTGTGCAGAAAGCTGGATCACAAGGTTGGCATGAAGAACAGGGCATGCATAAATAGTGCTCTTAAGATAGTTTTGTCATGGCTGGTATATCAGGGATTTCAAAACCTGAGTGTCTGAAGGATTAAGTGTTTAGAACCAAGGACTGCAACAGCTGCTTGGCACAGAAAAATACCAGTAGAAAACGGTCATATTTTCTATTTTTATAATCAAATCTTTGCACTGCTATCCAGTGAGAGGAAAATCTTGAAAAGAAGATAAATGATAAAAGATATGAAACATGACTGGGAAGAAATGTGGATTCTACATGAACTGTAGCTGTAATAATAAGTTAGGAGTGACAATTACAGATTTACAGTGGACTTCAGCATGCATTGCAAATCATACTTTAAAGATCTTAAAAATCTAAGTAAAACCAGATAAAGTATGCCAACCTGTAAAAGTTAGGTAAGGTTTTGTAAGGGACAGAGAATAGAAACTGATTATTTCAAATCCAAGAAAAGTTAAAAAAGGGAGGAGGAAGCTTTTGTGATAGAGAAAGATGAACACAGGGGATGGAAAGAAAGGTTCAGGAGATGAAATGAGAAAGGAAACAGAAGATAGAGCAGATAGGCTGGATTTGGTCTGCTGTGGACACAAAGCTATAAAAAGTACTTATAGTGCAAATTGACATACTTTATGCAGAAATGACCTTCAGGTCAACTGCAGATAGTGAGTGATGCAGATGTGGACAACTGCAGATTACAGTAGTGTAGCTAATGGAGTTTCTTGCAAATGCTTGATCTTGTTTTATTTGCCTCTTAGGGGGGAAAATGCTGTTCTACCCTAGATTCGCACTATAAACACCCCATGTGAGCTAATAAAACTATTCCTTTAATTTAATTTTAGCATGGCTGTTTCTTCAACTGGTAACTAAATAAAAATGTTGCAATATGAGCATGTGAAATGGGGGTTTAGTTTCTCTTTGGAGAAATAAAATTTAACAGCTCTGGAGCTTTTTTTGTGTGGGCAGAGAGTAGACTTCACTTTAGGTCAGAATTATGAATGTCTTTTTTATATACTTACCAGTATTTTGTACGCTTATAATTCATTCATTTGTGTTTAAGTACAGTAAAGACTTATGTCTTCTGGGTTTTATGTGGAGTTGATACAAACTGAAAAAAACAGAACATTGCCAGCTATGTCCCAAAAGTAACATACTTCTTCCATCTAACTACCTCATGCTGGTTTCATATTAAAACTCAGCTAGTTAGTTTTGGCCTGTCTATCCTCAAATGCCCTTAAAAGTTCTCATTCTTGTTCTCTTTCTTCTGATTGTTTTGTTTTCTGATGCAAAAAATCCTGCAAATTATTTTCAACTCTGGGTTTACTTGCAGACTTGTCATTTTAACAGGGAAGTTTTAAATTTTTTTTTTTTATGTTGGTTTTTAATTTCTTCTTATGAAGACAAGGTAGCTAGTGTGTATCAGAAGGGGCACAACTGTAACAACAGCATTTTTCATGGTCATCCTTAACACTTCCACAACAATTAGCTCTTATGTTGGAAACTGAGAGGCTCAGAAAATGAAGGTTCAGCTCAATGAATGTGACCCTGCAGGATGTTTGACAAAATGATCATTTTTGACTCTACAGCCTGTCTCTTGAGTTCTGGTGTGGATACCACACCAGGGAATATTGTTGGGCAGCAGTGGTGCTGGCAAAACTCTCTTCCTCACCCTGTAGGACTTCAGTTTAGGCAATAAACTATCTAATATCTGGAGGTTAGATCCCTAATAATAATAATAATAATAATAATAATTTTTTTAAAAAAACACCTTTGGGCCTCTAGGATTAGTCTGCTGTGACTAAATGCTGCTCTACCTCAGTCTGTGGAATCCTGTACCATGACTCAGTCAATCATTGCAGTGGCCTCAATTCCCATTTAGTGATGTCATCTTTTATACCATTGATTTTCTTTCTTGGCTTATGAGATTTTAAAGTTCTGGATTTTTCTTTTGCAAGAATTTTTAAAAATCATTAAAGCATTTTAAATATCTTTGCCTTTATCGTTAAGCTTTCCCTTGCACAAAAAAAAAAAAAAAAAAATCATGGTTTAGATATATTGTAACTTTAGAGAAGAAAGAGAACTTGAGAAGTTTACATCAGGACATTTAAGTAAAAGAAAACGTGAACAAAATTCTGTACAGAAATAAAATTAGACTGTTAACTGCACATTTTAGTTTAATTTTGACAATGAATTTGGCAAGCAAGCACATTGGCATAATCTGCCCAATATGTCCAATTCTGTAACACCTACAGAATTGCCTTAGAATGAGGTGAGGTCTTCTTTGTGAAAGGCTGCATTCAAAGAGTAGTGGAGGAAAAGATGTACTTGCTCCACAGGATTTCAGTATCATGGTTTAAAGCTGAGATGGATAACATGATATAAAGGTTTTTTTTTACTTATTCCTGTACACGATGACCTGTACTTTTTTTTTCCCCATTACCAGGCTGTAATGTCACTGTTTCACTGCTGTTAGACCAAGGCTCAGAATCCACACATCTATCAAGCTTCCTTTCAAATATAAACTGATTTTAGCATCTGCTGTCATCACTTTTAGGTTCTGTTGACAGAGGAAGGAAATGCTTCCTTTTCCCACTCCAATTTTCCAGCTGCCCATGTGTCCTGCATTCAGTAAGCTGCAACAGGCTTGCCACACAAAAGCAGGTAAGGTGCTAATGAAAACAACCAGTAGCACTCAAACCAGTATCAAACAGTGTAGGAGGCTGCTGTGAGATCCCAGACAAAGCCTCTTCTTTCTGATCAGAAGCCAGAGGTAGCCATTTTCTGAGTGGGCTTTTACACCCAGAGGTGCTTTGCTTCCTTTTCTTCTTTTCTTCCAGTTGCTTGTGAGTAGTTTGTTTGATAAATTGCAGTATTTTTACAGCACCTGAAGTGTCAATAGCTGGCTGATGGTCCCTAAATTTGTTCTGCACCCACACCCTCCTCTTCATTTAAAAATATAGAATATATTACTTTTTCAGATTTGTTTACCACAGAGCTCTGATGTTTTCAGGCAATCTACCCATACAATTCAATAGCCAGATTTTAAATCTGGAGAATCCTTTGCCCATAAAAGTACATCTCTTTATCTTCTCTTGACTAGACTTCTAGAACACTTTAAATGCTGGTGCTGGCAGAATGTCTGGCAAGGGCCTTTCTCCATCAAAATAATATTTCTTTCAACTCTGGAAACAAAGTGTTCAGTGAGAAAAAAAAAAAACAAACAAACCAAAAAACTTGGGAAAAAGTCTTTTTGCTAGCAGGCCTACAAGCCTACCTAACCATAAATCTCTCCATGCACAGATGATGGCTTTGGCAGGTGAAGCTTTTGTAATGGTCTCATTAGGATTCTATATGTGAATCTTACTCCCAGAAAGAGCTTCTGCCTCTCTTTGCTGGAGAGTGGCCAACTTTGAAGCTGCGCTTCAGGTCTTTGGGAATCTTCTTTCTCGAGGCTCTTTATACAAAAGGAGTTTTGTAGGCTGACTCTAAATGAGAGTTCTCAGTGTGTTCCTTAAGAGATCTGTGTATGGAGATGCTTGTCTTGAAACAGGCATTTTCTTCCTGTCTGCTTCTCCAGACAGGACCTCGCTGAATTTATTCAGACCATTCATCTTCCCTGTAGCAGGTCGACATGAAGTATTAATATATTATTTCAAGGCAGCTGCAAATCCATCACAACAAGAGAGAGGATGTAGAAAGAGGGGAATGGAAAAAATTGCATGATGTCCTCAAGGTCATAAGCAGAGCATGAGATGGAAACTGGGTGCTCTGGGTTGCAGGTGATTTGATCTAGTCATGTTTCTCATCAAACACACTTGCAGCAAATGAAACAACTGAACCCAAACTAATAAAAAAAACCCTCAAAATTTTATTTGATTAATACTTCTTTTTTAATCTTCTATTATAGCTGGCATTCAATCTGTTAAGTAACTGGATTAGTAGCTTCTGCTTTCCTTGAGAATTTCTCAACTGTAAAAATACATTTAATGAGTTATTGAAGCCTATTTTTCTCTTATGTGCTTCTCAATTAAATTTCAGCAACCCTGTTTTAAAGGATACTGAAAAAGTTAAACCGAAGAAAGACTTTAAAAAATAAAATAAGATACCAGAATAATAAAATTAAGAGTGTTAAAATGCCAGACAGAAGATGAAAGCAAAATTTACAGTAAATACATGTTGCTTCAGTTATCCTTTAGTGATGGAATGAGAAATTTGATCATGATAAAACTGAATATAATGGTGAGACCAAATCTTCAGGAGGGAATAATGAGATTCCATCATCGTTAACAGAGTGTAAAAATCTGCTGGGCAACTGACAGATGACTTTGCTTCTGACTCCATTAGGAAAAGATGCCATTTTTATCTAGTGAATTTAAGAACAACTTGGACTGAAAGTGCAATTAAAATGTTTGAAACATCCTGAATTGGAACAAATACAGAATGTCACATCTCAGGTTATGTTATGGACCATCCCTGTTATCAGCAGTGTAGATCATTTTGCTTCTGCTCTGTCAATGTAACTTTTCTCACAAGTGCTAATGCTCTGGTGTTACTATCTATGCTCCTCATTTTCTCCACCCTACCTATATTAACAGAGGGGAGAGGAAAGGCAGCCTCGTTGCATCTTTTTGATCCAAGGAATCTAAATGACAATTAAACTTGCTTAAGTGAAAAACAGCAGTATAGTCACGCCTTTATTCTCATAGCTCTGTTCCAGTTGAAATTATTCATGTATCATCTTATTTTATGGTATCCACCAGCAGAGTTCTCCAAAAATTACTCTCTTTGGAGGATGCAGTGCACAACATTTTCCCGTTATAGTTTTCCCTTCCTGGAACTGTTCCCTATAATTCTAAAAAGAGCATCATTCTTAAACTCAGAAAGATGGTACAAAGAGTCTTCAGCAAAGGGTTCTATTTTCTTCTGCAAGTCAATGGAATAAAATGCAGAACAGTAGTTTGAACTGAAATGCAGGGTGCTATCATTATAATTTTCTTGCAGAAGACTGAAAAGCTTGATTTTCTTCATAGCATATAGCTATAGTGAAGTGACAAGAAAGTCTCTTGTACTACAGATAGCCTAAATTTGTCATAATTCCCAGTGTGTCTCCCTGGCACAGTGGCATGTACTTTATTCACTTTTCCTCCTGCAAAGGGAAAGTAAAAAGAATAACTAT
This sequence comes from Phylloscopus trochilus trochilus, assembly GCA_016584745.2. Taxonomy (NCBI): domain Eukaryota; kingdom Metazoa; phylum Chordata; class Aves; order Passeriformes; family Phylloscopidae; genus Phylloscopus; species Phylloscopus trochilus. Next base: position 2,677,115 of record WQNJ02000001.1, read on the forward strand.
AAGTAGGTAGCAGAAAAAAAAATGTACCAACCTCGGACATTTTTTTAATTATCATTTTAGAGCTGTACACGAATAGGTGGAAGAAAAAACAGTGAAATAATTTAAATTAAAATTATAAAGAGATTATTCAGTGATGAACTTAGAGGGGCAGATTCCTATGAGTCTTCAGGTGAGCAGAGAGGAAATGGAGAATTTTTCTGACCTTCAATGTCAGCATTAACTATAACAGCAGCCAACAGGGAGAATATAGGACTTCCTAAGAAAAGCTTAGTGGAACCTGAAATAGGGATCATGAAGTACACAGAGCTGCAATCGTGTCCCCTCACCTCTGCATTGTATTTAATAATTTCTATGTCTGTTGTGTGTTTTGTTTTTGCACTCACATTGGGTTGCCACAAGAGGACTTGGTTGCCACAAGGGGGAAGAATCAGAAAAACAAGCTTTTCTCTCCTCCATACCAATGTCCCAAATTATTCACCCATTTTAAATCTTCATAAATACTTTGCCCCTTAGTTTTTTCTTATAGAAAAATCTCTCTATGCTGCAATGTCAGATTGTTTCTTCACAGCATTCCCTACTGTATTTCAACTGTCCTCAAGTCTGATATTCCCTAATGTCACTCAAATCTGAATAATCCTGTTTCTCTCTCCTGAGCCATGCATATTTGGGATGCATTTTGCACTTTTGCAGGAGGAACACGCTGCCATGTAAGAGAAGATCTGCAAGCAGTGCAGGGAGTTTGTAAGCAAGGCAGTCTACACATCTCATGGTAAACCTAGACCCAGGTCACCCCAGGACTTCATTGGCTGGACAAGGAGGATGTCAATGTTTTCACTGCCATAATGCCTAAGAGGTGACTGAGATGCAGGTTTGAGAGGTGCACATAACAGAGACAAATGAAGAAAGGTGCTTCTGTAAGCAAGTCCTCCATTGCAAGTGAAAAACTCTAATGATGTCTTCTGTTAACAGATCTTAAAGTGCATTAGCACAGTCAGTTATATATTCTCATAATCATTTGATGGAATGGAAAAGTGAATGTTAAATGTATTTGCCCTATCTCTAAATGTTACCATGTTAAAAAATCCCTAAATATCTACTCTGTTTTTATGAGACCCTTACTTCTAAGCATTTTAAGCACAAAAATGCAGATTTATGGGAATGTCAAGATGCTTACTTTTAATCCATAAATTGATTAAGTAATTTCTTGTCAAACATGAGTAGCCTATTAATCTTTGAGAACCTATGTTGTATGATGATGGTCAGCAGTTGGATGCTTAAACTGATTTCTCATCCATGACTGATACATTATGGAAGAATGTCCAACTCAAGAATTATTACAAAGTATTTTGATTAATAGTGTTTAGGATGAGAATTTTTGCAAGGCAGCTGAAGTGCTGCTTGCTCACTGTTCTTGTGTGGCAAACCAGAGCTGGGACTGCACTGCAAATGTGCCTGCACAGTGCAATGCACAGCTCTGTGCCTGTGTGTATGAGCACCAGGAAACCCTAAGGCTCACTAAGGGCCACTCCAGCATCTGAAATTGAGTAGCTGTGTAAGGAACCTATTCAAGGAGGGATTTGTATCCTACATGTTACTGTGTGTGTTTTTATTAGTTTGCTCCCTTTTCTCTATTGCTGTTCCTTTTTTCTTTACAGTTGGTTATATGCTGCCCAATATGTTATACTTCAATTCACCTTTTCTCTATTTATAGGATAATTCAAACTCAGTAAAGATGAAGCAAGCCACACTTTGAGGGCAAGTCTTTTAAAACCTGCATGTTTATCTCCACTTAATCTGGTTTCCTGCAGTAGGTAGTGTCCCTTTATGTAAAGTGCTAAGTAGAATCCATCCAGCATTGCAATAACATTCAAACCCCCAATGATGCTGCCCTCATTCAAAGCCTATTGAAACAAATGGAAATCTCTGACTAATTCCAGCCAGCTTTGATCAAATCTTTCAAGCCAGTGTGTATATGTGTACCTCTTCAGATGTTTTAACACTTGTCTGGGCTGGCATTGCAGGATGACCAAAAATAATTGCTACGTTTTCAGGAGATGGAACAGCAGCGACGGTCTCTGTATTTGCATGAAGGGTGAGCAGATCTCATGACTATGTGGCATCTCAAAATCTACTTCTATCTTTGGAAGAGTTGCAAAAAATAGTTCTGCTTTGCGAAACCTTACCCCTGTTTTAATTTATTCCCTTTCCAAAGTGATTATGAACAAAATTATGAAAACAATATGTAAAAAGGACCCACCAAAAGGAATAGAGGTGCACACAAACCCTGGAAGCTACTGACCTACATGCACTGTGCTGCATTTTTTCTCCTGAACTAGATTGTATCTTTTCACTGCACATCTTCATTTTTTGGGGTTTTTCCTAATAGCATTCTTGGGTTTTTTCCACTTTGGTGACTTTTTTTTTTTAAAACTTCTTTTTTATATGAATTGCTTAAGCTAAAATTGTTCAAATGAGCAAAAAGAATTGGGAGTTATCTTGTTTAGATATCATGTCAGATGATGATTCATTAATTATAGCTAGACTGCATAAAGTTATGAGAGATTAATAAGGGATGATAGCTGGTGTTAGAAAAGATGCAGAAGGAAAAGGTGTTTTGCAACATTTTTTACATTAAAGGGACAACCAAACTAGTTGGCTGTTCATTGTCCCGTATCACTATTTTATCTCAACATGTTAATACCTGGTACGGGGTCTCTCTTTCTTGTTCTTGGGAATCCCTGCAGTTATTAGCACAATTCAACCCTGTAGTATGTGATTTGTATTCCAGTCACTCCTGCAGGCTACAAAAGGTCAGGAAATAAACCTTTCTACATAGGTAAGATCAGCACAAGTAGTGATTTTAGAACATCTTACTAATGAGAATGAGTGGTGCAGACAGTCTGAGTGAAATTTGGGGAAGAGGAAATGACTTCTGTTCAATTAGGTCATAGATTAAAAGCTGTAAACCCAAGTAAATTCTCAGATACAAAATACAATACCATAATCCTATAATCACATTAAGCAAATAGTAGATTTTTATGCCAGAGGAAACCATCAGGAATGTTAAATTGGATCTCCTGTGCAGCAAAGAGCTACACCCCTCTGAACTGGGCTGTGTCTTCTGGTGTCCAGAATCTGGAAACAATACTTTAATTTGGAATTTAGTTGAGGCCAAATTCATATTTAATATCCCAGACATCCCACAGAGTTGAAAGTAAAGCCTTTCTTTCCTATACATGAGTTGATCAAATTATCATGAATGTAGATAAAAAATTACTTTCCCCATCTCCTCAGGGCCACAAAAAGCAATTAGCCACTGTGCTATATATAAACAAAAGAACCATGAAATCTTCTAACTTATAATCACATAAATAATGAGAAGCTTGCTAACAAAATTACATAAAATAGAAACCCAAATTCCTTGTCGGAATAGCTAAAATCCATTGAGAGGATCCCATTTCACCATTGACCAAAAGGATCACAGATGTGTAGACTCCATTAACATGATGGTCCCTAATCAGAGGGTGGATAGATGAAAAAAACCACTGCCTTGTGTCTCAAAGGAGAGTAATTTCAATGGCTTGATAGTTAGGGTATTCGTGTACAAATGCATATCTGACTTGCCCTCTTAAAATAAAAACTTACTAAGATGCTTAGAATCTCAGTGATCAATGAAATGCTTAAGAATCTAAGTGAGCAGAAAGGGCAGCATGGGTCAGGGCAGTGTCTGCTTTCCCTGCTTACAGCACAAATCATGGCTGGACAACTTACATGGCAGCTTCTGCACCACCCTGCTCCCCAAACTCGAAGCCAAACTTACTGTGCCAGCTTTGCTGGGGCTTGAAGTTTTCTTTGGGCACGCCATCTCACCTTTGAGTAATCATCTCAGCTCAGAACACTTTTAATTAGAGTTTTGATGTATCCTTCAATTAGCAAAGAGTAAGGCTTTTTGTTGCTTATTCCTTTTAGGGTTGTGTAGAAATATGCTGTAGGGATACAATGGATTGATGGATGTTTTTTTGCTTCGCTCTTTTTAGCTTTTCTGAGATGTGGGTTAAATTATTCACTTTTTTTTTTTTTTTTTTTTTTTCCCCTGAATGTATAATTAACTATGACTTATACTGAGATTTCATTGCACGGTAACATAATGCCAGTTATTTTTATGTCAAACATATGTTTTTCATAGCGGTTTAGATAGTTGTGGGTTGCAGTTGGAGATTTTTACCATGCAGTTATCTCTTAGATTTATGTAATAGCTTGCGCAGATTTTTTTTTTTTTAATTTTTTTTTTTTTTTTCAACTTAAGCTGTGTCAGAAGAGATAAAGCCTGAATTTCAGGTATTATAATTCTTTAGGGAAATCTGGTCCGTGTTGTTTTTCCTCTTGGTTTTATTACCCTTTACTGTAAATGTAATTTATATAGAAATAGAATTTATTCACGAATTCCTAGATTTTTTTGTCCAGGTATTTTTAAGTAAAAAAGAGGTAGTAGTAAAATTCAAGCAGAAGCACAGTGTCTCTCTTCCATTTTAAAGCTTTTATAATAGAATGGAACTTCCGATTTCTATCCCAGGGAAAAGGTGACCTTTTAAAAACCAAAGTAGGTAAATAGATCTTGGGCTAGCTGGAATGGTGAAGGCAGTCTAAAATAAAATGGAGCAAAAATCAGTGGCAGAGTGGATGTATAAGCCCAGACTTCTGCAGTCTGCAAGTGCTTTCATGCTTGTGTGCTCTTCAGTGCCTTCTCTGGCTGAGGTGCAGTGAGTGGCCTATGTGACCAGCTGACCACTCCATATTCTGCTTTTCCATGACTCATGAATGCACAGCACTGCCTTTTGAAAGGGGGCATTAGGAGTCTGTGAGTTTGTGAGAGACTGGGGGAATTGCAGGGAAGGGAAAAACCTGGTGGCAGAATGGGAAGGCACAGCTATTGTGGTGAAATGTCAGAAATGTTAAACTCTTATCTCACACGCACACACACACACGGACGGTAATTTCAGCTGTAAGTCTATTACCCAGCACATCAATTTATAATCTTATTTCCCTATAAACCTGCTTAATTAGCTGAGCATTTGGGGCCTGGTGTTGCTCTGTCAATTTATGTAGTCAAAAAAAAAGAGAAAGGCTTTGTGAGGCTTTTAATGAAATCCTGGTGTTTTTCATCTGGATTACATTTGGTTACCACTGGACTGAATTTGGCTCGGAATCTGCAATTAAAAATTTTTTTCGGTTCCTTTTACTTCAGACATAATAGTTCCTTTAGCCTTTAATTTATAGTGAAAGCTTTCCACAGTAAAATATTTTTAATTATTTTGTAGATAAGAGAGGCTGCAACTAAAGAGTTCCAAGTGATTTGCCTGAAGCAAGATGATGATTGTCAAAGCTAGGACTAGAATGCAGAGGAACACAGCTCCCATTCTCATGCTTCATCTACTGTATGCAGTGACCCATGTGCATTTTTAGCACATTTTTCTCCTATGTAGCAGAGGAAGAATCACAATATAGTTCTTGATAAATGCACTAAAATATACTTTAGTTTTTAAGTCTTAATAATCTCTCAACACTGCAGTGTAACAAAGCATGTTATTATTTCAGTCTCATGGAAAGATGTGATGTGAAGTCCTGTCTGCTTGAAGGAATAAAAAAATATGTGTTTTTTGACTGGAAAAAGTGCTTTGATCAGGAAAGACCCACTGTAAGAAATTCAGTTTTATTCTTCTGTCATAGTGAGGCTATTACAGATGGAAATACCATCTCACTGGTGAGAGTTCTCTAAATAGAATATCACAAAAATGTCTCAGGAATGAATAATCATGCATTGATTTTAAATGGTGTTATTCTCACACAGTTAAGAACTCAGCTATACTATGAAATATTGGTCCTGTTCCCAGGTAAGGTGATTTCAAAACACAGACTGAATGTATTGGCCTGGATCAACCAGCAGTAGACTATTTCCAGTGATTTTCTGTGTAACGATATATGTTTTATTTCATGATTCAGCTCCAAAATGAACGGGAGTAAGACACCCCCATTCTGTCAAAAAAAAAAACAAACAAAAAAAACAAAACCCAAAAAAACACTCATCCCCCAAAATAAACCCACAAGAAACCCCAAACAACCCATGAACAGCAACAACAAAAAAAGCGAGATAAATGGAATATTATTAGGAACAGGACAATATCTAGAACATCTGTGAAAGACTGATTGCAGAAGCAATGACAAAGGTGTAACAAAAATACAGGAAGGTGCATTCTATATTAGAAGATGGATGTAGATGGCTGCAGTTTCAGAGTTGTTTAGCACTAATGCAGAGCTCTTTGTGTTGGGAAGATTTCCTTTTTGTTTAGTCTTACCCACTGATCTGGAGATGTCACCTGCTCCTCAAGAGTACCCCACTGAGACAGAAATTGTTTTTCCCTGGATGATTACAAAGCCATGAGAAATAGATCAAAACTGTAGAGTACAGTGGAGATTCTTGCAAAGTTCAAGGATTGGAATGAAAGTGCTGAATCACCAAGCAGTCATATTTTTTTTCTCTGAGACGCAATCTGGAACACAAACATAATGTGAAAGTGAATGCTTAGTAGGCTATTTGGAACTTTAGCAGGATTTCCAAGCCTGAGGTAGACAATGTCTGAAATAATTAATCATTCATTTCAGGTATAGAAGGCAAAGAGCATCAGCTCTCATGGATAGTTCTGGCAGACATTTGGCTGAATAAAACTGAGAGAAGGGAAGGGAAAGTCCCCAAAGCAATATGAAGGCAGCATCAGACTGGCTAAAGGAGCTGAAGTATGCAATGATCAAGTTCAAGAAGCAGTGAAAAGAACTGCCAGCTCCCATATGACTGATGATTTTTCCCCTTCAATCTCCCTCTCTGAGCTCTGTGCTTGACACTCAGAAGAGCTCAGCCTGCTCCACATCCTCTCCAGTGACTCTCAGGTGTGTGCATGAAGTGAGGGGTACTGAGCTCGCAGGGCAGGGCTGAGTGGCAGCTCTCTGCTGTTTCTCAGTATCTGTCTGCCACTGCTGCTCAGCAGGGATGAGCCTGGCTCACTTGTGAAGCTGTAACTGGCTTAATGCCCATTCAGTAGGAGGGTCAGGATATAGAACCAAACATACATTGACATTCCCGCTTCAGAAAGTAGGAAGTGGATTCTATGTTATTTTTTTATTATCATTGCTGCATGCTGTGAGGGTGCCGAAAGAGGCAGGCTATTGTTGGTTTTTGTTTGCCATTATGATAAATCGCTGTTTGCAGGAGCTGTAGCTCATTTTGTAGCCCCTGCTGTCAGTCTACCTTGCACAATTTCCTATTGTCTGCTTACAGTGTCGGGTTTCCATTTCCTGTGTTTATAGTTTGTAATAAATACTCATTTCAGGGCCCTGAACCAAACTGTATCTGTAATGCCCAAATGTGGAACAATGTCAGTACAACAGAAGACTGGAATATCAGATCTGGATGCTCTAAGAAATTCTCTTGGTAGAACTTGGACAAAATACAACAGATGGTGCATAGACAAGCTTTTGGGAGCTAATCGCAAGGATTTTTCTTTGAAAGCTCCAACTTCCTCATTAGGAAAAGAACTGAAGCGTGTTAATTGCTTGTTGAGTTGCCCTCTTTAACCTTCTTTAGCTTAAAAAACAACTACAAAAAAATCCCAGAATGCCTAATAACAGGTATTTCCATCCGAGTTGAATAAAATTTAATTGTGGTTAAAATTTAATCGTGGTAAAAAGCACTAGAAAGATTTTACTTGGAGTGCTGTTGGATAGATAGGAGTGGAGTATATAGTGAAAAGTCCATCTGGGGTCAACAGAGGATTTCATTTAAGTGAAATCTAAAAGAGTTTGAAGATTTTATTTCAGCAGATTGGAAGCCCCAAGGGTCTGTGATTGCACTGTCCGATTGCTTTGAGAAGTTCAGAACAAGGAAGGATATTTGCTGCTTCATTAAAGAATGATATGGAAACAAAGATGTGTGAACTGGTCTTGGATGAATTTAAAGTCTAAGTTAGAAGGAATACTTTGGAGCAGTGACAAGAGTTTAGGATGGACCTTGGCTATTTTAATAACATCACCTGATGACATGTATGTGTTTTTTGTGAGGAAAGAGCTGCTGTGACACAGTTGGCATTCAGCGAGCAGAAAATGGCTTTAGCTCACCAAGAAGTTGTCTAATGTTCTTGAACCTGTGCAGGGAAGAAATAAAAAAAATGAAGACTGATGCAATGCTCATTCCTAATTTCATCATTTAGAAACAGTATGAAGTGCTTCCTCACGGGACCTGTTAAGGAATATGATATATGTTTAAATTGCTTATGTGAAACTATATCCTCGCTACTCTTGAGAGGATTTTCCATCAGATGAGACTAAAAATATCTCTGAATCCACAGTTGATGAGTTTAATTACTCATCAGCTCTTTACATTACAATTCATTACCCTGAGGTAATAAAGATAAAATAAAGCATTTAGATGCCATTGTGCCATTGTTACAGCGTGTTCAGCAGATTGTCTCTAATCAGTGCTGCTTGTGTTTATGCAGCATAATTAATAGAAACATGAGAGCACTGTCCTGAACAAACCAAATTTAACAGGTGCCGAGCTGCTGCTTGTCTTTCGTTTTCTACGACTTTTCTGTAAGGATGGCTAGTTAAACTACAGAATTTAATGAATTATATTTGGTGATCGTTCATTTTCAAGTCACACTTCAATTTTTACTTGTGATTATTTTATTATATAATAAAAATATGCTCCTAAACCGCAATAGTTCTGGCTATAGCCCATTCTATACAACCCTTGATACTAAAATTTTGACAGAAATTATATTTGATAATAAAGCTCTGAAGAAATCAACGTGATATTACAAGTAGTGAGTTATATTTCAATATATTATGCATAACTAAAAAACTTTGTTAGTGGCAAAGATATTTTGTTTCAGCGTTGGTGACACCTCTGTGGTATATTACAGCTGAAGTGAAAGCTCTTGTGTAATGGTAACCCCAAATCTTTCCTGATTACTAGTAAACTTTGACTCTTTACTCAAAATCACAGATGACTGTAATCTATAAATTAGTTCTTTTCAGCTCTGTTGCTGTCATCCAACACATGGAAGTTGCACACCAGCTGTCAAGCCTAGCACAACGCTGCCTTTGCGATATGGGCCACTGAGCCTGCAAAGCCATTACCCCGAATGATTTGATCTTATTTAGCCCAAAACACGATTTCTGATCCTTGCTCCTCATTCTCAGAGCAATCAGTAAATGAAATCTCAAATGTATAGGAGACAAGCATCAATTTGGGAAGCACCATAGCATCTAGCACTATTACCTCTGGGAGAAAGACCAGCACAAAACACATGAGAACCAGAAAAAGCACCAGAAACATTTCTTCCATCACTAACACTGGTCAAACATCTATTTTATGATGGAACAATTAAGATTTTTTTTTTCCTTTCTGAAAAAACAAAATTAAAAATTCAGATGCAGACCAGCAGCATCTGATGCCCAGGGATTTAATACCGTTTAAGTAATCTATTTTAGAAAATAATTTAGACTAACTTTCTTGGTTTTCCATGCAAGAGAAAAATATTTTAAATTAAAATATTAATAAAACATATAATACTAAAATTTATTAATAACTTATATTTTTATTTATTATTTATTTATTATTATTATTTAGTATTATTATTTATTAATTCTTTTCAGTCAGGAGAACACTGTTTTTAAGTGTTAACTTCTTTGTCTTGAAAAAGTCTTCATGTTTTTAGGGCAGTGTTCTGGCTGTTGCTCTCAGCAAGCATGTGCTTACCAATTAAAGACTGACCTGGTCTACCCTTCTTGCTGTTTCATGCACTGCTGTTATTATATAGCATTTCTTCTGTCGCTTTCAGCACTGCAATCAATAGCTGTGATCACAGCCAAGGATGTTACATGACTATATGACCCAGATATACAAGCTAGGACAAAAAAAGCCCTGACAGTTTGGAGAGCCTCATATTTTGATTTAGTTTGCTCTAAGAAAAAAATATTTTCTGGAACAAGTTGAAGGCTCTGTAACTTCCCTGCGAAGTCATGGGATGGCTGTTCTAATCCGGGCTTCCAGCTCCCTGGATGGTGAGCACATGTAAGGGGGTTTCATTAAAACAAAGGGGAAGAGTCCTCATTGCAACAGACCAGAGAAATGACTCATCTGTTTTTCAGGTTTTTGCAGCATGTCTCAAGGCATGACTGATGTATGCTGACCCAGAAGGGAGCTGACCCTCATGTGTCCTATTGTGTTTGAAAGATGAAGGGGATGCATGACCAGTATGGATGCACTAAATGCTGGAGATAAAGAATTTATTACAAAACACAAATTAATCCCTTACTGATCCTGGCCTCTTTCATTTGTGTATTGTAAACTGTGCCCTTTCATTAAGTGTTTTCATTGTAAACAAGAGATAAGTAGTTCTATTTGGGTTACATAAAAGGTGGTGACAGGAGTCTTTGCCTGTGCCTGTCTCTGTGATGTACTCATGCTGAAAGGCCATTATTCTGAGGCCTGAAGTATTGTAGAACATGGAGAAAATCTGGAATATACTTGATGTGGCTGGCATAGAAGTTCTATTTCGGGACATTGTTATGGTTTAATTTATGTAATTTAATTTATTTAATGAAGTCAATATGCTGACTTATCTAAGCTAGATCTCAAAGAGCTCAGCTGGACACTGGAAGTGGCAGAGCTTTGTTCCTAGGGTCATACAAACAGAAGGGAATTTTCCTCTCCAGCTTCCCACCTTTCAGCTTAGTCAAGCTCACTCATTTGGGTATCTCTGTAGGACATTGATCTTTTGCCATTAAGCATTTACTGTCTTTTGCATAAATGACTAGCTCTTATGCCCAGGATAATTCTGCCATGGTCCAAGTCACAATTGCAAAGGGCTTATAATGTGGGGATCCTTCAATTTCTAGTTCAATATGCTCCAGACTTTGCTATTTCAGTTGTCTGCCCTACTTCTTGCCTAAGCAGCATTATATGTGTTAAAGTAAATTTATGCAGTCACTATAGGAAAAAAGTGATGAAATGCTAGGATTTCATATACTGCCCACTAATACTATCAGGAATAGGATTAAGGCCTAGTCAAACTCTTGAGTTTGTTCCATGTGGTTTCAAATACATGCAGAACTGGGTACAAATGACATAATTTCTTCTTCAAGAGCAGTGCCTCAAATGAATTATTTCAGTTTGGAAGTGAAATATTGCATAAACAGTGCCTCCAGAATATAAGGACTTAAGCTTTTTGGCACAAAGATCAGGATAAATGCAATGCTTTGAAATTATCAATGAGCTCAGTAGTTCCTAAGTTTTGTTTTCTACAAGAGTTCGATTCTCAGGCTTAACAATACATCAGCTGACAAACAATAACCATGGCTACATTGAATTATTCTGTTCTCATCAACTGAGGCAACAGTACACGTCAAGTCTCTTTCATCCCAAAGAAAATCCATAGACCCTCCATCCTAGTGAGACAGCTACCTGGAGAAAGAAGTGGAAACCACACTGTGAATTTAAACTATAATTTGGAGAGGCAAGTTCCCTGTTTCTATTAGCTTTTATTTCTAGCAATATCTTTATCCATGTGAAATATTTTTTGTTCCCAATTAAACTACATTACAGACTTTTCTATTTTTGTTTTATGGCCTCTCAAAGGCCTTCAGCAATCAACATGTGCACCATGCAGTCCGAGCACTCAGGATGTTGAGACATGTGGAAAAAACTGGCACAACAAATATTTCAAGTTTTATTTTCTTTTATGATTAGAGGATGGAACTTAAAAAATTGTTAATATCAGAGAGTTACATGTGGCTAATACAATTTCATTCCTTTGTATCTGAATGAATTTTGGATGTGCAGAAAGGTATCCAGAGGATTCATGACGGAAAAATAGATGATTCTGGGACAGGGGAAAGAACTCTAAACTTGAAAATAAAGTCTGCTATATGCATTCATGTGAGTATGATGTGAAAAGGTGAAGGTGAAAAATATATTTTTTTCTTCTTTGGTTTGAACTTTCTGCTGTAGGAAAAATCCCCAAACAACAATTTAAAGAATAAGCCCAGTGTTCCTATGTATGAGCACTGTTTCTATTGTAAAATTTATTGATTTATTGATACCATGAAATTAGTATCCTTCTGACTGCAAAAGACAATGGTGTTTCAGCACAGCTACTCCTTTGAGCAAAATCAGGCACATAATTTAAGAACTAATTGAGGAGCTCCTTAGCAGAAGAGCAATTGAATGCTAAATGCTAAAATCTGTATGAAACTGGTATGAATTAGCTGATATTAGACTGTACAATCGCACTTTCATTTTCATTGCTGTGATGTTACAGTATAAATGCTTCAGGCCATGTGTATAATGCAAAGCCTCTTCTGTAAATTCATTTTAGGTGACAGTGTTTTTTGCAAGTGATGGTTCTAAATATAGCCTGATGAGTAAAAAGATGGGCTGATCACATTGCTACAGCTCTTCTCTTCTCTTCTCTTCTCTTCTCTTCTCTTCTCTTCTCTTCTCTTCTCTTCTCTTCTCTTCTCTTCTCCTCTCCTCTCCTCTCCTCTCCTCTCCTCTCCTCTCCTCTCCTCTCCTCTCCTCTCCTCTCCTCTCCTCTCCTCTCCTCTTCCCTATTATCATTTCAAATACGAAAAATAAAATTAAAAAAAACCTCAATCCCACAAATAAGAGAAAGGCTCTCTCTCTGGAGGGCTTCTCTTGTAAATAATGATGAAGCCTGATGCGAGGGTGACACAGTTTTGTTTCAGGTTCTTTTTGCTCAATTTAGTGTCCACCTTTAGAAGTATGATGGGATGGGAAGTGCACAGTACACACTCAAGTGCTGTACTGATGATGATTGTTAATATCAGAGAGTTACATGTGGCTAATACAATTTCATTCCTTTGTATCTGAATGAATTTTGGATGTGCAGAAAGGTATCAGTCTCCATATGTTTACAGTCTCCATATGTTTGCTGTGTACCCGATGAAGGGAGGAGGAACACCCAGAAACGAGTGTACTGCAGCCCTCTGAACAGCATGGGCTTTAAAATGCACAGGCTCTAAGGGAATGATTTACAGAATGGATGTTTCTAACCACGCAATTCATTGCAGCTCGACAAAAGCGAACAGAACAGCACTCACAGTATGTTGAGCGTTGGAGAATTTTCAAGACACGGCCTGTTGTTATCTTAATTTGGAAAGAGGTTTTATAAAAGAACATTTGCTTAAGAGTTGGCCTTGACGGTCCTTGTGTGTCCCTTCCAACTCAGAATATTCTGTGATTCTCTCAAAAGAAGAAAACAAATGTGATTAGTGAAAAATGCTCTACATTTTTTTTTTCCTTGTAACAAGCTGTAATTCTAAAAATTAACATTGAAGATAGCATAAGTGGAAAAATAGAAGAGACCTCGTTATTTGCAAGTATCTTTTTGCATTAATTATTTGTTATTTTCATTATAAAAGTGCTACTGATTTCATAGAGGCCCAAGCAAGGAGGGAGGAGCTGGGCCATGCAAAACCAGCCACAGGTGGACCTGTGGCAAGTAAATCAGAAGGTTCATCTTCTCTACCTTAGTGACTGCCACAGCTTATCATATTAAGAGTGACATCCTGTGTTCTGAGTAGCACCCCATGGCTTAAGCCTTTCCTGCCCTCCAAATGCTTGCCTCTGCCAGGAAAGATGTGCCATGATTAGTAAATGAACCTCTACCTGGACAGGCAGATTGTAGTGAGGTCTCTGTGTTCTGAAATGGTTGCTTCTCCCTGGAAACAGCAGCGTCCTCTGCAAACTTCCAGGCTCATTTCAGATTCTCGCCCAAATTCACCTGGACTGGGATTTTGGTTCAGCATTTGTGTTCACACAGAGGCAGGTGGACTGCTGTATGGAAAATTGAGAAAATACACTGAGGTTCAGCATCATGTATCACATATTGTTTCCCTGCCCTGTCCCACCACTGATCCCTGACATTTCTGCAGAGCCACTGACTGAACCCTGGGGCTGTGTGCTTTGTTAGGATCAACTAAATGACTTTCCTAAACTTGGCACTTTCCCTTTTAATGTCAGGTATACCTTGTGACTTGATGTGTTAATGTGTAGGCTTGAGGTTTTCCAGGTTTGGAAAATGGAACTGAACTTGTGTTTAGTCTCTAAGGGGGTATGTGTGCTCTGGTTTGCCATTTGAACAGCTGCATTTCAAAATTATTTCCTATTTAATTGTATTCCAGCATTTAACTATAATCCTCTGAAGAGGATGGCTACGTAAGAAGACAGATTTTTAATGAAAGACAAAAATCCCCAGCTCCTTTGTATGTTCATGAGTGTCAACATATGATGCAATCTGGCCTCCACCGGTCTGTCTTCTAATTATGTGTCCATGAAGCTCAGAGATGATGCCAGAAATAGTAGTAATGATAAACTATTTCAAGCTCATCATCCTAAGAGCAGGAATTTGGGAGCTGTCACAGTACATTTTTTATTAAGCGCCCAGATTAGCCCAGTGAACTGTAAGAGAGGCTCTGAGGAGAGAGTCTGTCATCCCCTGACACAGCTGAAACGTGGCCATTCCCTCCAAGAGCCCTCAGAGAGGTTTGTGTGGATATGCAGATGCATTTCCACATCCATCTGAAGCCTGTACCTCCTGAATTGTACCTCCCCATATGAAAGTGTTGATATGTGGCTCATAGACAAGGGAAACCAGCAGCTCCTGGGCTTGCAGGGTTATTCAAAAGGAGTGTGGCCAGGCTGTGGGAGGTGATTCTCTCCCTCTATTACACTCTTGTGAGACCCAACCTGGAATACCATGTAATTCTGGGGATTTTTTGTTTCCCCAGAATAAGAAAGGTGTTGCTGTTGGACACGAAAGAAAGACACGGACTCGTGATTCAGAAGGCTGATGCTCCAAAAAGGGCTGGTTTATTCTCAGAACCTATTTTTATACCTTTTTACAATGTGCCCACCTAACAGGTGGGATCCTTTGGCCACACCAAGGGTCAACAAGCAAAGTCCCTCCTTAGGAGAGAAATGTGAAAAACAAGAGAGTTTAAAAAGCATGACCTTGTTTACCAGTTTTGGTCCCTGGGAAAGAACTTCAGAAAACCCAAACATGACAAGCAGTGACTACAGAAAGGCATGAAACTCTTGGAGCAGTCCAGAGGAGGATCTGGACTGCTGGTAGGGGGATTAGGAGGACTTCCCCTCTGAGGACAGGCTAAGAGAACTGCAGCTGCTCAGACTGCCCCAATGCCACACAAAGGAACGACACTCACACACTGAGATGTCCAAGGCAAAAAAAAAAAACAAACAAGGGGCAGTTTATTTACAGACCTTGACATTTATAGAATTCCAACAGTGACCACGGATTGAAGAAAATCTTCCTCTCCAACCACACTGGGCAACCCAACAGTCCATCAAGAGTCTCCTCCTTATGAGAAGAATGTAAACTTGAAAGAACAGTTACCATAACAATAGGTTGTTTATGTGAAAATCCGTGAGAAACTCCATTACAAAAAGTAAACAATCAGAAGGCTGAAGGAACTTTAGAAAGGCTTAAGAAAAACGGAGAAGAACAGAGAAAATCAGACTGGAGAAGGTTGCATGGAGACCTCTTAGCAACCTTTCAGTATGTGAAGGGACCTACAGGGAAGCTGAAAGACTCATCGGGAAGTCTAGTAATAGGACAAGGAGTAATGTGTTCAACCTGAAAAGGGGTAAATTTAGGTTAGCGATCTGGAAAAAACCCTTGGCTGTGAGCGTGGTGAGGCACTGAACCAGGTTGCCCAGAGAAGTTGTGGCCACATTATCCCTGGAAGTGTTCAAAGCCAGGTTGGATGGGGCTCTGAGCAACCTGGTCTGGTGGAAGGCGTCGGCTGCCCCTGGCAGGGCTGTTAGAACTAAAGGATTTATAAGATCGCTTCCAACCAAGAGCATTCTGTGATGCCCACCAGCAGCAAGCCTTGCCCAGCTCCCAGGGTTTGTGAGACCTGATTCCAGGATTGGCCTGGGAAGCAGCCTGCCCACAGCTCAGCGGCTCCGGCTGGACTGTGGCTGCGGTGACACAGCCCGCACTGTCACCCGCCGAGCCTCCGGCCGCCTCACAGCGCCTGGGGCTGGCCAGGGGTGACACCTGGCATGGCAGCGGCTGCCCCTGCCGCCCCTTCGGGGTTTGTTCCCTCACAGCTCTCTACCAGAGCGAGGAAAGATTCCCCTCAGCCGCCAGGAGGGTCCTGCCCGGCGGGATCTCCTGCTCGGCAGGATCCCCGGCTGCCGGCAGGGGCTGCCGCCCCTCAGGGCCGCCCTTCCCCTTCCCCTTCCCCTTCCCCTTCCCCTTCCCCTTCCCCTTCCCCTTCCCCTTCCCCTTCCCCTTCCCCTGTCCCCTTCCCCTGTCCCCTTCCCCTTCCCCAGGGCCGCTGTCCCAGCCCTCACGGCCGGGCCCTCGGGCTGCCCGGCCTGACCAATTTTGCTGTAGAACAGAAGCATTTAGCTGTGTGGGATTTCAGCTGTCTTCATTCCATCAAGATCCAATAAGTCCAACTCAATTCAAATCCTCCGAAATACTAAGGGTAGCAGACCGTGTCCTTGCAAAAATATAACTCACATCAGAATGCTTCACACTTTTTTTTTTTTTCCCCTCCTGGGTGGTGTTTAGAAAATCCACAAAACTTTCTTCCCTGTATTTTCTTTAAAAAGCCTAGCTTTATACATCTCGCTGCTGACAAGCTATGTTGTGATGTGTCAGTTTATGTTGTGTCAATTGCTTCTGGTTATATAATGTGCCATGATATGACTAATGCAGCCCAACATGAGTCACCTGTCGTGACAGCTTTATGCTCTCGAAAAACCTCTTTGCCTCCCCTTTAGAATATTTTTTTTTTTAGTTATTGTTGTTTTATTTTCCCTAAAGATGCAGCTTTATCCAATTTACTGTTCGGTGTTTTAAATTTTTACAACAAGATGGTAAGTAGGCACATACCTTCACTATTAATGTATGTGACTAAATGATTACTGAGACGTGTAAAAGCATGAGGTGCTCCCACTGCCTGCTGTGAAGGGGGATGATTATAGATCTGCTGCTACAATGCAGCACTGTACCTGAAGAAAAACGAACCAAACAGAAACCCCAAGGAGCAGAATGGGAATCTAAATGTGAACGTTTATGAGCAGGGCTCGTTTGTACCAGGAAATAGTATATAACATTACATTGAATTATTAACACCAGGCTATGATTGTTAAACTCATAATGGCACGAATGCTCAGCAGATACACATGCAATGTGAACACTGATATAAAAGCAGAATTTTGCCCATTTTTCTTTTAAGAGAGACAAAGATACTCACAGCCACTGTCTTATGCCACTGAGATTATCTCAGCTGGTTAAAGCATTGTGCCAATGTCACCAAGGTTGTGGGTTCAGAACCTGTGTGGGCCATTCACTTAAAAGCTGGACTCAGTGATCCCTGTGGGTCTCTTCCAGCTCAGAATATTCTGTGATTACTTAAAAGAACAATTTGCAGTGCATAAAGGAAAACAGGTGAGGATTTTTCATTTCTCAAGGGTGGGTAACCTGTCAATCCAAGTTAACTCATGTCATGAATTTCTGTTGGATTATCCCTTTTTCTGACCCAGAGACAGGGCTTCTGAGAGGTGTTTTAAAGACTTTTATTCCATTTTTAGTCTCATGTGAAGGGTGGGACGGTAGAGGTGTTACAGGTCATACCATCACAGTCAGAAGCCAAACTATTTCCTAATTACAATACATTATAAATATTTCTTGGCCTATCAGCTTTTGCCATGCCATGTTGCTAATGCCTTAAAGCCAGTCATCAAGACATACCCCTCGTGGGTCCTACTAAAATTCACCATTCATAGTTCTAGTTCTTCAAAATATCTGGTCTATTTGCAAGGCTATCCTTTGAAACTTGTTTCTAGTTCCATTTCTCAACAATATCTGTCCTATTCCACGGCCTTTCTAAGTCAACATATTTTATATCAGAGTTTGCATACAGATACATATATGTGAGTCTTCTGTCAGGCTTTGAGAATTCTCTACAAATACATTTCCCACACATTTCCTTGTCACCTTTACCATATTTTTTGATTCAGTGCTGCTTTTTTACTATGAAAGCATGAGGTGGTTGTGAGGTTTTTCATTATGTCTTTCCTCCCCAGATAAAACCAGACCTCATTTGAGTAAAAGAATATGATATTTTACTTAAAACCATCTTTGTATCATAACAAATTATATATATTTTTTATTAAAGATTGAATGATTGGTGGAATTAGGAAAAGAGTTTACATGGTTGAATGCTTCTCGATTTATATGGAAAAATAGTAGGGTTCAAATTCACTAGTCTTATTCAGATGACAAAGTATAATTGCAGAAACTCATGTCTTTCCTATAAATAGCCTGAGAAAGCACAAGTAGGTTCCAATAAAGAATTACTGAAATCAGTTCACTTATCTTACAGCAGGTGATGAATCAACAGCAATTTTATTGACTGCAGAAGTCTGGAAGTGTATATTTTTACAGATTTTTATCATGTGCTTATTAATTTTGCCATATCACATCTATACTATTCTTTTGTATCATCTTTCAATAAAATGCCATGTTTAGTCTCCAATATCAGTGATATTAGACACATCATTTCGTTAGCCAAGAGTTCTTGTGAGTAGTTACACAGTACTGCTCTCTAAAGGTATTATATCCGTGTGCCATTTCTATTTTTATTATTTTTTAAATTTACTTTGACATCTTTTCTGATTGTGTGAGATAATTTCCAACGTTAAAGAGATAAACAATGGAGGAATAGGCTTCAAAGCAAATTTGGTTATTAAGTCTGTACTGAAATAGACTTAGACCTTGCAAGCTTTGCATTGTGCTGGCACTGTTCTGAATTTCCTTGTGGCTGGGTGTGACCACAGACAAGGCTGTAAATACCACCAGTACCTTGTGCATGATATAGATGTCAAATTTTCCAAGTGTGCTGATTCTGCAGAAGGGTTCTCCCCCCAGGTTTGTGTTGAACACAGTGATGGGCAGTCCGTGAACATGTGAAGCAAGGCAGCATGACAGCTTTTTAACTATGCAGTGCAACTGCACCTCCAGATCTACTGCCCATGGAAAGACAGGAAGGGCAGAAAAAGGCTTATTTTTTTGAGTGAATTCATTTATTATGTACTTGCAACAGTTCTCCATTTGTGGACTCTCACAAGGTGCTTAGTCTAGTGCATTCCTCTCATCTTCTGTTACTTGCTGTGCCTTCTGTCTGGCACAAGGCAGCTAGAGCCAATGTTTTGAGTACTGCTTTCAGTAACTGATTGATTGCCATGCAGTCATCAGCTCCCATTCTATCATACATCCCATTCTGGCTACGACATGTTTTAGTGTTGATCAAGTCCAGTCACTGCCTTTTGATAAAAAGAGCAGAATATTGATACAATCTCATTCATTATTTAGATAGTGCGTTTAGTGTTGAAACCCATAAAACTTAGGATTTTCATCCGTTTTACGTGGCTTTTAGGTCCTAAATTGGACCTTGAAAGAACACTGCTTATGTGTAAATGTATTCACCATCTTCTTTCCACATTTTGTTCTGCCTTTCTCATCTGTAGATATAGAAATAAACATGCTTGCCTAGTTTTCCTTCTGTGTGCAGCGCTTAAACTTTTTCCAGGCTTACCATTTTTGTGTGGTCAATAACAAAACTATAATTTACAATAATAAAAATGTCATAGGCCCTATTTTTCTTTTTTCCTCTGTAACTGTTAGGAACCAAATTCCCAACAGTAGGAGTGAGATTTCTCCCTACAAATATATGAGTGAGTTGCTCATGTAAAATATTTACTGATCCCTCTGGTAGTCTCCCCAACAGCACACTTACCTCTAAAGAAGAGAGCAATACTGTTAATTCACATCAGGAAGAGGCTGTGAAGAGCAGGCAGCTTAGGCAATGTACTTTGTGTACTTTGACAAACAGGCTGATAAACCTGAACTAACAAGTAAAGGCCTCACTGTTTTTTTCAGCCATTGGTAATGACTTGGTGTTTGTTTCATTCAGTTCCAGTCACTGCTGCCTAATTTCATCTCCATCCAATTTGCTGGTTTCAGTTGCTGTATGTTTACCAAGGAAGTGAAGATTGTGTTCCCCAGCTCCTTAAGATATAAAACTATTGTGCCTGACCACACAGTCTTTTATTCACTAGAAGTGCACAAAAGAGTAAAAATCATGTTTCAGGCCTGGGCTCCAGTATAATTATTGGCCCTTTTATTGATTTTAGATTTCTGTAACATTTTCTCCATAAGGATAATGCCAAGGAAATGTTTGGAATGCCAGCCATGGATTTATTAAGGTATGCTTCATATGCAGCGCCTTGGGAATGGATTTTCACCCATCTATTACTTTTGATCTGTATATTCTGTAATGCTCATCTAAGAGTTTTCTCCTATTTCCTGTGGAAGAACAAGAAAAGGAACAAAACAAAAGGTCTGAGCTCTGACTCTATTCAAAAGCAGCAGCTGTGTTACTCTTACTAAATGTGCTTAGTACAGTGTAGAGGAAGCATGTTGGTAGGATATTTAGTCTGAGGAGATTCTGGTCATAGACCTTGTGGAATTTCCCCCTTTCTGATTCTGCAGCAGCCAGGTATGTTCTGTGTCCTTAAGTGTGTGGGAGTACTTGAGTCAGAATTGCAGATTTTGGGGCATGTACCTTTGCCACATGACCTAAGGAGCAGTGCCAACCCTGGCAACCAGTCCCACCTCCTACGGAGAATGAGTAGCTGTGGTAGATCAACAACCCATGAAATGCAGGGAAGTGTTTCATGGGATTCACCAAGTAGCCAGAGGCAGGTGCTGATCCTGTGAAAACTCCACTCTTCAATTTCACCCCTGTTTCTGATCACAGAGAAATGGCACATGGGTGCTTCCTATAACTGCTTGTTCAAACGTTTCAGACAATTAATTGCTCCTGGGCAGCAAACCCACAGGTGTTTCAAAGCTGCAGGGAGAAATCCTATTAGCTGACTTAGAATCCTGTCAGCAGATTGCATCATTATTTAATGCATCGTGGTTTAATGCACATTTAATGCACAGAGACATTTCTGACACTGAGTTAAAAGGGGCTATAGACTCAAAACTTCAACTGGTGAGCAGTCAGGCACTCTGGAATATTCATGGCATATGTGGAATAGTATGGAGAGAACAACAAATACAATGAGTGGAACAAATGGTCACTGCAGTGCAGATGGAGAAGACTGCCTTTTTTTTTCTAAATCTTTTTACTAAAGATACTCTGGGAGCCTAATCTTAGGAATCCTCCTGTTACTAATCACAACACCTGTGTGCTTTGACTGTAGAAAGATGGAGGGGCAGCAAGGTGGGTCTTTAGAAAGCAAGTATAAGAGGATATTATTGGCATAAAATTTTCCTGCAGGAGTAATAGAGATTATAAACTCTCAGACCTCTCAGGCCTTTTAAACGAGGTCTTGCCTAAAGCTTTTCAGTAAACATTAGTAGCTCAACAACATATAACGTCTTCTCCAGGAAAAAAAAATAAAAATAAAAGCTTTTACTGCTAGCTGGACTTCTGAAAACAGCAACACTTCAGCATTTATGGGCTAGGTGTGTCTTCAGTTTTCTATCTGAAGTGGCTGCAGACTGATGCTTTTGCATACTCTTCAGTTTTTGGTGATATCATTCATACTGTGTGAAGGGGTAAAAAAGGCTAGGAGGGAAGGAGTAAAAATGCTTTAAAAAAAAATTAAAAATGCTTGCCAAAAATCAGTGGGAAGGAGTGAGAAGAGTTGCCATGACAAACTCCAGCACTGTACCCCTGAAGAATTTCTTTACACGTTTGACACCCTTGAAGTTTCTGCAGTGATTATGGTCTGGTTTCATTCTTAGTTTAATTTGTATGTTTGTAGATAAAACATCACAGAGGGATAAATATACCTTTGGAATAGAAGCCTTTTTGCTTCTATAACTGTGACAAATGTAGGGTTTTAATAATTATGGGTTAAATTCTCCATAAGCTTTGCACTATGTGCTCGCAGGGTAGTTTCTCTGGCATTCATAGAGCTACTTTCTGCTGCTTTCTTTTTATAAAAATTTCAGAGGGAAATATGTCAGTCTTGTGAAGAGGTCATTAAAGAAGAAAGTATTTAGGAGGAGAATACCTGAGTTTGGCTTTGTAAACTTACTTGGCTTTGTAAGTTTAGAAGTTAATCTCTTCAATGTGGAGAACATAAACTAGGAGAAAAAAGAGAGGGACTTCTGAGACTGACAATTTGCAGGAGGTAAAAAGAATAATGAAAATGATGACAATCTCTTTAACACAGCTTTATGCTTATGTTGAATGAGAGTGCTATACTTCAAAATAAATTTTATTCCCTCCTTTTTAATTCTATCAGCAAATATAAAAAAAATATATTCTGAAGTACATTGAATTTTTTTTAACATTGCAGTTTGGCCAATTAACTATAGGAATAATGATTCACAGGTCCCTAGTAAAAAACCTTGGTTTGACTGCAAGCATGAAAAATCCCTGTAGGCTTTTACAGGCAGCAGTGCACCTGCAGGACAGGTGGCAGCAGTTTACTTATGAACACAGACTGCACTTGAGTCCTCCAACAGCTGAAACTCCAGAGAGGGTTGTAGTTATGTTCTGGCACTGTAGAGCTGGGGACCATCGTTATGGAATTCTCAGCAGTTAACTTGGCCCCTGACATTTTTTTACAGCTTTATTCACTGGAATCATTGGATTGTAATTGTTCCTGGTCTCAGTTATGATTACCTTATTTCATATCAGTTCCATGTTAAACAATGAACACTAGGGCTGGATGCTTAGGCCAAAAATTGGTAATTTTCTCCAGATGAAGATCTGAATTGCTTTTTTTCTTTTGATTATTTTGCTTATTCACAACTCTAAACTCTAATATATGTAGCTGGCTTAATACTGAAATATCAGATTGATTTCCTTTTCCTTAGAGACTTGCATGTCATCTGCCATGCAGTGCAGTCACTCACTGGCTCCAGATGTGAGTGTATATCAGCTATCTCTTCTGCCTGATTACTCCTGTTAGCAGTCATTAAGTGGATTCCTCACTGAGCTTTACATTGAGATGTTCAACACCATATGGTATTTACTTTAGTAACTGAAGGATCAATGTGTGTAATGGACTAATGAACGTGATGGATGAACATGTAAGTAACCTTGTTGTCTTCTTTCTCTGGTCATCTGGAGAGACCATAATGTTTTTCTTTTAGTTGGAGTAGAAAAAGTTTGATGATACGTGTTCTGTTGGTTTACTTAAATTAAATGATTGAGCTATAATCTTAGTTAATGCCCAGAAAAGGCATTAAATCCTGCTTCCCTTGACAGGATGGAAGCAAACAAGTGACAATTTCCCCGTTGAATCCGCCCAATGAGCTCTTGTGCTCAAGAACTCTCTCTTTGTTGGTCACAGGGTTGCCTTTACAACTTTTTTTCCTGAATATCTGCCTTGGCTGGGAAGCACAGTCCAGGCACCCTGTGACATGTGCATTGCTCTGCATTTCTCATCAGAACATAGGCTGTGCAGGTTGTTCTGCACGTGTCATTCAGCAGTTCTGCTTGCTGCTCCTGGAGTTACACTGGTAGAAGGAAGTTGGCACTTTGGAAGGGTTGATACAGCCTGTCTCATCCCTCCTTCGAAATTATCAGAGGATAGATAGTTTCTGTCTTCTTGTCTGTTCATCCTTGGTTTTGAGCTAGTGATTAGTCAAATTAACAGGAGAATAGTCTAATAGGAGATAATGACGTTCTCTTTTGAGTTGATAGATGACAGTATTGAGGGACCCGAGTTCAAACTATGCTTTTTTATTTGTCAGGCACTTGTCAGAGAAAGCATGTCTTTAGAAATTTGCTAAATGCCTTGGGCATTCAAGGGGAACACGGATAGCTGGAGAGTTTCCACCCTAGATAAAACATGCTAAAAGCCTCCTTTAACTAATGAAATTGTTTCTTTATGTCTGCCAGAAGGGGTTCATGATTTTAGTCAGGTGCTCAAACCTCCAAAGCCAATGAGCCTATTTTGACTCAGGCTCTGCTAATTATAGGTCTGGGAAGTAATTTTTGTGCTCCTAAAAGGCAGAGTTAATTTCATATTAATTTCTATATGTTTATGTGAGTTGGAAATCTGTTGCTCCCAAATTTTTTGCTCACAGAAGAATTATTAGTTTTGCTTTTCAAAGATGCTAGCTTTTAGTATCACCCTACTTTATTTTGAAAATCATAATGTCACATGTAAATTTTTGGAAACTGTCGCCCTTAAAGACGTTATTTTGCTCATAACTATTACTGCTTATTTTTTGAAATATTTTTGAAATATTGGTGAAATACTTTTAAGCAATTGGTCCTTATGCAAGAATTTTCCCTAAATTCTTCTCAGAACAGACAATGAGATCTCTTCTGGCAAAGTGAGATGGAAATATCATGGAAGTATCATAGAAGAGGAGGAAACACTTCAAGCATGTGTTATGTTGTGCTGAGTGAGAAATGTCATGAAATCTGAGGAACTCTCTGTGTAAGTACTATCAAGTTGGAAGCAGAGCTTGCAGTAACTCTCTCTTAGTCTGCGTTTTTGCAAGTAACATGTTACTCTAAATGTGAATATATGCTTGAAACTTACTGCCATTGCTGCTTGGAGACTTAAAGAAGAATATAATTTTATGGAACCAGGTAGCTTTTGTTTTTCTTTTGAGGGAGGTCTTCATATTTGTTGCTGCTGAAATAGTATAGGTTGGTGAGCTTCTTGGCTGTAAAGACTTAATAAGTTCACCTGGTTTTATCTCTTTGACAGACTGTTTTGCAAGTGGTTTTTAAGAGATGTAGTTGTTTCTCAGTGTCTGGGAGGACTGTCAGTTGAACAAATTATATTTGTTAATTAGGCCTCTTGGAGTAAATACAAAGGATAAATTTACTGTGAGAGACACTGGAATATTAGTAAAATACTACTGGCTACTCTTAAAATCCAAGTATAATCCCATGCAAGATTTAATAGTACATAACTGATAAGTATTCATAATAATGACCTATCATATACTCTCACAGTAATAGCAATGTATTGCATATGAAGACCCCTAGAACATTACCCAGAGGAAACCACAAAAGTATAAATTGAATATTATGTTTGGTAACCTTAAACAGCAATATCCATGAAAGATATTGAGACAGTTTCCATTCAGTTAAAAGAAATAGTCTGCATACTTTAGAAATCTGTGCATGTTTTGCAAGCAACAGAGATGATCATGTAATTCCAGGATTAGAGCAAAACTGGATTAATACTGTTAAAATTTATAATGGCACAATACCTGTGCAACAGACTGTCATAGGAGGTAAGGATGTTAACAGCTTTCCTTACCTTTTGCTCAAAAACCCATGAAATGCTGCTTCTCTAGCCAAAACAAGCAACACCACATATGCTTAGACTTTTTTTTCTCCTCACTCTTTGTAGCCAGGCTGTATTTGTGACAGTGCTCCTGGAGCAAGGAGAAACCAAATATGATTACTTGTGTCTTTTAGTGGAGATTTGAGATAATTAAGTAAGAGGTGCTGTGTAAGGAGATGTGTGTGAAATAAATTAAATAATGAATAATGAAAGCTGTGCTGAGGACTGCTTACAGTAAACAAAGCTACTTAAGAAATCAGCTTAAAGCTGCTGTACTTTTTTGAGTACAAACATACTTGACCTAAGACATTCTCACTTGACTAGAATGTTTCCCTTGAGAGCTACTATGAATCAGTTTTAGTATTTCATATTACACTCATTTAACTTTTAGAATTGCTTGGACTTCCTACATGAAATCTAAGATGAATTTATGGGTGTTGGACAGCAGGTGTTCATGCTTACCAGTGTGTAGCTTGAGCTATGTCACAAGTCAAAGGAGACTGAGTTACCTGTTAAAATGCAAACAGCTTCTGAGGTGTGGAAACACAAAGCATTTTTTTTCTCAGCCTTTGAGCAGAAATAGGTTTTTCCTCTCACACTGACCCAGGACTAACACATATACTGATGCCACTCAGGAATATTTCTTTATGATAATTGTCAAGATATCAATTAATATTCACTCATAAGGATGTCAAATTTTTCCTTTGTCCATTTATTCAACTTGTACAGTAGTGAAAAACTTATATAAACCAAAAAAATATATTATGGGAGCAGAAAGCATTATTATGAAAGCATGTTTTGCTCTCTGTGTGCATGTGTGAGTTTATACATACCTATATATTCCCACTGGAGATTTTCACTTTTTTTTCTCTGTCTATTTAGGGTTCAAGCAGTGAGGAAAGAAAATAGCATGTAATGCACATCATTGGCCATATTATTTCAGTCTTTGTAATCTCTGTCCTTAGACGTTTTCAAGAGCTGAGTGCATCAAGCCCAGAATAATCTGGTCTGATCTCTTAGCTCACCCTGATTTCAACAAGACACTGGATTCTTGAGGTCCTCTCCAGCTTGAATTGTTCCAGGATTCTATGATTATGCCAGTGATAAACTACGTAGAGAGAGACTCCTTAGATCTATTTCGTTCACCAGTAGTTGAGGTTGTCTGTGAGCACACATGAGATAATTGAATACTTAGTGAGCAAAAAACCCCACTGATAAACTACAGAATAGATCAAAAAGACACAGAAAATCTCAGATAGTTGTGGGAAGAAGTCACACATTGTTTTCACCCTAAACAGTGTTTTATGTCTGCTTATGTTATCCTATGTTTTTTAGTCTGTTTATGCTATTTTCCACATATTTTTCCACTGTCATGATAGTTGTTCAGCTTCATTGAAAGCTGGAGAGGGTTATTTGGGAGCTGAAAAAGAGAGTTCACATCATATGCTTCTGGTGCTAGGAATCTACCTGTCATTAACTGTAATAAGGGGAAAAATACCAGTTTTCTGAAAGGAGATAATGAGAAAAAAAACCCCTTACTTCCACTGACTGTTTAAAATATTAAGTCACTAATTAAGTGAGTAATGATATATCTTTGTCTTCTTATGTATTTAGCAAAGCCTTCTTAGTAAGAAGGGTGTTAATTGACCACATTTTAGGAATAGAAAACGTGATCAGAAATTATCAGGTTGGGCCATAAATATAGAAATAAGGGCAAAATTAGCATTCTCATTTGATGAGCTGAAGATGACAGAATTAGAATATTTTATCTTAATCTGTATACTCCTGTTTACCATCTGGTGCTTTTTGAAGCTGTATATGCTGATTCTTCTGAACTGATAGATTATGTGATATTTTAAGCATTTAATATTCAGGCTATATAAAATAGATTGACCTCCTTGCATTGAATTTCTCAGGATAAAAAGTACAGCCTTTATAAGCTATGTCTCCTTCTCTTTCCACCCCCAGGATAATGTTCAGAGTTTTAACTTACTCCAACCCACTGCCTGAAACACAGAACACTTGCTATTATATAAGACACTTCAATTTGATGTGATTTTTCTGTTCGTGTTATTTTTTCATATTAATTTTCACTGCTCTTAGATGATCTTTTGTTGCAAGTAAGAGAAAAAGAAGATGTCAGAGGGATGGGGTCACTCTGTGTGCTCTTACAGTAGCATTTGCAACAGATGATACAGAGCTGTGCAGCACAACATTTCCAAGAAGAATTTGGGGTAGCATTCAGTTAATGTGAATAAAATTATCTACATGTGTGTTTTGGTGGCTACACTGATGATTACTTTTAAGGAGGACTGTGAAAAGATGGACATGATATTAAGAACAAAATAAATATCTCTTTTAAAGGCTTTGTTTGAGAAGCAAGTGGATCATGTCTGTTGATGTAAATGTAAGTAAATGTGATTTATGGATGTGTGTATCCTTTTAAGTCTCAAAAGGCTTTTCATAACCAAGGATTTAAGAACCAGCTAAGCTGTGAGATGACTACAGGTTTTCCATTAGATACAAAAAATTTAATTTAATAAATGCAGACGACATTTCTTCTCTGCAGCTAATACACATTAAAATGCTGTGTTAAAATGTGATTCTTATTCCCTGTTGGGTTGATGTCCATGATTTTCATCCTTGCACCTACAGTTGCACATGCTACTGGCAGAGATCCTGGAAATGATCCTTTTTGCAGCTTCCAGCACAGAAGCATTACAGTAAAACAAATTGACACTATATTTTAGACATCCTCCATTCTCCATTTATACTGTGAGCACAGTATAAAACTAGAGCATAAAAATTATACAGAATCCTAAGGTTTTTGCCACAGGGTGAGGCCTAAACCCAGTGGCTTTTAAACCATCCTTAAAAAGTTCTCCTTTATGGTTCTCTCACCAGTCGTAACACCACAGCTGAGGCAGCAGCTACACTGTAATTACCTCCACAGTTTGCAGTTGTAGAGAAAAGAAAATTCACAGAGCATGCTAAGAATTCTTCACACAGGATTAACCTTACTTGTTTTGAAAAAGTAAAGATCTTTTAATGATGTTAATTAAAAAAAAACACCACATATACACAAAACCAAAAAACAACAACAAAAAAAACCAAACAAAAAACAACCAACCAAACAAAAAACCCCAAACCAAACCAAACCAAAACAAAAAACAAAACAAAACAAAACAAAACAAAACAAAAAAAAAAAAAAAAAAAAAAAAAAAAAAAAAACAAAAAAAAAAACCAGAGAAAATGGCAGTCTTGGAAAACTTATTTTTTTTTCCCTTGAGATGGACTATGCTCCTCTCTTTTATTAGGATTATCTTAGAGATGAGATTGCTTGAAAAATACAAATTATGGCAGTAGCACTTTTATTACTCCTTTTCTTTTCTTATTCATCTACCTCTTTACACCTTCCTTATTTTTCATTTCAGTGGTGAGCAAAAAGGCTTAATGGGAGATGAACTGCAGCTCTTCAGGCAGCAGTGGCTTCCATGACATCTCAGTATCTCTGATGCCTGCAGGTCTGTTGGGCAAGGTGAAAGCACAATTGTGTGAGGAAAAGGGGAGGCAAAAGCTGCAGGTAGATTGCTGAGGAGGCTTCTCCATGCCTATTTTCACCTGATTCAAAAATTCAAGGGTGATGTCCTGTAGGAGCAATTTTCTTGCCCAGAATCTCTAGAGACATAAGCTGCTTTGACAATAGCATTAAAACAAGCAGCCAAGGGAGGCTTAAATTTTGTTACGAACATTATAGAATAAAATCTGAGCAAAATCTATTCCAGTAAATGACAGGAAAGCATGTGGTTAGTCATCAGCCAAAAAAAGGGTGATGAACTTTCTCTAAATGGAAATTAGAATAACCTGGTTATTTACTAAACAAAGAATCCCTCTTATAATGCTTTAGCTTTCATGAGTGGAGTAGTTCAGACCAGGCTTATGTGGATTCATTTCTTGTATGTTTGCATTATTTTTTCACACAATCATATTTTCTGGAACTACTGTTTTCCTGTTTTTGTCATCCTTGGGATGATGCAGGATTGGTTTTAAAGTGGGAAAGCAGAGGTTGGTGGAATGCTAAACAAATGCCCTTGAAACAAATGCCATTGAATTATTTTCATTGTAAAGGCCCCTACTGGCAGATGTATGAGTGTCTCTGGCTAATACTAGATATTTGCAAGGGAGCACAAAAACTTTAAATAGATGTATGGTAATTAGCACAGCCAAGGAAAGAAAATTTGGACACATCTCTTACATGTAAAGGAAGTGGGAATATGCATTACTTTTTCTGATGTCATTCTGATGCCATGAAAATAAATAACTTGATAGATTTCCTTTCTTTCTTTCTTTTCCTTGGCATAGTGATTTTTAGGACTTGTTTCACAGTGATGATGTGAAAGTGCCAGGCTTTGATTTAAGGCATTCTGCAGCTTTTGCATTTTATGCTTTTTAAGCCTGGGTAACAATTTGTGATAGGTTGTATAATTAGTCTTGATCAACTGGTGGGATACAACTGGTGGGAAAGATATTCTGCAGCTTTTGCATTTTATGCTTTTTCTGCACTTAGATGTCCCATTAAGTGACCTCAAGAAAAAGCTGCTCCTTTCTCACAGGTGATTGTTTTGGCATTTGCTTCTTTGTCTTGAATACCTCTCTAGGATGTGATGGGCTCACAGATAGAAGGAAAATCAGATGATCCAGAAATTTCAGTCTTTTTCAGCTGAGCTTTGAGATAGTTGCCTCTCAGCCTGAGAACACATGAACATGTTCTCTCACAACCCTTCCTGACCTCTTTAGCACTCTAGTTTATTTTGGCCTACAACAATTCTGCATATTTCTCTCTAAAGGCACTAATACAGATGATGGAAACTACCAGATTCCTCTTCTGATTTTTCCTTGTTGTAACTCCAGCTTTTCATCCTTGCCTCTCTTGCATCATATGCTGTTTATCTTCAGGTCCATGCTTGCAGTATCACAACACATTTCTACTGGCACACCCAAAATCAAAAATGGATATTTCAAATCAATCGAATTTAATCTAGTTGCCTCAAATGAAAAAAACAAATATTTCACTTATGATTTTGGCAGGAAAAATAGATGAGCTTGAGTGATTCTGTGCACACACACCTCTGAATACTGAAGGAGAACTCTTGAGATTCAAGTACTGGTATTAACTAAGCCATCAGGGCTTCAGTCTATCCCTTTTCTTTGTTAGAGCTGATTCTGTAATACAGATCACATCTGGCAGTAATAATGAGTTGCTTACTTTCCTCCATGACTCTTAATTTTTCTCTCATATGTAAACTCCAGTTTTCCTGCTGCAGTGGAACAGGCAATTCTACTTCACCTTTCCCAGCTGCATTATTTTCTTTTTCTAACCTTCATTGCCTTGACTTTATTGTGCAATACTGAGACACTGGCCATCTATCCCACAGCATAAATTATTTTCTATGTTTTTGGCTGGCTTTTGGGGAGAAGGAAAATGCCATCCACTAAGGGCAAATTAGCTAAAAACTCTACCTTTCTGGCATACACTGCAAAACTCCTCACCATCTGTCACAGAGAGTCAGGACCAGACATGGGGAAGGAAGCAAAGTAGCAAGCAAGAGTATAATCACAGCTTGGAGGATGCTAGTGATACTTTAAATCTGGAAATTTAACTAAAGATTCTGGTTTTGTTTTGTTCTTTATTTAGAAGTCTACAGTGACAAAAAGTGCTAATTTCTTTCTAGCTATCTTTCTCAATTATTTAAACATATAAAGAAGCAAAGAACATTGTCCTGAGAAATATGCCATGTTTTTCAATCCATGTCATTAGAGTATCTACATATCCTTTGCTCTTTACAGACCAACAACTGCTGACTGACTTCATGTAACTTCTACTGCACCTTTGCCTTACCTCTGCTTCTCTTCCAAGCTCTTGGCTGCATTCTGCCTTTTGTCTGCTAACTTTTCTTCATATTCATGTGCACTGGTATTATACCTTTGGCTTTTTTTTAGCTTATTGCACATCAGATTTATATTTGTTTGGGTTGTTTTGCCTTTTTTTTTTTTTTCATTGCTCTCAAGTATCAGCCCATCACAGAAAATTTATAACTCTCTGTTCAGCAATTTCTATGACTTTTTTACTGACTCAAATCTTGATTTGGTATCAAGTACTGCCATTTTGTTGGAGTGAATGACTGGTTTAACTTTTCCAAATTTCTGTCTCCTGTATCCCCTGACATATTTCTTTACTGAGCAGTTGTTTATTTCTAAGTAGATTTCTTATAATTCTAACTTTTGCAAGCAGCTGCCAGATAAACTAACTCACCATGGAATAGTCAGTACTGGCATAAGTTCTGTTTCCACGGTTTTATACAAAATGTTTCCAAGGACCTTAATGTAACAAATTCTGTAAAATAGGGGAGGTTTTGGCTGTTTTAATTTCTCCTTCACAGAGCTGATGTGCTTTTCTTCTGTTTTGTTTTAAATCTTGCCTGAAAGCATAGTTATACCTAAAAGTCATGTAAATCAAATCAAGACCCAGAGCCACTGAGATGAGTGATTACTTGAACACAGTACTTCACTTTGCATGATTGAGGGCTTCTGAAATCACTTCTGACTGGTGTTTATCAATGGTGCTCTCTGTTGTGTTAATAAAATCAGGAGGCCTTAGAGGAGCCAAGGGCTGTGTGTGCTGAGCCATCATGGAGCAGTCTGTCTTGTAGCACAGATAGTGTCAGTCAGCAGGAACATAAACACCTGAAAGATACAGACTTGTTCAAGATTGCACATTGATAGCACAGATGAGAACAGAGCATCCTGATTTCAGATCCTAGCATACTGTGACTCCACTGTGTCAGCATATGGCTTCTAAATATCATCGTTTTCAACTACAGGTTCTTTTGAATTCAAGTAGATCCACGTCCAATACAGTTTTTAACTGTTGCTTTTACTGTTATATTGCTCACCCAGAGTTATACTACCTGAGCAGAATATTCATCCATGTTCTGAGGTGGAATATGAAATCCTTACTAACACTTCAAATTCTTACTTGATACTGTCTTATACTTTTTTTAACTCCTGTTGAAATTCTGTCGTTTCTGGTTCATCTGGTGCATCATACCTAAGTGTTAAAGCAATTAATTTAACTTTTTTTGGGTCATGCTGTGCCTGGAACCCACAGCTGAGTTTTTCCTGCAGTTCCACTAGACAGTGTTAGTTCCCTTGTGACTGCTTTAAAAGCACATAGCTTGCCTGCTTACCAATAAGAACAACTTGGAGATTGTTTTGCTTCTCTCTTCATTGCAGATTTAGGTGTAGGCTTCTGTGAATTCCTTAAGATATACAAAAAAATTTCTTAATGATGCAGCCTTATCAGAAAAAGGATACATATAGAGTGTCTGTAGAATGGTGAGCTAGTGACATCTGAAAAAGCTGGCATCTGAACTGCTTAAAGAAACACGTTGAACATGCTGAAAGAAAAACATGAACATGCATGTGTTTTCTCAGACATCTTTTGTTCACCTTATTTTTCATCAAATCCCCATGGTAATATGAAGTAATATGAATTACCATCCCCATGGTAATATTATCTGTCCCTTATTAATCTTCAGGAAATCAGTGACAGCTCTAATACTCTATGTTATGCTACCCCCCAAAGACATTATTTGGGATTCTGGTTTCTTTGTATTGGTGCTTTACAAGCAGAGATGACTGAATTCTCATTTGTAACTCCTTTTTTTTTTATATTAAAAGGAAGGATGGCTGCATTTAAGCATTCAGGAATGTAAGCATGGGTTGCTTAAATAAAGGCATGCTCTGTTGCTTTGTTACAGCCTTTAACTGACTCTGCCAGCAGTAGAGGAGGAAGGCAGGAGGCAAACAGGCAAGAAGCAGTGTTGCAATTCCTCATTTACCAATTATTCTAGTAAATACTCTAAAATGCTGTGTATTCAGAATTAATATGGTATATGCCTGTTGATTTGCTTATGCCATATTTTCTGTGTGGCTTTGTCAATTTGAGAAGATTTTCTATTATCTTTTTTTTTTTTTTCCTAAACCTCTGAAATTCCTGCATGAAATTATGCCCTATTGCTCAATTCTAGGTAACTCATTCTTAGGCCTAGGAAAGGAAATCATAAGGGAGGATATAGGAATATAAAGAAATATCCTTATGATTTAGCTGGTAATGGCTGTTAGAAAGTGCTCACACTATTGACTTTTCATGACACCAAGCTTTGTTCTGGTGTTGAAAGGGTCTGATGACTGTGCAATGGTATGAAAATGGAGTAAATTTGGAGTCAAATTTAAGTAAGTGAATTCAGCTTTAAGGCCCAAGTAAATTCATTCCGTGTTCCTCTGTTTAATGATAAATCAGCTCTTCCACGTGTTAGTCGTGAAACTCTGATCGATATTGTCATAAACTGAAGTGGTGTTGGCTTTTTTTCCAGATCAGTAAAGCCAATTAAAAAAAAAAAAAAGCTGATGCAGTAATTTCAGATCTATTGCCAGTTTTGGTTCGTTGGTCACAAAGGTGAGCAAATGTGATGGGCTGGCAGGAGAGAACGAGTTCTTACAAAGGCACATTTTTACTGCACATAAAAGTAGAGCAGTCTGCCACCTTACAGAGAAAGAAGAAACCCAACCCAATGCCAGAGCAAAACAATGAAGGGTTCCACGTGCCAGTAACTGTCATTTCAGTGGGCAGACATGCAGTTTCTAAGAATAACAGCTTTTATGTTAACGCTTTCAGACTCGAATGTGTCAAGATCTTGATCCAAATCAAAGCATAGCGGCTCGCAAAAGCCTCTTGCCTTTTTCCCACATACATTTTCCTGGATGTGGGAATTTTATTGCAGTATATATGAGTTAGTTAGTTAGTTAGTTAGTTAGTTAAGCAGTAAATTATTCTATTTCAGGAATAATCTAATTTTCTAATCACATGACCAGTTCTGCAGTTTGAGCCCTAAATTTTCTCAGCGGATACATGGGATATTTAGTGATAACCTTCCAGATATCTGAAGGACCTATGAAACATCTCATAGACACAAGTTGACAAGTATAACTAACTGTATATGTATCCAGAATATTTGTCTCATTTGAAGGTTGTTACTTGCATATAAATCATGGCTTATTTCTTGGTAGTGGCAAAATATGGTTTGCCACAAGCCAGTTTGATATTTTTATTGGTAATTTGTTAATACTTCCTCAGAAAAACACCTTCTCTCAGAACTTGTGTTAAAAAGTGTGAGGGGTTTTAATGCTGATTTGTGAGTCATAAGGTGTCTCCTTCTCAATCAAGCCCTAATGCTGGCTTTTATGGACTGAGCTGTTCCTAAGTAGTTCTTACCTGCTCCTGTCACAGGGTCTTTGTCACTGCTCAGGATAGTACAGTCCATGCTACCCAACCATGAGATAACAACACAGCTAACAGTACTGAACACAGTGTGGATTTTCTTTTTCCTCTGAACAAGCTATGGTCTTTGACAATGTTTTTTGGGTCTCTGTAATATGGCATGAGACTTGAAAAATCAATGGGAAAAAAGCATTAATTATTGATAACTGCTTTGCAGAACTTTCTGTGGCTCCTTTCCTGCCTTAATGTATTCATGCTCCAATGTGCACAGGTCCCTCAATACCTTTAGTAAAACCATGGCCCATGCAAACCAAGAGATCATTTCCATGGCTTGAATAGGATCATGGATTCATTTTGCTCAGAGGAGTTTTCATAATCACACCCTAAAACAGGAGATGTAAAGATGTACAAGCCTCTAGTGACTTCAATTCTTGTGGCTTTCCCCCCCCTCTTTCTTTACTTTTTATTTCTGTACTTCTAAAAAGGGAAATCTGGCATGTGACTTTACACAATCTGTCGTGCAGGGCTTATAGCTTCCCTCAAGCATTCTTTTTTTAGCGTGCTATAGGTATATGCACTCACATAGAATATGATATACCAGTGTTTTCTTTCTTCTGTTATTCTATACTGCAGAAATAGAATGTGTCAGGCATATGTTCTTTTGGTAACTTCAGCATAGGGTGTCTTCTTAATGATCAACAACACATAAACCCCACTTTTTAGGTCCCTGAGAAACTCCTTTCTGAATTTCTTATGCTGGTAGTTTTCTTAATCTTTTATCTTGTATGTGTATGTTCCCGGGGGAAGAGCCCAATTTTGTCTTGTTCTGATTTTTTTTACAATTAGAGTGTATCAAGCACACTGATTAACACTTCTAATTGCTATGGACACACACAAAACCAGCAATAACCCCATTTCATCACCTGTAAAGCAGATATGTTGTCAGAATATGAACACTGACTTGAAATGGAAGGATAACCCATACTTTATTTCCTTTTTTCCTGCCTACAAATATGTCTTTTCTACACTTGAAATTCCTGTTACAGGCCATAAACCATAAAGCATTCCTTCCAATGTTTTCCTGTTGCCAGCTAGACTCCACAGACTTTGCCTGAGACATTTACAATGTCTTCAGAAAGAAAGGAAAAATGTGCATGAGAGATACTGACGTACTTTTTCTTTTCTTGTTGTAGTTTTTATCTGGCAAATAGTGAAGCACTAGCTGGATTGATACATTTTAATGCAATAGAAAAGACATAACAAGGAGAAGCAATTGAAGCCGAATGATATAAAGTCTGATGAGCAACTTTATTGTGCTTATTTATATCATAAACATCCATTTTTTGATTTGAAAGGGAAAACCGTGGTGGTGGTCCCCATTTTTCATTTTAGGAAGAAATTATTCTCCTTGTTTCCACGCCAATATGGTTCAAGAGCTCTGAGAACTTCACTTTTGCAAGTACAGATTTGGAGGTGTTTCTCTACTCCACTTGATCAGAAGCCCCAAGTATTTTGCAGTCTGCAGTTTAAATAAATGATAATTTTTTAAAAAGTTAAGTAATCTCCCAGGAACTTTGGTGGTTGCAGCTAGTTAGATGCTAGAAAGCATCTTTCTATCTAAAGCATCTTTTATTCTATGTAAAACTATTTCTTTTTCAGACAGCAGACACATAAGGATACACAAGTGTGATTCTTCAAGTTCTGAATGCATTTTGAAGAGCTGTGGTTGGTAAAGAAAGATCTTTTAGGTTGCCATGTCCCACATTGATTTGATTAAATAATGTTCACATTTGCTTTTAGAGTTCTTAAAGTCTGTGAGGATGTCCACTCTGTTTTTGGATGATGTAGTAATTGGAAAACTGACCTGTGTGTATCCAAACTTGAAGATTTCTTTAAATTATACATAATTTTCATCACACTAAGCATATTTACATGAAAAAACTGTATTGAGAAGAAAAGCCTGCCTAAGAGGTACATGCAACTTGTAATTCAAATCAAGACCAGCAGAAGGTCTAAAAATAGATATCTTGTCAGTTTAATCTTAGTCATAATTTTAGTTCACTAGAATCATGATTCATTAGGAAAAAAGCTGTTTACTTTGGAAAATAAAGATAGCAATTAACTAATGCAAAGGGGTTAGTAAATCATAAATGCACTTACAGTGTTTACAAAGCCTATCTTTATCTGCTGTGTAACTGTAGAATGCACTTATTTGTATCAGCCTGCTTGGCTTACCTCTGATGTGGTCTCCATGAATAGTTTTTATTTCTCATGATTGTAACCCAAGACTGCCATCAGACAATGTCTTAGCTCTCATTTCCCTTCAACCACGCCGAACTGTTTTTGTTGCTGATGAGGCTGTGTTTCCCACAGCAGCATCCCACAGGGGTTCAGGGCACCTTGTGAGTTTGCCAGCCAAGGCAGCAAGATGACAGGTGTAAAATGTCTCATGGAAACTATGAAACCAAGCACTTTGCTTTAGTGTGTCATTTTAGTTATTACTGCATAAATATTTTTAAGTGGTGTCAGTGCTATGTACATTGGGAACTTTTACGCAGGTTTTTGTCGTTTGTGCTGTAGCATTGTGTTTGGTATTTTGGTATTCTCTCCACTAGATCCTTTTACAAGCCTTGCTATTTCTATTAATTTATGTCTATACAAAGAAATAAATATTTTATAATGAGGATGATGTTCCAGAGTAAGGTATGCAGCTGGCAAGTAACTGTTACACTTTTCATACACATAGTGGGTACCTAATAGGTCTAGATGTTTAGTCTTCTTGTGGATACACTAAATAATTAATGGATAAAAAGTGGGTCTGTGGTGGTACAGCTCATTATCATCTCTCTAAGGTATGCATTTCTCCTTAATAAACACCTATATTGTGAAAGAGTCCACAGTTACAACAGACAGAGGTAAGAGATGCCGCCTTCTGAATGGGCCTCTTCAATTTTAATGACTTGGAGGTCATCAACCTGCAGGCACACAGGTGGTTGTTGTGACAAGCCACATTGAATTCATGTCCCAAAATACAAAAAAGCCTTTTATAGGTTTTGTATTTCCTTTTAAAAATCCTTGTATTTCTCTGACTATATGAGAGGCAATAAGTGAAGTCTGTAAACACTTTGTTAAAGAAGATGCTTACACTCACAACTTACCAGCTGAGGGTCAACAGTATGACACAGAAGTTTGTAGGCTACAAAGCCTAGCCAGCATTAGTGTTAGAGAAGTTGTTATTATAAAAACATATGTTTTCATTTTGGAAGGATGCACTTATGATTCAGGATAGATGATGACTGGTACCTTACTGGTGGACAACCAAGGTAGATGATTGCCCTGACACAGGGTGGATGGACTGGGACAACCCCAAGCAAAACACAGGCTGGGCAGATCAAGATCAAGGAGCAGCCACAGCCATGAGGAGAAAGACTTAGGGTTGTTGGTTGACAAGAAGCTTAACTTGACCTGGCAATGTGCACTGCACAGAAAGCCAATCATGTCCTGGGCTGCAAGAAAAGCAGTGTGGCCAGCAGGTCGAGAGAGGGGATACTTCTCCCTTCTCTATTCTGCTGTGGTGAGACCCTGTGGGGAGACAAAAGGAGATGCTGCTGAAGGCAGTCTCCCCTCTGATATCTTACACCTGTGCTAATTATCTAAGAGTGGGAACAGCCTTGCCCTCACAGCCATGGGTGTGTATAAAGAGTGGGTGAGCTGTGAAGGAGTCAGTTGGAGTCTGTTGGCTGTGCTGAGAAGAGCTGGGGACAGGAGGTTGTGCAAGGGCCAGCAAAGGTGAGCTGCTGTATGTGGGACAGACAGGGTTAGGTGGCTGTGCCAGGGACAGGAAGGAGCGAGACAGAATGGAAGAAGAGAGACAGAGCCAGAGCTGTGTGGAGCTGCTCTTTGGAGATACAGAGAGAAGGTGTAAGAGACTCTTGAATAACGAGGTGCTGCTGCTTGAAGCCTTCTGATGATTTTTATGAAGCACCTTAAGTGCAGTGTCCACTTGACTTCCACATATTGACTATGACAAGACCCCACCTGCAGCCCTGTGTCAAGCTCTGGGACACCCAATATCAAAAGGGCACAGACCTGCTGGATTGAGTCCAGAGGAGGCCACAAAGATGCTCAGAGAGCTGGAGCACCTGTGAAGGCAGTAGAGAGCTGGGGTTGTTCAGCCTGAAGAAGAGAAGGGTGTAGGGGATCTTCCAGCAGCTTTCCAGTGCCTAAAGGGACTACTACAAGAGAGTTGGACAGGGACTTTGCAAGAGCATGGAGAAATAAGATAAGGGGGAGATAAACTGACAAGAGGGCAGCATTGGATTAGATATTAGGAAGAAATTCTTTACTGTGAGGATGCTGAGGCAGTGGCACATGTTGCTCAGAGAAGCTGTGGCTGCCCCATCCTTGGAAATGTTCAAGGCCAGGTTGCCTGGGGCTCTGAGCAGCCTGGTCTGGTGGAAGGTGTCCCTGCCCATGATCTTTAAGGTCCCTTCTAACTCAAACCACTCTATGATTCTATGACCCAATTCAAATATAAGAAACAAAGGTTATCTTTTTGTAAGACTACTGTTGGGAAGAATGGGAGTATCTCCTGTTTAGTCTATTTTTCTTTCATTTTTTGGAGATTACTCCCCACAGGTATGAAAATCATTCTGCTCATCAGAATTTGTTTAGCTAAACAAAAATGCCTTTGAATAAGATGCCAACAACGCATTAAATCCATGTGCTGTTAATCCATACTTGTTGTTTGAATACATTGTAAAATTAGAAATTACTTGTACTTGAACCTTTTGTTAGAGAAATTTATGGAGCAGACTTTCTCAGTTTTTAATAGCTTGACACTGTTTAAGAGTAAATAAGGTAATTTCAAGCGCATTTTACATTGTTTGCTGGTAAAAATTAGTTCTTGACATTTTTGCTTGTCCTAAATAAGATTTTTAAAAAATTAGAATAAGAATGCTTTGGGATTTTGTAAAAAACAGTATTTTCTATTTAAAACAACAATAAAAATATCATATTAATGTGACGACAATAATGGAAATTAAAGTTTAGTTTTTAACACATATATTTTTATACTCTAGCCTTCAAATGGTGAACCAATATTCTTCCCAAACTCTCAGCACGCTTCTGCTGGAGTCAATTGTATCGAGCTCATCATTCAGCTGAGTCACTTTAAGATTCATTTCTTAGTTGCTTTGCTTCTTTTTCATAGCATTTATTACCAAAATGCTTACACCTTACTTGACACATAAATCAAAAGTAAATCCCACACTTTTTGATATTCAGCTGAAAATAAGAATAGAAATGTTCTGTATCAAAAAATTGAGATTGTACTTCTTCCTTATCAATAAATAATATCTCGTTTATTTCTATGACTAATCAGAGGATGCACTCAAAGGAAAATCAGAAAACTGCTTGTGGAAGAAGAAGTATTTGAGAAAGGAAATTCTTTCAGAGTAAGGGATGTTCAGGAAAGAAGAGTTTCTGTGAGTTTTCTCATCTATTTCTCCACTTCAGGTTTTTCCACCTGGGGCTGTAGACATTACAATGAAGGCCATACATCCTATTGTGGTTCTGTGGGTCCATGTTTATTTCTTTAGGGCAAGAGAAACATTTTGGCTAAGGACATGTTGGTGAAAGCAAGAAGGGATTAAAAGGGTTAAAGGAAACAAAGTGTTATACCACTGAGAAATTTGAGTGTCTGATAAAAAGTTGTCAAGGATAAACCTTTTTCCAGACTGCAAAATGTTGGCCAGAAATGTGTCACAGATGAACATTTCATCTTCAGCAGAGAAAAGGCTCAAGAAGAAACTAAAGAACAGAAACCTTTAATACCAGTACCATCTCTGTGTTCTTTTAAAATATGAGTCTTAAATTCGGGGTGTTTTTTTTTTTTTTGTTTTGTTTTGGTTTTTTTTTACTATTTTCTTTTTGCCCCAAGCTCTGAGACTGGGCTTTTTAACCCAGTGGCTCCAACAGTTAGTAAAAAAATTCCTGAGGGAGATTTCCCTAGAATATAATGCAACAAGAAACAATTGCAGAGCTGCGGGCAGCTCCTTCAAAAACAAGACAGCATTTGTTAGTCAACTGGAATTCAACGTGAGAAGCCTCTAGGGCAGTGTCACTTAGTCAGTTGTGAGATGTGGATTTCAGTGGTGTTGGCACACCTGCTAAGTGCAGAGCAGTGCTCATCTGGTAGAAAAGTCCAGGAATATACATAAACTGTCTATTTCTTTCCCTTGTTTTTTTTTGCCCTGAAGACAAAGTCCACATTCAGATGGCAAAATACTGCCAGAATTCTAAAGAAGGAGGATTTTTTAACCTGAATACTGTGTGATCTGAATGTAGTGCCTATAAAAACATCTGTAAAATGCAATCCAGCTAAACAGCATTTTTTGAGTCAGACAACTACTGCTTGCTGTCTGTGAGACCAGAACATCTTATGTGCATAGAGGAGAGGTGCATTAAGGAAAATCTTTTCTTCAAGTAGCACAAAAAAGTCATTATTGTTCCCTGAGTGAATGACATCTAGGAGGCAGCAGGTAGCTTGTGATTGATGTATCCTGCAAGCTTCTGAACAGAGGTCCCACATCTCTCTGCACCTCCTACTCATGCTCTTCCTTGTTTACAAAAGATTGTACTCTGCTGACACTGTTTGAACACACAGTATGATAGTATGATGTTTAAACTGAGATTCTACCTCTGAGTGAAGAGCAGAGAGGACAGAGGACGTGTTTAATGTATTTACATGCATCAGAATACCAGGGTGATCCTGTATCAACATTCTGTTTAACCAGTTTAGTGTTCTCTACATGCAAAACCCCATTGGATTTTAGTGCCTAACAATATTTTGTTTAACTGTTATCAGACTTTACTATTTCTGCAAATAGTGGTTGCTTTGATGTACAGTTTTGTAGTGCAAGCATCTTTTAATCTGAAATTTACACACAATTAGTGATATTTCATTTCAAAAAGTGTTTTCTACAGAGAAAACACTTCTCTGTTCACAGAGAAGATTTGTATCTCTTCTACTGGTAAATGTTAAACAGAAGTGCAATGAGGAAAGGGTAGTACTATAATTCAAGTACTGTCTCACATTTCCCAACAAATGTAAAGGGGAAAAAGGCTAATGAGAAAGTGGCTGTTCTGATGGGTCACATCACTTTTCTTCTCAGCTACATGATTGAGGATCAGTACCAGTAGTGCCACTCTTCCACAATACTCTAGGTATTCAGGACATCCAGCAGAGGTGTGTTTAACATGACAGAATCCCTTCTTCAGAATCTGATTAACCCAAACTCCTTGTCTCCTTTGTGTGTTCTTTGTTCTAACATTGCTGTTTCTCAGACACTGTCGCCAAATCCTGGCTGCATCTGAGTTGCTGCTCCATGCAAATTGATAATGTTTTGGGGTTTGTATCTGAATTCCTTCCCAGGGTGTAGCTGAAACCAGGAAAGACCTCTTTCTCCTCAGCATTAAGCTGAACCACATGGCCAGCTCTAGTATATTGTTACTATGCCAATTGATGTGGACAAGAGCAAATTCCTGCATAAGCACATTGACTGCAATGTGATTTCCTCAAGTTGCTTACTAACAACATAAAAACGTGTACAGCATGAAAGTGTGCTATTAAAACTGCCAAGTGGAAGCATACTCCTGGCTTTCAAGCATTACATGCATTCTGCCCTCAAGGCATGCTCCTCTTAATTCAAGGGGCCAGCTTTAAATGCTGCCAACAAGACTTCTTGTAACCAGTAATTATTTCTGACTTGACTTTAGGCAGCTTTGTATGGGTTTGTTAACTGCTAGTTTTATCCTTATGCATTTCTGGATATTTTAGCTTTTGTATATTTGCTTTTCAATTACTCTTTTGGATGCAAAGCTCTCACTATAGTATGCCTATGAAATACCAATTACTGAGCATGAAGTTTACCTGGTGGGCTTTTTCTTTTCTTAGTGTTTGTTGTGGGAATTTTTCCCCCCTCCTGATTTTAGTTCTTTTTGTTTCTAATACAAGAGATTCTAGTACAGTTCTGGTCACCCAATTTTGATGCAGAACCACTTTTCTTAAGAATGATTGGAAATCTAGAAAACATCACCAGCAGAAATTTAACAAAGGGATGACTTTGAAAAAGAAAGACTATGAACAAAAATTATTTGGCATTCTGAACTGCATTTTTTTTGTGAAGCTGTGGAAATAAATTTCTTCGTCTCCCCAGTCGTGTGCATCTGAAATGCTAGCAATAGCTGTTACTGGATCTATCAAGGCCATTGGGAAAAGGCTAAACTTGTCTAATTTCAGAAATTTATCACATGATCTACTTAGAATTTCCCTTGCTCCTTAAATATTCCCCAAGGTATTCCTCAAATCTGTTCCTCTTGTGAAAATGGCTGTGAAAGCCATTCTGGACAGCACAGCGTTCTAGACTTGCCTCTGAATGGTTGGAATGGTGATTTTTCAAACTATGATTACAGCTCATAAATAAATAATCACTGATGATGTGGGTTGTGGGAGCTCTGCATAAAAAAAAATTTCATTAAGGGCCATTCCACTCCATCATACCCTCAGCACACAGCACAGTGGTCAGTTGTTCTGTGGGAACAGAATGGTTTTGCAGCAAGTGGAGGAAAGACTGATGGGATTAATGCTGTCTTGTGGACATGTGTGGTTAGGTTATGGTTATGCACTGCAGCACAAGGACACTAGATACCACTGCAATTTCTTTGCCACATAGAAGGAAGTAGGCAAGTGAAAAATTCCATTAAAAATTGGCCCAAGAAACACCTCCTTCAAACTGTAGCAGAAAACACAGTATGCAGAGATGTATTTTAGATAGATAATAATCCTTTTATTTTCCTGGAAACAGTGCATTTTCTTCAGGAGCGTGATTCTGTTAAATTCAGCTGTATCAGCCTTTGTCCTTTTGATTTCAGTTGCATCCATTTTCAGAACTGTAGAACCATGAACGGAAAGACTGACAAAACTATTAAACATTTAATAACAATAATTTAGTAATTCAGTCTCAT
This sequence comes from Phylloscopus trochilus trochilus, assembly GCA_016584745.2. Lineage (NCBI taxonomy): Eukaryota > Metazoa > Chordata > Aves > Passeriformes > Phylloscopidae > Phylloscopus > Phylloscopus trochilus. The sequence goes on from WQNJ02000001.1 coordinate 2,720,938, forward strand.
TATAACATAGAGGTGCAATTCTTTGCTGTGCTGTCCTCCACTACTGAAACCCAGTTGTTCCTCTTACTCAGCTGGAGTCTTACTGCAGTCATACTCTTGGATGGTGTAATGGCAGCATTCACCTGACCTAGCTTACCTTTGAGAATATCACCAGCTTTTTTTTTTTGATGTACAGCAAGTTTTCCTGGCCTCCTTTGTCTCCTCATGCCTGAAATAGTATTAGTTACTGAAATCTATGCACATGTTTATCTGCAATATTGTAAGTAAAACATTAAGAAATCAAACAATGCTGTCAAGAGCAAAAGCCTGGCCTGGTGTAAATCAGGTTAATCTTACTTAAGTCACTAAGTCTCCTTTAAAATTGGTCCATTTCTGCTAATTGAAGTATATGTGTGAATTTTAGGATACCAGCTATTTGCTACAAGAGTGAAAATAATCTTAAAAGGAATAGGAAGATTCACTGTTGAACCAGTAACTGGCTAGAGCATAGAGATGTACTACTGATATGGTGGCTGAGTTGATTACATACATAAGTACAATACATTCTAATTTTAGCAAAATATTTTTCTCATCCTAAGTATTGCAATAGAGTACTGAATAGTAAATGGATAATTTGTATGCTTGGCACTGAATCTAGTGGTTATAAACTAGGAACTATTGCTGAAACATATCTGCTTTGATCTGTGTCTCTAGCATAAGCAGTGATTACCTTTTTGTTTTATACTGTGATTTTTGTCTCCTTTAGAGGATGTCCCACCAACTTACTTGGACTGCTATAATTTATTTTCACTTTAAGTTTATAGTCAGGGTATGTAAGTTAGATGCACTTATTAATGCTATTAAAATTATTTTGGGTTTGTATGGAGCTTTCTGAACTGGTAATTTTAATTTTTTTTTTCTGTACTGCATTTTCTACACTTTATACTATAAACACATCAGGTTGAAAGGTATGAAAGTAAAAGCTGTTATGGTCAAGAGGAATAAAAATTCTTTCTATCTCCCTAGGGTTTGAGATATCTGTTGGCAGAAGAAGCTGTGCATATCTGTTTGGATCAGGTTGTAAGAAAATACGCATACACAGCCAAAAATCCCTAGGAGAAACATATTTTAAATTCTGAAAACACAAAATAAGATTCAGTCTTGTTTGTTAAATGCCTATTAAAATACATCTCCTGTCAAGTCCACTTTTCCCCTGAAACTTCCGTGCCTCGAGGGACTTGGCTTGGTTTCTGTCTCATTGCAGTGCCTTCATCATTTGATGAACGCACCCCAAGACAGAGCGTGGTCACCTAAGGTTGTGCTGCAGTACCAGAGCCATTTCATACATTTGGGGCAATAAACATAGAAGCTGTTTGAGTGAGCAAATACATGTGCATGTTTAGACACAGTTAAAAGTGGGCAATTTTGGACTAGTCCCTGTGGGCCCTCAAGAGAACACAAAGAGAATGAATGCACACAACTATTATAAACTCTGTTTCAGGCAAAGTACCGTGTGTTTAGGGTGACAATAGATCTTGTGTTCCCTACTAGACTTCAATGTACTTTGAGAAGATTGCTTTTACTGTTTGAAAGTGTTGCTTTCTCTGAAGGTTAGGGGTTTGCATGTTGTAGGAAAGGTACAAACTGCCTTCCACTCCCTGCGTAATATTCAGGTAGTTGCCTAAGCCTTTTATATCACTTGCTCAAATTTTTGGCTGAGGCAAGAGAATGAAGATGCTAAAAGATGAAGAAAAGAGATTCAAAGAGTAGCAGTGCAACGTGTAAAGTTGTGGGTGTTAAGGTTAGACAAATATAAGAATTTGAATGGACAGGATGGATTCTTCTTTCTGGATGCTTCTTTTGGGTAAGTGGATACATTTCCGTACATTTTGATTTGAGCAAAAACTGTAGAGGTTGCTTAAGTTTATTCAGTCTCCAGTTCAGTGACATGACTGCTTGCCATCTTCCTAAAGTACTGAAAAATATGTGAAGAAAAGGCAGTGTCAAGAGAGAGATGAGAACACTGGAACAGAGAGGAGAGGAAAAGATCCAAAAGCTTCTGAAATCAGAGGGAAAAGGTCTATTAACTCAGGAGTGAAAGAGAACTCAAAAATGCATCAAAATAGGGAAAAGGAGGAAGAAGATGCAGAGTATAGAAAAAGGAATACAAAAATATAAAGAAAAGTTAATGAGGAGAAAGTAACCTAGCAATACCAACAGGGCTAGGAAAAAGCAACACTGTACTTAGAGGTGAAAATGCTCATGGCCAAGGGGACAAAAAGAGGTGCTGATATTTATCAGGAAAACCTAGGAATTTTGCTAATTTGAGGTTAAAGATGAAGTAGGTATCATGTTTTTCTTTAAAGGCTAGAAATTCCAAACATTTTACCTATTGAGACTAGTGCACCCAGAGGAAACATTCATTCTGCGTAATATTGTGACAGAATGTAGGATTGTGGAAAATACACTGTTGCACAGTATAGAGTGGGAAGAGGGTAAATTGGAAATGGAACCAAGAGCTTTTGCTGAGTAGGACAGGTAGCTAATGGCCACCTGGTTGCTGTACAAAGCTTGTGAAATTGGCTGGTGGATTTGGACTTGTTTCTAGTAGGACTCAGCTTATGTCCCAAGAACCACTATCACAGCTTGCACTAGTGAATAACAGCAGTGAGCAGGAGACATGCCAATATTAAGGAAACACTAGCACTGGAAAAGTGCTGGTCAATGGAGCTATTCCACATCAGAGGAAGAATAAATCACAAAAAGGACTTTTTTTCAAATAACCTAAGTGCATGTATTAGGTTTATTTATTCAATTGCAGCAACGTATGTGCATGTGTACAGGAGGTCACGCACACAAACTCTAAGCAAAACATTTTCTGTCATTAATAAGAAAGAAATTCAAAACTGCTATGCATGATAGAAAATATCTTACAAAGTAGTTGTGAAACAGCTGTTACTTTCAAGGATTTAACAGTTATATTATTTTTTAATAATAATTTACACCCTTCATGCATTCTGTGGGTGCATAATTGCATTTCACATTTGATAGCATTTGCATGAGGGATTGAAGTTAGAATAATGCTATTACTACAAAAAGTGAGTGCTGTTCCCCAGGAATCAAGGAATGTCCCTAAATGGAAAGTAAGGAACTAAAAAAAGAAGTGTTAAGATTTTCACTGTTCTGCAGGAAATCAGATTTGGGGCTCATGAAGATGAAAAAAATCTTGAATGGTGAAATGAATTTTTGCAGTGTCTCAGCTTGTTCAGAGGTATCTGATGCAAATATTGACTTCACCTGTCTCTTTAGGTTTGTGGGACATGATTACATTTCAGGATAAAGCTAATATTGGTACTTGTATAAAATAAAATAAAAACCAGAGCCGTCTTCTTGTGATCACATACTTTCTACATTTAGACTTTATGGTCAGGCTGCAGTCAGGCTTAAATTCATTCCTCAGACTTGCACAGAACTGTTCAGTTTATGGGGAACCTAAGCTACCCTCAAAAGCTGCAATTAGCCTTTTTTGGAAACAGAATAACAGTCTGGATGTGTTATTTTCTTGTTCTGATATGGCAGTTCTGGTTTTGCATTCAACAGGACTTAATTTGTTCCAACGTCATTTTTTTTTTTTTGCCTAGAGTTTGCTTTTTCCATTAAAGCCTGTGTGTTAATCTTTTGTGGTTGGAAAATAGCAAGTAACTTATGAAGAGTTTTCCATGAGAAGAGACGTATGCTATGTTTATCTTGTGTTTGCCAGTGCACGTTAGTGAGCAGCTTGTTGTCCTTTCCAAAAAGCTTTCAGTAAGTGGAGTGTCAATGATTTCAATGCTGGCAATGCCTTGCTAACGTCACACAACGTATCTTGGGCCCAACACAGAGTAGTTGTCACTTGCACAGGGTGAGCCTGCGACATGGTAACTCGTGAGGACAAGTTGAAAACTTGTCAGATAATGTCTCCAAAGGCTGTGCCCTTCTCCAACCCTCCTCTCTAAAAAGATCACCCTGCCAAAGCTCCCCCCTTGACATCACCTATACAGCCTTCAGGGGAGTTTATTTCCATTTATGTACAATTCCTGACAACCTATAAAATGGACATTCCTTTGTAAAGTGCTTTCTAATAGGATTCCAGTTTGGATCAAAAGCATGCTTTTGAATTAAATCTCATGATTTTCCTACTTGCAGTGCATTGGTTCATGTTGTGGAGTGGTTTGCATGAACTAGATTGTCTCAAACAAAGCTAAACTGAAGGAAACATACAGAAATATATTTAATGAATTCTGGCTGCAGGTAATAATTCATTCAGGTAACCAGACTCAACTTATTTAAGTAAAACTTTTTTAAACATGTTCAGTGTGGAAACTGGCCCCATAGCATCAAATGCTACTCTGTGTAGACATGTTATTATTACTCCTCATTACTTAATTTAGATGTAAGCAGTTCAAAAGGAACAATTTAAAATATGGAAAAAATAATAAAAGTTGATCCTTGTGAAGCTGGGGATCTGATCCTCAACCAGAAGCAAGAGAGAATCATCATAGCACTGGATAGTTCTGTGTTCAGTGGGGATCTCTGGTTGTGAGTTGTTGAAATTCTCTTTGGATGGACTTGTCAGCAACTCCAGCATTTCATTAGCTGCAGTTTAATTCTTTTTCACCAGCTGCTGGTTTTCAATTTCTTCTTCATTTTCTCCTATGGGAGAGGCAGATTGTATAATGACATCTGCACTGCACATGCTTCTTGTCATAGGTATTTATTTCTATCTCAAGTTTGCACTTGGGTACTTGTTCAGTTGTACATACCTAACACTTAAATACAAAACCTATACTGATTTATAGAGAATTGTTTAGATTTTAGATACAAGGAATTGAGATTTTTCAGAAGTAGGTTCATGACTAGTGGCAAGAACTAAGTTTCAGGATGACTTTACCTTTTCAAAATCCACTTTCAATAAACCCCTGCTGGTTTAAGGAATTAAATGCCTCCAATAAAGGCCAGGGGTTTGAGTTTATAAGTGCTGGACATCAATGGATGGATTTTTATAAAAGTAATTGCATGTTCTCAGCCTATTTCAAACCAAGTCATTATATTCTTACTGCATTATTAAGTATAAATTGTACAATACTCTTGAAAAATCTGTATATAGGCAATGAAAAACATGAGAAGATATGAGAGTTTTCTTTCTGAGATGGGTTTTTATTGGGTTGTCTAATATGCATCCATGTAGATAGTTGAAATAACACAAAACTGCAATCAAGTATTAGTTAATTAACAGGCATTAAGATGAATCAAAAAGCCCAGAATTAAATGTATGAGAAATCTAAGATGATGCATTTACCCATTCTAGAAAAGATTTTCTTTGAATTACAAGAAAAACCTTGATTGCATTGTGCAAAAACCAATGGTTATGTGTACTATGCAATGTTCTCCAGTCTAATTTATTCATGTTTATTCCTTATTCTTTAAATTTAAATCTGTCAGCCACCTAAACTAAAAAATTACTATGTTCAAGACAAAGGAAAATCTGTTGTAAAGGTGCAGCATTACTTTGCATCTATTCAATGCAGGTTAGAACTTTAGGAGTAGAGATCTAAACTTGACCTTACTCTTCTCTACAGTGCTCTGAGGGGCTTAGATAAAAAATGTTCTCATCTTCGGTGGAAGATTACCTTCAAAATATTCCTTACACAAAATAATTACAACTAACAGTTTTTGAGCCCTTCCTGTCCTCTGATAAATCCCTGTCATGACTGTGTACTGTTGTGCCTTGGCTCTGTGCAAGCCCTGCTCAGCAATAACAAAATTATCTCCATATTATCAACCCTGTGCTCAGCACAAACCCGAGACACAGCCCCTTACCAGCCACTGCAAAGAAAACCAAATCAAAATCAGGTTACAGATTGGGGTTAAATCAAAGAATGTTTCTTGAAAACTGGTTGTATGCTTGGGTTATTCTGACAGATGTAAATTGCTCAGAAGTTCTACAATAGAAAGTGTAAATAGTGTTAGAGTTCACTTGTCATTACACTAAATGGTTCAGAACATTCAGCAATAATATCTATAGTATAATCTTAAGAAATAACTCACTATTCCTCTACTGCTGATTGTACCAAAATGAAAAACAACAACAAAAAACCCCAAAACAAACAAACAAACAAAACCACCTAGGTTTTCAAATCAATACTGCAATTAAGATTTCAATAAATGGTTTCACTCTTCTTTTGCTTCCGTGGAGAAATATTAGAATATTAGGACCTGTTATTAGTAGCAAATTTCTAGTCCCTTTCCTTTTGGTATTGTTTTGGTTGTTTCAAACATTGTGATGGAAAAAACTTTTCCAAGTTCTTTCAAAGTCTGTGTGGTCATTTGTGGTCTCATAGTGTTGCAGAGCTGTGTTTGGGGAATTTGTTGTGTGGATGGCCCCGTTTCTGTTGAGTTCTTCCTGAAGGAAGGCAAAGAATTCTCTAGAAGACTTTTTTGTTATGGTCTTTGCAGTATGTAAGCAACTCTCAGAGCACAGATTTCAGATTCTTTCCCATCTCAGGGACTAAATTGATGCACAAACATTTTTACCTGAACAAAGTAATAATAATCCATATGCAGGTACTGATCACTGTGTGGGGTGTTCTAAAGTACTCTGGAGAATTTTTCAAAATTTGCTGCTGTGAGAAAAAGTAAAGATATATGTTGATATGTAAAAATAAAAATATATTTTGGGTTTCAGTTGGAGCAAGACCTTATGATTTGTCCTGGAATTTTTAAGGAAAAGCAAACAAGATTTTATACCAATGCCTGCTGAAGAAATCTGAGGTTGTCAATATTCTTCATCTCTTCTCCAACAGAACCAACTCTGCCACTCCAGGAGGACTCACTTTTGGACTGCTTCCAACACCCTGACCAACAGGGTGTCAGGTTGTAGCTCTGACTCTGTCAGGGTTCTCCAGAATTGTTGGTTGGTTGGTTTTGTTTTCTACTACATTTGTATTGTTAATATTCCTAGTAAAGAACTGTTATTCCTATTCCCAAATCTTTGCCTGAAAGCCCTTAATTGCAAAATTATAATTTGGTGGGGGTGAGGGGTTTGCATTCTCCATTCCAAGGGAAACTCCAGATACCTGTCTTTCCAAACCAAGACAAGTATGTTTTTCAATTCTGTAGCAACTGTCAGCCAGTCACCTTCCATTTGTGCCATTTTTTACTGCAGGAAAAAGCATGACATGATTTCTTTGCAAAGGGCCTATTTTGCCTTGGTCAGTTTAGGGACATGGAGACTTAGAGTGGCCTCATCCAGTAGGGCCCATTGCAGTGGAAGAAGATTCTTGCTACAAAGTTGTTTCCATTTTCTCCTTTCCTCTTGTACATGGAAAGGGAGGGGACAGCTATAGTATGATCTTCTCTAGGGATTCTTTGGACAAGAAATGGTATAAAGCCATGCTGAATCAAATTCTTCATCTGGACAGCTAAAGTCTGCCACTGAGACCTTGCTGGGAGGATGATCACGTACTGAGAGTCTTCAGCAGTGTTGTATCCTTGTCCTTTTCTCGCTTACTTTGTCTTTCCATTTGAAAGGTTTTACTAACTTTACTAACTAATTTCAATTACTCAGTTAGTAAAACCTTTCAAATGGAAAGACAGGTAAGAATTTCAATTTCTCATTGGCAGTGGGGCAATGCGGTCATCCCAACATGTGAAAAAAGTAGTCAGCTTTCATATTTATAGTGAAAGTGCCTTTTTATTTTTCTTTTTTCTTCCTTTTTTTTTTTTTTTTTTGTGAATGACTCACTAAAAGTGGAGGCTGGCTGTAACAAAAATACATATGGTTCCTATGGCTCATTCAGGCAAAAGTGTGAATTAATTTTACTAAAAGTGTTGTTTGGAACTATACTGTACTTCTAAACAAGAGTTCTGTGAAATCCATTTTTCTGTCGTGTGTAGGCAAAGCAGACAAGCAACTTCTGCTGTGCTAGATGACAGAATAACCTTTCCCCTGAATAAGTTTCAGAAATATGGCATCAGCTTTGTTGCCTAACATTTCTCTCACATTTAAAATTGAAAAACTGAAATTCTTTATGCCTGTTTGGTAACTGAATAGCCAGAGCAGATTCAGTGAGTGATCTCATGGTACTTACGGGACAACAAGTTGGTCAGACTCAGCCAGCAGGGCTTTAGGAAGGGCAGGTCCTCCCTGATCATCCTGATATCCTTTTATGACCAGGTGACCCACCTGAGGGACATGGGAAAGGCTGTGGACGTTGTCTGTTTGGACTCTCCCAGAGCACACTCCTGGAAAAGCTGGCAGCCCAGGGCTGGGACAGGAGCATCTCTGCTGGGTTCAGAACTGGCTGCATGGCCAGGCCCAGAGGGTGGTGGGGAATGGTGCTGCATCCAGCTGGGGAAAGTCACCAGTGGTGTTCCTCTGGGGTCTGTGCTGGGGCCAGCTCTGTTCAATATTTTTTAGTGATGACATGGATGAGAGTACCGAGTCTGCTATTAACAAACTCACCAGGTGTTGGGTCAGTGTTGATCTGCTGGAGTGCAGGAAGGCCCTGCAGAGGGACCTGGACAGGCTGGATTGATGGGGCAAGGCCAATGTGTTGGGAGCTGTACTCTGGCCACAATAACCCCCTGCATTGCTACAGACAGGGGCAGACTGGCCCAACAGAAAACCATTTAGGGGTGCTGCTCAACAGTGGCTGAACATGAGTCAGCATACACCCAGCTGGCCAAGAAGGCCAGTGGCATCTTGGCATCTACCAGAAATAGTGGGGCCAGCAGGACCAGGACAGTGATTCTTCCCCTGTACCTCGAGTCCTGTGTCCCACTCTGAGCCCCTTAATTCAGGAACATGGAGGTGCTGGGGCAGGTCTAGACAAGGGCAACAAATCTCCTGAAGGGCCTGGAGTGCATGACTTATGGGTGACTGAGGGGGCTGGGGTTGTTGGGAGAAGAGGAGGCTCACAGCTGACCTTAATGCCCTCAGCAGCTCCCTGAAAGGAGGTTGTAGCCAGCTGAGTGTCAGCCTTTTCTCCGAGGCAACCAGCAATAGGACAAGAAGACACAGTCTTAAGATGCACCAGTGGAGGTTCAGGTTGAACACACCAAGGATTTCTTACAGAAGGGGTGATTGGGCATTGGAATGGGCTGCCCAGGGAGGTGCTGGAATCACTGTCCCAGCAGGTATTTAAGGACAGACTGGATGTGGCACTCAGTGCCATGGTCTGGTTGATGATGTTTGGTGTTTGGTGGTGTTTGGTCGATGATCTCAGAGGTCTGCTCCAACCTAATGGATTATGTGATTCCATAAATACAACATTCATAAAAACTGAGAAAGCTTGTGTTTCCCAGAATGTAAAGTTCAGTAAGTTGAGGGTTTATTTCTGTAACTGCAGCACTTAACATATTGCTAAAATTGGCACCTTTTTTATGACTTTTTAATTATTTTCATCCTTATTTTTAAGGAAAAGAAATGTTTATTGATAATGTAATGCTGAAGTCTCCCTTTATGAACAATATTTGTTGCTTTCTGTCTATCCTTTGTAATTAGAATAGCTGTTTGTTTTTGTTTTTTTTTTTTAATGGACAGTAGAAAATGTTATTGATAACGTTCTACAGTTGTACTCCCATGTGGTAATGCAAAGATATTTTACAAATGTAGATATGTTGCACCCTTCAGCTGTAAGAAGGTATCATTTTACAGGAGAGGAGAATGAATTAAGATGCTTCCACCACTGGGACCCCCTCATTTTTCAGTCTAAAGAGAAATAAATCTTCTTACCTGTTGTTTATTCATGTCATCCATTTGATGGGAGAACAAAGTTGCTAGATGCTAGTCTAAGAATACTTAAAAATGCATGCTGCTAGGATACACAATGCACATACATTTCACAAATCATTCAGCACTGCCCATTTCTTTGGCTTTAATAACAATATGTTTTGTTTGAGTAGCAAAAAATGATACTGAAGGAGAAGTTGAAAATGTTAATTGGTTTTCTGACAAATGACTTGTCTGTGGGTGTGCATGTATTGGAACATAGCTAATGACATGAAATGGTCAATATTCCTCCTTGGACTCCAAGGATGAAAATCAGGTGACAATTTATCTCACTCTTATGATGGCACCTCACTAAAGCATATTGAGAAAAATATTTTGGAGTGGAGGAATTGATTGCATATTGTGAAATACTGTTAAGAATTTCCTAAATTTGGTTCTATAGACATGGATAAAATCTAAAAAGTGAGATGAGTAAGAAGAGTTGCTTATCTGGGTCATTAACAGTGTTCTGTAAGCTAGTTTTCAGTAATAAGATACGCTTTTGGGTAAATTATTGTCTATTTAATATTGCTGAAGTTAATATTTTTAAAGTTCTGTGTACAGAGAATGTTGATTCTCCAAGGATATACATGTCTGAGGCATTGGTAGATGTGAGCTTCAGGCTTACTAGATCTCAGTGATCTGCTGGAAAGAATTTTATGCTGATTGAGTGGATGTACACATTTGCAGCAAGCAAAAGAAAAAAAGAAAATAATTCCTTGCAGTTCATCAGCTGAGTGTAATGAGGTGACTGAAAGACTGAAAGCAGATGAGCTCATGCTTTAGACAGTCAGTTTTTCTGGAAATCATTGTCCTCACTTAAACCCTTGGGTGATTCTAACCTTTCTGGATGTGTATATATTTGAAGAGGGAGTGTTTCTAAGTGACCTTTATGAAGGTAGAGCAGGAGTAAAAGAATGTGGGTTTTTCACCTGCACAAAGCACTTGTCTGGGTAGGATGCTGGGACATTTCAATAAATTCTGCCAACCTGATACTCTGTGATGCAGTTATAGAAACAAGGAGATGAGCATGAAAATTCATGGTATCTATTAACCATTGGCACCACAGTCCTCAGTGGGGCTTTTTTTCAGCTCCAGTGACCCTGAGCTGGTACTGACTTAGGAGTAGGTAAGAGGAAATATCTTTGTTTTACTGCAGACTCAAGCAAAATGACTGAAATCTGTGCAAGGTAAAGTGCCTGACCAAAGCACATTTCAAAAGAATGACTTCCTTGAAGCAGGAGAACCAGCAACCTGCTCAGCATGAAACAGTGACTCAGAAGCAGCAGGATGGAGTCTGTTCCACTCTCTGCAAACACCTTCTTGAAGATCTTTCTCTCCCTGCTGAGTATGGGATGGGAGGGAAAAAGGAGAAAGGGTGAAAGGGATGGCATAAAAGAAATGCCTTCACCCTCCTTACTCCACACAGGCTGTGAATATTTAAATAGGAAAAAAAAAATGCAAGGCAACTCCTTGTTGAAAACTTGTATTTTCTTCTCAGGAAGAGGCATCATCTTTAATAACACACATCTCAAAGCCACTCATCAGCTTCACAGTCAGTTTGAGGCAAGATGCAGAATATATCAGAGCTGAAATGTAGATAAATTTTGCAGTTAACAAGACTGACATTAAAAGTCCTGCTACTATTTAAGAACAACAGCAAAAAAGCACCTCTGGTTCTAAATGATGTGTTCATGGCATCAGTTCAACTTCATGGAGAAGTTTAATCAGTCAATGCTTTTGTGGGTATCTAAGTTAGGAAACAATTTTCCTTCAATAATTGGACATGATTTCCTTTCAATTTTGAGAGTTGGAAATTGATATGCTACAGCAGGTCTATGATATGCCAATATAAAATTCACCATAAAGATGTAGTCTGATGGTAGTTTGCAGATCCCCAAAACCTAATGAAATGAAAATGAGGAGCAATTTTTTACTTCTTACCTGTTGTGAACAAATATCTTTTCAATAACATATGGAAGCCTTAGAGGGACTGAAGCATTTTAATTTTCTGTCTAGAAGACTTCTTGCATTTTTAAAAATGTTACCAAAAAGTTCATACATTCCTTGGTTCTTTTGTTGCTCCTTTGCAGAAATAGATTAAAATGTTATTTTAAAATATTGAAAAGGGAACTGCCAGGCTTTCCACTTACCCCTGCAAGCAATTTAAAGTTAATGGGTTCTGTGTGATCTTTCTTCGATTTCCTGCTAATTAAATGTGAGGCACAGGAGGCACAGTGTTGTGAATACAGCCAATGGAATGGCATGCCATAATGTACAGCTCTGGAAATGCTCTGACAGTGCATTTAGTTTGGTTCATTGACAAAAAAAAAAAAAAAAAAAAAAAAAAAAAAAAAAAAAAAAAAGAAAGAAAGATTTTTTTGAATGTGTACTCAAACTTCAATTTTTTTTTTCAAAGGGACAGGGGCAGAAGAGATTGTATTTTTAAAAGGCTGTGCAACACAGCTCCACAAAAAATAGGTCAGAGATCTGCTCCTTGAATTCTGTCTCACTCCATAAGTCAAAAGCACTTTGGATTCAGTGTTTGTTTATCTGTTTATGGTGCATCTGGCAAGCTGTAGTGAGACTGCTGGAAGAAAGGCCAACAGAGAATGTGAAGACAATTTACCATTCATAAAATTGTTTGATATAGGATAGTGTCCTAGGAGGCTGTAAAGCTATCCTGAAATGCACCTTGAACTTTTATTTCTTGCCTATAGAGCATTATGGGAGTACAAGATCCTGCACTGAGGGACCAATCAGGCTGGCAAGATGTTCTGCAAATGATGCTGATGAGGAAATATTCCATTATTTCTCTGTAACAATTGAAATGCTTCAATTTCTTTGCTTGTTTTTCCTCATCATGGGTCATACTCTTCATTTGTGATAAAGGTCTTTAATGCTTTTAAATACATTTGCTAAGCTCATCTAAGAAAAGCAATTAATGCCTGTGTTCTGCAAGTAGGAAACCAGCCAAAAAATACCTGTATTTGTTGATGCATTGTGCTGTTTGCACTCAGACAAAGCAGGTAGGACTCAGATATTAGGTTTAGCATTGAGACTGAAGATGGTAGGAACAACAAAATGCAATCAATATTTTTTACATCTTCTATTGCCGTCTCACACTTAGCTTGCAAACACTAAGACCAAGGTGGACTACTTAAATTTTACCAAAGAAAGGGGAATTCTTTCAAGGTAGTATTCTGATAAAGCCAGAAGGAGAGACGTGCAAAACCAGAGATACATGCAGTGAGGGGTTCCTGGTTATTGTGTATGGTTTAGGACAATCTTTTCTAAATTTAGGAAGGAAATTGTATATACATATTCATGGGTGCCAGCCTCGAACTACATGCAATCATTATCAGTCACAATGCAAATATTTCTACTTTCTGAAGTAATTTCTGAATATCTGAGCATGAACTTCTGAATAGCTTTTATGTAGTTCTGCTGGAAGTGAAGATTTGGAGATGCAAATTACTTAAATGGATGAACAGGGTTGTTGGGCTTTTTTTTTAATTTCTTTGTCCTGAAGTGCCATGTACAATTTGTTCTGTCTCTCTGTATATGCAGAGTTGAAGTCCTTCACTGCCACTTTGATTTCTTTTTTTCCCTCTATTTCAGAAGTTTTGTGAGCATACAGATGCAAATGTCTCCTTTCATTTGACAGCCACTAGATCATGTGCAGTGTGGTCCCATCAGCTTTATTGCCTCTTTGGTCTGGACCAAACATAGAAGGGCAATATTGATAGAAGAATTAATAGCAATTTCTGCACCCCACCTCCCCTGATTATTTATCTCATAAGCTGTAGTAAGGAGTCTGAAGACCATTCTTCCTTGAAGCCTCTTGTGTTAAAAAGAAGCTTTGTGCCTTTTGATGCTTAGAGCATTGAAGCATTGCTCAGTTTAACTCTCTAGATAAACTGACACAAATTTTGCCAGACTGATGGTCAAGTTTGCACAACTTCTGTCATTTTTGCAAAGCAGAATCAAAATTCTTAAAATCTGCAAAGCAAAATGTCTTATTACAAGGTTGTAGCTGGGTCTATTTCAATTCACAAAGCAAATCTTTTGTTCTTTTTTGTTAGAAGCCTTAAGAGATTATTACAGTATTCAAGGCCAAACAGCAGGATAACCCCAAGCAAATACTGACCTCTCTGCTCTTGAGTAATGAACCAAATTAATCTTGGTTCAGTCTTGTTCAACAGTTATTTATCATGACTGTGATAATAACTGTGATAAATTATCTAAAACATTTAAACTACTCTTGCAATGTAGTTTTGAGACAGGTCCAGAATTTCCTAGATCATAGGACATATTTTGATTCCAGAAATTCAGTAGTAGAGTCATGATGATAATCATTTTCTCTAAGGTCATTTTTGCGTTCTGCTTCAATTTTTTATAGTTTTAAAAGTGAAACAGAAAATCTCTTGCTAAAGAATTGCACCTGGATTATAAAGATATGTAGTGGAAACTGCCTCCTTGAGTCTGTGGATTCCTGAACTTTGTTTGCTTCACTATGACATGGTTCTTTTAAGATCTTAGTCCCTGGGTTGTCCTAACTTAAAATCTTCTTGTCTTTTATACGAAAACAAGCCCATACAGCCATCATTCCACTCTGCCTGAGTTTGAAATGTGCAATATGCTGTGCTTGACATGATCTTAGGCAAACAATATTTATCTGGAGTGCACCTGTACATATCCCTTTCATGTTCCTATATTCTTGATTCTTTTCTTTACAATTCTTGATACATTTTAAAATGTGCACTATAAAACACTATGTCCTGGCTAATAGAAACTGGAATTCTTTGAATATCTCAGTCAGACTGAATTTCCTGAGTGTTACACCACTCTTGCTACTGCTTCAGTCTACCCAAGGCATTTAGACAACAACAACTCCAACTTGGTTGCTAGCTGTATCAAGCCTGTAACTGTCCCCCACATTTAAGGGTAACACTGCTCAGTTCAAGCTGAACCATGGTGGGGATTACTGAGATTTGACAATATCTGAGTATAAATTAAATGCAGTAAAAAAAGATATATATTTAATTCTCTCTGTGAGAAACACAAAACTGTGCTTGCTGATGTCAGAAATACAAAATTTTAAGTCTATCAAATTTAGCAATAATTAAACCATCTCATTTCAGCAGTGTTTTATCAGTCATAAAGCACAGGAATATATCCACTAGCTTTCAGTGATATATTCTCTTCAGCACTATTTCCTGTATTTTATGTAAATCCTTAAAAGAAAACCCCCTCTGACAGTTTTGAATTAAGAATTCTGAGGGTAACTGTACCTTCTTCAAATCTTGTTCTGAATTATGTAACCTAAAAAGAGAAAATAAGTTATTCTCTTGTGTGAAGTCTGGATTGACAGTTCTGAAATTGGCCATATTGAAACTCTTGCTGTATTGAAAATATTGCAAGTCCCATGCCCTGCACAGTCTCATGATTTGTAGGATACCAGCAAGATGGTTTTTAGAGCAGGTTCCCTTTTCATGGACTCCAGTGAAAACTTGAAACTGTGGCCTAATGTAGGTTTAAAAAAAAAAAAAAAAAAAAAAAGAGAGAAAGCACAAGCCTTTTCTGTATTCAGGAGCTCCCAAACATACAAAACATGATCTGCAGCAGAAGAGGCTTGGTTTCTGCCATCACATTGAGAAGCCTTGCTCTTGGGGCATTGCAGGGGTAAGTTCAGCTACCAGGCTGAAATTAACTCTGCAACGCTGTGCTTTGATGGTTAAAAGGTGAGGTACAATCTTTATTTTTCCAATGAGCTTGTTCCAGATGAATGTCATGGTCTGTCTCATGTGAGACCTCAAAGCAGAGAGCTGAGTAGAGACATCACAGATCGAGCATTAAAATGTCATGCTCTTAATGATGATTTAAAGGAGCTGGATGGACATGCAAAAGGATGGAAAAAGGGGGCAGGAGGGGAAGCAAGGGAGATTAATTTGGTTTATGTTATTAGCTGGTTTGCTAGCAAATGCATGCTAGTAAAGTAGTGGTCAAGTGTCTTCTTCTGGTAAACCACACATTCAATGCTGTGCTTCATATCAGGGTTGTCAATATGTGGTCTGTTAACAGGGAGTGAGTGTCACACTTACATTTGTATTTATAAACACTTGAACTGCCAATCTGGTAGCAGCACAGCAGAGAGATTTCATGCTCTTTCTGTAGCAAGCAGACTGATTTTAAGCCAGTGAAAGTTTACTGCAAAACTCACAGACAAGTTGTGAACTAAGAACTGTTGACCTGCCTTATTCTATGAATAATTATAAATAAGAGTATGTTAGGCAAAACAGTCATTGTATGGGGAATGATAGTTTTAAAACAGACATCAAGTTGCTTATAATTCATTGAGAGCTGATTTGCAGTCTATAAGAAGCAGTGTGTTTAACCTAGCAATGATATTCAGTACGTGTTGTATATGCAGAGGGAAGGTCACAGCTGCAGATTTCATGCTGACATTCAAGACAATTTACTCTTTGGAGCATGAGACCATTAGGATGTATCTGATTCATTACAGTCCACTCCTATGCCTCAAGAAATATCCTCTGTGTGTACATTCTGTAGAGAAATAGTCTCTATTACAGTTCAGCTTTTTAAATTATTAGATTTCTATATTTGCTGTCTGGCTTGGACACCACGACAATCCACATATTCTCGCCGTTCATGCTGGGCTGAATTTTTATTTGTACTCAAACAGTCGATTGCAAGTAACAAATGCCAAAAGCATTTTGTATGATTTCAGGTTTCTGCCAAGGGAGGCTGGCCTTGTTTAGTTCTCTGGAAATGGCTGCAGGGTGTAATTGAATGTTTGCAGACAGTTGAGTCAGAGTGCTGGAAAAACAGTCTAAGGAAAGTACAGAACACTGGAAAGTGAACTCTTTCCTACAGGATTACACTATCAATTATATTAATCCTTATTCCAGCATATCATTGTCAAGCTAGATTTTTCACCTATTTACTTATTTTTTACAGGATGTGGGAAATTTTCTATCATTTGTAGACAGAGGGGTTTGTTAACTAATAAAGGGAAAGCCTATCACCAAGCACACTGGTCAGCCACTCTTTTCCTGAAGAAAAGATTTTGCTGAGCTGTGTGTGATCTTTTGTACTCTCACTGCAGCAGTTGGGTTTGCAGGACACAGGAAAGTATCTGAATGTTTTTTTCTTCTTTATGCAGAACTGAAGTTGGACTCAGAGTAGTACAGAAAAGTCATGCATGTCCAAGTTTTGTCACAAATTGTTTTTCTTCATTTCATTGCCTCAAAATTACCTTTTTCTTTTCCTTTCCCCCCCCTCTTTTTTACTTTTATTTTTTCCCTTTCCTGCCCATTTCCTCATTCCATTTCTTCAAATGTCCTCTAGCCTTGCTTTCTTTAATTCTCCCCAGGTTAACACTGTCCAACCTCCCATTGAAAAATTAAAGTGATAGTAGTAAATACAATGTGCTGATACCACATTTACAGTATTAAATCTGCTTGATCTTTTTTGTCCCCCTTGCTTTCATGTCCAGTTTATTTTTTTTTTTTATCATTGTTAGTTCTTTGGATGAAGGGCTAGCTTCCTATTATCTTTTCTTGCACAGGGTTATACACCCTACAGTAATTCTCCAGTTGTATTGCTCAGGAACAGCATTAAAAAATAAGTAATATACACTATCAGGAATAAAATGTTAGGGACAAAGTACTGTTAATCCTCAATTAGTCATCTGCCAAACAGTTAATGGGAGACATTAAATACAATGACAGTATATTGCAACACTTATATTGCAACACTTCCTAGATAGTTTTCTGGATAGTTCCCTGATTTTTCAGTGTATTTCAGAACTGTCTGACTGCTTGCTGTTGGAAAATTGGTTTCTTTTTGCTGAAATAAATATGCTCCTCATCCTCATTAAAATAATGTTTTTTCCTTTTTTTTTTTTTAATGAATTTTCTGAATCATTGTAGAAATAGGACTTGTTTTCTCTACTCTTGAGGAAAATTGAGGCTCAGATACATCTCATTTGAAGGAACTGCAGGAGTTAATATCTGTCCCTACAGATACAGAGTGCAGTGTTACTGGAATTGGTTTTAACCCAGAGCTAGAAAACTTGATATGGTGTTTGAGAGACCTTTCCAAGTCATATGCAAGTAAAAGAACATTCTATAGATTCTGTTACTTCTGATAAAATTAGTGAGAGATGCAGTTGCTGTTCCTGAAAAATCAGCCTTTTCTTCATGGGCATTTGTCGTTTTACACTTTAAAGAGCAGGTTGGTGGATTTACACACTTGGGCTTATTAAACTATTAAACCAACTTCCACTGGTTCCATGGAAATTCCAGCCTGAGAAAACAATCTTCAACCAGCAGAAGATTAGACTGGAACCAAATTTAGTCCACTCTGCATCGATATTTTCTTAAACAAGAGATAACCATATGATTTTATATGTCTCACTGGACTAGCAGTGATGCCATAGAATGACAGCCAAGAGAATGCTTTCTAATGAAACAAACTGGTGCAGAACCCTGTTATCCTTTTGTTTCTGATTGCAAAAGACTGTGTTATTTGCCAGTTTGAATTTTCTGAAGATTGATAGCAAAATCACGTTTTTATGCTTTCACCATTCAACTAAATGAAACTACTGCCATTTGCTCTTCTAGCCCACGTTTACAAATACAAGTCATACTTAGAAATCAAAACTCCAGAAAGGTTCTTTCAACTTTAAGCCCTGTTGAGAGGTAGATTTATTAATTCCAGCTGTTGTTTCTGTGCTGGGGCTGGCTCATGTCCTGGCAAGCCTCTCAGCTTGGGTAGAGTGCACATGTAGCTGTCTGCACCCATCCAGCAAGGCAAATCAATCCCACATTGCTCCCATTTAGCACATTCATGAGACCTCTGTCAGACAGCAAGTAGGGGGCTATTTTTGTATTGGGAGAAAATGCTTAAACTGATTTTAAAGTGTCAAGCCAAGCATAAAAGTGACTTTGAAAGTCTGAAAGTGACTTGCAGAGAATAAGGAACTGCAGTGCTGAAACTTTTTTTTTTATTGCTTCCCATAAAGAGGGACAATCCTTTCCTCATTTATTTATATTTATAACTAATATAATATATAACACATATATATAATATATGTTTTATATATATATATAATATATGTTATATATATATAATATATAACTATATATAGTTACATGTAATATATGTTATATATTATATATAACTATATATAATTATAACTTATAACTTTATATTTATAACATTTGTTTATATTTATAACTATATAATATATAACATATATTTATAACTTGCTATTTTGTGAGAGCAAGTAACAAGTAAGACAAGTATTTATAAGGAAATGCACACTGATATGTTTCACAGTTTTGGAAATATGTTCAGGAGATTTTTTTTAAGATTAATTTTATGTACGTTTATCATATGGTACAGACATGTCCCATTTTGAAACTATTTTCATGGGTAATTAGTGAAAAAAGAACTAGGCTTTAAAAAGATTTTGTTGTTGGTTAAAGGTGCTGATTTGTTCATCACTGTTTTCCTGTACCTCTAGGAGTTTCAGAAGTATATATTGCTGATGAATTGCCCTTTTCTTGACATATATCCCTTCATTAAACTAAAAATACCAAGTGTTAAAATTCACCAGTCCAGAAGAAGTGAGGATGTTTCATTTGCTGCCTGGTATTCCCACCATTAATGCCATTTGATGTGTGTATCCACAGCAGTCCACAGTTCTGTGCAATCCACAAAGGATGAGGCTCACTGAAAGGATGTTTTTCACTGAAATCAGTGAAATGAGGTGTGACCTTCTGTTTCCCACCATTCAACACACCAATGCCATCATCAGCAGAAATAAAAACATGAAATCAAGATTAAAAATAGACTGTTACCTGTTCTCCCTGCATTCTGAGCTGGTCACTAAGCAGCAGCTCATACCAGATATTCTTTCCTAACAGCCCCTAAAGGGACTGAAGCACAGGCAGCTTTCACTGAGGTTTTCTTCCCCCCTGTGACTGTTTTTGCTACACCCTTGACATGGCCCTTGTATTCTGCAGCATTTCACATTGTCATGAAAACTCATTCAAGCAGAAAATTTACCATTAGAGACACATGCCCTTGGTTTATTTTAGGAAAAAGTATGAACAGTTCAAGGTCTACATGTAAATTTTTTTTTTTTTTTGTCTAGAGGCCATTTTTATACACAAGTTATAATGAAGACTCAAAATAGATCAGAAAATAGGAATAAAAAAAAGAAAATGTGAAAAGCAGCTTGCTTTTACTCTCTGCTGCAGGATCTGCTGGCAATCAGGCATAGCAACTTAACATTTCTTTTAAAGAGTGATAGTGAATTCAGGCTTCCTTTAGACAGTGAACTGTGACCTACTGTCACGTAGGATATATGGACTACATTTTTTCCTATGCCTCCTTTCACTCCCATTTTTGTTTTTCCTTCTTTTGCTCACCTTGGATGAACTAACAAAAGATGTTTTAGCATGACATAATGCCTCAAAATGGGAAGAGGGGCATTTTTATTATTTAATTTCAGTGTTTTACATTTCTGCCTTGTCCTCAAGACTATTTAAAACAAATGGAACATGACAATACAGCCTCATCTTCTGTCCCAGAAGATGCAGAATAAAAAGTGGGGAAGCTATGAGTCATCCTTGAAATGAGATCTTTTTCCTCTGAAAATTCTTAGTGATAATCTGAAAAATTACTACTAATATAATAATAATTAAATGTAAATTACTGATTCAATTATATATATGTAAAGTTGGAATGGACCAAGGGTTTTTGTGTAGATTCCTGCTCTGCCAGGGCAACAACATGCATGTGTTTGTTTTACAGATATTTGTGTAACATCTTGTGAAAGCCCTCCAATAATTAAAGCCTTCCAATAAATGTTACAAGTCCTCATAAAATATAATTTCTGTTTTATATCTTTCTAATATGGAAAGCTTCACACAGAAAACATCACTTGCTGCAATTTAATTTTTCTTCTTTCTTTAATTATATCTTGAAAACAGTTTTTTTAGCCTTTTTGTAGCAGCTTTTCATATTTTTAAAATTGATATTATGTCTTCTACTTTGGTTTTGTCTTCCCTGAACCAAACCATCACAATCTTTTCAGTCTTTACTCACAATTTGTGACTCTTGCCCTTCTATTACTTTTTATCCTTTTTCTCCTCCTTTGGATTGGATTTTCTCTAATTGACTAAGATGTCTCTAAGTCGTTTCCCAATAGCCAGGTACAGAATTTTAGGCAGTACCCTTGCAGAGCCAACCAGAAAAAAACCCAAATTCCTGTCTGACCCTTATACAGAGAGATTCTCCTTTTCATTGTATGGTTGGGTTTTTTTTCCCTAGTAGCCTAATTTGCTTGATACATGTTCAGATTATTTGCTTGAACTCCAGATTCTCTTCTGAGGACCTTACAAGCCTCAGTAGTGTTTTATTTTGTTTGTTTGGTTTTTTTTGTCTTACATTTATGCAGTTGATCAGTTTCTTCCACGTGTGATACTTTGCTCTGGCCATGTTTTGTCAGGGCACTTATTTAATCAGGATGATTCTGAGTTCTCACCATGGCCTCAGAAGAGCTAGCAGGCTCTTTCAGCTTCATTTTTGTCTTCAAGTTTAATAGGAGCTCGCTGACCTGCCTTATCTTAGATGGGCTGGCATAGCCAGGAATTTATTTTTTTCCTATTACTTAAATTTTATGCCAGCTTGTGATCATCACTTATAAAAGGACTCTAAATCAGTCAATAAACACCAGAGAAGTTTTTAAAAGACTGCAGTAGCCATGTCTCACAACCTGGATATCTTACTCTTTCAAGCTCTCCAGAGGCATCTGTTTTGAATGATTTGTCAGCTAGAATGAATCCTGAACTTGAGATCAAATCATACACTGGAGAAACAACATGTTTGTATTGGCACCTTGTAGCCAAAAGAGGGAAGGCATTGATATTTCAGTGGTCTAGTTCTGTAGGAATCCTGGGCTAAGTGAGAGCTCTGAGAAACAGGCAGCAGGAATGAGAGACACATGTTTGTTTCACGCAGTGGTAGGCTTCTCCCAGAACCACTGGCTGAAGGGTACAATTCCATCCAATGCAGCATTTCTGGTGAAATACTGTGATGCTTGCTGAGTGAGGCAGTGGTTAACAGCACAAGTGAGGATTTAGGCTTTCCCTTCTCCCCCCACTCCATGTTTCTTAGTAGGAAGAGGTGATTGAGGGGATCTTGTCAATGGGATCTTATCTTAAGGGCAGGTGTCAGGAGGGTGGACAAACTCTCTCTCCAGTGGTGCCCAATGGCAGGACAAGGGGCAGTAACCACAAAGGAAGGCACAAGAAGTTCCATCTGAATATGAGGGAAAATTCCTTTGCTTTGATGGCGATGGAGCAGTGGAACAGGCTGCTCAGAGAGGTTGTGGAGTCTCCTCCTCTGGAGAATTCCAGAGCCTGGACACAAGCCTGTGCAATCTGCTCTAGGTGAGTCTGCATTAGCAAGGGGTTAGACCAGGTGACTTACAGAGCCCCCTTTTCAACCCCAGCTGTTCTGTGGTTCTGTAGTGTAACAGTGATAGCTGGCTAGTCAAAGTGCTTTATAAATGCTGAGTGAGGCCACAGATATTGCTGTGATCTCCCCAACCTCAAGCAAATAAAAAGAGTGGATGCAAACAGGTAGAGATCAAAAATCAAAGCTTATGACCTAGACTGTGGAGCAGCTGCTGATTAAATCAGTGCTCTCAAAATACTGGAAGTGTAGGAGCATTTGATACAAATATGAGCGCTAACTTTCATAAATAACCTCATCTCTGTGTGCTCTTTTAGAGTGGTTACAAGGGAGTTCAAGGACAGACTAGTAAAGCTGAGATAATAATGAAAGCAGCTGATTGTCAAGGGACTCTTGCAATAAAAATACAATGTGTATTTTATTGTGTGTTGTGATATATTATTTTAAGTCCTTGCCTTTCACTCCAGTTCTTTACTTCAGCTGTCCTTAATTTTTTTTCTTTAAGGGCATCACCCACCAGTGTCACTGTGTGTTCTCCCACAGAAATATGAGATGGGGTGAGCTGTCAGGAAAGGACATGGAGTGGTGATTAATACTCTGGCTGTACAACTAGACTGTTGTCCTGTTGGTATTGATCATATTTTGTGGATGTCATCTACTGCCATAACTATTTGATTCTATGTCTTTCTTGAATAAATATTGATGATGCTCTCCTGAATGTGCCCCGATCTCTTTTTAAAGATATAAGAATAAGTAGAAGAGATCTTTCTTTAACTGTTTGTGAAAACAGATGTACAACAGTTTTGGGAGACATACATAAGGCTTGCTGGCAAGGAAAAAAATAAAATCTCATTTTCTTGTACTACTTTCCCTTTTCCCTAAGTCTACTGAAAGGTGTTTTTTTAACCTGTTACATGATTTTGGTTGGATTTTCCTTGCTTGTAATTACTAAATGCTTGTTGACATCTGGGTTTCTAATGTCTGCTTGCCTCAGAACATTCCAGGGTGCTGCATTAATTCTGTCATCTAATATGTGAAACAGCATATCATAGTAGAAATCTCAAGTCTTAGCTTTCATTTCATTAACTTCTTGATGTGATCTGCATGACATTATATAATCATGGAAATGGGTTCCATGCCATTTTCTGAAAAAGTGTCAGCTGCACTCTGGGCTCAAAACTTATTTTCTTTGGCAGGGATGTGCTTGTAGGGTATAGTGAAATGATTAATACAGAGAAGATTAAGTAATCAGGGCTGGAAAAACGGTGTGCAAGTAAGCTCTAGCTTACATCTGCTCTCAGCCAGGACACTGATGCTGCTCATGGTGTATCTTCAAATCCTACAAGAGTCCACTGAATGATGATGAGCTGCTCTTTTTTTTGTAATGAAACACAATGACAAGTAACAGAAATGCAATTTGCACCTGTGTTCTTTGAAATAAAACTGTAACTTTTAGACACATTTCTGTTCTGAGAAAAAATGGGATATATCTAGCCTTCCTAAAACACTGGGACCCCTAGATAATATTAAGTTCTGTTGTTTTCAACATAAGTAATTTGTCCTAAGATTCCCTCCTCTTAATTAGGTGAACGGCTGAGTGTTCTCTCTTGGAAGTATGAGTTACAAAGAGACAGGTTTCATCACTGATAAGTTTAAAAGCTTGTCTGCATTTGGAAGGCTTGCTGCTAAAGGAACATCAGAAATAAAGCAAATACCATTCCCCTCTATTATAGAAGGCATGCATAGTTTGTGGCTTGTTTCTTGCTCTCTCTTTTTTGCCTTTATACATTGAACTTGTTCTAAGAATAGAAAAAAATAATAGGACTTCTGTTATTCCAGTTTTTCATTCCTAAAATCATAGCAATACATAGTGATTTTTTTTTTCATATTTTGTCATGTTATAGTTCCTGGCTATCATGTAGCCTGTGATATGTAACTTGGTTTTGAATAGTCAGAGTCTGGGGTTTCACTTTGATGGTAGAGATAATAGTTTTCAGGCCTTAGTGTGTATGCAGATGGCTCTACTCTGCAATCTTGGCTTATGCAGATTAAAGGACCAACAGTGTTGATAATTTCTATTAGTTCCCCATTTCCTGAAGGTGTATTGATCCCTCTGGGAATAAGTGCTTTAAAATTTGCTGATCTAGGGTTATAAGTGTCTTGAGATATTTATAGGAACTTACAAATCACCAGCATCACTGGAACTAGTTCCTAAATGATATATATTCACTGTTCTTCATGGTAGAGGAAGAAAGGATTTTGGGGGAAAATCTTTGTCTCTTTGTTTAGAAAAAAAGTCTTTAGAATTTATTGAAAGTTTTTGTAGAGTAGAATGAAGAGGATCTGACCTTATTCTATGTGTGCTGTCTTAAAACAGTCCATCATGACTATAACATTTCATGATTGTTTCTATGCTTGACCCTATCCCTTCCCTTGTTGGAAACCCACAGGATTTTAGTCTATTCTTTACCTTAGGACAAGGACTACTGTTTGGGGTAGATGATAATAACTCTAAATTTTGCCTGCCTTGAAGAAACAGGCGTAATCTGAGTTCATTGCCCTATTACTATTGTATTTAATGGAGAGAAATGGGCACTTCCAAAGAGCAAATGATCCCACCTAATCTGAGCAGCTCCTAGAGGTGTCTGTCCCTATCAGGAACGTGATAGCCTGGACTAGCAGAGAGGATGTCCAGCTGGGCAAAGGTCACTGGGCATTTTTGCAGGAGTGGCAGTAATAATATTGTTATAATGCACCACCTATTTTTTTTTCCCCCAAGAAATGGTGCCTCATCTGCAGCCACAGGGCAAAGACACTAGGAACTGAATTTAAAGAATATTTGTTGAATGATTCTCTCGCATTCTCGCTGAGATTATACTGAAATATCCAATTCTCTTGGTGATACTGGAGTCACTAAGTTCTTTAGTTTGACTTACTGCAGACACTCAAGTGTTGTCTAGGTTTTTGCTGTTCTCTGTTTCTTTAAGGAGTTTTCTAAAGTTTCATTTTTAGCCTTCTGTGTGTGCTTTTTGCAATGGAGTCAGGTACAATTTTACATAAACAACCTTTTGTTATTGTAACCATCTAACAATGTTGACATTCTTCTCATAAGGAGGAGACTGTTGATGGACTGTTGGGTTGCCCAGTGTGGTTGAGGAGGAAGATTTTCTTCCTCCAGTCCATGATCACTGCTAAAACTCCATAAATGTTAAAGTTGCAAATAAACCTCCTCTCTTCTACCTTAGACATCACAACGTGTGGGTGTCACTTCCTTGCGTCGTGTGCGACGCTCCAGCAGACACATTTGTGTTTTTCCCCACAGAAAAGGGAGCAGCTGTGTGTCAGTGAGCCTTCCCCATCCTGCTGGGGTTTGTACCTGGTCCTGGCCCAGCTCGGTGTTCAGCCTGGGCCCCTGGCTGCTCTGGTACACTCCAACAATACACTTTTGTGGGGGCTTGGCTCAGGCAGTTGGCTCACACTGTCATGGCTGGGGTAAAAGAGGGGACTCTCTCGAGGCTTTCAGGAGACAGAGGCTTTATTCAAGGGGAAAGGGGGTCAGGGGAACCCCCAGCCTCAGGCTGGAGCCTCCGGAGAGAGACCCCAAGCCTGGTCTGGAGGGCGGTCTTGTACTACACATTCTGGGGTGGGTATAAATCACACAGACCAATAAAACAATCCAAATACAACATGCCAAACTAAGTCACTTAAATTCTAACAAATCCAACACAGGTTTGGGGGTGGTCTGAGGAGAGTCTAGCTAAGCTAGTGGCTGAGGCTCTTGGACCTTAAAGATAAGGATTCTATGATGGACAAAGGAAAATTATGCATATGACAGAAGGGATGAGACAAGAAAGAACCAATAAAAGAAAGTCTCCAGGCAGAGGCTGTAGCTGCCCCAGAAACTCCTATCAAACTACAAGAAAGATACATCCTAAAACAAAAGGCCTTTTCAAAGCTGTGCAAACTATGCTCAACTTAACAACGAAAACCTTCATACTGTACTCATAACTAAAGCTTCTAAATCATTTTTTGCAAACTCACACCATCCCTGCTGGTTGTACAGGGCAACCCATTGCCAGTGCAGCTCTTGCTCTTCCTCCACCTTGGGCAGGGAGGTCAGTGCGTGCTGGCTTGTCAGGGCCGTGCAGACATCACCGAGGAGCGCTGTGCGCCACGGGAGCTCCTGCAGCAAAACAGAAGGTGCTCTATTTTTAGGCTGGTGAGCTACTGCTCTTGGTCAATTGCTGTGCTCCACGGAGGATCCAGATGCAAGGCTCCCTGAAGGCAGCTGAATCTGGCTGTCAACGCTAGCTCATATGTTCCCCTTGCTACATTTAGCATTACAGTGTATTTCGGAGAAAAATAATAATAATAATAATAAAAAAAATGCTTCAAAAAAAACGTCGAGTGCACAGTTTGTAAGTGTTTACTCAGCAGGAGCCTAAGATGTTAGGTATTTCACACTAGCATGTACAGTCAAGTGATGGTGACTGCTCACAGGCTGCCTCACTGGCTTCCATAAAACCTCACCTGTTAAAAATCAAGTGAAAGAAGTCAGTGTTAAACTAGCTTCTTTCGAACTGAACCGTATTATCGTGTGCTTAATTTAAATAATTTTTGAAAAAAGGCTCAGTGTGAATGGATGAATGGTCTTTATGTGGTGCCCAGAGTTACTGGATGGAAAGTGACGCACTGACTCCGAGTTACCAGCCCTCAGTACTGATTTAGTAGTTGTTTCTTCCACTGATGTCCTTCATTGCTCGCCCTATCCAAAATTAAAGTAACGTTCTCTGCCTTAAGGCCAAAGAAATTAGTGGAAAATGTCCTCAATCCTATCTGTTCCTGGGGAGACACACTAAATCTGACATTTTTAGCAGGTGGGTGTTCCAGAATGAATTACCCATTCTTGTCAGGCACCATAGAAGGCCAAGGGAATGAGTCATCTGCTGCAGTGGGTCTGATCTGCCCATCACTGCTGTGGCTGCTACCTTCACAGCAGCTATGCCATTCCCAGCCTGTCCTGCTGTTTACTTAGGAACAGATCGATCTCACCCTGCTCTGAACCCATCTTTTCAGATAGTTTCTGAAGGGCAGGCTGGGGATCTCCATCTCAGGTTCATTGCTATCCATATCTTTTGACTTTGGCTAGCAGGTTTCTGTTTCCTGAGGCCGTGTCTGATTGGAATGTGACCTTTGGTAAGCTAAGAGTGATTTTTCAATTCAGCCAACCATATCAACATCCCCATGTGAATCTCATCCAGCCCTGTGGATTTTTCAAGGAGTTTCTAATCTGCTGCTTCTTCACTGTCAGCTGTCCTCCTTTGCAAAATGTACTGATCTACCTGAAGGCTCAATTTTCCATCAACTAACTCACTGTGTTCCTGTGTCATTTGTAACCATATTGACTCCTCCATCCAGCAATTGACCTTCACTTTCCCCAACTTCCTTTTGCTCTTTTTTTTTCCCTCCTATTTAGAGTGCTTGAAAGGGATTTTCAATTCACCAAGTCTCTTAATAAAAACTCTCTCAGTTTTCCTCCTCAGCACTGAAATTTTCAGTGTTAGCTTCAAATGAAAATATGTTCTCATTTGTTTAGAAAATGTTTTGGGGATTGCTTTTTTGGCCATAATATGGTTTTTTGGGTTTTTTTCCATAGTTCAAATGTCATGGATCAAATTTTTCAGATACATACAATTAAAAAGGAAAAAAAATCATAAAATCATTATTTTTATAAAGAAAATTCTTTCATTAAAAGCTAAAAACCCATGAGCATTTCAGAAAGCAATCAATCCTTCAAGAATTAATTCTTCTATCAAATTATTTTTTTCAGGAGGGTGAGCAATACCTAGAATTCATGTTGTAGAATAAACAAGCATTATTAAATATGAAAACAAACAAACATTTGTTTCTTATCTTTCAGAATCAAACTTTTGGTGAGAGAGAGAGAGAGAACTAAAACATTGTTTAGAATTATAAACAAGCATTCTGTTCATGTGTTTCTCCAGGAAAAAGGAGATGTTTGTATAATGGTTAATTCAGACAGCCTATTCATAAAACCCTTCACTGAAATTTGTTCCTTTTTCTTTTTTTTTTTTTTTCCCTGAAAATATAGCTCAATGTTTATTGATAAAACAGCTTGCTTCCCCCCAGATGGTAGTGCTGAAGCTACCCAAGAGCAAATGAGAAATTACTCAAATGTAGATCTACTTCTTTTTAGGGAAAAAAATTGTACAAAACATATGCTGACTATTTGTTGCCCTAAACCCTGCTTCATTCACTCAGAGAATTAATGACTGTGGCTTGGAAGCATAAATAATGAACTCAGTTTATCTGGAGGAGGAAGGATATCTTCACTGTGGGCTACTGGATTCTAAATTGTAGGTCTGGAAAGATAAATGAATGCATAAATATTAAGTTGGTTTTTGGTTTTTTGGTTTTTTTTTTTTTTTTTTTTTTTTTTTTTTTTTTTTTTTTTAATTAAATCCAGAAATTTTCTGCTTAATTCTAAGGAAACAATAATAATAAAATCTAAGATATATAAAAAATAAAAATAGCGGAGCACCCAGTGAAAAATTTGCATTTAAAATGATCTTGCTAGGCAAAGCACCTGATTTGGTTTCTATTAAACTCTATCTATTTTTTTCTCTGCCACAGGGAAAGAAACTTTTTATATGTTTCCTTATGCTTTCATGATGTCTATCTGCTTGGTAGGCTTGCTGCTGTAGATTAAACAAAATGAAGTTTACTACCACAAACATGTGTGTTTCCAGATTCAGAGAAGATGCTGAAGAAGTTGGACAGAAAGGTGTGAATTTGATAACAGGAAGGTGTGAATTTAGTAAATAAATGCAGCTGCAGTCCAAGTGAATGGTAAATGCACCCAGAGAATGATGTCTTTGGCAGAAGCAAGGGAAGGAAAACAGCAGTAACAGCAACTGCTGTGTCTATACTGAAAATTGGAGCGTGCTTTCACACCTCAGAACTACCAGAGCTGATGAAATATGTTCATTGATATTCAAAATTTTAATACATTATTTGTGTATAATCTACTTTTTTTAAAAAAATATAAACTCTGTATGTTTTTTCTTGTCAGTGGATATGTTCTGATTATTTTTACATCTCATCACTGAACATGGGGCTCCATTTAAGCATTCTACCACAATTCCGTGTACTGCAGAAAAACAAAAGTGATTCTGCAAACATCTAAAAAGTTTATGATGTTTATCAAAGAAATCAGGGCTTGGAAAGATTCTAAAACTCTGTCTCAAGTTTCTGTAGTATTTGAACTCTATTTAATTTTATCAATGCGTGTTTTGTGTAAGGAGCAGTAGTATAAAACCAAAAGTTCTCTGCTGCTTCCAGTTGTTTGCTATTTCCTAGCTGTTATTATGAACAAGAGAGGGGCTATTTCTGCACATGCAAGCTAGTCTTCATTTCAGAGAGTCCTTTGACTTGGGGGCAGAGATGAGGCTCAGCGTGCCAAGGATGATTTAGACAACGTGGCTTGATGAGGTGGTGAGCAGATCTGAGAGATCCACCAGGCAGCAGGGTCACTGGGAAAAGTCTTAGGGTGATTCAGGCTGGACAGATGTTAAGACCCAGGTTAATTTAATGTTTGTCCAAAAAAAAAAAAGAACTAGTGCAGAATGTTTACACGCTACAAATTACAGATTGCCAGGAAAATAAGTCCCAGTTTTGATTCCTACAAAACCCGTGGGGTGTGGAGCTTGGAACAGAGCACCACCCATGTCCTGCAGCCTGGTGGGGCCCACCTCTCTTCAGACAAGCCCCTGGCATTCTGCCTGCTGCTGGTTTCCCAGTCTGCTTTCCAAAAGTGGATTTTGTCTGTCTGCCAGATCAGCGGCACCTGGAACATCTTGGCCAGAAGCAGATTGCAGAAAAGCTGTGAAACATTCTAGACGTTTCAGATGGTGAAAAAGACACCTTCCCACAGATAAGTTCCTTACCTCTACAGTGTTTAGGTCTAGGTGAAACTTAGATTTCATTAGGTAGAGTGTTTATTTCACTTTACTGACCAATTAGAAAAAAAAAACCTCAAATTTTCTTTAGCTTAGCTTATTTGCTTATTCAGGTTACTGCTACTCTGGGGTTCCAGAAGAAATGTAGTAATTATTGTAACTAATTAAAAATAACAAAACTAAAACCCCCTACATTATCAGATATTTTAACACTTTATTGGGAAAGGAAAACCTTGCTTACCTTTACGTATTATGAAAAGGAAAGGTTCTACGGGTTCTCCACATCAAGAGAAGAAATGAGAAAATCAAATTTGCTAAAATTGGCTCTCCTATGTTCACAGTAATTCCTTTTTTATTTGAAATTAATACTGTTATCTGTGCTTTCCACAGAAATTATTAGAAATGCACACAAGAGCAATGAAGCCATAGGGTTAGGCTGTGTCGTATTAGATGTTCAGATCAGAGCAGCAACAAATGTTTAAATTCACTCTTCTTGCACTGGGGAAGAGCCACTAAGACTTGATTTCAATTCCTCAAAATAAAAACACTTGTGATGGTGTTTCTTTCTTCCTCCCATTCTCTCTCTGACAGTTTCCACAGGAGCTATTCTCAGAGGGTGACATCTCCGAGGCTCTTTTACAGGATAATTTAAGACCATTAACATAATTTTTCTTAGTCTGTAGCTCCAGCTGCTGCAATTTGTCTTTGAGATTCATGACTACTAAAATTCACCAAACTTAATTTAAAATGATGGAATATATTTCCATTTACTTAGCAATGAGAAACAACTGCACTAAACACAGAGGAAATCTAAATGGAAGAAATGGATGGTGTAATCATGCATGTGCCATTGCCAGCCTGATCTCCTCAGGCTGTCTGCTTTTCTGCTCTATCAGTCAGTCAAATATTACTATACTGGAAAAGCTTCTTGGGATATGAAGCAATTCATTTTTAATTATATTTTTTATGACTTTCACACATGCAGAGAGGGCCAACGCAGCTCTACCAAGTTTTGTCATTTTTAATAAGTTGCACATTCTTGCAGCAGGCCCTGCCAGTCACAGCATGAAGGTCTTCATAGTTCAGCCCCCCAGCACCAAATTCCAGGCTCCCCTGGCATTCTGTTTTCCTTTTGTCTACACCACATAATATTGTCACTCTCTCTTTGTAGTCAGTGACCATCACAGACTCTCAGAGGAGATCCTGAATTCCATCAAAACAGAAGAAGTGTACAGTGCCACTCAGGATTTATGCTGGACTCTGCAAATAGGACATTATCTTTAATTTCAAATAGTGCAGAGTACTTCAGGCTGGTTTTTATCACGTGGCTGCTGGAAGGTTGCATGTTGCATTTTGCACTTTGAAGCCAAGTTAGAAGGTGATGCCCTTCTATTAGAAAGCACGCAGGTTGTGTCCGATGAGAGAGATGATCTGAAGAGCAGGATACTCTTTGGAACATGTGCTTTATTGGTCGTGGGGAGGCAGCCTAACTGGGGAAGAGTCCAGGGATCCAGTGCAAAGAGTCCAAGAGGGCAAGAGGCAAGAGGGTCTAAGGGAAGGGCCGAGTCACATGTTACATTCTATTTTAACCCTTTCTATCGTGAATATTCTAATGAACATTAACCAATCACCTCAAGATACAAAACCTACAGAATCTACATAAAGACTATGGGAACTACAACATTACAATACTACTCTACATACCAAAACCTGTGAAACCCACCTTTTCCCTGATACCTGAGAAGGTCCAACCCTTTATTCATCCTTTTGTCTTGGCAGGGGTGTCGATGACTCACCCAGTCAAGTCTTTTCAGCTGTCTAATCATCTTCTTCCTGTCCATGCTTACAGTTCAAATCTTGCTTTTAATTCTATTCCTCTTGTAGGTTTCATACTCTTAGAATCTTTTACTAATAAATCATCTCTGCAGGGCCTAGCTACTTCATCCTCTCCAACACCCTTCTGTGCAGCACAGATGTCAGTCTAGAACTCAGCTGTGCTAACCTGCCAGTTTAAAAAGGGATTGTGTAAATATGGGTGCAATCCCTGAAATCTGGCTTTTGTGTCTGGTTCTGCCAAATGTGTCTGTCCAATTTCTCAGCTACTTAACCTTGTTTAAAAACAAGACATGAAAATTAAGCCCCTTTAACTCTAGACCAGAGAGGTCCTTCCTGCTTCCCACCCTTCCTACACGAAGCTGCAGTCTGCTCTGTCAGGAAGCAGCTCCAGCTGAGGACCAAGCTGTGAAACTCCCTCCTGTTGTAGATAGCTGAGGGGTTGATCTGTCTCCCTGAGCACCAGGGTGAGCTTCCTGAGCAGCACAACTCCCCAGCTGCTGGAGCAGAGGGGCTGCTGCATGCTCTGGACACAGATTGACATTATTTGTTCTCAAACTGCACACACCCCACAAAATCTCTTGGAGGTTTTCTCCTCTGGCAGTCAGGATTGGTGGGACAGCACATGAGGGTGGCCATGGTTTTATAGCAGGGTTTTTTCACAGTGAGTTTGCTGCTCTGTCAGGAGTCAGTGTGGTCTTTCTTGCATCTATAAGCCATTCTCTTGACTCTGCACTGAAACTGGTGGCACTGTCACCTTTAGGTTTTGACAGCAACTTTTCTAATGAAGACTTCTAGTAAAAGTCAATCAGCAAATTCCTAATCAGCTTTGTGAAGCATAGTTAGTGAATAACATATGCAAACTGCCTGGGTCGGAGTGTGGGTCAGTGTGTGTGTCAGGCTCTCAGATTTGATGCTGATTTCAGGACAGTTCAGTTTGGATCAAACTTTGGTGCAATTTCACTTGGCAGGTGTTGGGGTTGGTTTGGTTTTTGTACTGGTAAGGTTGTTTGTTTGTTTGTTTGTTTGTTTTCACCACTCAAAGTCTGAGACCACTTTCAGTTCATATGTAGAATATTCTTGGTAATTGGCAGCTACCCATTTTTCCTAATATCATTCTTATAAAAGGGGGAACAGTTCTCCTGGAACTTTCTTTTTAAAGTTCCTCAAAAGGAGAGACCAAACCTGAGAGGTGTTAACCTGGGAAATGGTGATGGGAAAATTCTATAAAACTCTAGGCAACCGAAAACTGTTGTGTGCACCACTGCCACCCCCAACAATTGTTCTGTAGAAATATGCACTCTTCAAATATAGGGAACAACACCCTCTAAATGACACTTTGTGTGCCAGCTGGTTCATGTTAAGCATTTTATTATTTCATTTAAGAAGTGCAGGGACATTTGGGAGATTTTGAAGTGTGCTTATAAGCTGGCATCTTAAACTTCTACTCCAGATGAAGGAATGTGTTCCCTATTTCAGGTGCACTGTGTACTCTGCTCTTAAAAATAATCCCTGCCTGCTAACTGAATGAAAAAGGGCATCTTTTCACTACTTAAAAATACCTGCATTTTACAGCAATGCATTCCTCAAAATGTATTTAATCTCAAGTGATTGAGATTTAATACATTTAAAATGCAAGTAGATAGCACCTTTATAAAACACAGTTTTATAACAAAACAAAACAAAAACAAACAAACAAAAAACCAAAAACAAAAACAAACAAAAAACCAAAACAAAAAACCCCAAATTACTTTTAGAATACTTTTCTGGAGTCTATCTAAGGGCAGAATTTATATGGTTTCTGAGCTGCATCCTTGGTAGTCAGTGAAGGGAAGACGTGATGATAAATGTTTTCCTGAACTGAAAATCTGCAGTATGAGTGTGAACCTCTGGGGTAAGTAATGTTAGGTGCAACTAAAACATGTTAATGGAGATGAATTAATTTTGAAAAGGCTGAATAAGAGACAAACCTTACTGTTAAAAGAAAATAGCATACAACCAATTACAGTAGCATCAATAGAATAATAGGATAGTTGTCCTTGATGCTGGAGTGAAATAATGTGAAATGAAATACTGGAAGTGCCTTTGGAAAATTGTGCCTTGTTCTGACACAGCAATGAGAAATTTGACAGAGAAAAAGATGATCACTTCTTAGACTCTTATTCCTAATATTGAAAGGTAGAATGTCTGCCTGCATGTCAATCTCTTGAACAACATATGTTTGATCAAAAAAAGGAAGGAGCCTTTTAGATTCCTTCAATCTCCATCATGAGGTTTTTTTTTTTTATTTCCTTACCCAACTCAGACCTTGCCTGCCTGCAAACTACAACATTAACAGCAGCTGCTGATGCACAGGCAGCCTTATGCAGGGAACTGCTGCTGGAAAAAAATGCCAGACTACACAAAGAAGCAGCTCTGACTGAGCATCCAGTTCCATGTAGCTTGTGATCTTTCTGTGCATGATCAGAAGCTGTTGCTTCCTTTGGCTTGGTAGAAAAGTCATAAGTAGATGTTGAGGAAAAAAAATAGGAAAAAGAAGCTCCCACCATACCCCTGTAAAATTGTAATAAAACACATTCAGAATTAGAATTTTACTCTTGTCCATTGTGCACACATCAAAATCAATATATAGCTGCAATGGAAACCTTATTTTCTTCAATATTTTTATAGAAGCCAAAGAGGAAAAATAATATTTCTTGGAATTTTATTTTCTAACTCTCCTTTTTCTCTCTGCATTTGTGTGCTAGAGTTGAATTTGTGTTGGAACATGGCTGAATCCCTAATGGCCTCCACTATTTTTTTTTTCCCTGAGATATTAAAAGAAGTGCTGTAAAGGTCAGACTGAGGAGCCTGAGTTCTCCTTTCACTCGCCTTGTTTTCCCTCTAGGGTTATTCCACTGCTTTTTTTGTGTTTACTTTTGATATAAAATTCTGTATGAGGAAATTGAAACCATACAGCAGGATGCAAGAAGTGAGGCAGCACACTTTGGAATTCAGTGCAAATAGCTTCTGTTCCCAGACATTTCTGGTTTTTTCTTCTGTGTGCACCAAATTTCAGGTAGCTACTAATGCAGCCAGAATGCAAAAAATATACAATGGTGTATATTAGTTTTTAGTTATAACAAATGCTCTATTAAACAGGTCAGTGATGATGATAATTATATGGCTTATGAGGAATCAACAGGTGTGTCTAAAGTCAGCCAGAAATCCTGTTGTTCTGATTTTTCAGATATGACAGTTATTGTGGTGCAATGCAGCAGAATGTAGAATTTTCTGTAGTACCAGAATTATCTCAGCTCCTGCAAACTGTAGCACCTTACCTGAGTTCAAGGTACCTTGCCTAATTTAACCAGCTGAGAAGTTAATCTGAGCTTTTCAAGTTTCTGCCTTTGCTTACCTTTATTCTGTAGCAAATGTGGTGTCAGAAGCATCTCCTGCATTTCCATGAGCACATGGTGAAAAGCACCCCAACCTTTGTATGGAGAAAACCATCTTTGCTTGTGTCTCCTTTGCTCTACCCAAGGCATAGCCATTTTCTATAGTGATATTTAATATTATAGATAGTATACATTATGGTATATATAATATATACAATAATATAATATATATTATTGTATATAATATATATAATATAATACATATACATTATATATAATATAATTTATTATTATATATAATATATATAATCTATTATATATAAGATATATAATTTATTATTATATATAATAATATATATTAAATATATATTATATACATTTAATATTCCCCTTTGCATTCCCCCTCCACCACAAAAAAACCAAAAAACCCCCAAACAAACCACAAAAACAAACAAACAAACAAAACCACAAAAAACCCCTCCAACCCTCCCCCCTAAAAAAACAACAAAAAAACCCCCAAACCAAAACAAAAAAAAAACAAACCACAAAACCAAAGCCCAAAAGCAATATAAAATGCAAACCTGAAAGAAGAGATACTAAGACATGAATTTAGAAGTCAGTGTTACAGGTACAAACAGACCTCAGGGTTTAATGGAGTATGAACTCCATGTAATAATCTAATGTGCACCCTCAGTGGGCAGTAATGCAGTTTAGGGCAGAGCTCTCCCTGGACAGTAAGGGGTACAGGTTCTTTAGTTGTACCTGCCTCCATCCCAATAATTGCATTCAGCAGTTTGAAAGACTTTTAGGGAGAGAGGGCATGCAAAGAATAATTCTGGTAATATCCGTGCCCCTAAAGTTAGAAAGTCATATTTGGCAGTATTTCTAAATACTTTGCAAAGATTTTATAAGGAAAGGCAAGTTGGCTAATTTAATTGTTGTTCACAAGTGTGTGGCAACAGGAATTTTGTCTTTGTTTCCTTTTTTTTATTTAACATTCATTAAATTTGTTTCTCATTTCCAATCATGGCAGTAATTGAGTATTACACTGTTTACGCATTTGGAAGATAATCATGCTTTTATCATGGTTTTAATCATGCTTTGCCCATGTACATTTGTTGTACATGGTAAAAGCCTTTTGCAAGAACAAGCTTTTATTCTTTGTACTTCTAGAGCCTTTTTAAATAAAAGTTTTCCCTACAGTCAACTTGTCTAGTTACCAAATGCCTTCTGAAGTAAGTTTGGGTCAGTAGAAAGGCTGGAGCTTTCACACATATGTCAAAAATGAGCAAGCCAGAACATGTGGAGTGACTTGGTTGGGAAAAAAAAAAAAGTATTTATAAAATTAATTGGGAGAAGAACCCAAGAAAATTGGAAGAAGGCTGTGTGGCTGAAAAAATACTTGTGAACTTGTTCACATAAATTTTTTTCAGCTCAAGAATTCGGGCCCTGATACCAGTGCATGTTTGGGATGTAATAAATCCATGTTCATGGTCTTACTTTTCCATTCAGCAGAGCAGTGACTGCACTGGAATTGCCTGCCTTCAGATGATGTACTAAGTTCTGCTGGCACAATTCTAATATCTGGAAACATTATAGTTTTATTTTAGTATTTATTTTAGTATTAGAAAGTGTTAAACACTCATTTTCATTATTTATCTTTATCTTTCATTATTTATCTGTAGAACAGATTCATGCCTCTCCTAAAAGGTTGTGCTATCAGCTCATATACGTTCCATGATGATAAATATCCAACCAATCTGATGGTTTAAATAAAAATAAATTACCTGTTTAGTCAGGCAATAAGTAGTGATGACAAGGCTTAAATAGCCATGGACCTCCAAGCAAGCACTTGCTCCCAAACAAGGCTCTTCTGTAACTAGGTTAAAACATAAATAATCTGCTGTGCTTGCCCGTGTTGGTCGGGAATAAGCTGACCAGTAATCTGTTTATAGAAAAATGCACATAAATCAAAGGAGATAGACAAACACAAATCTGGAACAATGTATATAGGAATTGAGGTTTCATTCTGTTTTTGAGGCAAATAGAGGGGTTGGTTCCCTAAAGTTGCTATGGTCATAGCACACACATATTTTCTCTTAAAAAGGCAATACCATCAATAATATTCAGAAAATAGTTCTTACTTCCCAGAAACAGTCTCCCCCCCCCGCCCCCCTTTCCTTGTTTTTCCCACTGTTTATAACTTAAAAATAGATGAGGATATTACACAGAAGATCTGTAGGCTTTTCTGGGTTATTTCCTTTTCTGAAACTATTTCCTTTCAATCTCAGAGCTGTTGGTGCCCAGGTTTCTGTCAGCTGTTTCTGCTCCTTGCTCTAGGACTGCAGCCTCCAAAGGCAGCTCTGACATCAGCAGTGGGGCTGTCCTTGGGGACAGCTGAATTCCATCCATTTCCTGCATCATATGCTGGCTGTAAGAGGTGGTTCTTCCCCTCAGTGCTGATGGCTGGAGCAATTTTGACCATGGTAACACTCCCCCAGTATGTTGAATGCATATTGCAATAACACCTTATCCAAACTAGTATAGAATTATCCTCATGGGTATGGAACATTTCTAAAGTAGCTGAGGTTGATAAAATGATGTTCAATTTCCATTTGAAGCTTATTATGTCTTAACAGGAGAACAAAACCCCTCATGCTTTAAGCAGTCCCTGCTTTTTCCTTGCTTTTATACCAGTGCCTCACTATTTTTACTGCTGGATTTTTTTTTCAGTGTCTTGCCTGAATCTTGCCATCTTGCAGTGCACAAAAGTATCCTGCTCACTCAGAGCACAGAGAACAGACTATTCTAAAATAGCAAAAAAAGGGAAGCAGTAAACTCAGACTTTGAGAAGGGGAACACATGGGACTCAGCAAGATAAATTGGTGAGCAGATGACACCTGGGGTGAGATTTTGAGAGGAGAAGCTGACAAAGTGCACTAGCCTGTAGGGAAATAGGTTACCCACCTGCCTTGCAACTAGAATATCTCTTCAGCTTGTTTGCCATCCTTAGGAATCCCTAAGATTATTTTCACTGTTTGCAGTAAGAAACTGCTTAATGGGGGCCTAATTCTAGGGGGCAAAAAGAAAAGCTGATGGTTGTATTTTTCGTGGCCAAGGAAAGAGAAATACCATGTTGCTGGCAGTCCTGCAATATGGTACCAGCTATAACACAAACAGAGGCAGAATTTTGTTACAGGTTGCGAATTTCTTTCCGTGTCCTTGAAAATCCTTGCAGGAGTGCAAGCATTGCTCTTCATTTGCAAATTGTTAAAAGCTGTTATCATTCTGGTGTTACCTTGCCTTATCCTAATTTCCTTGGCTTGTAATAGCTGTGGCCTATTTACTTTTGAGGTCTAAATCATCTTGGTTTAGCAGAGGCATGGTTACCTGGGGCAGTTTCTATTCCCTCCAGAGGCGTGCTTTTATGATTATGATGTTTATAAGCCTTGAGCAAGTGGTTGGGAGGACAACGCAGCACTCAACTCCAGATGGCCCAGTTTTAAGCTACTAACATGATTCCTCTTTTTTTCTCTCTCTTTTTTTTTTTATTTAAACAATTGTTTATTTCTTATTTCCACAAAGTACATTTCTTACTACAAGTGAATTTTCTGGGATTTTAACTTTTCACCGAGCTATTCTGTGTCTCCTTCTTAGAATGAATTTTAAAGGCATGGTAATTTTATCTCGTTTGTCTTCTGAAATAGAGAGCTGGGTAAACTGTGAAACCTTAATGCCTCTCACTTTTTCAAGCCATGAGAACTGTGCCAGGCTATTTGGAAATCAAAGTAATTATCAAAATACAATGAGCCAAAGTCAAAATTATCAAAAATCATCTTATAATTTGTCTGCTTCATGGTGGTTAGACATCATCATGACTTCGTGGTGGTTAGACATCATCATGACTTCGTGGTGGTTAGACAAACCTTCTTTTGCTTATGGAATTCTGCCATTTTATGGATGGTGTAGTTAAAAACCAGAGACTTCAACTTTTGAGGAGGTTGATATTTTTTCCTGCCCTTAATTCTAACATTTCATTTGAATCTCAGCTTAGTTGCAGTCGACTTGCACCACAAAGGTG
Source organism: Phylloscopus trochilus trochilus (assembly GCA_016584745.2). Taxonomy (NCBI): domain Eukaryota; kingdom Metazoa; phylum Chordata; class Aves; order Passeriformes; family Phylloscopidae; genus Phylloscopus; species Phylloscopus trochilus. The sequence continues at coordinate 2,760,511 of WQNJ02000001.1, forward strand.
TTGAAAAGTCAGTCACAATCCTTGCTGGCACAAGAGCACTGTTTGAAGAGATATTTTCTGTGCAGCCCTAGTTAGTAGTTTTGTCTGCAATTGCTACAGAATAGATCTCAGATTGATCAGAGCCAAGTTTAAGGCCCTTTGTTTTTTCTTCATTGACTCCATATTCAGGGTAGTCTTGATTACCCAAGTTATTCTCTTCTTTATGAAACTCTGATTTGGACAACGTGGTCTTGGAATGTTTAAAACTTTCTTTTCATTGCTTCTTTCTGAACGCCATGGTAGAGAATGGATTTGTCCTTTGCTAAAAAAATTACAGTTTACTAAAACATTTTTGAGGAAAGGGCATAGCTCAAAGAAGTCACCTGCTAAATGCTTTGAGATGAAAAAAAAAACCATTGTAAGCTTGCTTCTCTTACAATCTGCTTCAAATATTTGACATTACACATAAGAATTCAGTCAAATATTTTCAACGAAAACATTTGTCATGTTTTGTCAAGACCATACAGTGTCTCAGACCAGACTGTTACTCATTTGATACTCAGTGATTGTTCATGACTGTAGTGTTCACATTCATTACACAGCTTCAGTGACAAAATATGTTAGATATTTTATGCTGATACTTAGGATGAGATAAAGAGATTAAAGCCACTAATTTACTTCTAACTGTGCTCCAAATAGAAGATGAATCAGACATAACCTTTTTTAAATCATTATTTCTCTTTTTTGTGTGTGTGTGAGAGATGCCATTTTTCCTGGGACAAGAATAAAGAAAAATTAAATACAGTGGAAATGTACCTGAATTAAGTGATCTGAGTTCTTTGTATGTTTACAGAGAAAGAAAGCAAGAGGTTTGAAAACCTGTCCCTGGCAGCACAGTAACTTTGCACTGTCAGGAGACCCAGCATGCTCCTCCAAGGCATCCAGTACTAGCCACTGTCACCAAAAGCTGCTGGCCCAGATGGAGATATCCTCATTCTGAAATATTTCTTTATTTCTCTATGCAGAGGCACGCATTACAAATGAATTGAACAGGCATGTTTGTGTTAGCATTAGGCTCACCATGGAGTGCTGAGATGAGAAGGGACAGATGTACTGGTGTAAGCAGTGCAAGTTCAAGGTGCTGGCAAATGCTTTCTTCTGCTACTTTGAGACAACATCACTTTTTCTACAATAAAGGCAAAAGCAGTGAGGCTGCTCACAGAAACAACCACGAATAGAAGTAAGTGAAACGCAATGTTGACAATGTTTTGCTTGGAGATAGAAGGGAAAAGGAAAGCAAAATGAAAACTGTTTTCATATTTTTCCAACTGTATATGTGGGCGAAAAACTATTAGGTGTCCTGCCTGCCTGTATAGCAAGGAGCAACAACAGGATTTTTGGTGACATTTCATTTTAGTGGTTGGCACACCTCTGTCTGGTTAAATTCAATGCATTCCAGGTATGAGTTTCCGTGACCAGCTGTGTTAGTGTCCAAGGTTTTATTTTAGGCATTTCTCCCAGTAAATATTCTGGCAACTCACCCTTTGGCATAAAAAGGTGTGACTGCAGCTGGCTTTCATTTTCTTCTGTGGAGCCTGATTCCATAGATAAACTCTGAGAACATCTGTTCTGATAAGCCTTGCAGGTGAGACAGCTAAATGAAAGCTTGGTTTTTTTGAATCCCAAAGTAAATTTTCACAGGGGAAAGTGTCCATGTCCTTTGGTCCTATCAAGTTGGGTACATAGGCAATGCTCCATAACCAAAACTATAGATGCCTAGGAAGTTCTGATGTTTCTAACTGGAGGTTGGTCAAAATCAAGTATTCAAATATTTGAAAACTTGCCTGAAATTCAAGTGTTAGCTTGACGTGGGGACCTGAATGGCACCTTAAAAATTCAAAGTTTGAACCTGGAGTGCCTTACATGATCAAAAGGTATTTAAAATTCAAGTTCTTTTGGAGTTCAAAGTCTGATAGTGGAGGAGTTTCTTGACTATATCAATGCCTTGGCATTACTGCCCAAAGCCATACCATGCTGGCAGTTTACAGTTTCACACTGTACTTCAGTGAACTGGGCCCGCAAGGAGATGTATACACAAAAATTTAAACAATCAGAATTCTGCAGAACTCCTGACCACGTGCAAGCCTTTCCAATTACAATGCTTTGCCAGTCTTTACCTCCCATCATGATCTAAAGTTATGCTTTCTTTTACAGAAGAGCATTTATTTCATCTGACAGGAATTTAGCCACCCAGATTGAATTCTTAGTGCTCTGGGCTCTTAGGAAGACCAGAGTATTTGGGGCCAGTTCTCAGGTCTGAACACACAAAGAACCACTGATGAAGGTTGGTAAAAAAATTCTTTTGATGCTGATTCTTGTTTTCTGAGTGTCTCAGTTTGGAGTTCTTATGATCTGATGTGAATGAGTAGCTCTGCCTTCTCATGTCAATATTTTCCCCTTGGGGATTTGAGAACAACATTGTTTTTAACAATGTTTTGGTAAAACATAATACTCCTGGGAGGATTATGCTGCCAGCTGCTGGATGATCCTGCATCTGTAGAAGTGAAAATCTCTGATGCTCTCACACGTTTCAGATTCAAACTTTGGTTCTTGGTAATATTCAAAGACATCAGGACTGGGTGCCTTCAAAAATCAGTTTCATCTGCTCAAAATAAGTTCCAGGCATTTGCTTATGGACATTAGTCATCTATTCCAAATTTTGGAAAAAGTATAAAAGAACCTGCAAATAGCCTATGGTTTCAAAAGAGATTGTAATCCTTCAGTCAGCAACTGAGCTCCTTGTTGACTTGATGAGATTTGGATGTTGAACACAAGTGCCAGAATATATTTTATTTCTGCCCACTTTTCTTGTAGGCCTCCTGTGTCTGACATGTCTGAATGACACCCACAGGACAGGGATCCTGCAGAGGTTGTGTCCCCTGAGACAACTTTTTCTGGGGCTGTATCTTAAATTCTAAAAAATCTCCTCTTGAAAGCCACCTTAAAGGAATTTTCTACAACATGTAGAAGTCACTATGTCCTCATGTCATAACATTGGAATTAAGTGACACCAAAATGGTGGATTCATGGCACCTTTACCTTTGGAAAAATATGAATTAATTCAGCATAAGAAATTTGACTTTCACCACAAAGCCAGTGGGAGACTGCAAGGGAAAGAAAATGATTTGCAGCTCTCAGGAGCATTTCAGAAACTACTACTGCATGGCTGTTCAACAACAGAGCAATTCCTAGAGGTCAGCACAAGCTGTCAGATCTGCTTGCAATTGCCCTGTGCCAGTTAGTCTCCTCTAATTGCAGACAGGACTTGCACACTATAGAAAAATCCTGTTCTGATAAGAAGATAGACTCTATCAGAACATGGTTATTTCTTTTTCGTATTTTTCATTGTTTGAATGCACACCAACAAAAAATTTGCATTTAAAAGGATGCCTGTATTTTATATTATGACACATACATTACAATTTAGTTGAGTAGTTCTTCCAGCTAAATTTAGAAAGACAGTTTTAGGTCATGAAGTCTAGAGAAACATTTCAAATACAGAAAGAGAATATGTACCATTAATATGCCATGTATGAATTACGTGGATAACATTTGAAATGGAGATTGTTCATCATTTTCCATCCTAGCAGATTTTATTCTAATGGATTCTGACTGGAGTGTTGCATGCACACGTGCACAAATGCACACACTATGAGCACTTAGCCTCTTCAGAAAGACTGGGCATTCTGTAGTGTTTAGGATGGATTTAGTTAATTGAGTATTGATTTAAGGAACTTGGAATGCAACTGTCCTAAATTTTTGGTTAGGATACTCCTATGGCATCTGTGTTGTACAAGTATCAGTTAGCATGTCCCCAGTCATGGTGACTGGGATGTGCCAGGATAGACTACAGGAGAATGACCTGAATTGAGAATGGGATCAATGTAGAAATCCGCACTGAACTGACAGTGGAGTGAGAAATGCACAGATCAAGGACTGCTGAGTGAAATATTCTGCCCAGAAAGATCTGCAAGTAGCAAAACCATATAAATTAGCTGAGAAAAGTCTGAGAGCTATATAATCTTCACTGAAGATAAAGTTTCTTTTAATTTACAAGAGGGATTTAATAATTTCAGAAAACCTGGCAGTACTAGTTACCATATTTATATCTAGTTCAGAACAGTTCTTTGGAAATAATTTCTCGTTTTCTTTCACACCAATGTATTATTATCATCTTATTTAGGCTTGTCAGCACCCTCTCTTTATTGTGGAGAATATGCAGTATCTTTTATGAGTGTATAAATATATAATCTTCTATGTCCCTGGGTGCACACATATCAATGTATGCATATACAAATACACCCAGATACACTTAAGACCTTCATATTTTTCACCAGAGAATTTTTCATTACCTTGTTATATCATACTAAGACCTTAAGAGCCCTTTATGTCAGTTGTAAAGATGTCAAGTTCTATTAATAAAAGACTTGGACATGAGCAAGGCTTGGAGAACACATTTGTCTTTAGAGATAAAAATGGCATTCATCTTCTATGGTACAAAAAGAAAAAAAAAATAATCAAGGCATTTCCTAAAAAAAAACTTTTTGGAAAAAAAGAAATTACTGCAATTATGTAATCCCTAAATTTTATTAAATGAGCAAATTAAAATCAATAGGAAATAGTAGTGGGAAAGGATGTCTTTCAGGTTCCAAAATTACTCTTCTTCTCTTAGAAAGCCTTATTACAGAAGGCCTCTTGCTCTGTTGTGTATTCTTGACTCAGTCTCATGTATGTGGCCATAAGATGGAGAATACTGTCTTGGGACAGATGCTTAGGGGAAAACTGGAGTAAAAATAACCTCCAGCTAACTTGCTCTGGCAAAATTTTGGGAAATATTTTCTGTGCTTTGTCTACTTTCGGAGCTTAAGTGAACCATGTGGCTTTGAAATTTGCTTTTAAGAATGTACGAGCTGCAGAAAGCCGAGTATTGTAGAAGACAACCTTTTCCTCACTGTCAGTATCTAACAGTGCATGGAAATCTCCCACATTCATATTCTTAGAATACTGATGTTGAGTCATGAAGAAGAATCATGCAAAGGCATGCTGTAACCTAATGGTTCCTTTATTCTAATAAATTATAGTTCTCATGTGCATGACTCCCTTTCTGCCTGTCAGTCTATTTACTCAACCATTCAACTGTTTATGGTGTAAATATGATGAGTTTGAACTTATCAGTTCACATGACCCACCAAATCTCCTTGTCACTACCAATTATTAGTGTTTAGTGCTACACTGAGACCTGTGTCTCTGTTTCCCTCTGCTGTTCTGCTGAGACATTGCTCGTTTTTCCAGTCCAAGCCCTGTGCTTGGGAAGCCACACTTAGCTCGCTTCTGAAGCCAAATTGTGTTACTTGTTTGCCTACAAACATCTGCCAGAAGGCCTCCAAAATTATTAGAACACCTGGTTTATAATGTGTTCACAATGCACAAAAACATTGGGATGCAGATGTATAAAAACCCTACAGCAGACATGGATGGCTTTTTGGGGTGGTACAGCTGGCAATGACAGTGACAGAGATGTCATGTCCCACCTGTTGGATGAAAATTTCTTTGACTGGAGGTGAGATGAGCTAAAAGGAAAGCCCCAGGAGGGAAAGCAGGTTTTCAAACTGCTGCATTTCCACCAAGGATATCCAGTAGGTTTGAGAAACCCTGTAAGGGAATGCTGACATGGAAGGTAAAACAGACGAGGGAAACTTCCACATGATTCTCTAGATCTGTTGCTATGGAGGGAAACTTCCAGGTTTTGGTTCAGTGGAAAACAAAGTTGTATCTGAGAAGAATAAAGATATCTAAAAACATCTTTTAGATTTATTTTCATTTATGAAACACCTCCACAGAGAAGACAGAAACATTAACCATTCCTTTAAATTGTTAAAAACCATACAAACTTAAGTTTAAGTAACACAAACTTAAGTTGGGCTGGTTGCTGAGGTTTGCCTTACTCACGTCTTGGCTCTTCCTCTCACTGAAATATTTCTTTTTCATGTGTTTTGCTCTTACTTTGGGAGGTTTCACATGCCATTTGGGGAGGTTTCATATGCCATTTTCCTGTACCTCAGCACCCCTTAGTCGATGAGGGGCTGGCAGGGGCTCAGAGCAGCAAGGACTCGAGACCAGGCACTTTAAGCCTAAGTCATCCACTCTGACTGGGAGGGACCTGGTGTTAGGAAGGTGCTCCCATGTGGGAAGGGTGGGCTTTTGGTTGACACTCCTGCCTCAGACTTTGAATCAATCTTTAGCACTGGAAGACTAAAGAAAGGGGAGAAGGAGAAGGAGAAGAAGAAACTAAGAAAGGGGAAGACAACTCCAAGCGATTAGCGGATGCTTTAAAGGTGTTTTTAGAAGCTGTTTCATGGCCGTGGCTGGGCACTGTTAGCTTTCCATGAAACACAGGGATGGCTCCAAACCTGGCAGTGGCTCAGGTGCAGCGTGTTGGTGCCCTCAGCTGAACCCCCGGCGTGCCAGGCTGGCTCCATCTGCCGCGTCCTTGCTGGCGCTCTGCCGCGGTGGAGCCGCTGCAGTCACGGCTCGTGCTGTGATGGTTTGATTCCTCTGAAACTCTTTCCCAGGCATTCCTTTCTCTAGGAGGGTCTTCTTCTTGATGTCTCTCTAACTTGACCAATGTAGTTGAAGGAGTTTGTCTTTCTTCCACCCCTTGGGTGGGTTCTTTGTAAAATAGTATAAAGGGAAGAAATTCCTGGGTAATAAAAATGGATTGGAGTAATTTCAGCCTTCTGAAATGTTCGGAGTCCGTGTCGTTGTTCACCTTGAACAGCATCATTCCTGCGATGGAGCAGGCAGCTGCCCTGCATGGACGTGGGGCCTGCCACTGCTGCCCTGCAGGGAAACCCCCCCTGCACAGCAAAGCTCAGAAAATTGTGCCAGCAGCAGCAGCAGCAGCAGCAAATCTGCCTACACTTGTGACTTTTGGTGGGCAAGCAAATGCCTGTTGGAGTCGGAGATCTGGTCCTACTTTGTGTACATAAAATAACATTCACCTTGCTTTAAGTCACTCCAAAGGACCTGATTTCCCCCTCTATTTTGAAAGATTTATTGTAGCCCTTGTTCATGCCTGAGATGTTTTGGTTTCTCTGAAACTCTTTTCCCAGAGAGTTTTCTGTCAACAAGAGACACGTTTTCCTGACTGTAACCTTTGTTTACATTCCTTTCCCTAGGAGGGACTTCTTCTTGATGTCCCTCTGGCTTGACAAATGTGATTGAAGAGGTTTGTCTTTTTTTTTCACCAAGTAGGTTGTTCTTTATAGAAGAAAAATATAAATATAAATATAAATATAAATATAAATATAAATATAAATATAAATATAACCAAAAATAAACAGAGTCATTGTCAGCCTTCCGAGCCAGAGTCTGTGTCGTTGTGATCTTTAGCAGCATCAACTTATGTGGAAGTTTTCATGCTGTGGCATTTCCACAAGGTCTTTTGGAATATCATATGAACACATAATTGTATTATTAATTGAAGCATTTTGTAACACTCAGTTATATCATACCTAAAAATGAACTTTGATATAATTTTCAAATCATCTTAGAAATGAAAGGAATGTAATCTTAGCTAATGTAGATTGTGGAACAAAAATGCATTTAGGTGTTATATCTTTGACAAGTCAGAAACTAACAGTTCCCTGAAATGCAGAGAGCCGCTTCACCCAGCTTTGACCAGCCTTTGCTAACGGCATTTTAAATTACAAAATTACATCTAGCTTACCATTCACAGAATCCAAAATGTACTTTTGTTTGCTGAGCAGACACACTTACAGTATGAAATACAATTGGCACACCTGCTCATCTGAAGATTATGAAGCCACTGGTTGGGGACCAAAAAGCCTCTGTGCCAACAAATATTTAACATACGTGTGCATATTTGCCAGACAGAAATATATTTTTACATTTGTAAGAGCAACACAATTAGGAAAGGCAAAAGAACAGTCTGATTCTGCAGACTTCAGTTCAGGTGGTCCATTTTAAGCTGTTTGAAGGTGAGCTCTATGTTATTTAAAAAAATCTCAGTTCTTCCAAGTAAATAGCAGCAAATGTTAGATATTTTGAACAGAAAGAACTGGCAACTGAAAAACAGGGAACAAAAGGCTTATTAAAGCAAATCTGAGGTTGTTTAGGAATATATGAATTTAAAAATGTGCATCTTTTGAGCATTACAAAGGAAAAGAAGTATGTATGTGTATGTATACACAGACACACACATGCTTATATTTGTAGAAGTACAAATGTAAAACAGAAAGAAGCAATGCAAAAGCAGCTGATTTTATTGACATTTGATGAATTCTCAGCTATTCTGGGAAGCAAGGAATGTATGAGTTGTTTCAAAGCTGTACAGAAATAAATGAAACAAAGCAAAAAGGCAATCTTAGGTTGCCTCAGGTATTTCACACAAGCATGAGCAAATACAGGTGCTTATTTTGGCATGGACACTCAGGACTCCCTCTCTGCAGCCAGGTTCTTTCACTTGCTGAACACTACCAATTAAGTTTGAGTATAAAATATAATCTAAGGTGATCAACCCTGTTGAGATTTAATAAACTCTCAGCAAAGAGAGAAGTCTAATGTTAGCTGTTCCAAGTAACACAAATATCAGAAACTTTATATCCTTGTTAGAAGGAAGGTGTAAAATCAATATGTTACTACATAAACTCTGTCTATAACCTGCTCATGGGACAGATTTGGCTTTGACCTCTTTCTGGATGTCTTGGTATTTTCCCTCTTGTACAAGAGACCAAGTTTCAGAAAGTATGTAGATATTGGCTATGATGGCTTTATGTCTTTAGTGTTTAAATAGAAAGCATTTGGCCTCATGAATTTTTAAATTGTATTAATAGATACAAACATTGGTATCCCACACATTTATAAATTAATAAGATGCTGCAAAGGGAAGCAATATATAGTGAAAACTAATGAAAGTGAAATCTAATGCATGTCCTGAAATACCTTTGACAGACACAGTACCCATTTTCTTTTGGAATTGTGTCATGGAACTGTAGCTCTTTTAGAATTGCATTGAAATTTCACCTGTGCTGAAACAGGTGTTCTTCAAATCTTGGAAGGAAAGAGATTTCTTTCAGCTCTCCACCCTCCATGATATGTATACAGCATTGTGTGTTTTCTTTTTTGAACTTAGGTATGTATTTATTCTGAAAACGTGTTGCATCTAAGGTGAAAAATCCTAACAAAGAAACAGTACCACTTATGGCAAATGCTGTACAAATACTCAAATAGGAACAATTCTGATTTCAATTCTCTACAGTTATCTTTAAAAAAAGATAAAATGATCAAGTGGGACAATCAATAGCTGGGAGAAAGTCGGAGTTTTAAAATCCAAACAAGCAAAGTTATGTATAATATTTTGCTAGAACAAAGAGAGGATAAAAGCAAAGACTAATCAAACTTCCTTAAGGAGTGTTTTTGGTGCCTCTCTCTAAAGATATCCAGCCTCACTATATATATTCTTGTCAGCTGTCTTGCTACTCAATTCCCCTGGCTTTCCTCAGGGCCCTAAAGTTGGTGGTTTCACACTGAATCTAATGCAAAAGAAAAAAAAGTCTGCTCTTAAAATATCCTTTTGGTTCTCTGGCTGTCTCTGCCCAAGTATCTCTAGAAATGATAGTAAAGAGAAGTGCTTTCCCTGGAGGCTTTTTGGGACATCTTGTTTTCAAGACCCTTTAATGACCCGAAATACCTAAGCAGTACATATTAAATAAACAAAGGCAAATAAGTCAGGGAGGCTACTTAGAGCTGTCTGATTTTTGTGCCACGAGCAGCCACGACTTTTGGCTGTTACATATATATATAGAAATATGTCCCCAAGAGTGAAAACTGTCATACAGTGAAGTAAAGTAACCCTCATCAAGGCGGATTTCTGCTGAATTACACGTGCTGTTTTACAGTGATGGGTACAGACCAGACTGGAGAGAGACTCCACTGGAATGAATGGCAATTTCATGGCAATTCATGCAAACATTGCTCATGTCTTCTGGCAAGGTTATCTAAGGATAAAACTATAAAAAGAAAGTATTTAGATGAGCTTTAATAGATTGCATGTCTCTACAGTATCCCCCTTGTTTACAACTACTTTCATACATGAAATACATAAAAATGGGGGCTCTTTTTGCCTTTAGTAGATGAATTAAGAAACAACTATATTACACAGTAAAAAGTTAAAGATCTGCTGACTTGGGATACTAAATCATTTATTGTACAATAATATAATTGAAGGAACGAGCAGATGTTTAACTGCATTAAAATGCAAAGAAAATTTTCCCTATTACAGAAGTCCATAGGCATTTTTGATTGAAGGGGGATAGCTATCAGATTACTCAGTGTGGGTGGTCCCAATAAAACTTCTCTGTAACACTAATGCAGTTTATTCATCTGTGTGACAGACTTTGGACACTGAAAATCACAAATTGCATAGGACTATCAATTTACAGTCAGACTGACACTGAAAGTCTTTGCATAATTGAAGACCCAACAATTCAAACTTGACATTTTCCCCAAGGAGCAATTTCAAGGAAAATAAAAATTGCAGGCTCCTTTGCATATTTGGTATCTCATAGCAGCTTTAATCAAAAATTTCTTCCTCCTTTGTTTCTGAAAATATTCATGTGCTGGTGTAATCAATCCAGCTGACTCCTAACTTCTCTTTGCAAGAGAAGACAATAATAAAATGTCAAAATAGCTGTTGTGCTACAGGAGAACTTGTTTTGCCTGCTGGTTGCTAAAAGTAGTATTTTGCTAATATCTTTGTGAGTGACAAACACTTGAGAACTTAGAGGTATTCAAGGGCATCCTAATCAGCAAAATACATTCTCAAACACAAGTAATAGGGCAAATCCTGTGGAAAAAGCTTAATACAAATGTTAGTTTTGGTAGAACACTTCCCCACTGAACTTCTGAGAGCTGTCCAAGAGATCTTTGCTGTCAATGAATGCAGAAAAAAGGAAGTAGGAGAGACATTTCAGAGACTGTATTACAGTTATCAAAAGGTGTGCTGTGTATTTGATAAGATTATCTAAGTTCCAGAACAAAAAACTTCCAATGTGCTGAGTTCTGAGCAGAAATTATGATTAAAATTATGATAAACCCCCCCATTTTATTTTATTTTATTTTATTTTATTTTATTTTATTTTATTTTATTTTATTTTATTTTATTTTATTTTATTTTATTTTATTTCAGGAGATGAGAAAGTCTGGAGGATCTTGATAACCTCTACAGAGATAGACAAGAAACAATGTTGTGGTCAACATGACTCTTAGCAAGATCTACAGGAGCATTATTTGAACTAAACCTTCTGTATGAAACATTCATGACAGACAAAAAAACTACTGCTAGGATGGACTAAATAAATATTTCTGTCATGTTTTGACAGTTTTCCCCTTTTTTTTTTTTTCTTACTGTCTCCATTTTCATAAGAAAAATGAGAAAAAAATGTTTAATATTTTCCAGTGTATATTATCTGCCAATCTAAACATTGGTTTATAACCAGGAAAATTATTCCAAGAATACCATTCTTCACCACATTAAGACTCCTTCTGTTGTATTATTCAAAAGTTATTTCAGCAAAAGGTGTAATGAAACTCTGGTAGGTGTATATGGGATTATTTTACCTTCTTGCAACAATTTACATGACAGTCTTGAAAGCTAGAAGGTGAACTATTAAAGTATCTTTTTTTCTGGCAGAGAAGTTTAAATATTTTACTATGAAAATGAAGAAAACTAAGACACTGATTTGCTTCTTTTGTCTACTATTCTTGCCACTCCTTCCTGCATTTTTTCATTGGAAAATAATGACACAATATATAATGACATATAATAAGGAAGTAGGAGAGACATTTCAGAGACTATGTTACAGCTATCAAAAGGTGTGCTGTATATTTGATAAGATTATCTAAGTTCCAGAACAAAAAAAAAAAAAAAAAAAAAAAAAAAAAAAAAAAAAAAAAAAAAAAAAAAATTCAGTGTGCTAAATTCTGGGCAGAAATTATGATAAAAAAACATCTTTTTATTTTAATTTTTTTTTTCTTTCAGGAGATGAGCAAGTCTGGAGGATCTTGATAACCTCTACAGAGAAAGACAAGAAACAATATTATGGTCAACATGACCTTTAGCAAGATCTGCAGCAGCATTATTTGAAATAAACCTGTTCGTCATAAAATTATATGTATGTAACTGCAACAACAAATAAATAATAATTATAAACCAAATAAAAGCACAGCAACAGCTTGTTCATGGCTAGCACATAAATCAAAGGGGTCCAGGTCACTGAGAGATAACTCTTGTCCCAAGCCACACAAAACAGCAGCTACAGAGACCATAATCCTCTTATTTGGGGAGTTCTTCTGGGATTCTGGCTTCACCTGATGTAACTCTGTTCTCTGTGGATGGAAAAATGCATCCCTGTCAGATTTGGCATCTTGCTTTTTTGATCTAGGGAATAAGTCTTAGAGCGCGTACTGGTGTTTCCTGATCCACATTTCCACACAGGGCCTCTGTGGCAAGAGCATTCTGGCATCAGCTGCAGCAGAACTTTCAGGAGGAAAACCAGTTTGGTTTCCAATGGTCATTTGTAGAATTTTGCCCTCCTTTCCTATCACTTGATATTGACTCTTTACCCAAAACTGCTTGGGTTTGGGTAGGGATACCAAGCAGTTAGGTATCTAGGCCTAACTAGGCCTAGGATAGTTGTTCACCTCTGGCAGTACCTGAATTCAGTGAGAATTTTGGATCTCCATTCAGAGAGGGCTTCACTTCAGGCTAATCCGTTTATCTCTTATTCTAATGATCAAGTGAGCCCAAATACAAGTTAAAGGACTCTGTGGGATTTTCTCGGTACTAAGCACCTCCGACCACAGGCCCATCCTTGCTTCCACACTCCTGTGCAGAAAGGCTAGGAAGTGTTGGCCCAGGATGAGATAGAATTCCAATAATGACCACCCTACTTGAGAAGAACCAACCCTCAGAAACCTTCTCACAGCAGCACAAGTCACAGAACCCCAGAATCACAGGATGGTTTGGGTGGGAAGGGACCTCAAAGGTCTCCTTGTTCCAACCCTCCTGACATGGGCAGGGAACCTTCCATGAGGCCAGGTTATCCAGATGTCCAGGTAGCCTGGTCCTGAACACCCCCAGAGATGAGGACTCCACAAACCTCTCTGGGATAAAGATACTCTTGAATTTTTCTGGTGGCCGTAATGAGAGGCAAGAAGGCATGGTATAAATATCTAACACTAAAAATACCTGATAGGACCAGAAAAGCTTTTACACTTGCTGTCTGGGCATCTGGCATAGGATGCCAGCAATGACTGGTGCTGCCATTTTTCTCAGATCTTAAAAATTTCACTCAGGCTGCCTGGACCAGTCCATTGTTTTGGGAATAGCTAAGGTGAATAGTTAATTAAAGCACACCTGTCTCTGGGAAAAAAAAAAAAGAAAAAAAAAAAAAAAGAAAAAAAAAAAAAAAAGGAAAAACAAAGGTGGTTAATGAGACCAGTTCCTTGGTCCTTCAGCACTAGCAAAGTCACATTACAGTGATTAGTACTGGAAGATGAGAAGTGTGATAAGATGCTAAGGAGATGTTAATATATGAGTTTCAAATAGCAAGCAGGTTATGTCTGAGCTGTACTAAAGAAGGTTGCCTGTAGAAATGGCAAAACATACTGTGTGTTATGGAGCAGTAGCATTAAAAATATTTTATAAAAAATTAATAAAAATTCAGGAGAATGGGAAAGATGAAAACCCCAGGTAATGAAAGTGAGATGCCCACTTACATCAGGCATTGTACACAAGAATTAAAATGATAAATACCAAGATCTGAGTTTTGCAACCTATTTCTTACCTTTTTTTTCCCTCTGCTGTAATATCAGGCAGTTTTAATACCTCAGAAGCAGCTTGTATACAGCTCTAACATTTATCTTTCTGCACATCTCAAGAATGTCAGTAGAAAACCTGGTGGAATATATTAATTGACTCTACTGCACACACACAAGATACACTTTTTTTTTTTTTTTGAGTAGGAGAGTTAGTTTTATCTCTTTCTTTTCCTTTATTTTCAGTTATCACACAGCATTGGACAACAAGATGGTCTTCACTTCTCCATGACACAGCTTTCTACCATACTTGAATATCCTCTCTCCTCCTCTCTCTTCATTCATATATTTTATTAATCAGATATTCCCTACTGGTTTCCATCCTGAGCATTGTGGCAAACTGGCCTAACAACCTGATTTCCTTCAACATTGCAACTACATGTTGCTGATCTTGTATCCTCCTTATCCTGTGAAAGTTTTGCAAGGTACACTCAAAGATCTTTGACTCTTCTGTCTGTTACTACTTCCACTACTTTTTTTCTTCTTAATTTGAGATAACCCTCACATAACATTTGTGATATTTTCAAAATCATCTGTGATGCAAAATCTGGTTAAAGTGAGACTACAGGTTTGCTGAAATGGACCAGTAGCTGACTATTTAGGGTGCTTTTCCTGCTTTTTAGGAAATTTTGTTCTGGTTTCTGTTCTGACAGCTTTGCAGGTGGCCCAGTTACAGGTTACAGAGCTGTCTGCAGGCTGCAGGCTGTCTGTCCATCCCAGTAAATACAGAGAGCATTTCTGTCAGGAAGGCCTGAAAAGAGAAATGGTGTGGTTTTATTTTAAATGGTCAGGTAAAGACCTGTAGTGTGGTGTAATTGGCTAAGATCCTCATTCTGACTCAGTAATACTGTTCATTATTACTAAAGAGTAAGCAAAAACCATGCCACAGAAAAAGCTGTGTAAGCTTTGTTTTCATCTTGTGTGTGAACATTAGTCTAATATACATATACATGTATCTGTCTAAAATGTACTGTGAAAGAAAAAGTAGCCAATCTGTGAGATCCCCTCTAAATGTGTGCCTTTCTCTGAGGCATAAATGGTACACAAGCAGGCATATTCTGAGTCTGACTGAAGACTCATTTTGGTCCATGGAAAGAATAACTACATCTTTTTTCATCAGTGCATAATGAGGGGGAAACAATGCTCTCTGGAATCACAGTCTAGAACCTTGTGCTGGCTGTACCCTTCTATTTCCAGCTTCATTAGCAGCATGTATGAAACTGTATTCTTATTTCCCAGCTGTTCATTGTAATGCAGTTTCCAGAAGTTCTGCACGGTGTGAAAATTCCACAAGAAGTGAAAATTAAATTCATGACATTGAATAATGTGAATATGAGTGAATAGCAGTGAACTTGCAGAGCTATTGCTCTGGAATGAATGGTGATTTTCCTGGGTAAAAGATTTCTTGGGTATCTTTCTATAAATGTTGTCCTGCTTGTTTTCTCAGACCATCCCAGCCATGGCACAGGCCATGATTTTCCTTGTTTATTTGCACTTCGTGTCTGGTGATTCAGAAGTATCCATGTCTCAGATTTCTTCTTTAGATGGACACAGGTGCTGCCACAAAACTGTAGTTCAGTGCTGAAAGGATGAAGTCCATGGGTTGATAGGCAGAGGTAACTCACTGTGTTCAGTGCAGGGCTTTGAGGAGGTGCAGGAAAATGTGACTTTTGCCCATTCTCATGTGACCTTGGTTGAGGCCCAGCTTGGGGGTGGGAGGGCTCTTGCACCCAGAATTGGGGTCCATTGCTCATGTCCTCCCACACTTAACGACAATGGCACTGTCCATAATTTCGTATCACCATCTGAAATGCCTTAATTGCAGTTTACAGTCATATAATGGGCTCCAAATGACACTGTGAAGTTGTTAGAGATCACAACGACACAGACTCTGACTCAGAAGGTTCACAATGGCTCCGTTTATTTCTGGTTATTTCTTCCCTTTATACTATTTTACAGAGAACAACCCAATGGGTGGAAGAAAGACAAACCTCTTCAATCACATTGGTCAAGTCAGAGGGACATCAAGAAGAAGTCCCTCCTAGGGAAAGGAATGTAAACAAAGGTTACAGTCAGGAAAACGTGTCTCTTGTTGACAGAAAACTCTCTGGGAAAAGAGTTTCAGAAAACCAAAACATCTCAGGCACCAACCAAGGCTACAACACTGAGTTACAGTCTCATATGTTCCTGTTGTAGTGTTATGGGAGAACATCAATATCCCAGTGTATTCCTTGAATTTGTGTGTTGTGCTGGCATTACAAAAGTTGCTCACATCAGTAAGTGGCAGTGACTCCAAAGGACTATTTTACCCTCCAAGGGTCAGCTGGATGGAGTAGAAACTGGACATTAAGTCTGCCTCACAAGGTGATTCTTCCTGTCAGGAAGAGTTTTCTGTGAGAGCAGAGTCAGCATGCTAGTGGAGAAGAGCATTGTCTTGTTTGCTGGTAAAAGTCTGTTGTGTTTTTAGTTGTCCTGACTTAGGTACATAGAGTGAGGTTTGCATCCACCAGAACCAGGCTGGGCTTTAGGCATCTCCGTGCTCCCTTTTAACCCTGCCACTGTTGGAATAGCTTTCACTGCTGTACAATTTTACATGCAGTTGCATTGTTTCATCCCATTTAGCGTATTTCCTCAACATATAGTTAATTAAAAAAAGAAAAAAATTAAATTATGTGGGTGCAGCATCTGGTGCTGAAATGCATTTCTTGGTACTGAAGTGATTTTAAATAGCCTGTCTCTATATCAGCTTCTTCACTGTTCCTGTGGTGAGTTTATAGTTGTGGGCAGCACCAGAAATCTCCTGTGAAGAGCCAGTAAAAATCAGTTCTGCAGCAGGAATCTGGACAACTAATTCATTCAAAGCTCTGACCATGCAGCGACCAGCTTAGAAGCTATTTCAAGACTTGGTTTCCTTATTCATATTTTTTTAAAACATAATAATCTTGTGTTTTATTAAATGCAATAAATTTTCACATTTCCCAAGTTGCAGGTTATTACGTATTATTTTCTTCCATAAGTTTAAGAGTTCTGCTAGTAAAAAGTGGCTTTTACAGAAAGAGCAAAGAGTATGTTGAAATAGTTTATACTTTGAACATTTTAAGGGTAAGTTTCAGAAACCACTGCAAGTGTTTTCTGTGTTACAGAAGGACTTAGTGAATGGGATCTGTGCAAATATTCAGGAGGGCACAGATCTATCAGGGACTTGAATTTTTTCAGTGTTGTTTCATGTCTAAATGACTTGAGGAAGAATGCACCTGTAGCAGATGGTTTTTGAGGACTGTTGTTAGTGAAACTTACATATTCTTTTTCACAAAACTTTCTGGGTTTTATCATTAAAAAAAAAAAGTTTATTATACCTGAGTATAAAAAATTGAAAAAAACCAATTATTGATACAGAAGTAGATTGGGTATGACTCCAAGTATAAAGGAAAAAGTGACATATCTTGATAGCTAAAATGAGGTATGGGAGTTTTTATAATATGGGCTGAAAATGAGTCAAAATATCAGAAGTCAAAATCAAGTGAGAATAGACATTTCCTTGATTTGTAGGCATTTTTCACAGTCCAACCTGAAATCATGAGTCAATTAGTGAAGTGTAATTGAGACAGTGGAAGAGTACACATGATTTGGCTCCTATGCCAGTGATATGCTCATAACAGTGAGCTTCTATGAAAGAGCTGGGAAGTATAAATCCTTTTGTATTCCACCAAGTGTCAACAGCCATCTGATTTTTGGCCAACAAACCCTGGAAGGCAACTATAACAAATGTATGGTTCACATACTTGCCAAGGAATTTTACAGTATTAATTTCATTTCCAAGTGGTTGAGTATTTTAGACCTGACACACAGCATTCAACCCTAAGTATACCCACGAAAATTGTTATCACAGATGAAAGTCACTTTCAACAGAACAGCAGGTTTCTGAGTTTACTCTGAGAAGACATGAGACCAGTGTAAAATCATTCTTCCATTATAAGACAGACCAAAAACCAAGTCTTCTAGATAAAATAATAGATGTTTCTCATTTTATTTTTTCAGTTGAGTATCTAAAGGTTGACCTTTTGATCCCGTGAGAGTAAAAGAAATGTGAATTCTGTTTCTTGGTTTTTTTTAATTACATAAAGTTGTGGAACTTGAATATTTGAAGTAGATCTCTCTTCATGTATGTGTTGCATGCACTTGTGTTCTGTGTGAATGATATTCCCATTTCTACCATACCTGCAGTCAAGGGGTAAAAATGAGAACATATCTATTAGGCTTTGTTGTTATTTGGCAGAAATTATTATAACAAGAAGAATGTAGTGCAATTACAGTCATATCAGATTGGAAGGATTGAGAGTGCTGATTCCCAAGCTGGTGTTTAGAGATAACTGGTGATACAATATGAAGATCCTAACCAAAATCCCTAAGGATGAGGCCCAGAAGGAGCAACTGTCTGCACAAAATGGGAACCAGTGACAGAGTTTGCAATTAACTTCAGCTTCTTGGCAGATAATAAAGTTTCATACATTTTTTATTAGGAATTATTAATCCAAACATAAATGTCTATCAGAAATCACTCTGCTATTAATTTTCATTTTCTTCTAATTTAAATTGTTGTCATCCCATGGAACAGCACAATTTCATGCAATTTTGATGATGAATGTCATCCCAACAGTAAGAAAATACTCAGGGTGCTACTTGAAATCAATTCTGGCTGGGCCTGAGAATTCCTTGTGATGTTTAATAATGCATATATCTGGAGAAATTGTGATCCTCTAACAAATCATTTATAAATGGAAAAAGAAGGCTGAAGTGATCATAAATATTAACAGCAAAAACCCTTCCAATGCACTGTATTTTATTCTTTAGACATATGGTGTTCAGCGTGGACAGATGAAAATAAGACTTCATTTTCCACTAGGAAGTGATCCCTTTTCATTGCTTTAATGTCAAAATGGAAAGCATCCTGAGGACATCTAAGTACTTAAGGATTTTTTTGTGGAAAAAAACCAGTGGGACAGAGATGATAGGTTTTGTCCAGCTTCAGATTTTTTTTCCATCCTCCATAGAAGTCATTGTTTCACACAAGTTGACCCAGGGAAGGGGACTTGGTCTGATAGTCACTTATAGGCAAGTGATGAGAACTGCCCATTAGCACATTTGTGGTGTTGGGGTTTTTTTTTTGTTTTGTTTTGTGGTTTTTGGTTGTTTGGTTTTGGTTTTTTTGTTGTTTTTGTTTTGTTTTGGTTTTTTTTTCTGGTTTTTTTGGTTTGTTTTGGGTTTTTTGTTTGTTTGTTTGGGGTTTTTTGGGTTGTTTTTGGTTTGGTTTTTTTGTGTTTTTTATGTTTGTTTAGTTTTGGTTTGATTTTTTTGTTTTGTTTTGTTTTTTTCTTATATGTTGCAGAGGTGGTCTTTCTGCCTTTTTGGAATATATTCACCTTATTTTCCTGGGTTTGGTTGGCAGAGAGTTCATTTTCTTCCCAGTAGCTGGCATAGTGTTTTGTTTTGGGTTCAGTGTGAGAACACCACGTTGATTCCACACTGATGTTTTGGTTGTTGCTAAGCAGGGCTCACCCTAAATCCAGGACTTTTCAGTGAGCAGGTGCACAAGAGGCTGGGAGGGAGCATGGCTGGGACAGGTGACCTGATCTGGCCAAAGGGATTTCCATCCATGGAAGGTCACATCCAGGATAGAAACTGGGGGGAGCTGGCCAGGGGACAGGCTGAGCACTGGACTGGCTCACTAAGAAATACAGCTCAGCTGTTGGAATTGCATCAACTCTGCAGTATTTCTGTCAAATTTATAACTATTTATCCTGTAATCAATTCAAAATCAATGCACTTGAGCGATGGCGTTGTGCGTCACTTGTTCCTCTTGTATTTTACCCCTTTCTCTCTAACATCCTCACTACAAAAATAAAAACAACAGCAACAACAACTATAATTGTAACAATAATAATCCTACTATACTTTATGTCGTTTGTTAAATGGTCCTCATCTCAACTGAAGAGTTTTTCTTTTTGTTTTTTTTTTTTTTTTTTTTTTGTTTTGTTTTTTTCTGATTGCCCTGACCATCCCACTGAAGGGAGGAGATGCTGTGTGCAAGTGACAGCATGGTGGTTAGCTGCTGACTGAGGTTAAACCACAATGCTCATTTAAACCTACAATAAACTCTATAGCAGTTATAAAAGTTCATGCAAAAATGCAAAGTAGAAGGAATTAAGCCAAGAATGAGAAAACGAAAGCACAATTTCTTTTGGGTCTGTAAATTATGACATGTGCTTTTTCTAAAATGTCCATAATCTTTGGAATTTGATTACAGGATAAATAGTTATAAATTTGACATAAATATGGCAGAATTGATGCAATTCCAACAGCTGAGCTGTATTTCTTAGTGAGCCAGTCCAAGTGCAGGAGTAGGATATAAGGACACACAAGCAGGCAACCAAATTTCAAAACTATTATTCAGAATTCCCAAACATTTTACTGCTTGGATGCTGTACAATATATATTTTTAAGACCAACAGCTCACTTAATGAAATTAAACACTTTTCTGAGACAATTGCCAGGAAGTGCTTAGAAAGTGTTGACACCTATATTTGTGTTAGATCAGTTTAGTAAATAAACAAAACCTAAGGATGTAGGAAGTGCATTTCTCATGGTGCACACCAGGAGTTGTTGTCCATTTGAATCCAAGTGAAATGGCTCAGCATGGATGTTTTCTGAGCTGGACCAAGTGATGCAACTCTAATGACTATAATTTTCTCTATACCTTTTAGAGAAGAAAGTTTCAAAGAAATAATGACATTTAATTGCAAAATATGTCTACTCTTTTGGAGAAAAAAAATATACTGCCTACATCATGGTATTATCAAGATGTTTCCTTCACCTTTTTGTTTATAATCCATTTTACTCTGAAATACCTGTTTGCAAACAAGAACTTTGTGGTCATGAGATTTAGGTGAGTGAATGGTGACCATTTTTCCCTTGGAGCTGCATCTCTAGGAGGATGCATACTTATACACATGTCACAGCAGCCCTCACATTAGGGATAGAAATAAGCCAAGACACACACACACTCATTTATCAGCGTGAAAAGGGGCCTGGTTTCTTCTTCTTCAAAACTCAGACATCCTAACTCCAACTACAGCAAGCTCCCACTGTAGGCTTCCCTTGCAGACTCCAGCTGCAGACTTTTCCTGCTAGACTCTGATTGCAGACTATGACTGCAGGATTTTCCTGCTAATCTCTGATTGCAGACTCCAGCTGCAGGCTTTTCCTGCTAGACTCTGATTGCAGACTCCAACTGTAGGCTTTTCCTGCTAGACTCTGATTGCAGACTATGACTGCAGACTTTTCCCACTAGACTTGCATTGCAGACTCTGACTGCAGGCTTTTCCTGCTAGACTCTGATTGCAGGCTCCAGCTGCAGGCTTTTCCTGCTAGACTCTGACTGCAGACTCTGACTGCAGGCTTTTCCTGCTAGACTTGCATTGCAGACTCCAGCTGCAGGCTTTTCCTGCTAGACTCTGACTGCAGACTCTGACTGCAGGCTTTTCCTGCTAGACTCTGATTGCAGACTCCAGCTGCAGGCTTTTCCTGCTAGACTCTGATTGCAGACTCCAACTACAGACCCAGACTGACCTCACAGCAGATCCCCCACAGCAGCAATTCTCTCTCCTGTTTTGCCAATCCTCCGGTTCTTCTGGATCATTCCTTCATTTCCTCCTTCCTCAGAATCCTCCCCTGACCAGCCAACCCAGCCTTTTTATCACACACATCCCTGTTGGATATAGCTGTGACTTATCAGGGGAGAGGCTGTTTATGGTAATTAACACAGCTGTGACTCAGCAGGGGCAAGGTCACCTGTAATCCCTTCTCCTACACATATGTATATGGCTGATCAATGAAGATGGGTCACCTTTAGAAATTTATTTCATCATTAGCAAGGACAGGCCTATTTGTTGCTGTGCTAGCCAAAATCAGAGCTATTCTTAAAATATCTCAGAGCCTAGATGACTTGTCATTTTGTCATAGTCGAAGGATTTTGTTTCTGAGAAACAGCAAAGCTTCTGCTGAATTTAGAGCTCAGTAGGAGCAGTGAGCAAGGGCTGCCAGGAGATGCTTTTGATCAGTTTTTGATCTCTGTGATAGGCAGTGATTTCCCAGCAGGATTTTTGTTTCCAGCTCCAGGCTTTCATCATGGCTATATCTGCCATGCCAAGCCAACCCAAAAGTTCTGTCTAAAGCTCAGACCAGACCCCTGAGGTGTTCTATGGCTTCTGCTCCTGGCAGAGGCACCCATATCACTTACCCACTTACCCTGACACTGCAAGCTGATGCATGTCGATGGATAGCCTTCATATAGCAATTATTTAATTTGACCTAGATACTGTAGATCTGTGTCACATTTTAATTAGTGTGAATTAGTCACTGATTCTACAAACCACTGGCATTAAGCTTGTAGACAGCCTTGTGTGTGCTAGTAATCCCTTTGAAACCAATTGGCAATACCCACAGGTCTCCAGAGTGTAACTATTTGCATTGTGGAAGTCAGTGGCTCAGGCAGTTTGCACTTATTATCAGCATCCCTTTTCCAAAGCAAAATGTAAACCTCAGAGTCAGAAATTCTGAACCAGGCCACTGGGGTCAAAACTGAGGTAGTAGCAGGAGATTTCATCTCACATTTTAGCCAAGACTCGAGTCACTGGAGATGTTTTGTTATAGAGAAGGGTTACCATAGAGGGCAGCATCTCTCCCACAAGCAGCTAACGAGGGACCCATCTCTTACTGAAATTACCTCAAGGCCTGGGCCCAGATCTCCAGACAACAATGAGAAAAAGCTTTCCTTTGACTCCTTGTTATTCACCTAATTTATCTCCTCAGGGCAGAACTTTGTTGTATTATATGTGACTTTGCAGATGGGGATAGAATTTAATTAAAATATATTAAAGTAGGGTAAGTAATGCTAATAGGAAAAGGAAAATATTAAATGAACAAATATGTTGGAGATTGAAGTTTGTTGACTAAAAATAAATGGGATATTTTACTAAAAAAAGGTAAAAAATTATGAAAGATGGCGTGTAGAAATTCTAGAATTATGAACATTTTATTTATTGAAGAATTAATAAATCACACAAGACAGCACAGAAACTGCTGATGGTGGCTGTAAATAAAACTGGATTTTTTTAAGAGTCAAACAGTGTAAGAGAATTGAAAATAATTTTTAAAGACTGATGATACATGCCATTCATCAGCCATTCTATTTCTTTGGTATAATTATTCTAGTAACCTAATTTAACTATTTTGTGAATTTTTGTGGGGGGAGGAAGAGAAACAGAGTGTGCTCCTCCTTTCTGAGTGGCTCCAGTCCTGAGTATCAATTTTGAACCCTAACCCAATGTTTCACAGCATAGTATTTAAAATACTGGTCTACCTTTCACATTTAAGAGGCATTTTGGTATAAAGCTGTGTTCCTTCCCAAGCCAGGAAGAGAGGTGCTGCATATTAAATTTCTGCAGAGTTTCACTGGCAATGGCAAGCAACTGTGGAGACTGAAGATAACCTGGAGAGATCTAGCTGATCCATATCTTTGTTTCAGGTTGATTGTGGGGAAGTGGATTCTTTACTTTCAAGCAAAGAAAATGTTTGTTTTTGTGTCCATAGTAACTATCCATAAATGAGATAGCTGCAGATCAGCATTAGACAAAGTCACAGCGAGGCAAAGTTAAACCACATATCCCTTAATGTTTGTCAAATGAAATTCAGCCCCATGTCCAAGGAATACTGTGTCTGCTCTTGCAAGGTCTACATGACTGGAATCCAAAGCAGGATGTTTAGTCTGCAAATACTTTGCCTAAGTAACAAAACTTTGTGGTAAAACGTAGCAGGTTTTGTGATAGAGCAGGTTCCCATTCATCTGGCTTGGAAGTAGGCATTTATTTTCATTAAGGTTGTTAAAAAAGGGGTTTTTTTGTTCATCTTACTATGTTGCTCACTTGTGGCATTCAGTCCAGGCAGTCACCATCAGAAACAGCTGAAAACTGCCCATAATACAGCCTTGTTACAGCAGAATAAGTGATAAATTCAGTAGTAATGGCCCCTCAACGCCTTCTGTGCCCTGGAGACTCTCTGTGGATTCATTCTGAGAGCAAAAGGAGCAAGGTTGAAAATGCCCTTTACCTCCCACCTCAGGATCACACACGTGCCTCCTTCAGAAAAAAGAAAATAATGGAGATAGATGGGGGGAAATCTTGCTAAGTGTGAAGATGGTCTTCATGTAAATGTAACTCAGCTTTACAGTATCAATCTGCTTGTATTGAAAATCACCAATAAATCTTTGATGATGTTTGCTCCATACTAGAACAGCAGGGGATTTTTTTCTTCACCTAACTTAAGCTATTTACTCTCTGCTCAGAATGGTTATTTTCCTCGTCAAGTGAAATATTTGACAGATAACTAAAATTCTACCTGTCGGGTGGTCCAACTCATGAATAATTTTCACCCACAGGGTGATCATACAGCAAACCTCCAAAATTGCCAGTGTGATTATGTGAAGCAGGGGGGAAATTGAGTAATTTGTTTGGGGTTTAGTTTCTTTGCAGTTCCACTGTCAGCAGTGAATAAATGCTTCAAAAGCTGAAGGTGTGCACATAACTTTATGAGATTTCATGCCAATAATTTCAGCTGGCACCAAGCCCAGAATCTTTTCCTGATGTTTTGAAATGACTATAAAGTGCAGGGAGTGCTAGGATACATGGATATATATATCTATTTTTTTTTTCTTTTTCATTCAAATAACTAAATATCGATTTGTAAAGCAGTGTGTCTAAACCTCCACATAGAAATGTGTGCATTTAAGGACATTTGAAAAGCATTATGCAATTACATATTATAAGAAAGTAAGAAAATAAGTAAAAAAATAATATATGGTTATGTATTATAGTTTAGAGAAACATTCCAGATGGTTAATTATACTGCATAGTGCAAGAAAGCCTCGAGATTCTTCCTTTCGGTGCTTTGCAACCCACAGCGGGAATGAGTGGTTTTGAAGTCTGAAAATCAAAATGCTTTCACCCCAGAGGGTGAAAACACAGGGGATGACAGGTGGATGCAGCATGAAGGGAGAGAACAGGGGAGCAGCATCTCTCTTTGGTGCAACAGGCAGCTGCAGTGGGCAGCAGGTGATGGAAAGGACTCTGAGCAAGCCCCATTTCACCTGGAAATGCACAAAGCCTGGCTCCCAGAGGCCCATCCCAAAGCTGGTAATTCTCCAGCTTGATGGGCACCAGTAGAAAGGTGCCATCAAAAGATTGACTTGACAAGGAATTGTAAGTGAATTCATCCCACATTTAGAAGACAGTGGAAAGTGAGGGACAATTTGAAAGAAAGCTGAACAGATAGATGGTGACAGCTGGCTTAAACAGAGATGGAAATGACTCAAGAGCCCCTGTTCAGACCACAGGCTATACTGTGCTATAAACTACAAAGTACATTCAATAAAAAACTCCTTGGATCTAGTGCTTGTGACAGACTGAAAAAGAGAGCAATCTTTTGGTGGCATGGTGCTACAGCCAAGAAGGTTAATTTAGTTGTATGAAAGTAACTTCATTGCAAATGGTCAGGATATGTCACAATGAGAGACTAAGGAGTTGCATATAAGAAGATGAAAATATGGAGATCTGGGCTTCAGCTTCAGCAATATGAACTAAGAGGACAGGCTGAGCTTGGAGGTGTTATGCAGAAAATTGATTGGGTTTGTTCTGGATAAATAACTTTAGAAATGGCTAAGATGAAGCTGACACCTCTGTTACAGTCTCAGGAAAGGGAGTGGTGAGAACATCAGCAGGTTTTGCCTGCAGCAGTCATTGCTGCAAGTTTTATTGCTACAGGAACACTTTCATGAGGCCTTCAACTTTTCATATTGAAACAAGTTAAATTTGTTTTTATGTACCAATGCATTTAGCTCCTGCTTAAGAAAATTATTTGATAGTAGAACCTAAAAATTTAAGGCTTTAGTGCATTTACTACAGTACTTCCTAAGCATTGAAGTGGGAGAAGAAAAATAAGAATATCAAATCTGTGCCACTTTTCTGTGAGATATTTTCTTTCTACCTCCATTACTGTGACTAACCAGAATACTTATTTAGGTCTCATAAGGGCCTAAACTGTTTTTAATTATTTGATTAAAATAAGAAATTTAAGGGAAATGGATTTTTCAGAGAAATTTAATGCACTGGAGAGCCCCTTACAATCATACAAAGAACTAATTGTCCCTGTGTGTTGGTTTCAGGTGAGAGTTCTGTTCTTATAGTTTTCAGGAGACAAACAGTTTCAGTTACAGAGATTAAGCAGGCTATGCATTTTTCCACACTGATATAATTAGTTACAAAAATACACTTTTAGAACAAGCACTAGAAAAATTAAAAATACATTCGGTTCTGTTTTAAAACAAGAATACTTTATTCATGTCCCAGGCTGTTGTGAACAATCACTTAGTTCCCTTCCTTCTGAGGCAAACTTGCTTGTTTAGATTCTCCTATGATTTGCATTTGCTCTTTTCACTGGTACTCTCTTAGGACCCAGCACTGAGGCAAGGGTTTCTGTGTATTTATTAAGAAGAGAAGTTAAAGAGGCATTTTGGCTCTGAATCACCCATCTGGAGCCCAGATTGACCTGGCTGGCTTTGGGGCTGCCAACATCCTCCACTTCAGTATTAAAAGAGTTCATGGATTAGAGTATTTGGAAACTATGTGACATCTACAATCTGAAAAGCAAAATGTGAGTGAAGAGCCTTCTTGTACTCGACTAAGAGAAAGATACAGTTCAGGCCCTAAGGGATCTTCTGGTGACATGAGTAAAGTGACATAAATGTGCAATGTTAACATCATGTGCAGACTTTGAAAGAATATCACCATTTGGTCCTCTTTGCTTCCCATTTCCCAGAGGCAGCAAAATTATTTTTCTGGGTATTGCAGATGAATTTCCAAATTCATCTTTGGGATCTCCTGTTTTATAAACTGCTTTACTCCTCTTAATTTTGTTTGCCTAACCTCTCTTTCTACTTTCATCAAATGAAGGATTTTCCTGAAAGGTTTTTGGATAGTTAAATGCTATGGACAGAGTTGGCTGCACTTTGCTTGTGTGCTGTAATTATTTGGAAAAACTCTGATATGTCAGTCATGAAAAACTTCATTCAGGAATCCAATGAAGCTTTTACTAAGAAAATTCTGGTTTCAGTGTGCCTGATGGAAGGATCCCACAGAACTAAATGGAATTTTTTCCTCTCTCATTGAAAAAATATTCTATAATGGCCTGATATCCCTTGTTTTTTGTTGCTGTACTTAGGTATCTGAAATACAGACCCAAAATAGGTTTTTTTTTGGTAATTTGGGACACTCTGACAAGTTTCTTATTCAGATACTAGCTACAAACCATTCTTTGGGCTTGCATCAAGTAAATGCTGATTTCTTGGACCAGACATTAAACTCTGACATTAATACCCCGTGGTTTAATCATTCTATTCAAGTGGGCAAAGCACATTTTCACTTTTACCAAGGTTATCCCAGTTTGCTACTGGCGCTTGCATTAAGGCCAGTAATTGACTTCCTAAATTTTAATGTTTGTGGATGTCCATCTGAACCACAGGGAGCTACACAGATCCCAGTGGTAACTGGGTGACAAGATTTGACTTTCCTTCTGCCATGCATGAGGGTATACAGCATAAAGAGTGCTAAAATCTGGAAACACACAATGAGTAAACGAGGTGGTGTTGCCAGTAAGTTAATAAATATATTGCTGTGTACTGGCAGAAGGCAGGCTGTCCTCCAGGGTGAACTCACCCCTTTGTTCTGCACTTGGAATCCTGTAAGGAAGGGGATGGGAAGCTGGACTTCCCAGGCAGTGCAGGCCATGTGAGGTATTTTGTAATCCAAGGCTGTTAAATTTTGTGTTATCAGCCACATTACAAAACATGTATTTGATACCACAAAGTAGTCAGAGGCTCAGGAGGAGCTGTGGATCCTGCAGGCAGAGTTGTTATTGTTGCAGTAATTGTTAATGCAGACAGGGAGCATTGGAAATGTGAGAACCTTTATGCTGGGAGGGAGTGCTGAGGCTGAGTTGTAACTCTGAGAGTCCTCTAGCAGAGGAATGCTGTGTGACTTGGAAATCCTGAGAAGTCACCATTGATCACGTATCACAGGTTGCTGGAGCTAAAAAACCAAGAGAAGTAACAAGGGAGGAGGAACTCAAACACCTGATGGATTATCATGAGCATTATTACCCATATTTACTTTGCAGCCAGAGAATGGGATAAAAATGGTCTGGCAGAGGCGTAATTAAATGTAGAACTATGACCATCACTGGCTGAGATTACAGTTAAAAGTGAACTTTTCTGTGAAAGAGAAAGCTGTTGCTCCTGGAGGGATAGGAAGTGATGATAGAGGAATCCCAGAACTGCACTGCAGAAGTACAAAGACATCATCACTTCTGTTGAGTTTTAAGGCTCGGTATTTTAGAGGGAATATTTAGAGGGAATATTTAGAGGGAAATGTGTTCAGGAGACGTGTCTGTCTCTTGAAGAAAATTGTACTTATTACAGAGCTCAGTGTTGCCTGGTTGGCACAGTGCTTTAGCTAAGGCTCGTGCCCAGCTTCTGATTGCTCACCAGTTGGCAGACACTGAATTTAGGTTGGAGTGGTCCAACTGTGGCTGCAGACACCGATGCTGAGCAGGGGAGGGCTGGCAGAGAGAGGCTGGTTTATACTCCAGCTCTCTCCCTCACAGCCACACCTGTGTCTGAGAGGAGGAGTCAAGCTCAAACAACCTAAAATGAAGGGTTAATACAGTCTGTAATAACATGGTTAGTAATTGGTTAGGGGTGGCTTGTCACCAGCCTAAACTTTGAGGAAAAATTAAGTCTCTTAATTACCAGTAGTTTGAAGGTTTTTCACTTCTCTGCAAGTTCAACATATATTCTTTAAAAATACGTTCCCCTGAGCTTGAGCTCAAACAGGGTAGAAAAGGGAACAAATGAAAGCTCATAAAGGAAATAAATCCTGATGGTGAATTTGGTCACTACTTTTTCCAGTAACACAAATTACAGAATGTAGACAACATATGAACATAAAGAAGGCAAACTAATTTGGAGAGAAAATAAGGAAGAATATAAATAAACTCTGCTCCATATATGAGTGCTGAGACATTATGATTAAGAAATTAACTTTATTAGTAATGTAATTTTGTCCATGAAGGTGGCAAATTCAACTGGCTTTCAGATTTCCCAGTGAATTTGTAGCAGTAGACCATATTTGCACTAATGGTGGGGTTTGTGGTCCAAGCATTGACCCAGGACACCGTGCAATAACATGAAGACCAGAAATAAATCACATGAAAGGAGATAAATATTTCAATATACACCTTAATAATTTCTCACTTTTCTTTTTAGCAGGAACATTTAGATCTTTGACCCTAATGTGCAGCCACAATTATTGCTGTTGTCAACAAAGAAGAATAAGTTTGTCGATTGCAAATAAATTGGCTAAGGTGTAGTGGAAGGTCATAAACAGAAAAAAAGAAGTCAGTTGAGACTGAATACTTTAGTGTGACTGATGAGTTATTTTTTCTTAATTATGATTTTTGTGCATAAAATTATTGTGCTCTGAAGAGCTCCTCAGATGTTTTGATACCACACATCTCCAACCCTGAGCTTGACTTTCCATCTGAAACCCTGAAAATGTTGCTCACCTTCTAGTACCATTCTTTTTAGGTGTAGCTAGGTAGTACAAGTCAAAGGTGTGACTAGACCAGTAGGGTTTGATGCCCAAGTGAATGCTGATACAAAGCTATGCAGGGCTGCCTATAAGAACATGACCCTAAATATTTTTCCCATTAGTTTCTGAAGCCCAGAACAAGCATGATGCTGGACAGTTATGGGTACTCACCAGCTGGTTAATTATGTTTGGATGTCATGCAGCCAAGGTTTGATGGGATACAGACAGACTTGCAGGAATAAAATGGCAGTTATGGCTCCAAATTCTTGTTTGCCAAGTGGTTGATGTGGCTGCCAGCTGAGGCCAATTTCACAGGCTTACAGCAGTCAAATGCTCTCCATTGATGAAACTGTGGAATGAACCACTGCCTGTAACTTTAGATCCATCTTTTAAACATGTGGAATAAACAGCCCCCACTGGCATGAAACAAGCCCTACACTCTCTGCAGTTCCTACAGGAATTTTTGTCCAGACAAGGTGGTCCTTCAGTAGTGCTTCCTCTCCACTACTACTGGCTCCTCCACTGTCAGGTCCTCCTGCATGGAAATATGGATGGTTCGGGGAGTTGGCAGAAGGTTTTCTGTTTTATGTGGATGTGTCACCTTTTGATGTTGTTGTATTCCCTTCCTTGTATCTTTCCCTGAAGGAATGTGCAGGATGATCCTGTTGAAATGACACCTTGATGTTTTCAGAGTCTAACCTTTTTAGTACCAGAGCATATTTTCTGACTTGTGCAGTACACTGTGGGAATTGGGGGAGAGTTGGAATAATCCCTTCAGCTGCACTTGAAAAAAAAAAAATCAGCATTTCATGTGAGTATTATGGACTGTTTTGGTTTCTTTTTTTTGAGAATTTTGAGAATGGAGGATTAAACTTAGTGCGTAAGCCATGAATAGGCTAAATCAGTCCAGCATAAGTAGCATGAAACAGAAAGATGTTTTGCTATTTTAAAACCAGGCTGGCCATCAGGGATTACCACCTACCCTGCTGTAATCTTCACAGTGATAAACACACTGCCTTTTTGCAACACAAGGGAGAAACTGACCAAATATTGACTGAAAATTCAGTCAGAAACTGAATGTTGCTGCATTTAATTCCTGTTCATCCTTCAATTAAATCATTAGTAGCAAGAAAAATCACTTGCTTTCATGCTCAGAGAATTTTCAGTGCCTGGAACAGGTTAATTAACAGCCTATCCCCAAGGTCTTAAAAGCACTGGGGGCAGAGAGCGTGCTTCATTTGTATCATTCAACTGGTGGAAAGGAAGAAGAGTTTCCTTTCCTGTGCACCTCTTTGTCACTCCCCACAGTGCCTCTGAAAACCTATAATGCATTAAATAAAGGTCAACAAATGCAAAAATAGCTTTATCTCTTTTGCATTCTATTTCCTACCTCATAGTTCTACATGCTGCCATATAAGCATCATGGGAATGCCATTATTTTCTTTTCCTTCTTCAGTTTTCCATGGGAGTTATTGATTTGCAACAGGTAGAATGATAAAATTTTATATACGGATATATAAAAATATGTATTTATTATATACAATCATTAATTATATTAATATTATATATTAATTATACATCTATAATATTATTTTAATAATTTATATATAATTATTATTATATTACTATATATTATATATAATTATACTATAGAATGTCTATTTTATATTAAAATATATAATTGATAATTATTAATTTTATATTATAAAATTATATAAAAGTTATATAATATATTATTTTCTATATTAATATAATATATAATCACTTATATTAATATAAATATATGTTATATAATTATATAATATATTATATATATATTATTTATACAATTTTATATAGAGATCTATAAAATACATATTTGCACAAAAGACATTTTCAAGAAGGGAAAGATGTGGAATTATATTCCTAAATGGGGCAGTAGCTCCTTTCATTATGGCAGTGCTTACTACAATAGAAAGCTTCCCAGCTTCCTGGGGAGGTCTTTCTCTGTGTTCCAATTGTGGTCACTGAGCTGGCCTGACAACTTGCTGCTAGGTGATCTAAAATTTGCACACTGCCTGATTCAGTGGCTCAATACATTCGACAAATGGGTCAGAAATCCTTTCTGTGTATTTGTGTCATTTTCTCATCCTAAGTCTGAGGACACTACCTTGCTGCTTTAGAGAAATATTAAGATGTATTCACTATGGTTGGCAAAGTGCATGAAAGGCCTTCAGTGTAAAGTACCAGAACTGCTGTTAAAATTACAAAGGCAACCAATAGGAGCATAAATGCCAGTACTTTCACAGAAAAAAAGTATCCCTACTTTCCTTTTTTATCCCTTTGGCTTCAGAGATTTCTTTTTTCTTTTTCTTTTTTTTTTTTTTTCCTTCTAAATTTATAGAGCTTGATTCAAAAATTGTTTAGAATTCTTACTGCCGCAGGCTAAGTTATAAATAATTCTTCCCTCATTAGCTATTTTGAAGTTTAATAGTTGGAATGGGTCTACGGAATGTAGTTCAAAGGTTTAATAGTTGTAATGGGTCTATGGAATATATTTCAAAGTTGTATATTAAGCTCTTCAGTAAAGAGTGAAAAATGCACATGCAATTTAAAATTCCTAATGAGGCAATGAGTTCTTGCATTACTATTTGAAACCTGGATAATATTATCATTTTTTAACAGTTTTCAGTATTTTTATCTACATTCTGAAACTATTATTGAAAGTAAGAGAAAAGATGTATTGGGGAAAAATATTGAAAAATGAACTTTCAGAAGCATAAGGCTCAGTGTGTACAAAGGGATGGTAAATTGCATCTGTTATTACCCAAAATATTTGAAATGTCATATTTTCTGTTCCTTCAGAAAGAAAGAGAAGGAATTAATTTGCTACCTGAGTATCTGGGCTGCACTCTAAGGCTGCACTTGTTCAACATACCATCAAGGCCAGAAGACTTAGGCAGCTGCAGAACTTCTCTTATGCCTGAATCTTTAATTGAAGGAATTTCTTATCAAAGCCTCTGCTCTGATTTATGATAAATTATAAAAACAACCATGTGATATTTGCATCTGCATGGAGGGTGTCCCCATCAAATTGTCAGGTTAACATCAAAACCAAAATCAAAATATGTGATCCTGATGCTAACTTTAGGGGTGGTCAATTTTTTTTTCTTTTCAATATCAAACAATATTATTCAGAAAACTTCTTTTGCTGTTTGTAGTAGACCTGTCATTTGAATGATGATCTTAAACCAGAAGTATTTCTGTCAAAAGATGGTGCTGCAATGCCTGATGAAAGTTAACATCTGAGATCAAGCACTTTCTGATTTCAGCTCTTTCCTCTATAAACACAGACATTTCATCTCATTAAATCTCATATCTTGCTGAGGAGAATATGAACTTGCAAGAGACAAACTTCAAGCCCTGTGGAAACCCAACCATTTTCCTCCTTAATTGTGAGGGTCTTCCTATTTATTCTTGAAGGTATGCCTTTGAGAAAATGAAAATAAGAGCAAGCAAGAACACAAAAATTACTCCCACTGGATGGGAGAGAAGATGAATATGTGCATGGCAGAGGAGGGGAAAGGACAGAAGCAGTGGAAAGAGTGTTCATAGCTTTGGGAATTTCTGGAGAGTGATTTATTCAGCCAGACTTTCAGACCTAGCATTCCAACAGATGCTGTGTTTATTTATAGATCAGGCACTGCAGACAGGGTAATTCATCAGGTGGAGTCAGAAGTCAGAGTGAAGAGTTGGCTTTTCAGTTCGTGGAAATGAATGCCCTGAACCACTGCATTGCCTGACGTAGTGATAGCTGCAGAGCATGATCAAGAAAAAGCCACACATCCCTGCAGCCTGACCTGTGCAGGGTGAGAGGAAGCTCCTCTCTCACCTTTTCTGAGTCCCTCTGCATTTATGGCGTTCAGCAAATGCTCCTCACTGTGTGGCTTTGCCGTGTCAGGTACAGGGGCAGAGCAGGAGGAAGCCTGTTAATTCCAGCACTCCAGACAGGACTGGAGCACAGTCCTCCTGCTATAACTCACATTTACTTTAGTGGGATGATTTACTTAACAGGAAGTTCACGGTTGTTCTAGAAAAGGGGACCCAAATGAAGTGTGTGGATAACACTTAAGTGGTGCTCCCAAGATTGTTGTTTGTGCCTTTTGCAACCTTCAGGCACCACACAAACTCTGTGGCTTGCCTACAGTCCTAGTTCCCCAACCATTGTAGTCTCTGTGGTCTGTTGCTTGGATTTCTTTCTTTCATGGACTACAGAAATCAGGGAGAGAAGGAGTTTCGATTCATGACTTGTCCTGACTTTCCATGGTGTCTTGGTTTGGAAAGACAGGTATCAGCCAGGCAAAGCTGGAGTTTCCCTTGGAATGGAAAATGTAAACCCCTCACCCCCTCCAAATTATAATTTTGCAGTTAAGGGCTTTCAGGCAAAGATTTGGGAATAGGAATAACAGTTCTTTACTAGGAATATTTACAATACAAATGTAATAGAAAAACAAACAAGCAAGCAAACAAACAACAATCCTAGAAACCCTGACAGTCAGAGCTACAACCTGACACCCTGTTGGTCAGGGTGTTGGATGCAGTCCCAAAGTGAGTCCTCCTGGAGTGGCAGATGTGGTTCTGGTGGAGCAGAGATGATCCTGAGAGAAAAGGGCCCAGTGATGGTGAGAAGGGTCCAGTCTTCCTCCAGGAATCCAGTGGAACCAGATCCCTGGTGTTCCAGTCTCAGTTTTTTTCCAGGTAGGAATGGTTGGCTTCCCCCACGGGGTGGAGCATCTCACAATGGGATGATGGAATGTGTCCTGTCCTTGGTGAGCCTTCATGGCCCATCAGCACAAAATGTCCCCCTGGAGGGAGGACAGGTGGTGAAAGAGATAACAAACACTGCCCCACCTGGTTTAACAGCTGGCCCATTATCAGAGAGTATCTACCCCCCTCCTCCCAGAGTTACAAGAGATAAAGAAAAAACATCTCCCCATTTGCTTTCAACAGATGAAATAGAATACACATTTTTGTTTCCATAACCCAATACACATGGGCTTGGAATGTCACTTCCAGGAGCTGGTGCTCTAGTGGCTCCTATTCAGGTATCACTACAGAGCCCAAGCTACTGAAGAAAAATGAAAACCAAATGGACAAACATGACGCTGACTTAGAATGCTTCACCACTCCATTCTGCAATAGCAGTCCATAGAGTATTGGGTTTTATCTTTAAAACTTTAGAATGCAAGATATTAGGCATAAACCTTTCTGACATCTAGATGCCTAACCTCTCAATGATCATTTAGTTTCTTGATCATAATTTGTGTACAACATATCCTATTACCCTGTGTTAATGAATACTAAATTATATTAATTTATGGACTTGGAGTTCTTTAAGAACAAAGAATTTATGAATATAAAGCAGAAGTCTGTCTCTCTTCTCTCACTCCAGTCTCTCTGAGCCTCATGGTGTGTTAGCTTTGCTACCCTCAACAGGGAAAAGACAGTGTGATAAGACAAACTAAGACTGAAATATTTCCATTCTTCTCTTTAGTGGGATGATTTACTTAACAGGAAGTTCACAGTTGTTCTAGAAAAGGGGACCCAAATGAAGTGTGTGGATAACACTTAAGTGGTGCTCCCAAGATTGTTGTTTGTGCCTTTTGCAACCTTTTCCCACATCTGTAAGTTCTGTGTATGTGTTCATTCCATGCTAAAAGAAAAATCAGCATGTGAAATCCTCCTTTGTCTATTACAGTGTTGACAAAGGTAGTCAGTACAAAGATAAGGAATATTTCTAATGCTTAAATCTGTAGGATCATCACTATGATACTGATACACAAATAATTCCTTAATCTCATCTTTGGAGTTTTGTTTCTGACTGTAATTTTTTGATCAATAATGTTAGATGGCAAGTACTTTTTGGTCCATGCATTGAGGGGGTGCACAGAGTGCATTGAGTCTTCTCATCTACCTTTTCTAAAACAAAAAGGAGTAGTTCAAATATTGCCTGTAGCTATTTTGCTTCTACTGCCAGCTCATTCTTTGATCTCTTTGCAGATACTTCTGAGAGAAGCCAGTAGGAACAATAACAGTAGTTTTTGTGATAATAAAAAATTGCTCAAGAGGAATGTTTCACAAATGATCTGTCTCCAGTAATTATCAGTTAATAAAGTCAGATAGTATTTCCATCCATAAGTTTTGTAATAAAAGATGCAATGCTCAGTTTTAGAAATCTTTTTTTCCTAAGGTGTTTTTTTTCTTTTTATACAAACTTTTTTTGTCCTAGCAAATTAACTGGAACTGACAGCAACCAAGTCTCTATTTTATGACACATGAATACTAAGTTACCAACAATTCAAGTGCTGTTAAATAACAGCATGTTATGAAGTCTTTCATCCCAGAACTTCCAAATGCCCTATACTAATCAAGGTTCTCTGCATGGGAACATGGGAACTAAGTGTGAGTGTATGACTGCATGACTGCATGAGGGAAAGCCAAACCAGAACATAAAATATTCAACTGTCTTCTCCAGGTTCAGTGCCAAATACAGATAAAGATTTCTATCATTCTGCAACAGTTTTGTCTTATTAAACCACATTTTCCTGCCTTGCTTTCTCAGCTGCTGAGTAAAGAAGTAGATGCAATGAGTAAGGTGTGGGTTGTGTAGCAGCCACCCTTTCCTGCCTATTAAACATAGATGTAATTGGCAGGAAGAAGATGGTTGTCCATGATTTGATGACATAATCATAAAATGTTATATATAACTAGGTGGTTGCTTCAGGACATTTCATGATGTTGTGGTGTAAACCACCTACCCTGAGGTTTGTACTTCTCTCTATCCCTATGGCAGCACACCTGAGCTCCCACCCCCTCTTTCAGGTGTATTACAGACAGTGTGTCCCTTCTGGCTGCTGGAAGTTTTTGCACACTCAGAAATGTACAAAATGTACACTCATAAAATGTCCCCTCATTAGGGCAGTACTCCCTTTATCATC
The DNA here is from genome assembly GCA_016584745.2 of Phylloscopus trochilus trochilus. Classification (NCBI taxonomy): domain Eukaryota; kingdom Metazoa; phylum Chordata; class Aves; order Passeriformes; family Phylloscopidae; genus Phylloscopus; species Phylloscopus trochilus. The sequence goes on from WQNJ02000001.1 coordinate 2,797,181, forward strand.
TTAAATCCCTCTAAATTGTGTCAGTTGTAGCTTGTCGCAGTACGACACAAAAGAAAGGACGCTCACACACTGAGATGTTTAAGGTAAAAAAGGGGAAGTTTATTTACAGACTTTGATATTTGTAGAGTTTTAACAGTGACCATGGATTGGAGGAAGAAAATTTTCCTCTCATAACTACACTGGTCAACTCAAGAGTTTATCAACAGTCTCCTCCTTATGAGAAGAATGTAAACGTGAAAGGACAGTTATGATAACAAATAGGTTGTTTATGTGAAAATATGTGAGAGACTCCATTGCAAAAGGTAAACACAGAAGGCCGAAATAGAACTTTAGAAAAACTTAAAAAAAGACAAAGGGGAACAGAAAAAACCCAGGGCAACAGTAGGTAAGTTGATAAACAGTGTGCTTACTTCTTGGTGCTCGACAGGGTGCACTGAGCACGTTTTATCTCAGCTGTACAAGAGACAGAGCAGGAACAAACTAGTGCATTGAGTTTGACAGTCATCTCTTCTGACAAATAATTTGAAACTGCAGGCAATAAATTGTCATGGTAGGTTTTCAATGCATTCTATGTGCATATGAGAGTATAAGTATGAAAATAAAAATGCAATCATTAAGCAAAGGAACCTGATTTGAATAACCATCTAGGCAAAAACTTATAACCCTTAAAAAAAAAAATCTTTCTCATTTAATTTGTTTTCAGACCTTCCTTTCAGTTTGTATTAGTCATCCAGCTGTGAAAAATGAATGTGCTTTCTTTTTATTTAACCAGAGTGCCTGGTTTTAATTTTCCTACAGTTTTTTGAAGGAAATTTGCTAACTGCGGAATAGAAGGACTTTCTGTGACTGCAGTTGCTATTTAAAAAACAAACAAACAAACAAACAAACACCAAAAAAACCCAAAAAACAACCCTACAAAAAACCAAACCAACAAACAAAAAAACTGCTGAAAAAAACCTGAAAAAGACATCCCTACATTAGGAATAGCTACTGAGCTCACTGGATGTGGGGTCAGTCACAGAAAAGGCCAAGGAAATGGTGACACATGGTAACTACTACCACCTTGAAGAAATAGCAGTGCCAAGACTGAAGTGCACAATTGCTTCTGGAGGTGATCATAAGACTGTCAGACAGACACACAGATCTTTGTGCTTCCACAGAAAGTGATCCCATCACATCCCCCACTCTAATCTTCCTACTCAGCACCTGTAGGAACGTCCTGTTACCAGAGTACTGCAGAAACTGCAGTAAGTCACTAGAATACTGCAGGGAAAAATGTAGCCTGGCACCAGTAACACAAGACCAAGATACATTCCCTGTCAAAATTAAATCAGTTGGTGACATTAGCAGGTTATTAAAATGCTCAGCCTCTCTTTCTCTTTTGCCTTATGAGCCGATCAACACAATCCATATTGTTTCTTGCTGTGGAACACCTAGACTTCTGCAGTTGTCTTCAACAGAGTTCTTGTTCACTTTTGTAGGTGGAATACAGCTGTGATGCAGAAATGATTTCTTGATAACTGAATGTAATAATGAACATTGAAATTGTATCCAAACTACAAAAACATCGAGAGCATTTGTGTGGATAACACCTTATGATTAATTCATAGGATGGAAATGAAGGTACAAAGATAGAACGTTACCTCATTAAAAAATGAAAGCCAAAATGCCCAAATGAGTAATACTGCTTCTAAAAATATAACTCATTAATCTTGACTCTGCCAGGAAACATATATGGTCTGGTGCACATGCAGAAGCCCTGACGATATCGTAAATGATACATTTCACTTTTACATCTAAATAGTAGAAGGTGTGTGCCTTTGATTAGTGTAAATTGAGGGAGTAAATTCATTTACTTGCAATATCTACAAGTATCAAGGTTTAAAATATCACAGGTAGACAAATGAGAGCTGAATTCACAAATACAGGCAGCATTTCTCCTTCCCGCTCTCTCCATAGTGTCATGCTCCCTTCAGGGCTGCTATTGCCTAGACCACTGGGTTGGAAACTTACAATCCTTTTATTTTAGTGACTTCCCTGCTTCAGAGCAGGAAAGCATCACCTTCAAGCATTGCAAAAAGGCCTGGGTTTAATTTTCTAGAAGACAGCTTAAGGAAATGACAGACTCTGCCTCCCACTATCAGTCTCCATACAATTCATAATCTCCTGGTCATGAAGCAAACCCTTGGTTTTCTTTAGAGAGGAAGGTAACTGCATTTTAATTTTTTTTTTCTTAGTAATTTCTTAAGCCCATTTGTGAAAAGGTGTTGTTTCATCTGAGAGAAGGCAACAGCGTTAAAGGGTTTCTTCCTTTGCCAGACCTTAATGCCAAATAAACCCAAGTGTTTTGTCCTTACACTACACTGTTTTTCATAACTAGTTTTTGTTTGTTTGTTTGTCTTGTGGGTTTTTGTTTGTTTGTTTTGTTTGTTTGTGGGTTTGTTTTGTTTTCTTTTGTGAAGCCCTTCTTTAAACAATTGATAGACACCCGGAAGAAGAAAGGCTGCAAACTGAAATCCACTAACTACAGTCTCTTCATATCAAATAGCTTCAAATGATTCTTTGAGATTATTTTATTTCAGGTTTGAATACAAGTTTTCCTTGGTTTCATAGTATTATCTAATAATCTGATTTGTATTTCTATTCTGAAAAACAAAACACATTACATAGTTATAACCTGTCTCCTTTGTCTCTGGAATCCAGACAAATGTTGTTGGATTAATTTTGGGACTATGCTTTATCAGCAGCTTTATATTGAAAAAAATATATTTGTAAGAGTGTTAGATACTCACATATGTTATTCATTTATAACATTTTAGGAACTCTCCATTTGTAACCTAGAAGGATAGTTAAACATGACTCATTCTGTAATTAACTGTAATTTAGCAGAGGGAATATCTGCTAAAAAATTCGATTTAGAATTGACTGAGGTTTTGCCCTCTCTTTTGGTATGTTCTTCTTTCTAGGATACTCTAAGAATGACTCCCAGGCACATTCAGAGGAAAACAGTCGTGTCCCATGTTAAGAGACTAATTTTTTAAAAAGGGAAAAATATAATTATCCTTTCATCTCATTGGCTGGCAGTTGTTTCCAATCTTTTTTTGTTCCAACCTTTCTTTGAAGAATGGTGTTAATCCAGTGGAGGGATGGAGGAGATTACATTTCTCTTATGTATTCAAAGTTTCAGCTTTTTGGTGATGAATGGATGCAGTGCTCTTGAGTGAACTGTGGAAGAAGCATTTATTCACAGAAACAAATCCTTTGGGATTCTTTGTGGCTCTGGAGATCCAGTGCACATCCAGTTGCAAGAACAGAAAATGAAATGAGCAGAAATAGAGCAGGTGAAGCTAGCAAGCAGGAGTGAGTGGGCAGGAGAGCTGATGCCAGGTCTGGTCTGATCTAACTATGGCTGTGGTCAGGTGACTGAGAATGGCACTGGGGCACCCAGTATCAAAATAAATGTCAGCAGAATTTTATAGAAGTACTATGCTTTGTGTCTTTTAAAAGTAACACCTGTCTTCTGGAGTTATATAAAACATAAGAAATATTCTGGCTTTCTCATTAAGAAAAGATGATTTTTTTTTTTGTGGCTAGGTCTTTATGGTTACAGTAGATCCTAGTTAGCAACTTATAACATGTAGAATTGCTATTTTATTTTTCTCTTGGAATAGCACACTGTAATCCCCTGGCAACCTCATTTTCAGGCTGAGGACTGTGTATGCTAATGCTGAGCTTTATTTGAATGGAAATGCTCTAAATTTTCCTATATGAGCAGTAGTCTCTGAAACTCTGAGACTGGAAAGAGTTGCAGAGAAATCTGGAAAAGTTCTGCCCAGGAAGGACAGCACATTGTCTTAAATGTGTTTAAGATATTTAAATGTGTATGCATTCTTCTAAAATAAGAATTTTCTGTCACATCTTGCACAAAGTGCCTATATTTAGAGGTACTGCAAGGAATTTTTTATTTTACTTCAGTTAAGCAGTATTACTAACAGAGTGTAAAGGATGGAGAATTCTTAACCCAGAAGTAAAAGACATTAAACATCTGTCAACCTGAGCTGCAGGTACATCAGAAGCCTTTTGTGTTGGGATCTTTGGATTATTTCAACCTGCCTAACAAAGCTCTTATGATCACCAGCAGCTGCTGAAGCACCTGGCCTTCTCTGGAGTGTTTAAATTGAGACTCTGGGCTGCTGTACAACAGGGTGCATCTTTCACCATCTGCTCTCTTTCCTCTGCTCTTTTGGTGTCGTACAAACTGTTTTGAAAGAGAAGGAGGTAGTAAGAAAAAAATATATTCCTTCCCATTAAAGTGCTGCGGCCCTTTATGTAATCAAGAATAACAAAATACAGACATTCATTCATGATTTTTGTCCAGGATCATGAAGGTAAATCTTTTGCATCGTGTGTTTCCCAGCAAAATCATCTGGTTTGATTTCTATTCCTGATTTGAATAGTACAATGAGGGCTTGGTCTGAATGCTATGTAGGACAACTACCAGGTAATGCTTCATCCATCTGCATGCATGGAGCCAATTATGCCTCATGGATTATGAGATGAAGGGCTTATTGCAGCTCGTTTGCAGAAGCATTGAAGAGTGGATTTGCCTTTGTTTGCCTTCAAAGTGTTAGCAGCTCCTAGGGTTATATGGTGAACAGCTGTTTTAAGAAGAAAAAGCAGAGAGGAAAGCTGTGCTCCATGAAATCTGCCTTATTTTTAGCATTCCAGGAAATCATACCGTGATTTTAACTGAAAATAATCCACATGCACATACCATGTAGGGGATTGTTTCCACAGATCACTTTAGTTATGTACAACTGGTATTGCATTTTACAATGAGAAATCTTGAAAACTTCATGTCAGCAGTTGTACCATAGCAAAGAGGTTTTACCCTGAGGCTGTTCTCCCTCCTTCAGATAATTTCCACTCTGGGAGGTGTGCAGTGGTACAGCTTTTACCCTGGTCTGTGCAAAATGGGCAACATCTGTAGCCTGCCCTGTCTCCCTGAGAAGATGTCTTTCCTTAGTTCTGTTTTGCACACAGGTAGGTGTGCGTGCTGAAGCAAAAGTGACAAAAATGTGAAATGCTTTATGTGTAACATATTCCCTTAACTTATTTTTTTTCTTTTATTGGCAAGTGGATCTGAACTATTGCTGGAAACAGGATACAAAAGTAGCAGGTGTGCCCTGGGGAGCAGGGCCTGAGCACGTGCTTTTACACTTTCTAAAGCACAAAAGGAATTTTTTTTTTCTGCTTGATCTCTTTTTTCTTTTTGTTATAATTGCTACACTGCCCTATGTGGATAATGGCATTCACTGGTCACTTTAGGGAACTGCTTTGTGTTTTTACCCCTTCTGATTTGAGGCAGCAGCAATTTAGCAATTTTTCCATAAAAACAGTGTGGGTATGTACAGAGTCACACACATATATATACATATACATTAAAAATAAATAAATAAATAAATGTATATTTGATGCCTGTCTCTGCTACTGCAACTTCACACCACAGCACTTGTGAAAAGTGAAATTTCCATCATAAGTATATGATGGAAATATATAGGAATATATATAGGAAATATATAAGAAATATATAAAGGAAATATATATATATATATATGATATATTTGTGTATCTAAACAGATACTAAACCAGTAGGAAAATTAAATGCTAGGGAAGACTGCAGGAAAGTTAAAGGAAAGATTCACTTGAACAAAGGGAATATTTTCTGTTCAGAACTCCATAGAGCTTGAGTTGAGCTGTTTTCAGCAGTGAATTGGGTTGTTAACTGGTTTAATACAGCATAATCAACAGATTTGAAGCTCCTCTGGTTTATACTCTGTTCAGTCTCTGCAGCCTTTAGTAATCATTCACTAGTGAAATTGCAATTCTTATGCAATCTAGTGTCATTCTTGGCTGACAAGGTAAATTCTTACTTTATGAAGGGGCAGTCATTAAAAACAGAATCTGAATCTCATTTCTCCTTGTGAGTATAAGTTTTTTTGGGTTTTTTGTTTTGTTTTTTTTTAATGTACACTTGATGCATTTGATCCCTCCATAAGTGGATGCCAGCAGCTCTCTTTGACACAGATTTTTTGGGAAGGTTTCAATTTCAGTGACCATGAATTTAATTATTTTATTTTTTTTTAACTCCTCCTTTTCACGTGCAAACCGTTCTCGTGTGGCAGCACTTTCACAGCTGAGAACAGAATCCAGAGGTGACAGGATCTTAAAGTGCTTCTCTCGTGGGAGGCCTTGTACTTGTAGCTGAACATACTCTGTAAAATCTTCTTTGGGAAGCACATGAACAGGTTGGCAAGTGCAGAAATAAACTTCCATTTGGCAGACATTAAACAGGGCACTAATTCAGAGCAAGGTAAACATCCACAACCACTACCTGGGAAACCAGCACCATGTGGCATTTCTAAGAAACTGAAATAAGGAACTGCTTCTCTGTTATCAGAAGAGTGAGTGAGTCTTTCTTGACTAAAAATCTGAAAATAGAGATGGTTTTATGGTTTCTTTGCTTACTTTACCAAAATCAGTACAGCATAACAGTAATGATGTATTTTACCATCCATCTTTCCCTTTCTGGGGAAGATTTGGAAATCAGTAGGTAAAAAAGAGACAGGACCCTACTGCAGTGAGGCTGTTGGCTGGAGCACCTTGTGGTTATGAAATACCTGGGAAATTGGATCATGCTTTTAAAAGTATAAATCAGTGTCCTTGCCATGACTGTGTGTGGAACTTTTCCAACAACAGACCCCAAGCCTTAGATGTTATATAGAGGATGTGGCTATGCACTTCCTAGAAGAAAGAAACACTTTGTCTCTCTTTAAAACAAGCCTAGACCAGGAAAAGTCATTACTTTTTCTTCTTTTTTCCCCCCTTTTTTTCCTGAACACATCATTCTTTTGACACCAACTGCACACTACCTTCTGTTAACCCAGTTCTATTTTAGTAAGAAATATCTGAACCAGGAATTCTGTCTGGTACTGGCAGAGAATGCAATAGATTTAATATTCTAAAAATGAACTTAGAATCTCATCAGAACAGTTTGACACCCTGGATGCTGTGCCAGGTCTTCCTAAATGTAAAAATTGGGATGAAGTATATGGACCCTTAAGGTAGTTTACCAGTAGAAGAAATGTATCAAGTTGCTTGTTATGTTTGGTAAGATATTTTGTGTTAATCTATATCTAATTCTCTATTATCTACAGCAGGATGAGATAAGGGAGATGTATTGAACTTGTCAGTCTATGGGGAAAAAAAAAAAAAAAAAAAAAAAGGAATAAATCCAGAAAAGCCATACTCTGAGGATTAAAAAAGCCTCCAACCCCCCATTGTGTAACATATGAAAAATCAGCTAAATTCTTTAGATTCTAATTAAAAATGCTGCCCAGGACAGAACTGGCTGCTAGAAAACACTAGGAATGGGCAAGGTTAATTTGTTTTTTATACTTATTGCCATGCAAAAATGTTGTTATGGAAACCAAATATATGTTATTTCTTAAATAAATATTCTCTTAAGGCCTCTGGAACAGAGGAAAGAAATTGAAGCTATTAGTGTTATTGTTGCTGTTGGCTGTCTGAAATCCCAAAGCTGGGATTCTAATTGAAAATCCAAGGATTTTGGCTTCCTGGATTTACAGTAAAAATGTAGAAAGCCAGTACAATTGTTAACTCCTTTTAAACACTATGAAAAACTGGGAATGGTCTCCAAGATACCTCTGCTTAAAGCATCTCAAGGGTTTTCCTGGTTTGGGAAGCCTGCAAGCAAAGAATAATTTATGTAGAAATTCATCAAGTGAATTTTTCATGTAATTTTGGTGTCTCTCAGATGTTTCCTAAATCTAGCTTGATATGGATTGGTGCTGAATAGGTTTTCTGAATGGATCTGGATCCTCATGCTCATTGAAAGAATCCGTGCTTGGTTTGTAGGTTTTTTGCCTTTTATCCTGTGCAAACTCATCAATCTCCAGAATTCACACCAAAACCTGTAGGACATCTTGTAGAGGAAACTTGCTGCTACAGGAATTTGTCATCTGTATCTGTTATGGTGCATGGATAATCCTGATGGAAAAGGGAAACTTGCAGGGCGTTTCTGATCTTCTGATATTCTAAGTGGTGGATGAGAAGGACAAGGTGACAATCAAGGCTTGGTCTGGGACATATTTTCAGGCAGTGACACTGGTGAAGCATGACTGATGACTGAACTCCTCACAAAGACTGGGCTTGTCACTTGAAGCTATCAAGGCCAAATGGATTCTTTCAGAATTCTTCAGTTTATTCATTACAGAGATGGAGAGGCCAGTCAGGATGTACGACTTGCCTTTAGTCCTTTCTGAGAACAGGTTTTATAGCCTTGAATCTGTTCCATTCTCCTTTTTTTTTTTTTTTTTTTTTTGCATGAGCCATAAGCAGCAAAGAATTATTTATTTTGCTATTATGCACTGGGAAAACTCATTTAGAGAGTGAATGCACTGGAATCCAAAGTGCTGTAAAGGTATCTGTAATATCGGGAAAAAAATTCATAATGGACTTTTTATGATGCATAATTTGGGTTTGGATATCCTGCCTTCATGGAAACAGAATGAAACTGTCAGGAGCTGTCAATATGTTTTGCAGAGTTATATTAAAACCAGCAGTTGTAGTCCTTAAATTATTAGAGGAATATCCTTTAGAAGTGGGGAGAGAATACTTCATCTGTATTACCCCTGCAGTGACAAGAACGTTATTGGAATTCCATCTCTGGTTCCAGACACCAAAAATTAAAGCAAAGCATAACAAAGGATTGAGGAAAGAGACGTGAAAAACCTGAAAGCTGTAGAAAATATGGCTTCTAATAGTAGATGGAACTTTGTTCAGTGACTTTTGAGGGGGAAAGATTAAGAGGCAAGTTGAGCTTCATTAAAGTCTCTCTACTGAGAGGAGCTGAAATCTGACAGTTTCTGTACATTTTATGGTATTTTTGTTTTTATTTTACTTTTGAGCTGCAGCCTTAACTAGGTACTTATGACCTAATATATTACAGCACATCACAGGAAGTAGTTGGGTCTTCTTAATCAGCAATTCTCTGACCCCGTGCCAGCAAAAATTCAGTGCCTTATATGATACATTAATTTTGAGCAGTCTTTAGGTTCTCTGCAGAAAAGGTAGAATATTAAGAATATTTTCAGCATAAGAAGCCTGTGTTACTTGCTTCTTTCATTAAAAGTAAGTAATATTTACCATATGGTAATATTTCAGTAGAATCAGAAGTGTACATAGGCTGTTCCAGGATTCGTTGCCAGATGTTTTGGATTATCCATTTAAACCTTTGTAGACACATCCTTGAAGTGCAATTGTGATGTTAATTTGTTTTTATTGAACTTGTAGAGTAGTAGGCCAAAACTGTACATTGAAGGGAAGTAATTTCTCTGATGTTTTTTACACTAATCTAGTCAGTCATAACATGTTTTGCTCTAAAAGCCTCTTTGTATTTGTTCCAATTCCCTTTATATACATCTCTGCTGTAATTTTTAGGGATAATGAAAGTGTTGATTGTAGAGGTATTTTCAGGTTCAATAGCCATCAATATTATTCCACATTTGAAAAGCTAATACAAAAATGAAACCCAGCAAACAAGAATGCAAATATGAGAGTGAGTTCATGCTTCAAGAGTATATAAGCAAAGCCATATCATCTCTGACTTGTCAAGCATAACTGAGTCCCTCAGGCTGATTATGCTTGGCCAGTCAATCTGGTGAATCTGCAGAAATACTGAGAAAAATATATGAAATAACTGGTTTTGTTTTGGTAAGGTTTGGGGTAGGTTTTTTGTTGTTGTTGTGTGGGGTTTTTTTTGGTTGGTTTTTTTTTCTTCCAGTTTATGCTGGTAAAACTCTGTCAAATCTGACTAATTTAAAATTGCATCTTGTGCGAAAACAGCTTTCCCTTAGCTTTAGATACCAGATTGCTCCTGCTCCTCCCTTAAATTCCTGCAATCATTTTACTTTTAGGGAATCGTTTTGAGCATTACCCGTCAGCTTGCAACTTTGCAAAACGGGATGCCACGTCTTCCAACAAGCTTCACTCCGCAAAACTGTTTCCAGATTCGTATTTTTAGAACCCTTTATTCATCTTTAGCTCTTGAATGACCTCTGTCAGCTGTCACTGTCAGCTGGGGATCACTGTGCTTGACAGCCACTGCCGGTGCTGAGGAGATGTGAGTTCCTGTGCCATATTTCACAGCCTGGGAGACCCAACGTGCCTGATATCTGCGGAATAAACCGAGGAGCAAAAACAACCGCCCACACGCACAGTAAATACTATTTTCTGCAGAAAATAGCTTGCCCTACTTACTACTCCGAAACAGTCACAAATATTTAATGTGCCACAGGATTAAAAATAGCTGGGAGTGACATTTGGATGGCATCGTAAAAGGGGTGGTGAAAGGGCTGTGGAGCCTGGCCTGGTGAGGGGTTCTGTGCACGAGAGAGGCAGGAAAGTATGAGGGGATGGCTGTTGAATGATGGAAGTAACTACTCAGCTTTTTGAGAGGGGAGTACACTCTCAATGAACCCATCTCGTTTTCAAAAGCCCTGGTGAACAATAGGAAGGTTCCTAGCACTTACAGCCAGGTTATTGAAAGAATGGGAAGGTCAGGATTCATTTTAAGTTAAAAAGTAATATTAGGAAAAGAGATTGGCTAAATAATGTATTCATATCCTAAATCTTGTTTTCTGATTTCTGCAGTGAAAAGTAATGAATAGTACTGTCTTTGTACCATTTGCCAAGGAATGTTTCACAAATCTGTTGTAATTAAATAATTTGGACATGTGGTATTGTTCTGCTAATTGGTGTTAATTGCTGGGTTTAAACGGGTGTCTATTGTCATGGTATTTGACCAAGAAACTCAGAATTCAGTAAATCATCAGAGAACCAAATTGTTTGAGAATGACTCTAAAATCTTTACTAGGCTGACAAATTAAAGGACAGGACTAATTCAGAATTACATAATTCTCAACTGGTTGTTTGGGTTTTTTGTTTTGGTTTTGGTTTTTGGTTTTTGTTTTTTTGGGTTTTTTTTTGTTTTGTTTTGTTTTGTTTTTGTTTTGTTTTGGTTTGGTTTTTTGTTTTGGTTTGGTTTGGTTTGGTTTTTTTTCCTCAGCTGAAAATGTAGGAAAATATTAGAAGCCGAGACAATGAAGTGGATGTTTAACATGGTCATAATTTTTGAAAACTTCTGAGACATAGGAACAGGTTGAATAAGTTAGACTGGTACTTAATTGTAATGAAGGATCTGGGACCCAACTGCACGGTGAGAAAACATCAACAGCCAAATGGAATTGTTAACTCTCCTGAAGTGTGAACATGTTCCTGTGTGCCTGCATGCCCACATATATATATATATATATGTAAATGTGTGCAGAGAGAGAAAGAATTATATTCACATATGTTCAAGTGATTAATTTAAAATATATATATACACAGACATATAAATACATCTATTCTGACTTTTTTTTGGGTTTTTTTTTTTCTGAGTTAAGGTTCCTAGGATGACTCAGTATGTTTTAATGCTGTTAAATCCCTCTTTTGGGATACTTTTCCTGAAATGCTGGAAGGCAGAAGCAGAGCAGAAGCAGCTCACAGATTCTTATTTTCTTCATCCTTTCTGTTTAACCTATCATGGAGGAGCAGAATATGAGAGAGAATGGTGAGCTGAGCTCTCAACACTTCTCTCTATTATTCTAATTTTCTTCTGGTTCTTTAATCTGTAGGTTTACTTTGCAATCTTGGAGAGTCTGGGATGCACATTGCCACTGATAAAGTGATGAGTTTTGTTTTTCATTCACTGTGTGCCTCTTGGTTTGTGTGTTCTCATGAAAGTAAGGACTAATCTAGTAAAACCTCTTTTCCCATTTAGAGTCAGACAAAAGAGGGAGAAGAGCTATTTCTGTAGCTTTTGAGGAATACAGTAAACATAGGAATTAATAAGGGAAACTTTGTTAAAGTTTGATTCACTCTTTTATGAAAGATACTTCCTGGAAGCAAAAAGGAGCTAAATTAGAATTCATGACACCAGAACTGAGATTTGAGAGCAAGTGGAACTACTGAGCCTGGCAATGAGAAATGCCTGATGCCAACAGGTGACAGCTGAGTGCTAACCTGTGCTTGCACTTCCATCTTCAACCATGTAGTTTCTATCCAAGATGCAATCCTAACATCCTGAATTTCATCTCTTCATCATCACAGTACTTTATATTTTTTTAAAATTTACTTTTTTCTCTCTTATCTAATTAGCAAATTGAGGTCTCTGTGTTGTATGTGGAGCTAAGAGGGCCAGCCTGCTATCTCAGGGAACTATTTTTTATTTCCCTTAGAAATAAAAAGCAAAACAATTTCAGTTCCAAACCTCAAGACACATGCTTTTCCCATGCATACACCGTGATTTAGTGACTGGAAAGTTTATTTTTTTTAAAGAATCAGAAGTATTGCAAGCTATGCACAAAAGTGAAACTAAGGAGAATACTCTTTTCCTTCCATGGGATCATTACCTGGAGGAAATTATCCCTAAGATCTGTGGATGGAGGGAAAGACTGACATTTCTTTCTCTGTTTCTTCATCATCACACTGAAACGACAACTTATTCAGTTTTTAAGGATGAATCTCTTACAATTCTGTAATCACAGCCTAGTTTCAGATGGAAACCCTCATGCCATGGTAAATAATAAAACTTTATTAGGCTGGTATTACTGATTAATAAAAAGCTGCTTCTACAGGTCAAGAATGCTGAAATGTAAGGCCAGCTTAATCCCAAATGAGCAATCCTCATGCTAAGACTCTCCTGCCATGAATTCACAGATCTGTCTGTCAGTGGTGTCAGTGGAAATTCTCTGGCAAGTCAGAATAGTATCAGTCCCTAAAGAATCCCATGATTCAGATAGCAAATGACAACTAATAAAAGAAACATGTAACAGTTGAAATAAATTAATCATTTCACAAACGTTAAGCAGCTTTTTTGCACTGGTGGAATAGATGCAAATGGAATGTGATTTCCATTTTGAAGTAAAAAAATCATGACAAGATTTTTCAGAGGAAATTCTGGAAATATTAGTACAATTACAATAACTTAAGTAGCAATTAGAGCATGAAAATTTAGTTGTGAAAGTGAAACAGAGAAGATTGCTAACAGTTTAAAATCTACCCAAAAGGAAGGACACAGGCCTTTCTCTTCCCCCACTGATGTGTCTTTTCCCATTAACTCTATTTAAAACACCAATGATTGTGCATCACAACCACTGCTCTGTCTCCTCCTACCTTTTCCTGACCTATTTATTAAGGTGCTGGCAAATTTCCAGCCCTCTCCAGCAGTGATAATTCATTATCTCTGCCTAGAGCAGGGCAATCTATCAAGTTGTGAGATAAAATTGGTGATGAGAAAGTATTTTAGAAATTGTATCCAAATTGCAAATACATTTTTATTTAAAGTTCATTTTGAGACAAGATATAGAACTTAATTTTACCCATCTCTAGTTCAAAGTTGAAAGGGAAATTACCGTAAGTGCATTCAAATGACTCCTCTTTCCATTTTCTCTTTTATCAGCTCTCACAGAGAATGCTTATTTGAAGAGAATTACTTACAGAACAGATTTTTTTTTTATTTGTTTTTAATAAAATTTCTATGTTTCTTATTTTTTAAAAACAGAAGATTCAAACAGATCTGTTAGAAAAGCCCCTTGGAATTAACAACATGTATTTAACAACATATATTCCTTTTCAATCAATTTTGACATCTTTCAAGGTTCCTGAATATTTTTAGAAAAATCCAGGCTGGATATTCTTGGAGAAGTAAAAAAAGAGAAGAGAAGAAAAACAATTAATGTCTGAAGTGTTTTCTGGTCTTGTAACAATCTGAGGAAAAATAAAACAAGCAGAAAATATATCATTCTAGGAGCAATGATGCTACTTGTAGCATGACTACTTTGGAAAATATGGAGCTGGAAAAATAATCATTTTACTGGGAAATATCTGCAGTGCTGTGAAAGGCAAATTAGCAGCAAAGCTTGAAGAGGAACCCATTCTGATCTTGATTATAGTAGTAGTGTCACTAGAATAGAATCAGAGTTCTACTTCTACTGCTTGTTCAGAAGAAATGAAATCAATCAGCATTAAAATCAAACCCAAAACCCCCAAAACCCAAGCAAACCAAAGCAAAAAACTCCTCGGCAAAGTAACTGTATTTAACAGAGTTTTATAAAGATTTCCAGATGCAAAACAATGGAAAATTTTCAAAAAATCCCAGAACCCATTCTGAGTGTAAAATTCCAAGTTACATTTGTCTATAACAAATATTAAAGCGGTCGCGTGCCACTTTGGAATTTGCATCCTTTATCATTGTGAAAAATCCTTTATTCTACAAAAGTGTCACAGAGAATTAGCAAAATTCAAGTGGCTTTTTAATCTGTGGCAATGTAGGTATTTCACTGGTTATTTCAATACCCAGGAAGTTAAGAAATACATTTTGCAAGAGTAAAGAGCAATTGATTTATACAACCAGAAGAGTGGTCAGATGATATGAAAGGTTAGGTTGTTGTCTCTGTTGGAATAGTGTGGGCTTGTAGTTCCCTAGGGATTTCATAGCCTAGTTGAATAGTCACTGACCTTTAATTTGTTCAAATTTCCAAATATTAGACTGAAATTTTCTAGTTGAACAGGAGTTTAGTCTTGTGTTTAATTTATTATATTTGTTCAGCTGTAATTGCTGTCCTCAACTCTGCCACCTTCTCATGTGCAAGAGGTTAAAGCAAGCATAAAATCAAAGGCTGGCTGCAGAGACTCTTTTGAAGCCCTCCCTAATGCAATATGAATCTCTCCAAGAAAAGAGTTCTGTCGAACAAAGGTATTCTTTTGTAACCTGTAAAACACGTTAGAAAAATTCCTACTGCCACCTGAAAAATTTGGTGATTTGTGGTTGATACATTTCAAGAATAGTGAAGCTTGATAGTGTCAAGTTGTAGCTCTGTCATAGCTCTCCAAAATTGCTGTTTGTTTGCTTGCTTGTTTAGTTAAGTGGTTTTGTTTTCTACTACCTTTGTATTATTAATATTCGTAGTAAAGAATTGTTATTCCTATTCCCAAATCTTTGCCTGAAAGCCATGAATTGCAAAATTATAATTTGGAGTGGGTGAGGGGTTTACATTCTCCATTCTAAGGGAGACTTCAGCTTTCCCTGGCAGATACCTGTCTTTCCAAACCAAAACAATTTCAAGTTCCATGGTGAATGCCATGACAAAAACCACATGTAAATCCTGTGGCACTACCTGCCCACTACCTAGTACCCATACATATCATTTGTGCCATTTTGAAATTACTGCAATTTCACATAGACTGTGAAGAAGACCCTTGGCTGTGAAGAAAACTCCAGTTTCAGACAGTGCTTTCTCAGCAGTGCTCCTCAGAGGCTGACATTGCCACCACTCTGAATCAGTTCACTAAAGCAGCACCTTTTAATCAGTTACTCCAGGTGAAGGAAGATACCTCGCTGCTAGAAGTGGCTTGAGAAACAAACATTTGTGTTACTTGAACCAAAGAGCTGGATGTGGTGGTGACAGCAACGACTGAATTTACCTGTTCAGGTTAATGATGTACCTTCTCTGAGACAATAGCTTTTCTGAAAAGGCGTGGAGGGTCACAGCTCCTCTCTGAACTGAGCAGCTGTGTGTGGCACAACAGGTTTTCTGCAAGGTCAACAACAGTCTGCAGCCTCCTACTGAATTCGATGCACTTAAGTGGTGGAGGGGATATTTTTAAAAATTGTTTGATAGTTTTTTGCAATAACAGTGAGCTCTGAATCAGTAATTGAATTGCCCTTGTGTTTTCCTGTGCTGCACAGGATTTCTGTTGCAGAGCCTGAAGAAACTGTCACACTTTGACAAAGCTACCAGTCTGTGGCAGATACTGATTAAAATAAATAGACTCTCATAATTAAAGCCTGCACCATTTTTCATAGCAAGGGGTTGTCTGCAGACTCTGATTTACTGGAGATTTAATCATTGTGTTTACAATGGCAAACTTAAGTTGTTTGCAATAATGAAGTTAATGAAAAGCACCAACTGCATTAAATAACATTATTTTAAAAATCAGTCTTCAGTGAGGTGGTGTATTCAAAGATCTCTTGTTCTGTTGCTTACTGGAATGAATCAAGGAAACATTTATAACAAGCTCTTATTGCTATTTCTAAGAATGCTGGAAGTGTTCATGAAGCTTTTGAGGTAAACATTTCAGATTACTCTCTTTTGAGAGCTATTGTTGAAAGTTCATCACTTCTGCTGGTTTACCCAAGGCAGCTGTCATTGTTTTTTCTTCCAGTTCAGTTGATCACAGGCTGAGATGACTAATTTTTTTGTCCATCTTTAAAATATATTTAGAGCTTTGAGGAAGACTTACAGACCACCAAATCACAAAAGAGAGAAATCTATTCTGAACTGTAACATTATACCTCAAATATTTTCCTATTCTGAAATCTAAAGAGAAGGATCCAGTAATACAAATTTATTCATGTGTAGCTTTTTACACCCTGCTGAAGAAATGGCAGCACATCATAAAACTAGAGAGCCACTTCTAATTTCCATGTCACCTTTTATGATGATGTCATGCAAGAGAAGTAATTTTTCTACAATAACTACATTCTTCTGTTTAAGTGTATTTGCTATATACTCCAGGTTTTTTTTCCTTTTCAACTTCAAACTGCATATTTCAACTAAGTGGAATATTTGAAAATCTTATTTAGCGCTTATGCAAAAACACAGTTCTATCAATTCTTTATCTGTCACGTGGAATTACAAAAATTTTGAAGATATTTTATAAATTATACTATACAAGAAAAATATCCCAACAGTTTTCTGCTTGCTGGTAGTATCTAGAACTAGATGCTTCAAATGAAGCTGTGAGGTTGCTTCTGCAGGCAGATGGACAATGTCATCTTCATTAGGTCACAGTGAATCTCCAACAGACTAAAATGACTTCAAGTCTAAATCTTAAAATGTGAATCTTAATGATTTACTGCAATGTTGTTATCAAATACATGGGTGTTTGCAAAACTGTAAAGTTTCAGCTTGATTTTTATCAAATTATTGATCTCTGCAACAGCTGCAACAAAATCAATCATTTTAAAGTTTTCCACCTTCTCTTTCTGTTGTGTCATTAAAAAAAAAAAATCCTCAGACACTAATTTTGTTTTCTCTACACCATTTATCTTGATCTGTTTATTATATGCCTCCTTTGAGCATTTTTATTTGTATTCTCTGAAAAAAAATGGAAGATAATTAATGGGTACACTTTTAGACCTGACTGAAAAAAAAATTCCTTTTGTCAGAAAATTCCTTCCAATCACAGGAGCTAAGTTTCCATTGATGTAATAAAAATATGATTATTTATTTCTTCCTTGAAACCTGTCTTTACGAAATATAATGCTTAACATTAACAATGAGAGGTTTTATTTTAAATTGCTTTCAGAAATTCTTCAATATCTTGACATAGAAGATATTGACTTAGAGGGTTTAACTAAGACATTGAATTGTTGTAGATATTATTGACACAGAATTTCAGTTGCTAAAGGTCATTCATCTGCAACAGCACTTGATCATTTATAGAAAAAAACAGTGCCTTCACTTAGTGATGTCTGTCAAAACATTCTCCTGTCCACCTGTACCATTGATTTGTGCTTTTTCAGACAGGCCCCCTCTGAGAGGGGGCATGAGCAGCAGCTTCTTGCAGTTTGTAAAGACCTGGCAGAGTACTTGTTGTAAGATTCAAGGTATGGCTTTAAACTGGATCATTGCTGGGACCATTTCAAGGTGCAAAAACAGAGCAAATCAGCAGCAATGTGCACTGGCAGCCAGAAATCCAGGGCTGCATCCAAAGCAGTGACCAGGAGGATGAGGGAGGCAACCCTGCCCCTCTGTTCTGCTCTGCTCTGCTCAGATCCCACCTGGAGCTCTGCATCCAGCTCCAGGCTCCCAGCACAGGATGGGCAGGGACCTGTTGGACTGAGTCCAGAGGAACCCACCAAGATTAGAGGGATGGAACCCCTCATGTCCAAGGGCAGACTGATAGAATTTGAATTGCTCAGTATGAAAAAGAGAAGGCTTTGGGGTGATCTGATTGTGGCCTTCCAGCGCCTGAAGGGAGCCTGTGAGGGAGATGGAAAAGGGCTTTTTACAGGGGAGTGCAGTGACAGGACAAGGGGGAATGGCTTCACCCTGAAAAACAGTATGTTCACATCAGATATGAGGAAAAAAACTCTTCCTTGCAAGGGTGGTGAGACCCTGGCAAGAACTGCCCAGAGGAATCCCAGGGCCAGGCTGGTGGGACTCTGAGCAGCCTGGGCTTGTGAAAGGTATTGCTATTCATGGCAGGGGGTTGGAACTGGATGGTCTGTAAGGTACCTCACTGCAACAATTCCATGATTATAGGACTGTGTTTCATCCTTAAAAACTGAATAAATTGTCATTTCCGTGTGATGATGATGAAACAGAAAAAGAAATGTCAGTCTTTCCCTCCATCCACAGATCTTAGGGATAATTTCCTCCAGGTAATGATCCCAGGGAAGGAAAAGAGTATTCTCCTTAGTTTCAGTTTTGTGCATAGCTTGCAATACTTCTGACTCTCTAAAAAAAATAAACTTTCCAGTCACTAAATCACGGTGTATGCATGGGAAAAGCACGTGTCTTGAGGTTTGGAACTGAAATAGTTTTGATTTTTATTTCTAAGGGAAATGAAAAGTAGTTCCCTCAGACAGCAGGCTGCCCCTCTTAGCTCCACATACAACACAGAGACCTCGGTTTGCTAATTAGACAATAGTTAGTGAAAAAAAGTAAATTTTAAAAAATATTTTTGTACTGTGAAGTTGAAGAGATGAAATTCAGCACATTTTGAAAACATCTACAATTCTATGATTGGGAATGTTTTAGGCAAAATCTGACAAATATACAAATTAGTGTCCCTTTCTTTATGAGTTTAGAATATGTTGAGAGGTCTAACTTAGCAAGATAATCTAAATAATACCAATAAGAGTAGCTTAATGTGTTTTGTGAGATAGTTCATTATGTGGTTCAGCCACAGACTTCAATATAGCATATTCCTTTTTAAAATGAGTACATTTCTATCTCAGAGTGTTGTAGGACTGAAGAGTGCAGAGATATTCTGTTGATACACACTAGAAATATCCAGTTTAGCATCCAACCCCGTGCTGTTGCTGCAAAGACACATTTTGACTTAAATGGGATTAGTAGTGTGCATGAAGTTAAGCATGTCCATAAATGTCTGCAAGGCTTTAGTTAGTCATTGCACTCATTATCTCAATTTGTTGTTTCATGGAATTATTCCAAGTATCTCATCTAATCAGATTCTCCTGGAGGCACAACATATGCCCACAATAGCATGAGATATATATAGCTCCTTCCATATTTATGAAAGATCAATGGAACATTTTTACTGCCAGTGGATGTATGTATGTAATGTGAATTACCCTGCAGGAATTAAAATCCCTCAATGAGACCATGCTGTGAATTCCCACGGGTATAAAGTGGAGGTAGCAGTGTAATGTTTTAGATAAAAGCACCATAACTGATGGCAATATATAAACAACTGTATAGCAATGTATTATAAGTAATATAAAATAGGTGTAAGTATACAATTAATGAATGATTTAATTAAATTTAAAAATAGGCTTGACACTAGGGCTTGTATAATAATCACAAATATAATCCAGATATAGAAAGACACTGTCATTGTGCTGAATGAAAATCAGCCACATGCTCTTCATTGAAAATATTTTGCCCAGTAGTAAAACACGTTTGTTTCAGGTGCTTCTGAATTACTAACCTTTGGTATTTAGCTTGAAATGCAGCTGGCAAGCAGCCCAACTAATTCTGTTCTCAGTTAATGCTACGGTAAGTCTGCTGAATTACTTTATAATAGTGAAAGGGGAGTGGAATGTGAGGGAAGATTATGGCCTATTTCTGCTGACTTTGTTGCTTTCATCTCCAAAAGCAGTCATAGGAATCAATGCAAGTGTGTATGGAGTGTTACTCAGAGTGTGTAAACACAGCAGAATATGTCTCTTTAGAACCTGGAAGTACTCTATACTATATCTCACCTACTCACCCTATTTGAGTTTCTTTTCAAATGACACAGCTAAGGAAGTAAATTTTTCCCTAGAGCTGGCTGTAAAATGCCCATGTTAATATTAGTGTGCCTCATTACCTTCTGAAGGAATTAAGCATGAATCATTTGAGAAGGAACTGGCTAGGACTCCAAATCCTCTAATAAATGTCTTTGTTTCTAGATATACAATTCCCTCTTGCCCTTGCCATTCAATGCATTTTCCCAGCAGCTGAAAAAATGGTGCTGTAACAATAATCACTGAATTTTTTTTTGTCTTTATGTTTGTTATTGTCTTTTATGTGCCAATTTTCAGTTAAACCAGACAGAGTCAGAGTAGCTCAGATGAAAGAATTCAAATACCACAATGTTCAAACAATAGAGAATATCAAAGAATGAAATTTCAGATGAACTTAACGTTTCTGAAATGTTGGGTGGAATATTCCTGGTGATGAAGAGAACTAATATCAGTTATGTTGATTTTGAATTTGAGCATGATATTATTTATATATGTGTATCATCTACACTAATTAGATACTTCTAATAGCCTTTCATGAGATTTCTGTTTTCCATTTCTCAGCTGAACAACAGATTTACTTCCAGATATACTCAGGTAAAATAAAAGTAGGTTTCTAAAGCATTCAGGAAAAATATCCCACTTCAGATAAAATTTTCATTTGCTTCTTTACCTCCTACGTGTTTATTTGAACATATTCCTGCTTGCCAACAAGGCCAGAAAAGTCTTGAAGTTGCAGATGAATTACAGGCAATCAGGTTATAAAAAATGACCAGGCATTGTGTTTCTTTAGCTAAAATACAACTGTGATTCTTCCCTGCCTGCATTCCTAGAGGGGTTGGGAAAGTTTAGCTTTTATGTGTTGTTTGAATTTGCTATACACAGAAGTTTTCCAGCTGTACTGGAAGAGCACAACAGAGTGTGTGGGATTAACACTTAAACACCGTGCAGTTTGATATCTTGTTTTCCTTCCCAAAATCCAAGTCGGTATCAATAAAAACATAATTAGTTGCCATGACAGTAAGTGTCAAAACATACATATTTCTTGTGCTTCCCTTCACCTTTTCATTCCTGTAGGTGTGTACATGAAACTGGAAAAAAAAAAAAAAGTTAAAATTGTTGTATCACCAATTATTCTGCAACCCAGATAAATCCCAGTCAATAACATGGCTTTCTAAGATTTCATGCCTCCTCCACTAAAAATGTAGTATTGAACCTATAAATTGGAATGATGCCAATGGCAAAAAGAAAAAGGTGTCCCAGTGGCAAAAAGAAAAAGGTGTCCCAAATGTTGGATCTAATTCCCAATGTATAGTAAAATAATAACACCTTAAATTAGGGTTAAGGAATTTTTCTTTTACTGATTTTTGGTAAATAATAATAATAATAAAATAAAAATCTGAGACTCCAGAACAGCAAGCTGCTCACTGCTCACTCCCCTTTCTCCCCTTCATCCCACCCAGAGGTGGCCAAAGAGGAGAATTCAAAAGGGAAAGATCTCATGTTGGGATAAGAACAATTTACTGAAACCAGAAATGAGGTAAGAAAACAAACAGTAGCAGGAACAATATTAATAACTGAACTATAACAAAGAAATAAAAGTGAGTGAACAGTAGTGAAAATGGAAATAGGACATGTGGAATAGCAGCCATTAGTTAATAAAATTTGAATTGACTTTGTAGGCCATGTAATCTTTATTAATTCTTTGAATAGGAAGGTAACTGCATCAAACTGGTAGGGCAAACATATGTGCAGTAGATTACAGCTTAATTGCAGTATCAATACAGGTTCATGCTTTTCCAGCTATGCTTACCTGATCTGCAAGCAACAAGGGTAAAAATCAGATTCATGCTGTTTCGCTTCTCTGGGATCTGGGCATCCAGGGCTTCCCTGTGCTGTCTCTGCTCAAGTAAACAGGAATGCCAGGCACAGGGATGAAAAAAGTACATCTGTGAGCAAACAGACAGCATAATTTGACCTGAATACGATCAGGTAATAAAAAGCAGCTTAACTTTTGCTGCAAGAGAACACAAATGCAGTTGTGTTTGAGAGGGAGGACTTGACTGAGTTACACTGTTCCTAAAATCGCAATTTTTGATGTGTCCATAACTGATCTTATGAAGACTGCTCAAGACCTATTAGGAAGGGATGTGTGTTGCTAACCACTGCAGAATGTTCTGAATTGAATCCTCGTGGCTTCACTTGTACAAGGAATTTTTTGGAGACACCCAGCACCTATGCTGATTTGAGGGGGACAAAGATTTTCCTTCAGCTCTCCTTGCAATTACATTTTGTGAGCAAGAATGCCTGCAACCTGCAGAAGCAGCTACAGAAATACTGGGTGATATTCTGTACAACAAGGGCTGCTTTTACCCAGAAGAGCATGAGCAGGTCCATGAGCTTGCCCAGATATATAACAGATATATAAGTCAAACTATATATCTTTCTGTCTGTACTTTCTTCCTAATGCTTTTCTCCATGCCTGCCATCATTGTGGCAGCAATGCATCCTCAAACTGTGGAGGCATCTCTTAGTGGTGCAAGTTTCTCCTCACCCTTGCCAGTCTTTTCAGTCACTGTTGGCAGAGAGAGTTTTGATACGCCATTGAAAATTTCACTGCTTATTATTGGAAACACCAGTGGAAAACTTAACAATTTTTATTGCTACAGAAATAACATATATATATATATATATACTCAACTATTTGAAAAACTCATTGCAGAAAATCTGTCTTATTGAAGTAGTGAGTGAATATATTGAATTGATTACAATATTTTCACGCACCACGTGGATTTTGCTGCCCAAATATTCATTCAGATTTGTAGAAAAAATAAAAAAGAAACCCTATTGGAATTGTAGTTGAGTTTCCCTGACAGAAAATTACAAAGGGGAAAAACAAAAATTGAGCTGGAATGTAGTACTGGAGAGATGTAGAAATGAAAGTAGTTGCTCAATTGCCATTTGAGTTTGAGCCCAGAAGGATATTTAACAAGCCCGTTGTTATAAATCTGATTTCTCTAGGGAGCTAATGCAGAGCTGAAAAACAGGATGATGATCTTTCTACCTGCTGTTTGCCAGAGTTCTGTTTTACACCAGGGAGTCCTTAATTTCAGTTTTGTTCAATCTAAACAGATAAACACAAGGGATAATCTCATATTTAAATTACAAGTAGCTGTGGACATGTTTTGTTCCTGTCATTTTACCACACACGATCTCAGCATTTATATTTTTATCTCAATTTTTAATAAGATTTTTTTCTGATTGTAGGCTAGTGTTGAGACCTACAAGACTGAAAATGTATTGCAAACATCAAACTTTTATGCACCAATTCATAAGGATGGAGGAATTCCTATGAGAAAATTCATTAAGTATTAGTGAATTCTGAGTTTAATTTAAGATATAACTCTTCTAATTTGTAATTTTTCTTCCAAACCTCCAATAATTGATCTGGACAGAGTAGAGCACAAATACTTCCCCCACTCCCCCCTAATTCCTTTGGGAACTATGATCTTGGAAAGAGCATATACCTTAAACAGAGATGTTCCAATCTCTAGATAAATGAACATATTACTTTCTTGCTACCAGTAATTTAAAACCAGTAATCAAAACCATCAGAGCAGCAAGTCAACTGTGTTTTCTCTCTGGTGTTTCAGAAGATGCCAAACAAACTGTGCATGAAGAAAGAGAGTGTGCCTTCAGCTCTCACAGTTAATAATATTACAGTGATGATTCACATTCAGGACCCCAGGTCTGGCATCACCAGCCGAGCTCCAGAGTTGAATACACCTGGAGATTGCTCCAACACTAAAGGTATGAGCAGAGAAAAGTTTTCCTGGCATTTACCTCCTCTGGGCAGCCTCTCCACTGCAATGCTGGGCACAGGTGTTGCCCTTCTCCTTGAAAAGACTTTCCAAACACTCTTAAGAGCCCCACCACCGAAATTTGGATATCACCTCCTGTGGGCCTGATATTTCTGAGTCTGAAAGGTTTTCAGCCTGCCAGTGGTTGATTTCTTCCTAAGGGAAGATTTCTCAGGAGATTTTTTCTTTCAAGGACAATTTCTGTAAATAAGTTATGTTCTCAAAATGAATCTGTGCAGCTGTGCTGATTGTGTTTCTCTTGTCCCACCAATGGGACCGGAGAGGTGTTGTTCCCTTTTACCAATCATATTAAGTCTGTACTGAAACACCTTATAAAAGGTACTAAAAATTGGACTATAAAGCCTTCTGATTTTCTTCTGCTTTGAACTGGAGCCAAACGTCTTTATTTTGTGTCTAAGTGTGACAACCTCCAATATTGAACATGTCCAAGATTGCTACCACAATAAATGTGATGAGTCATGAAACTGTTGCCCACCTTCACCTCCCTGCCATGGGCAGCCCACGATCTGTCCCTCAAACACTGGAGCTAAGTACTTTCCTTCCCATGGAAAAAATGTCATTTTCTTTCAGGAGGCCATCATGCCAATAAGGACATCACCTCCAAAATGAATATGTCCAGGGATTACTTCAACAGCACATCCAGTGGAGAGGGTGCCTATTTTCTAATTCATAGTAACAAGTGTTGTGTTTTTATAGACCAGTAGGCAATTAGTGGTGTAGGCCACCTTTATACAGCATAGACCCCTTGCTGAATGTCTTTCATTTTTTTTGCAGAAAAAGCAGGATCTGACTTGACTTGTCTGATACTGTTTCTTCTGCTGACAGGTAATTGGAACTCTCTGGGTGAGAACTGGGTTTTACTGTCACTTACAGTCCCTTCAGGAGCTGAAAACAGCAGTCTTTACTTTTCATATTTGCACTGAACTGAATGAACAAAAAAACCTGAAGTTAACCCCTTTCCCTCAGCCCCCCGAGACCCGTTGCCAGCTCAGATTTAGGGAGGTTAGGGTGGGGGAAAACTCCAAGATAGGGACATAAAACCAAAGGAGGCTCTTACCCCGAGATGTGTTCCAAGGTTTATTCCCTGAAGGGATCCCAAGGCGAAAGAGAACGACCCCGAAGGGAAAGGGGGTTTTATGCCTTTCAGGGTAAGGGGCGGGGTTACCTATGGCCAAAGGCCATAGGTCAGAGTCAAGGGACAGGTAAGGTTTCACAGGGGAGGGAATACCAAAAGGAATACAACAAAAACCCCAGTATTTCACATGATTATACTTTCAAGCACATGTCCTGGATAATTTTTCATTTAAATTTTACTTTTCTTGTACCTTTGGGATCTCTAACTCACAAAGTTTTCTTCCACTTTAGGATATTACCTTTATTGCTCTCTACCTGTTATTAAGAGCAGGGTAAAATAAAAAAGGCACATTGGTCCTCAAATAGCTCTGATGAGTTTTATAATGATCCAAACAGAGATGCACACAAGTGTTCTGCTGGAGGTCCATGGTTTTAGCAGGAAATATGTTTTATAAGGGGCTCCCATGTTATTCAAATAGCAGCTCTCCAACTTCTAAGTTGTTACATCAACTTTAATGCCTGAATCATCAAATAATTTCATTATCACTGGTGCAGAAACACCATGAGAAGCATGGCACTGGGGAGAGGACTCATTTCTGTTGGCAGGGATGTGAAGGTGCTTTTCTCTAAGCTGTAAAGTACATAGGAACCAGTTCAAGGCAACAGCATGTCTGGTGCCACTACAGTTACTTTAAATTAAAAGTCAAGAGGCATTAGAGTACATAGTATTTTGTGACGCTGTCCATGCTCTGCATATTACACAAAATTTTAAGCATTTAAAAACTTTTAAATAAAGTTATAATTTAATAAAAAAGAAAGTTGAAATTGTGAATACTTAGTGTGGCGAGCTGAGTTTAAAGATTCTTGTAATTTCACATTTTCTATCGTTCCCTTCACCAGAAGCTTTAGCAAGAAAATGGAATTTTATTAAAGTTTCAGAGGGTCTTTTGGTTGTAGCAGAGATAAGAAAACACAAAGTCAATATTCAGGGGAAATAAAGTACTCGAGTTCTTTTGCAGTGACTTGTTGAGATGCACAGCTTGTGCTTCTGAGAGGTGCACTCCTTTGGAAGTCTGTGTGCAATGTTTGCACTGTACTGGACTCCACACTGCTTATTAAGTGGAAGGAATATCATCTGCCTTCTTATTTATAGGGGTTTTTTTCCTTCGTGTGCTTAGCCTACTACATGCTAATACTAATTTGTCTCTAAATGTGATTGTAGTAAAGGCAATACCTGACAATGTTTGATTTTTCCCTGCTCTTTGTACACTTATGCTTTGAAAGATTTTGATCCTTCCCTATCTCATTAGCCTTGCAGTTGTTACAAGGCATTGATAAGCTTGCTTGTGACACGTAGGGTAGGCTGTCTTATGGAGTCAGAGTTGTGAATCTTTGTGAGTGGACTGATCTCTGCCCATGATGAGAAAAAAAATTGGATCAGGGATGCTGCTGTTTGTTATCAATCCTCTTTCTAAACTACACCCAAACTAGTGCAAAGAGAAGAAACTCTTCAAATGTGGTCTCCACTCTTTGTACTGGTCTGTAGAGAGAGTTAGAGCAAGAGGATAACCTTTGCAGTTAGCCCTGAATGTCTAGCTCTAGCTTAATTAATTAATTCTAGTGTCTTTGTAGAAAATTATTTAGCTCGGCCAATCAGAGCAATTTCAAATGGCAAGTTAAGCATGCAGAGCCAGGTAACTAAAATAAGCAAAGATAAATTATAAGTACCAGAAGGCAGAGGAAGATAAGGCAGTCTTTCCTGTGCAGGTGCATGTAGAAACACTGATAATGAAATCTTTGCTTTGGAGATGCAGGAAATACTGGTTGCATTTGCTTTGACAAAATGGAGAAAAGGGTGTTTGATCCCACTGATATATAGCAGTAAAAATGCAAAATAGATGATTGATTGATTGACTGCCACTTATTTCATTTGATTTACTTGGGCTTATCAGCATCATTTCAGTGTTCCTGGCATGTAGAAGCTATTAGGAGTCCAGCCATGGAAGGATGCTTTCGTTTTAAAAGCTCATATAAATTCCAAATAGGAAAAAAGAAAGAATAGAAATGGACTTATTATTCAGTCAGGGATATTATAATTTTCTGGTCTATTATATGATGTTTCATTTCTGGTTTTTACAAACGGATAACAGTGGTGATTTCATTTGTATAATGTTGCTGTCATATTTATTTCCTTCATTAATTAAACATAATTCATGGTGGATATGAAGGGCTGTGACTGCCCTCCTAGTGAGGCCTGAAATTGGGGAAATATTATCAATAGAAAAGGTAATTTAATGAAGTTGTAAAAATAAGAAAAGAAATAGTAGAACAAAAAAATGTCTTTTCATGAAGCTTAATACAGTTACATAGTACAGAAACTTTTATCAAAAAATTGCATCTTGCCCAAAAAAAAAGGGAAAAAAATCCAGTGCTTTATTATGTGAAAAGATAGCTGACAATATTATTATTATTACATCTTTTCTAATATGCTACTATGGATTTTTCATCCATACCTAGGCATTGAATTTCAAAATTTTTTATTATGATATAGATTTTTAATGTTATGAATAAAGACAAATGTATTATGACTTTTTAGTCCTTCACTCAGAGGAGAAATAGTAGAACATGATAATATTATGGTTTAGTTGTTTTATATGGTCATTCAGCAGTAATAGTTTCCTCTCCTATCATTTCTGCCTGGACATTTGCATTGGATGAAATTGGATCTTGTTATTAAAAAATTGTGTAAGGTAGTTATTCTACTGCATTTACTGTACTGACAGATTTCTTTGTCTCTGATCAGTTCTCTTGGTCTCCATTCTCCCAGATGGGAACAAGTTCTGCGTACTATTCAGTCAAACTAGTTAATTTTTCTTGCCCTTGTATTTTTCCTGTGGCTGATTTATGAAATTGTAAGCAGCTGGTACAGAAAGGTTTGGTATATTGCCTGTTAGGTTGCCATATTTTTTCACTACTCGCCTGGAAGTGTTAAATTAGTCAATGATTAAGTGGTGATAAATCCTTTAAACATAATCTATTGATCAAGTCTGAGGCAAGTTTGGCAAGGGGATGCAGTCTGAACCTCATGACTCAAAGGGATGGTCTCTCTTACCCTTTGCACTTTAATATTTCCTGTATTCCTGGTATATAATTTTTCCTATATCCCGGTATCTCCCTCCATGAGAGTTATTTTACACTGATTGTGTGATCAATTTTTTTTGTAGGCTTTATCTAGACAGTAAGTAGAAAAGTAAAAGTCACCATTGAATTCTGTTAGTTCAAGCTTTCACAAATTTATATCCAACCTCCATTTGCCAATACCTTAGATGGTGGTTCTTTAAACTGCCTAAACCACTAATTCACAACACCATTGCACTAGTTCAAAAATAGCAGCCTAAGCTGCACTGTTTTTGCAATCCTTTGCACTGTTGTGGTAAATCTTCATATTAGGCAGGGCATCAAGTCTGTGGGATATATCTGTAGGCCTTGAAAGAACTCAAGAGGATATTAGCCTTTTCAAAATAAATATAGAAATTGATTTATCTCAAGGAAAAGTGGGGTACTTTCTGTTGAACATTGTCGTGTATTACATAAAGCAAAATTCGAAGTAAATAAAAGTGCTTACTGCAAAATTGCAGTTTTCTACAGATTCTGATTACTGTAGTTCCATTTTCCTTTAAGAGAACATTGACAGTTTTTACAATCATTATTCCCATACCTGTCCATCTATTTTTTCTTAAAAGTAGATATTCTAGAACTGGCTGAGTACACTTAGATTTCTTGAAGCTGGGAAAGTGTTAAGCACATAAAAAGGAAGAGTGAAAAATCTGTAAACATTAATTTCTTGCCTGGTAATTAGTGTTGTATTTTCTTATTTTTAGAATAATCTATGCTCTTAGTCATTGGTTTTAGTCACTCCAACGGGAATGACTAATCTAACTAGAAAATAATGAAGCATCTTCAAAGAGAAGAGAAATGTATTAATCACATGAAATGTATTAATCACAAATGACAACATGGGGGTGGAAATTAAGGTGAATGACATATAATTTTAAAATCCTTACAGATGACACAGTGGTTCCCAAGGACAACTGCCCAGGACAATAGAACCAGGTTTTCCATAGGACATGAGCTTTTGGTGTAATATTGTAGCCTAGAGAGTATTTTTGGCTTTGTTTTACCTATGATATGTTTACAGCCTTACCTTGAATATGTGTAAAGGACTTTGAGGTACGTCAGATAGAATTTGAGCAGTTCAGCACCATGAGGCTGTACTCACCTGTAGAGCCATTTATGGGCTTAGTAATGGTCAGTGGTAGAAGGATCCACTGTGAGGTCCTTGTTAGAAGCACCAGGTAACCTGAGCTTTTATAAGCTGCAAGTTGGATCCAGGAATCTGTCTCCAGGATTTGTTAAATTGTGTCATAACAGAAACTGCAGTTTTTATGTTTCAAAATTATTAGTGATAATAAAAAAAAATTATCTCTGATCATATCATTTTTCAGCTTAGAAAAAAACCAGAAAAGCACAACCACAATGAGTAAGGCTTTAGCAGCAAGCTGCTAGCTCTTAGCCAGAAACACAGTCCTGTGAGATTTGTCCTTGGGGTTTAGGTGCACACAATGTTCTAGAACCTGCAAAGAGAGAGACAAGAGCATGCTGCCTAAAGCAAAGGACGTGTAGTCTGTCATCGTAAAATGCAGTTTTCTGTAATTTTAATATAGCTAAACAGTTCCAGCTCTCAGCCTTTCTTCAGGAGAGAGGCTCCAGGCCCTTAATCAGCACTGTGGCCCTTGGCTGGGTTTTCTCTGTGTCTCCATATCTCTCTTATAACTGGGGAGACCAGACCTGGCCACAGCAGTCCACTGCCCTCACGAGGGCTGAGGAGAGCAGAAGGGTCCCCCCATTTTTGTTTCCATGGTTGCTCCTGTTAGCAGCAATCCTCCTGATGCAGCCCAGGACACAACTAACCTGCTGTACTGGAAAGGCACAGTGATGGTTCACATTTAACTTGGTGTCCAGCAGGACCCCCAAGTCCCTTCCCACAAAAGTGCTTTCCAGCTGGTCACAAGCCAGCACGTGCTGGTGCCTGGTGTTTAACAGCTGTCCAGGTGCAGGACTTCACATTTGTCTTTGCTGACCTTGGGGACGTTCCTGTCAGGCCATTCCTCCGGGTGATCAAGGTCCTGCTGGAGGGCAGCATGACCTTCTGGCAAATCAGCCACTCTCCCAGGGCTGTGTCATCACAAACTTGCTGAGGGTGCACTCTGCCCCATCATCCAAACTATAAGAAACGGCCTCAAGTTGACCCAGAGGAATTTAGATAGGATGTTAGGAAAAAATAATTCATTGAAAGGAATGTCAGGGGTTGAAAGAGGCTGCCCAGGAATCCGGTGCAGTCATGACGCTCGTAGATAATTTAATCCCATGATGTGGCACTTGGGGACGTGGTTTAGTGGTGGACTTGGCAGTGCTGGGTTAACAGTGGGACTCAATGGTCTCAAGGGTCCTTCCCAACTTAAATGATTCTGTGATTCTCTCTTAAACAGAACTGCACCCCAAGGTACGCCAGTGGTTACACCAGAGTCTCTAACTGACTCTGGGCCTGGATTTTCATCCAATTTTCAACCCACCTCACTGCTCATCTGGCATTATGCCTTGTATGATATATAGTGCCATAATACAGAGTGAGTGTTTATAGTGAGCACAGCTATCAGCACTGAGAGAGTACCTTGTTCCCTTCTAAGGATTTTGCATGTACGTATCCACAAATGCAACAGAGAATCACTGCACTCTACCGTATTTTGCTTTCTAGGCCACAGCTGATTCCATGTTAAAAAATTCAGGTAAAAGGCTTCATGTGCCCTGCATCTTTTACATGATATTTTATATTTTCCATCCTGAAAAGTGGAAATGTGTCATAAAGACAGAGAACCCCTTACAACATGGGAAAGCTGGACAGAGCAACACAGAATAGAACCAATGTGGTTAGTCATACGCTCTCCGTTTATTGTCCCGAAAATAGCAGGTTATATACAGTTCCACATGGTTTACAGTTACAAGTGTTCTTTCATTGATATTCAGCATGAAGAAAAATGCAAATGAAATTAATAAAGACCTCCAAGTTATGCACTGTATGTTGTACTGTTATACTGTTTGCCATGTAATTAAAAAAGCTATGCTGTTACTTCCCTGTTATTCCAAACATCGTGTTGGATCTGTACCCTCAAATCTCAGTCTCCTATGTTCCAAGTTGTGTATTCCCTTTCCCCAAATCCCGAATTCCCCATTATCTTCTGTCAGGTTAGGCCTCCGCTGCTCCCCGCCTGCTCATCAAACGGCTGACACCGCATAATAGGGAAATCAAGGGATTCCCATGGTGCTCTGCTCCAAGCGGAATTCCAATTAACGCCAAAAAGCCCCTAAAACAACGAGCCAACACCAAATCTGGACCTATGAAGGACACTATTGTGTGAGCGGGACATCCAGCCACCTGCGGGTGGTTTCCACCTTCACGCCATGATCTGGAGAGCACTGGAAAAAGGTGGCACCCCTGGACCACAGGAGGCAAAGCAAATTCCTGGGAACTCCCATGAGGAAGGAATCCAGACTCTGCAGCGTGAGCAGCAGACTTGACTTGCACCTCCTCCTCCTCCGTGGTGTCCAGCGGGAGCAGCGGCGGCGTGTGCAACCCCTCGAGCCCCCGACTCAGAGCTGTCTTTCAATAAAGGCCTTTGGAAGGAGCTGGGCTCCTGGCCCATTGTTAACAGCAAACAATCATTGTTTATCTTAACCTTAGGGTGGCTACCATGTTCACACTATAACTATGCTACCTAAGACCTAAACACACCACAATCCCATGCCCCACACATTAACATAAATTCAAACTGCACCACAGGCTTAACAACTTCTACACAGGCCTGAATCTGAGGCCTAGCCTGGGGTAGCTCAAACCTCATTCCAAAAAACACATCATGCTCACGTTCTCCAAGAAATTCTGCTACAGTGTCACTTGGAGTGGCAAAAAAAGTGCTGTTTGAGGGTGGTTATTCAGGATACTGTAGAGTGAGGAAGAGTTTTTCTGTAAAAGCCACAAATAGCTGGGACAAGGGCACGTTTGAAAGCTGTTGCCCAAAAACATGGATGAAAGACTCATTATAAAAACCACTCTTGATGCTTCTCTTGCTCTTGCCTCCTCCAAAGTTCTGATCAGGAGTACTTTTGGAAATGATACCAGACAGTTTGCTTCCCTAACAGCTCTCAGTGTGTTCCTGCAAGCAGGACTAACAGAGAGAGAGGAGTGTTCTCTGCTGAATGTCAGCTGGTGTCTGGAACAGGTAATTCACTGAGATCATCCACATCACCATGATCCAGTACAGCCCCCTTTAACCATCCTGTGTCAGCTGCCTGCACAAATCAAGTATGGGAATTTTTATATCCTTTAAAAAAATTACTTTTACAATTATTTTTTGATGGGTTGTTTTGGATTTCTTTTCTTTTCTTTGCAATTAATATACCTCATCTGTGTTCTTTGATTGTACTGCCATAGCAACAGGTTCCTAAATATTTTTGTGAAATTATGAGCTCTGTTAACTCACTGTAAACTCTTCAAAGAGAAATAAAGTGACTTGCCATAGAAATTCTGCATCAGAAGACAAGTGTGTTATTGTCAATTACAAATCAGTTCCACAAGTGCAAAAGCCTTTTTAGTTCTCATGTCCAGTCAATAATATAAAATTAAAGTACAGTCAACATGGGGACCAGTTGTTTTTCCCCATAATAAGGCCTCAACCTCTGCAACATCCTGTCATTTGTAAGATGACATACCATTGTACATAGGGCAAAGTGATGTCTTTGTGCAGACATATATCTGAAGTTTAAAATGCATTACATGGGCAAATTTAATTTCATTACTTTTGTTAATTAATTTCATTAATTTTATTAATTTAATTAATTTTGTTTTCCTGGTGTAGTTAGTTCTCTCTTAGTCTTGATCATTTTGCAGATTATCTCCTTTTCAAGGCTGAAATGTGTAATTTGTATATAGTTCTTAGTTTTAAGAAACTCCATAAAACCTATGGATAATTCACAACATGTTTGTGGAGTAGTCATGAATGCTTTTACTACAATTTGATGTAGAAAATATGTTCATCTTCTGCCTTCCTCTGGCAGTCTTAGGCATAGCAGTGAAAACAGAACTTGAACTCAAACAGCAATACAGTGGTACATAGCATCAGCCAGCATTTTTGTAAGCCAACAGCTGCTTCTTGGCATGAATTAAATAGCTGTGTTCAGGAAAAAGCAACTAGAGCATATTTCTTCAGCCTGGAAAAAAAAAAAAGGTGGCCCTTTTAGGAAAGTGATACATAGTTCTGGAAACCCAGTAGGTTTGATCTGACATCTCTTTCTCATTAGAGGGCTCCTGTGATTCACTAGACTATGTACAAAAGAAAAATTTGCAATGTGAGACCTTAGAACTGTTAATTCTTTCCATTCTGGCATATAATTTTCACTCTCATTTTTAATTTTCCCAACACGATTTGAACTGTTTTTCTTTTCTTTTGTAGTAGTGAGTTTCATCTTTTGCTTTCAAAGGGAAAGGGACAAAATCATCTTACATTTTTCTTGTTTACCAAGGGCCCCTAACCTACAGTTAACATTGTTTATGTTCTGGCAAATACTCCCAGCAGCCAAAAGTACAGCATTTTTACATTTAGACAAAAACTAATATGGTTCTAATTTCATTTTTAGATATAATTCTTAAGTAATGTTTACCTTCTTATTTTCCATTCATTTACATTTTGTGTGATGTATATATATATATAAAAAAAATAGATATATACTATATAATATATATATGAAATTTAAAGTAGAAAAAAAGAGAAGAGAGTGGACAGATTACTCAATAAAAGAAATAATTTTAAACATTATTGGTAACTTTTGTGCCATAAGTTAAATGGCAACTTGATGACCCTGAAGAAATCATCTGCGCCGTACCTGTGCCTCATTCATTCCTCTCCTCTAACAGCCTGTTCTTCTCAAGTGTGTAAAATTGCATGATAGAACATGAGAATTAGGAAGATTGGGCTGAAGACTGGGTTGTGGTTTTGCATATCTAGCATGCAGAGCTCAGAGTGGACTATTGCTCTGCCTAGTATGATGTCTGCCTTCTTGTGCAGTAATGAAATATGTACCTGGCACATCAGACTGGGGAAAGTTCAAACTCTTGGCTGTTTTTAGTTTGTACTGTTTGAAAGTCAGGTACCTGAAGAGTGATCTCAGAGACCTGAATCACAATTTTGCTACTAGCAGACTTGTTAGTAAGACCAGAGAAGAAAGCCACTGCCTAGTAGGAGCTGTGGGGCATCAGACACAAGGTAGTGTTAACCACTCTCTTGGACCCAAGTTTGGGCTCCAAAATGTCTTAGGGGGGATGTCACAGTCATGCTGCAGTTCAGCCTCAGCTCATGAACTCTACAGTACTCTACTCTTTCCAACTGGAAGTCGGTCCTGCATCTGAAAGGATGTCCTCTAAACTGGACGGGGGTTTGGTGCCATTCTAACTTTACCCCAAGTATCAGCTGGTATTGAACATTGTGCAAAATCTAGAATAGGGAGATGAGTTAGGCAGCAGGCCCTATCATAGTTTGAACAGGAGCAAAAATCAGATTTCCATGGGTGAGGCCCTATTTGGCCTGTGGTGCTGAGATCACTGATATTCTACTGTCATTTGTGAGACAGGTGAAGGGACAGCACTGTGCTTCCTGGAGGCCCTGCAGCCTGGAAAGCAAAGGTTTCCAGATTAGTTTTCCCTCAGAAAACTTTGGTTCTATGTGTACTAAGAGGTTCAGGGTACCCGAATCAGGCTGATCAGGAATAACTCCCCCCTCTCTCCATCTTGGAATATGATGGAGGTGTTGGGGAGTCCCCTCAGCATTGCTCCACCGTGTCTGTGCACTTTGATTAACCCACACCATTTATAAATGCAGGCAGGCTTGAACCACCTCAGCTCCATTCTGATCTGCAGTGCATTACAATTTATCACATTGCCTTTGCGTGCTTTGTTCCACTGCAACTACTAAACAAATTCCAATGTCTTAATAATTCTGGCCAGCACAGAGCATAAGCAGCTTTGTTCTTGTAGCCATGCTTTCCAGCTACAATCAGAAACATGAAAAGGGAATCTGTGGTTACTGTTGAGACAATGCCTAGGAATTTTGCCTGACTGAGAAGTGAAAAGGATTTTGTCTCTTTTGTTTCATTTGTAACCAGCCTGATTTAAATGGAAATGCAAGAGAAATGACATTATCTGGAGCTTGTGGTCCCAGGTACCCAAGATAAGCCAGCAGCTTATCTGCCAGCCAGGAGAGCATTTCAACACATTTCACACCCTGTTAGTACCTGTTAAAAGTACATGACTTTGTGGGTTATCAGTATGGAATGGTATTCAGTGAGAAAAATAAAGCATTTTTAGCCACTCATTCATGCAGTATTTTTATTCACTTA
The DNA here is from genome assembly GCA_016584745.2 of Phylloscopus trochilus trochilus. Lineage (NCBI taxonomy): Eukaryota > Metazoa > Chordata > Aves > Passeriformes > Phylloscopidae > Phylloscopus > Phylloscopus trochilus. Next base: position 2,832,803 of record WQNJ02000001.1, read on the forward strand.
TTCACATGAAGAGCAAGCACTATTGGGAAATAACTCTTGCACCATGTATTCTAATACATGACAAGTTCAGGAAAAGCAAACCAGGGTCAGGATATCAGGAAAACAGAACCAAATCCACTGTTTTAATGGTTTCCCATGTGTTTTCATCATGTCTTCCCAAGTGGCAGTGAGTGACCTCACTTAAAGATTAATCTTTTCATTAGAAACAGTAATACTGCTCCAATGCCTTCCTTTGCCAGAACATTTCTTTTACACAGATGAAAGATATTTTTCCAGAACTGATATTTTCTGCTCTGTACAAGTTTCTGGAGACTTTGAGATTCTGTTCTTTCTCAGATGCTGTTGATTTAAACTCAGAAAATATTCAAATTAGAAGTAGATGTGTAACATAGTTATGGCATTTATTAGACCCAGGCTTTTTATAATCTGTCTGAAAATAGGGCAAAAAAATTGAACATGTTTCTATTTTTTTTTCCAGAATTCATAACAGAATTTTTAACCTCAAAAATGCAGATTTTTCACTGGAGGGACTTGTGACTAAGCTGAATTCCAGGTATAATATAGTTCCTGTTTCCCAACCAAAAAAAGAAGTTGCAACTTTTCAACTTTTTTTTTTTTTTTCTGGTTTATGTTACTTTTTAAGTGGCATCATATTTTTAAAAATAAAACTTGCATTCAGGATGAAAGTTTTAGAGTTTAAAATGACCTGTCATACATGAGTGAAAAGTGGTGAAAGTGGCCTTTAAGCACTAATACCAGGTGGAAAAAACCAGCAAAAATTTAAATATTAATAGGCCAAATTAATGCCATGGCATGAGATGCTCCAAAGCTTATTAATATTAACAAATGTACCAAAACTAGTGTGTTTCTAGAAAAAGGCAAGATATATTTTGAAGAAATAAATTTTAATGAATAAAGGAATTAGGTTTCTACTCGGCTAAATAAAACTATTTGGAAAATAAGGGGACTTCAATATTTTTGTTCTGAGTCATTGAACAATCTGCAGGTACCCTTCATCATTTTCAGCCAATCCATCTCCATCCTAGTAGTGAAGAAATGGATTTGTTTACTAATGTTTGACCTCATCTCATGAGCAAGAAAAGACATCAAGATCTATTTCTTGTGATGAGACATTGTCCACTGATCATTTTATGGTAATTAATCACAACCATCATATTTCTCCTTCCATGTTGCTTTGCTGTAAGAAAACTCTAATGTTTCTAGTAAATGAATCTAAAAGAAGCATCAAAAAATGCCTGTTTTTCCATTTTGAAATGCGTAATTTATTTTACTTCTGTGACAACTTGAATAGAGCTGCAATTAACAGTCTATAATACTTCCCATGATAAATCTGCTCTTCAGATATTCATCATTCAGATGTAAATATTTACTCCTCATTCAAATGAGCTTCATTGATTGGGAGCAACTATTTATCATTCACTAGTCTAGAGGCAACAAAATCATGTTCATGCTTCAGTTACTTCAAAATAGCAAATTTTTAAACATTGTTCACTACTGGCTTGTTAATATGTATTTAATTAATTATAAAATGATAGCAAAGAAGGGCTGAAACTCTAATTTCATTCACAAACTTAAACTAGGTTTAAAAGCAATTTTATTCTGTATGTGGCAAAGTCAAATTCAGATCATATCGAAGTTTACACCTGATATTTCCATGTTTTATCTGACTTTGTAAAGTGCATGCACTTTTGGGATTTTTGTTTTGGTTTGGTTTGTTTTTGGGGGTTTTTTTTTTGTTTGTTTTGGTTGTTTTTTGTGGGTTTTTTTTGTGTTTTTTTTTCTTCTTGTTTGGGTTGGGTTGGTTTGGGGGTTTTTTTGGTTTTTTTTTTTTTTTTTTTTTTTTTGATTGGTTGGGTTCTGTTTTAGTTTTGGTTTTGGGGTTTTTTTCACTTCTCACACCTATGCTTCTCTTGTATGATCTACATCTTTCTCCAGCAATTTGCACTTGTGCAGGTTTGTTCTGTCTATTTCAGTCCAGGCACGGATACTGTGAATTTCAGTGAATGAGGAGTGACAGGCAAGGGCAGATAAATGTGTCTGGGTTCTTTTGGTTGTCTCCTATCAGAGCAGCATCAAGTTTCTGAAGGTTGTGTTCGCTTGTACAGCAGGTCACTCAAAGGAGACAGGCGAGGAGAAAGCCTCTTGTCACATCTCATCTGCTCCATAGTCCTTGTTTCAACTTTTACCCTGAACTGGCAGCTGCAGAAGCATGAACAAGGCTGCATTCTCTTCTTTTGCTTGCTTCTCCAGCTTCTTCTGCTCTTCAATTCTGTGTCATAAAAATCTCCAATTTCAGGCACGTCTTATGCTGCTCATAAGGTTTTTTGTTTTGTTTTGTTTTGTTTTGTTTTTCAGTTCTCTCCCATCAGCAACTCTTGTACCCCACTTAACTTCTGCCTGTCCTCCTCATTCACCTCAGCCTCTCCCAGACTGGACCTGCTGAAGCTCTTTTTTCATGTAGCTCAGCTTTTCCTCTGCTGATGATTGTTCTAATCACTGGTACCTGCAAAGCAGTGGAAGGTACAAACAAGTCTCCCACATTCGAGAAGCTACGCTAATGGTTCAGACAATATCACACAAAGTAGAAGTCATTAAAAATGAGTTCTTCTAATAGACAGTTTAAAAAATAAAAAATTGCTATGGATGAGCTTATTTGTGCTTCCAGTAGATGCATGCTGAGAAATAGAGGGCAGAAAACTTTCTGTCTTCTCATTGAAATAGAACTGTTGAATTAAATATAACCCATAAAAATGTGGTTTAACTCAAATGAATGACATAGATTGTGTTTTGGGTTTGTTTTGGGGGGTTTTTTTGGTGGTTTTTTTGGGGGTTTTTTTGGGGGGTTTCTTTGGGTTTTTTTTTGTTTGTTTGTTTTGGTTTGGTTTTTTTTGTTGTTGTTTTTAAAGGTGTGTTAGAGAAAACATTTATTTTAGGGGGAATAAACTCCCTACTATTCAACAAAGTGATTTTGCTCAACAGTTTCAAAATGTCTCCCTACTTCTTGCTACTTTTTTTTTTTTTTTGATAAAGACTGACACAAACTTTTTCTTTGAAAATTTGTTTTTGTAAATTTCTCCTCTGCCCAATTCCATGGGGGAGCTCACAGATATTAAAAGAAAAAAAAATAAAAACCCAGTTAAGTAAATCTGAAAATATTTTATTTGGGCTGCAGGGCTAAGAATATTTATGGGAATTGTGGGCAGGAAAAGCATCATGATATAAGGCCAAGATCTGAATTATTTATATTCTTAACTAAACTTTAGCATGCCTGATCTTATTTTATTTGATTAGGAACAGAGACTTAGTTTTTCAACAAGTATTTTCTTTCATGACCAGTTAAGGTAATGCATCACAAAACCCAGGGTTTTTTTCCATGAAGAAACATTCTAGTACAAGCTGTATATCACCTCAATTAAGCACATGCAGCTCTGAAGCTCTTATCTTAATCCCTGCACTGATAAAACAGTAATTGTTCTGAAAGACTACAAGGGAAATCGTGACTCAAGAAAGGACATGATGTTCCAATTGATCTCAATTACTCTAATGTAACTAATTCTTTTGTCCACCATCTAAATTTAATGCTTCTGCCTCCCAGAGGATTTGTCACAAGATCTCCTGTATCACTGGGTTTGTGCTGACCTGTCACTAAATCTACTCTGCATTCTCAACCAAACCAAAATAATTGCCTTAATTTACCTGACAAGTCTTTTGAGACCTCAGTTCATCACGGTGTTTTAAAGTGTTTGACTTTGTTGCACATGAATCATTAGTTCAGCATGTCTTCAAAAGATCAGATTTTACCTTCTACCTGGTTTTGGGGGACTTTTACATGAAGAGCTGAACTTCTGCTCTATTGACTCATACTTCGTGAAGACTTCACTTGGGAATCCAGTGGGATTACAGCCTTCAGTAGAGTTACTCCAGAAATACTCACATTGTGAAGAAAATTACTCATATAATGAAGAAAATAAAAATTTGCCCATCAGCTTAAATCGTCCTAGTGGAGTGAAAATTTGCCTAATGGCAACCAGTTTGTTCTTTTCTTTTTGCAGTGTGCCAGGTAATGTCCCTCCACATGCGTAAAGCACCGTAGTCTTGTTTCTCTGGGAGCAGCATTTAGGCACCAGCATGCCTTTCTGGAGCTCCTTGTGCCATTCTGCCAGGATAAATATTTATCTCTTTCTCTCTGCCTAAGGGGTAGCTGTGTACAGTATTAGGTACACAAATTAGGATAGGAATTATTGCCTCTTAAAATCTGAAAGTACGGTGTGTTTTACTTTGAGAACCTCATGCTTTGTGAGTTGGTGTACACTTGTTGCACTGCCTCTCATCCTTCTCAGATGGACCATGAAAGCAGCACTTATAAGCCAAGTCACATCTCAGTCACTTAAAAGGATGGGTGACTTTCTCCCAGTTTTTATTGCAGAAGAAATGTCAAGAAGCAGTCTGGTGAGAGCATTTCCTGAGTATGGTCACCAATAACTTCCTCACTCCTAGTGCAAGTAAAAGTAACAGAGAAAGACCAAAAAAAGGTTGTCCTGGAAAGGGTTCTTGAAGAAGAGGCTATATAAAATGTTGTTTAAAAACAACAGTAGGAAGGGAGGTAGACAGGCCAAAAGTACAAAGGACAAAAAGGGGGACAGAGGAGCTGTCTTTCAGGGGACTACTAAATGCAGTAGCTCATATGAAATCTTCATTTGGGAATTGCCTTAACAACAATTTAGCATCCCATCTTCTGGAACAGTAAGGATGGGTTTATTTTATTCTGCATTATCTCTATTCTCTTGTCTATGCTAAAAAAAAAAACCCATTGTTGCCTGTTAGACAATTTATTGGCTTTTAAATCTTGGGTTATTTTTTTGTAAATGCCATTCACAATGTTATAAAATAACAAATAGAAACTATTATTTACTCACTTGCAAACTGCTAATTTATTTTTTTCATCTGCCATAGTGTGTCTTTTCTTATGGTAATCCCCATATGAAGAATTTGGGGATTACCATAAGAAACACTCTTCAAACCCTTTCCCAGTTTGGCTGCCAGTGCTGACTCTGTCACATCTTCCTGTCTCCTGTTCTCTCTGGGGTCTATGGCAGTCTGATGTCACCTAACTGATCCAGCCTTATTTCTGACAGCAAGCCAGCAATATGTGGTTCTGAGCCCAAACCTTGGCCTAGACACTCTTATTTCTGATGGTTTTTTGATTTTTCAGTGGGCCACCACTTACCTAAGAGTGGGATTAAATATTTTGACTGCCTAGAAAAGTAAATAGGACTTTCCAGAGTCATGAAAGGTACTCATAGAGGCACAATTTTATCCCCACTTGCACTGGGGCAGGGTTGTGTTTCCTCATAACCAGTGCATGAAAGCAGGATAAACCCAGCAGCATGTAATACAATTCAAGAGAGAGGCAAAGAAAGGACAAGAAGGGAAGCCCCATATCAAAGGTTTTTGTGCAGCTGGACTGTTCTGACTTCTGTAAACCATTCCAGACACACTAGAACTGATAATGCAGAAATCCTTTTCCCACACTCACCTCATAAAGCCTTCCATTGGGCTAGAGTTTGCAGAGCCTAGAAGAAAGCACGAGTCATTGGGAGAATCTTGCAGACCAAGCCAGATTGCATTTCAGTCTCAGGGGCCTAAAAGAGTGAGCAAATTAATTTCTTTTTAAAGCCATTTGCAGAAATTTGCTTGTGGCTGTGTTGCTTCCTCCAAAGGGGCCAAATTAACAGGAGCAGAGCAGAGCTGAGTTTAGAGCTTTTACTTTAGATCAAAAAAGTTTTGCTAAGGATGGCTTCTTCACTGGATGTGGAGAAATAGTATAAAGACAGAACTTCCCCAAAACTGTGGCTGCAGCCAACACTTATCCCCTAACACATTGGAAGAGCTGTATATTCAGATCAGAAAGGCAAATTTTGTGCCTTATTCTAGCTAGCACTTATATGAACAATGGAATTCCTCTGGAGCCCAGGCTTACAACACTTAAAACTAGAATAATGGTGCTTACAAGCCTTCTTGGACATTTGCTTGAATAAATATTTGTCTGTAAGAACAGAGTGGTTACAACTGGCATAGCCTTGGGCACTCTCTTGTGGCATGACACCAGGTTTAAGGCTTTGTTCAGCTCTCTGGTTTTAAACAGCTTTTTGGAGGAGTAGTGTTTATATTCTATGTATTCAAGCATAGACAATCAATTTTGGCTCATGTTCTGGTAATTGTTCTCAGGTCTGGACCTCTAGGAAATTGATAACAAGATAAATAATAAATAAATGACAGATTTTTAAGGTTAATTATGAGATACAATTGGTTCAATATTATTTAAATAAAGAGAACTGATGACAGGATCTCCTTATCCCTCAGGTAGGAATTTCAGAAACCTTGAGAAAAAAAAAGTTTTCTTCATCAGTCTTTTCAGTTTTAGCCTTGTATATACAGCTCAGTTCTTAATTGATTATAACATAAACACCTGGGATTCTTTTCCATCACCCCAGGAAAGAGATTAATGAGTTAGACCCAAGTTGTTTGAGAGTGAGTAGTACAGCATTCAGAAGAAAGAAAGAGAACTGAGGGGGTTTTATTAAAAGACAGATTTTCTGTACCTTTGCAGGTGTTTTCATGTATTTGCATGAACACACCAAATCTGTCCCAGGATTTGTTTGTCTAACTATGGTTTCAAAAGATTAGTTTCTCTGTAGAAAGTTTCAGACCTGTAGAAAGTTTCAGGCTTGGATAAAGCTTCCTATCCTTGGCACATCCCTGAAATGTACAGTGAGACAGCAGTGTCTAATTCTGAGTCTTTTGAGCAGCTAGCTTGTCAAACCTGCCTGTCTTTATCATAAAGCTAATTAATTCCCATCTGAGTTTGTAAAACTTTGGTTTTATCACTTTGGTCTGAACTCTCCTCCTCAGGGTGGGCTCTGTGCAGCACCAGAAACTCTGGAGTGGGAGCAGCAGTGCCTGGACCTCTCTCAGGTTTGTGTGAGTGGTCAGTGGGCAAACAGCCAGATCAGAACTAAGGGGTCAGAACTAAGGAATGCAAAGATTGTAAAGTATTAACTCCTTTCTCTCCTGTAACTCTGGGGAAATTCCCTGCTGAGGGGTTCAGCCGTAGGTCATAGAGTGTGTGTGGCCACAGCCCAACTCCAGCAGCCCCTCTGGCTGGTGCTTTAGATGAAATGTTCTCATTATTCCCAGAGCTACAATGGATCCCCTCAGATTAGAGCTACAATGGATCCCCTCAGATTTGGTGAGCCCTTGCCAACTAGCCAACTTGGTTGGTTGCTTTCCAACCAACACTGACCATTAAATAGAAATGGCCAGATAGGCCCAGGAAGCACTCTATGAAATATGGGCTCACATCCAGGATGGTTAGGAAGGAAGAATGGAAATACATTTGTTTCCTCATGGAAAGAAGAGGAAATACTTTTTTGGGTATGATTGGCCAGAATCATTTGTTTATCTCACCATTGTTGTGAGATGTTGTGGTCTGACTGAGGACTTGAAATGACTGTTACAAGTTAGGGCAAGGTAAGAAAATACTGACCCAAGCCTCTTTAGACCTTTAGACATTGCCACGTTATAATCAAATGTAGAAAAAGGTCTGAAGAGTTATTTTATTTGTTACATGTTTTATCTAGGCAGAAGTTTGCCTAGGACTACTGAACAGTTGCTGCTTCTCTGCATCTTGGCAATGATGTTCCTTCATGTTGAGGGTACAGTGTGTTTTGTCTGGTCCCTCTTTGCTGGAGGGCCTGGTTTTCAGTGTAGGTCTTGTGTATCAGGGTTCAGACATTCTATCAGCTTTCCTGATGGAATTGGTAGGTAACCAACAAGATATGCTGTGATAAATTTTTCTTGGACGTGAATGAAAACCATGAGTCTCCCTGAGACTACAAAATTATTTCTGTAATCTTTCAACTGCAAACCCAGAGCTCCAGATAGCAATTTAAAATATTTTAGGAACATTCTTTCCATCCTGTGTTTAGAGAAATCCTTCTTAAGCTGGATAAAAGTATACTCAATGTGATAATGCAGTGTGTTTATCTGGAGGGCTCCCTTCAAACCAAGCCAGAACGGTTTTCTTAACATTCTGCACCACAGAAATTGTGTGAGTAGAGGGATGTGATAAATTTGTCCCAGCATTTGCTTTCCTTGAACTCCAAGCACTGTTTCTTGAGAATTATTTCTGCTTACAAGGGAAGTGGTGAGACAGATAAGGAGCTACAGCTGAAGCTGGTGAACATTTCACTGGTAAATGAGCAACATATGTTGGATGCCCTCCAGCACCACTGCTCACAATGCTTTTTTATCGAGGTATTTCCTTTGAAGAGTATGAGGTTGTTAATGTAAAGTATTATGACTGAGTGAACCTGAAGTGGATAGATTAAATAAGTGCTGCCTGCCCACTTTTCCTTTTCTTTTTTTTTCCTGTTTATTTTATTGTGCACAGGCTTGATCCACGAGTTAGGAGGAGCCCTGTGTTTTCTGTCAAGCTTGAACCTCTGCCTTAGCGACAGAAGTGGCATGAAACTTTGTTATGTACCAGAGATAACTAATTTGTCAGTTTATTTGATGGAATTCTTATTACAGAGCGTGTGCCCCTCCCCTTTTTTCTCTCCTCTGGTTTTGCAACTGTACCATCTTTTTGTTCAAATTCTAATTTATCTAATCTATTAATCCTAATCTATTTCTTTTGACTTGTCTAGTTTGTCAAACTTGTGTCTAAAGGCAAATGAGAGAACAGTGCTGTCACTTTTAATGAATGAGAGAACTAACCTGATCTTAACATAAGTTAATGCTATGAAATTGAATAAATATTTGTTACCTTAAGAGTTACACCTGGTATAAATTCAATTTTCTATCACCTCTAGCTGTAACCTGTATAACAGCAATAACATGACAAGGTCTGAAGGCCCCAGCACAGCTGTGGGAATAGATCTGATTTTAACACAAGGGGAAAATGGCACCCAGAAAATGAATGAATGGAGTAACTCCTGCACATTAAATAGTTAAAAAGCTCAATCATGAAGCAATTAAACTGACCAAGATTTTACAATCTACATTTCCTACTGAAACAATCATTAAAAGTTGTAAAGAAAAAAGCTGTGGTAACTGCAGTACCTCAATGTAAAGGAAATATCCTTTCAGCCTTGGTGAATATCGGTTTCTCAAGTGACACTTGTGTGGCAGTACATGCATGGTTTTGTGTAAATTTCTTACATTAGACAATATAAGTTTGTTTATAAACTGATTATGGCATACAGACTTGGGTCCTATAGAGTTTGGATGCAGCCTTCTGGTGTCAATGGTTATTTTCTGCTGTAGAGTTAGATTCCCGAATAAGAATCACATTCCATGGATTTTGAGGCATCCCTCTCAAAAAGCTTCTCTAGCAGGGAAATCAATATGTTATTTATGTCCTACTCTCTGTTAGATCCTGCTGCACTGAGCCCAGTGTGAGCAGCACATCACTCAGTGGGACCCTCTGGAGTACAGTGCTACTCATTGTGAGGGCTGGGAACACTTACTGGTGCCATGTGATGGGCCATGAAAAACAGCTTGGAAAGGCTGTGCAGAAAGAGAGCACAAAGCTGGCAAATTCAGCCTTTACTTTGACATTTTACTACTTTCCTGAAGACTATTACTATATTTTGGTAAGCTAAATTTGAGAGATATGTATTGAGAGAGAAATATGGATGCAAACACCCCAGCCCTAGTTTTCTGTCATCTAGTTAAACTTGAAAACTGCTGGTCTTTCAAGAATAATTTCTGGAATTCCAGCATATTCTTATTTCAGTCTGTGTTCTGAGGTTCTCAGCACTATAATGTGTTTATATTATTTTTTTAAAAGTGTACAGGTCTTACAAAATATTTTTTAAGTAACTTTAGTCCATGCAAATAATTATTATTTGACAAATGAAGTTTTTTTTTTTTCTAAAATTATCAGGTTCCTCAAAATAATAAGGTATGTACAATATATTAAAATTTTGTGCTAATTATCTTTAAAATTGTGTTTGTTTAAAAAAAAAAAAGAGAAGATTTATGCTTTTGGGTCTTTTTTTTTTTTTCTTTTCACACTTCATTCTCTGGATGTCAGACAACAGTACTGCAGCTGAAGTTTCTAAAGCTCAAAGAGGTAAATACATTCTTGCAGCACCCAGGGAAGGGGGGTGAACACACAGAGGTTGGGAACGACAAGTGGAAAGGAACTGGCCCCTTTGTCTGATTGGTTTCCTGAGTTTTGTGCATGGCTTGAAAGCCTGGCAAAATGATGCATCAGGCCCTACCTGGCTTTGGCTTGCTCTGTGTATTTCTAGCCCCTGTGACTTCTGGCCCCCTGTGACCTGTGTCATGTGCAGATGAGGGGTGTGAGGAAGAGCAGCCAAAGCTCTGTGCTGAGGGGAGCATCCTTACCACTGCTCTGTTACTGCCCAGCTCCAACACAGCTCCATGGTCCTTCCCCTGAGTCCTCAAGCACTGGCACATTTTCTGTTGGGTCACAACAAAAAACAAACCAATAATCAGGGATCTGTCTTTCCCCTGCTTCAGTAAACTTGAGTAAGTGCTCCTATAGGCAGTTGGAAGAATGTTTTAAAAGGAAAGTAAGGCTTTCAAGTTGAGAGATTTCACTGAGCAATTATTTTTCTTACTTCTGCCCACATGATGGCAGTATAAGTTAATCCAAATGAAGAAAATGATAAAAAGAAAAACTACAGCTTTACAACAACAGACTTCTGTTGCGCTCCCCCAAAATCTAAAAAGCCATGAGAAGTTTCCAAAAGCCATTATGACCAGTTATGAAAGGGTAGCTCTTTTTGTAAAAGCCCCACAGACTTAAGAAGCGGTAAAGCATTGCTTCATGCAAAGAAAACCACATGTAGCTAATTCTGAATTGGTACGGAGTGGTGCTGCGTTAAAAATAAAAGTGGTCAGTGAAGCTCTGTCAGTCGTGCTTGTCTTAATCACTTGTAGTCAATAAAGTCATTGAAGTGCAATTGCCATGCCCTGGCTTCGGTTTTGCAAGTGCAGAGCTGGAGGTTTGAGGCTGCATGGGCAGCTGGTTGCTGAGTGTTTCATCTCTGGTAAAAGCACAGAAAGTCTTAAACAGACGGGCTATTGAGATACCAGCTAAAAAAAAAAAAAAAAAAAAAAAAAAAAAAAAAAAAAAAAAAAAAAAAAAAAAAAAAAAAAAAAAAAAAAAAAAAAAGTAGTTAAGCATTCCTTCAGAAGGATTAGAACAGGAACAAAATTTATTTAATTTGTCAAGCTCTTCATCTAATTGTAAGCTCAATCAAGAGTCTGAGTGTGTAGAGGGGCTTCTGAGTGTGTTTACTGGGTGGGATCAGAGAATTTTGTCAGGAGTCACAGACTGAAGCTCATAATGTTAAAAAAAAAAAGGAAAAAAAACCCCAAACCCCTAGATACAACCCAACTGAAAACACTTCTTTTTCTGAGCTTTGACATATCTGTAAACACATGCTATTTTTTTTCTAAATTTTCTGTGCACTGTTGTTTAAAAGTCTAGTACACTTGATTTTAAACTTCAATCTTTTTTTCACATTAAGTTCAGATAAGAAAATGTCAATAGCTGAACTATGTGCTTTCAACCGCAAAAAGATTAAAGACTCAGGTCAGTCCAAATGCAAGACTAAGAGGCATCTATGAAGCCCATCCTGCTCCTTTGGGTAAGGTCTCAGATGAGTGACACCTGTATCCAATTTACCTCCTCATCAGATTACACAACATGTGAGCAGAAGCCACATTTTTTTCATTTTCCTTGGTTTTTTGAACTCAGAGTTCAGTCTTAACAGATGTGATTTTCCTTGTCTTTTTTTTCCTGATGTTGTATGAATGAGGAATTGCAGCAGTACTGTTTTATTTGTGCAGCTTCAGTTCTTGAACAACTTGGACTTCTTGATGTCTGGAGAACTGCATGGCATGTACATGCAGATGTGAAGTTTAAAAAATGGGAACTGAAGCAGCTAAAATATCAGAGTGAGTAATCCCTTGCTCTGTTTGTTACCATAGCTGAATTTTATGTTTCTCAGGCTGTAGGGTGCTAGTCCTTTCTGGCTTCTCGTGTGACTACCATGGCTGACGAGTCTTCTTGTAATGCATCTCTTTTACTTGCTGCTGTCTATAACGTGATGCAAGTCCTTGCTCTCATTATTTATACTTCATGTAGGTACATAGGAACTTACTGTGGCATGGTCCATTCCCATATGTTTGGAGTTGTGACTCAAGTGATATCTAAAAATAAACCCCCAGAAGTGCTGTGGTAACTCATTCCTAAGTCTGCATATGACTGGTACTACTAATGGGAGAAGTCCTGACGTCTTCAGTGTCTAGGGAGTCTTCTGACCACATAATTCCTATAAATTTGATCAAGTGTTCATTCTGTTTTACCCTTACTTACCTCTTCTGTAATATTCTTCTGTAATATTATTTTCTTTCATAGCATCTCACTTTTTTCTCAGTAGGTAGCCTAAAAATAATACTTTTGGAAATTGCCTCTCAAAACTTCATAAATGTTTTTTTTCCTGTGTTCCTTCACCCCACCTCTTGTATAAAAAAAAGTCTCAACTTCCCACCATATACTGTTTTGCATGGTCAGGACAGGAGTATTTAATGACATTGCTGTCACACATTTTACTAGGTTATTATTCCATCAAGAAGTTTTCCCTTTAATTCTACAGAGTCACAGAATGGGTCAGGTTGGAAGGCATCCCAGTAGGTTTTGTCCAACCTCCCTGCTCAAGCAGGGTCACTCCAGAGCACATTGCACAGGATTGTGTCCAGATGGTTCTTGAATGTCTCCAGTGAGGAGACTCCACACCCTCTCTGGACAATCTGTTCCAGCACACGGCCACCTGCACAGGAACCAAGTTCTTACTTCTATTCTGGTGGAACTTGCTGTGCATAAGTTTCTGCCCCTTGCTTTGTGTCCTGCTGCTTGACATCACTGAGCAGAGCCTGGCTCCATCCTCTGACACCTCCCTTCAAATGCTGACAGACACCAACAGGGTCCCCTCTCAGTCATCTCCTCTGGAGGCTGAGCAGGCCCAGCTCCCTCAGTCCCTCCTCACAAGAGCTGCTCCAGTCCCTTCATCATCTTTGTTACCCTCCACTGCATCTGCTCCAGGAGCTCCTCGTCCCTCTTGTCCTGAGGAGCCCAGAGCAGGGCACAGCACTCCAGCTGTGCCTCACCAGGGCTGAGCAGAGGGGATCACCAACCTGGACCTGCTGGCAATGTTTGCCCCAATGCACCACAAGACACCTTTGGCCTTCTTGCCCACAGGGCACACTGCTGGCTCATGGACAGTCTGTCATCCACCAGGACCCCCAGATCCTTTTCCACAAAGCTGCTTTCCAGCAGGTCCTTTTCAGCCTGTACTGGTGCATGGGGTTATTCCTGCCCAGGTGCAGGGCCCTGCATTTCCCTTTGTTGAGTTTGAGTTCTTCTCTGTCCATCTCTCCAACCTGTCGAGGTCCCCCTGAAGGGATGCACAGCACTCTGGGGTGCTGGCCATTTCTCCCATCCTTGTGTCATCAGCAAACTTGCTGAGGGGGCATCTGCTCCCTTGTTCAAGTCATTGATGAGTAAGTTAAACAGCACTGGAACCAGTATTGAACCTTGGGGACACCACCAGCAGCAGGCCTCCAACCAGACCCTGTGCCACTGATCACAACCTCTGGGATCTGCTGGGCAGCCATTCCTCAATCCACTGAAATGTCTGCTCATCCAGTCCACGCTCCCTGAGCTTGCTGTGAGTATATTGTGGGAAAGTGTTGAAAGCTTTGCTCAAGTCGAGGTAGAGAATATCCACTGCCCTCCCCTCATCCAATTCAACTCATTTAAAATGTGCTGTTTAGTTGAGCACAGAGATAATTCCAAGACTAGAGTCTTCTGTGCTAGGCCCCATGTCTTCTTTAAAGTGATTAACATGAAAAAAAAAAGAAAATTCAGACACAGCTGCCACTAAAAACTAGGTAAGTAAGACTGTTGCAAAGTAGCATAATACCACTTCAAGGACAATGAGGGAAAAGTGTTCCAAAAGGTAAGCATGATGGAAAAAGAGATATATTAGACTGGAGGGAAGGGAGACTGAGGAGGGCAGGCTGTCTGTTTCCTTCACTCTCAAAATACAGCTGACATTAATTTTAAAAAACATGTAAAGTTTTCAGAATGTCCAGGGTTCTTTATTCGTGATTAAATCTACTGCCTGGTTTCTTTCTATGCCTAGACTCCAAAATGATCCAGAATTTGAATATTAAGAACAATATGAGACAGCACAGGGAGGCCCTGTACCTGTTTGAGTTTGGATTGCTGCCCTCTTGCTTTTTCAGCACTGGCAAGCTGAAATATGTGGGGGAAAATTACTTATCAATCTTTTCTTGGTTGCATTTGGAGAGAGCCATCAGGGTTGCTCACAGGGAGCAGACTGGGAGAGGCCTGGCAGAGAAAGCACTTGAGCTACCCAAAACTCCTGGGAAGCAGCAGCAACAGCAGGATGTGAACTGTATCACACACAATTGTGTGTTGTAAAAGAAGACCTGGATAGACCTGGATACAAACCTGCCACAACCTTTGTCATTGCTACATCTTCATCCCTGATTTGCAATTCTGTGTTTTCCAAAATAATGAGAGACAGATTCCTGTGGTAGTTTTGTATTCATGAGTGTGGGAAAGGTATGCTTCGTGGGGCTAATTTAAGAAAAAAAAAATTAAGGTTTAAAAAGATTTGACTATTTGATACAACTTACTGGTAGTGTTCCTAGAGAATATAGTTAGGTATTTGAGCATCTGTATCATAAGATACATGCAACCTGATACCCAAGATGCAGTCTTGTTTCCTTACAACATTTGTTTAGGCTGAAGCAATGCAAGATGCTGAAGTCTAAGAAAATTGTTCTTTCCTTTGTGTCAAGCTGTGTTTTGTGTTCCTTCTTAGTTGTTTTGCTGTATATATGCACTCTCACCATTAACAGTATTTGGGCAAGTGCTTTCTATGTCACGTCTAAAATAAATTTTATCCTCTATCTTTCTGTTAAACTGTCTGGAAAATACCCCTATTGGGTTGTGACTTGCTGTAAGAAAACACAGAGATTACTGGCTGTCCCGTGACTTTGCCAGTGGTTAGAGAACCTTTTAGCTGCAAGCCTCTGTTAGAAATCCCATGTAATGCACTGCAACCAGAGTGCAATTAGACTGTAACAGCTCTTAGATTAGTTTGGTGTCCTTTCAGCCCCTACTGGGTAAAACCCTTGGCTGTTGCTCCAGCTGGTGTCAAAGGGTAGCCTGAGGCTCTCTGGCTTCCACTGGGATTTCTTTTGTGTAGACTTCCCACCCAGCCCCCACCACCAACTAGCCCAGCAGGCCAACAGGATGTCTCTGGACATTGCTGCTTCTCCTGTTATCCAGTGCATGGGTGTGTCTGGAAAAAGCCTATTAATTGGCTGTTCTTTTGCACAAGGCACTCTCAGCTGCAGAAATATCCCTTTATAGGCCTCTGCTCGCTTATGGAGTTCAGAGAGGCCTTGGGGCTTCTTTGCCCTAGTTGCCTGTAAAGATTAATGGGAGTACTGCTCTCAGGCTCAAAGAGTGCCTTTGTTTATAGTTTCCACTAGCAGAGTGGAGAGATTTGGCTTTGGTGGGCTTGGCATGGAGAGTGATAGCTCTGCCCATCTTGGCCTCAGTGTCTGTACCTTTCAGATAGAAGTGCTCAGTGCTGGAGCTGGTGGCACAGCTTTCGTTATGGCATCAGCTCACTCTCTGTAAATTGTGTAGAAGTGCAGGATGCCTGCAGCCCTGAAGCTTTTCTTTATCCCCACGTCGATTCAGGATTTGGGCTGTTTTCTGCAAGACAAAAGCTCCTTATGGTTAGTTAACACACAGGTCAACAAAGAGCAATCAGTAGGTCAAGTAACTTATTTATTTATTTATTTATTTATTTAACTAATTTATTTATTTATTAACTTATTTATTTATTTATTTATTAACTAATTTCCCAGTTTTTATTAACTAAGTGCCCATTTATTAACTAATAAAGAACTCTCAAACATTTGACATAAATTAGAAGTGTCTTTATCCAGTTGTGATAAAGCCTGACATTTCCCCAACTGGTTGTGCTGGTTCTAGGCATACTACTTGGTTAATGCACCCAGGGTGTGATGGCAGCTTTAGCATTCTTTATGAGAACAGCATTTCCATGCAGAAATGATGATGGAGAAGTGTAAAACAGTAGAAGCTGAAGCTTCTCTTGGTTTGTCTAGATGAAACTGTGGCATAGAGACAGAGTATGTAGCATTTTCTTATACAAAGCTCATTATGTTGTGGGTGATCTAATATTTCTAAAGGATTGTGATGTCAACATCTAAGATCTGTTTGTTGTTCCTTTAGGATTTCTAAATTTTTACAGCATCTTAAATGTAGCTTGTGCAATGGTCCTCAAAAAATGGGCATCCCTTGTAAATAACACCTATTGCTGTCATTCTCTTAGATTACCCTAAGAATAAAATTTGGTAATGTTACTAGAGTCAAAAAAGTCAACATTTCTTTAGATATTTTTTGCAAATAATAATCTTTATGCCTTGAAGGGCAGAAAAATACAAGTTGCAAATGTTTGAAACAGGAAGTTACCTTGGTGGTTAATAAATGAGTATGTTTTTCTGGGCTAGCAATTCCAGAAATTACAGATAAACGGTAGCTGGACTTGCTCAGGCCAAGTATGAAGTCTTAGTTGTAGTCAATTAAGGCTCACAGGATTGCAATATTGTTTTTTGGGTGGGTTTGTTTTTTGGGGGTTTTTTTCCCTTTTGTATGAAAGAGAAATACAGGCTAACTCTAGGATACCTAAAGTCTCCTAAACAGCCAACAAAGTTTTAATGCCAAGCAGAATTATATTGTCATTAATATTTTGATACTCTGGTTATTATGAAGGGTGTGATGGTTCTGACTGCATCATACCCTTGGCTACCTTTTTCCCTTTACTTTGATACTTTTCAATATAACTTGTTGCAGAGCAGTCAAGTGTGATCAAAAAAAGTAGGACTTCAGAGACTGATTTTTAGTGTTTAACTGTTCTCTTGGTGGGTGGAAAAATCAATTATATTAAACATAAAGCATTTCAATGCTGTCAATTTGGTCTCAGACAGAAAATAAACCTTTCTTATTCTCCCATATTGAGGCTGAAAACTTGCAAAACAAAACAACCCATGTTACTCTGTGTCACTCAGGTACCTAAGCATCCCAACAGGACCTTTCTATTTAAAATGTGGTGCATCATGGCTGCAGTAAGATTTTTTTTTTTTTTTTTGCATCAGTATGTCCTTGGAGTGATGCCACATGAAGCAATGAGGTGCAATGAATTTTTCCTCATGAAACAGATTTGTCACATGAGTTTGTGGCCATGCTGCAAGGCTGGCTCATGTTCGTTCTCTCAGCAGCACAAATCTGGGTATAATTAGAAAGTCAAGAGTGCCACGTCAATTTAAGTTGCTGATTGAGTAGTCTCCAAACACGAATTTAATTGGATTTAAACAGTTTCAGTCAGAAACAACATGTTGCTCTCGGCTCCTCAGGTTGATAAGGGGCAGGAGGTTGGGACTGACATGTGAAGGTGTGCCTTGGTCAACAGCCTTAGTAACAGCATCCTGTGGGCCAAAAAAAAAAAAAAAAAAGGGAGAGCTCTCTCTCTGGCACTGCAGTGGAGTTGGTGTCTGGCAGTTTGTGTGTGTATAATAAAATATCCTCATCTCTCCATATAGCAGCTGCGCTGCATGAGAAGTAGTTCACTGAATTTACTTTTAACAGTGTTTTGGTTTCAGTGTGAAATGCTCCCACACACAGTTTTACGGGAATGTCTGTCTTCCAGTTAGGCAGAGTAGTAACTAAAGAATTCCCTTCTCCCCATTACCCCTGCCCAGTGGGGGAGGACAGCTTATATACAGCAGGATCTCTTTTTATGTCGATCTGTAGGTGGAAGTGCCCTGCAGCCAGACGCTGGTTCTATGAGGAAACTTGAGCAATAAAAATATTTTATGCTTTTAACCGCCCCATCATTCAAGAAAGATATTTCTGCAGGTGTGAAGTGGCTTCTCCAGCAAAGCTTCCTTCAGAGGCAGAGTAACAGGAGAGATGTTTGGCACTGCTAAAGAAGAGGTCAGATGGCTTATGCTGTCTTTTCAGATTTAATATGTTTTCTGTGCTACAAGGCCAACACATGACCTTGCTGTTGTCTCAAGATAAGAGGATAATTGCACGTCGTAAACGTTGGAGTTGTGGCGATGAGAATCTGCTTGAATTTTTGGGTCTACAAATTCGGGGCTCCCACTTAGAACATGAAGACAAAAACCATGGAATATAAGCAGCTAAAGAGTTGTTACTTGAAGGAATGCTCTGGAGATGTTCTGTGTCTTACCTGAGATGTTAGTCAAGTATTAAACAGTTATTTCTTATAGTCAGCTGGAATGAAATTCAGTCCAATGCAGAAATGAGTCCCTGTACTTTAGGAATAGGACTACCCAGTGGTAATTTGGGTGATTCATGGACTTGCTAGTGAGCCAGGGTTTAGGACTGGATCATATCAGTTGGATCTATCTCCGTCAAAAGGCAAAATTTTAAGATGTACACTCAGCCTAACTTTGAATTGAAGCATCCAGAAATTTGTCTCTGAAGCAAAGTAGTTGCCAAGATGGCTTAAGCCTGATTGTCACAAACCCACACCCTGCACTTCCCATCCAAAATGTCCTTTTGTTGCCTTTGTAAAGAAGGTGAAAAATGGCAAATAAAGAATAACTTTTTGATGCAGCTGTGTACATAGTGTACAGTCATAACAACTCCTCAGCTCTCTGTATTGGCTGCAGCATAGCAAAAATCCCCTCTGTGTCAATGAGTCAGTTTTGGAGAACTTGCTTAGTTATTGACCCCTCACACCTTGTTTTTTCTCTTTTAATCAGCTCCAGCAGTAACAATGTTTTACCACAGGCAGGTCCCTTTCTTAAAGCACCAAAGCTCAACGTTTATTTCTAGCAGGGCTTAAAAGTGGCAAACAACTTTTGGTTGTTCAAAAGTTTTTGGGGTGTCTAGTGCTTGTTGAGTACCTGCAGATCACCGTGTCTCATCTCAAATAACACTCCTCTGTGCTGCTGCTTGCAAAAAGGAGAAAAAGAGGGGAACTCAGATGTCTTCCATGACTTTAGGTCAGGAATTATGTCCTGCACCAGCTGCAGGCAATGAATGTCAATGAGCCATGGTAGTGAGCTTGCCTTGCCCTGCACAGACTGTCCACTAGCCAGATGTTAATGGAATGATGCCTGAACTGCCCACCAGGCTCTGTCATGGGCACTGCAAACCCAGACTGACTGCCTGGCTTACCCAGGAAACTTCTTGGCAGAAGGACCTTGGTGTTTCTGCTTATTTTTAAGAAGGCTGAAACATCAGCTTGATATTTTTATCTCTTTTTTGTTGCTGTTTCTTTCTTCCCACCAAATATACAAAATGGCACTTTCTCTGCGTTTCCTTCCCTTACTCTTTCCTTCCCCCCAGCTGCCTCTTTCATTGTAGGAGTATTTGAGGGGAAATGTTGTCTTCAGCTCTGCTGGGTTTTCCACCAGTCTCCTAAGTAGATGCCTGGAACAAAGAGAAACCACTTCCTTTTGCTGTCTGAGGCACCCCATATCTGCTGCTGTGCTTATGGGTTTACACTCACTTGCAGAGCTTTTGGTAGGCCTGGGCTAGTCCCTACAGCTCCTAACCTGGCCCCAAAGGCATTCAGTAAATTTCTGGACTCTCTTTCAGGAACACCATGTGGCCTGAGGAGCCTTCCACAGCTGTGCCGTGCCTGGGAGATGCTGCCAAACCATCCTGATGAGACCTGGTGATTCACCAGTTGACTAAACGCTACGTGGGTGGAGACAGAGTGATGTGGGGTACAGAGCTCTAAGACAGTGGATTTCTTGGACAAAAACAATTCATCAGGAACCAGACTGGCTTAGTGCTGGGACCTGGTGTGATTGCTGTACACAGCTGATGTCACAGGCGTTCTTCAGCCGTGGGGAAACAAAATGGATTCACAGGGCACAGCTGCCTGTGCAGGAGAAAGAGAACATGTAGCTGTTTGTGCTGTCACAAGGGTGAAGTAAACACCCAGTGCTTGACTACTGGTCTATGGCAAACTTGAAATACTTCACTTTTGGACTGGGTCTCTAAAAGGAAAAAAAATATCCTACCCTGCTTGTGGGAAACTCCGTGTTATTTTAATGCCTCCTTTCTTTAAAGTAATTAATCTTGCTGATTGTACAGGCTTACTAAACTTCAGAGGGCATGAGTCTTTTCTTTGGTGCTTATTCTCAAGCTTGTCAAATCAAGAACTATGCTTTTAAAAGTTCTAACATTCCTCAATAAACAGTTTCTAAGTGATACTGAGAACACAGAAATTTGGAACACTAATGAAACATTTTCTGCATGTAAGGTATTTGAATAAAATTAACTTTATTTTTAACCTGGGAATCACTTTTGTCTGCTTCCTTTCTGTTAAGGTTGATTTAAATAAAAAGCCAAGTTTGTGTTTTAGTTTGAACAGAGTTTACTTAATGAAATATTATCCTCATGTGAAACTGATTTATAAAACACAGAAACAGTGCATAAAGGTAGTAGGAAGAACCCAAAACTTCTTTCAAGAGCAACTTTCTATGATGTATATTGTTTTTGCTTCTCTGAATAAAGTGAAACAAAACAAGCTTTAAAATAAACAGATGATTTTGCCTGCAATGCTTCTTTTTATCAATTTTCCTTGAATTATCTCCAGTCTCCTAATCTAAAAAGAGAGAGAATGTGGTCTCAGTCCTTTAAGCTACATTTATATTTACTTTTTGATATTTATTTTAATACAAATATTTCTTGAAAAGTTGAAAAGAGTCCTTCACATGACTTAGTGCTTTTAGTCTCTGGCTGGGACATGAGAATGCAGAAATCAAGACTTGGGGTTTGATTACAATAGTCCTACTGAGCTCTGGGTCATAACTTGTGCAGTGCTGCTATGACTCCTGTGTTTATTCTCCACCTACAAAGTGTTGTCTTGGGGAAATGGGCCACCTGCAGAATAAATGCTGTTGAAGGGGAGAAGTAACACTGGTTTTCCTTCCATTCTTTTAGGTGCTCATATAATTTGCTTGATTTTTTAACTGGTCTTTTTCCCTGGCTAATGTGATGTATCACACGGTTATGCCTTCCACCAAAATATTTTGTCCTTTTGGAACTTTCAAATTTCCATTAAACTATTATTTTACCAATTTACAACCTGGTATGTGCCTTAAATCTTTTAAGAAAGCTCACAGCTTTTCCTTAGCCAAGCTTGGTGATTCCTGCCCATCTCAACCTTAATCCCAGCCTCTGTCAGCATTAAGTCTTGTCCTAGACCTGTGGCCACTGCAGCAATCTGATATAAATCTAGCTCTAAATCACTGAATTCCACAACATTGTCTCTATTCCCACCCTAAACCCTGCAAGCCAAGAACTTCTGCCCACATAGGACATAACCCAATTCCCAAGTGATTCACAGCCTTCATCCTAATCTATTGGCACTTACAAAAATTTATTTGCAGCTATGTTTGAACTAAGCTCATGCTCTAAATGTATTCTTAGTGCCCTGACCTAACCTGTGGGATTGAGAAATAACCATTGCTCTTGTCAATGCATTTTGACTTTTGCCCATTTTAGGCTTAAAGGCTCCTGGGCCTAACTTTAAGAATCTGCATCAGTCCTAGTGTTCAATCTGCTTTAAGATCCCTGTAGGATTAAGTAATTACTTCATTTGGGGGGATCAAGATGCTTTATACTCCAAGTCTAACTGGGCTTGAGTCTGGTTTTAACACCTCTGAATGCCAGCTCCACCATGAACTGTGTTCCAGTATCTATCTAAGCTGCCCAGAGCCTCCTCCAAACAGCTCAGCTCTCCTCTCAGCCTGGTTTCTTAAACAGCAAACCTTAGTTCTGTTCTGTGATATATTTAATCACTTGCCTACTGCACATGGCCTTTGCAGTGACTCAAAAGGCCCTGCTATAACCACAGTCCTACATCTGATCCTAGCCCTGCTGTTACCTCTAGCTTTAACTTTTCTTCTTCTCTGAGACCTCTGAATTTAAATTGAGGATGACAAGGTTAATCCATCTGGGGTGAGAAATGCAGGTGCATTCTGGTTCACCTGTCCGTCTCTGCAGACATTCTAGGTCCTGGCACATCTTCAGTTCATCTCCAAATGTCTGCTGCCTCGAGCCCTTTAATTACACAAAGAAAACATGCATCATAGGGAAGTGCTGGATTTGAAATGAACTCAAGTTTTGGAATTCTAACTCTGGGAGCAGAATGGACATTTCTGCCAAACTACTTTTGTTGGGTATATTTCCATAACTTATCCAGCTTTACTGATACTTTTCAGTTATCTCTTGGGTTTTTAATTTGTTCCATAGTCTTTTGTAATCCTTGATCTCTTGAAGCAGACAAATGATGTCCATGAGTATCCACGAGTGGAGGTCTTAAACATTGGTTCAAAGACTTAATCACTCAGAGATTGACTTTTCCTCTTTCTGTAGAAGGCTGTAATTATGAACCTTCAAAGGAAGATTTATATGTCAGAAAAGTTATATGCAGTATTTTGGCTTGGTAACAAATTATTTT
The DNA here is from genome assembly GCA_016584745.2 of Phylloscopus trochilus trochilus. NCBI lineage: Eukaryota > Metazoa > Chordata > Aves > Passeriformes > Phylloscopidae > Phylloscopus > Phylloscopus trochilus. Next base: position 2,855,503 of record WQNJ02000001.1, read on the forward strand.
GTTAAGAAACAGACCAAGCAGATTTTTTTTTCTATTGGCTGCACTTTTTTCTGCTGAGAGGAATGACATAATGGATCTCATAATGCTGAAGCTTTAAACTGGCTCTTCCTTGCTTTCTGAGGTAGCTGGTAATTTTTTTCTTCTTTCCTTTGGGTTTTCTGAGCATAGGTTCTATGGAAGATGACAACTAAAAGGCAGTTTGCATCTTGGAAGTCCAGAAGAGAACTTTATGGTCAAGAGTGCATCCATCACTGACAAAAAGGATTCAGCTTATTCTCTGCATAACAGGTATTATGCTTTCCCTACTTAGAGCACAATCTTTGTTTTAAAAATAAATCTAATAACAAGTCCTTGGATTATTGTTTATGAGCTGAAATTATTTGATGGTAGGTCCTCTAGGCATTTCAATGAACAACCTCTTACGATCCTCAGGGACTGAGGAGAGGGGTTCTCTGAAGGGATGGTGTGTTGTAGTTTTAACTAAAGCTCTAGATGTATGTATCTACTGGCCAGACATAGGTCCCTGAAAAAAACCCAAAAAAACCCAAACCAAACCCAACCAAAACAACAACAACAAAAACAAACCCCATCAAACAACTGTTTTGTTCTGCTGCAGCCTCTAGGTGCTGACAGGATCCCCAAATATATTTGAGTTCATTAAAGAAAAATATTTAGGGCTAGGTGATTTCCTTCTCCATGAAGGAAAAAAGTATTTTGTGGGTTCAATTGTTAAGTATCCACTAAGCTCCTGAGGATTTCAGTGTTGAACGTTACTTATTTAAGGTTGGGTTTGATTATTTATGTCTGTGTTTGGGTGTTTAGTGGAGACTTATGGTGATTTATTTTCCCTCCTCAAAACAAATGAAATATATTGTATGTATTAGTTCGACATGCATACCAATTATTTAAAAAAAATTTCCTAATATCAAATGCATGTGCTTCTTAATATCAAATGTGGTTTAGGACAAAAAAAGCCCCACTTAAAAAGCAACCTTAGAGACTACCTTTTCCAACTTACTGTTAAAAATTGTTAGTATGGCCCTTCATCCTGTGAGAGCAGAAGCTTAGGCAGTCCTTATACTAAATGATCATTTTCTTGCCTTGTTCCCTTCAGGAACAAAAAGAATCTTGTCCAAGGAAGGATGGTTGCAGTTTGGAATAGCAGGAGGAAGCTGAGGGGAGGAGGTTAATGCACAGGAGATGTGGGTAGAAATCCAATTTGAGAAGAAAGAACACGGGAACAGGATCATGGAATTACATAGATTGGTAGAGAGAAAGAGAAGCTAAAGAGAAGTTGGATAGATGGGGTGAAGGGAGATGGGGAATGTAGGGAAAAAAAGTAATGAAGGCAAGCAAAAAAATTCTAGGAAGTTTAAAATATTTTAACAGATGGAAAACTCATGGAACCCCAGAAGAAGTTACTTTACAGAAGGGTAGGATTTGGTAAACTACAGCATTTCAACTGTCCTTTTGCAGCTAGAAGTATCTGAGAAGCCATAATGGGGAAGGACATCTATGTTGGAAAAAGGAAGATTTTTGTTGGATTTTGTCTGTGGGTTTTTTGGGGTTTTTTTGTGGGTTTGTTTGTTTGTTTTTTGGGTTTTTTTCTTGTTTGGTTTGGGTTTTTTGTGTGTTTTTTTTTTTTTTTTTTATTATTTGTTTGGGTTTTTTGTATTGGGGTTGGTTTTTTTTGGGGGGGTTGGTTTTTTTTGCCTTTTTTCTTTTGTGTGTGTGTGTGGTTTTGTTTGTTTGGTTTTTTATTGTTATTCTTCTGTGGTATTTCCCAGCAAGGAATTCAGCTTTATTATTTTTTCTGTCTTTATCTGGATTATAAAGTGTTGAGGCTCTTGCAAGTCTAAAGAAGGGAATGCTTTAATCTACAGTGTTCTAAAATATTATCTGAGCAAAAAGTTGTCCCCAAATACACAAATCTGTGTATACTTGTTTCCCTCTTGCCTGGCCTCAGATGATTCACTCTACTTCTCCTGTGTTTTTACCCCTTAAAAACCTGTAACAAAGTTGTAGTGCTTGTATCTCACAGCTGCTTGCTCTAGCTCAGCTAGCCAATCTAGAAAACACCTTCTCCTCCCTTTTCATCCCTCTTTTTATCCCTCTCCACCTCCCTTGGCAGGGAACTGTTGCTAGTTGATTTTTTTTTTATTTGATCCCTAGACGTCCTCCCAGCTTGCCACTTTTTCTGTCAGCAAAGAAAACGAGAAGTCTCTTTTATCCTGTTTGACTTTTTATCTGCTCTTAGCTATGGCCCAGTAGCAAAAACAGTCATCACTTAAATTTGAGTTTAGGTGAAAGATCAGAATTACCTGTGCCAGCAGCCCATCTTTGATGCAAACTCACATGACTGCATGGGAGCAGTGATGTGGCTGAGAGGGCTGTCATCAGTGAAAGCAAACAGAAGTTAAAGAGGAACTTCTGTGCTGGAAGGGTGGTGGTTCCTTCATTTGTCAGCAAGAATTTGGAAAAGGAATGGGAAAATAGCAATTCAAGGCCACTACCTGGGGTACTTCTGGTATTCAACCATAAACTCTCTGGGTAATAGTACCCTGACAGACTGAAGAGTATTTTGTGATGGTACAGCTACATAAAAGGATGCAGTTATTATTTTTATTTATTTTTTTATGCAGTAATGTACTTGCATTAAAAGGACTCAATCCTGCAAAGTGCAGCAAACCTTGTGTGCTGGTTTGAAAGCAAAACCAGTGAGACTCCCAGTCAGAGGAGAAGGAGAAGAGAGAAAAAAAGGTAAGAGAGAGAAAAAAAGGTAAAATAAAATAAATTGAATAATACAACCTAACACCCTGTTGGTCAGGGTGTTTGAAACAGTCCAGAAGTAAGAGATGATCCTGAGAGAGAAGGGTACAGTCTTCCTCCAGGAATCTGGTGGAACTAGATACCTGGGTTCTTAAGTCTCAGTTTTTATCCAGGTAGGAATGGTTGGCTCCCCACACTGGGTGGAGCATCTCACAATAGGATGATGGAATGTGGATAGTCTATTTCGTGTGCTTTTAGGGGTTTCTTAATGGTCCATCAGCAGAAAATATTCCCCTGGAGGGAGGACAGGTTGTGAAAGAGATAAGAAACACTGCCCTACCTGGTTTTAGCAGCTGGCCCATTATCAGAAGGCATCCACCCCCCTCCCCCCAGAGTTACAAGAGACAAAGAAGAACATCTCCCCAGCTGCTTTCAAGAACTGAAATAGAATACACATTTTTGGTGCCATAACCCAAGACACCTTGGTAAACCTCAGTTCTACCTCTCTGCAGTTATCAGTCAGGTAGCCCCTCTGCTGGAATCCCAGAATACTAGAACTTCAATGTTTCTGTTTCTGCTTGGGATTAAAACATTAAAATTCCTCTCTTGCTCTCATCCAATTTTTTTTTTTTTTTCCAGCCACCTCAACAAATTGTTCCCCAAGGTTTAATTAGTGCTAAGAGAACAACTGCCTTTGCTGTGTAATGAAGCCATCCAGAGCAGTTACAGCCCTCCCATCCCAAAACAGAAACTCTTTGCTACCCCATACAGTCATGCATATTACCCTCCTCCTCTACAGTGCACCAATGCACATCTGGCAAACACATAGGTCTAACTTTGTCTTCTATATGTAATAATTAATCATTAAATGTGCTTTATTTGTTTTAGCGCAGGGGTCGTTCTAAACCATCCTTCATTCTAGGACTTTTACAACATCCCTGACTTGAAGGATTTTACATGTCTCCCATATCCTTTAATTTTAACAAATAATTGTTTGTCATTAACCTGCTATTAACAGTGGCTTGATCTGAAGTCCTCAGCTGGAGCAGGCAATGAGCTAAGAGTGGAAATAGTGAGTCAGAATCAAATCAGGAAATCAAGTTACGTGGAGAAAAGGTATTTCGTTAAATAAAATGAGCAAAATATTTGGGAGGTTTCCTTGTGAACAAAAATTAGAAATGCTGCATTGTTTTGTCAACTCAGAGATGCACAGAATCATCCAACAGGAGTTAGATGGCCTTTCATCAATTTTAATGCAGCTTCTAGCTGTGAAACTCTGCAGCATACAGATGAAGGAGCCTGGGCATATCAGTATGCTAAATCATAAGCAGTCTGTTCACATTCTGCATCATTTGTTTAAACTGCAGGTTCCAGATCAACCTGCAGAAGCTGAATGATGTGCGAAATTTGTTGCCCTTTGAAAAACTTCGATGAAGTTTTTTTCTCATATATTTGCAACCAGTTAATAAATTTTCCGGTAGCTGTGGTTGAAAACAACACTTGGCCAATTATTGGGCTGCTTTGGACCTGTTCTACCTGTTAAGTAACTATCAGGAAAGAAGGAACACACACAGTAATGCATTTTTTGATTTTGTTTCTAAAATTTAATTGTTTTTATTTTATTTTATTTTATTTTATTCATGAGAAACGACAATACTGTAGAATGCTGCTTCTTTTAATAGAAAAATAGTTTTCTAGTTCCTGGTTATGGAATTAAAGGCTGGTGTTTGTTGGTAGCCTCAGGTAATAGTTTCAAACCAAAAGACCACTCTTAAATTTTACCTTCCCTAGATAGGAGTTCTCTGACACAAATAAATGACTACAGACACTGGATCTCAGCAGATCTGCTGCAAACTTTGTATCAAGGGATGAGTTAACTGATGCAAATGCATATCTAGGAAAGGATCCACAAATATATATTTCTCATTCTTAATGTTACTCATCAATGTATGCACCACTTTGGGTTTTGGGGAAGAACCCTTTAAGAAGAACTAAATTCAGGCTACCTTTAGTTCTTTCCTTCATTCTACTTGTACTGACTGTCTTGGATTTTACTAGTAACTAAAAAAAGTTATTAAATCAGGCACTTAAAATACTTATTTACTCTTAATTTACTTTAATCTAAAGCCCACTGACTTCAACTAATTTAAACATAAATGGTGCTTATTTGGGTTTAAAATTAGCCTTAAATTACGGTCTGTACTAGGTCATAGTCTCACAATTAACAATGAATTTGGACATTACAAATAAATAATGGTTTCTTAAGAAAAAAAAAAATATTTGAAATTTTCATTTTAACTTTTTTTTTTTCCTCTGCCTGCTTTGTGAAATAAAAATCTGGTCTTGCCAAAAACAAGATCAGGTTCTTGTAGAGAAACAAATAGACATGGACTTCAGAGCAGCCTGAGTAGGGTGCTGTGTCATCAGCATATTCTGACAGTCAACTTCTAAATTCAATTGACTTCACTGACATGAACATAAACAATATATATGGATATTTATGATTTTGGAAGTAGAAGAAAAATGCCAAGAGACTTGAAGCCTTAAGAAAGCAATAGTAGACTGCATGTACATCTGTAAATGGACCATGTATTATAAATATTTTTGAAAGATGAAGTTTGATACAGAAAAGCTGCCTGTTAAAACAGAACAGTCACTTTAACAGGTTTTTTCCTGGTTTTTTGCTTGTGTGTTTTTTGGGGTTTTTTTAACACTGTAGGTGTTACTGTCAGCTGACTCTGTGCCAATGGCAACTGTTTATCTGAACTAATAAATATAAAGGACCTGAAGAATGCCAATTTTAATTTAGCCTGCATGATGACCAAAATATCAGGATACAAATTCTGACTGAATGGTTCTCCACAGTTTAAAAAACCAAACAAAAAATAGTAATAAGAAATCATAACAACTGTTCCACTTCACCCCACCCCCACTTAAGAAAAAAAAAAAGTAAAAATGGTGATAAATATTGTTTATTGCTAATTTCAGCTCTGATTGTTCATAAATACATATATTTTTTTTCCTTTTCTTCAGTTCAGAAACCAATGTACAGAAGTTCCTACTTGCTAGTGACATCAGTACTATCTGAAAATTCTTCTTTCTTTAGATATTTCTTAATATTTATATATAATATATAATATACAATATATAATATTATATAATATATAACATCTAAATATATAATATTTAGATATTATTTAGATATGTGCAGTAAGTCGCCAGAAGTAAAATCAATCCTTTAAGTGTTGTTAAGGTTTTGTTTTGTTTTTGTTTTTGTTTTTGTTTTTGTTTTTTTCCTGTAAGGAAACAGATTTTCAACACAAAGGCCAGATATGTGCACCTATGATGTCATCTTGGATTCATTAACTAGGTTGTTCTGCACTTAAATAATTGATTGTGAGGGCATATCTGTTATAGCAACACACATGGTTTTAATATTTCAATGCCAGTTGAAATATGCCAGTGTTCCAAGGTTAAAAAATCCAGTCTTCATCCGTAAGTCAGTAGCAGGTTTTCTGGCTGCTTCCACATTTTACAGTTTTTCCCCAGTTGCTTCTCCCACATGACAGTGCTGACACCTCACTGGCCCCATGAGGTGTCACACTGGAGTACAGGAGCCTGAGCCACCCCAGTGCCACCTCAGCCACGACTCATCCCCTCTTGCCTTTCAGCAGCCCTGGGCTTTGCACCCCAGGCCTGATCCTGTTTTCTCCATTAAAGTTGTCCTCCAGTTACCAAAGGCAGGGAAATCTCAGTCACAGTAGAAAAGCAACCTTGCTTGGTTGGCTGAAGCAGTTTTGATGGGACAATATTGCAGTTGGTCCAAGTCCTGGTGTATTTTGGAAGGGAACCACAATGCCAAACCACAGACCCCTGTATGCCATTGTAGTGCTTAATTGAAACAGACTGTGAGTCTTCTGTTCTGTGAAAGCATCTCGCTTGCAGAGCTGCTGTTTCAACAGTAATGAGTTAAATGAGCTTGCAAATGAGGTCTGCTAACAAATTGTACCCGTCAAGTCCCCATCAATCTTTACCAGGTCATTGTGCAGAATTTGGTCTCTCAACAGCCAAGCCTTGTCATTCTTACTGAAATTAATTTCCCCCCCTTTGTCTTTAAAGCTTCCTGAAAGATTGAATTAGGTTGTGCACCATGCCTGAAAGAAAGCAAGGTAATATACCCCCAAATCCCAAAATAATGCTCTTTCACATTTTTGATGTTTTTTTTGTTGTTGTTGTTTTGGTTTGGTTTGGTTTGGTTTGGTGTTTTTTTGTGGTTTTGTGGTTTTGTTGTGGGTTTTTTTGGGGCTTTTTTTTTTGGTTGGTTTTTTGTTGTTTTGTTTGTTTGTTTGTTTTTGGTTTTGTTTTTTTGTTTTTTTTTGTTTTTTTGTGGCTGTGTTCATTCTTTGTTCCTACTGGAGGTGTTTGTAGTGTTTGGGAAGGAACAAAGTAGGATCAGTTGGTAAAGGCATCATGTGTTATGTCAGTGGGTAGGCATTTGGGCAAGCATGAGTCTTTATTTCTAAGTTAGCTTTGAACCAAATGTTGACTGCTTCAGGTTTAAAAATGGTAAAATTATAGCTTTACTTTGGTAAAAATTACAGTTTTACTTTAGTGAATCTGCTGATCGTGGCTGGTATTGTCAGGAGTGACTTGTATCTGCTTCTCTGGAGTTTAGCATTCTTTGTAAGTATAGTTAGACTGGGTTTTTTTGAGCTGGAGTCCCACATTATTTGTTACTTTTTCAGTGCAAGTGTGGGCAGCAGGGTGGTCAGCGAAATGGAGGGACAATCTACTCTCAAAAGATAGTGCAGGCTGGAAAGATAAGAATATCAGACAGGAGGGTTTGCTCTTACCTCAGCCATTCTAGCCTGCTGTCTGTGTGAACTGCTAGCCCCTGAAGAGTTAAAAGTGTTTGTTTCACAGGAAATTGGAAGAAATTTATGTGCGCAAGTGAAACTGAAAGGTCGAATGTGTGACTCATATCTATTGACAGATGGAATGAGCATAACATAAGAAGACAGTGACTAGAAAACAAGCAGGTTGTGTGAAAGTATTTTTAGAGACTAATTTCTACCCAGCTGTGTCTTCTATGAACAGAAGAAGTTTGTCAAAGTTACCTAGAACTTGCCTAATAGCTACCTAGTGGCAATTAATTACTTTGAAATGGTTTGGGTGGATACTTCATCCCTTGGGATGAAAAGTTAACATTTTGTAACAGTTCTACCTGAGACTTAACAGACTGTAGGTAAACAAGAATTAAGAGAACTTACAAGTTCGTAATAGTGCTCATAAACTTTTACATACCCACTTATTTTACCTCAGTTCCCCTGTTGACTCCCACTTCTGTGCTCTCTTCCCCTCTCAACCTATCTTTTTTTTTTTTCAGCTTAAAATATATCCAACTTGCTTGTTATATAATAATGACTCATACTTTCATTGGCTTAAACTTTACCCAATCTTTCTTTCATGTCATTTTTGGTCTTTAAATTGAGATTTAGCCTCTTCAGTTTTGGCTACTACATTGTGGGGGGTTTTTTTTTGCAAATTCCACTGATACAGCTGGAAAAAAAAATGATGCTGCAACTAAGTGTATAAAAATCGTTTAGTAATATGAGGATAAAGATTTGGCAATATTTTACATGATAATGCATCCAGCTGGACAATGTATAGAAACCCATAAATCCTGTATGGTGTTTAATAGTCTTCAGCAAACTTGGACCCGAGTATAGATATAAGCCACACAATAAGACACATGGGAGTGTTTATTGCCTTGTCTCCTGGAAAAGCAACTTGGGCACACAATGCAATAAATATTATTGGGCTTGTGTATTTTGTAGACTGTGGTGTTAAGTTCTGAGGCAATAAACTCCAAACTTAACAACTGCAACTTTTTTCTCTTTTTGCCTTCATCTACATTTTGGCCAGATGATCACAAGCAAATATATTACATACAGGTGGAAAATTACAGTAATGAGTGAGAACCTTATGGCATAAGGAAATGTGCTACTTCTACCTCTGCCCTCATCAGCTGAAAGGAAGGAGACCAGAACTTGTATTTCCATGAGCCACAAAGAGCATTGAGGGATAGGGCAGGGATTTTTTGGTCAGCAGCTTGTGCAGCTCGCTCTCCCTCTCTCCCTCCCTAAGCTGCTGGTCTTGTTATAATTTTTTTTTTTTTAATTACCTTTATTTATTTAAGGACAACTCCACTTCCTAGGCTGTTAGATGGTTCCCCTGGTGTTCTGACAATGAGTTGGGCTCCAGTTTGCAGACCTCCTTCTCTATAGCCAAGTGGAATAGTGAAGATACCATGCAATGCAAACTGATTTATTTTTTTTTTTTTGAGAGGGGAAATGGAAAAGAGGAGAGAGAATCATTTACCTCAAACTGGGATGTTTTAGGAATGCCCAAATCTGGATTTATTTTTCAATCCTTTTATTTTGTTTGCTTTGATTTGGTTTTTTGGGGGTGTTTTGTTTTGTTTGTTTGTTTGTTTGTTTGTTTGGGGGGGTGGTTTTTGTTGGGTTTTTTTGTTGGTTTGGTTTGGTTTTTTTGGTTGCTGGTTTTGGTTTTGGTGTTTTTTTTGGTGGATTGGTTGGGGAGTTTTTTGTTGTTTATTGTTTGTTGGTTTGGTTTGGTTTGGGTTTTTTTGTATGGGATCTCTGTAGATATAAACTACTGGTAGTACAATATATGTTGCTAACAAGGTTCTCACAGGAGCTAGCAGGACAAGTGGAGCCTGTTGCAACGAAGCAAACATCTGATGTTCTCTTTGGCAAGAGGTGAAGTCCACAGTACTTTAATTCTACAAGTTTACCGTGATGCCAAACCACTGAGAAACAGTGTAAGTGGAATGGATAAATCCGTCTGTTAGTAAGGCATGTTGCTGCAATCAGCATTTTCCCTGCACAATTATAAGATCTATAAAGGTGAAGAGCATAACTTGTTCATTAGAGGGGGCAGCAGTAGAAATGAATGTCTTGCAAGTGCTTTTTTGAGGTAAGTCTGTGCCTATGTTGATTCCACTGTCTATGCTCCTTTCTCATCCAGATATTTGTCTACTCCTCTGGAGCTCATCCAAATATTAGCAGCATATTTTCCTGCTTAGAATGGAAAACCCAAGGGGAGCAAAGAGCTTCTTTTGCAAATAATACAATATTCCTACAGGAATAATGAATTAGTGGTAATCTTTTATATGAAAATAAAGCATGGCACAATAAAAAAAATAAATCATGCAATTCATAGGGCAATTTTTTAAATTCCAGCTGATAAAAATACAATAGCAAGTATATGAATGAAATTATCTCTTTTCAAGCACTACTCATGATCATCTGTATTTTAAATTATTGTTCTCCCAACACTGAGGGGAAAAAAAAAGATTTTCTGTTTTCCATCTCTTTTACTTGTATTCTTAAAAAGTAGTGTTTTCTCAGCTTTCCCTGAAAAATCTGTAGGAGAATACTGTTTCATATTTCAAATTTAAACTGAGACCTAAAATCCCGTATACAATTAGGACTTACTTTAAATAAAAGTAGAAACTGGCAGGTTACTATAAATGTAAAGATTACAGTAGTGGGTGCCTGAGATCTTTTTTAAGATGAAGGGAATGTTCCAACTGCTGCCAGTATCTGGTAGAATACATACCCTAACCTCCTGTCTTGGGAGGGGATGAATGGCCCAATGTGAACCAGAGAGAATTGGTCCAGTATTTCACGTTAATCAGTGCTCTTCCTCTGCTGCAGGGAATCTCTATCTGAATTTCTGTAACCATTATTAGTGAGTACAGAAAAGAGCCCCTACCTGGAGTTTTCTTTTCTGTGTTCCACCAGGGTCTTCACAGCTGTCTCTGGTTTCTTTGAAATCTTGTGTGCGTGAAGTTTTATGAAATTTAGGATCTCCCATTTGTTTCAATTTCATTGGGCACTGAGTGGCTTGGCAAAACGCTTGGGATAGGTTTTGGTGCTGTGATTCCACAGTCAATGGAAGAGTTGCAGGTGGTTAATAAGCAGTTTTGACACTTCACTAAGAATATATACAATATTTCTTAGGTGAACAAGAAGGAAATACAACTATGATTTTTGCAGATCTCCGAGTTTAGGAGTATTTATAGCTGGCAGAAGATCCTGGCTATTTCTTCTGCAATGAAATCACTTTTCTGCTTTAGATTTTCACTTTCTTCACTCTTACAAAATTTGGAAAACTGTTCTTGATGCTACTATCTATACCTCTAATATGCCATTATGATCTGTGTCAGAGCACAACCTGACCTGAACAAAACCCACCACTAATAAGATGATTAAAACTAATCTGCATCTCTGTATAAAAACAGCACGAGGTCTGATCTGCAGCATTTATGTTTTGATTCTGCTTTTACTGTGACTGCTGAATGCCTTGGTATTGCATTTTATTCTGAAAATCGAGCATTCTGTTAATGTGGTTCTGCAATTCATGTATGTGCCTTTGAGTTGAGTCACTCACCTTTGGTCCATGCCTGTGCTGTAGTAGGACTGTTGAAATGGAAGAGGAAGAAACTGAGATGAGCAAAGTTAGCCTCCATCTGAAGGGAATTAAACCTAATGACCGGAAAGAGGTAGACACATGTTCATGCATGCTTGTTTATGAAGATATCAATCTTGCAATAGCCATGTCTTGGTTCTCATAGAGTTCCTCTTTCCCCTTTTCCCCTTTTCACCTTTTTCTCCCCTGTCTGATGCATTAAATTAAATAAGAATTTTTACCCTTTTAGCTAAAAGTTGGTTAGTAGTATTGGATATAAGACAGGAAATGTAAGCAGTGCAAATTTTTTAAATCAGCAGTAAAAATCCTGTAATCAAATTTTACTAAATGCTCTTGACTTGTATGATGACTTGTCTTCAGTACTCTGTTCTAGGTATTGAAAACTTCACTGTTACAGTATTATTTCACAAGCCACAAGTGTTCCCATGCACACATTTGGGAATTTTCAGACTGTTACAGCTCTCGTGAGCGAGACCAAAATGGTGCAGCTGAATTGATAGAATTTGTATGTAGTTAATTGGCTATCCAAACAGGCTTGTGCACATCATCTCACAGCTATATGCACCTGTCTACTCAGACAAAGGTTACTGGTGACTGGGTCATATGCCTAAAAGCAAAAATGTGATGATTTCCTTTTCCCCTTGCTTACCTGAGAGGATGGTGCAGCGCGTGATTGGACATCATCACACTGAAAAAGATTTTTTTCTGTCTCTAATTAGTTTATTTATGTTTTTCTCAGGGCTTACCAGCTGTTGGTGTAGGAGGAGCACTGCACACTAATAGTATTTCTCTTCCAACCTCTGCTGCTGCTTCCAGTGGGTTAAATCTGCGTGTTTACTTACCTGAAGTGATACAACACTTACCCGTACACACAGAAGTATTTTTGGAAAGTTTGTTGGACAGCAGGCTAGGGGAGAGAAGGGCCTTCAGGGCCCTACAGACCTGTCACAAAACTGATGCAAATTTGAATCCACATGGTGCTGAAGAGGTATCTTGGTTTGGAAAGACAGGTATCAGCCAGGCAAAGGTGGAGTTTACCTTAGAACGGGGAATGTAAACCCCTCACCCCCTCCAATTTATAATTTTGCAATTAAGGGCTTTCAGGCAAAGATTTGGGAATAGGAATAACAGTTCTTTACTAGGAATATCAACAATACAAATGTAGTAGAAAAACAAAACCACCCAACCACACCATCAAACAAACAACAATTTTGGAAAACCCTGACAGAGTCAGGGGTACAACCTGACACCCTGTTGGTCAGGGTGTTGGAAACAGTCCCAAAGTGAGTCCTCCTGGAGTGGCAGGTGTGGTTCTGTTCGAGTAGACATGAACCTGTAGCAAAAAGGTCCAGGGCTTGTGAGGAGGGGTCTGGTGATGGTGAGGTCCATTCTTCCTCCCAGAAATCGGGTGAAGCTAGAGACTTTCTGCGTTCCTGTGTCTCAGTTTTATCCAGGTAGGAATGCCTGGTCTCCCCCCACTGCCAGGGGGGATGTGGTGCATCTCACAATAGGATGATGGAATGTGAATGCACTGCTTTGGGGAGGGTATAGTTTGGGGAGGTGTTAATGGCCCATTATCAGAAGGCACCCGCCCCTCTCCTCAGCCCCCACCCCCCCCACCCCCAAGTTACAAGAGATAAAGGAAAAAAACCAAAACATCTCCCCAGCTGCTTCTAACAAATGAAATATAATACACACCCCTGGCTCCACAACCCAAGACAAGAGGGCTGCAGACCTCTCAGAGCTTTGTTCAGGATCATCTGTTACCACTCTTCTGTGCTTGTTAGAAGTCGTTTCGCCAGCCCTCCGTGTTTTGTAGGTGCACTGAACCAAAAAATACAGTAAAAACACATCAGAGAGACCCACCCAGATGTGTTGAACTCCAGGAAGTCGATTTGGACTTTGATCCTGTGTTTCTTTGGTAGGCTGAAATTTACGGACCTGACAAAATGCCAGGGAAGAAAACTCAGAACATTCCAAGAAGAATATTGTGACAAAGTGTCAGGAGGTGAGAAACAGGGAGCCAGCAAAGAAGGAAGTCATCTCACTGCCCTCTGTAGAGTGAGCTTCATCTACAGTGAGGAAGCTCCTGGAGACATATTCTTTCTGTTTCCATTCCTTGTCCATGGCCTTTTATTTTACAGCAATGGTTTTGCCCTCCTTCCTGCAGCAAGAATGATGATTCGAACAAGGCCAAGTGGAAGAATGGCAAGGAATACTGCAGCTGCTGCACAGGCTGGGACTTCCCCCCCTTTTAAATGTTATCCCTGAGGCAGTGCCACAGTTGCTGATGGGCCCAGCAGTGGGTCTTTCTGGGAGATAGCTGGAATTGCCAGCTATTGTTGGACATGGGGAAAGATTCTGCCAACTTCTCAGAGAAGCCACCCCTATAGACCCTCTGCTACCAGAAGCTTGCCATGCAAACCCAATACAGTGATAATTTCTGTTTTCCAAGTGTTTCCAAATACCCAACAGAAAGGGAAAACAATTAATAGCCCATTTTACTGTGAAGTCAATACTCAGAAACAGCAACAATTATCACCATGTACACAAAAATGCTTGTCCTGAACTATCCCAGCAGTAGCTACTTAATGCTTAAGTAGTTACTTAATGCAGCACCTTTTGGGCAGAAAAAGATGTGTGAAGAAACAAGGAGAGTTTCCTTCTTGTCACATTTTAGAACCTGTCTGAGAAAGGCATGAAACAATTGAAATGACTGAATACAAACATTGTTGTGCTTCATGATCCTGTTGAAAGGTTCAGGTCTAGCTGGTAATAGAGGGATCATGTAACTGTACAGAGCTGGAACCTGACTACAGAAATATGTAACTCCCATGCTAACTTGCAGTTGTGCACTGCTCTGTGTTGTACTGCTCTCTTTTGGTGCTTCTGGCAATTCATTAATAAACAGCTGAATGAAAAAAAAATGGGAATTATTTTCATATAATCAGGAAGGAGAACATTAAGATGGATGTTTCTGTGGATGGAAATGGCAGAAATAGGCATTTGATACAGTCAAACCAGTTTCCATTATTAGTTTATTCTGCTGGGCCATTCTCAGTTTAAATGCACCAAATTTGTAATCCAGCAGGAAAAAAAAACAAAAAAAAAACAAACAAAACAACCCAACATTACATGTTTTCTGTGAAGAATGATAATGGACTGGAAATCAGAAAAATGAGTTAACAGTTAACAGCTTGCAAACAGAGAGGTTTAAACCCTCTCACCTGTACTTTTGAAAACCCACTATTTCCTGCTCCCTTCCTTCCACCTCCCACTTTGGGAATGCTGTCTTTTCCACCTTCCCTCAGAAGCCAAGCATCTCTGCTCTACCACTCTCTAGAGTGGTGCTAGCCTGAAAGAAGAATCATTCTTGGCCATAACCAGAGATAGGAGGGAGAGGGATAACCTTCCTGTTAACAGCTCTTGGTGTGTCAGGTCTTTTTTCTGGGTTTTCCATCTTTGCCAAAGGGACACCTCCAGGCTCAGCCCCAGCACACATCTCACGTGCACAGCTGACCTCCCAGGCTGTGTGCTCAGTAGTTTGCAGTGCCCACAGCTCTTCTGAGAAAGCTTTCAGACTTCATCTGTTGTGATGCAGCACTTATTTCAATTAATCTGCCCTGAAAATCCATTGTCATTAGGCAAGCTGAGGCTTTCAAGGGGCAGTACCAAGACACTACAGATGGTTTGGAGAAGGGCTGAAAACAAAGTTTGAGCAGTCTGTATTTGCTGGGCTCCCTGCTATGAAGAAACATGAAATCCAGGTATACACCTGGAATATTTACTGAAAACAGCTGAAATGCTAAGCCACAGCTTATCAGTCTGTGAACTGGAATCTTCCTTTGTTTTTAATAAAAGACACTGGGAGGGGCTCGCTCTGACTAAAACCACTGTGTGTGCTGCATTGCATGAAAGCAGGCCCTGGTGGGTCCTTATAACACCAGGAGTCCCTTAGTGATGGTTACATGCATGCTACGTGACTATTAAACCTCTTATTTCTGCTATTGTTTTTCCCTTACTATTTATTTTGAGTGAGCATATTCATTTAAATGAAAATGCCAAGTGAGTAATGCGTAACTAGATTGAGAAATACAAAAACTGATCATTCTGTTAGAGGAATGATTTATTCTCTGTGCATAAATTCTAATGTTTGAGTGCAGCTAAGAAATAAACATGACTTATTGCTGATAATGACGAGTGTTTCAGAGACCCAGAGATTGTCAGAATATCAGCTGTCATCTTGGTATTAATGAGAAACAAAATATATAAGGGTGCATTTATTAATAGGCTGAACACAGAGTCTGAGACTAAGTGGTTTGGAAAAGTACTACATTGTTTATAGTAATGAAGGTGAAGAAACACAGGAGGAAATATCCCTGGGGCTTAATCAATGATCAGCATATGAACATAAGTCAAAGATTGTTTAAAATTGTTCCAAATGAGGAATAACTGACGTCAAGAGCTTGCTTGACTTCTTACCTGCTTCACACTCTGGTTGCCTGCAGTGACAGAAGTACAAACAGAACAAGCTGGGTGAGGCTTGGGGCAGGGGGTTTATTTGCATTTAATTTAATTTATTTACAGGAAAGCCTTAGATATCAAGGACAAAGCTGTCATGCACTGGTAAATCCATATTTTGTTAGCAACAGATGATGGAGCCAGGAACAAGCAATCATGTATTGTTAACACAGAACTGCACTTAGGCACTGCAAGCCACAAATGACATTTTGGTCACTAACAGCGGGGGGGGTTTTTTGTGTCAGCAGGTACAGGGCCAAACTCATTGTGACCCCATGGCCAGAAATGTTCCACAGAATTCCTTCTGCCATTCAGTCTTTCAGAGAAGGAGTCGTTCAGGTAGTATAGAGAAGGAATTCTCTGAATATTGAGTCATTGCACATTCACATGGTTGCTGTGTAGCTGCTGTAGCTGAAGTTGCTTCCATGGGCACATTAATTTCAACTCTTGGTCAGGGAAACAGTTCAAATGATGAAATTTTCCTGGATGCTTTTGATCAGGTGACTAAGCTTCCCAGACTTTCAAAAGTATCTCTTCACTGATCTAAAAGCAAGTCTGAGGTCTGTCTTCTAGATGGGCTAGTTTATGCACACCAGAGAGGGAATTTGTCTTCAGGGGAAAATAAAAGTGACATGTCTGTGACTGCTTAAAAGTATTGTTTATGCAAGACTTAGGCAGTTTTCTATTTAATCTATTAAAGGGGAAAGGAATGCATTTGGCAAAACTAATCCAAGAAAAGGAAGAGTGGATTGTATCACCTGTGAAAAGAGTGGAAGTGTTGTTGGTCTTGTTCCAACAGCTGGCCTGTTTTCATAACTAGTTTTTCCCATTAGCAGTGTGGAAGCCCAGGGCAGAGCGGTGAGCCCACAGCACTGCACAGACCAAAAAATGACCTCTAAGGGCAAACCAAATATTTCCTTAAACTACATGGACAGATATTTTCCTGACTGCCTGTGGTTCAGTCAGTGATTGAAAGAGGCTCCCGCCTGCGTCAGAAACTTGTTTCAGGAAACCTTGGAAGTTACCTACCTGTTCTGTCCTTCAGTTCTCCACATTTCAGTTTTCATCCCACATATTCCTATTTGCTTCAGCTAAAGCATTATCTCAGTGAACAACAGCCTTGATCTCTACATATCCTGAAAGCTGCCCAGTCTTTGTTAGGAACATGCACGACAGACTCGCCTTAAAAATAGCTTGCAATCCTGTTAAAGTGCTTGGTTTTTTGGTTTGTGGGGGGGTTTTGGGGGGTTTTATTGGGTTTGTTTGTTCTGTTTTGTTTTGTTTTCTTCCTCTTCTTTTAATGCAGTTACCTGTTACTTTGGTGGGATTCAAAATCGTTTCAGAAATGTTAAAGGTAAATACATGGGCCTGCCTGTGCTATTTTCTTCTAGAGACATTGAACATATGGAAGAATAATTTGTTTCAAAACCAGGTTCTGGATAGTTCAAGTAACCTCTCTGTGTGTCTGTGTCATTGATTTGAAGTGGAGCACTACTGGGAATAATGAGCCAGCGTTTGGGCTTGCAGGGACATCGAATGAGTAAACACCCCCCCAAAAAAAAAAAAAATTACACACAGGATTTGTGCTTTACTTAATTTTGCTTCCATTATGTCAGCCTTTTATCATTGTGTATAGCAAGAACCACAGTGAAGAGTAGACTAAATGCAGTTCAAATACTGCCAGCTAGAAACTTCCAGCAAATTACCAAGTGAAAGTGCTGTCTTCTAGTGTTTCAGCTGTACGTGTTCTGGTCAGTCCACCAAGCACACCCTTCCTCTTTTCTTGAAATGGAGTTGAGCCCATCAGCTGCTCAAATGTTTGAATTTCTCTCAAATTGGTTTTCCATTTGTCCCTCTGGTCTTCATTCTTTCCATCATATTAACTCTATTGTTAGATGCAGAGAGTTGTCTAAGTCCCCCAGCTTGTGATCTGGGATTATAACATGTCACTTAAGTTTTTTAGTGTATTTTAAATGGTTTGGAAGTTTTGGAGAGTTGAGTTTGGGTAATTTTCCTAGATTTCTTGCCTATAATTTTTAAGGCACGTCACTTAAATAAGTAAAATTGCAGTGGCTGGCATTTCCCATTAGACATACCTGAGCCCTGCTAAAATCCTGTTTTATGCACAGATGAGTTACAGGACTTAAATAACCCAAGCATGTTCAACTGAATGTCTTCTTTGTTTTACTGTGTGATTAATCAAGATTTCATAATGATCTACCTCTTGGAAGTAATGACATTAACAGTGTTTAGTCCCTCTAAACAATGAGTCTCCTTTGCCTTTCAGTCACTACAGTTTGTTTTAATATTTAATAGAAAACACTCTACAGACAGGAAGAATGAACTGTGTTCTGTGAATATTCTTTATCTGTGGAGCAAACTAGATTTTTTTTTTTTTAATTTAACTGTAAGAGAGGAGATATGTGAATGTTTTATCCACCAGGAGGCCATGTGTTTTAAAATGTCCCTGAAACTTTATTTATAGAGAAATGTTTGTTCCGGAGCCTGTCTTTGAGAGGAGATGGTGGAGAATGCTAGTGACAATGAGTCCTCACATTTATCAGCAGATATTAGACAGGATTGCAATCAGCCTCTGTATCCTCTTGTCTTCTTTAGACAAGCAGAGATGAGTGGTTTAAGAAGACATTTGATTTGTCTATGTGTCCACTGCAATAGGAAAAAGGTTTTCAACTTTTTATTCTTTACACTTACCTCATCAGATCACAGGAGCCATATTATTGAGGTAATGTAAACATTTACAAAAACTCTGTCTTTAATACAGAACACAGTAGGTAGAGGAGAGCATGGGAACATGGAACAGCTGAAGAAATCTGTATTGTATCTATTGTGGTGAGGGATGGTGGTATCACGACTTGGCTGATAATTTTAAATAAATCAGAAAGCATTTCTAACACTAGAAATCTAAAAGTATCCCTGAAGGGCTGGAGTCCTTCCTGTGTCTGTGTATCTACGTGTAGGCTGTTCTAATCATGGGTCAAAATTTTTGTGTTTATTTGGAACAAGTAAGTGAAATGATGAAATTACTTTTTAGCTGAGCTGCCCATGTGTTGCTCACTTGCCAATAAGTGAAAAATGGAAGCATCGCTTTTATTGACCAACATATTTTTTCCTGTTGGTTTGATCATAATACTACAAACTCCTCTGTTTGGAGGAGAAGCCCTGAATTCTCTGTCTGAGCCATGAGGGCACCCTGGAATCCTACAAATAGAAACATTCTGCAGGTTTTGGACAAGCCATTTTTTCTTTTCCTACATATAGGTTTAATTGGCTCTTAAAAATTTCTTCTGTTTGCTAGCATAGGCTTCTTCCTACAAAATTGCATTTGAATGTAAGCTTAACATAAAAACTATTTCAAAATAATCCCTGCATCATATGACATTTATCCCTAATGAACTTCTACTTGATAAGGTAGTTTCTAGAGCAATAGATTAAATGTTAGAGAGCCTCAAGATGGCTGTGGTTGGAAGGGACTTCTGGAGATCATCCAGGTCTGACCCCATGCTCTTGGCAGCCACCCTTGAAATATCTGAATGCACAAATATGTTTGTGATATTAAGGTACTAGCATATCTTCATTTTTTTCATTTCAAACATAGGGAATAAAGTTAAGGTGAAAAGTACCTGGAAAAGTGCAGAGTTTATTTCCAAAAGTAGACTTTTTTTCCTGTTTGATATTAGTTGCAAGGTTCTCACGAGCCTTGTGTGTTAAATTCTTTTATTATTATTCCTAAATAAAGCTGTATGGGTTTGCTTATGATTTTAGAGAAACTTAGATCAGAACTCAGAGCTGAACACTTATTCCCTTAGGCTCAGGACCCTTTCCTCCTTTAAATCTTCATTTAAATGGTTTTTGTTATACACTTTGAGGCAGGGCAATAACATAAATAGACAAACATCTTCAGAGTGCTTCGAGAAGAGAGAGCTGGCAGTGGTGAGAGGTCCTGGAAGAGTTTCTGTGATGAGAGTGCCTCTTTCCCGTTTCATCCTTTGCACAATCCCCACCCACAGCATCACTGCAGATACTCCAGCACGTGTGTCAAGTGAATTATTAAGAGTGGAATCTGGCCCCACTGATCTCAGACAAAACTCCCTCTGACTTTGGTGGAACAACGTGGGTCACCTGATAACTTGTCAATATGCAGAGAGCAGTACCAGTGCTGAAAAGAGAGTTAACATTGGTGTAAATATTCATTTGGCTTGGTAAAATATGCCTCAAACAAGTTACTGTGGCCAAAGGCAGCTGGTTTTAAATTTTTAGCTTTCCTCTACCACGTCAAAGCAAATCAAGCACTGAATCTTGCGGTCTATTGCTAAAAGTCTGTAAAAATTCCAAACTAAAAAGGAGAAGCTTTGTAGGCAGAGTTTATGATTTAACCAAGTAATGCACTGAGGCAGTGAAAACTATTAGCAGTCTGTCTCACACTGTATGTTGCTTGGGTTAGGGGAGTTAACAGCAAAGATGGTGTATCCTTACAGGCTGACTAGGGAAAATTACAGAATTCCTTCCCAGTAAACAACATTAGAAATGCTTCCCCCCCACCACCTCCCCCCCCACCTTTCTGTTCTTACTAAAAAGATTAAGTTAATCAAAACCTTGTAGATTAAATAATTAAACCTGTAGATAACCACAATTTTTTATTGTTAATTAGACATAGAGAGGTGCAATTTTCATAGGATGCAGAGTCCCTAAATTTAGCTGTGGAATATTACATTGATCACACACACACACAAAAAAAAAAACC
This sequence comes from Phylloscopus trochilus trochilus, assembly GCA_016584745.2. Taxonomy (NCBI): domain Eukaryota; kingdom Metazoa; phylum Chordata; class Aves; order Passeriformes; family Phylloscopidae; genus Phylloscopus; species Phylloscopus trochilus. The sequence continues at coordinate 2,876,072 of WQNJ02000001.1, forward strand.
TTCATTGATTCTCTGGGGAAGGGTTGGACGTCAGTGTGTGCGTTTTGGCTCAGACCACCTTTCACCTATTAAAGGGGGTTCCAGCAGATCTTTATCCTTGCTGCACATAGCAACAAAATGTGATTTGCCATCCTTAACCCTTTGAGCACCCTCAGCATCTTAGCAGGATGATTCACACCTACTCAGTCACTCTGCTTTCATGCTCTGTGTTGTATCCGAAATCTTTAGACCAAAAGTGCAGGGTTCTTAGCCTCTGCAGCTCTGTCAATTTTTTAATGCATGCTATATGTGTTTAAATATTCAATATACGCTGAAGCCGTTAAAACACGACTGTAAAAAAATCTGTAATATTACACCTTCTTACTATGACAATGACTCCTTTCTTTAAATGACTTGCAACCTTTATAAATACAACTCTGAAATTAAACTCTGTCACGATGCAAAATGCTGCATTTTACTCTACCTGCTTAAGCTTACCAAAGGCAGTGGATCTTATTAAAATACTGTGCAGAATATTTTTATTGCTGCGTAGATCCTTGTCATTATGCAGTATGATAATTCTCAGATCCTTTTTCCAGCAATCACTAATTAAGTGTAACAGGCATGCATCCAGACACTCCTGAATTTTAATCCTCATGTTTCTTAATGAGTTGATCAAATACTACACAGAATGTAATAAAAATATGGGACTCATTTAAAATACAAATATATAATTTGTATAATTGTCCAGCTAATAAATTATGTCTAAATATTATGATTGTTTGTGCAAACACTTGGGGATGTGTCCATGCAAGTGGTAGAAATAATCCATATGTGCACATGCAATTAAATATTCTATGCACACAACTGTCCATAAGGATTTTCAGAAGCATGCATGGCACTACATTTGCAGAATACTTTTGAATCTAGACACAGGTCTTGTGAAAAAAAGAACAAAATCTATTTATATTAAAAAATAATGACACAATTAAATTCTTAGAAGGGTAATTTAGATAAGACAATACCCAATGCCCGTAGCTTGTCACCTGATGGTAGCACTGGCCTTTCCTACCTTCTGAAATGATGGGAGAGCTTCTTCCCTCCCCTTTTTGCTGATGGGAAATTCCTGGCAGCTGAATTGCCTGATATTTGACCTGCTTTTAAATGTTTTGCATGATTTTGCAGAGTCAAGGAGCTTCCAGTAGTTCAGATAAGCTTTCAGCAAAGATCTAAACATCCTGCTGCTTAGCCTAAAGTGATGTTTTGACGTTCAACGCCACTTAATTTTGCCTCACCCTTCCTCATCTTAAAAAGCACCGACGCGAACTCAATATTATTTATTGGAAGAAAAAAAAAATGAAAGTAAAAAAAAAAAAATTGTCAGTTGTGAGAAGCATTTATTTTTCTACGTTATCAGCACATTTAATAATTTTAAGCACAGTGCTCTGAATGGTGAGAGCCAGCCAGAGCTGCCTCTGCATTATTGCACACAATGTGATTTAGCTGGGTTCAGCTGATTTTTTTTTTTTTTTTTATGTATATATATATATATTTTTTTTTTTCCAAATCCCTGGGCTCATAAAAGCTGGGAAGACCGCGGGAAGACAGATTGCTCGGGCAGCAGAGAATGTCTTGTGCTGTTTAGCAGCAAGCTCTGTGCCTGGCTGGGAGAGAGAGGCACAGGCAGCGAGCATCTGCGGGGAGCGCTTGTCAGGGAGCTGCTGGCAGCGCTGCCTCCGCCCTCCCCTCCGAGAAACACCAGCGCCTCTCAGGAGTGAAATGCCTGCTGCTGGGGGGCCTGGCAGCCCCACGGCATGGGCACCGAATGGCTTTTTTGTCCGGGCAGTCCTAGTCCAGCCCCGTGGGGGCTGCTGAGAGGTGCTGCAGTGTCTCCTCTGCAGGCAAAAGCCGGCTGGTGGCCGGAGAGATCCCCCTGTGTGGGGAGACAAAAGGGATGCTGCTGAAGGCAGTGTCTCCCTTCTGATATCTTATACCTGTGCTAACTATCTAAGAGTGGGAACAGCCTTGCCCTCACAGCCATGGGTGTGATAAAGAGTGAGTGAGCTGTGAAGGAGTTAGCTGGAGTCTGCTGGCTGTGCTGAGAAGGGCTGGGGACAGGAGGTTGTGCAAGGGCCAGCAAAGGTGAGCTGCTGTAGGTGGGACAGACAGGGTGAGGGGGCTGTGCTAAGGACAGGAAGGAGCGACCAGAACTGAAGAAGAAAGAGAGACAGAGCCAGAGCTGTGTGGAGCTGCTCTTGGGAGATACAGAGAAAAAGTATGGGAGGCTTTTAAATAACAAGGTGCTGATGCTTGAAGCCTTCTGATGATTCTAAGGAAGCACCTCAAGTGCAGTGTCCATCTCGACTGCCACATACAGACTGCAACACCCCTGGGTGTGAAACAAAGCACAAGTTTGGGACTGGGCAGAAGCTCTCCTCAGAAGGGTTCTTCTAACCTGTGCTGAGACACCAACAGAGCTTCACCCTTATTTTCTCTGTGTGTGAGAAAACGATACAGGAACCTGGACAGAACAGAACGGGCTTTTAGGAAAAGAATGTTTAAACCCAAATGGATCTTGGCTCTTGCTTGAAAGTGGCTCTTTAGCTTTGGATCTTGGCTCTTTAGCTTTGAAAGTGAAAGAGCACAGAAGAATATCCATGCTAGGACATCACAGAATCACAGAATTTCTAGACTGGAAGAGACCCTCAAGATCATCAAGTCCAACCCATGCTCTAACACCTCAACTAGACCATGGCACCAAGTGCCACATCCAGTCTTTTTTCTTAAACATATCCAGGGATGGTGACATCACCCTTTTCTTCTTACAAATTCCTCTCCAAATAAGTCCTTGAGATATTTAGCTACTTACTGTAATATGCTTTACAGTGCTGGTTCTGTACAGACTCTGAATCTTTGATTTTATTGCCTACTTTTTAGATATTTTTGACCATCTCCTGAATAAATTCAGCTTTTTTATATGATGCCAATTAGTTGTGTTCTTTCAAGTGACAATTTATTCAACAGCCTGGTTTGAAGTAAAAACATACATTTAAATGGGACCATCCCCAAACCAAAAGTGTCCAGCAAAGAGTATCCACTGAGAAGAGGGAGAGCTTGAGAAATTAAGAGATGGATCAGGCAAAACAAAAAATACCTCATTTTGACCACTGTCTCTTCTGGAGAGATGAAATGGGTATCTTGGGAGACTGACAAATCTTCCCCTCTTGCTCTTCTATTCCATCCTGATGCATGCCAATCCTTGAGTATTTTCCACAAGCTTTCCAGTATTCACTGAACTTTCATGCTCCAAGCAAGGTAAAGGATGTAAGAGCTCTCTGAACTTACAGATGCTGTAGCCATGTGTTGGAACCCCGAGGTAGGGTCTCACTCCTGCTCTCCCTGTGAATATGATATGTTGCTCTACATACTGGCAAAGTTTCATAGCAAGAGGCTTAAAGGATACCCCATTCAGCCTATCATTGTTTCATGAGACAATTAGCCTGGGAATTTGGACCTGGGGATTCAAACTCCCTTCTTTTACAGAAGGGGCTAAACTAGTCAGTAAGAAAAAAAAAACAAACATGATTCATGTTTTAGATGCAAAGCTCTTCCCTCAATTATCAACAGTACTTTCATGTGAGCTAGAAAGCAGCTGTTACAAATAAAATTCAGTGTAAAGCAAAAAGGTAGACTAAACATTCACTCCATAGAGTTGTTTTTATCTGGAGGATGGGTATACATCCATTTTATGTGGCTGCAAAGGCTAAACTGTCCTTTTTAAGGCACTCCATCTGCAGTGTGTCAAAAATAGTGCCGTCCTGCACATGCTTAAATTTTTGGCAGCAAAGTGACACCTTAATTTCTTTTACAGTAAATTCATAGATATATTACACAGTGATATGTAGAGCAGATGTTTCTAAAAATGTAAAGAAATTCCAGTCTGTCCATGTTGATGTAGTAGCTTTAGTATTTCAGAAAAAGATGGTTAAGCAGTGCAGTCATGGTGCAAACATGAATATTTGAAGAGGCTGTATAGCAACACCTTGTATCAACGGGTATGGCCATGACATCTGCAAACAAAAAGAAAATTTATTTCGTATTTACCTATGGAGAAAATAAAGCGTTCCTGTCAAAAGTTTTCAAAGTGAGGGACAATTCTTGTATTCAGAGTTCCAGCATAACAGGCTTGACTCATCCATAGATGACACATCAAGCACAGGGAATTTGAAAAAGCACTGCTTAACCTCACTAAAATAATCATGGTTTTGAGAACAGGAAAGAAGGAAAATTGCTTTCTGATCCTTGACTCCACTATGTTCAAAAAGGGTAATGAATGTTCTGATAAAACACACTTCATTGGACAAATAAATCTGGTTCAAACTGACAATGTTATGTAAAGGGTTGTTCAAGTCTGTTTAAAAATCATCTCGAAGCAGAAAAAAAAAAAACCCAAATAAACCAGAAGTCCAAAACGAGACAAGAAATTAAGTTTACCAGTGCATTCATTTTTTTGGTTTGTTTCTCTTGTAAAACCTTTTTAGTGACCTCCTTCACTTAACAGACTAACCCAACAGTATAACACTAGAGGAAATGAGGAAGGGTATCAAAACCTCTAAACTGCAAAGTGCCCAAACAAACAGACTTTTTAGAAAGAGCAAACACCACCACACACATCTGCCCAAGGCCCAAATACTGCACTCAGCCATTCACAGGTGGACAGCCCCAAGAATGAGAATTTCTTTTGTCTCTCATACCAAACAGAACAACATGGTAGTACCTTGCATCTCATTTACAGCTTTAAATTAAGATCATAGCTGCTCCAGGTCACTATTACTGAACTAATTCAGTTGCCTAAAAAGAAGCATCTCTTGCCATTTGAGATGCAGTGGAGTATCTGAGATGGCTGCATGGGGTTTGGAGATGATGATCTGTGGAAGCATGTAACCTTCTAGATTAGCAGCTAGAGGCCAGCCTGAATATCACAGGCCTTGTCAAAAAGCACTAGATTCTGTTAAATACCTTGAACTTTATGTTTTCAATGTTTTAATGCACCTCTGTCGCTGTTGGACAAGAAGGAAAGATGCAAGTCATCAGAAGGCTGTGACTCCTTGCAGGAGGAGCCCTGGTTTATTCTCCAAACCTATTTTTATACCTTTCTACAATGTGCCCACCTAAGAGGTGGGTTCCCTTGACCCATTGGTCACATGCAGGGACCATCAAGCAAAGTCCCTCCTTTGGGAAAGCATGTACAAAAATATATTAATTTACAATAACATGACCTTGTTTACCAGTTCTGTCCCTGGGAACAGAATTTCCTGAAATCAAAAACGAACCGTGGCTACACACCTCAAACATCTTTTGAAATCAAGGGGACAGTAAACTTCAGGATTGCTTCCTTGAGCCCTAAAATGGTGTCATTGTGCATAGCATAAATAGTGAGTATCAGCTCTTCCCAAGGCTACCCACGTTTGTTAAACGTACTATCAGTTATGGCAATATTGCAATTGTTGTTTGTGATTAATGGGACACAGCCACCTTTTTTCTTGTTTTAAGGCTGAGGTGTGAATAGAACCAATGGAAGAAAATAAACCCCCCATGTTTTGCAAAGCATGTCACTCACACGGAGTTTTTGATTCCCCTCGTGACAAAGGACTAATTACATGAAGTGATGGAAGACATAAATATTTATGGAAGATGGGTATGTTGAAAGCATATCTAATTGGGCAGATAATGCACAGATTTGCACATCAAAATAGGGTACAAAGCACGTGTGCAGAAATTATGCACAGGGATATCTAGGAAGCCATTCACAGAAATGAAAATAAGGCAAGCCATTCTGGGAAGCAAGACTGCCATAAGCTAAAAAATATGTCCACAGCCTATAAGCTTTTAGTGAAGAAAAATGTTTGTTTGTTCCAGTAGAAAAAAAAAAGGGGGGGTTAATATCCAGATCCTGCCTGTTTTAAGAATCTCATGAGTGTCAACTCTTAATTTTTTTAGCAAACAATCTAAATGCAGCATACAATGCCATCCATTTGGGAGATTTCCTCAACTTAGTACAGTCTGACAGCATGAAAAAAGGCTTGAAAGTGTTTGCATTTTCTTCACACTTGCTGAGCAAACTGACAAAACATTAAGCATCACAAGTGTTAACACTATTTGTTTATGATGAAATAGTAGGTTTTGCTGCAAGAGCAGAAAGCAGCAGTAGTGAAATATCACATGGTGCAGCTAAAGAAACTCTTGGGAGACTTACAAAAAAGCTAACAAGACAGGAACCATCAGAGGAGAGATTTGTCAGCCAGCTGCTTACTTCTAAATTTGAGATGTACATTTAATATCTCAATTTCCCTCTTGTAGAACTGGGGACTTGCACACACCTGCTAAAATGTGCTCTAATGTTGTTATCCAAAACATCACTGCATATAAGAAAAAGGGTTTAATATAAAAAAATTGACAGCATTGCTTCCAGTTGTTTGGGTGATATTTCATCCATGGTTCCACATGGATGGAAACAAAATAGAAAAATGGGAATACCTACTTTCTATAGAAATAAGGAAGAATAAAATTCTTAAAAACCTTTGCAATTTTTATAAGAAAAAATGTTTCAAACATTTTTTTGTATATGTGAAGCATGCTATCCCTAATATGCTAGTCACCATCCACAAAACTGAACTTTCTGACTATCTCTTTAATGTATTTTTTTCTCAGCAGTCCTCAACCATTTATTGTCTCCTCTGTTGTGAAGAACAGAAGGATGTAATCTGGTATGAAGATAGCTGAGACTCATTTAGTGTATATAGTCAAGCAGGAAATTCATCTGAAGAAGTGTTTTCTTGGAATCCTTCCCCTCAAAACTTAAAGCTTCTCCAAATATAAAGTTGTTTGAAACTCATGAGATTTTCACAGAATAGTTAAAATTACACAGATGTACAGTTGGAAATTACGTCTTGTTTAGTTGTGAGCCTGGAGATGGATTTTTGGGTACTGACATTTGAAAATATTGGCCTTTGCATAGAAATTATTCCATGATAAATCTGTTCAATTAACAGAATTTTATGTCCAAATATCTGTCATAGTTAACAGAACCAACATTGATGCTATGTCTTAAATTCAAGCTATTTCTAATATTTTGTGAGTTTCTTAGCATTTAGATTTTATTTGCCAGTAATCCAGGTGGGTACCAGAAGTATGTTTTCTGATAAACTTGATCAAAAGAATAAGTAAGAGTCCTAAGAGTTCCAAGCAATTCTACAGATGTAATAAGTGTCTTGGCTAAGGAAGGCTAAATATGGTGGACTGGAACTTAAAACGTTTTTTCTCCAGTTTGAGTTTACTAGTGATGAAGGGTTTGAGCTATATTGGAATTGAAAAACAGTGAAGATATAAAAGATGTTCTGAAGTTGTTTCAATTTCTCAAAAGGAAATTCTAAAATTTTGACATATTTTTATTTATTTTTAATTTTTCTTCACTTCCCATTTGTTTTGTTTTTGTGGGGTTTTTTTCTTTCAGTAAGAGGGTTGTAAGGCCTGAAAAAGCATTTATGAGAGGTTGGAATGGAAACAATAAACAGAGGAAAGTAGGTTAGTTAATTTCTCTGTTGGTTTTATTAAATGAACCACCAATGAAACTATTTGCAAAAATCTCCATTTAAATAAAAATAAGCCATTGAAAAGCTTTTTTTTTTTTTTTTTTTTTTTTTTTTTTTTTTTTTTTTTTTTACCTTCACTGGAAGTATTTAACTTCAGTACAACTATAGTGCCAGCGTTGGAAAACAGTATCCTACTTACATATTTATACAGTTGAATATGAAGAAAGACATCTATGACCTGGGGAGGGCAAGAAACAGCAGGTACAAATTGAAAGATGAGACATTAAAACTTTGGTCCAGGGAAAACCCTTTTCTCCTTAGAGCACTGGAATAGTGGAACAAGTTGCCCAAAGGAATTGTATATTCTCCATCTTTAGAGATTTTTCAAGACATGACTGCTTCAACTCTGGAGCAACTGTGTCTTCTCATATGGCTGATCCTGCTCTGAGCAGAGGTTTGGACTAGATGAACTGTGAAAATCCCTTCCAAACAGGGATTTTCCATGTTTTTAAAAATCCCGCATTCAAGCTTTTATTGTCTGAATATCCACAATCCTTTAAAGACCTTTTTCTCTCAAATTATCAGTACACTACCTAGAGTGTGCAATCCAAAGAACTGAAAACTGAGTGGATAAGGCTGCTGGCTACAAAACCAGCATTTAATACAAGTCCTAGAGCACAGGATTCAGTGAAGGACTGAATCTCTGAAGCTGTGCTCTGGCAGCCCAGTGGTGGTTGATGTGCATGGAACTGTTGCCCAAATCATACAGGGACAGTAAATACTGTAAAGGACAACTTCAGCTGAAGGATGCTCATCTCTGGTTCCTGTTGTTGCCAATGAGAAGCAAGAGTCTTGCTCTCTGGAAGGGGCTGTAGAGTACTGAAGCTAAGCTAAAACTGGTCTTTATGATTATGCCTCAAGTCTCTACCTCTGAATTTCTTGTTAGTGACACCTATAAGGCCCTTGCCTCTTTAATCTCATTCATTGTTTTCTTTGTAGACCAAGCTCTCTGTGAAATGGCACCATGTGAAGGTATCCACAGATACAAATTGTTTACACTGAAGTGACAAGTTTGAATTGATCCTTCATGAATATTTAATGGTGATAAAGTTTGTCAGATTAATACAACTCAGGTGTCAGAGTTGAAAAAATAATTATATTTAAGCCTCTGTGAAAAAAGCATGGATTGATTTTTGTCCGCCTATTAAACAGACTCCTAATAAAATCCAGAGATGTTTTCAAGAAATCCCAGAAGAAACTTCCAGAAGCAAAATGTATTAAGATGATGCATTAGTGAAAACAATTCTGTTTCCACAGATAAAGTAACAATTTTGGCTGTCACAACTATGAAATGTCTCTGTGACTGTGCACAAAAGTTAAGATGAGCGAAGAAAGTTAAGTCCATACACTTCTGACAAATCCTTGTACTTGTGGCATTCTATAAATAAAAACTCCTGCAGATATATTCAAGACAGCTGTTGATTTCATGCCAACATTTTTAATCTATTTCTTTTGTGAACTTTTGCAGAGTTGTTGCAGTTGTTTTCTTTTAAATGAGAAGGGGATACCATATTTAATTTCCTCCTGTCTACAGATCAATAATTTGATATTCTTCTTGACATTGGGTAGGGTGAATTTTTTTATGCCACCCACACTTAATTTTAAGTCACTTTCATTGTAATAAAAGAAAATATAAAAGCAAAAAGCAGTGCATTTTGAACAAAAATATATGAAAAATATGATTAAATGGTTAACCACCTCTTCTGTCCAAGTATAGAAGCGCTCAAATGAAAGGTGAAATTGAACTCATTAAATTTTTTTCATACTGAAAAGTTCAGTTCTGTATCCCAAAACCAAAGTAAGCCACCTACACTTGTATGTGTTTGTATTGCACTACACAACATCATAAATAGAGAAAATTATATTACCTAGGCATTTGTTATGGAAATGTAGATTTGATTCTTATCTTTTGGCTCTCTATATCCTTTGGGAAATATCCTTTCCATTTGGAGATAGATGGGAGAATTATATTAATAGAAATAAGATTTAGCCAAGTTATTAAAAATTCTCTGAATCTTAAGTTAGGACTACAAATAGTGCAGCAAGGCCTCTTTCCATTTTCAGTTCATAGCAATTTCCCAAACTTTGATGTAGAGCAAAATACTTACCTAGTGAGTTGGGGCAGAGCTGCTCAAATATATTGAACTCTTTATTTGTGCTTGGAATATTTTAACAGTTCAAAAAAGAACTATTGGTCTCTGGTTCTTTGGGGTTTTTCCCCTCCTCCCAGTTACTCCTATCTTTTAAGTCCCATTATTTTTATGATTTAGTATTAGAGATGTCTTACCCAGGTTTGCTCCAATTTTATTTAATTTAATAATTCTAAAGTGGACTTTACAGACAGGACAGAGTTTTCCCCTAAACATGTCCTTGTATTACCAAAACCAAAAACTGCTGAAGAAATCAAATTTGCATCCTCAGAGTTGTAGAACATCTTAGTTTTCCTCTTACTCAGTGCTCTTCACTGCACTGGCTGCTTCTTGCATTGAGGATGTTTCTCACCTTGATGTATGAAAAAGGCTGGTGGTTCTTTTCAGGGTCTGGATGATGAGCCTTTACAAACAAATGATCTCTGGTGTTGGGTAAGCAGGGCTGCAGCTCTGCAATAGCTACACTTCTGCATGAAGTGCATGGGCCCTATCTCAGCTTCTGTTTATTGCCCCAGTAGATTTCCTTATGGCCAGATTTGTGTTTGTTCACCAGACAGTAAAGCTGACTGGAGCCAAAGAGGAAATGTTGGAAAAGAACATTGATTTATGCATCAGAAGGATTTGTTTCTTAGCCTTCTATTTCTATCACATACCAAAAGATTCTCTTTCAGCTGTTTCTGGAAACATTTTATTTTGGTAGGTTTGAATGTGCTTCACCTAGTTTGCTCACATCCCAATCATCCCAATGTTTTCAAAATAAATTTAGACGAAACAGGAGATAATAAATTCCTTGAAATCATCCTGTGCAGATAGCAGTATGGTGTGCCTTATGTAAGAAATGTTTTGCTATTGTGATCTCACATTTGACATTTCCAGAGATAGAAGTAATCTCCACCCTGCCCTTGCACATAGAGGATTCTACAAGAAATTGAAGTCAGATTCCATAACTCAGGGAATCGATGTCTGGGGATCTTCCCTACTTTGTTCTTTCCTGAGGGAAGGTGAAAATGTAGCTAAAATGAATCAGACATAAAAGGAAACTTCACTGTCTCTTTATTCTTCCCACTTTCACCTCCTAAGTGAATGGAAATGATGAAAATCTATGACCTCTTGTCAGTCTGAAGCTGGGGAAGTTAATTCTTCCCTGAATCACATCTGTCATAGCTTGACATTTGTTTATTTAAACCCAAGCTTTGATGCCACATCTGTGTAATGAAATATCTTTGTGGTGGGCACCAGCTTCTCACCTAAACAAAGGTAACCTGCATGAGATGGAGCCACGGCCAGAGCACAGTATATTGAAAGATCTGGACCACCAAATTAAAATCCTTCTTATTGTAAGTTCTTGCAAAATCTGCCTCCATTAAGTTTATGAAACCCCATCTTAAAATAAATATTTTTGTTCCCATTGAGGATCTTTTCCAGATCCTTGCTCCTTTGATGCATAGAAGGCTTCTTTTAAACTTATTTATGGACAGCTCGTGCATATTTGCCCTGTTGACACACTGACCTTTCACACAGCCTTTTCCCTGACTGCTTTCTTCCACTGGCTTGTTTTTAGGAAAATAAAAAATTATTTCTTTCCTTGACTTCTCCCTCTTCCCAAAGTTTTTATTCTGTTTGGAAAACTAAGCCATTTTGTTCTAATTTTTCCTTTAATTATTCTGTCAATTCTTCTGTTTCCTTGCTCTGTTAAAGTTGTTCTTATAATGATGGATAAATGCCAGGAGTATTCCAGGTAAGACTTTATCTTTTGAGAATCTCATGTTTAAAATTCAACCACTGCTGGTCTGACAATGATTTCCTCCTTCTTTTCAGAGACAGTAAAGATACCCTCAGTGGTTATCTAGCAAATAAATGGTCTGCTTTTGCAAACACACTTAAGGTGGCATATGTAATTATATCTTCTGCTATCAGTCAAAATTATTTTTACTCCACAAATTATTTTTACTCCACTTGCTTGGAGAGGAATGCCTTGATCCTGATATTTGGCCATCTTCAGCAACTTTAGTACAAATAGATATTATATCTGTACATGAATGGTTATTAACTATTTCTAGTCCAAAGTTATGGGTCTGATTCTCCCTAGAAACCAAGTACAAAACAATACATATTTTCATCATAAGATTCCATATTGGTTGCCTAATGTGTCACCCACTTCACTTCCAGACTTCTTATGAGATGTCCCACACTAAAAGTAATTTTTAAAAAAAATTATAATATGAATTTTACCCTGTTAGACATCACAGACTGAAGTCACATGAAAACACAGGGCAGGTGAAATGCATTTTTCTGTCTGTTTGCTCTGTTTCTGTATTCTCCTTTCCCTGATTGCCATTAAGTTCATTATACATTTGTAGAACCGTATTGGAATTATTTTGGTCTCCCAGTCAGCCTTTGTTGAATAGAAATATAATAATTAGACCTGTGAAAGATCTATCAGGACCCAAAGAATAGGTGTAATCCAGCCACTTCACTCCATCATAACAGGGAGTAAATTTATTTAGTCAGTTATCTTGGATGTTTGCTACGCAAGGATTCATTGTTCAGGTGTATCAGTGTGATTGAGATGTAGCAGCTGGCTGGCAGCAGAGACTGTTCAATTGTGGGCCAGGAAGGGAAAGAGAAGGAAGAAACTCTGTGGGTTTTGTCTTCCTGAGTCTGAAGCCTTTTTCATTACAGCTCTCTAAAGGCAGGCATCCTGTGGCCTGCACTCAGCAGGAAAGGTTCCAGTCCTACCTACCTGGGATGTGCATCCTGTGGCAGATTTATCAGCCAAATCACAGAATCACAGAATCCATTAGGCAGGAGCAGACCTCTGAGATCATTGACCAAACACCACCAAACACCAAACATCATCAACCAGACCATGGCACTGAGTGCCACATCCAGTCTGTCCTTAAATACCTGCTGGGACAGTGATTCCAGCACCTCCCTGGGCAGCCCATTCCAATGCCCAATCACCCCTTCTGTAAGAAATCCTTGGTGTGTTCAACCTGAACCTCCACTGGCACACTTTAGAACTGTGTCTTCTTGTCTTACTGTTGGTTGCCTGGGAGACAGTCTGACACTTTGGTCCTTATTAAAAAAAAAAAAAAAAAAAACAAAAACAAAAACAAAAAAAAAAAAAAAAAAAAAAAAAAAAAAAAAAAAAAAAAAACCTCTATGACAGAAAAGTATAATGTGAATTTCTTGGGGAACAGAATAAAATAACCTAGATCTTGCTTATTTTGTTTATTTAAGACTAATCTTTCTCTTATATCCAGAAACCCACATCTAGAATGTTAATATTGCTTGGAAATGGCTATCCTGGGTGTGATGTTACATTGTTTGGAGAGTGTTAGTTTTGCAGAAATCAGCTCTGTGAAAATGTAGATGCTTTGTAAGATATGTATTGGGTAAATAATTAGTTTGACTTCAGTAAAACTGGATGCTCAACAAGAAGTTTAGGCAAGGTTTCTGTGTTGGGGTGCCCAGGGTATGCTCATCATCCTGACTATTACCTATAAAACAGGATTTGGTTGCTGCACATAAGAGCAAGACATAGATGAGCTTATTGGGCTGCACCCAACCACCTGAAGAAAGTAGTTTTATTTACTGCTGAAGCTGTACCCATCCACAAGTGAGGTTTTTTTTTCTTGAGCATTGTCTAAGATTCTTGATTTCTATAATCTGCTGGGGGCTAGAAACTAGAAGTATCCAGTGTCATCCTTACTCTGGGTGTTTGATATTTGTCAGCTTAGAACAAGAAAGCTTCACTTCCTTCTTTTTTAATGGTTTTATTTTTTTTTCTTCATTAGAGGAATGTATTCATATGTAAATCAGTACCTTTCAATTTCACCTACATTTTTGTATCAAAAGCCAGATGCACCATGGAGTATTGTATTTCCTTTTCTTTCTGTAGCTTACACCTTCATTAATCCTCTCCTACAATACTATCTCCCTGAAATGTTTCTTAAAAACATCTTATTAGCAATGCTTTCAAATTTTATTTGATCTCTCACTAGAGGACAGTTAGAAAATTACAAGGTTAATTTCCCACAATTAAAGTTTTTTTTTTTCCTTAGTCACAACCTTCAATCTGATGTTCCTCTGTCAGGAATAATAACTTTAATACAGCAAGACACCCTGAAAATCCTGCCTTATTGGAGTTGCTCTTCCTTCTTGAGAAACCTGTTCTGCTAAGCTCCTTCTCCAAGACAGTTAAGATGGAAATACTAGTTCTAGTCTACATCAGTCTTCAGTAGAAGCCTTCTTTTGAATATTAGAAAGATCAAAACATTGTCAGAGTATCCAGCTTTATTGAACTTCAAAGATCATATTAGTTTTATGACAGAATTTTGATCTCAGAATAAGATTTATATTGAATAAATTGATCTATTTTCAATTTAATTAAAATTTTCTGGCTTGAAAAACTAAAAGGATTTTAATTTCTGTTTAACCTCTCTTCAGTAAATAAATTGATTCTGAAGTTATTAAATTTAAAATTTATTTTAAAAAATATTATTAGCCCATTCATTCATTCCTTCATAAGGCAAAGTAAAAAAATACTACTACCCCTAGCAGAATATTCAGGAAAAAAGTCTAAAACATTGCTGGTACGTGTTAGTTTGGAGATTATTTTTCTTTATTTTTTTTCTGGTATGTCAAATTTGTTCATATAGTATTCCTTTCCAGGGATCTCAATTTTAATTTGTTATAATTATCCATTTCTTCTACACTGCAGTGATATTGCATACAGGCATGTTATTTTTAGGAGATTTTGTCCTTAAATCAGATCTGATGCCTGTTCCCTTTATGACCCCTTTTTGAGATCTTTTTTCAGCAGCACCAGTCATTCTGCAGTCTGTTGTACATGTGCTGATATTTAGCAGAGAAATATGAGCAATGCCTCCTCTGAATGCATAAAAGAGCTTTTCCTCAAAGTATATATTGATGCATCAAAAAACTCTGACTAGATTCTCCAAGTGAATTTAACTAGCTTCTCTGACTGAGATCTAAATGTGCTCAATTTATTTCCATCTTAAATATATTTAAAATTCTAAAAAATACATATATTTTGTTTGAGTCTCTTTGTTTAAATTTGTGAGAGGGTACATTTTGGGGGGGGGGTGGTGGGGTAGCTCTTGTTCCATGTAATCAGAAAATTATAATTGATCCTCTTAAAGAGCATTCTGTGAAATCTTACTGCTCTGAGAACAATGTTGTACTCCTTCAAAAGGGTGATGCATACAAAGCAGCTTTATTGCCTTCAGTGGAATTAATTAAGTTCTTAATTATACATTTGTTCAAGGACTTTGCAAGAATATGTACCAATCATACTGGCACTGTGGAATCTTGAATAAAGGTTTTCCTGTTGTTTCAGTCCTGTTTTCCTGTCTCCTGAACTTTACTGCTAAAAGTGGCAAGGGTTTCTTAGGAGGAAGTTGAGGAAGCCAATGTACAGGTCGTGTCATGACCACAGTTACTAAACCAGATGTCTTGGGTTACAGAACCAAAAATGTGTATTCTATTTCATCTGCTGAAAGCAGCTGGGGAGATGTTCTTCTTTATCTCTTGTAACTCTGGGAGGAGGGGGGCAGGTGCCTTCTGATAATGGGGCAGCTGTTAAACCAGGTGGGGCAGTGTTTCTTATCTCTGTCACCACCTGTCCTCCCTCCAGGGGGATATCTTCTGCTGATGGGCCATTAAAGCTCACTTAAGGGCACAACACATTCTATCATCCTATTGTGAGATGCTCCACCCAGTGGAGAGAGCCAACCATTCCTACCTGGATAAAACTGAGACTCAGGAACACCAAATATCTAGCTTTGCCCGATTCCTGGAGGAAGACTGGACCCTTCTCACCATCACTGGACCCTTGTTCTACAGGATCATCTCTGCTCCACCAGAACCACCTCTGCCACTCCAGGAGGACTGACTTTGGGACTGTTTCCAACACCCTGACCAACAGGGTGTCAGGTTGTAGCTCTGACTCTGTCAGAGTTTTCCAAAATTGTTGTTTGTTTGTTTGCTGGTTTGGTTGGATGGTTTTGTTTTCTACTACATTTGTATTGTTAATATTCCTAGTAAAGAATTGTTATTCCTATTCCCACATCTTTGCCTGAAAGCCCTTAATTGCAAAATTATAATTTGGTGGGGGGTGAGGGATTTACATTCTCCATTCCAAGGGAAACTCCAGCTTTCCCTGGCAGATACCTGTCTTTCCAAACCAAGACACCAGACTATAGTGATTACTCAGAATTACACAATGAAGTACAAACATGAGTAGAAATTCACGTCACGTGTCTGACATCTATGGAGTGGTGGGAATCATAAGGAAGTGCCTCCAGGCCACCAAAGCCTCCTTTCCCAGACAAGCATTGTGGGACCTGGCAGTGGCACGGGTAGTTAAGCTTTACTGACACTTTTCCATGCCAGACCCTTTCCACTTGCTTTTTTGTACTTCAGTCTTAAAGCTGATATTTTTATCTTGAGATGAGTTGCCTGAAGCTGACTTTGTTGGACTATTTAAGATAAAACATTTCAGCTATACCTGGGAGCAAATACTGGCATAAACCTGACTATTTTTTTCTTAAAATAAAATAGAGTCCTCCTGGACATTTTATTGACATCAGCTCCACACTCAGGAACGAGTATTAAAAATTAATTAAAAGGCTCAGAAATCCTTATTCAGCATTCTTTGACATGGGTTTTTGAAAGCAATTTTTCATGGGTAAGTCTGCACGGCACTGAAGTGGTACAGTAATGAAATTCAGAAGCTAATGAGGGATTTTCTCTGAAACTGCAGTAATGGATTCTTACTTTGTTTAGAGGTAATAGTTCATTTTAATATAAATTAATATTAATACAGTTGGTGCCATGTAACAGTAGCAAGCTGCAAGCAAGCGACTTTACTTCCAAAACAAAATCTGTAAATTGGAGAATCACAACATTTAATACTTACAGAATCTTGTGAAATCATTTTCTTGGTGAACCAGTAAATGTGAATTAGCATTTTATCAAGCTAAGGAGAGATAGAGAGGAAGGAAGAGAGAGAGAAAAGAGAAGGTAGTGATATGGATCTTTTGTATGTTTAATGATTTTGCATAAGTAGCACACTACTTTCTATGAGTAGTTTTCCAACATTGAATGCAGCTCCTCAAATATAGTAAGTATCACAGATAGAAGTTTGTCTTCAGCTCAGACATGTATCTCCTTGGCAACTCTAACTCTCTAGTTGTCTTTCCTGTCACTTTTTTGGTAAGTGAAATATGTCACTGAAGTCCATCCATGCAAAAAGCAGAGCTGTTGCTTCAGAAATAGGAGGAAGGGCTGTTCAGCAGTTTTTAACATTGTTGGAAAAAACACAACCTGGTCCAGCCAAGCTAGCAGGTGATTAAGATACAGCAAGAAAGTACAATGCAATAGTTGTCTGCAATAATCACAGAAGAACTCATGTTGTAGTTCTTGGCCTAAATAAGGTACAGTGAGAATTAGAAGAAATAGTCAGACTGTGTTTTGTTGTCTATAACTCAGTTGTTTAGAGTTAAATTCTATCCTGGTAGCTCCTTATTATCCTTATTTTTGCAATGGGAAATAGACAAAGATATTCAACATCTATCATTCTGTTTCTGTATGCTCTGGGTTATCCATGGGAAAAAGAACTTGCAGGAGTTGCAGAGTTCCAGTTGGAAATGTATTGTGCACTCTCTGAAAGAAGATATTGCAGAAGCTTAGGAGAGGACAGAAGATGAGGACAAAAACCTTTTTTCTTGGTCTTGACCTTGAGTATTCTTTATTATAAGGATGAGGGAGTATATTATTTTCTTTTCCTTTCTTTTTTGGGGGGGATTGGCTGTGGGGGTTTTTTTAAAGGCTAGAAAATAAGAACATTTGCTGCTGACCTGAACAATGTGTAGAAAATGCCATGTGCTGAGAGGTATTACAGATAAGTTTGGTTTGTGAAATGTCAGTGTGGGTGGACCTGAGATGATTGAAAGGAGGGATGTCATGAATTCTTTATAAAGATAAACTTGCCCCAAACTCCATAACATTTGTGAGAGTTGTTCATGGATGGTATGAATAATCTTTTGGATTGGTCTCTCTGGTATGTCTTATTATTGTGGCTCTGCAAACTCAGAGGGAAATGGATGCTCCATGTCTTTTGGAGAGATGTTTCTTTGTTAAACAAAGAAACTTGAGCTTTGAAGCCATTGAGCCTTGAAGTTCTCTCATTCTTGCAGGTTTTTCTTGGTGTAGTGGAAAGAAGATCTTGTTGAAATGGTTTTTTAACAGAAATTGAGACATAATGAAATATTAGAAGTAGGGAAATGGAGGAATCTGCAGTTCTAAGAATATTGCCAGGAAAAAAGATTCTGTGCAAGAATCCTCTCCCACTAAATAGAGGCAAGAAATGTGGGTTTTGTGCTTTCTAGGCAGTGAAATCACTGCTGCAAGTGACAGAGGGGAGCTGCCCTCCATCCTTCTTGTGCTACAGCTTCTGCTGACTGAAAGTCTTCATGTTTGGCAGCCTAATAGATGTGTATCTCTGGATTCCCACATAGCCCTGACAACCAACAAAACATGCACATCTAGAAGCACTCCAGGAGGGAAACATGGGGAAATGCTCTTTCAGGAATGAGGGTCCTGGTGGTAATTAACTGTTTTAACTTCAGCTAGATAACTGAAACAAACCAAGACAGAAACAGGGAACAACCTGAGAATTAAGAAGAGCCAATGCTTTATAATGAACATACATTAAGATAGGATTCAGGAAATAAAGGAGTTTTTCACATATAATATTCCAGACTGGGTTTAAAGGGGTAGCTGGGAGCAGTGTCTGTGATAGTGAGTTAAGTTTCACTTATCACGATAGATTGCATATTTCTGTCAGCATCACTATGGAAATATGACTTTCAGAAGCAACCAAAAATACTTGCTCTTTTAGTGAGTAACAATTTAAAGCATCACCATATATGGGACAAAAGGCTCCTTTAAAAAAGTAAAACTCAAATTACCTGTCCTAGGAGATGGTATATGCCAGAAAGGAGATCAGAGTAACTTTCAACTCACTAGCTTTGGGATCAGCTAAGGAGCTGAGTTAAAGCCATGTTTTTAACAGTTATCAGAATGTTTTCTTTTTGAAGCTAGGGTATGCTAGTGTAAGGTATAGTAGTGTGCATAAAGGATCAGAGGCTGAAGCATGATAGAGATCAGTGACTCCAGGAACCAGCAGAACAGATAAATGTCATTGTGGGTTTTGTATGGGCCTCAGGGTCCAGTTTTTTAGCACCAGTTGGCTGAGTCCTTCAGGTTTCTATAGAAACCTTTTGTGTGAGACTTTAAATAGAGGCTCTGCATGTACCAGAAAAGTAAGAATTCAAGAATTCTCTGGTGTCTTTGGTTACAGGGTTCCTCTTACACCCAAAAGTCAAGTCTTATAATATTGAGAGCATCAGAGATACTCTGGAAGGAACAATGCTGTAGTGATAGTATGATTTAGATAATTTTGTGATCTTAGTTTTATACACATAAACTATCCAAATCATATAATCTTCCCAAAAGTTTGTACGCCTCATTTAATAATACGCGAATATTAATAATTTGTAATTTCTTTCTAGGAAAGATAACTCTTTCTTACAATTCCAAATGTTCAATAACTAATATATTCTATAAAAGGTCAACATTATTGGTAAAATTAGGAGACAAATTCTGTGCCTGAGAGCATTGTCCAAACACTTCTTGAACTCAGGCAGTCCATGACATCTCTACCTTTAAAAAATAATTCTCTGTCTCTTCCAAGATGTATTTTGTATAGCAATTTGCCCAGAAGGATGCAACTGTGCTAAACACAACCTGCCAAAGAAGCTCATTCTAATAAAATGTAAGTAAATAAAAATAGATGGTTCTTTGATGCCAGACAGTTTTCCTTTTGTGAGTCTTCCCGTCCAAGCCCAGCCACCTCCAGCTGAACAAAATATTTTGTCTCAAAAGTAGATAAATGTCCTCCTACAGTATTTTTTATTAGTGAGACTTTTATCTTGGGGACTTTTGCTCAGATGATCCTGATGCCTGGGGAAGGATGACCCAGACCCAGACACAGAATAAAGTAGGTATTTATTAAAAGGCCTTTAGGGTACACCTTGGGCAGGACAGGAGTCTGGCCAGGGCTACACCCAAGGTGGTTCCAAAATGGTCACAAATGGTCACAGATCATGAGGTCTCACAGATTTATAAGTTTTGGTCCATTTGCATATTGGGGTTTAATTGTCCAATTACAGCTTCAGGTTATGGAATCCCATCGTTCTTGTTTTCTCTCTTCAGCCACCCTTGTTTGTGCTTTTGGGTCTGGAAACTTGTACTTCTGCTGGAAAAGGATCTGTTTTGTTTCCCTGCTCTGTGAAGAGAGATGACTAACACTTAATATGAGGCTCAGAGCTGCACTCCTAGGCAGCACAGAGTCTGAAAAACATGAAAGCTAAAACTTAAGGCATCAATCCAGTTTTCATGCAGAATGAGCTGAGAACATTTTTTTCCCATTGAATGCGAATTTTGCTAAAAAGTAAGTTCAATTAACGTTTTTCTTTCCCCAAACAGGTACTTTTAAATTTTGCTTAAAAAAATTTAAAATTTGGAACTCTTCTTTTCTGATTTTTACCTCACATTTCCACTGCTTTCCAGGAAAAAAAAAAAAAAAAGTCATCCAAATGCCTTTTTGAGGAACAGCGTAGCCAGAGACAGTGAAAAGTGATTATCTTTGGTTCATTTACTCACCATACCAGCTTTTGATGACAAAATTGCTGCCTTCTAGCAACTGGTTTTGAAAGGACTTGTTCTTTAGCAATCAATAGACTCTTCCTCTTCATGCTATTTCCTGTGAAGTACTGTGATTTTAATGTGAAATTATATTTGTTTGGGATTTGTTTATTTGTTTTTCTGGAGAAAATTCTTTGCATTTTGAGTGACAGGTAAAATGCACAATTACAACAACAGGGCTTGGAATTTCATAGGAATGTTATGCTATGAGATGTCCTGGAAACCAAACAGGCTCCTCATTCACTTTGGTATTGCTCTTCCAAAAAATCCAGGGTGTTCACCCAGGCATTTTACATGTTACTGCAGGGGAAGTCCTTAGTGGTGGAGAGGAATGCAAAGATGTTGTACTTGGAGCTGGTAACTTCACATACTGCTGGCAGGTAAAGACTCCATGTAAGGAGAACTTTTTTGGACACCACAATTATAGCATCAATGAAACTGGCCCAAACAGTCATCTTTTAGATATGGACCTGTCAGTTATTTCCTACAACTCCATAAGCTGTTTAAAAACCAGAATGGAATAGATTAGACTTCAATAGTTGGAAGAGACCTTCAACTATCATGTAGTCCAATTGAAAGTAGTGGTGAACAGGTAAATTTCTAGGGGGTTTTTTTTGGATTAAAGAGTTAACTCTATGCTTCCCTAAGAGTATTAGCAGCAATAGGGGAAAAAAAGAATCATTAAAATCTGCCTAGTTGAAAAGGAGACTTAAAACAAAACCAGCTGCTGTCAGACAGCTTGGTAGCTATCTCAGCTGAGCTCCCTGGAGCAAATTTAGAACCACTTGTAAACTAGAAAGAACTACTTGTAAACTCTGATCAGTTAATCATAAGTATGCTACACAACTCATGATGATTTACAGGTGCAATATCACAATGATTGTACAGGTGAGGGGCCTCCTCCTACTACATTCCATAGTCCATGGATTTATAATTCATGATTCCATGGATGAAGTCTGTTTAAAATAAAAGCAATACATAATGTTAAGGTTATCCACTTAAGAACCGTGTGTATTAGAGAGATATTGTCATGAACATCAAAGAAAAATAAGTTCTTTCATAGTCAGTTTGGAGTTGTGGGTTGTTTTTTTTTTGGTGTTTGGTTTTTTTGGGTTTTTTGTTGTGTTTGTTTGGTTTTTGTTTTTGTGGGTGGTTTTTTGGGGTTTTTTTGGTGGTTTTTTGGGGTTTTTTTTGTGTTAACGGAATTTCAGAATATGCTAAGTTGGAAGGCTCCCATCAGGATCATCAAGTCCAGCTCCTGGCCCAGTGCAGGACACCCCAAGAATCCCACCATGTGCCTGAGAGCATTGTCCAAACACTCCTTGAGCTCTGCAGGCTGCTGCTGGGACCACTTCCCTGAGGAGCCTGTCCCAGTGCCCAGTCACAGTCTGGGTGAAGGATCTCCTCCTGATATCTAACCCAAACCTCCCCTGACTCAGCTTCAGGCCATTCCCTCAGGTCCTGTCGCTGTCACCAGAGAGCAGAGATCAGTGCCTGCCCCTGCTCTCCCCTCATGAGGAGTTTGTAACTGCAGTGAGGTCTCTCAAGTCTCCTCTTCTCCAGGCTGAACAACCAAGTGCCCTCAGCCACTCCTCACACGGCCTCCCCTCCAGGCCCTTCATCTTCACCTGGCCTCCTTTGGATGTTCTCTTATGGTCTACTGTCTTTTTTTATATTGTGGCACCCAAAACTGCCCCCAGGACTCAAGTTGAGGCCCCACCAGCTCAGAACAGAAGGGCAGAGTCTTCTCCCTTGCCCAGCTGGAGATGCTGTGCTTAACGAACCCTGGGTGTCTTTTTAAAAATCCAGCAAATTACAGTATTTTGTAGTTGTATATTGAAGCAGTTAATAAAATACTTCTAAACCACTAACATTTTCAAATAGTTATTGCTTGATCAGCCTTGTGCATGACTTTGCATGCTTCTCAGCTCAACGATCCATGAGGATGAATCTTTCAAACCTTGTCTGCTTAACTCATCCTCGTTTAAAGACAAGATTGTGTCTGGTTAAAATGCAGAGAAACTGTAGATTAAAAGCCTATCACAGTGTCAAAGAAAGGGACAAGATAATTTGGGTGAAGGTTCAACAGCATGTTCTGAGACAGGACAGAGGAGTGATATCACTGTTGAATGACACTAGTTAATTTCTGTGTCACCTTTTGTTCAAAATGATTTTCAGCTCTATGATTTGGATGTTTCTGTTGCTGTATGACTGTACCTCTTTTTTCAAATGCATATCAGTAAGATTTTTGCCTTAATGTGGCATTTGCCAGATTTCTCATGCACTGTTTGATAGATCTTTCTCTTGTTGTGTGAGCTGGGCAATGCTCAGGTAGAGGAATAGGTGTGTGCACTAGAAAATGTAAAATGCCTCAGTTCCAGAAAGGTGCATTCACGGGCTCCTCCACGTGGTGCTCTTTCTAGGGAGCTGATTACCTAGATGGGGGATGGATGTCTCAGGGTTTAAAACAGGGATTCATCACATTTCACAAAAAAAAACCCTCAAGTAAATCACTCCAATTACAGCTCTGATAACTTCTTAGGGCAATAGTCACTTCCCAGAAAACTGATTTCCCTTTGGTTAAGTCCCATGTGGCATATTTTAGATGAATCCATTGAACTAAGCTCCATATTTAGAATAAAACCTTGCCAGCAGTAGTAGCTTTCTATTTAAGCTCCTTTGGTCTTGGTTGATATGGGATATTTTAACTTTACATTTTCCTTTTCAACACTAGTGGAGTGTTCGTGTCTCTAAATTTTCAGACTTTGTTTAGAAGAGACATACAGTGGGTGAAAATTTCTTTTTCTCTTTTACCTTCAGGACACAACCTCGCAGTGACTGGAAAAAAAGTCAAGCCTTGAAAGAGTATTTGCTGTGTCTAAAACAGGTGCTTTTGTCTGTGAGAGAGAACTACATGCAATTTGGATAAAAAATGGTCTAGAGCCAACCCCAGTTCTAAGAGTTTGTCTGTCACTCACATCTCCTAATTAGTAAGCATTATATTCCCAGTGAACTCCATCTGAGTTCTGAAGCAGTTCTCTGCAGAGTTGGAGTAGAGTATAACAGAGCCAGGTAATTACAAGCTTTCCAGACATGTCAAACACAAGCCTGTCAGCAAGGGCTCCACAAATAAGAAACCTTAGGTCTTGAAGGAAATTTTTCATCACAGCTCCCTCCACATAGAGTCATATTCCATGGTGTTTTCTGCATCTTTTATGACACAGAATAACTTCCTGCAGTCACTAGATTGGATATGACTCAAATCATGACATATTCATTCCAAATATGGTGTTAATACTTTGTACAAGAATAATACAAATTGAAACTTTTAACTGAGTTGGCTTTGCAGTGCTAAGTTTTGGGGGATTTTTTAGTTGTAATGACATATTTGCTACCTACTGACGTGGCACCTATTGAGGCGATTCAGAATAGTATTTTATTTATTGCTGATTGCCTTGTGGTTTGTAATTCTGAGTAATTCATAGAAAGAATAATCTTGTCACTGTGATAATAACTTTGTCCATCAGGGACAGAAGTACATTCAGGAAAGCAGTTATGGAACTAATTTTTCAGTAGATTTTTTTTTTGCCTGCATCGTCTTTGAATTTACTTTTTGAAAAAGAGAAATGAAGTTCGTTTCAAATGATTGTTTAAATTGTGTTATAATCTTCTTTATTTGCAGTAATTTGGGGTTAGATAATTATTTTTCAAACTGGATGCAGAGATGGGCCCAGCACCAAAGCTATGTAATATATGCATGTATGGAATGATTAATAACTCCAAACCCTGCCAAAGAGCTGAAAACTGTATTATCTTCCTCCCAGGCATTAAGAGGATTATTCTGCAAAATGCAGGTGTTACACATGCATGACCAGTGGCACATGCCATGATGCAAATGATACAATAATGTGAGAGTTTAGATCAAAAAGTCATGAAAAGAAATAAAATTCAACGAATGAGATCTCAGACTAGGTATTACTTTAAAATTGCATAACCAGGTGGCTGATAACAAGCCATACTTTTAAACAAATTAATGAGTCTACAGTTCAGCACTGTCATGACTCAGAATAGTCTTTCCCTACAGCACAACTTCCTAACAACCCTTCATGCATCATTCATTAAACTCAGACTAGTAACACTAGGTAGGTAAAGCATAAGGATATACAGGACGAGAGATTTTGAAAATGTAACTGTACACAACTTCGAAAAACCCAGCTTTGTATCAAGTCCTTTAAGAACAATTACTTAGGATGCTTGTTACAAAAAAAATCAACTCTTTATCTTCACCCATTCTGTGAGCATTGCACGTATCTTCAAGATTCTTTCTATGAAATAGTGACGTTGTCACACAGTGACATGTTCTTAGTACTCGTTTGAAATGTGAGAATTTTGAAAATATTATTGCACAACTTTTTTTTTTCTTTTTTTTAAACTAAGTTCAATATTGACACTAATTAGCAAAACCATCAGAAATCTGAGACAGCATCTAACCCAATAATGAAGCCTGAACTGAAAGAAGCAATAATGATAGCACCATCAATATGAAGAAATCTTCCCTGAAGGGTAACAATATTTGAATAAAGAAGTAAATGATTTATGTTGAATTCAGATTTATTTAATTTTTTTTATTGCCTCCTTGGGCTCTCTCCTGTTTCTGATAGGAGTTTAATTACTGAAATTACCATGAGTCCTAACACATGGTTAGACTTTCAGACACGGTACAATAATAGTAGTGCAGGCTCCTCAAAGAAGGTGGCAGAGCTGAGTATGTGTCTTTAGGCTTAAACAAGTTGCAGAACTATGGTCCAAGTGTGTCACCCTGTTTTTCTAAAGTTCATTTCAGCCTTCTGATGTTCACTTTTTGCGATGGAGTTTCTCACGCACTTTTCATGTAAACAATGATTGTTTTGCACTCCTTTCTGGAGAAGGAGAGAATTGATGGACTGCTGGGTTGACCAGTGTGGTTGGAGAGGACAATTTTCTTCCTCCAGTCCATGGTCACTGTTGGAATTCTATAAATGTCCAGGTCTGTAAATAAACTGCCCCTTTTTGCCTTGGACATCTCAGTGTGTGAGTGTCATTCCTTCCTGTCGTATTGTGACCCAAGTGCTGAAATACAGCTGTTTATTGTTGGTGTTTCTCCAGTAAACAGCTTGGTGTTTGATTTTGCATAACCAATATTTAGTATAAAACTAATCAAAAAAAGACCAAATCAGCCTTGGATACAGATCCACTCTTAAATCAATTGGGTGAGACACTATCAGCTGCACGTACGCGGTTTTTGCAACCCGCCTTCTATTTGCTAATCTAAATTAGCTGCTTCTCCTCAAAAGCTGGCAAGACAACCTGCAGCAGTGCCTTTGAAAACATCACAGTGTTACAGGTGCCTCAGCAAGCTGAGAACATCACCATTCCACAAGTATCTCAGCAGGCTGGAGTTTGCCTCTGACGAAGCTGGATGAGCTTCCCCCAACGAGGCGTTCCGTGGGAGCGGTAACCAACGTTTACAACCCTGCAGCATTATTCCCCAAAGTGCTGCCTGACTCATGCTCCTTTGGAAGAGTTTTCAGCTCTGGGGATAAAAAAAAATCACAGAATGTAGACTGTCGTTGTAAAGGACTCTGTTAACGATAACCAAACAAAAATTATCTTTCTTATAGGATGTTACAGAAATTTACCACTTTTTGTACAGGAAGACTGAAAAATGTGCATGTGATATTCACACAGGTCTGTAACATGCCATGCTCTCCAGAAATATGCAGGTATGAAAAAAAAAAAAAAAAAATTAGTGAAACTCGATTGCATCATTCTCATGGCACAATTTATAGCATAAGTAGATTTTTAAGGTGGTGTAAATTATGTGTTCCTCTTCATCATCCTCTGCAAGCATGAAATGTGCTCTGATTTTTAATAGCATTGCTGTGGTATTAAAATGAGACTTTTAATGTTTTGTTTGGGTTCTTTTCTTAAAACTAGTGAAAATTTATGTCATTTAAATTTGCAAGTAACACCAGTTTATTTTTGAAGAAAACAAATATTCCTTTAATGTGAATGGAAGGATCTTCACATGGACAAAACTGCCAGTTTCTTAATTCTTGTAATTCTTAGTGGGTTTGTGTTGCTTAACTAGTCATCTTTTTGCTCTGACAAAATACTCTTAGATTAGATTTTAGATTTTGTATGTGTTCTAAACTTCAGATTAAAAGTGTAGGAGTCTAGTTCCTGAATTTCATTTCCAGCTTCTATACCACATACAGGAAA
Source organism: Phylloscopus trochilus trochilus (assembly GCA_016584745.2). Taxonomy (NCBI): domain Eukaryota; kingdom Metazoa; phylum Chordata; class Aves; order Passeriformes; family Phylloscopidae; genus Phylloscopus; species Phylloscopus trochilus. The sequence continues at coordinate 2,902,911 of WQNJ02000001.1, forward strand.
TTTTATATATTTGTTTGTTTTAAAAAAAACAAATTAAACCAAAAAAACCCCAGTATTTTTCCATTTCAGTAGTACTGGTCTGTTCAATTTGTCATTTGTCATTTTAAACCCAAGTTAACAGAATTCATGAGCCACATGATATTAGACTCTGAATTCTGAATGCATATGTTGTTATGAAATTTTTATTTCCCTAGAAAGTTAACAGACACCTTCCTTAAGATGGGAACGCTGTTGAGGATTTGTGTCCTCCACACATCAGCAAATATAACCAGGACAGCTTGTCTTATGCTTCATAGATTGGGAGAGGCAGACATGGCAGACCACAATGCCTGTAGAGTTGGCACACTGAAACTGGCAGTGCTGCATTCTGACTTACACTTCACTGAGGATTTGAATAAATGGCTTCAGCAGAAGATGTTTATAAAGTGTTACAGGAGGCCAGCACCTAGAAACTTGCTTGTTTTACAGAACCCTTTCAGTGATGCAAGTACAGATGAGGAGTATTTGTATCTGGATATCCAATGTTAACTCCAGTGGAAGTCAACAGAGCAGATCACTGTAAACATTAATGACAATTCTTCCATCTCCTCATTCAGCATACTCCTTTCATTGTCAATGTCCTGGAACCTGTGGTTAAAATGACAGAACAGAGGAATACACTATATTTTCACAAGTCATGTTTCTAAAAAATGGTGCTTTCCATCATGGGAAAAGTGCAGGAGTTCCCCTTTTTTACAGGTAAATACATTCTTCTTTATTTGAGTTCTGCATACCTTAATTCTTAGCTAGCAACATTTTTTGTGTATATTAGAAGCAATATTGGAGAGAACCTCTCTCTTTTATCCCACACACAGTTTTTTTGTGTCTCTCTCGATGTCACTTTCAGGAAGGTTGCAATTACTTTCTTATCCCAAATTCTAATTGCAAAATGCAATAATGTAGGTGGAATAATGATAGCTGAACAGGGAATAGTGTGCAGAGAGACAATATTTTGAAATGCTCTCCTGCTGCAATGAAATAAGTCAGTCATTCTGTATTTAATGAAGAAATTTCTGAGAATTGGAAATTTAATGAAGAAATTTCTGAGAATTGGATCTTCCCTTTTCTATGGCAAGGAAGGAAAATGCTCTGAAAATTTCAGTCTATTTTAATTTTTTTCTGTTTCTGAGTGAAGAAGACCTTCTGTTTGCAAGCTTCTGTGTCTCACACCATTATGCTCCTATGTTGTGGCGTTGTGGGGTCATTTTTTTTTTTTTTAATAGTATAACATACATTATGTCCTTCTATTTCTTATTATGAATAATCTTTTCTAATGGAACTTCATCATAATTCAAGTGCCACTAAAATAAAGGTTAGATTCTCTGTATACAACTTCAGTGGAAAAGCTTTTATAAATTACTTTATTGTTTCACAGGCCTTGGAGAGTGCTGTTGTGAAAGGCAATGAGTGTGACTCATCTGGCTATAGAGCTGGAAGTGTAATATTAAAGAAAATAAATAACAAGGCTGAAAAGAGCATTAAATGAGGAAATGAGGCATGGATGCGTGAGACAGAGGTTAGTCTACTGCATGTAAGTAGATACCACCTAATTACTTGGGAAACAGAACTTAGTGAGGAAAGTGCACGATCATGAATGATCTAGAAGCACACCAGGAGATGCTTGGCCTCTCAGATGCAGTAACTTTCCTTCCAGCAGAAGGTGGCTGCCTTACTGCCATTCTGCAGTGCATGGAGGAATAGCTTGAAAATTCCAGTCCTGAAAGGAAATAGATTTAGAGTTGTTGAAAAGGAGATTGATGCTATACCTTTTTTTGATTCATTTTACTGCTTTTTTTATATATCTGCTATTATAAATGAGGGGTTTGCACTGCTCATAAACAACTCACCATATTCAGTGTCAAAAATGATGTGGTTTCACTACTAAAAGAAAAAGAAAAAAATGCCCCAAACATGCCCTCAGTTTAGGATTTTTCTATGGAAACCTTTAACAAACTAGAGCTGGGAACTGTAATGTAAACTTTGTTGCACGAAAAACTGATCTGAAAGCCACCAATGCAAATAGGGCAGTGCCCACTGTCACTCACTTTGGCAGGAAAGACATCCCCATTAGCACTTTAACCCCAAAACTGTGCATTACTTTTGAGGAGTCCTTGCTCTCATCATGCTCTTTTTTTTTTTTTTTTCTCCCCCTAGGACTTTCATTCTTTTATAGAAAAGGGAAGTAACTCTTTCTGCTCTATAAAGGAATATTCAGTGCACAAACTTGCTTCTATTGTTTTTATCAGTTGACAATTGACTGTGGACAAAAATATTTTTCCCACATCAATCAAATGTGTTTATGTTAATAGGTTAAAGACCACCAACTCTATTTTATGCAGAAATTGCTTGGAAAGTCTGAATGCATTAAACTCTACCTCCACTAAGTTTATTTTAATTAAAAAAAAAAATAATCAGGGCATTCAGGCATTTTGTTGATGTGTAGTTGTACCAATATTGATGAAAGCATTGACGTGGCCAAACCTGTAAGAGATGTTATAAAAAAGGAGATTTTAAATAAGTGGCATTCAGGTCTTTCCAAATTCAGTGCTTATATATCCTAGAAAGCTAAGGACAGAGAATGAAACTGCTTAATAGTTTTCCTGCAAAACCTTGAGAGCAAGTTGTGCCTACAAAAAAAACCACGGGGATTGATAAGGGTGTGCTCATTAACATTCTGCTGTTTGAGCGAACAGTTTTTACTTGTTTACTCAAAACCTTTTGCATTTTTTGAGATTTTTTGAGATTGTGAAACAGTCATCAGCAAAGCCTGCTGGGAAAAAAAACCCCACCTATAAATAGAATAAAAAGAATAAAAACTATAGGATAATTTCATCAATTGAACATAATAATGTATTAAATATTTATTAATACATTGAATCCGATTATTTCTTACCAAAAGGAATTAGAGGGAAAGATTTTTGTTCCACAAATGGAATTTTGGATTTTGAAATAAGCAAGAGAATGAGAATCTTTATGTTATCTAAATATTATATCTCTGATATATATTTTTTTACAAGATTTTGGGGTTTTTTAATAAGATGAGCAGTGTGGCAAATAATGGATTTTCCAAAGCTCCTTCATATGAGCTACTAGAATATAACTAAATTTGGAGCCTTGACAGATAAAAAGACTAATGTCTTATAGTGTTTCTTTTTTGTCTTGTAAACTGTGGATAATTTCCTATGTGTGTAAATATAAATAAAGCAGAATGATGGTTTGATTCTATCCTTTTTAAAGAAAGTGGACCATTTCTAAAGAACTAGGTAAATCATGTTCAACAATGTTTGTCAAGGGCTGTAAGTTATAAAGTAAATTTAGAGACACTGAGGGAAAACACACTTTATATTAAAGTATTGGTAGTGGTTTATGAAACAGTTTTGTTTGTAAAGTGACCCATTTATAGGAAAGATTTGGACATTCCCAAGGGGGAAAAAAAAAAAAAAAAAAAAAAAAAAAAAAAAAAAAAAAAAAAAGCAGCTTGGATCATCTGGGGCTTGGATAGAGCAAGACTAAAGTGGATGTCATTTCAGATATGTCCACTGTTCAAACTCATGCAGTTTGAATGGAGAATATGCAGAAGTTTTTACAGCCTCAGATGCAGAGGATGATTCAAGTTTCATGCTTCCTACTGCAGTTTATGATGACTGGTGGCAGTTCTACCAGCTCAGGAAAAATTGTTTTATATGGGGATATTCAGGTGAAAGGATGGTTCAAGCCTAGCACTCGTATTAAAGAGGGCTCATCCCTATTCTGGCATGTTCACTTCTTTCCCTCTCCCATAAGCATTTTCCATTGTCCTGCACTTCCATGTGGGAATTTACTTTATGGTGGGAAGGAGGAACTGGTGTAGTGCAGTGTATGTGCTATAAATCCATTAAATAGATTATGTAAATGTACAAGGGTTTTCTATTCTACTTTTTGACTCCTACTGAGGTACTGACATCAAACTACAGAGGCCTATAGGGAATCTACTGTTCATCTCCAGCAAAAGACTCACAGCCAAATCCAGATTCAGGAGTCCTGATTTGACCAGTTACAAAAGATATAGAAAGAACTCAAAGGGGTATTATAAAAAAGGAAAAATCCTGAAAAATAGATAAAAAATATTAGGTATGGATCTGACGTGTCTTTACACTTCAGAAAATGAAGAATTGATAGCCATTCTAAAAAAAAACAAAAAAACAGAACTACCAGTCAAAGGCACTTTGAGATTTCACGTATTTAGTTCTTAAAAACTGCTTTGCTCATAAAGCACAAGTCCCTGATAAGTCACCATCATGCCCAATGAGTAAAATCAGAGATCAAAATTTTCTGTGTTTTTATGTTCTTTGCCTGTTTTTGTTTTTCATTTTACTCTTTCCTCCTTGAGCTGCACAGCAGAAAGCAAAGACCTTCTGACCACCCTCAACTTGATCTCTCTTCTTAGAAGAGTGTGATTCAGCAGCAGTAAATGTTACAGGTGGGTACTTCTTTTCACTTTCTTAGAAGCAGCTGTAAACTCGAATTTATTTGTCTTTATTATGAAACAGAACATTGATTTGACCTGAATGTTTTCTTTTATAGAAGGATATCTGTCTAGTATAATGTTTTATTTGTAACAATGTTCATTCTTGAAGTCCTCTCCTTCAGGAAAAAAATTCACCAAACACAGCAAATATTCTTTCCTGTGTTTAGTAAGGAGCAAGGTCTTGTCCCAGTAGCGATGAACAAAACTGACTGAAATTTGTGTGCACAAATCAAAGCTGATCCAGGTATTCCTGACACTTGAGAGAGTTGCAGTTAGCCTCTTCCAACAAAAGATGGCACTGCTCAATTTTCTTCAAAACCCATGTCCATCGACTGCAATTAAATGCTCCTGAAAAAGTTCCATTGCCTTTGTGCAGAATCTGGATCAGTATTTGTCATTACCGATGAAGTAACAAATTGGCCTGGGATATTTCTAAAAATATGCATGTTTCCACAAGCAGTCCCAAGTGGAAAAAAAACCCAAAAACTAAGTGCCAGTAATTCACAAAATATACTCTTGCAAGGCATTGAAGTTCAGTTTGGAGTCAATAATTATTTTATGGACACAATTTTTCTACAAATAGGAAAAGAAAGGAAAACAGTTTCCAAGGTTGTCCCTGATCTGTCTTTTTGTATGCAACATGCATTAACCATTCAGATGTTAATTTAAAAGCCCCTTAGTCAAAGTGTTCCTTCTCCTCTAAAGCTTCTGGCTGTACCCAAAAGCAGAGAGTTTACATAAACTTGAACTTCTCCAATGCCTTGTATAAAATTAGACAGTTCTGTGCTTTAGAGCTTTGCTAAATTTATTTATAAGCAATAAGCCAACTATTATCATAAATTAAAAATTAGGAAGGCAATAAGAAGCACATGGAATTTATTTATTATGCTAATTGCAATGTACTGAAAATAAAAAAAAACTACTGTTGAATTTTTATTCAGAAAGTGAACATTTTAACACAATGTGGAGATCATGAAGGTGTTTCAGGTAGAAGGTTTTTTGATTTTATACATTCCAGAAAAATAGCATGCATTAGATTTTGTGAAAATCTTTCTGACCACCTCAACCTAGTCCCCAGAGACAAATTTTAAAACAAATTTGCAACAGGTCTGTCATACCTGTTACCAGGACTAAAATGTAAAAAGCACAAAAAAGCCAAACACAAAACATTAAGAAACATTGTAACAATAATAGAATTACAAGCCAGCAAGTAATTTAAATAATTCAGGGAATAAAACTTGAAATGTTTCAACATAATGTAAAGATACACAAAATCATGCATGTTTTTGTCATTGTCTTATTTTAATACAATCTGAAGTGACCAAATATAAAGATAACAAATTTCCCAAGGTGCCCAGAGTGTTCTAAAGTGACCCCAAAGAGGTTCTGAAGGGTTTGGATAAAGAATAAAATTTACTTCCTGTCTCTTTTTGTTTGTTTGTTTGTTTGTTTTGTTTTTAATCAGTTGTGGGGAAATTTCTGTGTTTCAGAAGTTGCATTTCACGTGTTTTTTTCGGTCTTTTTTCTGGGTATATTTTCTAAAAATATGTTGATGCTGTGCTTTGAGAAACACTCTTCATCTTCTTTTTCAATCCTTTCCATGCTTCCCTCAAAACTAAGGATATTTTATTTTTATTATTATTTTTTGAAATAAAATTGCTAAGCGAGAGATTTTATATTTCCAAAGAAGATTCTTCAACATGACAAAATGAAGGCTTTTAGAAAGAAAAAGTCAGATTTTTTTCCAACCATGAGAAATTATTCAGAGCACAGTAAACCCCCCAAAAATAAATGCCCTCCATTCTGTTGGGCAGCAATTTGAATGGCACCAGCAAAAATAGCTGAGAAACCTACATAAAAAAAAAAAAAGACAAGAAAAGAAATATGACAAAACCATAATCTGTAATTCAAACTAGATTGTGGAAATTTATGATAATGGCTTTATAGCAATTCAAACAATGAAACAATTCAATTTCAGAAGGGCAATAATGAATTTTTTATTGGCAGAGGAGTCCCTAGCTCTTATATGTAGCTCACTAGGTCAGTCTTAGCAGCAAATAGGACAATGATGCATTGATGAAAAATCATTATCCTCATTGGGTAGAAAGAAAATGGTGTTTTTACAGGTCTAGGCCCATTTTCACAGCAAGAAATCACCTTACCTCATTAAAAATACATTAGCGCTTTGTTTATCTGCTCAGGAAGAAGGGGTTTAATGAGATTCATCTTAAATTACTGTTTTGAGAGAAACAGCATCTTAGTGCACACATATTTCAGTATATATGCAGTAAATTAAAAAAAAAAAAAAAAAAGCTTCAACCAAAGGAAAAATAATACATAATACATAATACAGTAAAAATTAAGACGCAGAAATCACTGCCTTGGGGCTTTTACTCCCCATTGTGCATGTAGAACTTGTTCTAATATGCCAGTCTTGGAGCTGGCAGTTTCTCCAAATGTATACACTTAAATAAATTTGACCTTTTTTTTTTTTTTTTTGCCCCATATCTTTTGGCTTGTCTTAAGCTCTGTGGTGAATTACACAATAACCTTCTCCCAACCCTGCCTCTGAGCTCTTTGCCCTTCCTGTGCTCTGCCTGCATCACTGAAGGGCTTCCTCTCCTCAGACACTCAGGTTATGGTTGTGTTCATTAGAGTTGGAAATAAAAGAGTGTAAGTTCTCTCAAGGGACAGTGCAGGAAAGAGCCTCCCCAAGCACTTTTTGCTCCCTCCTGGCTCATGGAGAGCTCCACTGACTCCTGTCACAACCCCAGCTGCCCACTCCTTCCCCAGGAGTGGCCAAACAGGGGCTCAGCTCGGGAAATTCCTCTAATTTCATCCTATTCGAGGTACTGAAAACATCCAATTTACTGCTGAAGTTCTTTTGGAAGGCAAAGCCAAGTAATAAAGAGTAACAGAGGAGAGCATGAGGAAGAGATTGAATGTGATGATCAAGAGTAATGCACAGCTGTAACCAAAGGTCAATCCTGTGTTGAGTGTGAATGGTAGTGAAAGGAATTGTAAACTTTCCCACAATGACTTAAAAGTGCATTTGGTCCTTTATAGGAGGGATGTGATTTTTCTGCTGTGCTGCTCTTTCATGATCCTGCATCAGCAAGTGAAATGGCACAGCCATTTTATGAGGCTCATGTTTTGCAGATGTCTTCTCAAAAGTTTGCATTCTTTCACAAATGGCACCACAACAATATGCAGTTAAAGAAGTCAAAATTTCACCTAAGTCATCCTTTTATTATTATTATTATTATGCTAATTAAAATGTACTGAAAATTAAAAAAAAAAAAACTACTGTTAAATTTTTATTCATAAAGTGAACATTTTTTAACACAACGTGGAGATCATGAAGGTGTTTCAGGTAGAAGTTTGTTTGATTTTATACATTCCAAAAAAAGTAACATGCATTACATTTTGTGAAAATCTTTCTGACCACCTTAATTTCAAGGTATCCAATCAATGAAGCTACCTCACCATATGCCTAAAAATATAATTATGTGTTCCTTAAGATGTCAGCAAAATCCATATGGTGTAAGGCGAAGCACAATAAAATATAATAGAAAGCAGATTTGAGAGTCCTCTGCAAAACAGTGATGTTTTGCAGCCAAATTCCTTAAATAAATGTATGATACCTTCAGATTCAGTCATATGTTGTGGTACTGTTTGCAGAACCCAGTGTAGGTAATTAAGAATGTTGAATAAGTGATAGAAACTCTCATTTGGGCAGTTTGAAGACTGCTGCTGCTTGTCACAAGATTCACAACTCTGTTAACCAAAAATTACAGGCTTGAGCACGAGCTATACCATCCTTCATGCCAAAATAGCATCAAGCATGTGGTCAGAATAGGGGGGAAAAAAAAGTAATTACTCTTAAGAAACACTGAGCACTGTGTTCTTCCAATAAACCCTTTTGCTCTGAGAAGGATCTGTTGCAAATATTTGTTAAATTATGAGAGGAAAAGTCATTTTACCCCATCTACTGCTGCTCTTTAAATTCAGGAGCAGTGCCTCTTTATACTTGGCTTGCAAGAAGCACCTCCTCTTCCTTGCACCACATGTTTTGGCTTGAATACAAATAGTTGTTTTTGGGTTTTTTTTTTATCAGGAAAGATCTTGGTACAGTCTGCCCTGCCCCTGATGCTTCCTGACCCTGACACTGGAATAAATTTCTGTACTTTTTTTCCTCTGCCTTATTTCCCAGCCCTGTTAAATTCAAGCTTTACACACCTCATCTAAGTGATTAGGGCAGATTTGGTAAAGGCCTTACCTGTCTAGGACATAAATGAGAATTTAGATGCCCGTGTCTAAACCTTATGTGCTGCAGGAAGTCCTTAAACTCGTAAGGATCAAAGATCACGAGGTGCCCCTTGTATCCCAGCAAATCTGGAGGGAAATGAACTTCAACTGTGCTGTGTACTGCTGTTTGTGCATTGTGCACACATGTAGAGTCATCAGAGAAAGTATGAAAGCAAGGATAAAAACCCAAGACTCCCACTGTCGGGACCATGTCCTGACCACTTGATGTTGTAATATTGTTAAATAAATGAGTAAATCCACTCCCACTCTCTGACATATGAAAATTGTGGCCTCTTGACTACACCTGAACATGTAGGGTTTGGACCACGTTTGTGAAAAAGTCAAGAGTCTAATAAGAGACCATGAGTAAAAAAAAAAAAGTTTTCCAAGTTCAAGGGGAAAAAAGTAATTTGATTTGCCCAATATGAAATGTTCTGAGTTCTACAAGAATGTTTGACTTGTAGAATAGGAAGAATACAGTAGGAATTCTCTATTCCTACTAGAAACAGTATAAAGAAATAATTAAAAAAAAATACTGAAGCAAAATGTGTCCCTCATCCTTTCAACTTACATAATGAAAACAAAATTCACCTGAGTTGCTAAAAATCAAAGTCAACACTGATTAGTTCCAAAAACACTGGTATCATATAAAAGCCTTTTATCAGTGGAAGTTTCCTGAGAACTTAAAACTGTTCACTTAAAGAGAAAATAGGATATTCTTTCAAGTTTAGGTTAATTTAATGTGGCTAGGAGTTTCCTTGACAAAACAATTTTAATAGCTTCAGCATTTATTTCAAATATTATCCTGTTTAGCATTCTTGGACACAAACCAGAAATATTAATAGTGTAATACTATTTAAAATAGTATGAAAAAATAAATATAGTCTTCTTTCATACTTGTTAATTTTTGTAATAAATGATACCAAAATTAATACAGAAGTACAGCATTTAGATTGCAATATGCAAAAATAAATTCAATTTCTAGTGTTCAATTGCAACGGGCAATTAGGAGCCATTCTCTATTTCCATCAAATGTAATTTCCATGTGGTAAATTCATAACTTTTTCTTGTCAAATAAGGCAACTTTAAGAGTTTGGAAGCCTTAAAAAATTATGTGATTCTGATTTCTATGTGGTCAAAGAGACCTACAACTTTAATTTTTACATTTCCTAAAAATTTCCATCATTATACTTAAAAAATTACAGTATTTAGTCAGCTTATAATATTCAAATATTTTAAAATCTCTCTCCATGTATTTAGTTTTATATTGTGACCTCTTTTATATTCCTAATTTTAGTGTGGACTTCTATCATCTGAATAAAAGACCTTGGAAAAAAAGGAGATAGGTAGATAGATAGATAGATGAGATGTATATAAAGGAGATATATATGAAAACTCTTGAAAGTATGTAAAACATCAAGTTTTGCATCATGTTGGAGTTTCACAAAATTATTCCTGTAGGTTTGAAGACATTTGAAGCCAGGCTGTGACTTTCAGGCTGTATGAATGTAAAGAATTCATTGGAAAGCAAAGAAATATCAAATGCTCTATTTGTTATTTCTGCTTTGACAGTACCATTTCCCCTATCCTTACAGCTATAAAACTGCCTTGTCCTAGTTAAGGTTTTAAATTAAGGTAAAAAATTAAGGTTTTATTATTCCAGCCTAGCCATAAAATGAATGATGTGTTATGTAGATTGTCTCCTACCCAACCTGCCATTTTGGAGCTTTTTAGGAAAAAGGAATTGGATGGTCATTCTTTCAGGTCTTACTGTATAAAAATATAATCAGGTTAAAGGTACTGTCATACATGCATGATTTTTTTTTTTTTTTAACTTGGATTCTTTGATTCTCTGACTGCCTGACTTGAAATAATCTTTTTCCTCTCTTTTTTGTACTTCACTCATCATATGGAAAACATATTGTGTAGAGGATTTTTTTTTTATGTTGCCTCTCCTTTAACTGGCACCTGTTTCTAATTTCAGTAGTGGGGATTATAAACTGCTAAAAAAATTTAAGCAGATGTGAATTTCATTTTCATGGTGAGAAGGCAAACCTGGTCCAGACATGCAATAAAATTCCAAGTGTGGCAATGGCCATTCCTTTCGTTCTGGTCCATCTGATCTTTGAAAGGGATGTTTTGCAGTGGATTTTGTTCATTTTCTTAAAAACTCCTTCAAAGTACATGTTTTTGAAAACTAATTTGTTCAAATCCATATTGTTTGTTCAAATCCCATTCTTTGTATAGGGATAGGTGATGAAAAAAATTCAAGAAAATACTTTACTTGATGACATATAAGGGATATTTGGATGACTTTTTTGTGATTACACAACGAAACAAAATAACTAAAGAGGAATAAAAATTCCACGCAATTAAGGACAAATATTATTATTATTAAGGACAAATAATAAAATACCTTGTAATGCACATTTCATCTAGTCTTAAAAGTCCTGTTTGTGAAACACTTAAAAGTCCTGTTTGTAAAGAAAATCAGGTCTAGTAGTTTTAGTGAGGTTTCAGTTTTATAATTGTGTCCTCAGGGTATTCCTATGGATGCTCTGGGAATTAAAACAACAGCCCAATAACTAACTCTGCCTTAAACTCAGTTTCAAATTCTCTCTTTTTCATAGACTTCTCATGACTGACAAATCTCAGACAAACCTTTCCATCTAGTTTAGGACTTTACATCTAAAAATAAGGAAAAAAAATTTTTTGGGGGCATATCTGGGTTTGGGTTATTATTTTGTGGTGCCATAATGAGGCCATACTAGGAATATTTTGTACTGGAATGGTGACAGACTTCTGTCCTGGTGGATTAGTCCTTATTGGTAAGACATTTTCCTAGTTTGGGGGTAAATAATGTGAAAGAATGGGTTAAAGGTTTGTTTGCCTCCCTTATCATCCACATCTTCAAGAAAAAAAAAATAAAATTAAAAAATCCAAGAGGAACCAGCTGGAAAATATGGAGTTACTCAACTTCATAATTCCACACTCTACCATTTTTCTTGTTCTCCTGTCTACCTCACCATTATTCATCTGCACACACATCAAAATACTGAAGGGGAGAATTCTTTCTGCCTTTAAACATTATGCTTGCTCACATCTCCAATGCTGCAAGGATCACCCAAAAGGATTAAAAATTCTTGACGGGTGAAACTCCTTCTCACGAACAAAATACAAATGCTGGTATAGGAATTTTGCCTTTCTCAAGAGGTTATGTGAGTCGTCCTCAAACTCATGATTTAAAGCAAAAGAAGTGCCTTCTTATAGTTCTTACAAGGGTTTTCTTTCAAAGTATACTCTTATTTCACAAACTAACAGTCTAATTCTGATTTCAGTTTTCTCATCTGGGGCATGAGGGTGGACATATAACCCTAAAGACCAGCACTTGCTTCAAATGAAAATGGGGACCAAGCCAGCTTCAACTGTGTACAGTTTTCTATGTACAGGGCTTGAAGGATTGAAGCTTTGGTTTGTGATGAATATGGCTGATAATTCTGGTGGGATGTAGTTAGTGGTGAGCAGCCCATTTTCTGTCAGTGGACCATTCCAGGAGATAAAATCATGTGGAGCTAACTCAGAAACTAGCTCACTGAACCTCCTTCCCTGCCTTGTTTCATGGAGGTGATTAATGGCATTTAATGATAGTTGTGTGAGCCACAGTGAAATACCTCTGGGTGTGCTGCTGGGGTAAGGCTGGTATGTGGGTTCAATAAAATTCTCTGGTGGTTTAAAACCCAGCTGGAAAATTGCACCACACTCAAGCTGATCCCTTCACTCCCTTCCCTTCTGATAATGAAGGAGAGATTATAATTTAATAAGGAGATATTATAAATTGGATATAAGGATAATAAGGAGAGATTATAAATTGGAATAACAATTTACAACAATCACCAAAACCACAGCACTACCCATAGCAGAAAGCACACAAAAGAGAGAGGGCATTGACCCAATAACAAATATTTGTTTATTATTACCAGAAATAGCAGTGGTCTCTAGAATAAAGGCAATAGGGTGAGGAGAGCCCTCCTTCCCCCAAATCTGGAAAACAGCAGAGAACCAGGAAAACAAAGAAACAAACAAACAAACAAACAAACAACCCAAACCTTTGGGGTTGGCTCTCTCTGTCTGGACATGCCTGGCTGGGTTCAGCAGCTGGGCAGGATGATGCCTCTTATCCCATTTCTGGTGCTGGCCTTTTCCTGCCAAAACCATGCTCCCAGTGATGACATGGATGGTATGGAACTAAACAGTGCTAGAAACTCCACTCCCCTTTTTCTCTGCTCCCAGAACAAACGCCCCATGACAAGCTGTGATAATTCTTTATACTTGATTTCAACGATCAGTAGTGACTCAGTGCAATACCTCGGAAGGAACACGCATTGCTGTTGAAAAGACATGTCTAGAGCTCACAGTATTAATTGAAACTTATGACTAAAATTATAAACAAAACCCTACAAAAGAAGTTCCTTTGTCACTAGCAAGGAAAATTTCTTTCTATTATTGCAAACAACATTGTTAGTAGTAAGAAAAGAGGAGGGACGAGGAGATACAGTTGAATTGCTCCCTGTTGTAATTGTGCATGTCAAATTACTGCCCATGACAAATTTTACTTGAGGGTATTCTGTACGGCTTCATAGCTATTTGAGCTGAAGGTAATTGGCAAAAAAGAAATATATCTGCATCTGCATATTTACAAGTCCCTTTCTCTCTCTCCTATTCAGACTATGCATTCACAGTCTGTCCCAGAAGCATTCCTGATGGTTCATTCCTTTGTTCTCCTCCATAACTCTTTTCTCCAAGGGGTTGTCCTGTTAATGACATTTACTGATAAGCCTCTAAACTAGAAACAAATTGCACCAGTCCCTCCCAGGACTGGCAAAAGAACTGAGTCAAAGCAGGAGAACAAGGGGCAATTTGCTTCTGGAACACTTTCCTTGGGAAGCTTGCAGTTCATGCCATGGTCCTGTGCCTCAAATCTTTGTAGTTTTACCTAAGAGTGTAAAGATGCTACTTAAACATTTCTACATAAAGCTGAAATATAGTAGAGCCCTCTGATTTTCTTGAGCATAACTCACTGTAGACTACACATAAAATATAAAATGTTCGTATAAGATTAATGTATCTTTTTATTAATGATCCCTTATTGGAGATCTATATAAGTCAAAAGTCAGTGGTAACACCTTGCTAGGCAGTAAGTTTTAGTAACAGCAGAAGTAACTGTGTCTACAAAATAGAAAATTTTTAGTTCTATTAATAATTAGGCAGTAAATTTGAGTGTAGCAAAAAAAAAGTATGAATCTGAAGAAATGTGGGGTTAGGTCCCTTCCTCCTGTAATAGAGCAAAGAAATATAAGGCAATAAAATCCCACTGAATCTTTTTTAAAGGGTATGTATCACTGTAAAATACATTGCAAAGTAACTTATTGATAAATCCACAAACTTGTCAGTATTTACTCACATCTTTTCAAGGGCTTACACAGACAATGTACTGTCAGGGATGGATTTCAACAACATTGAAGAAATGCTGCCAGAAATCAAATATATCTTTGACAATCTCTTCTTCTGAAGTAATTTCAATGACATATTGTCTTGCTTTGCTTGTCCAACTCAAGAACAAACCTCAGTTTGATCTCAAGTGAACTTTTTTGGAAGAAAAAATTTAATTTAATCTGTTAGGTAAATAGTTAAGAATCTATGAAAGACAGCAGTTTATTTGCTCATATTGAGAGTCTCTATGGTTTTGATTTGCTGTTGTCCCTTTTCTCTTATACATACCCATTCTTTCAGTTCTAAGAAGGCATTGGGCTAGTCTGTGGCTAGTTTGTGATTGATCAATAAACCTCAGGGGAGAGGGAGGAAGGTGATAGGCTCACTGAGATCAGGGAAAAATGGAAGGAGTGACTGACCATAGCAGTCAGGAGTCTGACCTTAGCTCAGCACTAAGGGAGCCAGAGGCTGGCCTTGTTTCAGTTGAGTGGAAGGGGTTGTGTGTGAAGGTTTCTGTCTGAGTTAACCAAGAGTGTGAGCTGGGAAAGAATGTGCATGTCTCAAACCACTTGTACCGAGGTTCAACTGCGGAGCAAATTCCTGTGAAGAATGATTTGCTCATGTCTGGTGATTTCGGTGTGTTGTGGTGTCACTCTGCTCAATCAAAGTCCTGTGTAATGTCAAGCATCTATAAGCAAGAAGATCCTTAATTAAACATTCAGGCATCCATATGTGACATGACTAGAAGAACCCAGTTAGAGAATCTTGGAGACTGGCAGAGTTAGAAGAGCTTTTTACCTTTTTGATAGCAAGACTCAGACCTTTTGTCATCTGAAAATTAGGGGGATTTTTGCTTCAGAATGCTTAATTCTGCAGAGAACTCTCTTGTTCCCCTTTTTGGTTAAAGGCCACCATACTGATCGTTGTTTAGCTGGAATTAGCCTTCAAAGTTGTGTGTAGAAGTCAGGCAGACCATGCTAAGTGCCACATGAATCAGAGTCCTTCATTTGATTGCAACATTTTTAGGCATACTATTAAAAAATGTCAGATTTGGAAACCTTTCGTTTGACATTTATCTGAAAAACCATAATGTAACTGTATTTAAATGTCAAATGAGAATAAAGCTGTATTCTTATCTGTATAAATATCAAATGAATGGTTGTTTCCTCTGATATTTGGGGTTCTGAAAGGGTAAAGATCAAGTGAGGTGTATCCCCTGACAAAGGTTGGTATTGCAGCATTCTAAAGCAATACCTCACACCTGCATCCTGAGATTTGTTGCCCTGGGTGCTCAAGGTAGTGACGTAGGAACAGAATCCTTCTGAGGCTGCTGTACCCATAGCCAACAGAGCACTTTGTTCTTCTTTCCTCCCCCAAATTCTGCTTGTACGTGACATGATTTGGAGAAGGGAGATGAACTCAGGTATGGCACTTTCCAGGTGAGCACTCCAATCACTGAATTATTTTATGTTTTATAGTTTATCTCATTTTCACACTTGCTGAACTACTACTGCAGACCAGAGTCAAAACTGAAGTATATTTGGTTAGGGCCAGTAAAAATACAAATCAATATACCTAAATTGTATATGCCCCTCAAACTAACAGGTCTGCTTTTTCTCAGGTACCAGCAGAACAGAATTAGTACCCAAGTAAATTTTTGTTTAGCCATCCTGTATTGAAGAAGATTGACTTCAGTAAGAGTCATCTAAAATTATTAAATTAATAATTAATGGATCTACAAAAATGCAAATTTGTTTTTCCATACCTAAACAGGTCCAAAAGTCAGTTTGCCCATGTATAACAGAATCACCAAATCATAGAGTCAATTAGGGTGGAAAAGACCTCTGAGATCATCAAGTCCAAATTTTCACTGACCACTGCTGTGTCAACTAGACCATGTGGCCATTAAATGCCACATCCAAGCTTTTCCTGAACACCTCCAGGGATGGTGCCTCCTGGGCAGCCCATTCCAATGTTTAACAACTCTTCCTGTGAAGAAATTCCTCGTAATGCCCAGCCTGAACCTCCCCTGGTGCAGCTTGAGACTCTGTCCTCTTGTCCTGTCACTGATTGTCTGGGAGCAGAGGTCAAACCCCAGTGTGCTGCAGCCTCCTCTCGGGCAGTGGCAGAGAAAGTCAAAGTCAACCCTGGGCCTCCTCTTCCTCAAGTTAAACAACCCCAGCCCCCTCAGCTGCTCCTCACAGGTCTTACCCTCTACTCCTTTCCAGCTCTGTTGCCCTTCTCTTGAAGACTGCTGTCTTGGGTTGTGGAGCCAGGGGTGTGTATTCTATTTCATATGCTGAAAGCAGTTGGGGAGATGTTTTTTCTTTATCTCTTGTAACTCTGGGGGGAGGGGGGGCGGGTGCCTTCTGATAATGGGCCAGCTGTTAAACCAGGTGGGGAAGTGTTTCTTATCTCTTTCACCACTGGTCCTCTCTCCAGGAGAATATTTTCTGCTAATGGGCCATTAAGACACCCCTAAAAGCACACATC
The DNA here is from genome assembly GCA_016584745.2 of Phylloscopus trochilus trochilus. Taxonomy (NCBI): domain Eukaryota; kingdom Metazoa; phylum Chordata; class Aves; order Passeriformes; family Phylloscopidae; genus Phylloscopus; species Phylloscopus trochilus. The sequence continues at coordinate 2,919,748 of WQNJ02000001.1, forward strand.
CCCAAAATAGACTATCCACATTCCATCATCCCATTGTGAGATGCTCCATCCAGTGGGGGGAGCCAACCATTCCTACCTGGATAAAAACTGAGACACAGGAACACAGAAAGTATCCAGCTTCACCTGATTTCTGGGAGGAAGACTGGACCCATCTCACCACCACTGGACCCTTGTTCTACAGGATCATCTCTACTCCACCAGAACCACATCTGCCACTCCAGGAGGACTCACTTTTGGACTGCTTCCAACACCCTGACCAACAGGGTGTCAGGTTGTAGCTCTGACTCTGTCAGGGTTGTCCAAAATTGTTGTTTGTTTGCTGGTTTGGTTGGGTGGTTTTGTTTTCTACTACATTTGTGTTGTTAGTATTCCTAGTAAAGAACTATTATTCCTATTCCCAAATCTTTGCCTGAAAGCCCTGAATTGCAAAATTATAATTTGGAGGGGGTGAGGGGTTTACATTCTCCATTCCAGGGGAAACTCCAGCTTTCCCTGGCAGACACCTGTCTTTCCAAATCAAGACAACTGCTCAGCCCTCTACCCCTTTCCCAGCTCTCTTGAAGACTGGAGGTGAGACCTCACCAGTGCCAGGCACAGGGGGACAATCACTTCTCTAGTCCTGCTGGCCACACATTCTATCCACAGCATTAATACTTCTAAAGCCATAACTAAATTGCTAAGAAGGAAAAAAAAATAAAAATCAAGAGGACCGTTGTCCATAAATGCATATAGAATTGCCAGGAAAGATCCTAAAGAGGTTGTTGGAATTTCTAATGCTGTTATAAATCTGGAATTGCTGAGATTTACAACTCCGGTTGCTGATTCTCTCATGCATTCTAAGTGCAGACTCTAAAATTTGAACATCACAAGAACTGGTAATTTCAACACCTGTTTCAAGTACATTAACCTGCTGTAATTATATGGTTAAGGTGTTCAAAGAAAGCAGAGTTCAGGAAAAAGGCTGTTATATTATCTCATTCCCACTGGAGGAAAAAAAAAACAAAAAAAAACAACCAACAAAAATTGCCTCCATGCCTGGCATGTAAATCACAGCATGCCTTTCCCACACACCCCCACCTTAAGCATTTCCTTTCTTCTTTGCCACTCACTCATCAGGAAACAATATTTCTTTTGTATTGCTGGGGCTACATTGTCTGGAAGTCTATTGCTGTAGACTATTTGGAGTCTACAACACATGCCCAAGTCCATTGCCCTAAAGCAGGGCTCTCCCTGCAGCCTGCATGCAGCAAGTTGCATCCTCACTCTAGGGTTGTGCCAGGAAGCTGATCCTGAAAATCCCTACTCAGGGATCCTTGCCAGTCCCCAAGATTGTTATCTTGTGAGCATTAAAGCATGCAAGGTATTCCAATGGGTGACAGGGAGTCTAAAATTCAATTACATGATGCTGCCTAGAAATATCCAAAGCTGCTTGCAAATTCTTATCTTGAGGCTTTACAAAAAAAAAAAAAAAAAAGTTTTTTTTTTCTTAATTTCACTAAAATTCTACTCCTGCACAAGCAATAGAGTTTAGATTGGATTTATACAGTCAGTAAATGCCTCGTGCTATATTTTTTCAAGGAAGTGGTGAGAATGACATAGAAGGGCCTATATATGAGCTGGAGTTCTCTTCCTCCCCAGAAGATACACAGTCAATTCAACTTCTTCCTCTATTCCACTCTGCAAACATAGGAAGATGTGTGAAATGAACAAAGTATGTGTATATAAGCATGATGGGTAAAGAGTGTTGATGTTGAACCTGAAATGAAACTAAGGAAAGCATATGAAGTGTGAAACATATGGCAATGCATATGTATGAAGTTTGGATCAGGATATGCATCACAAAATAGTAATAGGTTTTTATTCTGGGAGAAGAGAGTGATAAATCAAAGGGGAATGAGAACCTCACACTAAAAACAAGAGAAGTTGGAATCTCCTTCCTCTTAGCTGTTTGGCATTTCCTCTTGAAAGAAGCGGAGGAAGTATTTAAATATTTTATAACCTTCATTATTGGAACATACATCTCTGTATTACATTTTTGGAAGCATGTGTTCTATTTGAAATCAGTATGGATATATAAATATTTTTAGGAGATGATTATTCTCTGTATGTAGGTGGAGAAGAACATCAAATTAGTGAGATCTTGCCTTCATGAGTAACAGAGCAGCTGGCATTACCCCTCCTTTCCCTCCGCCTCCCTGGCCAAGGGAAAACACCTCATATCCTCAACTTTAATTCCCAAAATAAAACAAGAAATGGCTTTGGCTTTCCTCTTTCAATCTTTTCCTCCAGGTAATATTGAAATTTCCTCTGCCATGCTTGCAATTACTTTACCAGGTCATTGCTGAAGTGGAAAGTGGAAAAAGAATGGCACAGGGCAATCACAGAACTGTAGAGAAAAGAAATTTTAGTCAGCTTTCCTGTCTTAATATCTGATTTGTTATCAAAGACATTTAGTCATAGGGACTCAAAAGTGTTAAGGGTAATCTTCTGTACCCTTAACACAGAAGCATGCAGTTTCAGATGCCTAACAGGAGGAGCAGGTCCTCTTTATCTAGCATGTGCAGCATGGACCACACAGCCATGAAGATTGGGTACAACTGCCAATCTCTGGCACCTCAGTGCCCTCTGGTCTTCCTCTTATGTATTCAGACAGTGCAGGTGAAAACGAAAATGTCCACTGCTGAGGCTGAAAAAAGAATGTTCTCCTCAGTACAGGTATGACATAAACTTATTTGAAAGGGCTCAAGTCCAAGAAGTCTACTCAAGAACATTGTTTGGGGAGGTCTTTATCCCTTCTCCACAGTGAGATGTGGCAACAGAACAGCACAGAAGATACTATGGCTCTAGTTTAGCCAGCTGAAGCCTTGCTATCATTAAATCTCTTTTTTTCCCCCCATGTATTTATTTTTAGGCATTCAAGAAAGCTCAAAGTTCATATGACTCCATAGAGCTATTCTGTTCAACTTGCCTGTGTATGCTCTTCCTGGCTGCATATTTTGTTTGTTTATGTTAAAAGAACCAGATTTGATAGAAAAGCACTCAACAGTTGAACCTGAAAATCTGGCCCAACATCATCTCTAAGAAACCATTGCAGAAACATAGCAGCTTCACCTTTTTAGAAAATTGCGGACTCCTTCTCTTATTCTTGCTCATGGATAATAGAAAAGAGCAATTGCTTAAATTATACCGGGAATAAAAAGAAATATTCAAGATACAGAAAAGGTTTGAGACAGGATGAAGTTGTAAGTAGAATATAATAAAGCAATAAAAATAATATTGATCTATTATGTTCAGCAAATTAATTTTCCTCGAAGTCTGTGACTTCTGGAGTGAAGTATCCATGCTAAAACTGATCATGCTTGAAACTGCAGTGTATTTTCTAATTGCTTATGTTATCACATAATTCAAAGCATTTGGATTTTTTTTTTCCCAAAGGCTAACTGAACATAATTCAGCCAAAGAGAGCTAGCCATGAAGTCCTCAACATAGCTGAGTACTCCATTTGAAAGCAGATAAATAGATTTATCTGCAATTTAACAGACTGGGAACAATTTTGCTATCTTCTTACTTGTCTGACATAAAAGCCTTAACATTAATATAACCATAAATTAAATTTAAAACTGGATCAAACAATTAGACAAATGTCACACAAAATTTCTACTTTATTCATCTAATTTGTTTTTAGAAAGATCTGCTTCCTTCAGAAGGATGAATCTCAATTTTGAATGGCCTGTACACTTTGGAGTCCTGATGCAGTTTTTGCATTGGCTCCTTGTAAAGACTGGAGTAATATACAAATTTTTAATGAACAGGGTTTGGAATTTTCAATGCCATCATATAATAATGCATGCTTGGATGGCCCCCATGGAAACCTGCAGATAGTAAACTGCTCCAACATGTGCTATGAAAAGTCTCTGACACTTTTGTGTCTGCTTATTCACAGTTAACAAACAAAAAAAGGGTAGGATTCTGATTAAATGAGCATTTCAGCCTTGCTTTACTCTTCTCAGTAACTTGCTGGTTAAATATGCAGTCCTCCCTTCTTATGCCTTTCACAGCAGCTAAAATCTGGCCATCCCTACTGTCTCCAATTTCTTGTATGTCACCTCCCAGGCAAAAAAAAAATAAACAAGCAGACAGACAAAGTCCAAAACCTCAGCTACAATACATAATGAAAAAAAAAATCTATTAATTTTTTTTCCCTCTCATTTGTTTGCATTATGCCAAGCCTTTTACTTTAATTTGTAGTCTTAAGACATCTGGAGGTAAGGTACATGACTTCCATGTTTTTACTGCTCAGGAAACAGTAGGAATTAGACACTGATTAAGCCCTAATGTCATATAAGTACTTAATCATTGTCATCCATACTAAACAAATACATTTCCTTGAAACTAAGCATGCTGATTGAGCAACAACATTTAACAGAACATTTTACTTCACTGATAACTGGCATGTTAAATAAAATGACACTGATATAAATCTGGAATGATCCTATTATTTTGAGTGGAGTTACTCCTGACGGATATAAATATTAACTGAAAACAACAAAGTCCAGAATCCATAGGGAAAACAATAACACAAATGTATTTTAGATATGCATATTTATTTTGCCCAGGTTGTGGGAAACAGACTCAAGACAATTCTCTAGAATGTGAAGCCCTCTGATAATCCTCTACCACAATTCACTTCAATTTTAGAATTGTTATTTACTGCCTTTCTGCAGATGCACATGTTAATTAAGTTGACTTTGATGAATATATTATTTATATACCCACAGTACTAAAGGGTCATGAACTACAAATTCCTTGCAATTTTCATTCCAAACTATTTATTAGATATGGTTCAAAAAAGACCTGGCTGCCTGTGGGAGAGGTGTCACTTTCTGGTCATTTGAATCCAATTATGAAGTTATCCAAACATGCAGAACGTTCCAAAATAGCATCACTGTTCCTATGGCTGCATTTCACTCTTGTCTCCATATCCTTGGGTTTGGTATCACACAGAACAAATTGCATCAAACTTTTGTTTCTTTTTCTGCCCTTTTATAAGGCAGCCCAGGAGTCTCCTGCTAAAGGTGAGTTGGAGCAATAAGCACAGATTTTCCTGAGTGTCCCACAGACACGTAAGTCATTTGGTTCATATGTGGGTGGTCTTTGACTTATTCAGCCAGCTCCGTTATAGACTGGCAAACACATCCAACACAATTAAATAGATGCACAGTATGGTCTTTACAAAATATCACTCAGCCATGTATCCTGCAACAAGCAATTACAAGTCATCTTCAGGGCATTGATTTATTTCTCATCGCCCTACCAATTTAATGACCTTATGATTTATACTGATTATGGGAGTCTCTCCTTGGCAAGCAAAGTAATTATCCATCAATCTCAAATTCTTTAAGGGAAGAAAAATGTTTATTTTCTGTCTGCATAATCAGTTTTATGTCATTTTTAATGCCATGACTCCCACATGCACTGAAGATATATGTAGTAACTTCCAATGTCTCACAGAATGTCAATTGTAAATGCGACTTGACAACAGGTTTAGCTCCCATTGTCTGATTGTTTGGCATTCTATAATGAGGGTGGCTGAGTCGTCTGCTTGGAAATGCATGCATTATCCTAGGACACAACAAGGAAAAAAATTCTGTGCTTCATGAGGCCCTGCAGAAAACCCTCAGCAAGGAAAAAAAAAAAAAAAAAAAAAGGCGAGGCTTTAAGTACATTCAAATAACAACTGTAACAAATAGAGCTTGAGGAGCAACAGGACAGATCCTGCCTCAGCACAAAGGGGTGAAGCACATGATCTGTCAGTACCCCTTCTGCAACTGTTTTTCTGTAATTGATTTAGAGTAAGCATTGCTGTTTACAGTGTGTGAGTATATTTTGTAAGGAAGTAGGGTTTATTTGAGTCTTAATAGGAAGAACTTAGGAAGGATTGCGATAGGTGCCACACTAAAATGTTGTATGTGGTCTTCTGGAGAGCTCATATATTTATTTATGGTTTGCTGGTTTGTTTTTTCTACTGTAGAACTTGCAAACTGAAAAGTTCTTAAAACCTGAACACCAAGGAATGAGAGCAGAACAGAATTTCTGAATTAATCTGCTTCCTCCCATGAAAAATCATTTAGGTAGAGCAGAAGATCAACCTTGAAAATTTTTTTTTTTTCTCTCACATTCTCAACAGTACCAATTTCAAACACCTCAACAAATCAAACAGCAAGATGAGTGGATGGAGAAGTATCTGCACCATGTAGTCTGTTTTGTGGTAGATTGCCCACATTCAGGTAGATTTGCTTTGGATTTCACCATCCTCTGGTCCCCAAGTGGTGTTCTGTTGCCCTAATGCATTATTATTATTATTATTATTATTATTATTATTAATTGTTGTTGTTATTATTATCCCACAGTTCTACAATTTCAAAGCATTCGTGGAGCCATCCACAATGGCTCCTTCCAGAGAGATTGACTATATAGCACAAAACTGAGGTGACAGAAAGGACTAAGGGGGAGGGGGCATTTGAGGGTACTAAACACTCAGATTGGGTTTTTTTTAAAGACTGTGTAGGTAGAGGAAGCTGAAATTGATGCACTGACTCGATTCATCCTGCTTTTTGGGAGAACTCCAATTCCACCTCTTGAATGATCCACAGAAAACCAAGGATCTGAGTGAGCCATCAGGGATCCAGTGCTTGATGGTGTTCCTGGGCTGTTTAGATAACCTGGATGTAATAATAGAACCCAAAACACAAATAGGACACATCTCAATTCACAAATTTTTATTTCCCATTTTATTTCCTTAGCATATGCTGTGACAAAATGTCTAGCTCCAGGAAAATATTGCAGTATTAAAAACAACATCTTTGAATCAGACCCAAAGAAAGCATAGAAACAGATAGTATGGGACAGGAAAAAAAAAAAAAAAAAAGAAGAAAAAAAAAGGCTGAAATACAAAAAATAGGCATGTTGCAAATTATTTCCAATTTTATTGAATTAAATGTCATCAACCAAACTATATATAAATTTTGAGCAGATTAATTTGTTGTTCACATAAAATTTCAGCATTTTAAGCATTTAGCATTGAATATGTATGGGGAAAATCAATATTGAACAGAGGATGCTGACAGACTGCTAGCCACTGTGTTAATTGGAGTCTTTCCAGTGCAGTCAGGTGACTCCATTTCAGCATTTATCTCATTGGGCCATTTTAAAACCAGAAGGCTTCATGGTTGTTTAACAAACTTGCATTTTAACACAGATGCAAGAGGATGACTGCAGGAGCCACAACTAGACACCTTGTTCACAGAATGCATGCAGATAGATGTCTTTTCAAGGCATGGATCTGTTTATATCACACTCCTGGGATTATCATTACTCACTTTGCTAAGATATTTAATTTCATTTTGACATTCTTACTACGGAGACAACTACTTTGGATCAGTGACGGGGCATCTTGTGGGCTTAGCAGATTACTAAAATTCATTTCATTTTGATGGCCACTTCTCAAATGAAATACAAATTAAAATGAAACCACAAGAATGATGCTACAATTTGAAATATAGCTTTGCATCACAGATTTTATCACTGAGAAGAAAGACTGGAGAACTTTATCCAAGATCACAAGTATCCCTGTGCTTGAGTTTTCAAATCTGATGGACAAGAAACCGAGAGAAGAACTCACAAATTTTGTTATGGGAATTTACTTTTGTTACACCTCTGTTCTTTTTCAGGTTATTTCCCTGCAGTGTAACCTGAAGAACACATTATCTGCTACTCTCTCTGCAACTTCAGTTCCTAATTCAGAATCTTAGCTTAATAGCTACCCTTATGAGTCAGTCAAGCTAAAAATGTCAGTTTGGACTGCACTGGCTGAGGTGGGATGCACATTCCATTAACTGACTCTATAGTTGGGAGCAAAGCCTTCAAAAAAAAATTAAAAAATTAAAAAATAATAATAATAAAAAAAGGATCAGGGTGAATAAGTGGCACTGGGAACAGCTTGAAGGTCTGAGGCAAGATTTGCCTGATTCTCTGGTATGATATTTGATTTGTGCCATGGAAGCAGCAAGTAGGTAAATGTAGGCTATAGTATATGGTCAAAAGAGTTGTTTATAAGCAAAATCTACTGTAGGCTTGTGAAAACAATTTCTAGGCAAACTGAAAGCAGCTGGAATGACCCATTTTTGCATGCAAGACAGCACAGCCTTCTTGGAAAACAAATATTATGTCATGCAAAGACTTCCTTCAGAAATCTTTTTTCTAGATGCCAAATATTTCTTACTCCACTTAAATTAAATTGAGGCAGATTTTTTTAACAAAACACAAAGTTATTATTTTTGAATGTATGCAAAAAAAAATTTTAAAATGTGTTTTTGTATTTTTCTGATTAGAGCATTTTTGGAATATAATACACTTGCAAATACTTTTTGACAATAGGAAATCACTTATTTTCCAAATATTTTAATGTCTCTTTAACAATTATTATATGCTAATTGGACACTTAAAATAATGAAATATCTTCTAAATGTGTTGTTAATCTATTATCAGAGGGGAGGGGGTCAGGTCATATAGTAAATTGTGAATCTCCACATCCCAGAGATTTATAAAATTTCACAGATACAGCTAATTTCATAAGTACCATGCATATGATGTATAAATATAATTTAAAGTTTTTAATTCATTGTTAAAATGTATTTTACATCTAAATTCCATCTTTAATGCATACCACACCTTGACATAAATTAATATAATTCCATTTACAGCATCCTGAAGTAGTTATCTCTGTCTACATTTCTGCATTTGCAATCATCCTTCAAAAAATATTTCCTACACTGTGGATAAATTCCACTCAACATACATGAATCCATGATTTTAGGTGCATTTTTCTGAAAGACCAACACAGATCTGTAGTGGCAAAACTCTCCCACCTGCTTACCTTTCCCAGTTCCCACCTGTCCCATATTAGGAATTTCTAGGGAGCTGTCACTTTATATGTAGAATCAAACACCATTTTTCAGGACACTGAATTTCACTATAAGACAAGTCTTTGCCCTGTAGGATTTTTTTTTTCCTTTTTCTGCTATTCACTCCAACCTACCATGCAGCATACGGACTTATGCAGATTCCATCACCCTTTAGCACAGCAGCACTTCATACCCCAAGCATACATGACCTAAAAATGGATTGGTTTTGTAGATGCACAAAAGAGAGAAAGGAAAACACAACAGGATTTAAAATTATGCCTGAGATCTATCTGAACAGTGATTCATCAGTTATTTTTGCATGGGAAACAGAATTTATCTACCAGTTAAGTATGTCTAATCTATCACAGGTATGTGCTCTTTGCAAACATTCATGAAGGCAGCATAAAAGCAGGGGAAAACCCCAAAATCTTAATCTGCCCTTCCCCCTATATTTTACCACTGCATTTTGTAGCATATAATATAGAAAACTATGTTAACAGCTGAAAGAAAACTGTATTTTTCTTGAGGATCTTTGGTTGCAGTTTCTGTGTGATTTTTGGGTTTTGGTAGTGGTGGTGGTAGCTTTGAGGCTTGAGTGCTCTTTTAATTCCAATAACATCCCTACTATTGACTGCTTCAACTATTTTATCATTAAACTACTTTATCATGAACTATTTTATCATGAAAAAAAAATATAAGAAGGTTTGGTTATGCTGCAAATGCCAGGGCCTTTAGGAAGAAAACATGGAAAACAGATGTTTGTTGTTTAAGTTTACAACGCAAGCAAACCAATGGGACTAATATTACTTATGTGTCATTGCTTAAGAAGCAGCTGTTCCTCCCACCTCCAGCTTCCCTGATTGGATGCTGCCTGTTTTCCACCCCCATAACATTGCCTGCCTGTCAGCATAAGTTTCCTCTTTCTAGCAAACTGGAGAGCAAAGTTAACATAGATTTAAAGGGACCACCCTCAAACTTTTAATGAACAGAGATTGCTAAATGCAGTGTTGTTCTTTACACCTGCAAGCAATATTAGGAAATTGCCTCTATCCCATTCGTTTTGCCTGATCAGAAATGCAAGCCCATCTTGCAATAAGAATGAAAACACATTTGTGCATAACAGGTCCACACTGCTTTACAGGACCTCACAACACCTCCTTGAAAAAATGGAATTTTAGCACCATTAGAATAGAAGGAAAGCTAGACGTTCACAATTCCAGAGGATCTGTGACCAACAGAGTAATGCCATGCCTTGAAGAGAAGAGGAGGCAGAGCAGTTGTGTAGGTGACAGCAACATCAGCAGAACAGCAGTGGCCTATCAATGTTGATGCCTCTTGGGCAAGGCCAGCTTGAGGAACATAAATGCCACCAAACTGTGCCCAGCTTATCATCTGCCAAGTGCATATTCATAATGGATGTAATGACCAACAGAGGAGAAATGTAAATCCAACACTAAATGATATTTTTTATTGTCTTTGTAGGTTTTTTTACCTCCCTATGAATTCCAAGACTTGTTTACACAGGGAAATTAATGTGGAGCAAGCTGTAGAAGAATGGTTAAGCAGGCTGTTTATTAATGTACCACTCTTAGATAACACCATGATACAAAAAGATTTGCCAGCATCTTACTTCATCCAGCAAGTTAGTCAATTGCTGCTAGCTCTCAGCCTTCTGTGAATCAGTTTGTTTTTGTAGAGCAGCCCCAAACCTATCCTACTGTTGTATGTAAAAAACAGGTTGTCTCATTATCCACTGAGGAGTTGGCAATTTTTGGTTGCCATGAAGTTCACTACCTGTGTTAACCCTCAGTATCGAGCCTGTTTAATCTCTATACAAGGCCTTAGAAGGCTTTTTAGTTCAGATATATTTTTCTTACCTTAAAATTCTAATCCTATGACATGAGTCCTTCAGCTTGAGGTGAAAAATGGGTCGAATAGAAGTTGTGAATCTTTGTGTCCTTCATTGTTTTGTATAACATTACTGTGCCCATTCTCAGTCATCATCTGTCAAAGACACTCAGCATTTCCTGTTTCTCTGCATGTTGAATATCTGATGTCTGTCCTTGCCTTTACTGTTAATGTATGAACTGCACTTCTTGGAGTGCAGCTCAGTGCCATTATTGATTCTGATTTGAATACACCTCTGCAAATACATATCCACACACTGTGTCATAAATTATCCTGTCACAAATTTTTCTATAGTTAATCTTACATGCATTTAGCAAGTTAATCAACTCAGCTGTATACCTCACAAACCCAAACAGGGAATTTGGAAAACGTAGTTTAAAAATTAAATTAATGCCTGCAAGGTTTTTCTACAAAGAAAAGGCAAGAAAACAAACTAGTTTAACTGTCTGTAGTTATAACAGTATGAAAACTTCTTATCAGAAGAGTGTGGTATTTTATTTTAGTATCTATATGGTCACTTTTCAGCAGTGAAGAAAAATAATTTACTGTAACTACAACAGTAACTGACACAGCTAAGCATATTCCAAAACTAATAAAAGTGGTTTTTTCATGGTGACAGAATTTTGTAAACAATTAAGGAGAGTTTTATATACATTTAGATAATACTTTTTAAGGACATTTCAAATAATCTAAATTACTAAATTTCTAAATTATAGGCAGCATTGGTTCGTGTTTAAAAACAAATGGTTTGATTTATGTAAATACTTAGATGGTGCCACATGTCTATGTGTGAGAGGAATATTAAACTACATGACACAAATCCTCCAGTTCTATCATCCCTCATGGCATCACCTGGCAAAGTATTTGAAGTACCTGAATCCAAAGTCTATAATATATTTAGGCATTATTGTGTCTTTGACCTTTAAATTTTGATCCCTGATTCTCAAAGGCATTTAAGTTATGTGAAATTCAGATTTTGTAAAGGAAATTTAGATTTTTGCTTCAGAAAATGGATTTTAATTTTAATTTTAAATTTAATTTACTTTAATTTTAATTTTTTATCTAATTTTTACAAAAATACATAGCTAAACTGAAGTGGGATGGACTCTAATATTCCTTTGGATATTTTTTGTGGATTTTTAGAGCAGGTAATATATGTCCTAGCTTCTTACCAAATTTATCCTATCAGCCTATAAAGATATAGCAAATTAGAAACCCTTATTACCTTGGTTATAAAACTGGCCTACAAAAAAATGAAATTCATTCCCAAGTGTAATTAAATCTTATTATTAACATTGACCATCCCTTTAAGTGTATGAGCAAAGTCACTCTGTAAGGGCTGGTTTTCCCACCTCTTTGATAAATTTGGAGTAGAAAAGTAAAAACGTTTTAACAGAGAATTTGTAAAGTGAGGAGATGACACAACGATTAAAGCAGAGTTTTGACACCTGGTCTGGAAAGTAGGAAGATATCTATGATCACCTTAATTCTAATAGAAGTCCTGGGGCCTGAAAATGCCTGCTTCAGCTGAAGCTTGAGCAGGGCAGGTAACAGGCTGTATGGCAGAGCTGCTGGCTGCACTGAGGACTGGGCACAGGGATCTCACAGAAAAGCCTTCGTTGGCTGCTATGATTTACTAAAAATATGAATATCGACCTAACACCGATATCCAACTGAGAGGGACAAAAAACTCTCTAACAGTTCAAAGTTAGAAAGTTTGTGTTTATTGCAGTGCTGGGCAGCATGTGGGATAGCTCCCCAAAAGCACACTGCGCCTTACAGAAAATCACAAAGCTATTTTATTTACAAAACTGTTGAATATCCAAAATACAAATGCATATTCATAACCCTGGTACATCCTATTCTCCGCTTCGTATGGTAATTAGCAAAAAGACAATTAAGCATGAGTAGTTTGTCCTTTGAAATGGGTCGGTGGTCTCATTCAAGAGGAGTGGGCTTAACTTTAGGAAGTAAAATGACTCTTCATCGCTCTGAACTTTCTACCTTTTCAATGCAAATGGTGACAAATGGGTGTTGGTAGGACTCCCATTTCCTTAGGTACAGTGACTTTCAATAAGTTTCAGCATTGGGGAGTCTCTGTAATTGTCCTGTGTCCCTAAACCCATTTATCAGGTTCCCTATTTATTGTTTCAAGCACAGCTAAGCAAACATAAAGTTGACAAGCAATCAGTTATTTGGAAAAAGTTAACTCAAGCCCAGTCTTTCTTAGCTAACTACAAAGCTTTTAATTCACTTCAACAACCATAAGGCCTGTTTCTAACTAAAATCTTAATTTCCCTAAAATCCTATATTCTTTAAAGTCTATGTCTCAGCTATGGAGACAAAGTTGATGCTAGGACTGCCTCTTCACTTAAAAAGTGAACAAGGAACAATTCAGAGGTACTTGATTAATTAAAATATAGAGTCTATGTTTCTTATAGGTTTGACTTCCATGGTATGAAGTACATAGAGACAATACACAATACCATTTAAAAAGTTTGAAGCTAGACTGCAAGGAACAGCCAAAATATCCCTTAACAATCACGAGAAGGGAGAGCTCTCCTTTTTAGTACAAGGAACATACTTATGGAATCACAGCATCATTAGGCTGAAAAAGACCTTTGAGATCATCATCCAACCACCAACCCAGCACTAAATAACATCCCTGAGTGCCATATCTACCCAGGTTTTAAATATCCCCATGGATGATGACTCCACCACTCCCCTGGGCAGACTGCTCCAGTGCTTGACCAGTCTTTCAGCGTAGAAAGTTTCCCTCATATCCAACCTAAACCTCCCCTGGCACAACTTGAGGCCCCTTTCTCAGGAAATGAGGTGAAGTCCCACCTGTCCTTTCAGGGTGTTGTAGAGAACAATAAGGTTCCTCCCAAGCCTTCTATTCTCCAGGCTAAACACCCTGAGTTCCCTCAGCTGCTCTTCATCACTCGTGCTCTAGACCCTTCCCCAGCTCCCTTGCTCATCTGACTCGATGTCTTCTAGGCTTTTATGTTGCTCTCTAATCTCACAAATCCCAAATAGCTGGGTATGGGGCATGTTTCCAGTGAATGAATGAAGTGCAAACCAGGTAGAGTATTCTCCAGCAGCCCTCCATGGGGAAGTCAGCCAAAACAACAGCCTTGAGCTTTTAAGAAAATGTCTTCAGTAGTTTTGACACAAGTCAGTACAAAAGTCAGATAAGGCAGTAAAGGAGCAGGTTTGTCTGTATTTTCTCACCTCCACCAGCGTTGAAAATCGCAGAGTAAAAGTTACTTTAAGTCTGTGTTTGAGTTACATGCTAAAAATATGAGATAACTCTTTACACAGGGGAAACTATCAGAAAATGTTACTCATCATGAATACCGGGTAATGGAGTTGCAAGTGAGGTCATTACCTGGTACTCAGAATACAAATTTTCCGAAGAAATTGGACATAGTTCATATGTAAATGCTTTGAATTTGCAAGAACAGGCTGTTCTTTCAATTCATTATCTCATGCTTTATGCTCTGCCAAGTTGCCAATTATAATACTCAAAAAAAAAAATCTGATTTTAAGCAAATTGTAGAGACCAGTGGCATTCCTGGCAATAGACTAATGCCGAGTATTTTACTATCAGCTGAAGGATACATCCAGCTCGGGTTGAAGGAGTCAGAAGATTTGGGTTATCTGTCCATTTTGGTACCAATTTATTTTTAGTTTAGTTTTTAATTTGTGTCAATCCTAGTGCCATAAACCAGAGTGATTTTGATGGAGGTTTTTGGAGGTTGTGTGAAAGGCACTCGTGTTCCATCCAGGGGACTCCAACTCTTCTCATCAGCCCGAGGCACTTAAAGCACATTTTACAAAAACACTGAGGACCCTTGATTTTCCGTGGTTTCCATGAAAGCACCAGGTTCCTGCATTTCTCTTGTACCTTTTTTCAGATCAACAAGAAGCTGAGTATGTGCCCTTACATCTCATTAGAGTGAAACTGAAGATACACTGCAGGATTCGAAACAGGATTCTAAAAAATAAACACTCAGTCACAGAACTCCAGGCCTATCTCCTTCTTTCATTAAATTGCAAAACACTCACTGAGCTCAGTATTCATATGTCTACTGAATCTTGGATTTAGGTTTTATTAAAAATAAGGACAATGCTACAGCAGTTTTGAAATGTTAGAAAATATATGTATTTTTGGTTCACGAGAAACAGTCCACTACAATAGTGCTTGGCAAGAATTTGCTCTATGAGTACTTTGTAAGTCTTCATTTCAATCCATTTATTTATATTCATTCTTTTACAGAGGCTTGCAATCTCAT
Source organism: Phylloscopus trochilus trochilus (assembly GCA_016584745.2). Lineage (NCBI taxonomy): Eukaryota > Metazoa > Chordata > Aves > Passeriformes > Phylloscopidae > Phylloscopus > Phylloscopus trochilus. Next base: position 2,934,917 of record WQNJ02000001.1, read on the forward strand.
CAAAACACAACCAAACCACTTCAGCTACACTTCAGCTGCAAAATTCCACTCAAGTTAGCAAAGCTAGGTGTACCTATACCTCCAGCCTAAGGACTTTTGCCACTGAGGTCTGATGCACTGCCCAGTGAAGACAGGGAGGTGACCAGAAGAAAATACCTGGAATGCATAATTACTCAAAATACAATACAGAAGGGGGGGGGGGGGGGGAAAAGGATATTTTTCTTTCCAAGTCTCAGAAAAAAAAAACAACACTAGATGAGATATTCCTAGCTGTGTGAAAAGGTTTGGAGATATTTCTCCTTAACCCACACCACTGAATCACCCTTATGTCAGGCTCCATCTGTAGAATTCTTACTCATGTAAACAATATAGGGCTTCATGTTTTCTCCAGTGATTTTTAAACCTTTGTATTTCACTTGAAAAAGAAGAGGAAAATGTAATCTCAGAAGCCTGATTTTGCCATTTCTAGCAGTGTGGAAAGGAGCAGATATAGAAGGAGAATATTTTTTAATTGAGAGAATATATAAGGTTGTGAGATGACATGAATTTCAGACTTTATCAGTAAAATTAAGTGTGCAGTATTGAGCACGTGTGGAATCATGCTTCCCATAAGAATATTGGATATCCAAGAGATCTGTCAATTTTACCATAATTCAACTGCCATAAATGAGACCATAATTAAAACCTTATATTGAAAATTATCTGCTTCCAAATTAATAAGTGTTGGAATAAAAGATCAGTTTCTAAAAAAAAAAATAATTCTCATATCTGATACAAAACATCTTGTCTGCTCATTTGTGCAGACAGATACAAACTACAGAAGGTAGTAACTGATGCCATATAATCAAGTAGGGAAGAAACAGTGACTGAAACTGAGAAAAAAAAATTATTTGTATTGCACTCATTTCATGCTATCAAAAAGTCTGAACAGTCACTGTGTGTACACAGACAATGGCATATGGAATGAGGAAGTAAGGGAAAGACAGTAACACACTGCTGGGAAGTGGTGGCTGCTGTGGATGGGGACTGTTCTGAGACCCTGTGGTCAGCTCAGGGGAGCCAGCCCTGCTGTGCCTGAGCCTCCAGCCTGGCAGTGAAACACCAGTGCAGCTTGGCAGAGCACCTGTGCCACCATCACCATGCAGGCAGCCCACTCATCATGCCAACCAGCAGAATCCTTTGCAGAACAAAGGACTGAAACAGAATAGCTGACATATGAATGTTCCCATTTTCAGTCTGGCAAATTTCAGCGACAATGAGGGAACAGTTATTCCTAAGAACTGAGCCATCCTTTCTATGATCTGAAAGTTGGTGCTGTGTAGTCATGGTTGGTGCTTGTGATGTTTTGGTTTCTCTGAAACTCTTTCCCAGGCACAGTACTGTAACAAGAGACACATTTTCCTAACCATAACCTTTGTTTACATTCCTTTCTCTAGGAGGGACTTCTTCTTGATGTCCCTCTGGCTTGACCAATGTAGTTGAAGGAGTTTGTCTTTCTTCCACCCCTTGGGTGGGTTCTTTGTAAAATAGTATAAAGGGAAGAGATTCCCAGGTAATAAAGACTGATTGGAGTCATTTCAGCCTTGTGAAAAGTTTGGAGTCTGTGTCGTTGTTAATCTTGAACAGCGTCATTGCTGCTTTCTCCAAACATCAGCCAGCTGTGCCTCGAGGCAGTCCTGTGAGAGGCTGTCATGTTTCTACACAACAGACTGTATAAGGGAGGACATTACACAGCTTTAAGTGTGTATGGTCCTGAGTGAACATTTCTGCATGTCCTCTCGTAGAACTAAGGCTGATAAATCAGCATGTCTATTTTTCTTGGTGAAGGCCTATTTAAAGAAAAGCCTATGCTATGTATTAGGTTCTTTTGCCTAGCATACAGATTTAGGTTTCCACTTCACTGGGTTCTGATGAATTTTTAAATTCCTGTTTATTTGCACAACCAGAGACCTGCTTCTATAATATGTATCACATAAAACCTGTCCATCTCCTCACAGTCTCTACAGTTCATAATTGAGGTATGAACAGCTAAACCATACAAGTAGTTGAATTTCATTATGTAGGAAAAGATGAAAGACAGCAGAATAGGTTACTGGGAAACTGATGATTTAAAAAAAAATTAGTCTATGTTAAATTAAAAGTAAGAGACATTAAAGAGAGAATGTCAAACTCTGAAACAAAAATTATCAGTGATGACTAGGAAAGCTATCACACGAGTATATTAATAAGACATATAACTGAAAATAAAAATGACTGAGATTAAATAATAGAAAGTGAATTAATGAGAGAAAAATCTGCTACACTTCCCAAAGGTAGAGCTGGAAGCTAAAGAAATAACTACTTATTTTAAGTATCAGAGAATAGGCAGTGGAATTATTGAAGGTTTGAAGAGAGTGTAGTGACATGAAAATGAATTTTGGGAAAACATTACTGAAAATATTAAAGCAAGCCCCCTTTTGGCTTCAGCAATAAAGATTAAAACCAGCTTATCCTGATTACAAAGTGTAAAGAGCTGTTGCCTTCAAGGTTGTACAGCTAGCAACCCCATACAAAGCCAAATGAATCAGAAAGAATGTAGACCTTTTCTGGAGAGGAGGAGGGATTGGTGTAGAGAAAGTGACTGATGCTAGAAGGTCCATTCCCCTGGAATGGAAAATCTGACAGCTCCAAGCTGTGGAGTTCTACAGTCCAGACAACTGAATAAGCAACATACCCCCCAAGAAGATAAAAGGTGTCTCATAACCACCCAGCTCCAAAATGAGCAAGAGCAGAGGATGAAATCTAAATTCCACAAGTGTGGAAGTCTTGGAGAATTTGAATATCAGTTAATTTCATTTCAGAGAGCTGTTTCAGGCCCGTGTTATTCACATGAAAAAAAGGTTTTTGGTTTTGGGACTATTAAATTCTCTATTTCTCATTTGCTGGGGTTTTGTTGTTAGTAGTATCACTGCTACCAAATTCACCATCTGTAGAAAGATCAAGAACTGCAATGGAAATTATGACCCAGTCCATTAAGAGCAGAAAAGCAAACTTTCCCAGATAACAAGTATTATTAAAAGACTTTAAAAAATAGATAGAGGGAAGAAGTGAACCTGAACAGGTGTTCCACTTCTGAACATGACAGAAATACCACAAATAAAGTTATTAGGAATATGTCCAAAAAATGTGGTGCTGAAAAGGAGGAGCCATGACTAAAAATTTTTTCCTGACTTCTGTAACATGGTTTTAAGTGTTAATAACTTCAAAAATGCTTTTACTTAATTAAAAATATCCTATCAATCATGAACTATCTCACAAGGAATCTTCCTGTTTTCATACACCACTCTTCCCCCTCCCCAATGTTTCCTGCCCTTGTGATGAGGTTTATTGTCACCTGAGCTGTGGCAATTCAAAGCATTTATGGAAATATGCTGTAAATGAACTCAGTTAAAATTTTCAGGTTAAACAACAAACTGAAAAATCCTGAAAGCTTTTTTCCTAACCCAGGCAACTCCATGTGCAGGAGTGTTGGCACAACTAAAACTACAGCATGGCATCAGGAACAATTGCATTGAAACAAAAGAGTCTAAAATTGGATTTCTGCCTCAAAAGAAGAAAGAATGCTATCAGAGTATGCAGGTAGGAAGGATGGATTAAACAAAGATGTTGGAAAAGCACTACCATACCCATACAGTCTGTAAGTGGGCCAGCATAACTCACTCAACTGATATAAAAAAATGAATCTCTGGCATGTCACAGAACTACTCATGAAAAGAAAAAAAAAAAGAAAAGAAAAATAATCTTCCTTTATAATGTTAACAGTGAACATCTAGTATGGCTCTTAAAATCCCATTCTTATGCATAGAGTTGGATAAACAAGAGGAAGAATGACCTTTGATTCTTACCATTTATTTGCCTTGAACACCACTTGGAGAACTAAGATTATATGTTTTTTCATCTTGTCCCCTTTATTTTTTTGCAAGAAAGGACATCTGCAACATATTTATAGAAAAAAATTATGCACTGTGTAATGAAAAAAAAAACCACTTCTAGGTACATGTTCATGGTAGATAAAATAATTTATGGACTGAAGGTGCACTGTAAAAGTTAGCTCAGCTCTTCAGAAAGGATGATTTGTTATTTGTTATGTCTACTCTGGCCAGGACAGGGTTAATTTTTGCAGTAGCCAGGAGGGGCCAGGGCCAGGGCCCAGAGGTTATTTTATACCACCTCATGCCATTTTCTGGGAGTGGGGAAAGGATCTTTTCCAGGTCAGGGTAGTGTGGTGGCAGTCAGGTGCTGTCCTGTGCAAAGGTGAAAATTCACACAGGAATCACTTGCCTCCCTTGTACAATTTTGCTGTTAATATACTTGATTACTTTTTATTTTCTTACCTCATTGCCATTTCCAGTAAATTGTTCTTATCTCAGCCCACAATCTTTGCCTTTTGTGCTTCCAATTCTCCTCTCAGTGCCATGCAGGGAATGGAGTGAGACAGGGAAGAGGGAACGAGCAGTGCATGTGCTGGAGGGGTTTCAGTGGGAACACTCAACTTGGGAGTGAGTACCATTCCCAAACCACAACAGCCTTGTTTGGTGCCCAGTGTGGGTCATGAAGGTGACAACAGATCTGTCCAGAGCAGGCTGGAAACAAGTTTGATTTAAATATTTGCTGTATTAGGTCTGGTGCCACTGGTCACAATATTGCTTGATCTGTTCATATGTAAGGTTGTGAGATGATATGAATTTCAGACTTTATCAGTAAGATTAAGTGTGCAGTATTGAACACGTGTGAAGTCATGCTTCCCATAAGAATATTGGATATCCAAGAGATCTGTCAATTTTACAATAATTCAACTGCCATAAATGAGACCATAATTAAAACCTTATCTTGAAAATTAAAATCTGTGGCATCTCACCCTGTATATCTTTCCCTATGTGCACTCTGTGCCCACCATGGTGCTCTTTTTCAAAGCAGGGAGAGGGATCAGGATTGCTTTGCTCTACTGTGGAATATCAATTTATGGCATGACATCAAGGGCAATGAAGGTATTTTGGGATGTGGATGCAGTGCTGCTCTCCTGCCCTTACCTCGGGCACTACCTTTGGGAATCCATTAATAATCATATCCAGTCCATGCAGGGAACAGGGGAGGATGATTTTCCTCAGCCTGTTACCCCCTTTTCCTCCTTCAGGCCAGTTACAACAACTTCTGAGATTTAAATTCCCTTTGGATTGTTAAGGAAAGCATATTCTTGTTCCCAAGTCTTCCAGGTCTCCTCAGTGAGGTCTGCACCATGTTTAGAGTCATGGAAGAGATTTCTAGGGAGATCTGCCCCATGAGTGGCATGGAATGTGGGAGAAAATAAGTCATCTTTTGAAGGATTATTCTGCTCCAGTGGTTTGGAAGTTCACCCCTGAACAACCACAGGACCCTGGTAAAGTGGCAGAATAATTGAAAGAAAATTGTCATCCAGTTCCAGAAAGGGGTGGAGAATACCATTCCTAAGACATGACAGACTGATTTATTAGTCCACTCCTCCACAATCTTTGATATATGTGTATATATTAAAGAGTTCTTGATGTACATGTAACAAAAAGCATGAATTACTTGAACTTTACTGACATGGGAAGGGTGAAAGGTGCGGAAGGTTTCTCTGCTGTCTCTAAAACTTTCAACAGCCTTTGACCAGTTAAAGCACCTTGACCTCCCATTCCTGACATTTTATCACCTCTTTATTTCTCCTGGCATTACTGTTTACTCATCCACACTGTGAACCAAAGTGATCCCACTGGTGGGTGTCCAGCAGAGAAAATACTGGGTTTGAGTTGGTTGAACTTCTCAGCTGCACAACCAGCTGCCCCAGCACACCGAGAGGGAATGGCAGGAATCAGCAGCTGGAGGTGGAGCCTAACACAGCCTAATTAAACCAGCACTGCTTTTGGAAAGTATGTACACCCCAGAGCAGCCTCAGGCTTCCACAATCTCAATTAAATGTTAGACAAGGCCACAGAGCTGCAGCTTACTTTGCTTATTTTTTAGCAGAGAGCTTCAGTCCAGTATACATCTTTCAACACAAATTTTAGGTTGTGGACAGTGATGAACCTTGTAATTTTTACAGTGTTAAGGTGAGTGCCATAGGATTATATTTGCCTTAATTAAATTAATAGTTTAGATATTAATGTTTTAACAGGCATATTATTCATAGGACTGCATGTTTTAAACACATCTGGGCTGCTTTCAGGTTTGTTGTTTTGTTTTTTTTTCTGTGCAGCTGTTCAGTAAATCGAGAAAGCGAAACTAAAAGGAGCATATTCAACAGGCACCCAAAGCCTGTGTACTCCTTTGATCACATGTGGAACTGATAACTGGGCTGAGAACAAAGCTGGGAATGCCTCAGGATGCAGTAAGATGAGCCAAGAAAGTGAAATATATAATCCTTGGTTAAAAAAAAAAATAAAAAAATTGTCCTAACAATACACAGTGTTATGATTTGACCAAAGGAAACTGGCATTTGCAGGGATTTAAAAAGAAACTGTAAGAACTGTTTTCCCTGGTAGTGCTGGGACTTGTGATACTTTCATGAGACTTCATGTATTTTACAAAATTAAATGCCTTGACTCAGAGTTACTACATGTTTTTAACCTTCTCCCTTAAAACTCAAAGGCAAGATGCCATAAATCTTTCAGGCTACTATCCAAAAAACGAGATGTGTGTGTGGTGTGCGTGCCTGAACCAAGAAGTATAGCTTTACTAATCAGGGATAGCAAGTAATGGTGCCTATTAACTACTGAATAATGGGACACTTTCTTCCTTCACTGACCCCTTATTTGTCTTTAAGAAATCCACCTAAAAGGAAGCTTAAATGTTCAGCTGCTAATCTTATTGCCTTTATGTCTGTTTACTGAAAATAATCATGTGCTTTCATATCATTTTGTAACAGACACTTTCATAAAACCTGCCAGCATTGCAACTTTCTGCCCCGTGTAAAGTTAAAATGAATATTGTCATTTTATATCATAATACTTATATAACTAACATGAGGAAGGATTAGCTGCTATAACATCAGATCTTACACAAACCTTAGGTTATACAGATAATTGGAGACTGACAGGACTCTACCACACCATCCTTCAGGGCACAAATAAGAACAGCTGTGTTAAGCTCCTGCTCCAAACTGTCCCTTGGAAAAGTTGTTTCTCTCTCCACTGACTGCTCTGAGAATTTAGGGAGATTTATCCTATGCTATAATTAGCTGGTGTGTATTCCTGTTCAGTACCAATGCAGAGATGTCCATCAACATCAGTCAAATTTCTACTCCATCTTCAGCTAGTACAGTGCAATTTGTGAAAATATCTCACATTAAGAATTCTGCTATATTGCCTGCTTGCTAGAAAAAAAAAGGAGATTCATAGCCTCAATTCATAATTCCCATTTAAAATTTAATTTTTTAATATTAAATATGTAAATCTGCTACCCATAAATAATTCCAAAATGCTGGTAGAATAATTTTGCACACTGCTCTCATGTACGTGGTGTGATTCTTGGAGTAGTCCTGTGCAGGGCCAGCAGCTGGACATCAATGATCCTTGGGGATCCCTTCCAACTTAGGATGTTCTATGCTTCCATGACTTCAATATGTGTTCATATCTGAAGGTTTTGGAGGGTAAAATCTGTTTGAATACTCACAGCACCGGTATGTAAAAGTATATCATTACTATTTCAAACAACCTAGAAAAATACATAATTGGTCACAATCCAGTATTGAAACTAAAAGGAAAAAAAAAATATTTAGGTGGCATTCTTGAAACCAAAATAACTCCATTGGGAAATTTCAACGTTTTTGTTGTGCCTGAAGCATCAGACAAAAAAAAACCCAATACACAGAAATGGATTAAAGCATAGTCTAAAATGCTTCATATAAAGCAAAACAGATTAGTGCAACTACCTAAATCTGAAAAGAAAATCTTAAGAACTCTTGGAAAACCAGGTGAGATGAGATGAGAAGCCAGTGTTTGAACACTGACTGTCAAACAAGGAACATAGAGCCTGTGTGTAGCAAAACATCTGAGCTGGATTCTGAGGCAAACCTTTTTCATTTGGCTTGGGTAGGAAGAAGCAAGCCCAGCCTAGCAAGGACAGTTTTGAAATCCTGGTTCCACAGACATTCCTCCAGGATCAGCACCATCTTTTCAAACAGACCCTTTCTCCTCTCCACTTGTAACCCACCACATTACTCCCAAGCTGCTGCTTATGAAATCATGTGAACTTCATCAGGGAACTCAAATTGGCCTGAAAATAAGTCTGTGGAAAATAACTCCACAGGACAGGAATGAACTGTTTGACATCATGGCAGAAACAGCCTGACTGACCTGCCTCGCCTACTGAGAGAAACAGATGTAATAATGTTGTCATAAATGAGCAAGTAATTGTTGATTGTGCTTTTCAGATACAAGAGCTCAGTTCTCAACAAATGGTTTCTATACAAACCAAACAGAAAGAGCCATTTTATTTACTTTTCTTGGAAGAGATCTCATTTATTGGACTAAAAATGTGGTGTTTACTTGCACCTTGTGTTCTAGAAGAGGAAATACATGGTTTATGCCAATATTGTATGTTTCCTGCTTTTTTAATGCCAATTTTTTGCATTTGACTTTAGCCTTTCAAGCCTGTAATAAGCTGGGTTGGCACAAACCAGAAAGTTGAAATGGATGAATACTTTCTTCTGAGCTAAATCTGAATGCTAATAGAAACAAAACATGTTAATTTTGGTAGGTAAATCCCACACATAATAGCTCCTCAATCCTGGGGGGAAAACAGGTGAAAATACCATGTAAATTATTCAACTTTGAAGGCTGATTCTCAGATTCTGTGGAAACCTGCCTTTTAACCTACCTTGTGGCAATGAATGTCAGAGGAGTAAGAGCAAGTGAAAAAGATCAATAAGCTCCCCAGGTTCTCTGGACAGACACCAGAAAAGTTTGTATTCACCTGAAATGGGTCTGTCATTCATAAAGATGGAGTGCCAAATTTCCTGTCACTGAGAGGAATTCTTCCTCTCTCCCCCGGGTCACTCAAATATTTTGTCTCCACACAGAATGTTTTGAGTATCAGTGGAAAGGGAGAGAAAAAGAAATTAGGCACATTTTTTTGTTATATTTATGCTTTCCTATCCATTTTTAAGTTGTTTTTTTTTTTTTGTTGTTAAATACTTTAACTTATGTGGAAATACTACAAAAGCAGACGATAACAGGAAAAACCTAAGAGTGAATCCAGATAACCAGGCTACAGATACTGTATGGGGAAAAACTGAGGAACTCAGGCAGCAGTCCTTACCCATCCCTCTGGACAGTGAGGAATTATAAAGAACACATTAATTGCACTTCCATTCTATCAAAGATTTTCTTATATACTGAGCTTATCATGTCTTAATTCAAAGAACTACCTAGATTTACCATTATTCAGTACCTCACATTGCAGTGATAACTAAAATTCCAGTGCTGAAGAGATTTTTTTTCCAACCAACATTCTCTTTTCTCTAAGCATGTGAGTAAATACTTATTTGAGTTTACTGATTTATGCATTCTAAAGTTATGTGAATGCATTTCCATAAAACTAAGCTATTGGCTAAGAAAAAGAATTTTAAAATTGCCTAAGCAGTGTATTCAGGCAGAAGAAGAAGAAATAAACAAAAAAAATATTCATTTAATTGGTGTTCAATCAATGGCAATTGAGAACCCAGTCCATGCCTTAGAAGGCTGGGGATAAGAGCATAAAGCTTTTGTCTAAAATTTTTCAGGATTTTGTCATCCTTTATGCAAAGGATAAGACAAACAAGGTATGACAACCCTGCTCACACTTAGCCTGAAGCGATACCACTGCCAGACAGGTACTACCCAAAACAGAGGTTTATACAGCAGGGTTGCATACCAGAGCAGAGAGACCCAGAACACATTTTATGCCAAGTGCTCTGCAGGATCATGCTATACATTTATTTTCCCAGGCACACATATTTGTAGCTGTGGCACAGTAGTACCCAATGGGGGCTGGTCCTTTGTCACACTGCTGTTGTGGAGGCAGAGACCTCTCTTCCAAGAAGAAATTCCCACACCAGACTGACTCTCCAGTCAGTCAAAAGTCAGTCTCTTTATCAGCTTATGCAGCTAAACAGAACCCCTGAACATCAGTGAAAAACTAAGAATGTACAAAAAGGCCTTAGTTAACCATGCTGAGACAGCTTTGTATGATGCCCTGCATCATTTCTAGCGTACATCCTTCCCTCAAGGAAAAGGAAAGGCAGCAGAAAACTGAGATACTAGCACCTCAGCAAAAAAGTGGGTTGGAGGTTCACTGTCCTGTACAGACTCAGCTCCAAATCTGCCCATTTTCACCATTCTGAAAAGGTGGGACCTGAGTCAAGCTGCTGCCCTTTGAGGTGGTTATCACCATGTCAACTGAGTTGCTAAATGATCAGAGCGAAAATAATAATTATTTGTATTTTGATAAGTGTATTCATTATCAAATAAAAAAAAAAATCTCAGAAAACAATCTTTTTTCTCAGGAGTTCCTGTGCACTGGTTTGTGAGTGTGTGAGGAATACAGGCAGCTCTCTGTATGATCATCCTCTTTTTAAGGTACACAAATACAAGGAGATGCATGCCAGTAACCACAGAGGAGACACATCTTTGCACTATATTTGGGACAGGGCTGAGATTACCGAAGGCAATTGCAACCACAACAATTCACAGGATCTATCTATAATCTCTCATAAAGCAGGCTGCATCCTGGGCACACAGGATGAAAATCTCACCTACTGGTTCTGGAAAACAGGCTCATCCATCTGCAGGATCCTCCCTTGCAGCACAGCTATTCCCCTTGCAACACAAGGACAGAAATTCTGCTTCCCTTCGCTGGGGTGATGCTGGCCAGCAGCTGTTTGTTCTCCCCATGTTTGTGCCTCTGAACTGACCCAGTCCTGTCCCCAGCAACCTTCCAGGAGCAGTACATGTGGATGTTTTACGTGTGAGCTTAATAAAGGGGTTTCCATCAAATAGAAGCTGCCCAAGAGAGGAACAGCTTGTGTAGAGCAATGCACACATCTGCCGTCATCACAGACCACCCGGGCTTTGCTCTCATGGTTACCATGATATCATCACAGTCCCTCAGAGTGCACACTGCCTTCTGTCTCACCACCAATGTCAATTATTAATGCCTGCTCATCACAACAGCACATCAGCTAGAAATGCGTGCTCCTTCTCCCCATGTATCTTAAATTTAAAAAAAAAAAGAAAGAAAATAAATCCTCTCTCACGGTTTCTAACACAAAAGCACGTGTTAAAAAAAGAAGTGTTTGCAGATGTCCTGAAGAATTTGCCTCTCCTGGATTACCCACAACAAGAGTAGTGGGTATTTCTCACTGGAGGAGAGATAAGCAAGGCAGGTGGGAAATGTTTGTACAGACCAGATAACTAAATGTTCCTGGTGCCAAAACAAACAGGTGCAGATTTTATTGATGCAACAAACAAGGAAACAAAACCAAACAAACACACAGTTGATGGGGGATATTTCTGTTCCACAAAAACAGTACCTACAAAGTAAAACAAAAGATATTCTGTCTCCTGATGGCAACACTTTCAAAGCTGGGACTTCTCCTCTACCTTCTGAATTTCAACATGAAGGATTACACCCAGGGGATTTCAAGAGCATTGTTCCAGAACAATTGTCCCAGTATACCTGAAGAAAATCAACTGGCAGGTTCAGATCCTCCTTTTTGTTGGTGTCAGCCTGAGATGCATGGCAGTACAGCCAGTGGAAAAGCTACATTAGCAGCATCTTCCCACTCATCCAATGGATAGAAAACACTGGATCATTGGCAGGTTAGGGGGAATCCCTCCACCACATCCAAAAATCACATATCAAACTAAAACACTGATGTAGATGAAACCTGGGGGCTTTTATGTGTGAAGTGAATGATTTCTACTGTGCCCATGTAATCAATGTGGTTCACATATGAGAACAACATTAGGGTGTGCAGGGTAGAACTGAAGATGCACACCAGATTCTAGTGGTGTTCTCTCTATAAAACCAGCATACAGCTCATCTGGAGCATATTCACCACCTTCAAAAGCATATACCATGAACTCTGGATCATCAGCACCTCCTGTTTTAATCAAGAAACTCATTTTGTTAAGTAATAATTCTTATTAACTCTGCTGAGAAACTCTAGCCTCCATTTTTATCATCTATTTTGGACCAAATTAATTTTTTCTCCTTTTCACTGTTCTCAAACAACTAAGATTAACAATTTACCTTCCAGCTAAACTGTGTTTTATACATGTATATGTAAAATATTTGTTTGTTAAACTTCTGCTTAAGAAAAAAATACAGCTAAGAGAAATTAGATCAGTGATGGTTGTACAGTAAAACATGCATACTATGAAAAAAGAGATGCAATAAACTCAATTTCTAAGACTGTACAAAGACCTGAGCTGCTTTCTAAAAGAAGATAGGTCTCACCAGAGCAGAAATTGCCTGTGAAGGTGCCTATAAAAATCATTGAGTAACATTCCATGTTCAAGCCTCATGCATGTTTTAAAAAGTCTTGTAAGCTTAAAAGAAGATGTATTTCAGCAATTCTTCTGGCTGAAAACCTGAGGTGGATGGAGATGGGCAGCTGTTTCACACTTGAATAATGACAAGAGGTGACAAGGTGGTGTCAGTTCTGGGGAGCTGGAGGTTATGTTATTTCTCTGTAAATTACTGTCCAGTTGTCTTTCCTGCCCCAAGACAGACCATGAGAATATCCCCACATCCAGCCTCAGAGCTGATGCTCCTCCTGATGAGACCACCAGTAAATAATTAATGCAGACAGCTGAAGCAATATCTTCCCACATACCTGTTACCACAATGGTTATTACTCACAGCATATCTACTGGGTACTTCATTTCCCTAGTCTGGGTATGGAGGAAACTGGGGCAACCTGCTTACACTGCTGTGGAATTTTGGGCATCCAGTAAGGCCCTTTATAGTGCTTGGATATACAGAAGGTTAGATGAGACAAGCAGCTTCCATTTATGCTAGAGGAGGGACATGCCAATGACCTTTAAGTAGCAGAAGCACTTCTGAAAGCAGTCAAAGCTCCCTTATGCATCTCTCTTTCTCAAAAGCATGTGGCTGTGGATGAAATGCAGGGCAGCTGGTGCAGTGTGTTTTCAGTCCCTAGCTGCCTGTGCCCCCCCTCCTCTGCAACCAATCCTTGAAATCATCCCCTGACCTGAACTGTGAAGTGCTCTTTGCTTCCCATCTCCCTTCTGCCCAGAAACGTTTCCCAGCCCTAGAGAAGGGATGGCAGAACAGAGAGCAGCACAGAAACGAATGCTTCATTGCTCCATCAGGGTCAGGTTCTGAAAGGATTTGAACTGAATCCTCTGGCTGTGGCACACCACACTAAAAGGCAGCTGCTGCCCATTTCCAGCTCTTCCATGGGATGGGCAGCAGGGGTTACAGGCCCTCGACTCCTCCCCCAGTGCAGCTTCTTATAAAACTCATTTTCTCTTGACAACACTGCCCATAGTGAGGGAGAGGAATGCATTCTACAGAAAAACTGATATGTTCAGTGTGGCAGGTAACCACTGCAATGCAACCAGCTTTTATTTGAAATATTGAACGTTGTATAGGGCCATCTCTAGCAACACTTGATGGTCTCAGGTCTCACTCAATGAAAGCTGAGATTTTTATTTTAAGTTAGATTTCTGCCTCCGAATGCCTTCACATACTTGTAGTTGTCTTTTTTTCATCTTTACTGCTTCTTTATTGTTGTCATTTTTGCTAGAAATACCTGAAAATTTATCAGGAATTATTGGCTTTTTTTTTTTTTTTTTTTAATCTGATAATGTTTTGCTGATTTGAAGAGCAGCAAATCAAGGTTTTATTTAGTGATCTTAATGACAACTATTTTTAAGAGCTTTGACATGCAAACTTACTGCATTTTTTCAAGAAATCTTGCTTAAATCTGAGTCTTAGCCACCATACCCTACCACCCTGAACCATTTTCTAATTTATTCAAATAGACTTCTGTGTTTTCTTCTGCCTTTTCTATGTAACTGTTGCCTCTAAACTAAATAATTTTCAAAAAAAAAATCCTAGCTTCTCTTTCTTCTTACTGTCTCAGTAGTCCATTTTAGTGATTAATATATGACATCCTTTACTGTGCTAGTAATCTATGTGGACTCAGTATATTCAAACTATTTACTGTAATTGCTCATTTCCTACATTTTCTGAGCAACAATCTAAAAGCAAAAATGAAAAATTCATTTTTCAGAGCACGCTATCAATATGTACCTGTACTCTTGCAAGAGTTAGATTCTTAGTCACTAAGTAGAACAGGAAATGATAATGTTAAAATGAAAATGAGAATATTTATGCACAACATACTTCCTTCATACCAGCCTGCTGCTTTTCTTATCAGCAGTGCTTAGAAAATTATGATAATACCTTTAATTTCTTTCCACAAAACAGAAAATCTGTACCTCTGTGAATATTCCTTCAGATTGCTGTCTAACACTACGGAAGGGATCCCTTTCTTGTCTTGTGACAACTAGTGACTATGGCAGTGGTAACTGTTTAAAGAACAGACAATTAACAAATTAACTAAAGAATTAGTCGACATATGAGCAACGTAGAATAATTTATAATTGCTTAGGAAATATTTTCAATCCACAGGAAGCTTGGGGACATCTGAACTACTATTTAAAACAAAAGGCATCACTCACTTGTTAAACTGTCAGGAAGAATCAGGTTGATCTTTCTTTTGTGAAATAACTCAAAGTACTCTACTGTCACAATAGGACACGAAATAAGGACACAGACTCTGTGATTTCAGAAGGCTGAAGATGACTCCAATCTGTGTTTATTCTTGAGCCACTTCCCTTTATACCTTTTTACAAAGAACCCACCCAAGGGGTGGAATCCTTGGACCACATTGGTCGACTCAGAGGGACATCAAGTAAATTCCCTCCTCTGGGAAGGAATGCAGAAAAACAGGATAGTGTACAATAACACATCCCTTGTTTTCAGAAATTGTCTCTGGGAAAAGAATTTCAGAAAGTCAAAACATTGCAGGCACGAACCGTGGCTACACTCTACCTGCATAATGAGCCAAAATTCTTCCCAGTATTTCAATTCCCAGCCTGAAAGATCTGTGATATTGACCTCAAGCTCTAGGTAAAGGCACTGTAACTCCTTGAAACTTCTCCTTTTGATACCCCTGAAGAGTCTCTTCAACTCAATTATTTTTGTCTACACAGCCTTACCAGAGCACCTGCAAGAACAGCCTACAGACCAAATTCATGGTCTGTGTGTGCTGCCTTGCAGCAGAAGAACTTGGGGAGGTGGTTGAACACCTCAGCAGGAAGACCTGCTTGAAAGTCCTTTTCCATGGCCAAGTATCAGAACACTCCTTTGGGAAATGGTACATGAAATGGGAATGACAAGTATTGGAGACTGCTGCAACCTGGATAGAAGCAGATCTAACACAGATATTTTCAAAAATACCTCATTCTATGGTCTATACAAAAACACCTTCATGCCACATCCAGATGCCAGCAATACCTACCTCCCTCTAAGTTCTTCAGAATTCTCTGGGGCCTCTCTCCATTACCAGCTTTGTCACTCCACAGAAATGCAAGTTACCAGCAGAGAAACCCATCTTTTCCAAGACACTTACTTAAAAATTTCCTCTGCTTTTCGTGAGACACCCTAGGCTATGTAGTTTCTGGACTAAGAGAGACCAAAAAAAAAAAAAAAAAATAAACAAGAAAGAGGTAAACACTCTGTGGGGGAAGATGATACTCTCTGAAGAGGCACTTGCTCCCTCATTGGGCCATATATGTTCACATAATGTACACTTCTTCACTCGTGGTAAATGCACCTGCTGAGACCGTGTCCAAGATAATCCTAATTATTAATCACAATGTGGTTGGGCACACCTTGATTCATGTGAGCAGATGGCCAGAAACTGCCAGTTTGATCTGTGTGGTCCTAAAACATTGTGCAAATAGCCAGAGTGACTAACCTGATCATCAGGCTGACTGACACTCATGAATCAGAAAACTACAGCATACACTGGAGCTGTCTGTTGGCAGGCAGGTTGGAAAAAACTAGGATCCTATGGAGACAACTCAGGAGCACCTAATTATATCAAGATAGTCCTGGCTGGATTGCCACCAAGAGAACAACCTTTGGGAATGCAGCTGGGGGGCAGAAGCAACTCTTTCCTCTGCTACGCCTATTATGGAAATGAAATGTTGAGTTTATAATCTAAAGCTTTCAAAACTCCTCTTGTAAGAAGTACTATTGTCTTCAGGGAGATATCTTTTTGTGTTATCCCACACATTACTGCACTTCTTTGTCAGATCAAGAATTCTGTAAGCATTGTCACTTGTGACCAATACGTGGGTTCAGGAACATAGAGTTTTATTGGGATTTTTTGTTCTGTACTTTCCAAATCCAATCAGTGCTTAAAATTATTTAGAGGCAGTGTCATAGTTCTTTCTTTCTTTCTCTTTCTTTCTCTTTCTCTCTCTCTTTCTCTCTCTCTTTCTCTCTTTCTCTCTCTTTCTCTTTTTCTCTCTTTTTCTCTCTTGCTAGCTATCTTTTTGGAAAAAAAAAAAAGAAAGTAAGAAAATTAGAATCATTAATGTTGGAAAAGACCTTCAAGATCATCAACTCCAATCTTGGACCAACACTACCATGACAACTGAACCACAGCACACATCCAGTCGTTTCTTGAATGATTCCGTGGTTGGTGACTCCACCACCCCCCTGGACAGCCTGTTCCAGTGCTTAACCCTCTTTTCAGGGAAGAAATTCCTCCTGATATCCAACCTGAACCTTCCCTGACATGAAGGCCATCCTGTGGCTAGTGCCTGGGAGAAAGGGTTAATCCCCACTTGCCTGCAGCCTCCTTTCAGGAAACTGTAGAGAACTCTAAGGTCTCTCCTGAGCCTCACCAGTGCTGAGTACAGGGGGGAAGTCACTGCCCTGATCATACAGGCCAGGATTAAAACAGGTCATTATTAAAACATTTCTCTTATTTTGGATCACATTGAGGTATCACTGGTTGCAATTGGGAGCTCAGCACTTTAAAATTTGGGTCTCTGAAGACTTAATGGAAGAGCACAGTTTTAGGCAAGGGTTTGACATATATTTGCTATTAATGTAGAGTTCAAACATTCAGAATAGGGAGCTCATTTTACATCTTGTATAGAATGAAGCCTATTGATAAGCTGTAGCTAAAATGAAAAGCAGTCTATCTCATTTTCACAGCTTTTGTTATATGGCCTCATCAATAGCTTTTCATAACAATCTGTGGGTTTGCTTCCTTTAGAGAGATGAAATATTCAGAATAATTTCAGAATGCTGATCTTGTACTCAATGATAATTTAATCCTAACCAAAAAATCTCAGTCAGTACTATAACTATTCCCAGAATCATAGAACTGTTTGGGTTGAAAGAGACCTTGAGGATCACTTAGTTCCAACAAGCCTTGCTCAAGGCTCTATCCTGACTTCCCTTGAATATTTCCAGGGAGGCACATCTTCTCTGGGTAACCTGTGCCAGTGCATCACCTTTCTCACAGTAAAGAATTTCTTCCTGATATCTAATCTAACCCTGTCCTCTTTCAGTTTCAAACTGCTCCCCCTCATTCTGTCACCACAGGCCCTTGTGAAAAGTCCCTCTCCAGCTCTCCTGTGGCCCCTTTAGGCACTGGGAAGCTGCTGGAAGGTCCCCCAGACCCTTCTCCTCTCCAGGGTGAGCAACCCAGCTCTCTCAGCCTGTCTGCACAGGAGAGGTGCTCCAGCCCTCCGATCACCTTCACAGCTTCCTCTGAACTCACTCCAAGAGGTCCTTGTCCTTCTCATCTTGGGGTCCCCAGAGCAGGACACAGTGCTCCAGATGAAGTCTCACAGGAGCTTCTCACAAGATGATGGGGAAACCACCTCCCTTGATCTGCTTGTCACACCCCAGGGCTGGCTTTCTGGGCTGCAGGTACATGCTGCCAGATCAACCAACACCTACCCCTGCTTCTCCTCAGGGCTGCTCCCAACCCTCTCTCCACCCACCACGTATTTGTGCTTGGGATTGCCCCAACCCAGCAGCAGGACCTTGCTCTCAGCCTTGTTGGAGTTCATGAGGTTTGCATCAGGTCACCTCTCAAGCCTGTCAAAGTCCCTCTGGATGGCATTGCTCCCCTGCAGAGTGTTGTCTGCACCACACAGCTTGATGTCAATGGTAAACCTGGTGAGGATGCATTCTGTCCCACTGTCCAGGCTGCCACTCAAGATGTCAAACAGTGCTGATCCCAACACTGACCCCTGAGCAATGCCACTTGTCTCCACTTGCTCATCAGGCTGTAACCACAGCTCTGTGATTGTGGCCATCCAGACATTTCCTTCTCCACCCCGTGATCCATCCATCAAATCCATGTCTCTGCAGTGCGGAGGCAGGAAAGCCATGCAGGGCAGTGTCAAATGCTTTGCATGAGTCAGTTGCTCTTCCCTCACCCACCAATGTGGCAATTCCAATGTAGAAGGGCACCAAATTCTTCATGCACAGTTTAACCTGAGTGAAGCCATGCTAGCTGTCACTAATCCCCTTCTTATTTTTCACTATCCATGGCATGATTTACTACTCCATGGTCCTGCCAGGCACAGAGGTGAGACAAACTAGACTAGTGCTCAGGTCTTCCTTTTTTTTCTGTTTCTAAACACAGGGATTATATTTTCCAGTCTCTGGGAATGTCACTGGGCCTCCATGACCTCTCAAATAAAAGAAGCTACCCTACAGTTCTTGAAAACATTCAATTGCTACAGTTAAAGGGCTGTCAGAGGAATCTCTTGCTATTTAAAAGCCCCAGAAAGCTGAAAAAGGATCTTGCCGCCTGTAATTCCAAAAATACAGCAGATGTAATGTTCCCTGTCCTGAAGCCTCTGCTGTCCAGTAGAGACCTGCATGGAGTGTATGAATTGCCTCTAGATGTGCAAGCACACAATAATAGACATGTCCACTTCAACAAGTAACACAGCTGTCACCATCAGAGACTCTTAATACATCATCATGACCTGACTACACAGCATTATGACATTTTCACATGTGGTCAGCCAGACTGACACACACAATATACACAAATATACAGAAAATACATATACAGAATATCAAACACATACAAAATATATATATCTACAAAAGATATCTACAGAAAAATCACCTAACTTAGTCTGATAAAATATAGAGAATTGATGTCTTGATAGGTAGTTCCATTCATTAATCAATTTCATAACTAAAACCTTCTGTATATATGTTTTTTTAATTTCTCTTACTTTCTTCATTGTATTCCATAGTGTTTTTCTGTACCTTGTGTTATATGAGCCTAAAAATTTTAATGCCATTATTTAAAATGAAGCACAGATTGAACTGTAACATAGAAGTTAACATTTCAACAAGTTTTCAGCTCATTGGTTAGTCTCTAGAAGTAGATGCATGCCTGAAATAATTTTACTTTCACCTGGTATAAATACTAACACTTAAATATCAAGTTTTATATGCTTTTTTTCTGTTACTGTGCCTTGAAGACTAAAAACGGTTGTCATGCTAAAAGTGCAAAAATACATTTATGCTATAGTTTTCCATAGAGCAGAGCTTGCTACTGCTGTGCCTACTACAACTTTGAAAGCACACTGCAGCACCACAGAGCTGCAGGATTTTCCTGTGCAAGGATGAAGTGGTGTACTTAGCATACACACTCTTATTTGTTGCCACACAGGGTAACAGGAGATAGCAATTATTTTTTTTTTTTTTTTAATTAGCATTTAAAGCTTTGCCATTTAACCTTTTGGCCGTGTACCAGAGAGTATTATGGTATGACTGATACACTGAAACCATAACCAACATATTTAAGCATTTGCAAATAATTGCTGTTAATTTGAAATGTAAAAAAGAAAAATAAACACAAAACTTCAACAAAACTATTAAAATTCAGTTTATGTAGCCACATTGGATTCTTGATAACTATTTCAGATTTGGCTAGAAACAAAAATAGCAAATCACAATAGCACACGTGGAGACTTTTTATTGGTAGCAGCAGTGACTTTCATGAAAGATATTTACAAACTGGATATAGCTATGAATTCTCCTACTACCATTGAGCTTTCCTAACAATGGGACAAACTTGCATGGATAAAACATGTAGGTGTATATTTCTATAGAAGACAATACTGGCCTCCCTGTATTTCTGAAAGAATCAGGGTTTGGCAGCTCAGAGAAAACTTCAGAGAAATATCATTAAAATCATCAAATAGAAATCAAATAATCTAGTGATCATGTCCAGACTGTAACAGATATTATGTTTTTTGTTTACACTAGGAGTATTTTTGCTTCTCTACTTCATGGAAACTGAAATATTTTTCTACCTCTGTTTCTTAATTAAAGAAAGAATGACTTTTAAATATCTCAGTTTAAAATATAAATATAAATTTATATAAAATATCAACTTTTAAATACATCCATTTTCAAGGTACATCTTTAATTTCTTCTATAGTCGAATATTCCCAGCAGCAAACATTATCTGATGTCAAATAAAACCACTTTAAAAAACTGATTAATTTTATGTCTTTTGTGTCTTAAGTTTTCCAGCAGCTCTGTATTTATTTTTTGAGAAGTTGGAAGGGAAGAATATATTTAGGCTTTTATTTTATTCAATAAATGTACACACTGAATTTTTAACCACTACCTACAGCAGGAGCATCTCAGTTGCTAGGAAAAGTTGTGCCCATGTGTTGTATCACAACGATTGTGGACATGTTTGTTACCAAGCTCTTTCCTAGAAAAATTAACTGGCATTTATAAAATACAACACATTTGATAAGATCTATTTACATTTACATTTTTTCCCTATGGATTTGTCTTGTTTTCCATTTCTTCAACCACTTGTTGTACTGGTTTAGAGAAAGATCCAAGATGCAATTTTACATAACTTTTGCTGCAGTTTTAGGTTTTTGTGGCCAGCTTAATTGGAGATATACATACATATACACACACTATATGTATATAAAATACATGTATATTTTTCCTACATTTCTAGGTGCCCCTAAGTATATTTCACTAGGACTCCATGTTGCATAGACAAAACCAAGAATACCAGCTCTGTCTGCTTTCTGTAATGCTCTTCACACTGTAGCCAGCTTTCACTAAAAGGCACAGTACCACGTGTTTGTGCCTTGGGGACAACACCACTCTTAACACCTCTGATGCTCAGCACTGCACTAAAGTAAGGCTGGCTGTACTTTCCTGCATCAGGCTCTGTATTTTTCTCTAGCCACACAGTCTCTGCAATCACAAGCCTAGCTGCATTGCTTCTTTCAATAAGAAGCTGACATTTCCCCTGATTAGTGTCTGTCTATAGCATTTTTGGTGGAGTGCCTTAATTAATGTGTGCATTGCAAACTCTGAGCCTATAAAATATTGGCAGAGGCACATGAAAGAGCAGTGCTCGACAGACAGCCCTGACTGCCACTCCCACTTTCTGCAAAGGTGCAGGGGAAAGTACCCCTCATAGCAGAAAGCACAGGTGAATAATTAGATGTTGGTAAACTTAAGGTCTGCACCCTAAAAGTAAACACAGTTGGCTGTGCTACAAACACGAAGAGTCAAACAGACTTACCATCAAAGTTAACCAGTCTTGCACATGGATTCAGTCTTAAATTTGGAGAGGAGAGCAGAACTAAATCCAATCTAAGTAGCAACTTCCACAACTTCAGGATAACTAACATTTTATCTAAGTCCTGATCTCAGAATCTTGAAGAGCAGCCAGAAGAATACACAGTTTAATAATAAAGCCAAAGGAACACATAATTTCCCCCAGAATCCTCCCCTGCAAAATATCTGCCAGTCAGATTCACTGATGTGAGAGTAGAACAGAGAAACCTGTGGGTGAAAGAATTACTTTTCTGGGGAGTTGATGGCTTCAAAAGAGAGTCAAACCTATACATTTTACAGTCTTCCCTAGCCACCGTGATATATTTTCCACATAAAGGTCAAATGTGTTCCACAGGCTTCTTCTTTACCAACTGTGTAAGCAGTAAGTAAGATTGTGAACACGACCCTAGAGGCTGGTGAGTAGGATGTTTCAGAAAAAAAAAAAAGTCATCTGTTTTGGAAGCAGCATCCCCCAATATACATATGAGAAGGATGTGAGATTGTTTGCTAACATCTATTTTCCCCTTTGTCCTTTGGCACAAAGTTGCTGAGAGGTAAGGAGGCAATTACTGTGGGGATAAAGTGATCTGGAGGAGAGGACTGCAGAGAGCTTGGTGTAGCCCCCTGTGTGTTTATGGAGAGTTCCTGAAGGCGTCACACTGAGGCAGCTCAACAAACAAGCTCACAACAGCAAAACAGATGTGTCTCATAGTTAAACATAACGAGAGGAAAGTTTGATTTTCTTTGGAGTGTTTTAGAAATTCTCTCGGTTGTCTGCACTCCCCCAGTCCATGCAGATAAGAGGAGTTGTGGGGGCAGAAGAGTACCCACTTGCTGGAAGCTGCACAGAGTGAGAGCAAAAGCAAAAAAAAATACCAATTACAATGGCATTACTCCTCAGGCATGACTGTACTGCTACCCACTCACCAAATGCCCATGTCTGTGGGTTGTCTCCAGTTTACTTTTACTATAGTTAAGGAAATATTGTATCACTTGTAGTTCAGATAGATGGCAGGAATTTAACTAACTGTACTGATTTGTCCTTGTTATTTTAAAAGATGTGTTGCTTTTCAAAGGTTTTTTGTTTTGTTTTTTTTTTTTTGCTTGGAAGACAGACAAGTACAGCTACTTTGACAGCACAAGGCAGATTTACCACTGTAGACCCATTTGTTTTGTTATTTTTACAGCTAAACAGTGGTAGATAATTCCAACATGGGTAAGGTACTATTTACAAAGCATGTTACAGTGGGCCAAAATTAATCCAAAGCTTCCTCCCACCTCCAATTTTGTTTGTTAAGTCTTGAGTTATTTTAATTGGAATAAGCTCAGCCTATATGAAAGAGCTTTGCAGAATAAGGTTTACATTTGTTCAAGAGTACAGCAAAAGCCAAAGCGTCATTCTCAGGAAACTGAGCCAGATTTTGAACCAAGAAACATAGGAGTTTCTCTGATACTGTGGAGCATTACACCACAAGAACAAGAGAGAGAAAATTAAAGATCATTAACTTTTTCAAATGCAGAGATAAAAAAAAGAGACTGTTGAAAACAATCAAACAAACTAAAACAAGGGCACAGTGAAAAGAGAGCAGTGGCAGGTGACTGAGAGGAGAGAGAAAGGCAGGAAAATACAACTCTTCATTCCTGATCATTGTCATAGTTCAACTCCAGGTGGCAACTAAGTACCATGCAGCTCCTTCATCACCACACTTGCCTCTGGCCCCCCCCACCCAGTCCACAGTGGGATGGGGAGGACAATTAGGAAATCACCAATTAGGAAAAAACCAAAACCTGTGAGTTAAGGACAGTTTAATAAATGAAACAAAATGAAAGTCAGTAATAACAATAATTGTACTGGAATAGGAGACAACAACGTGAGAGAGAGAGAATAAAACCCAAGAGAAACAATGCACAGTTCACCAGCCATGCCAGCCCATCCCCAAGCAGTCACCTGTGACTCCTGGCCAGCTCCCCCCTCAGTTTATGCACTGGGGATGATCTTCCATGGATGGAAACCCCTTTGGCCAGAACAGGTCACCTGTCCCAGCCATGCTCCCTCCCAGCCCCTTGTGCACCTGCTCACTGGCAGGGCATGGGACACTGAAAAGTCCTGGATTTAGGGTGAGCCCTGCTTAGCAACAACCAAAACATCAGTGTGGAATCAACATGGTATCAGTTATTCTCACACTGAATCCAAAACATAACACTATGCCAGCTACTGGGAAGAAAAGTAACTATTCCAGCTGAAACCAGGGTAGTAATTCATGTATGACCATCATTTTTGTGGGAAGAACAGCACCCCTTCCTTCCTCTATACTTTTTACTCCAGAAATCCTGCAGAGTTTTTTTCCTTTTTGATATCCCATATTATTTCATAAGAAGAAGTTATACTAAGCTTCCAGAAAACCTGTAAGCCTACGTTTCTACCCTAATAACACTCAGTGTTTTACAAGGTGCTTATAAAAATGAAAGGATAGTATCTACTAGACAACAACGTAATCTGCTTAGGTGAGAGGATTAAAAAAAATCAGTGTGCTACACACATAATGAGCAGGCAGTCATTTCAGTAGAGCTCAGTGACGTCAGATATGGTCTTTTGAAGGTCAGCAGTTGAGATGATCTGCATTATTACAAGTTTAGAAAAGGATCAAAAGTTCTTTGATCTGCATAAAATGTCCCATAAATTATTTTGTTTACCTTTTGCAAGTAATTGATTTTAAAATGCAATGTGTTTTGGTGATCTGCCTCAAGGAAAGGGAGGTCCTTGGTTTAGCAGAAGGATGCAGCTATCATTTCCTGTTCTAACTATAAATAGTTCTAACTATTTATAGTTCTAGAGCTATAGTGAAATCTCTTTTGTTTTCACATAGGTTGTTCAAGCAGATATTTAATCATTTTCTTAAAAGATAGTTTTCTGATATAGATATGTAAAATGATAGACTCAGAATAGTTTGAGTTGAAAAGGACCTTAAAAACCATCTAGTTCCAACCCCTCTGCCATGGGCAGCAACGCCTTTCACTGGATCAGGTTGCTCAGAACTCCATCCAGCCTGGTCTTGAACATTTCAGGGATGGGGCATCCACAGCTTCTCTGGGCAGCCTGCACCAGTCCCTCACCACTCTTACAGTACAGAATTTCTTCCTCATGTCTAATCTAAACTCTTTCAGTTTGAAGCCATTCCCCCGTGTCCTGTCACTACTCGCCCATAAAAGAAGTCCCTCTCCACCTTTCTGGTAGGTAAGGGATGGCAAGGCCAGAGTTAGGTCACCCCAAAGCCTTCTCTTCTCCAGGATGAACAATCCCAGTTCTCCCAGCCTTTCCTCACAGGAGAGCTCTTCCATCTGTGTAACCATCTTGGTGGTCTCCTCTGGACTCAGTCCAACAGGTCCCTGTCCATCCTGTGGTGGGACCCCAGAGCTGGATGCAGAGCTCCAGGTGGGATCTCAGCAGAGCAGAGCAGAGGGGCAGGGTCCCCTCCCTTGCCCTGCTGCCCACGGTGCTCTGGGTAGAGCCCAGGGCACATTTGGCTCTCTGGGCTGGGAGTGCCCATGGCCAGGTCAGGTCCAGCCTCTCATCTACCAGGAATCTGTGTCTTCTTTTTTGTGGAAATGTCTGTAGCTTTAGAGAACAGGCAATTCTATGTTTTATTTTTATTTTTTTTAATCAAGCTTTTTCAAACCAGCTAGTTCTAAGATTGGGGAATGCTATGATGATAGACACATTTTGAGATTTTTTTTTTAGGTTTTAGCATAACAGGCAGACATCATGCAAAATAGGTTTGGAGCAGAGACTCTGTAATAAAACCAGAAATGAACATGAAATCTTTGGGGATGTTTAGATATGGAGAAGACACATTCTAACTTCTCCAAAAAGCAATGAGAAGACTAGTTAAATGGGGAGGGGGAAAAGAAAGAGAATTTTCAATAAGTCATTATACATTAATAGGAAATAAAACCAGGATAAAGTATAACAAAAAGAACTAAGGAATAAGGAGGAAGCACATAATTGTGTGAAGGGAGGAAAATATGTTGGAAAAGAAGAACAAAAGTGAAAAAATGTCACAGTGGGTGGACTTGATTCCCTCCTAATCAACACATTGAAATCAGCCTTACAGCTGACCAGAGGGGAGATTTGTCATAAGTAAAGATTATCTTGAAGACAAAATCAATCACTTTTTTCCCACTTAATTATGAGAAAGGGAGGAAAAGAAAAGAAAAGAAAAGAAAAGAAAAGAAAAGAAAAGAAAAGAAAAGAAAAGAAAAGAAAAGAAAAGAAAAGAAAAGAAAAGAAAAGAAAAGAAAAGAAAAGAAAAGAAAAGAAAAGAAAAGAAAAGAAAAGAAAAGAAAAGAAAAGAAAAGAAAAGATTTAAAAGTGCATACCCTGACATAATCCAGACTAACCAAGAGGAATACGTTATACCAGCATATCAGTGTTTCTAGTTCACACAGCAAAAAGGTTATATTTTGGTGCTGACACTGATTTCTCAATGGCTCTTTCCATCATATGAGTCATGTCTAAATGATCCTCTTACCTATCAATGAAGATGTTCATAGATGAATCTCCTAACCTGAGAGTTATTAGTCACATGCTTAAATGCAACTTAAAGCATGCGTAACAATTTCTGAAAGTCTATTCATATGCTTGAACTTAAGCATGTGCTTCACCATAGAGAAGCCTTAATCCCTAGGTACTTCTCATCCCCACCTCACTCTATTTGTGCATCAGCCACTTTGCTACTGGTATTTTGAATATTTGATGTAAAACCCATTGGGTCCTTTGCTGGCCGTGTTCCTTTGTCCTGTGAATTTAGGGAAGTAATTTTGATTTGCACTTGTACTAGCCCATACTCTGGGGGAAGGCTGGCCAGAAACCCTGACTGAACAGTACTCTGGAGGCAAAATAAATATCTGAAATGACAAACGAGGAAGCATCAAAGCCATCCACTAGAAAAATCCTGTTTTGAAGAGCACATGTTAAAAGTGCACGTGAAGAGGATGTGGACTTACCCTTCAGCTGAGTTGTAACTAACAGTGATTCCTTCCCACTACAGAATCTAGATCTGCAAATCCTCTCCTGGAGGCAGGAACTCCCAGTGACTGCTCTGCAGGGCACACAGCAGGAACCGAGCAGCATTACAATGCATCTCAGTTCCTGGACAGTACAGTGGTTGGGAACCACACCCACTATTTAATACACTCAGCTCCAGCTGCCTTCCTGAGCAGTTGCATCAAGTCAATGAGAGACTCAAAGTTTCAATGACTTTGCAATTACTCACAGAGATGTTTTCTGTGTCCTGATGAGACAAACAGCAGGTAGTTACTTGTTACATATGATTGTTGAGAAGCATCTGGGCAATGACTACAGCCGAGCTCTTGTTAACAGAGAGAAAAACAGTGATGAAACAGTGCCTTTACTATTATTCATTGTTATTGAATAAAAAAAAAATATAATTAAATTAAATCAATAGCCCTTTTGAGTTGTACTAACCAGCATAAAATAAAAGAATTGTATTTCCTGATGAACGTAGTTTGCTGCCCAGAGGCTGATACTCTGAGTAAACCTGAAAGTCCTCTAGTTATTTTCTGAAAGGGTTGATTTATGAACAGTGAATGGTAATGAGCTAAAATATCATCAGTTTTCATAATTTACTGTATTAATGAGCTTTAAAACTACACAATTATACATTTTGTAGTAGTTAATACATATATACATATGGATGCATAAATGGAAAATGAGATTTCTGTTATCTACAGATAATCTTATAATTCAAAAGTATAAAGGATGATGTGTTGTTTTTTTCTTATCAAACGGGGCTTTAAGGTTTAAAATAATTTAATAAAGGTTTCTGATGAAGCTGGAATAGTTGGTGACTCATAGGTCATCAGTGGGTGGCAGGTGAGAGAAGGGGAAGCCTAAAGCAGTTAAGGTTTTAATGAGACTCAGAGCTAGTTTCCAATTCAGAACATTCTTATTTATTATTTTTCGTGTTATTTTAACCACTACACAATGTTAAACATATTCTCTTTTCTCAATTTTTATTTAGTCTAATTTGTTCTTCCCCTTTTCTCCAGTTTCTAAAAAGTAAAAAGATTCTATCAGAGTTTTAAAAAATTGAAGGGTTAGTAAATGCAATGATATTTTAGCCATAATGTCATTCAGTTATGAGTTTTGTTTCTTAAGACTTCATAAGTTTTGACTAAAAAAAAAGCTATTAAAATATCATAACTTTAGTGCTGCATCTTAACTTATTCAGCATGTATTTATTTAGAATTTAACTTGTGAAGAAAAGCCAGAATTTGGCAAGCTTCTACAATTTCCCAAGTAAATTCAAGTGAATATGTTAACTATTTCATATGTCAGGGAAGCTGTCGGCACCGGTTTCACTGAGATTTCATGACAGGACCAGGAACCAAACTTTTGGATGTTATGTTTTAACATATGAGACTGTTCTACCCAAATTACCCCAAGTGCATCCCCAGCTGAATTGCTGATCTTTTTATTGTCACTTGGTTTCAGCCCTAATCCTACGATGGGGAATCTCTCCTCCCAACATGTGGATGGGAGGCAGTCATGTGCACAGCAACCATTCCTTTGGAGAGGCTAATCCTGTGAGTCAGCTGGACTGACTGAACCACAAGAGAGTGAAAAGAAATGCAGCATTGTCCCCAGTGGCAAAGAGAAGCCAAAGGCAAAATTCAGAGACGTTTTGACTACATGGACTTCTTTGAATAGCTTCTGGTCTTCACTTTTCATAGGGCTTATGTTCTTCCATGGGGAAGAAAAGCCTGATTTCACGTGTTTTTTCCCCTAGAAACATCTAGGCAGAATCATTTACTTCTCATTAAAAACCAGAAATTATATAGTTCTGGTAAGCTCCATTCTTCTTCTGCTCTTTTTAGCTTCCCCAGTCTTTTCTGTTGCTCTTCACCAAAGACTTCAAGGAGCAAGCACAACCCCTCCTCTTCACACACAGGAGTAATAGAACCTCTTGTGCTAAGCAGAACACAAGAAAAAATAATTTATATGGCTCACAGCCTGCCAAAATTAAAACAACATCGCAGAGATTTTCATTATCACATAAAACTAAATGACAAGGCAAAAGAAAGTCTGAAGATACACACCTCTGCACCCCTTTCATTTTGACAAAATGAGGCAGGTGCTGAGATTGAAATCTCCTTGGGTCAGCTCTCTGCCTGACTGGAAAGACAGGGTTCTCTCCCTTTCCAGATGCATAGGACTTCGCTCTGTCTGAAATCCTCAGCATCTGTGCACATCTAGGAGACATATGGTTTCTTATTTATGCACTAAGTAAGAGAATAAATAGTGTTCCTTGTTATAATGGAGGAAATAAACCAATGAACCATCAGCCCCAAAGCAGCACAGAACCATGCTACCCTCTCCAAAGCATTTTGAGCAGGACTGACAGCATAATATGCACAAATGTCTTACTGTGTTCCAAACAGTACAAAGGGGAACATCCTCATCCTGCAGCAAAATCATGCTTTGATGCTGAATTCTCCTGCAACTTCAACTTATCTTAAAGAACCTCCACAGCACATTGAGTATCAACCACAAACTGAATAGAAGCAGAGGATCATTACAACCCACAAGGCTAATATAATGACTAAATCTAAATCAAATCTTAAAGAAACCCCTAGGATTTAAAATTATTGGATCATAATTCTTGTTCTAAGAGGAACAGTCACATGTGGATTCTGCTCCAGTCACCACACTGTGACTGCATGTTGTCATGTTGAAAGAAAAGAACCCATTAGGTTGCAACCAAAGAGAAGAATATTCATCCTCCCTGAGCTTCTACATTAGCATCAATGGTGTCTGAAGGCAAACATTAATGAGCTCCACGTTTTAAAACCTCTAATGTGAAAGCTGTCCTTGGTCATTAGAATGACTCCAAGGCCCTACCTGCTATTCACATGAGTTCAATAATCTCTGCTCACAGTATTTCTAAAGACCTTAGCAGCAGTAAAAGAGATTTTTTTGTTTGTTTCTTGATTTTATTTTCCTCTTCTGCAGAGCTCAAGTTCAATCATTTTAAAGAAAATGTTTTCCACACAGCTGCTTCTATGCCTGTTCAAGTGTCTTATGAAGGAAAAAAAAAGCTGTTCTTTAACACAATAAGGTAGGACTAGGGATTGCTTTGACCTGGATTTCATTAACCAAACCTACAAAGAATTCAATGACTAATAGTATGGATTTTCTTAAATCCTATTAACCAATTATTTCCTATTCTTCCTGTCAATGTACTAGGCCAGAAAAGGAAGATAACATTTTTCTAGGTATTGTACACAGCAAGAAGGAGAGTTTTTCTCTTTAAAAGAAAACTGTTTGAAATATTGAAAAGAAACAAAGGAATTAAACAGAAGAAAAGGATGGGGTCAAGAGTGGAAAAAAAAGTTATTCAGCATGACAGGTGGCCATCTTGGTACTCCATGGATTTTCTTTTTCTGTGCATGACAGTGGAGAAGCTCATTGAATCACAAATGATTTACCATGATTTCATGTGAGATTAGAGTGAGGCCCTTCAAAAAATATGCTTGCTGTTCAATTTCTAGGGAAGAGTGACACTAAGGTAGTTTTGTATGCAAAGACAACCAATTTGTGGTCCAGCTAAGATCAAAAGCAAAACCCTACTGAAGAAAAGCAAAACAGCCAAGTATAATCTAGATTGTTGTTTTTGGACAAAATATATGTAGTTTTCTCCCTAAGATTACAGTGATAAAATCAACCAGAAAATGTTGTGAAATTATCAGTTGCAGAAAACTTAGGGTTAGTTTGTAATAAAAACCAACATTGATTGAACATTTAATACCTTTAGTCTGCAAGCACAAAATTTCCAGAGAATCTTTGAACCTTTTACTGTGGAAGTTGATATAATACTTTCATGATCTTGTATATAATGATGTCCAAACATCAAAGGAAAGACTAATGTAATATACAAACTGTGAAGGTAATTTTAAAGTATCAATTAATTATGTGCCCTCTAGCACTGAATTTTGTGAATTTAAGTATCTAGGATCTATGCACATAATTTTCTCATTATGTTGCCACTGCACTTTTAATTCAACATTATTTTTCTTTTACTTGAAAACACAACTTTTGCCTCTCCACCATTATTCTATGGTGGTGGCAAACCTCCCCATTTCCAGCACTCTTGGATTATCTTAATGTGCTGTTACTGGCTATGGATTCTGATCCAGGCAATCACAGATTGGTTTACTTAACTACACAGCTCTGCTTTCCTTCAGCAGAACAAGCTGAGCACCAGGGAAAGGTTAAGGACTCACCCTGGGCCATGCTAAGGAGGTCTCAGCAAAGGTCCCTCCCAGCCCTTCTGCCACCACACAATCCTTCTGTCACCTTTGACTGGGCTGTAGAGCGCATTTCACAGCATAGACACTAACACTGGGGAACCATACTGCAGAAAAAAAAAAAAAAGAGTGCTTGGTCTCCCAAACTTAAGTTTTCCTCTAGTTATGTTCATCTATGTCCCATAACTCTCATACTGAGTTCAGCAGGTAGCACAGGTTCTACACAGTGGTGAAGAATTATACAACTGGGGTAAATAATCTAGCAAAAACCCTCTGCAGGAAAGTAAAAAAAAAAAAAAAAAAAGAATCATGCATGTATTATCCCAGAGCAATGAGGAAACTGAATTTAGGCTTTCTTAATAGTCCTTCCTAACAATGTCAGTGTTAGTCCTCTTGTCTGAATTTCTGAGAAAAGGTAGCCAAACCTGAACACTGAACTCAGTTTTCTGGTGCATATCAAATGCTTTCAGAAACTTTTGAAGACTTAAAAAATGTGATTCTGTGAAAGTGAAGCCATAATTCTTCAACAGGAAACAGGCCTGCACAATGTCAACATAATCTTTCTGGATTTCATTAAGGTATTTGATACTTACACAATATCTTTCTGAGTAAAATGTCTGGGATTCAGCTGAATAAGCACATCATGCAATGGCTCACAGGTTGGGCACAAAGGCTGGTAGTGGCTGGGGTGACATCAGACTGGTGAGCTGTCACTGGTGGAGTTCTCCATCGTAGGCCCCGTGCTCTTCAACATCCTCATAAGCAACTTGGATGCAGCATTAGAAGGGATATTAAGTTTGCAGATGATACAAAATTGGAAGGAGCTGTTGATTCCCTTGAAGGCAGAGAAGCCCTGCAGAGAGATTTCAACATATTAAAGCAATGGGCAATCACAAACCATACGAAGCTCAACAAGGGCAAGTGGCAATTTCTGTGTCTGGGACGGGGCAGCCCTGGTGGTGTGTACAGACTGGGGAAGGAGAGGCTGGAGAGCAGTGCTGTGGAAAGGGAGCTGGGGGTCCTGGTCCATGGCAAGCTGGATATGAGGGAGGGCCAACCCTGTCCTGGGACCATCAGGCACAGCATCCTCAGCTGGGCAAGGGAGGGACTGTCCTGCTCTGCTCTGAGCTGGGGTGGCCTCACCTCGGGTCCTGAGGCAGTTTTGGGTGCTACAACACTAAAAAGTTATAAAACTATAGGAGAGTATCCAAAGGAGGGCTGTGAGGTTGATGAAGGACCTAGAAGGGCAGCCATGTGAGGAGCAGCTGAGATCATTTGATCTGTTCAGCCTGGAGAAGAGGAAATTGAGGTCAGACCTCAACAGAGTCTACAGATTCCTCCTAAGGGGAAGGGGAGGAGCAGGCACTGATGTCTTCTCTGTGGTGACAGTGACAGGACGCAAGGGAGTGGCCTGAAGTTCTGTCAAGAGAGATTTAGACTGGCTGTCAGGAAAAGATCCTTCACCCAGAGGGTGGCTGGACACTGGAACAGGCTCCCCAGGGAAGTGGTCACAGAAGCAGCCTGACAGAGCTCAGGAAGTATTTGGACAACACTCTCTGGCACGTGAAGGCATTCTTGGGGTGTCCTGAACTGGGCCAGGAGCTGGACTTTGACGATCCTTGACTCAGAGTATTCTGTGATGGTTGGTTCAGTTCAAATAGTGATGTCTTTCTATCACTAGAACTTTAGGCAACTCATTTGATATTTGTGGTAGAAAGTAAAAGCACCCTTTAGCATTTCTGGCCAGGCAGTAAATAGTGATTAGTTTGTATTTTGGTGACTAATTTTTGTATTTTGTATACTTTCATTACACACTTGGTCTCCAGATTCATCAATTTAGCACCTAGGACAAACAATTCAAACATTGCTATTTTTTGCACCATTTTAGATAGTGAACAAGACCATTTTTTATCTTTGTGAAAAATAATGGTACTGAGATCTAGGAAATGTACATGAGGAAATGTTTTGAGGATCAAGAGAAGTGGCAGCAGGAATATTGAATAGTGGAGGAGGAAGAAATACCAGATTTCTGGTGGGCTGGTGAAACCCAAGGGGTTCAAGCCACTTGATCATCACTACAGCAATATCCTCAAAATGGATTGTACCAAAATTGCTCTTTTGTGATAGGACATATAATCCTACACTTCTTCCAGAGATAAACAAAAATCCCCATATGTGGTTCCCTTGGAAGAAGCTATTGAGTAAATTTATGAACAAACCTGAATGTCAAGAGCATGTAAGAGGAAAGTGCAGGGTTCTCCCTTCTGTCAAATAAAATCAAAAGAGAATTGTTCACATTCTATTAAAGTTTTCTGATCAGCCTCTGTTGTACTTGACCATTTCCTTATTTTTCCTTGTACTTTTTTGACGTTCTAAATTTTGCATTGAAAAATTTATATACTTATATCGATTCGTAATATAAACCAGGCCAATACATTACTAAATTTCATTGTCATTTGACTGTAAATGATTCACTGTTTACTGGAGAACCGTGCTCCAGGTTTCATTGTTAAATTCTTAATTGCTTCAAATTCGTACTGTCTTGAAATAGACTTAAGTTTCAGATTCTTTATTGTTTGAGGAGTGCTTTTAAAATGAGTGAATACAATATAGAGGCAGTTGCTGTTGTGTGCCCTGAGCCCAAATTGGCAGCCAAACACAGAACTTTCTCATTGTCAAAGTCCTCTGCTTAGGTAATATGCATCTGCTGTGTGATGAAGTTTATGAATAAATGAAATTAATTGCAACTTAAGGACAGTATAAAAACCTATTTCCTGTTCCTGTTCCTCTTGGGAAATGCCTACAGTGACCTCTAACTTCACGGAATCTTCATTATAATCTTATCTTCACATAATAAATAATCTCTATTTATCAAAACCAATAGATTTGCACTACAGCTCTCAGACCTTCTCAACTTTCAGATGCAGAATGTTAGCATTAAAGACTAAACATTCTGCTGCTATGCAGCTGGGCAGCAAAAAGAGAAGGTGGGAAAATAGTTCACAACTCTGATCTTGTCTCCCAACCTTACTGTAGGGGTCCAAGGTTTAACTTATTGCCATTTAAGAAAGATTCTTCTAGTTGAGAAGAATCCCAAAACAATTGCTCCATCTTCTCTCTTCCCTTGTTATTTTCTAGCATACCCCCTGCCTCCAATTTTTAGCATGGATGTGACAGGTCTGATCAGCAAAGCAGGTATAGGAATCAAAACACTATCCCAGGTACTGCCTGATGCATCTGGTGTTTTATGGTGTCCTAGGAGCTCGGGAAGGCTGTTTTTACCCTTTGCTTTTGTTTCTGTGCAGAGCAGCAGGGGAACAAGTGATCTTAATGAAGTGACAGAGTCAGATCCTGAGACTGTGTGAATCACTGTACAACTCATAGCAGTGAATGAACCAAGGGAAGGATGCAGTCCTCTAAATCTTATATTCCTTCAAATATTCCACTGTTGATTTCATTGCTCATAAGATAGGAAATTCAATTAAAAATATTTTAAGGGGTACTTTAAAGCTAATGGGTATCTTGTGGGCTGATATATTTTTCTAGGCTCACTTATTTCTATAAAACTATTGTAGAAATCTCAGACTTAGGTTGTTTTTCTTTGAACCTAGTTTCCTCTTCCCCCTTTCCTAGCCTTCTCACAAAAAACAAGTACAAAGCGAGACTCCTAGAGTTCTTTCTCATTCCCTCTGATAGAGCTGATTGAGCTGGTGGTAAGATCACATGGAGCTGGAGCTGCATTTTCTAGTTCTGAATCATACTACTAGGCTTTTCAGTAACAATTATAGCATCTCTTTCCCTCTTCCTGGGAAAAGTGTGCGATTTAAACATATTGAATTTACCCCATTTCCAAGAAATTGATTTCAGACTGAAGTTCCTGCCATAGTAAGTCTCTCCATATCTGTTGCCAAAACTTCAGAATTTGCTTGCACATTTCTCTTAAGCTGGGAATGAATCCTGAGCATGCAGCATCACCTAAAAATGTTTCTGAGGTGTGGGAGGAATTTCAAGATCTGAAAATGAACAAACGATAGAAAATGTCTTGAAGCCAAAATATGATGGTAGAATGACATAGTGACTGCATCATGATTTTTTTTTTTCTGGTTAGAGCTGCCAGCATTCACTCTACTAAAGATTTGATTTCTGTTAAATAGACCAAAGCCATAAAGCTTTAGTAAAGTTTTATAAAGAATGTAAACTTCTCTTAAGAAATAATTATTCACTTTTTCCTTGAAATAAAACAGATTTTGATGCAAAGTACAAGTATAGAAAAATTCTTTCTGTCCTAGCTTTCAATAGTTTCAAGAAAACTTATTCTAAATGGTCTATTTTTAGTTCCCCTCAGCAAGATTGAAATTAGAGTAAAATTGCAAGCTTCATGATCATAGGAGGTTAGCTCCAGCCAGCAGTTGCACCCAGATCAGCTCACTTCCCTCAACTAGAAGAGAGAAAGAAATTGGAAGAGCAAAACAAAGAAAAACTTATGGGTCAATTGACTCTTTAATAAGTGAAAAAGGAACAAAACCTCAACCCATCCAGAGTGACACAAAGGAAACCACTCCCTACCAAGCTGATAACCAGCCAGTCCCTGACTCTTGGCTGCATTGGGAATTTTACTCTCAGGTTTTATTTCCAAGCACCATGCTAAATGGCAGGAAATACTCATCTGGTCACTCGAGAGCAGCTCCTTTGCCCCTTCCCACTGCCCACTCCCAGCCTGCCCACTGCAGGGGCAGAGTGAGAAGCAGAGGCAGCCTTGGTGCTCTGCTCTACTGCTCAGCAATAAATAAACCCTGGTGTGCTACCAACACTGCTCTGGTCACAAATCTAAACCACAGCACTACACAGGCTCCTAGAAAGAAAATTATCTACACCCAAGCTAAACCCAGTACAATGCTGTCTTGGTTTGGAAAGACAGGTATCAGCCAGGGAAAGCTGGAGTTTCCCTTGGAATGGAGAATGTAAACACCTCACCCCCTCCAGATTATAACTTTGCAATTAAGGGCTTTCAGGCAAAGATTTGGGAACAGGAATAACAGTTCTTTACTAGGAATATTAACAATACAAATGCAGTAGTAACAAACAAACAAGCAAACAAACAACAATTTTGGGAAACCCTAACAGAGTCAGAGCTACAACCTGACACCCTGTTGGTCAGGGTGTTTGAAGCAGTCCAAAAGTGAGTCCTCCTGGAGTGGCAGAGGTGGTTCTGGTGGAGCAGAGATGATCCTGAGAGAAAAGTGTCCAGTGATGGTGAGAAGGGTCCAGTCTTCCTCTGGGAATCCGGTGGAACCAGATCCCTGGTGTTCCTGAGTCTCAGGTTTATCCAGGTAGGAATGGTTGGTTCCCCCACTGGATGGAGCAACAATGGGATGATGGAATGTGTTGTGCCCTTAAGTGAGCTTTAATGGGCCATTAGCAGAAAATATCCCCCTGGAGGGAGGACGGGTGGTGAAAGAGATAACAAACACTGCCCCACCTGGTTTGAACAGCTGGCCCATTATCAGAAGGCATCTGCCCTCCTCCCCCCAGAGTTACAAGAGATAAAGAACATCTCCCCAACTGCTTTCAACAAATGAAATAGAATACACATTTTTGGTTCCATAACCCAAGACAAATGCTTAAGTCACCACAAACACCAGGGGTGATTTCTTAAATTCTGGTAGTGTTCTCCTGTATTTTCCGTGCAATTGTCTAACAACAACAACAACAACAAACTACAAAGCTGTCTGTACTTATTTATATAATTTTTGCCCTTCTAAATAGCTACCCTTTATCTGTTGACAAAATCTCTGCCCTTGGAAATTGCATATCTAGTACAACTACTGCTCATCTAAGGAATTCCCATTGCAACCACTCCTTGATGAACAGAGGGGCAACAATCTCAGCAGTCACTCATGGCCCCACGCCAGGCTTGTGCCTTCACCAGCCCTTGGTGAAGGCTGTTCATGGTGGTCACTCTGAGATATCAACTCTGACTCAGCCCAGCTCTTCAGCAGGGCTAGTGTGAGAACCATATTGTGTATTCAGAAGTATTTCATTTGCAGGTAAAAAATCAACTCAAAAGCTTTTTTTTTTTTTTTTTTTTTTTTTTTTTTGCCTCAACATAACCAGGACTTTACCACTAGTTCCAGTAAAATCCCTCCTGGCCTAAGTTATAGAATCAGGGAGTCAGAATCTTGAGGAGTTGGAAGGGACCTTAACTATCACCTAGTCCCAACCCCTGCTGCCATGGGCAGAGACACCTCCTGATAGACTTGGCTGATCAAGGCTTTATCCAGCATGGCTTTTAACTCTTCCAGAGATGGGGCTTTCCCAACTCCCTGGGTAAGCTGTTGCCATGGCTCACCCCTCCCACAGTAAAGAATTTCTTCCCAATATCTAACCTAAATATCCCCTTTTAATTTTTACCCATCACTCCTTCTCCTGTCACTACAGTTTCTGACAAAGAATCCCTCTCTGTATTCCCTGTAGAATCCCTTCAGACACTGGAAGGTTGCTGTGAGGTCTCCACGCGTTTCTCATTTTAACCTTAATTTCCCTCTATCATTCATTAGCATTCACAGTGTGGCAAAGTGTTGTCTACATACTTCACTTTCCCACTCAAAAGCAGCCTGCCTGTTCTAGCAGCAGGCCTTCAGATAGCAGTATAAATTGCCTGTAGAAAATGCATTTGCAAAGAAAAGCCTAGACATTTCATGGCTTCGTATTTTGTGAACAAACTAGGAAACATGTAGATAAAAAATCACTTGTCTGTCATCACAGAACATTGGTACTGTATCAGTAGAAACTGACACTAAAACCATTGCTTTGAAGACTATTTTTTCTAATTTTATTTCCGAAGTACTAATTTTGGGTTAATGCAAAAGTAATACAGGATATGAAAAGGAAAAGGAAAGGAAAAGGGAAAGAAAAAGAAAAAAATAAAAAAAGAAAAGAAAGAGAACAACAACAAAAAAAGGGCAAAAAGACAACTCTGTCAGCTAACCAGAGACTGCACTATATCAAAGCACAAGATATAATGTCTAAAACACTTGAATAATTGATAGACATGCAATGACAATCCAAGTTGGAAGAGAGTAAGGATGTAACAGGACACTGCTCACCTGAAACTGAAGTGAGGGAAGAATCAAACCATTTCCTTGGAACAGTACTAAACACTGGATGTCTGTGCTCTTTGGGTAACTTAATTCCATACATTGGTGTTGGCATAATTTGGTGGTAAATCCTTTTTAATATAAAGAAACAACCATCTGCAAGGACAAAATTGAGAATTTTTGGTTATTTTCCTCTTTTTTATTTTTTTTTTAAGTAATCAAATTTCTAAATGTCAGGAGAACTTCTTGCTTCAACAAGGGTCTCAGAATTTAGTTGTATCCAGACCTCAGTCAAGCTGGTACTTTTAAGTATTGCCTCTAGGAGGAACGGATACTTAGCAACAGTTACAGGGCTGGGCTGGGCATCTTCTTAGTGGAAAAAAAAATAATTAGTGTCTTGTTCCTAAAAGTGAGGCAGTAATCTTTCAAAATCTCTCCCTGAATTGACACTAAGAAATCTATGGTGAGAAGGCTCTATACTCCTCTCAAATTTTGATTTTCCTGGCTCTTTCTTTTCCTTCATCCCCTCTCAGATTTTCTGACTGTTGGCTGTAGCCACATTTTTTTTTTGGCCTCGGACCTTCATTGCAGGAGATAATAACACAAGTACAACTCAAAGCATCAATTCAGAGCCTGACAGAATATTGACAGCCCTCAGCTAGCCATGATGGATTAACATTCAAACTAATATATAAACAGGTACAGAAAAAAAAAGAACAAAAGAATGGCCTACAATACCATCTTGTGTTGAGGACCAATAAAGCTTAGTTAAGTTTAACAAAAGATACAAGCATCTGCAAACCATGGAAATTTTAGGGAAGTCAGTTATTTCATCAAAGCAAAACAACTGGAAGGAAAACAAGCCCAAAATAATGAGGGATGGGAGAGAGTGAAAGCTCAAATGCTAAGAGGAGATGGGGAAGAGAAGTGGCAGGAGCACACAGGTTCTATGTAACACACATATTAGAAAATGAAACAATTCAGGCTCCTTCTTAGCTGGGACAATCCTATCAGAGCACAGTACACCCCTTAAGCAGCCTGTATTGGAGCAGCAGGTGCAAGTTCATGATTTATCAGCTGATTCTGGATTTACTTTTACATACAGCTGCATGTGAACTCTAGCAGGAGTGTCACAGCCCCAACAGAATTTTGCACACCTTTTTATGTCTGTCTTGGGTTATGGAACCAAAAATGTGTATTCTATTTCATCTGCTGAAAGCAGTTGGGGACATGTTCTTTATCTCTTGTAACTCTGGGGAGGAGGGTGCCTTCTGATAATGGGCCAGCTGTTCAAACCAGGTGGGGCAGTGTTTCTTATCTCTTTCACCACCTGTCCTCCCTCAGAGGGATATTTTGTGCTGATGGGCCATTAAGGCTCAACAATGACAGGACCCATTCCATCATCCCAGTGTGAGATGCTCCACCCAGTGGGGGGAGCCAACCATTCCTACCTGGATAAAAACTGAGACACAGGAATACAAAGGTATCTGGCTTCACCTGATTCCCAGAGAAAGACTGGACCCTTCTCACCATCACTGGACCCTTTTCTCTCAGAATCATCTCTGCTCCAACAGAACCACCTCTGCCACTCCAGGAGGACTCACTTTTGGACTGCTTCCAACACCCTGACCAACAGGGTGACAGGTTGTAGCTCTGACTCTGTCAGGGTTTTCTAGGACTGTTGTTTGTTTGCTTGTTTGTTTTGGTTTGTTCTTCTACGACATTTGTATTGTTAATATTCCTAGTAAAGAACTGTTATTTCTATTTCCAAATCTTTGCCTTAATTGCAAAATTATAATTTGGCAGGGTGAGGGCTTTACATTCTCCATTCCAAGAGAAACTCTAGCTTTCCTTGGCGGATACCTGTCTTTCCAAAGCAAGACAATGTCCAAAGTTACATATATTTGGACTTTGGCAGCAAAGCCAACTTAAGGACTCCTTGCCACCATAGTGAGCTGCTGCTTTCATCCCTTCTATTCAGCCAACACAACTGCTAAAGGACTGTGGTTGCAAGTCAATGGACTAAATATATTTTGGTTAAAAATGACCTTATCAAAGCAATCACTTCAGAGATCTCTTTGAACCAAATCATTTAATCATTGATCTTGTCCTGAATGGTGTTCTAAACCACTGTCTCAAACTGAGGGGAAGTAGAAGATTATTGGGTGAAAGCAAGTACAAGCAGCTAATAGATGGAGTATATAGCCTTTTGAAAACTGAATTTCAGCCAAACCCCTTACACTGTGGCACTACATTCAGAACATTGAGAAACTTCTTGGAGATAATTTTGTCTTCAGAGGAAAGCAATTACAGTGAACAAAAAATCATTAACAAAGTTATTTTTTTAATATTTAAACAGTAAACACTGCTACACCCAATAAATATTAATATCTAATAAACATTAATTTTCATACTAAATAAAGCATCGTAAAATGTACCCATAAAAAACCTAAAAATCTCCAAATTATACATTCTTTTGCAAAAAAGGAAATTGTTTTTAAAGACAAGGTTAATTTTTTTAATATAGATTTTTTTTCTATTTGTAAGTAGAGACCTTTTGCATGATTCAGAATAAAA
The DNA here is from genome assembly GCA_016584745.2 of Phylloscopus trochilus trochilus. Classification (NCBI taxonomy): domain Eukaryota; kingdom Metazoa; phylum Chordata; class Aves; order Passeriformes; family Phylloscopidae; genus Phylloscopus; species Phylloscopus trochilus. The sequence goes on from WQNJ02000001.1 coordinate 2,975,650, forward strand.
TTTGATTAGACTCTTATATGCTTTCCTCCACTATTTTCTGAAAGATCACTATATATTTGTATGTGCAGTATGGCATGTATAAGAAAGTCAAGAGTTCTTTCCCATGAAACTGTACCAGACACCCCCTTTCTATTTCTTAAAAACTAATTAAAACACCTTGTCCATTGGGAAAAGGACTAATTGGACTTATCTGCCGTCACTGTGCCATGTCACAAAGTGAAAAATCCTCACTAATTGTTCCTGAAACCCCAATCTGAGATAGATGGCATTAGGTGATTCACAGAAGACAACCATCTCTGTAGGTTAGTTATTTTTATTTTGTTCATATTTGCTGATTTATTTTGAACTGGTCATGGTACCCCATGTTAATAAATGTCATTCACTTCATTAAAAAAACAAAGTTCTCATCTGCTGGATATAGTAATCAAATTATCTGTAAGAGAGCAAAAAAAGCGCTGCTATCACACTCTCTGCTTAGTATCAAAAAACACCCCTAGGAAATTAACATTTAAAACTAATTTTAAAAGGAATTAGGCTGAGATTAACTTCCCTGATAATATGGAAAAAAAACTTGCATTCATGGAGGAAAATAACAATAACAAAAGAGTTTACAAGAATCTAACTGTCCCATTTAGACACTCACCCCCTTCACAGCCCTCTGTAAGAACACCCTCACTGAACACATGGCTGAGCCTGTGAGGGACTTAGGGCCCCAGACACAAATCAGAAGTCATATTGGAGACAGAAGTTCACTGAGCTAACCAGACTCTGAGGCTTTATTTGATGACTTTCATGTGAAAGGCAATTCCAAAATACATGGCTTTAAAAGCTGAAGCTATGAATTTTCCTATCCTCACAATCTCACTAATCAATTAATGTAATTATATCCCTGCAAACAGTTCTGCCTTCTCCCTTCTACCAAAACAAGGGCTCTAGACCACATGATCCACTATAAACATAGACAGGGTTTAGGAAATTGGCACTAATAACAGATTTTTAAAGTTTCCTTAAAATTAAGCTTCTTGTGACTAACTTAGAAGAAGGTAACTATCACACAGTAGACTTTGATTCCTCCAGAGTAATCAGCACAGTATAGATTTACTTCATTGTACAACTCAGAACATTCCCCAAGTCTCATCTAACCCTACTAGAAAGACAGAACTGAGAAAAAATTATCTGTGCTAAGCACGTTAGCATGTAAGCACAAATATTTTTTTTCTTTGCTGTATTGAAGGAGCTACTTGTTAAAATACCAACATTTTGTTGACTTTTATCCTCTGTCTTGCTGCATGCCCTTCTACTGGGTGCAGACATGCATACTGAAGGTTCCCAATCCCCCTAAAGGTCAGAGCTGGGTATCTGTTATATTGCCAGGAGGGCAGCACAGGTGCTTGCAACCTGGGAAGAGGTGAGCCATGAGACATAACTCAGTGTCAGTCATAATTAATCTCTTATTTTCTCTTAAAGATGCAGTTTAACCCTCATGGGTCAAATGCATTTTCCTGCAATCAAAAACCAAGGTAAACTACTTTGACCAAATGACTGACTGTCTTGGGTTGTGGAGCCAGGCGTGTGTGTTCTATTTCATTTGTTAAAAGCAGTTGGGGAGATGTTTTTCTTTATCTCTTGTAACTCTAGGAGGTGGGGGTGGATGCCTTTTGATAATGGGCCAGCTGTTCAAACCAGGTGGGGCAGTGTTTGTTATCTCTTTCACCACCTGTCCTCCCTCCAGGGGGATATCTTCTGATAATAGACCATTAAGACACCCCTAAAAGCACACATCCCCAAAATAGACCATCCACATTCCATCATCCCATTGTGAGATGCTCCACCCAGTGGGGGGAACCAACCATTCCTACCTGGATAAAACTGAGACACAGGAACACAGAAGGCATCCAGCTTCACCTGATTCCTGGAGGAAGACTGGACCCCTTCTCACCACCACTGGACCCTTGTTCTACAGGATCATCTCTACTTCACCAGAACCACATCTGCCACTCCAGGAGGACTCACTTTGGGACTGCTTCCAACCCCCTGACCAACAGGGTGTCAGGTTGTAGCTCTGACTCTGTCAGGGTTTTCCAAAATTGTTGTTCGTTTGCTGGTTTGGTTGGGTGGTTTTGTTTTTCTGCTACATTTGTATTGTTACTATTCCTAGTAAAGAACTGTTATTCCCATTCCCAAATCTTTGCCTGAAAGCCCTTAATTGCAAAGTTATAATTTGGTGGGGGTGAGGGGTTTACATTCCCCATTTCAAGGGAAACTCCAGCTTTGCCTGGCAGATACCTGTCTTTCCAAACCAAGACACTGACAAAACATTTCTAACTCTTATGACTAATCTAAAAGACTTCTCAAAGACTTCCCCACTTCTCAGTTGCATTAGCATAAGTGAAGGGTAAATCCTTTGACAAAGAAAGAAGGACACCTGAGACTGGACAGAACATTAGAATCTTCCACTCATTTTAAGAGCAGTAATGGCTTGTGACCGCTTCTCCTCAGCCTCCATCTGGTGAAATTTCCCACTCCAGTTTAGCTTCCCTGTTGGCATTGAAAAAATGCACTTGTGATTACAATGATCGTGTTTGGTGAGATTCTTTCATGTACATATAGTGTTCAAATTTTTAAATGCAGATCGATATTACTAATAAGAAGTATGATGAAATATGAATAAACTTTTTCTTACCTCCTTGCTCAAGGTTGCCCTTGTACCTGAAATGCTTCTTTTCAGACTCTAAACATAGAGAGAGCACTTAAAAAAAAACAATAAAAAATGTGACTAGTATTTGATGAAAAAAGTTACCATTATGTAAAAAGAGAAAACAGAAGCAAGATTACATTCTTACAGTGGATTTGTATATAGCTGGCTTCATTTTATGAACTGGAAAATAAAAATGGAATCAATTTGCTTTAGATCAATTGTCTCAAAGGACGAGTGTTAAAATACTAAGCTGTGTACTACAAGAAGAAAAATAATTCAATAGAAAAACAATGAACTTGCTATACAGCTTTAATAGCTTAAAGAAAGGAATCTTAATACTGACATTTTATTAGTTCTGCTTAACATCTTAGGATTTACAGGTAGCCAGATTTCATGGGAAAAATACAAAGTCTAGATATTAAATTAGAAAGAAACAAAAATCTTGCAATTAGTGAACCTCACATGAGCACAAGATTAACAACATGTGTGTGCTGTCTTTGGGAGGAGTCCCTTTCATCATCTAAACTCTAACATAAATCTCAGTTAATGCAAATATGGCACACAGCTTTCCTCCTATTTTTCTAACCTTAGCAGTAACTCATTTAGTTGAATTCTACTCTTTTGTAAATTCTGCCTCTGAGCTGAAAAGTTAACTGGGTCTTTAGGTCCTCTTCTATAATTACTTCTTTTTATTATTCTGCACTTGATAGATTTATTTGGTCCTAAACCAGGCTAAAGCATCATGAAGCATCACTTATAAAGTGTCCATTTCAATAAGACCAAATATAAGAGTCTATTAGCACTCCTACTTCCACCAGCTTACTTTGCAGGCCCTATTCACCCTCTAGACTATGTGTTTGTGCAAAAAGATTGATTAAAAGCTTTTTTAACATACTATTATCATCACCTCATCTTTTTTTTTTTTTAATAGAGATATCTGTATTTTAAAATAAATTAATTAAACTAGCTTTTGAGAAACATGCTCCCTGCTACTGTCACTCCTCACTAATCTAAGACACTAAACTAACTCAAACATGACAGACACCACCATTTCTCAGATCTTCATGCCCCAAAGAAGACTTTTAACAGTGTACAAGGGCAAGAAAAGAAGCACATTTTGACAGGACTTCCACGCTTTTAGTCCTCAAGGAAAAAAACAAGATTATACACTGAGCAAACTGAATATCTAGCTAGAACTGCCTTCCTATTTTTTTGACTTTATGGATTTACTGGCTGGATGGTGAAGCCAAAATTTATTTATCTCCTAGCTTTTAATTGATAGCCTGGAAAGGGGGGTTGGAGTGGGAACCAAAGGTGTTATAAGAATACTCTTAAGAGCATGACTCATGACATAAAGTGAATGGGGGATGAGCAAAGAACATAAGCAAACCCAGGTTCTCTAAAAATGTGACTGCTCTCATTTCTTGTTAGCTTCAACAAGAACTGAGAGGGCTTAGGTTCTAGAATAGTATCTCAGCTGTCTTTAGGACTTAGAGAACAAACCAATACATAAAAAAGGTAAAAACAGAGTAGGAAAGAGCAAGAAAATAATTCCTTCTCCAAAAGCAGTCTTGTTTAAAAAACAAAAACCACCCAAACAAACACCACAAGATAGACCTATCAAAGTAATTTATTATTATGAATATACTGCAAATTGCTAGTATTTGTCAGCCTCTGGGCATCTTTACACGTAATGGCCAAAAAAAAAAAAAGCCTTTGGGTATTTATGGATAGACTTGAAAGGTGTCAGAAAGTCTTCAGGATCTTTTTCAAAGTACAAGGTTTTTTCTTGCTGTAAATTCACTTGACATAACTCCCTATTGGCTGATACTTATATATCATTCACTGAAAAATCAGCCAAGTCAAATCCTGCAGTATTACTGCTGTCTGTGTCAAATGGGCCACTGGACCATCAGGCTTGACCTTCTTTTATATTTTTTGAGACTTAGAGGGCCTACCATGTTTTACAGAGTTCTTCCTTCCTCTGGAGAAATTATCACTTAAGAACAACCAAGTCTCACATTTGACACATGAAACCACTGTCCTAGTATCACAACTCTAAAGATACAAATGCATAAACCCATGATAGACAGCTAGACCAGTCATTACTAGTAGATTTGGTTACCAGTGAATTTTCTCAATTGTCTGTGCTCTTTTCCTAGACATATATAAGACCAATTCCTTTGTCCTCTCTCATGGAACTTTATTTATGAAAACAAAACATAACTGGCAGGATTATCAAGTTACAGATTTCAATTTTTTTTTCAGGGAAAGCAGAAGTGCGTGTTCACTTATGACATGTCTCAGTTTTTGCTCATGTACCACACACTGCTGGTTCATCTCTAAATAAATACAGCAAGGATTGAGCAGCATCTTCAGTTTAGTTGTAGGTGTAATTGCAATTGGAGATGGTAGCATTAATATTCAGGGGATAATTCCGGAGAAAAATGGACACCTTAGAAGCTGTTTTTATGGAAACCTGTTAGTTGCTTCAGATGTCCCAGAACAGCTGAAATACCTGCAAGAAACTCACCTCCACTACAGTGTTTGAATGCATCAGGACCACACAGGTCAGAAGGACTGGGTGTCAACTTTCTGGACAGGAAACACTGTACGTCTTATGGGAGCAAGAGAGGTGACCCAACCTGTACACTGGTGGAATAAGGCATCCCATGGGCCCTACTTTCTTATGTTCCATCTGCCAGTCTTACATTTCAGGTGAAAGTTCTTTAACTTGGTTTCATTATCTATTAATGTCTCGATAGATAAATTTTATATAGAACTTCTAGACATGCATGCACACATACACAGAGAGACTTATAAGCCAAATAAACTCAAAAAAAACCCTACTCAAAGCTATCTTTCTCTTGGGTGTATACCAAGAAATCTCTGCCAAAAAAAAATATATTCAATGCTAGAGTTAATATAACCAAAGGCAAAATTCCAAGAGCTGCATGCTAACAGAGTAACACAGCAGATTAAAAAAAGAGAGATTACTATATTCCAAATTATTTTCCATACTGTTCACAGTAAGTGCAAGACACTGACCACACTGCAAAGCCATTTAAGATTTACATTAGATGACACAGACAGTCTGGGGAATGAAATTACCCACTTCTGCATTCCCTGTTTTCCCAAAGCAATCGCTTTGTAGATGAGACTTCCCAATAAATACTACTGCCCGTCTAGAAAGGAGCAAGTGGAAGACAGAGATGCTGAGACTCTGCATATCCCAATTATCACATCTGCTATGCCAATATGTCTCTTTCAACATCAGCATCATTTTATCTCAAAGGTTCTGTGGAAAACAGTAGGGGCTATGACTTTTCTAGCAGCAAAACTGATGTCCTGAGTAGGAAAAGGTGTGGGCTAGAAACAAAGACCTACATGACTAAGATCACACAAAAACTGATGAGCAACTGAAAATTGGAGCTCAAGGACAAGCTGGATTTATGCCCATCAGTGCTGCAGGCAACAGAAAAAAAAAAACCCCACAAAAAATTAAAATTATGGATTTTGCATTGGGCCAATTTTCTTATTTATTTTAAAACTTTAAACTTCAGTATTTCAATAGTTTGGTAACTAAAGGAGTGTTTGGATTACTCCTCCACAGACAGCTCTTTCCTGGTGGACTAACTGTAATGATACTATAGTCAAGTATTGCACATTTCTTTAAGGAGAAAAAAATCATGTGAGAGGCAACCCCTACTAGCACTTAAGTTCCTGCATCACAGTATGTGACATGTGCTCACATTCTCCCAAAACCAAAAGGAGTCAGGGGCTTTCCCTCAGTTTATCTGTTTGCAAATGTTTGCAATACATAGGGAATTGTTCTGGAAATCATTACAAAACAAAAATTAAACCCATAGCATGTGAAGAGCTTTATCAATATCAACGAGGGCTGCTCAGCTTTTATTATAAATCTCCTATTTCTCTGTGCCTTTGAAGTGGAGTTTGGCTCTCCTAGTTTCCTTTTTACACACTGCTATTTATGAATTTGATGTGGTAGTTGGTTTGACAGATGATAGGATTGCTTGCAACTTACTCATGTTTGGATCCCTATGTGAAAACTCCTTTTTTTGAGCACTACCCTCATCTCTTTTTTAATGAAAGCAGAACTATCCCAGCTTTATTTCCTTTAATTAATCTTCCTTAAACATATGGCAGCGACTGAATTATTCTAAGTGACCTCTAAACTCTCCGTATATATTAAGGTCCGCAGATATGTTGTGTTTTAAATTTAGTTCTGTTTCTTCCTCTATTAAAAGTGGGGCCATTGTAAAATGGTTTTAACTTACTAAAAGTGCTGCTGGAGGGCCGTGCACGCGCAGGGGAACAGCGGGGCCAAGGACAGAGACGGAATTGCGCATTTCTCCTCCGAAGGAGAATACAGACAGCCAGAGAGAGAGAGAGAGATGTAGCACGGTATGTTCTTGTCAGAGATCACACACACACAAACTGCCTAAAAACACAGCTTCTGGTCCTCCCACAATGGGATATTTTTGCCACCCTTAATGACGCGAGGCAGGTGTTTACAGTTATGATGTATGTCCGTCTAAAGTTGGAACGGAGCACAGACACAAAATAGCAGCGCTTGACGCACTAGACCATGACATACTGTACGCACGGCAATTAAAATAAACTCTACTCCTGAGCCACTTCTTTTTTTTTTTTTTTTTTTTTTTTTTTTCTCTCTTATGTGGAAACAAGAAAAGCTATGAAGATTCATATTCTGGTTTGTGGAAAGCCGCACGCTATTCTGAGAAGTGTAAAAAAAATAATTCGCGGAATGAACTAAAATTCTCCCAACCACCTTTTTAGCCTGGGCTCACTCTTTGCCAGGTGATTTCAGAGAAGGAGGAAGGAAGGGGAGCTTTCCATCTGTTGAGGTGTTAGGATTCTAAACGTGTTCCTGAGTTAATTTTGACTCTTTAAAGTGTGAGATAAGTTAATATACTCTAAACCAATGTATCATGTCAATCAACAGTGCTTTTCTCAATACGAGCCCACTCACTTCCGCCGCCTGCTTACAGGCTCTAGAGGCTTCTAGCTCTAAAACTATGCTTCCCCTAAGAAATGAAATGGTGAAGTGGTATCAACAAATCATAGATGCCTCTAATAAAATTAACATGAATAGTGTGAGTGGGAATAGAGAGGTTGACACTGTTTATTCCCTTGGTGCTTATGTAGCACTTTTCCTAAGTACTTGCAAACATTCAGAAATATCAAATAACACCTTGTTAAAAAAAAAAAAAAAAGTGGAAAGGAAAAAATATTGTAAAGAAACATTAACCATTTACAAAACAGTTACATCCCAATGCTAACATCATATTTACTTAGATAGATACGTCCCAAAAGATCTTTTTTCTGCATCTCTTTCCAGTCTTTTTGAGCCATGCATAGAAGTCTGTGAAGTATATTAACTTTGCCAGAGCCTATAAATCCAAAACATTTGGAACATTATATCGTTTTTCTGGTCAGAATGTATGAAGATATTTACTAATTCTAGGCCTGCCTTAGTGCAATGTACTTCCTTAAGGAGTTGAAGATCGCAGTGTGCATATAATAATTGCCTCTGTGTTATGCTTTAAAGATCTAGAAGCTTCCAGGAAGCTGGAAGTTGTGTCTGGACCATCAGGTTTAGTAGGTAATTCAGAAAATATAGTCCATTAATTGGCCTAATCCCATCATATATTTCTTCTCTACAACACCCTTTGGTAATGTGTTCTGCAAGTATAAATTGTGCAAAAAAATCAGTTTCTTTCCTTACCTATACATTTATTTACAAGCTCAAAATTTTGTTCAGTATATCAGTTTGTATATTTGCATATCCCTCTATTTTCTCTTTTCCAAGCTGCAAAAAAAACCCATAATTCAGCTCACATCACAATCCATATGAAAGACATACCATGCTTTTGATCTATCAAGGAATTTCTAGTTTTACTAGATTCTTTTCTAAAATTAATCAAGAAAAATTGCACAATGCATTCAAAATTTAAATTTACAAAATTACACAACTTTACAAATAGATTTATCCAGCATCATAAATTAATTTCCTGTTTTGCTTTAAATTCCTCTGCTAATAATAACTGAAATTCTGTTTGCCTTTTTTACTAGTGATGAATATTGGGCTAATTTTTCAGAGAAATGTTCGTAATTATTCCTGTCAGGAATTACCCGAGACTCTCTAGGGTGGAACCAGGAAGTGATTATTAGCAACCACAGCATCACAGCAGAGAACATCTAGTTTATTAACTGAAGTGTCAGCTCAAGTATTCAAATAGGTAAGAAAAGCAATACTCTCTACTAAATATTGGTCCCTGACTTCTTCCCCTTCCTGTTAGCAAAAGAAGTTAAAAAACAAGAGCAAAACCAAAACTGCTCCCATCACCTACCCAGCCCACCCCACTCTCCCCCCCCTCCCAGAAAACCAAGCAACCCTAATACTAATTTCAGTATGAGCCTCTGATGCAGCAACATCTTGGGGACATATCTAACTTTCAGGATGAGTCACATCCCAGTGACTCAGAATCAATAGTAATTTTAATGTGCAAAAAAAAAAAAAAAATTAAGATGGCTCAGGATCCTTACTTAGTTAGCATCCTGTTCCGGTAGATACTGTCTCATGGTTTTACCAGTAGAATGAGAACAGGAGCTCAACTGCCTTGAAAAAATGATCATGGCACAGAACTTTCCCCCGTGGAATCCATGGATTCTCGAAACTGTGGAAATTCATCCTAACAGAATATACCCACAGATCAGCAGGCTCCATACTGACACCCAGAAAAGAGTGTAGATTCTTTCTTACTTTGATTAAAATGAAACAGCACCCTAAAATAACTGGAAAAATAATCACTCAGGATGGCCCTATTTCTTTTTTGTTCCTTTCCACCAAATATGTACCTCTAAAATGTCAGACTGCCATCTGTTTAACAAAGGAGATATGAGGAAAAATTAGTGTCCAGGTACCCATTCTGTCTAACACTTATTTTCCCAGCTATTATTTTCCTTTTGAGAATCTTATGCAAAAAACCTTTTTACATTCTCTCCAGTGCATTTAGCATGAGACCAAAAGTTAGATACCAAAGTATGCAAACTTACGTTGCTGTTCTCTACCTTGTAGCAAGCAGAATGTTACCTTGGGTTTTAAAACTGCCACCATCTTCTGCTTTCACAAACTCAGTACAAGAAAATTTCACAGACTCCCCAGAGACTAGGTTGGATTCCTGTTGGAAAGGAACCAATATGAAGTTGATAGTGGTGACTGGCTAACCCTAATTATTATCAATCTGAAACACAAGGGTGAGAAGGAAATGCATGCTACTGGAACTCAGAAAGAAACAAATCCCTACTAATACTGTTTCCAGGGAGATCTGAAAATTGGGTTTGTTTGTTTGTTTTTTTTTAGAACCAAGAGAAGAATTTAGAATTCATTTATTTAGCACTTTAGAATTTTATTTTGCTTATAGTTATTAAAAATGGAGAGACATACACATACATAAATGTATTAACAGAAAATACTGCATCATTATTTTGGTAAAGAGAACTAAGCATAGGAATGTAACCTAAATACAGGAGTTTATTAACGAAATAATAATAATAATAATAGTAGAAATAATAATAGTAGAAGTAATAATGGTAATAATAGTAATGGCAAGAGGTGGGAGGAAAGAAAATCCTCCCAAGAATAAAATCCCTTCCATCCACAGACTGTTGCACCAAACACACAAAGCATCTTTAAAGATATCAAGGAGAAAATGAGCCTGCTCAGCTGACAATTTCCTAGACTGGAGAGCTTCCAGATGTCCAAAAGCTGCTGCATTTTGTCAGTGCTAGGAAGGAAATGCCAGAGCAGAAGGGCTGTGGTGCAAGACATACATCACTACCCCAGTGATGCACTCATAGCTGAGGAGATTCCAGACATACACACCCAACATTTCATCCCCAACAGCTAATCTAGCCTCAGGGGGTCCTGGAGCAGTGCAGGGAGTTGGATTAGCTCCTTCACACAACTGTAAAACTTCACGGCCCAGAAAATGCTGAATGACAGAGAAGTGAATTTCAATTCCATAAACGTCCCTATAACAAGAGTCATCCAGGGATCTGGAGGATTTCAGTTTCTTCACAGCCATCCTGGAGTGACAAGGGAAACCAAGGGGACCCTTTCATATTTCAGATGCCAAGTATGGCCCAGATTCCTTCACAAGCAGCCGTCAGGCCAGATTTCATTGGCTTCAGCCTTCAAATTCAGGGAGGCAAACTAGGAATTCAGTAGATATATCAGGTGGAAGAAATACAAAAAAATCAAGTGGTGCAACCCATCCCAATATTGCTTTTGGTGTGGTTGCATTTTTTGTGCTAAACCATGACTCTGAGAACTCCCATATGTAGCTCACCAACAATTTTTTGCCCTTTTTTACAGTAGTTTCTTAATTTGTCTCACATAAATCTCATATAGTATTGGTATTATAATATTAATTTCAACTGGGAGTTCAGGGAGATGTAAACTGAGGTCAAGAAGGGAGAAAGCTCTACTTATCAATTATATCTATAGCCTGTTTCTTGGCTTTCTGAAAACTATTATGTACCTATACATATAATAGTATAATATGCATATATGCATCTCTTATATGTCCTATAGGCATTTCCATTACCTATAACTTACTGCAAATATCATGTTGACCATTAAACTCTGTTAAACTCATAAATTTTGAGGGAGGCTTTGGTTCTCAACTATCCCTAGCTGCATGAAACAGATGTTTTTCTGACTAAAAGCAACTCTGATCATTCATGCTCACAGATTTTCCCCTTACCATTGAGTTGTGTGTTTCTCTCATTAATATTTAAAGATGCTTTGCCACAAGCATGAGGAGCAAACAAACAAACAAACAAACAAGCTTTAACCATTTAAATAAAGCCTCATAAAATAGCTTCAATTGTTTTGTAACAGGAAAACACTAACAATTCTGATATTCCCTCTCCCTTTGTCACACACACAGAGCACGTCTCTTAAAGCAGTATCACTGGAAAATAAAATTTTATAAGTCTATCAAGGACAAAAAGAATCAGAAAATTTTCATAATCAGAAAATTATTTTTAGGTGTTTAAAGAACTCCAGACGAAGTTTTCCCTGTAAATTTTTTAAATTCAAGCACTGGTGTTACAAAGGTAAGTTTTTCATAATGTCTTGCTGTAAAAATTCAACAAATGATTCCTCAAAACCTGAAACACTTTGCAAATTGAAAAGCAAGATCAGAAAATAAACAGTGAGCTGTTCTATTTATGGGCTAGAGAGAAATTAAACATCATAGCAGTAATAGAAATAAAACCTGAACCTACATTAAATGCACCTGATGTTTATAAATGGAATTTCTACCTTCAAGAACTCCAGCATGAACAGTAGGTGTAAGCACATGGAATAAATATATTCTCAAATACAGTATGTGAGTTATTCACAGCCTGAATTCCCTTACTTATTTCAAATTAAATTGAGGAAATAACCATTGAAGTGTATGAAAGGCTGATCACAGACAGCCAAAACCAGGCCTACTACATAACATTAAGAAATCCATAAGATCACTCCAAAGTAACATGGTTGTCAAGCAACAGTGTAAGTTCAAACATAAATTTCCTTTAATATAATAGTGTGTATGGGGCATTCAAATCACCAAAGACAGCATCTGACTCTGACACATTCTCTCTCAGAGTCCAGTTGGTTGTGGGTTTCTGTTTGTAATAAAAATTCTGTTGTTCAGCTTTGCATTTGAACATGGACATCAGTCTAATTTTGTTGCCAGTTGTCCATTTTTCTAAAAATTAGTAATCAAAATGTCCCAAACAACTTATAATCTCAAAAGAGCTCAACATTTTTCTTCTTTGCCTTTAAAATATAATAAGTATTTTCTATTCCCTTGACTACAAAGGATGACAGATTAAAGACTAATACAGCAGTATTTGATATTCACTATTTTTAGCTGCATGCATATGAGTTCAAAGGTGACAACCTTTGCTTTTGAAATCTAAGCACTTGAGAATTTCTGATAGAAAATTAGAGCAATTATTATATTATCTTCCAGCACTCAGGCATAGGAGGAGCAGAGTTCATTACAGAAGTGACTCAGTATAGTAATTAATTAATTTTAATTCAACATTGTAGGGCTATGTGCAATATTAGCAAATACATATAATGATCTCTGCTTATTTATACAAAATTTGCATAAACTAAGATAAGAGATAAACCCAGTCTATTAAAACAACTAAACAGGTTATTTAGAGTGTCTTTCAGATATATCTGACATAGTTTGATGTGTTTTCATCAAGTAATCCACCAGCACCTTGAATTAAGGGAGAAATATTCCTACAACCGTAAGTGATTTAATTCCTGAAGTTTTGGAAGTGATTAAGTACCAGACCATTCAACTCATTCACAGGAGATGAATTCCAACACAATCTTATTGCTCTCAGCATGTTTACATCTGCAATTGAGCTTCAACCAGAGAAACCTGAAGTCTCCTTTGCAAACTCACACCAGTCACCAATAGAACTTTGGCTTCCCAGTGTAGGCAGGGAATGTAAATAAAGTCCTGGTGGTAGCACTGTTTTCTGAAGCACAGCTCTTAGGGGCTGGCAGGTGTTTTCTGACTTCTGTTGGTGGCTGGACAATTGTGACATAATTGAATTTGTCTTTTTTTTCCAATAGTGGAACAAAATTAAGGAAAAGAAACAAAACAAAACAAAAAAAAAAAAAAAAAAAAAAAACAAAAAACAAAAAACCCAATAAAAAAAAATTTAAAAAAAATGACAATAATTGGGAAGACTAAATTGCCCTACTAGTTGTCTGCCTCTGGTACTGTTGTTTTAAGGTCATATCACCAGAGGTTGCATTTTACAAAAGAACATACGCTGTTTTAGAAGTGAATTTTACTCTTCTTCAGAAAATTGCTAACACATCTGCTGTTTACATCACAATGGGATAAGTATCTTTGTTACTAAAAATGTGTTGATTAAAAAAAATTATTTCAATGACCACAGGTTACACTAAGGGTCGTTCATCTGTCTGATGAAGCAGAGTTGACACAGTGAGAGAAAATTTCCGTAGCACTGTTGTTATATCCAAATATCCCTGGAGAGCAGACAGGTTATCTCTGTGAATGTAAGGGGGTTTTCAGCCCTCAAATACATGCTCTGGTAAGGCTACAGTGGATGATGGAAAAACCTCACTTGTTCCTTGGGGCAGAATTCAGGATACATGAGACATTTCTTTGACAGATTCACTCAGGCAATGCAGCCCTGGGCTCACTCCCTGTGAACCACCCAGCTCCTACTACACCGTGGAGCATCTGCCAAGAAAATATAATTACACTCCATCAAATCCTAAGGCTAATCTGAAAATCACACCTAAAAGGGGTAGAGAGTTAGTAGAACAGAGCAATCAATAAACATTAAGAGGTAAAAGCTGTGGATGGATCCAGGACTTGGTGAATGTCCTTTTTGCTCTCTTTCACAGGCTCTGTAAATGATGCAAAATAAACAGCAATTTAAGATGTGGCTCTCCTGCACTTAAATGCAGGAAAGGAAAACCTGGAACTAAGCAGAAGAGCAATCATCTATCCCAAGCGTTTTGATACAAGTCCCCTTAGCTCTGAGACCAGAGATGAAGATTAGATAAATAGTATGTCTATGTTATTTTATTAAAGATTCTCTCCAATCCTTTGCTCCAACTATTAAATGAGGAGACTCTAAGAAATCCATGCCAGTGATATTGGTCAAGCAGCCACAAACTAGCTGGGCCCATACTGCAGTAAACTCCTACCTAGAGTTAGACCTCAATTACACACTGTCTAAAGCAGGGGGGAAAAATCAATTAAAATGCATCATGAAAAAGTAAGACAAACATTTGAAAACTTCAGGGGCCCAGTCTTACTTCTGCAACCTGGTAGCAGGGCACATCCAGTTCATAGCTGGCTCTTAAATATAACTTGGCTGGGTTTGATCTCTAGGAAAAGGTTTCTTTGCTGTGAAATTTGTCACATAAATTTTTTGACAGTTATCAGTAGATTCAAATCATACAAAATTCTCCTAGTTAGTTCAATCTCAGCATTGCTATAAAAGTATTATTTTATATATATATAATATATATATAAAAGAACATTTATATCTCTCTGATTGTCTCTCATTAGCAAATCACTCCATGATAACATCTTTAAATGATTGTTCCAAGCTTCCTTAGATTTAAGAGGCAATCTCAAGAGTAGCAGATCTTTTCCTCTATTTTAGCCACTTGCATTAAAAAAGGGAAGTGTCTGCTTACTTTAGAATTTTTCATGAAGCATCTGATATTTTTATACCCATAATTCTCACAAACTGGACATCACCTTTTTTTTTAGAACTTCAGTCTAGTATAAAAGTAACTGATCTGTTAAATACTGAAATATTTTCTGTGGTACAAATGCATGTTAAGCAGCCAAAACACTCCTGAAATATAGAGACTTTTGAGAAAATACTTGTTGCTATAATAAAGTTAGCATTCTGCCTGTGTGCATTTGCTCATATGATCCCAACACTGACAGGTAACAATTTGAGAGAACACTGAGTGAATAATAGCCTGTCCAAAGTATCTTGGGTTTCCCAGTATGATTTCCAGTTTCCTAGTGAGAAAACTTGGGGTCTATTTTTATGATCAGTATTGATCTTTACTGCAACCCTCTGATTTCAGAATATATCCAAAATAGGTGGAAATAAATTGAAAACTTCAAAATCATCATTCATTATATCATAGCAAAGCCTTTTTTTTCTTTTCCTATTGAGTAACATGAAGTACTATACCCTGTAAATGCTTCTTTTACCTATTTGTCTAATAATAGCTACAGTTTTTAAGGGAACACAACACATATGTGGAACATCTTATTTGTGACAGCCATTCTGTTCTATGATAAACCTGCTGGTGATTGTACATTTCTACACATTGGTCTTATATTTTCCTTAAAAGTTCTCTTATTATGTGCTGTATGGATTCATGACATTTTTACCCATCACCCATCTCACTCAAGTAATTTTGTTTTTAACTCAGCTTGAATGAGGGAAGAAACATACCACAAAAAGAGGTGCTTGCTTAAAATGTGTGTTTGCTCAGCTTTTGGGGGAAGAGCACCAAACGACAAAACTCCACCTCCCTGCACTTCAAAAATGAATATCAGAGCCAATTTGACCAAGGTAAGGCAAAACCAACACACTCTTCTTCGAAGACAAAGAGCCAAAACCAGCTTTGAAATACCACAGATCCCCGCCTCTTATTAGAACCCTAAAAAGCACATCAAGCGCTTGTAAGGAAGATGGTACCTAGAGAATACAAGAAACAAACAGCGGTGAAGTTTCCAAATCGGGGAGGAGTGGATAGAGGAATAGCGAATGGCTTGAGCAGTAATGGGAGGAAGTCTGTCGGATTTTTTGTTCCCTGTCCGGGCGAGACTCACTAGATGGCACTGTGACACATCCAGAGAAGGAGCCGCAGCGCTCCTTACCCTCAGGGTACCAGCCAGGTTACACTTTGGGAGGGGAAAGAAAAGCCGCGGGGTTTGGGGGGTTTTTTTGGGTTTTTTTTGGGTTTTTTTGCAGTTCCTTGTTGGCATTTGTCTTTCTGGGACGCTTGCTGAACTGTAAATGCTTTAAGGTGTTAATAGTTTAAGCAGGTGGGCTCTCTGGGAACAGCAATATGCTTTAGGTAGAGCACCTGAGTACAGGCATTGCCTGAATGGTGTAAATCGGACAAGTAGCACCAGGAATATACCAAGCATTATTTTCCATTCAAGTACAAGGTTCTTATATCAGTTACTGTAGTCAATTTACAAAATTTTCACACGGTGTATATTTTAAATTTACTTACATTCTGTTTCAGCTACGTTAACCTCCACAGGTAATTTTTGAGACGCTTATTTGCTCGTCTGGGCAACGATAGGAAGGAACTGCCAAGAAATTCAGAATTCAAGTTGAGATAACATTTCTGTGGGACAGCCCAACAGAGTGTTCATCCCCAAGGCTTTCACGTTGCAAAGCTGACATTGTGGAGCCTGACTTTTGTCTGGCATACCGAGACGCTCCACGCGGCCTCGTCTCCCATGAGAGAGCGTGTAGTGGAGTGAATGTGAAGCACATCATCTTTACAATTCCTTGAAACACTGCTTTAGGCTGATATAAATAGACAGATGCAAGCACGTTTTAAAGGTGTAGACCACATTATTATTAAAGCAGGCAAAGATTACGACAGCATGCTAAAAATGGACGGAAGCTGGATAAAGCATCGTAACACAAACTTGCCTGTATTAAAGAGCATCAAATCACTGTCTGGGAGGCTGAGGGGATGGGGGAAGTATTCTGGCAGAAAGAGCTATTATTAGAAAAAAAAATAAAATGCCATTTAAAATGGATCTATTACCTGGCACAAAGTATACATAGCATAGTGTATATGGCCAAGAGTAACAAATCCAGAAATAGTGAATAAGCCGCTTATTTATGTGCAACTAAATGGTTTGGGGAAAGAGGAATAGGCTTGGATTCCACTCTGTTTTCCTTTGTTTAAGTAGATTGCTCTGTTGGTATTGGTTCTGTTTTGACAAAGCATAAGGAATTTAAGCAGATGAGACTCTTTTATTACCAGAGATGCTTGAGTCCATGATTACACTAACCCCTGGGGAACCTCAACGTGTTGAAAGAGAACCAGGTCTCTACTTTGAGTAGGCTGCACACCGAGTAGTTTTGAATTCTGTCTGTACAGGCAAGACCAACTAAAGCAATAATTGACATGAATTTGAATGTGTACCTTTTTAACATTTCCACCAGGCTTGTCAGGGCTCACCCTTTGAGCAGGAGGCAAACACACTTGGTAGAAGGCTCATATCACCTCTGTACTCCATTTGAGGTTACAGACTTTTGTATAAAGAGAGATCTGCTTGATCACCTGTCTCCTTATGTCACCAAAGGAAAAATCTTTGTCTTCCTATCTCTTCCATTGTTGCTACTTGCAAGAAATGGTACCATTTTCCCATGATGGTGATGAAAATTGGAAAGCACTTTCTCCCAAGCAATAAAGAAGAAAATAACGAACCTTCTTTGACAATCACAGGGAAAAAAAAATGGAAGAAAAAAGGAATATCCAAGCTTAGGTAAATGTTTTGAAAAAAAAAATATTTGAGGATTATAATCACATTTCCAAGCTTACTGAGAAATTCCTAAGTTTATTAGTATGAATTACTTTGTAGCTTCAACTCAGAGCAGACTTTTTGACTTTGCAGACCACATTCCACCCAGGAAAATTAGAGACTTTGAACTCCCATTAAAGTTGAGTTCTAATATAAAAGAAGCAGAAGACATTTCAAGACATCCATGAGAGGAAAAGAAACATTACTTTGACATTGTAGTCCAGTCACTACTACTCTAAACTATTATTCAGACTAAACAAACACACTCTTTTAAAAAAAAAGTATTTAA
Source organism: Phylloscopus trochilus trochilus (assembly GCA_016584745.2). Taxonomy (NCBI): domain Eukaryota; kingdom Metazoa; phylum Chordata; class Aves; order Passeriformes; family Phylloscopidae; genus Phylloscopus; species Phylloscopus trochilus. The sequence continues at coordinate 2,993,831 of WQNJ02000001.1, forward strand.
TTTCCCATTCTCTAAATCTTCTTTGTTTTTTGGTGGTTTTTGTGTGTGTGTGTGTGTTTTGGGGTTTTTTTGTTTGTTTTTGTTTTGTTGGTTTTTTTTGATAATCCCTTTCTTCAAATAGATACCCACGAAATTCCTGATTCAATCACATTCACCTCTCGGCCACTGTCTTCTCAAACTGAACACCTGGGTTTTCTCCCACAAACAGATCCAGAAGCTTCTCCATAGTAATGGTTTCATTCTTGTTGATAATGCGGATAACCACTAAAAAAAAAAAAAAATTACAAAAAAGCAGAAGTGTAAATTAAAAAACGTCTCAGATTGATGGAACTTGCTGCTCCTCCCCACACAGCATCCCACGGAACATACACACTGGATCAGCTGATCTTTGTTGGGGAAAAGGAAGATAATGTCCATAGGAACACAGTGTAATGTAAGTCCTGATGTAACCCAAACAAGCAATTCCACTGCACAGGCTGCAGTGACAAAGAGCAACACAAATATCACTTTATACACCCTTGAGAGCTTTGAGGAGTACATGCATTTGCTATTATGTGAACTCCTTCAAGAATAAAAGTAAGAGCATCTAGGCTCTACACACATTAGTTAATGTTTTCTCCTTTCCACAGGACAGGCCAGTGAATGCTAAGATGGTTAGAGGACATCCAGGATAGGTAGCTAGATAAAAAAAAAGAGATATTTTATTCTGTGACATGAGGACCCAACACGGCTTTGCAAATTGCAAATATGTAAACAAATAGGGACATATAAACTGCTTTTAGTTTGAGTCCAAGGTACTTACAAACCCAAAAACAAAGATTTCAACTCAGGTCCTTGAAACAAAAAGTTCTGAGGAAAAAGATACATGGAACCTCAACTGAGTGTATTTAAAACTATTTTACATTTTTGTGCCAAATTGTCCCTTTAATAAAACACTTTGCCAGAAATGAACATGTACATAGAGAAATCCACAAGGATAGTTGCTACATCTTAATTTGTTAGAATTAGATACATAATAAATCGTCTACAAAAATTATCAAATTCTGTTGACTGCAACTGATATTTTTCTTAATAGGAGATAGTGGATTTTTTTTCTACCTTGCATAAGAATTAAGATAATTTGCCAGTACACATAGTGGTTTTGATCAATCAGAACACAAGACTTTGGTTCAAATTTCACAGCAGCCTCAACTTCTTACTTATACTTACTTATAAACTTACTTATAAAGAAAGAGCACACGTGCAAGGAAACCTTTAGTTTTTCTCAAACTTTTCTAACAATCCCATTTCCCTCAGCACAGTTCTTTTACACTTATACCCATATAAGAGGGGGAAAATGGGACAAACAGGCATTTCTGCCCTAAAATTGACAAAAGTGAGTCTATCACCTTTAACTGGCACAAACTCAATTAAGCTCCTGGCACTGAAACCAGAAATAGGTTTACAAGATTTATTTTTAATACTAGGAAATATATATTTAATTTATAATATATTTAATATATATTAAAATACATTTAATATTTCGGAAAAAAGTACAGGTAGCTCAAAACACGCTGCTCTAACTGGGTACAAGAAGATAACACTTCAGGAAGAAAAAAAAAAAAAAATCAAGATTTTCCCTAAAAAATGGAGACTTGTGTCTGCACTTCCAAGCAATTCCTTTAAAAGGTTACCTGTGAAGCTTCCTGGACAGGACACTGGCCCACGACATACCCTTGGGCCAATTTCAGCCACTAATTGGTGAATGAGTCATGCTTTGTTTCTCTTTCTTGCTGTAAACACAGTAGAGGTGGAAAAGATATATCTGTTGGAATTCCTTGTTGAGGGGACACAAGTGAGTACAGGAGGGAGAGGAAAAGAGGGAGAAGGCCCTTTTCTTTCCAACAGTGGAGAGTGTGCACCAAAATAAATGCATATATGTCCTTTTGTATTTATTCTGATGTTCTTGTAACAACTTTTATTTAGTTCATTAAAAACAAAACAAACAAAAACAACAACAAAACCACCACTGAACAGACAGAATGCATCATGGATCCAAAAAGTAAAAAAAAAAACAAAACAAAAAGGCTATGAAGAAAACCTCAGAGGCTGAGAAGATGAAAAATAAAGAAAAACCTGTTAACTACCACATCCTCTAGGCTATTCACAAGAGTAGCTACTTCATTTGTCCAAGGACAAGAAATAACAATCATAAGTTAAATGCAAATAGAAGTGAATGAAGTGAATCTGTTTGATTTGGGGGTGTGCTAAGGAATAACATTCAGAAAGGCAGTATAAACAGTTTGCATAAATTGCCACAGCACTTTTGACATGAACTAAAATGCAGTAGTTTTCCCAGAGTAATAAACTTGTCATTTGCTTTCATTTGGGTGCAAAAGTGCTCGACTACAAGTTTGTCAGCTACAATGACACTGGCCCAAAAAGGCCAGTGCCAGTGGGGAGAAAGCTGTTGCAATGCAAGATCAGTTGCTATAACCTGTGTACTCACATCTGCAAATCTGGACAGATGAGAAATCAAAACACCTTCCAAATTCTGTTTCTCACCAACCACCATCAGTCATTATACACCTGCCATAACTCAGTGATTTTTCATTTTTTTTTATGGAAACCATGAAGCCTGACAATGCAAGAGGTGTCTATAGTGCATAGAATAGAAAACAAATGTACACTAATTTGCATATGAAATTTCTGAACAGCTCCCTGTATATTTTGCCTAAAATGTTTAGAGTTTTGTAGTCAAAAAGCATTGTAAAAAAAAAAAAGACATGTCATCCCAATATATCCAGATGTGGGCTGTGTTGCAAATGAATGTTTTAAGGTTGTTTAAAGAAACACCACCAAAGGTCTCACCAAAAACAGATTTAATACAAAAGTGAAACCATGACAAGGTTTGTTGGCAAGGTTTAGTCTACAACTTGTAGATGGTTAAAGCACACAGAGAAAAAGCAAACTAAAAACAATCAATTTAAAACAAGAATCAACCCAGGTTTTTTTTCTGGGTGAAGGATTCCCCTGATTGCCATAAGTTGTCAAATATTACGGAGGGTAGGTTGGCAACTACATCAGTCAACTCCTTCAGGAGCCTGGGATGCATCTCACTGTTTCTCATAAACTTGTGCACATTCAGGTTCCTCAGGTGGTCACCTGAAGATCCCTGATCTTCACTTACAGTGTGAGGGCCTTTGCTCTCCCAGTCCCCATCCACTCAAGAGGTGTGGGAGGAGAGGTTGCCATTGAAGACTGATGTTAAAATGTTGTTAAGTACCTCAGCCTTTTGCGCATCCATTGTTACCGCTTCACCAGCACTCTTTATCAGAGGAGGTACATCTTCTTTGACCATTCTTTTCTAATTAACACTCCTGCAGAAGCCCTTCCTGTTATTCTTTGCATCCCTTGCAGGTTCAGTTGCAGTTTTGCCTTGGCCTTCCTCACCCCCTCCCTACACAATCATACTTCTCTACAATCTTCCCAGGCCACCTGTCCTACTTTCCACTGCTTGTGCATTTGCTTCTTGCCCTTTAGTTTGACCAGCATTTCCCTACTCAACCACACCTTCTTGCCTTGTTTGTCCAATTTCTTGCTGCTAGGAATTGCTAGCTCTTGCACTCTATGGAAGGCTTTAAAGATCTGCCAGCTCTGCTCAGCTCCCTTTTACCTAAGGGCAGTCTCCCAGAGAATCCTTCTGACAATATTCCTGAAGAGCTGGAAGTCTGCCTTCCTAATTTTCAGGAGCCTGCCTTTGCACCTTACCTGACCTGTACTCCTCAACACTGCAAACTCCACCAATGCACGATCACTGCAAGCTAGGTTACCTCCTTGACATCCCTGACTGGCCCACTTATGTTGGTGACCATCAAATCTAGTGCTGCCTTCCCTCTGTTAGAGCCATCACCTGGCTTAAGAAGTTACCCCCCACACCTCCCAGAAGTCTCCTGGATGGCCTACAGCTTGCCAAGCTACTTTTCCAGGAGATTTCGGGGGGCTGATGTCCCCAAGCAGGGCACAGGCCTGCGAGCAGGATGCTTCTTGTAGCTGGAGCAGAAAGGCTTCATCAACAGGCTGCCCTTGGTCAGGCAGCTGTAGTAGACCCCAAACACAAAGCTGCCTTTCTGCCTGTCTCTTACCCACAGGCTTTCTACTTGCTCATGGCGGTTCCACAGAGACAGCTCTTCAGGCTTAATCCCTGTCTTGATGTGGAGAGCAAGCTCTTTTCCTCTCCTGTCTCTTCTGAACAGCCTGTAGCCATTGATAGCCATGCTCCAGTCATGAAGAGCATGCAGAAGAGCAACATTTGTGGTGCCTTTGCTATAGCATATTCACACTTGCATGCACACAGGTCAAGAGTGTACACAAGATATGTACCTGTGAAAAACTCTCCTCAAATTCAGTGAAATACTCACATCAGATGCCTTTGCATCCTCTCAACAGGTGAAGGGCTGATCCTTGAGGACTGAGGTCTCTCGGCCCCGAGTGTGTCACTGTTATTTGCCAGTGGTTCTCCAACTACAGCAAAAGCTGGAGTTGGCTGGCTCCAACAGATGCTTGGAGGGAGGTGCTGATCACAGCCAGCTGTGGTCCAGGAGGGCTCAAAGGGTCCCTCTTAGGATTGCTGTTTATAGGGCCACAAGAGAATGGGCTTTATTGCTAATATTCCTCCACCCTGACCCCAATTTGGGTCGGTAACTTTCTTTGGAAGTTTGATATCAAAAATGTTATTCCACATGGGTTGTTTTTCAGGCAAGAAAAATCAGTTTTCCAAAGCTCTTAGTTTAAAATAAAAAAAATAAAAAAAATAAAAAAAAAAAAAAAGCAGGAACTCTTTAGACAGCGCTAGTCTTGGGAACACAGTGTGCTTCCAAAAAAGCTCCAGAGGAGCTCAGCTCATGTGTTGTTCCTCAAGGCTGAGGCCTAACAAACATTTCTCAGATCATAGTGTGGCCTGGAGGGAGGGAGGCACCGCCACAGGCAGTGATTCAAGTAAAGCCTCCAAAACAACTGCTTAAAACCAAACTGCTTGTATATGCAAACAGAAAACATGCCTCAGAATTTTTAATTCTCTTGTATTTACAGAAGTCATCAATCCCAGTTTCCTAGTAAAGGGATGACCCTTCACCTGTGATTCACATAACCTTACATGAGATGTGCAATGTAATAGTAGCCATCTAAGACATATCAGGGCTTGGAATGTTACCATGTGTGGATTTATGAAGAATATATGTAGGGACATCAAGAACTAAAAGAAGACATATCAGTAATAAACAGATCATTAGTCCACTTGCAGCTCAGATTTTTTGTGAATAATTTCAAAGGAACTTAAGGAAAATAGCAGACAACAACAAGCATAACTGCAGTGTGACAATGATTCAGAATAATACTACAGTTGCCTTGAAAATGTAATTAGGAGGGAGAATTCCACCAAGTTCAGATAAATAGAAGAATGAAAGAAAAAAGGGTCACTGAAAGAAGTTAAAGTCCTGAACAGAAAAATATAGGAAATACGAATATTCATTGAACTTATGAAAATCCAAGCCAATATCTGGAGAAGATGTACATATCTTCAACAGATGAGGAAACCTGAAGGTAAAAGCAAAGAAGTGGCTAGAGATTTTGATATTCCAGGCAGAGGGAGAGAAGCTGATTTCAAAGAGAATTTGATTTGGGAATTGATAAAGGAGCCATTCCCATGAATGAAAACAGAAAACCTCACTATACAGCTCCCCTACACCTTCATGAGAAATATAAAATTCTAGTCTGGTCATGTAATTTACACACATATGAAGGTGTCAAGAAAAATAGTGAGGGTGAAACAGTAGAAGAGAAAAAAAGAAGGAGAACCTACTACTGCAATAAAATAAAATTCTAGAATATGGTTCAAATGAAAAGATGGAAGTCAGTAATGACATTCAACTTACTTAGAGATGCTGCAATCATCTACTCTTTAGAAACTTGGAGATGTAAAATATCACTGATTTTTAGGAGAGACATTACACAAGAACACACTATAGACAAAGTCTCATGCATGAGAAAAAATTATAATAAAACTTGCTGTCCACCATCCATTTTTATAGATCCATTGTTGTAATTCAGTTACCCCAGCATGATGATCCATTTCACTTGAGCATATCCATACAGGTATAAACAATCTGCAATCTTTTGAAGGCTTTTAAACTCTTATTTTTAGCATCAAAGACTTCGGCTCAACATGAGCAGAAAGGCTTTTAAATCCTTGTCCTTTATCCCAAAAGTATTTGCTGCTCCGGAGTAAGACTTTATTTAGCCCACCATATTGATATTAATTTTCAGTGCTGCAAGTAGGAATGTCAGTGTACATTAACACCTGATCTATAAAGGGAACGCTGAGATCTCACTGGAAGTATTAGTCACTGTGCCCTGGGACTGCAGAATGTTTTTGTTTGTGTTCTTGGCTCAAAAGTCTGAGCTAGACATGTCTCGATTCTTAATAAAACATACGCACAACATCGGATTCATTATCTAGAAACACTTCAGGAGCAGAAACTTTCTCCAACTTATTTAGCAATTACTAACCTCCATGATACATTAATTCTTTTGGAGGGGTAAGAGGTCAGCACAGTCTAACAAAAATACAATTCCTTAAACCATGTATTCTTTACCTAAAGGAAAGAAACTTATTTTCCCCTTTTCTCTCTCTTTTTTTTCTTAAGGAAACCCTTCAATAACTTCACTTTTAACAAGAAGGTATTTTAGCTCAAGATTTGCACTGTCACTAACTTCACAGTTAACTGGAGATCTCATAGAGAAATCAGTCTCATCTTGAATTTTTTTTTTTTTTTTGTTTAGGTTCACAGTTACAACAAATCACAAGATGATTTCTCAGCCTTATTGGTCATTACCTGGCTACTGCAGAGCTCAGTTCTACCAATTGTACTTCCAGATACAGCCCTAGGTAGCATTTCATTGCCTAACCTACTCTGCTTCATCTGCTCTCACCTACAACTACTTGGATCTCTCTACTATAGTACAACCATCAGAGATACACTTAGTTTCCCCTTTTTATCCCATATTGTTGTTTCAAAACTTTACATCCAACCTGCTCAAAAATTCTCAGGAATTCCCATCTCAGAATACATTTCTTCATAAATTCTGTATTTCTAACTATATTGGCATCCATTTTTGTGTCTCCAGCACTTTTTTGCTGTTGTTTTGTTCAAGAAGTGGTCAAATAGCATGTCTTCTACTTCCAAATAGAGGTTTTATGTAAATGGAAGAAAAAAAGTTTTCTGTATTGCTGCAATTAGACAGCTGCCACAGTTAACTCACCCTTTAAGCATAAAGAGCATTTGTACTTACTTGCTGATGTTTATTTTATAGTATTAACTGCATAATAATTTGCTGAACACTTACACATGATCATAATGAACACTAGGAAGAAAAGGGAAAGAAACACGGTGTAATTAAAGTCAAGGCAAATGAAAAATACATCAGATGCAGTTTTGATGGAAATAAAAAGCTGTGAAACCCTTTCTTTAGTGTTGTCAAAACATTCTCTCTATTTAGATACCTAAAGCAGGACTTCTATTCTATTTTAATTAATTTAATTAAAGCATCTAAGCCAATTTTTACCATCAAAATATATTTGATTATATCATGCAGAATTTCTGACCATGAAATATATGACAGCTCCCCAAATGGAAATCACCTACACATTCTATAAATTCTTGAGTATCTGAAATGTTTTCATTATCAGGAGATAAGAAAGATGAATCCTCAGGAAAAAAATAGAGAAAATTTAAGGTTGCCATAAATGTATTTAAAATACTATATTTCAAAAGGCTACAAAACTCTAGGTATCCCCTATCATCTCAAAAAGGAAATGCTTAACAGACCAGGAAACAAAAAACTGTCATAAGAACACTCAGTCTCAACCAGCTTTCTATTGGATGATATAATCTACATCTGTTGCTTGTTGAACATGCATTTCTTGGGAATGTAAAAAAAGCCCCAGGTACTGTTAGAAGTGATTTTGTGTTTGATTAGGTCATTTGATAGGCTGAAGGTTCTCTCTCCATCTCTATGCTATCCCGGTGCTAGCAAAAAGCCAGCTACTAGTACTAGGAAACCAAAAACACACATTCTAAGTTATTAAATCTCACTTAAATCATGCTGTGTCAATACACAGATAAAAATATTTCACTTTCATTCAGTTAGTCTGAAGTACATTACATATCTTTCTTAGAAATTAGCTTAGATTTGTTGCAATGGTACTTGCAACTTTAAGTTTCCATTTCCCTAGCCACAGCAGCAGTAACTTAACATTCCTTCTTTTCCCCATGTTCAAGTAACACTGTAAGAGTGTCTGTGTTTATATCTATACACAACCTCAACCATTTCATAAACAGCATCATTCTTATAAATTCAGATGCATATTCACAACTGTCATACAGACACAACTTTAAAGCATTCTTTCACTTCACACCTATGCCAGCATTCTGTGTGAAATGATGGAACATCCCAAAGCTTAGGTTCTAACAGGTGAGAGCAGCAAAAAAAGAAAAACACACCATATTTACTTTGCAACTTAAAATATTCGGGGGGGTCTTTATTTTTCTTTCACTTTCTGTTGTTCTTTCCATTATCTAACATTCATGGAATTTTTTTAAATGCAAATAGTTTTCAGAAATTAAAAAAAATAAAGGCAAAGAAAAACCATCATAACACAGAACTAAGGGAGTATAAAGACTTTCAGGTCTCCACATCCACAGAATTTTGAAACAAGCACATATATTTTCAACCTCAGAATACAACTTTGAGAGAGCAGTGAAAGAAATAATTCTTTCATTCATTAATTTAACAAGAATACATTACAGGAGATTGTTCATGACTATGAGTTATGAGAGGTACATTTTCTCTACTAACAGACATCTGAAGTGGATTTCAGCCTGTATTACAAGTTACGTAGATCTCGTTTGGCAGTCAAAATTAATGACTTGTAAAACTACAACCAGAAATCTTACTTATTACAGCCTTTTCCCTGAGTATTTGTCAATATTTGGTACTTCAAGTATCTACAAGTAAATCTCTGAGGCTTCCAAGTAATTTTAGGTTCCCAGGCCAACATCCTTTGGTTCCCAGACCAACATACATCTCCCACCCTCTAAAGCAGTCTCTGCTTGTCTTGGGTTGTGGAACCAAAGATGTGTATTCTATTTCATCTGCTGAAAGCAGTTGGGGAGATGTTCTTCTTTATCTCTTGTAACTCTGGGGGGAGGGGTGGCGGTGCCTTCTGATAATGGGCCAGCTGTTCAAACCAGGTGGGGCAGTGTTTGTTATCTCTTTCACCACCCCTCCTCCCTCCAGGGGGACATTTTCTGCTAAAGGGCCATTAAGGCTCAACAATGACATCACACATTCCATCATCCCATTGTGAGATGCTCCACCCAGTGGGGGGAGCCAACCATTCCTACCTGGATAAAAACTGAGACTCAGGAACACCAGGGATCTGGTTCCACTGGATTCCCGGAGGAAGACTGGACCCTTCTCACCATCACTGGACCCTTTTCTCTCAGCATCATCTCTGCTCCAACAGAACCACCTCTGCCACTCCAGGAGGACTCACTTCTGGACTGCTTCCAACACCCTGACCAACAGGGTGTCAGGTTGAAGCTCTGACTCTGTCAGGGTTTTCCAGGATTGTTGTTTGTCTGTTTGCTGGTTTGTTTGTTTTCCTACTACATTTGTATTGTTAATATTCCTAGTAAAGAACTGATATTCCTATTCCCAAATCTTTGCCTGAAAGCCCTTAATTGCAAAATTATAAATTGGCAGGGGTGAAGGGTTTACATTCTCCATTCCAATGGAAACTCCAGCTTTCCCTGGCTGATACCTGTCTTTCCAAACCAAGACACTGCTGCACTTACAAAGAATCTGTTATGCAGTATTCAGACTAAAAAAATTATTTCTGTTAATGCCATAGCAGTGCTACGAATACAACTTACTGTAGAACTTCAGAGATATGTAAAGCCACAATGATGTCTTTATGCCTTTATCAACATGTTACCTACACATCTCTCTGTCTTCTGTATTCTAAGTTAACATCTCTCTCTCTTCTGTATATCAAGGAACAAGGTGATGTGTCTGGTTAATGGCATTCACACTCAAACCAGGAGCAACTTGATAAGTCTCCAGAAGTATGATGAGACAGACCTACAAATTCTTGAATCAAGGCAACAATAGACCATTTATCTAGGACCTGTAAAAGAAGAAATACATATCAAGGGGCCGCTGGCTGGACTATTCAGGAAGACTTTAAAGCAACAACACAGGTGAAAAGGTGCAAACATACAAAACAAAAATGCATTTGGAACAATTCTAGGTGCATTACACAAAGCCAAGGAGGATATATGGGATACACCATTTATATTCACATGCATGTGTTATAAAATAATTGTTTCTTTATTAAATTGAAGCCTCATGGGAAAGGCTTTTCTGCTCCTAATATAATTAATCCCCACACTCTTTTTTAAGAGCAAATGAGTGAGCAAAATGAAAAGCCATGCTTCTCACTTGTCAACAGGTTGAAAAATCAAAGGAGCCTTGGATATTCTATGATCAACAGCCTGACAGATAAAACAGCCTGACAGATAAAACAGAAGTAGAACATTAATTAGCATTTAATTTGCCTTTGCAGTAAAGAACAAAATAATTGTTTCCATTTATCTGAAGAGTTTGAGGGTAAGCAATATATTACTACAAAATAGTCTGTTCAATTTGTGCAGTGTGTGGATTAAGATGTCCAAAGTAGGTAAATCCTCAATTCAAGAAGCATTGAATTTAACTTATTTTGCACTAAATAAAATTGCATGTACTGATCTGTTAGTAGCTGCAGAATAATCTCCAGATTACATATTGCTTTTGTTTGTTTAATGAGCAAGCACTTGCATCCTTTCCAATAATGTAATCTGTAAGTGATGAGATATTTCCCACAACTCTCACTTCAGAAATCAGTTAGTATCTAAAGTGAGGGAAGAGTGAGTGCAGAGAAGAACAAAAGGTGTAAAAGGCCACTTCCTCACAGTTTTACACATATGAGTAGATTTAACAAGGAGTTAAATTTGAGCACAGCTGTACCTCTTCTTGAAGGCTCTCTTCTAGATGGGGCAACAAAGAATTAAAAGAGTTAGAAGTCAGGGAATAGATAACTGAAGAATTTAAAGGGTAAACAAGAAGGATTGAATAATATGTCATGTAAGCACGACACTGATCACAGATAAAAAGAACAATTAAATACTAGTATAATTATTTCCTGTTAGTAAGAGTTTATGGAAATGGCTCCTGACTAATATTTGTTAGACACTGCTCTCTAATAATTTTATCTTTATTATTTACTACAATAAAAGACAACAGCATTTAAACGTTGTGTCTAAGTGGAGAGGTCTCAAATCTTAAAGCATAATTGCTGCTAAACGTGTACACATTTGTGAAATTCCATCCTTGTGCATGTGCTCTTCAGAAATTTTATTGGTGACTTGGGGGGGAGGGGCTGGGGAGAAAAAAAGAACAAAAATCAGGAGTAATAAAACTCAAAGGCGAATCAAAGCTTCAGGAACCAGTTAACAAAGAGGTCCAGTGAAGAGCAGCCTTGGGGTTTAATCAGGTTCAAGGGGAAAGAAAAGTTGAGACACCAGCTGGACAATTTAAATCAACTACAGGATGTAACAGCAGAAAAAGTTTTGGATAATCATTCATTGATATCATTTACTATAATACACAGCCATGGTTAAACCCAAAAATAAAAGCCAAAGATGCATAAACTAGAACTCTGAATAAGAGGGGAAGCTAATACCTGATGACAGCTACAGGAATACAATAAAAAGTATCATCTTCTGGCTTAGTATTCCAATAAAAGAAGGCTGCTGAGGAGTAAGAGAAGGCTTGGAAAAGTCACAATGGCGATTATTAGATTGGTAAACATACTTTAGAGACAGTTCCAGAATTTAAATCTATTTATCTTAGCAAAGAAAAGGTTAAAAGGTGGTTTGATTTAATGTGTTAAGTAGCTACACAGGGATTAGTAATGTAATAAAAGAGAGTTTTTCAATCTCTTTTAAGAGCAACATAGACCTAGAAAAATACAGAATTGACATTTTTAACCATTAGTGTAACTAAGTATAATATGAAAAATCCTAAGGACTGTGGAGAATTCTCTCTCTAACTGAAAAATATTTCAACAGAAATATTATTGGTGTATACTACCTGTACCTTATCCCAAAATGGGCTAAAACAGTTCTGAGACAATAGAGAAGAGATTGCCATCTAGTTTTATTGCTGCTTACACAATTTTCTCAGAGACAATCCCTAATTATTCCTTAAGATTTATAGATCTTCACCCACTGCACTCAACCCTAGAGCATTCCTCTTAGCTTTATTTACCTTCCAATAGCACTTCAGTTTTATTCAGTCTACCTCAGAAATTCCATTTGAGTAGACACAAGATCTACGTTCTGCAGTGATGATCAAAGAGAGACAAAATCTTCTGTTTTCACTAAGAAAAATGAAATTTATATTTAGAAAATAGATTGACTCAATGGAATATTCTTTCTATGTCTATCGAGTCACTCATAGCAAGAATTTTTTTGAAAGTCACAATCAAATGCAACGTGGGTGCTTTAGAAAATGATAAACTCCAACAAAACACAATCCTACCGTAATCAAAAGAAAATCATATTTGCATTTAACTTGAGAATACAAGAACTTCAGGGTGCTTGCTTGATATCTCCAAAAGAAAGAGAAAATTTTTTCTTAGACCATGAAGAGCTGAAATGCACACTCACCACAGAAGAGTTCTTATTCATATTCACCTCACCAGGATGATGGATCTTCTGTGATATGAGAAACCCACACAAAGGCAGGATTTGCTAAACTGTCTGCACCTTCCTCATTCAATTTTTTTCCTTGTACATTGCAAGTACAGGCCTTCTACTCCAGCAGAAACAGCACAGCTTAGCGTGGAGGTTTCTCCTTCAGCCTAGAAATCAGCTGCTCAGGAGTGAACATCTCTTTCCTTCCCCAATTCACGTGCGGTCAATGTGGAACCTCAGGTAAATAACCAAGGCCTCCAAGTTTCCTTACATTTTACATTTCTTGGAAGGCTCTTTTTTTAAAGTAGATTTGCATCCACTGCTAAGTGAAATGAGTGCCTGCCTAATTCCAGCAAGATTTTCTCAAGTGTTTGTAATTACTTATGAATACAAAGAGAAAAATGATCTTTTAAAATGCTGGTAGAAGTCTGCTTCCAAACCCCTGTATTTTAACATATGGTCCACACTACTTTTTGGGCACTATTCACCAAAAATTTCATATTATTTTGTCTAAAATCCTGTTTTAAAGAAGGATTATTAATGATCCATAATTATTAATAATGCTATTGTAATAAACTTGTTTGTACTACAGATATTAGAGGACACTGGAACAGACCCAATTCCAATTCTGTGTCACTGCACAGATTAACTACACTGTAGTTCAACTCAAAGACAGCAAAAAAGCAGCATTGTTGTCACATATACAGACAGGGAACTGTATCACAAAAACAGAAAACTATTGGTTTTGTCAAGACTAAGTCACCAAGAACCCTTATTCAAGGAAAAGGTCATATAAGCTTGTACACATCAGTAGGCTCAGAGAAAATGTTGAATAGATTTTTTTCTACCTCAATCTATGTACTGCTAAACAATTTTTGAGTAGAAACTGGAGAAAAAACAAGCACATACTACAACTCATGCAGTTCCTGAATTAACCCTGCTTAATTATATTACAAAGCATATTATTGTTTTTCTTCTTTCACAGTAAATTCCAGAACATTATTTGGTACCCCCCTTCGGAAGAAAAAAAAAAAAAAAAAAAAAGGTGTTGTATAAAGAGCAAGCTTATGGCAAAAATGACCACTCTGGCATATCAAATGTATATTTTCTGAAAAAAAAAAAAAAAAACCTATAAATTTTCTCAAAGTGTTACCAAAAAATTCCTTTTCTATGGAAAGGATTCCGATGAACAAAACAGAAAGGACCTCTGGTCCTCCAGTCACATATTCTCCTCTTAAATAGTGAGGAAAACAAATCTTACTTGAGAAATGTACACAGGACATGCAACAAAAATGTTGTTTAGAGGTTATTAAGCACTAAAAAGTTTCCAGCAGGTCTAGTGGCTTTGTGAGTTATATATGTAACAGGAGGAAAAAAAAGGAGAGAAGAAAACAAGGAAAAGGGAAACAAGGGGTTTCAGTGAAAGCAAAAGAATCACTTATATCCTAAATATGTATTTGTATACGTGAACTTCTGTTAATTCTCTGAAGTGATACAGTCATCAAGCTTTGCCATTTTGCAAATGGCACCCATATATTGATAAAAATGATTTTTTGATCTGAGATACTTCAGTGTTTCTTTTTTGCACTTCAGGATTTAATTTGAGGATTTCTTTTTAACCTTTTATTTGTAAGCAAATCTTGGAATCCCTATTTGCACAAAATGCACACAAACATCTCCCAAAATGTCCATTATTGTTTACAACTTCGTTCTCCTTTATTCAGTTAAATAAGGTTCCTCTCCTTGTCTGAGCACTGGGCTAAACCCACAGTTTTCAACACTTTAAGTATTCAAATAGTCATGGAAAAAATTAGATCAATGCAAAGGAGAGCATTTCAAAGTAAGGAAAAATTGAATTTTCCTTATGAATTTTTTCAAAATAAGGAAAAATTAGTTTATGAGCATGTGCTACTTTACAGATGCTTACACAAACACCACAAAAAGACAACAAATTTGAGAAGTTATATAGAGAACTCTCACTAAGGTCATGCTGAATAATATGATGTGTGAATTTGTCTGATAGAACACGAGTAGAATTTTAAATGGAGAAATGTCACACACTGTCTGCTGCAGAGAAAAATGCTGTTTGCTGCTTATTCATTAAAATTTTACCAGACAGCTAATGCTTTCAACATTTAAAAAAGTTAAATAAGGATAAGGTTTTAAATGCAGACAATTCAAAAAAGATAGTTAAGAACCACATGAATATTTCAGGTGCTTGGTAAGAAAAATCACTATAATTTTAATTTCCTTATATTCATAGTCTAGTGCCATATCACCTGTGCAAATGTTATGGTAAAAATACTGATCAGTTGACTTCAAAATCCAGTCTGGCAGT
Organism: Phylloscopus trochilus trochilus; assembly: GCA_016584745.2. NCBI lineage: Eukaryota > Metazoa > Chordata > Aves > Passeriformes > Phylloscopidae > Phylloscopus > Phylloscopus trochilus. The sequence goes on from WQNJ02000001.1 coordinate 3,009,005, forward strand.
TCTTATGTATTCAGAACAATATATAAGCATGCAGTTTAAGAAATCCCTTCTGTGTCAAACAGGAAAATAAACATGTGCTTAAGCGATCTCCCACGTTACTTAGCAAACTATTTTATTTTAACTGCTTATTCCTGTTTGAAATATAAAGGACAAAAGGGAAAAATAATAACAAGTTCAAGAAAAATGCAAAGAATTTAACTGAAACATGCATGTTCTTACTGCAGTCTTCCAAATGAGTTAACTTGGGCCTTGGATGCAAAGTCTAGGAAATATCAAGTAGGAGTAGGAAATGATTTAATGGCAACATTTGGCGTTAGTGAGGCTTCTACTGATTCATTTCTCCATGATTCAGAAAGGTTTCTGACAAACTAGAAAGGGTTCAGAAGGAAGCTACAAAAAGTCTTAAGTCTAGAAAATTATGAGCTGCATAAAATTGAAAGTTAAATCCATTTATTTGAGAGCCCCAAAGGTAATGGAATTGTTACAGAAAGTTATGCATATAGAGAGAGGTGGTAGCACTGATTTCCTTCTGCCCCTCCTCCCCACTGTTGTGAACCAACGTCATGAAGTCCGTTGTAGACAAATTTAGAATAAAATAAGCTGCAAAATATTAAACAGGCCAGTGGAACACAACTGAGACATTTTCTATCACTCAGGCATCTAATATAATTGTTAAAAGATGTATGGGTTCAAAAACATCTAAGGAATTCACAGTGCTTTTCCTGGTTAAATATTCATACCCTGTTTAACAAAAGGTATCATTCTAAGTCTAAATCTACAACTAGCTATGAGAAAGGTCTAACCACCTCTTCATGAATGATTTTCCTAGTTATTGGATCTGATTGCATTTGAGCAATGACTGTACTGCATTATACTGAAGTTCAAGTTTACATTCTAAGATTTCAAAACTAATATTTATCATTATAAAGCAGCTAGAATACTTTTAGGTTTTATATAGCTTCTAGATCCAGTGGATCAGACACAACTTGTGGACATTTATAATCTTTAAGTATACTCACATGCATTTATTATCTTCTACTTTACCACTTACATTTATTTCTATATCACTTTGCAAAAGCACATACTAATTTCATTAAATCACATTTTTCTTTGTGTGTTTGAAATAACCTCAGATAAAAACTACACAGTGCCATACCTACCATTCTCCTTTGTTAAGTATCTCAACTTGTCGACATTCTTGGCTATTTAGAAAAAATTCCACACCAGCATTGTTGCCAAGAAAGAAAGATAAAAGTACAAAATATCCCTTCAGTTTTGGAAACAAGTGGTTACCTTTTATGTCTCTCTTCATGCTACAAATTATGTTAAAAAAAATGTCTCAGCCACAGTCCTGTAAGTCTTAATATGCCTGTGCTAGGTATGTGTTACTCTACTGTAGTCTGCTTGCATAATGGTGGGGTCTGTACTACTGCTGGATCCATTAATAAAAAAAAATAAAATAAAATAAATTGAAAATATTAACAATCTCTTACATGCCTCTGCTGCCACAGCGTCATCCTGAAACATTCAAGCGTCATTTGCAGTGCACTCCAAAAATAAAGACACAATCAGTCAAAATATTTACACACTTCCTCATGAAATATTTCCCACAGAGACTTAGCAGCACGAGCAAGCCATGATGAGTATGTTCACTTCACTTCAGAAAAGTACTTTAAGAATTTCCTGGCACACAGAAGTGAGAAAACCAAGCCGGACATCAATTTCTGGAATGCAATGTAATCCCGTCTGTTTTCCTTCTTCTCTGTCCCTCAGAAAGAAAAGGGGGTTCCCACCTTTTTTCACAGAATTCCACGTCTAGTGGCATGATCCTACTTACCAAATAAGCCCATTCTTCAGCAGGATAGAGAAGTTCAAGGTTCTTTTATTTTGATGGATGTCTGTTCACACAGGTCTTTCCTTCATTCCACTACCTAGACTAGGAAAGGAAATAAATCTAACATCTGTGTTAGCTGTTCTAATTTGGATTCACTGCAGGAAACTAATAGGAGAGAGGGGAACCAAGATGCTCTCAGTGGTTTGATATTTTCATCTTCCAGCCATATAAGAAACAGTATGTTGCTCAAAATGAAAAACAATCTGTACAGAAACATTCATACTACTGGGCTACTAAATTAATTCCTCCTCCAAGTAAAGTAAATAGACTGGTACCTCCATGAATATGTGGACATTTGTTTAAAAAATAAGCCCTGTTTAATGATAGTTAATTTAGTGGAACAGTTTAAACAGGGATATTTATTTCCTAATTGCCTTGTTCAGCTAAGTGCTCAGCACTCATAACACAGAGAAAAAAAATTAGAAGCATTCAGGTACTTTTAAGGCTTCGGTTCTATTGCAGAATATAGATATCAAAGTTACAAATGAAGGGCAAAAAGCAAACAAATGAATTCATGTACCATCAGAATTGGTGTACAGAGGTTAAAGAAAAATTGATTACTAACAAGTCGTACATATGACAATGGCAGAGGAAAACAACCAACCCAGAAAATTAATCAGCATATAAATTAATCTCCTTACCTGAGGACAAATTGAAGTCTGAAGCATTGCTTTCAATATACCAGAATGCTAAAACTTTCTGAAGAATACTTACATAGTATAGAAAAATTTCTGAACTCCTGAGGTAGGTAGATCCTGAAATAAGGAGGAAAAAGGTTTTCTCTAACTCCATTTATGTAGTTCTACATGTTTTATTTAGCTCATTAGAAACAGTAATACCTTAGACTGTATCTTGATTGGCTTGCTCAGAGTGTTAAGACAGAACTGAAATAGCTGCAGACTTTATAACCATTTCTGCACCAAATATATTTCTTCCATAATACTGTAAAAAGAGATTTAAAAGGGACACTTGATTACAAAAAGAGGGTGGTGGTGTATACAAATCAATGGCATTAATTATCTGTATTTATTCACTGGCCTTCTATCTAAAAAAGGTCTAAATTTTAGATATTTACTTATACATATTAAAATAAATCATAACCCATTGTCAGTCTATCAGTTTACAAGCCATAGCTTGGAAACAACCTGTTGAGACATTTACTTGGAAGAGCACAACTCAGTCATTCACACAGCCAAACCTCAAAAAAAAAAAAAAAAAGTGGCTTTGTTAATTTTCATTTCTCTTGCTGTCCAATGGACAACTCACTGCAGGACCATTTGCCTTGCTGCTGTGGACTCTACCATACTCCAGCCACACCTTACTGAATCTAACAGGAGGAGTAACCACTAGGGGAGCAGCTCTTTGCTAGCTCCACCAGAGCTATGGTGCAAGCAGGTGATTTCCAAACTGTGAAGCAGAGATCACTCCAAAGACTCACAGAGATCCAGAACAGTAAATGTAAAGAGTGCAGCACAGTATCAGGTTATTTGCAGGAGGTGTGTCACCCCATATCATGAGCTCTGTGCCAAAATATAGCAAACCCAGTAAAACAGGAGAAGGAAGCATCAGAACAAAGCCTCAGTTATCATGTCAGCTTTACTGCTTTGTAGCTGTCTTTCTGAATTTCCACCTACCTGGGAGAATAGGTCATCTCCCTTTCTTTATTTTTATCAGTAAAATAATGATTAATATTTTAAATCACCTTGTGGCTAGAACTGAAGTATTAAGCTTTCTTTAGCCAGCCCTAGTGATCTCCCACTACAAACAGATATCTATATATCCTATGTCTTAGGATCTAAGAGATCCTAATGTCTATATTGCCTTGCATATCCTTGTCTCTAATAGATTTACAAATCCTAAATAATTTGGAAAATGTCTTCAGGAAGAGTTTTAAATTACTTTAAATCCCTCATAAATTTTATAAAATAATCCTTACTGAAGATTTACAGTGATGTACTTTTATTGTATATTATAGGCAAGAAAAATAGAACAAAACATACCCCATAAATCTAGGAAGTAAATTATCTATAAACTAAAACTATAGACAATCTTGTGATATCAACATTTTAAAAAAATCATCTCTGTCAAATATATATGTTAACAGTGCTGGGGTTATCCATGATTGATTTAAAATACAAATATGTTCAGTGTACAAAGTTTTAAACAAAATAAATATAGTTAAAATATGATTCAAAAATATTTGGTTTCATTCTTTCCTTATGCTTTTCTAGCTATGAATTGTTTCTGGAAAAAATTACCAAATAAAAAGCTTTTATTTCATCCTTTTCTTCATGGAAGTGAAAATTTGAAAACGAAATTTCTCAGAAACTTTTCAAAGCCTTTAGATTCATCTAAAAAAGTCTGTGAATACATGCTGTTAACACAGAGCATCTTACCAGGTAAAGAAAGGAGAATGATACTTGCATCAGACTATTTTGAGAACAGCTATTTTTACATCCCCTCATAAACTTTAATTTGCCTTTTATTCCTCAGGTGAATGCATGCTTCACTTTACTTCCTGGGAAAATAGAAACAGTGACCACAAAAACTCCTTTGTGCCTTTTGAGCAGGACAATTTGAATTTTCCATTCGCAATAATAATTTCATAAAAATGCAGTGATACAAGTAAATGGAAGCAAGCATTTAGTAGAGGCAAGTTTTGTTACTCCACTTACGCCCACGATTTCCCATTGCTTCCAATTCTTTATCTAAGGAAATTTCCGTGAACACAAAAGTGGCAATCCTTACATTTCAGACTGCTTTGTGTGAAATACCTGAATAAAACAATACAGCAGCTGGTATCAAACAGGTTACATTCTCTCTTAGAAGTCTTTATAGCCCTTCTAATTTTATAAAAATTTGAGATGCTTTTATAGGTACACAATGCTTCAGACATAGTGCTTCCTTCCTAAACTGGGGCTGGGGAGAGTGAGTCTCCCAGCTTTACTATTTAAGCTTCAGGGGACATGGTTTCTCAAGTGAGAACAGCCCCTAGTAACAGCCCCAGATCTTCTACCTCCTGGTTGTCCACTTCATTCTTTTGTCTGTGCAGGTGGGATAGATTTACACGGCAATTCTCTTTCAATATCCTTTTCTTCTAATCTAGTACTGTAGTAGTACAGTACCAGCAAAAATAGCACAATAATGTTATGGCCAAGCTAGAAAGCCAGGTTTTAGTTTGTGTATGTCTTGGTTTGGAAAGAGGTATCTGCCAGGCAAAGCTGGAGTTTCCCTTGGAATGGAAAATGTAAACCCCTCACCCCCTGCCAAATTATAATTTTGCAATTAAGGGCTTTCAGGCAAAGATTTGGGAATAGAAATAACAGTTCTTTACTAGGAATACTAACAATACAAATGTAGTAGAAAAACAAACAACCAAGCAAACAAACAACAATCCTAGAAACCCTGACAGAGTCAGAGCTACAACCTGACACCCTGTTGGTCAGGGGGTTGGAAGCAGTCCAAAAGTGAGTCCTCCTGGAGTGGCAGATGTGGTTCTGTTGGAGCAGAGATGATCCTGTAGAAAAAAGGGCCCAGTGATGGTGAGAAGGGTCCAGACTTCCTCCAGGAATCCAGTGAAGCCAGATACTTTTGTGTTCCTGTGTCTGTTTTTATCCAGGTAGGAATGGCTGGCTCTCCCCACGGGGTGGAGCATCTCACAATGGGGTGATGGAACGTGTCATGTCATTGGTGAGCCTTCATGGCCCATCAGCAGAAAATGTCCCCCTGGAGGGAGGATGGCTGGTGAAAGAGATAAGAAACACTGCCCCACCTGGTTTGAACAGCTGGCCCATTATCAGAAGGCATCTGCCCCCCTCCCCCCAGAGTTACAAGAGAGAAAGAAAAAAATATCTCCTCCACAGCTTTCAACAAATGGAATAGAATACATATCTTTGGTTCCATAACCCAAGACAGTGTACAATGACCAGGAGATAAAAGGTGGTAGGGTCTTTCTCTCACCCCCAATACAGCCCATATATTACTACACCTATAATCTCAGAGTCTCTGATAAAAACTATCAGAATAATTTCATATGATCCACACAACATGCAACCTGTACGATTAGCAGCTATGAAGAATTCTATTGGAAGCAGTGAAAATGCTATATCCTTAGGGGTTCCCTAGAATGGCTTAACTTTAGAAGCATCAGAGAGTTCCATAAGTCTATTAAGATTTACTAAGATATTTACTCTTCTTTAGCTCTTAAAAGGAAAGATCTCCCTTTGAACTTTCCTTTTATTTGCCTGACATTCTCTTACCATAAAACACCTCTGAGCCGTTCAAAAATAAACGCCTATTTAATGTTTTCTGCTGCCAAACCTTATGATTTACTGTACATATTTAACAACATGTTACTTTAAAAATTTAACTTTCAAAATTACCAACAGGTAACCCTAAAGATAAAACAAATGGACATCAAGAAGGTGCTCTTTGCATAACTCTACAGACCTCAAAAAAAGGCTTCATGAAGTCTTCATGAAATTAAATTAGAAAGTAAGTAAAATTATATAGTGCTGTACATTGTTTTCAGATCAAAAAATTAGTACTTTTAAGTGCTCTATTTATTCAAAGAAAAGAAACTGGATGTAATGCATAAATTCCTTCTTCTTTAGGCATATTTGTCAGACCTGCCTAGCCTTGACGAGCCTGGTGTAGAGGACAAAAACTTTATACCACGTCTGACCAAAATTTTGTGGGGTGACCATGGCCATAGGAGTTCATAACAGAATGTAGATATACAGAGGCCAAGGAATGGAGGTTCTCTTTCTACTGATCTCCCAGCCTCCAGCCTCCCACTTTTGTGGGACTTCACAGGTCACAGGTGCTTTCTGTGAGTATAAGAAAAATGAGGTTCTGAATAAAAAAGTAACTCTCCTTAAAAGGGCTCTTTCACACTGTGCATCTCTTGCACAACTGATTCAAACTTTATAAAGATGTCAATCACCAAATTTTCTTTTTGTTACTATACCGTGTACTCCAACAGGAACAAAGTATTTTTTAATTTATCATGTATTTTAGCTAACATTTTTATAAAACCTTTGCACTAGTCTTATTAATTTTATCTGATTATATTACCTGGATTAGAGCACTTAAGAAAAAAGATAAATAAAGAAACATGACTCTTTACTTCTTTACATAACCTTTCAGCAGATATTACTGTACAGTAAAAATCAATGTTTTCTATGTTGCTACAGCTCAAGGAAAATTTAAATTAGTTTGGAGATTTCTGGAAGAAATCTAATCCTGTTTATAGCCATATGGAAAACCTAGAGGTTGCTCACTTTGGATTTTGTATTAGTCATTATTCTTACATTTGGCTATTACCACCATTTGTCTGGGTGCGATGACAAAATTGCCAGAAATAGGCAGATTCACACATGGTACAAGATGTCTCGCTAGGATATATTCCTTCCTCGGAGTCGACAGTTACTATTTGTGGAGTTTTAGATCTTGTTTTTACCATTCAACGCAAATGTTTAAAAACGTGCTTGTAGGAGTCCTTTAGGACAGTTCTTTTCTCACAGAAATTAATAGAAAAACTCCTACTGATTTTCAGCTTTGTTACAAGAAGAAACCAACCAAAATAACTCCCTTGCAATTTCTCTCTTTTTTTCCTTTTTGATTTTCTTTTGGCTGTCACTTACGGAAAAAAAAAAAAAATCTATCAAAGAGCAGACACAGACTTCCTGAATGACTCTTTAAAGTTCATAGTCTACATCATTCTCATCTTCTTCCCTTCCACCTCCCCTTCCATCATGATCATACCCAAGAACCACTTTCACGCCATGAAATATGTTCAAATACTGAGTTTGATCATCGTCTCTTTTCATATGAAAGCCACGTCTTTTCCAGAAACTGTCCCCCAATCACCATTTTTATTCTTTTCAAATCTCCTTTATATGGAAACTGGGCTTCCTTTCTCCCAGCCCATCTGAAAACACTGTTACCTATGTGAAAACATCAGCAATTACTTAAGAGACAGAAAGAAAAAAGCACATTCCTGCTCAAAGAAACTTAATGTTGAAGGCAGATTCCTAATTCAGGTCAGGCACAGGCACCAGTTAAATACAACAGGATATGAGAAGAACCACAAAGTATTTTTAATAATTCATTTGGATTACAGTGTGAAGAGACACATTATCCTTCTGGCTCTCAGAAAGGCCATGGAAGGAAGTTGAAGGCTGGTGTCTTCCGGAGGGCCCTCATTTGTATAAACAGTTGAAGAAACAAATAGAGTCATAGAATAAATTCAGTTGGAAGGGACCTCAGGAAGTCATCTGTTTCAAAGCCCTCCTTGGTGCACAACTAGCTTGCTGTATGATGAGTTCTATTGCTGTAAACGAGTTGTATGACAAATACCCAGCTGAAGTAGATGACATCAGATTCCAGATCTCTGGCACAGAAATAGAAACTGTCTCCTCAAGATAAAACACACTAAGGAAGTAGAGAGCACTATAATTCTGGGGAGATTTCATTTCAAGAAGAGGAATTATTCTTATAGCCAGAAGGAGAAAGGAATATTTTTGGATCCTTGCAATATTTCAAACTTGAAAAAATGTTACGATCTGCTACAATGAGTCCTATACTATTCCTACATTCATTTGATATAACATTAATTTTCAGAATGCAAAGAGATTTTCTGAATGGTTGATTAAGTTTAGACTGGACACCTTTATACAAGAATATAAAAAATATATAAAAGCAAACTTAAGACTCTACCATCAATGCAATGGGCTTTTCCATGGAAAATTCTCTTGTTTCTTTCGATGGATTACAACAGGCTTTGTCAGGATTAAGGGAGGAAGTTGTATGATAAAGAATAAGGAGAGAAGTCAAGGGAGGCAATATTCCTCAAAGATTACTCTGAATTGATTTAATACTGTCTTAGGTTACAACATAAGGTGTACCAAACTATGCATTCTACCACCATCTACATTACCATCTGAGGAGATGTTAAAATAGGTGGAGCAGTGTTTCTTCTCTATGACTCAACCACAATAACTCCCTCTGGAGAAGCAGTAGCCACCCTGAGGGGGCCATCTCTGCTAATGGGCCATCAAGGTCTCACAGAATGACTCATAGAATTACACCCTTCTCTGCTCTGCGAGAGGTACCAGACAATCCTGCCCAGATACAACCTGGGGCTTGGTACCACCACTGGATACCCAAAGGACAAGAGCTCTCCACCACTACCCACTGGACCTTCAGAGAAGAACCAGACCTTTCCACAGAATCACCACTTGGACAAGACCCCATCCATCACTCTGATGGGACTGTAACCACCATTTAATTAGACAGCTACCACCACCCTCACCAGCAGGGTGACAGGCTGTATTCTGACTTTGTCAGCTGAGGCCAGTGTTTCTGTATTATTGCCTCTATTGTAATTTTCCTATTAAATGGTATTATTAATTTGATATTAATAATTTCTTATTTTCCTATTGTTAAGCTCCAGCTTGGAATCTCTCACAAGGTATTTGCATGGGGTTAATTCCTCTCTCAGGTCTACCTTCAAACCAGCATAAATATTTTAGAGTAAGACTGTGTTCTTGAGCACCATCAAGCACTTGACCCAGACTGGAGCATTTTATAGCTACAGTTTTTCCATACTTATCCAGTTAGTCCTTACCACATTACTCCTGAGGAAGAGACTGAGGAGAGACCTCATTGTGGTCTACAACTTCTTCATGAGGAGAAGCAGAGGGCAGAAATTGATCTCTGCCTTCTGGTGGCCAGTGACAGGGCTCAAGGGAATGGCCTGTAGTTGTGTCAGGGGAGGTTTAAGTGGATATCAGGAAAAGGTTCTTCACGCAGAGGTGGGCTGGGTGCTGGAACAGGCTCCCCAGGGAATTGTTCAACAAGCACCAAGCCTGAGCAAGTTCAAAAAGTGTTTGGAAAATTTGGCACATGGTGTGACTCTTAGAGATGGTCCTGTGTAGGGCTAGGAGTTGGACTCCATGATTCTTGTGGGTCCCTTCCAACCCAAAATATTCTGTGATTGTGATTCTATGTTTTTTCCCAGATAGTTAGCACAGCTTAACCAGCGGGTACACAAAGATGTACACAGACGTGAGAAGAAGCTGATATAACTTACTAAGACTTACAGAAATTATCTCCTTTGAGTTCAGAAAACCATGACTGCAACCTTCAGTAGCATTGCATGACAAACAGAGTTATTCTTATGCACAAGAGAGCCTGAATCTGCTATTTCTGGTCCATCCAGTGCACATCCAGGGGCTGGAACCCAATCCCTGTCCAGAGTGCTGAAATACAATGGCTGCAGAGATACCCAAAGTGTCCCTCTACTGTACCAGTGGTTTCTGGCATAAATATGCAGGACATAATAATTAACACAAATTTAAGTACCTAATTAAAAAGTGGGATAAGATTTTAGGTTTAGAGGTGAAAGGTTTGGAGTAATTTCAATCTCAGTTTTCCTCCCTTAAGGGCTCTCACAACTATTTGAGCTTTTTGTTCCTTTCTTACAGCTGAATCTGAATACTTTTTATAATTTCTCTTCAATTTCAGCTGTAGAACTACCCTCAAATACATCTCAAGGATCTTCAGATCCGTGTACCTACTAACCCTTTATACAAAAGTCTTACATTTCCAGATCTGCACCGAACTAAGAATAAAATTGAATGTACTGTTCAAGATGCATAATTCATAAGCTGCCCAAGTGAGGAAATTGAAGACTGAAAGGCATCTTGCTTTAAAGTAATCACATTTTGGATGAACTAGCTACCCACAGGAACTTAAGATTCAGATCTTCACTAGAAGAGTCCAGCATCTTTTGCTCTTCCTGCTTCCAGATGGAACAAGAAAAGTACAAGGAACCTTTCTCTCACTGAAGTGTTTTCAGCTAACCAAACACTTTGGGGTTTTAAAGCAGAATTAAAAAATCAAATTCAGTTCTCAAGATCTGTAGAAAAATAATCTAGATTTTCTTGTACATTCTTTTAGTGGCAGAGATGAGTTACTTAACATAAGTGTTAATGTGCTCTGTTATGATGACTAATGTTTTCAGTATATATTGAATTCCTGTGAAAGAATTATTGGTGCAAGTACTGAAGATCTATAAAATAAGATTTATAATACAAGACCCAGTAGAATTTACTGGTATAGCAATTTTAATACTCCATTCCCTCCCGCTATTGGATATCCATTAACATCAACAGAAGGGAACTAATTCATCTTTTATGCTCCTCTGTTTCTAACATAACACATTAATGAGGACTTATTAGCTATTCTTTCTCTTAACATGTTGTTAACAATTCCTTGTCATGATTTCAGGCATTTTTTACTTGTGCTGACACACCAAAAGAATATAAAAAAATACAAAAGCAAAGAGTCTATCATCAGTTAAATTGAGAATCACAGAATCATTTAGGTTGGAAGGGACCTCTTGAGACGTTCTAGTCCAACTTCCCTGTTTAGCAGCAGGTTTTCCTGGTTCTCTCTTTGTTGGGCTATCTGGAAATTTCTAGAGCACATAACACAAGAGTGTTATACCCATTTGCCTCAAAATAAATAGACATCAATGACAAAGAAAAGAAAGATGTTATCCTTCATCTCTAGCATCTATAGCATAACTTCTGACATTGTGCAAACAATATCTCAATTTTTGAAAAGCATACCATGAATCATTCTAGAGTTTATGAAACACTTCCTTGAAATCTAAAAGAAAATTTGTGGGGCTTTTCTGTTTGTTTTTGCTGATGTTGTTGCTGTTTTGTTTGGTTTGTTTGCTGGGGGGTTTTGGTGGGGTTTTTTAGGTGTGGGTAGGGTTTGAGCATGATTTTGCCAGAGTTAGGCTACTTGTTAGGTAAAGAGAATAATTTCATCACAATCAGAAACCAGGTACCAACTATTCAGGACTTCTCTTAGTCATTTCCTACCACAGACTTTAATTTTCTTTCCTAATACAAACCTGCATTTTAATCCAACAGCTAAAAACATCAGTAGAAGGCGTCAGTGTTGCTGAGTTCAACCCTTAAAGATCTTCTGTACTTGATGAGCTGGAAATTATAAGGAAATAAGATTTAAGCCTTTCCTATTTCCTATCCTAAAGAAAAATGACAAAAACATTTATCATTTTCTGCATTCAGGTTTTTATTTTTGATATGTTTAAGCAGGGACTTTTAGGCTACCACAGAACTTTGGATTTAATATCATCCAAAAAGACTATGACAAAACTCTATCTCAAACTCACCAATTACTTGTTGACAGCATTTCTATGTGCACACTCAGAACGAAAATAAAATAAAATAAAATAAAATAAAATATAAAATAAAATATAAAATAAAATATAAAATAAAATATAAAATAAAATATAAAATAAAATATAATAAAAAATAAAAAATAAAAAAATAAATAAAAAAATAAAATAAAATAAAATAAAATAAAATAAAATAAAATAAAATAAAATAAAATAAAATAAAATAAAATAAAATAAAATACAATACTGAAGAAGTTTGGCAGTTCAGCATCTAAAATACAGTTCGAAAAGCATGCAAAACAAAGTGACAACAAATGCCTGGTATTAGCTGGATAATGCAAGAGGTGATAATGACATTCCTGGCAAAAGATCAGCTCCTCTCAAACATCTGCTAGGAATGAAGCCATTAACAACAAAACAGTTTCATATTGTGGGGGTTTGTGCAGACATTTGCTTCTGTTTTGATCTGTCATGGTTTAAACTCCTTGAACTTTATTCTTCAGTTGCTTTGCTTCCTGTTTTTTTCTGTACAAAACCTTGGAGTGTCTACACATGCAAAACCACAGTGACTAGTGTTTTTGTGAATGTTGAACAGTTTTCTTTAATTTAAAAGATGTGCTGAATTTGTCTGATTATTGATTAAAAGCAAACCTGGGCTGTATTTAAAGACTGTAACAATATCTTACCAGAGGGTGATGTTGTTTCCTATTTCGTGAACATTTTGCACAATTTAATTTACAATTCCTGTCTTCTTGAGTAATGTTTTCCATTGCCTTGCCCTTATTTTTCCTAACACCGATTTTCTATTCCATTCAATATTCATAACAAATTAGCACCCAGAAACCACTACTCCATTTCACACTGTAATGTTTAAGTGGAAGAAATTAAAGCTATTTTTATAATTTAGTCAAAATATTCTAGAAATATGTTAGCAAGATACCTCATCAGATGAATTCTAGAATTCAAAATGCCTAAATTACTTTTTCCTAAAAAATCTCATTAAATTTTTACAAGTTGCTAAATGTCCAGCTCTGAAGGCAGTATATAGGTTAAAAGTCAGCAGAAAAACAGTTTAGGGACTGAACCTTAAAATTAATTGTCTTCACCAATGTAAAGAGGCTTTTTCTGAAACACTTGGCTCCAGATATTCATTAAAGGCAAGATGAACAAATTCCATGCTTCCAATCCCTCCAAAAAGAGTGGCCTTGGATTCTAATAATCAAAAGAGGGACAGCAACTGCATTTATGCAAATAGTTATCAGTTAAAATACACTAGCAGCACTGGAAGCACAAATTCTGGTACAGAACTCCATCACACACCTTTGGCCTTCATTTTTTCGCAGTAATCCCAATTCCACTACAGGGGCCAAGTCAATCTCCCTACCAACCTAATGTACAGTCTGATCATTGGAAAGCCTTGGAATTTTCTGGACTGCATGAAATCTAGGAATGAGTAGTCTCAGTATGATGGTGGTTAAAAACTCCAGTCTCCTCTGAAGTTAATATGATGAGTATGAAACTATAACCACTCTTTTTAAAGACTTACCCATTTTCAGAAGCAGACATTCAAATATCAATTATTTAACTGCTGCAAGTCACTGGCACATAGTCCTGATTTTAAGTATTTCTGTAGTCCAGAGAGCATTGGATGTCCCCTAGCAGTTGCACAGAAATACTTACCCAGTAAGATACTGAAAACCCCAGATCTTTCTTCAAAATCCAAATTTTTCTTTACTAAACCTGTAAAGACCACAAGCCCCTAGCTGAGAAAACTGGCATAAACACACAGAGTCATCTATTAAGAGGGAGGCAAGCCTGGAAAAAATCAGGAAGGCTGAGATGCCTCAAAATATTCACATATTAATAATTCTGCTTTGCTTCTCCACTATGGCTTTTTAAGGAGTACCAATAACCTGCAAGTAAGCTGGGAGCAAAGGCAATATTTACCAAACCAATCTATGCCTCCTCCAACTCATGCAGGTCCTTTAACATATCCCAGCACCCACAGAATGTGGGTGACTGAATCCAAATCTATCCTGAAATTTTATTCATGTCATCTTCCTACTACTACCTTCCTACCTTCTACCACTGCAGAGCTCCTTAATGGAAATTAATTTGTTGAAATCAGATGAACAACATCCTTACAGCCCTTACTGTTAAGCCCTTTTAAGTGGAAAAATGCTGTTACTATAAAATTAAAGGCTTTTTTGTTTCATTTCATCACAGTCTAGTTTTCCTGGCATCAGTTTTCCTGATTAAAAAAATTAAAATAGTACTCTCTTTAGCTAAATGTAGTTTGTGTGCAAACCTGATCTAGTGGAATGTGTCTTAGCCCGAGACAGAGGGCTTGGAACTAGATGACCTTTAAGGTTCCCTTCAGCTCAAACTATTGTTTGACTCTATGTAAAGGGCTTTTAAACCTTCTTGAAGTAGTCAGGTGTTAGCTGATAATCGGTCACTGGCAAGAAATACACCATGCCAAACTAAAGAGGCAAACATACAGAGTCTGAAAACATTACCAGAACTATGTAAATGAACTGTGGTTTGGGAAAAAAAAAAAAAAAAAAACAAAAACACCCAAACAAACAAAAAAACCACCTTTAGTGGCAAGCTGAAAAATTAATTTACAGGTGTAACTTTCAGTAAAGGGTCAGAAAAAATTCATTCATTAGAATTACGGGAGGTAAAATTTTCTTATAAATATTACAGGACCTTTAAAAAGTGTCATCATTGTAAAATGGACTTAAATCATACTCATTAATTATTAAGCATTACTCTAGTTGTTCACTGATGTTTTTTAATGGAATTAGGTTTCCTCAACTGCAGTAGCATAATATCACTGCTATCTATTTATAAACAACTTTTCTTTATGTACAGAAGTGCCTTTTCATGATGGTATCAAAGTAGGTCTTCACTTTGTAGCAATACTTCTAATCTTAAATGAAAGCAATCCGTTACTTGGGGAATGAAAGAGACAGATCTGAGGGTACCTGTAAGTTTAATAGCATCCCAGATGCTCATTCACAATACTACCAATAAAACAAAGTCAGATTTATAGCTTCTTCTTTTTTTTTTAAGGGAAAATGGTGTCTTTATATTTTAAAAGGCCTGGGAAGTCTGAACAAATGATGTCAGAAAAACTACCTGTTGATAACTGCTGATGTCTCTCTTGATTCCCCTAAGCTATTGATATTAAACATTTCCAAGGTCAGAAGTACAGAATCCAGTCTCATGAATGTATTAAATTTTAACTTAAATAAAGAACTATACTACATGCCCATCCTAATCCACCTTATTAGTGAGGATTTAATCTTTACTGATGGCATTCCATCACACTTCTGATCCCCCCAATATGAAAACATTGCTAATGAAAAAAAAAAAAAGTAATAAAAAATAAACTAAAAGACTTGCCTCTTTAAAAGTCTGCAACAAGTTCTGTGAGCCAATCTGTGGATAGTTTATATCAGTAGATACTAGATGTTAAATAGAAGTGCCATCTGTCTAAGCAAATTATAAGTTCAGTATCTCGGTATTTCTATGCATGCAGGAGCAGGAATTGCATCCTTGTGTCCCCATTGGTAAGCATTCACAGCAACTCAAAATACAGCTTAAAAATGCTGGTCTTGGAAAAGTTAGAGAGTCTTCAAAAGGAAATTTGCATCCCAGAATTGCAATTAAAGTTGTGTTTGCTTAAAAGAACCTCAAAGTTACCACATCATACTGTCATTAGGTTCTCCTCAACCACTGAAATTGTTACTGCTTTCCAGAAAAATCTACTACTAAAAAAGTTGCTATGATGAAAGGAGAAAAAATTTAAAACATACTGTCCAAGATAATGCACTTACCTAAAAAAAAAAATCTACCAGAATACAATCTGAGACTGCTGAGACTGAACAGTTCATTCTTCAGGGAGAATAAATACAGAACCATTATGTAAGAAAGTACATTAGAACAATTCATCTGGATTACGTGCGTATGTAAAGGCTGAACTCTTTTTTTTACTCAGTATAACACCACAAACAGCAACCTGAAAATGAAAAAAAAAAAAGCCAAAAAAACACTGCAACATAAGAAGGCGACCGCAGTTTCAAAAAAACTGCTGGAGGTAAAGTCTCAGTTCCTTCAGCTTTATGCCATCTTCAGACAAACAGGTTTTCGTTCTGACCTCAGCATTTGTGTGCGTCAGCTCTCCCAGTACTATTTTTGCTTCACTTCTCTCATCTAACAATATCAATGTCCTAGAGAGTTCTGCCTGTTAAATTTAAGTGTATTTCCCTCAGTGCCTCAGATTTCTTTTCTGTCATAAAAAAATTCTTCATATTCTATACGGGTTATATACAGATCCAGAGTGTAACCACGTGTGTCAAATTGCAAGAGGACAAGTTTTTAATTAAAATGTCTGGCTTTAATATTTTTATTCATGCCAATTGAAAATAAAACTGCCAGAGGTTTTGTCTTTATGTTGAGCAGAACAGACCACTGCCCTGAGAGCCAAACTAAGCATGATGTACTTTTGTGAGCTTCAAACTGCTACTTTTAGGGTGGGGCTTTTGCAGATTATTGACATTACAATTCAATTTAGGATAGCAGCACAAAAGCTGGCAAGGCTTTTTTTAAATTTAAAGTAGAATAGCAATGAAAACTCATGCCCTGACTTACAAATATTACTAAACTCTAAGCTGCAGAACACAGTAGAAGGCCAACTTTTGCCCCCTCAAAAGGAAGTAGAAGTAGGCTGTCTGCTGCCAAGCAATAAAGTCACCCTATACTCATAATTTATGAATACAGAAATCTTACTCTAAATTGCAAGCCTCCCTGTTCCTTCTATTTAGAGTGACTGTAGTTTGGCTCCTTCTTCCTCAGGTCAGTTCTTGCAGCAGGAAACAGCTTCCCAAAGGTCCCCTTCACAAGTACATTCAGTTTGTTTACTAGACACCCTAATTTTTCCACTGGTGAATATATAAATACACACACTCCCTTTGTAGGTCTTCTACTGCCACAAAATTTTTCTGCTAGTCAGGTAAAAATATGTGGACAACAAAGGCAGAATGAGGTCAGTAATATACCTCCAACTTCTTAGCCACCATACTCTTTACTTAGACAATTCCTCTCTTTCAACCTACAATTTCCTGCAGACTACCAGTGCCCTAGATGGTCTCTATCTGCTCACAGAATAGGGTAGATCTGCCTCAACCTCCTCTTCTTTCAAATGAGGGAACGTTGTTGTCTTGGTTTGGAAAGACAGGTACCTGCCAGGGAAAGCTGGAGTTTCCCTTGGAATGGAGAATGTAAACCCTTCACCCCCTCCAAATTATAATTTTCAATTAAGGGCTTTCAGGCAAAGATTTGGGAATAGGAATAACAGTTCTTTACTAGGAATATTAACAATACAAATGTAGTAGAAAACAAAACCACCCAACCAAACAAGCAAACAAACAAACAACAATCCTGGAGGACCCTGACAGAGTCAGAGCTACAACCTGACACCCTGTTGGTCAGGGTATTGGAAGCAGTCCCAAAGTGAGTCCTCCTGGAGTGGCAGATGTGGTTCTGTTGGAGCAGAGATGATCCTGAGAGAAAAGAGTCCAGTGGTGGTGAGAAGGGTTCAGTCTTCCTCCAGGAATCCAGTGGAACCAGATCCCTGTGTTCCTGTGTTTCAGTTTTTATCCGGGTAGGAATGGTTGGCTCCCCCCACTGGGTGGAGCATCTCATAATGGGACGATTGCTTGTGGACAACTGCTTGGGGAGCCTTAATGGCCCATCAGCAGAAAATATCCCCCTGGAGGGAGGATGGGTGGTGACAGAGATAAGAAACACTGCCCCACCTGGTTTAACAGTTGGCCCATTATCAGAAGGGCACCTGCCCCCCTCCCACCCAGAGTTACAAGAGAGAAAGAAGAACATCTCCCCAGCTGCTTTCAGCAGATGAAATAGAATACACATTTTTGGTTCTGTAACCCAAGACAGTTGTCAATCAGGCTTTCCATGACTCTAAAGTGACCCCTGATCATACAGCCTCTGTATGGTTACAGATGGTACTTAAAGTGCAGTGCTGCCACACAGACCCAAACACAAATACCTTCCAGTTTGTTACTGGGCTGATGAGAAGACATGAGGAGACACCCTGAAAGTAGTCACCCAAAACACGCACAGGAAGAGCTCTTGCAGGGTCAAAAAGGGACTGCTTTCATGCCAAATACAGACTGCAGCTGCACTTTTATGAGCACTTCAGGGAAGAAAATGGCCTTTTAAAGGTAAGCCTTTCTCACTTTTCATTCCAATTCCCTTTGCTAAAAAGATGATACAAACATTTTCTTTTAAACCAAACAGAAGATATGGATCTTAATTGGTCCTTTTAGCCTTTCAGTGCAAGCCATATTTCTCAATATAAGAATACACAGAAGCTCAAGACACTGTATTTTAACCCTTTAAATGTCTTTAACTGTTATTAAACTCTTACAAATACAATTTCCTGACATCCACTACCAGCAGCTTGTGCTGAACTAAAGAAGAAAGTGAACTTTGTAAAAAACTCCCCATTTTTAATTCTTTTGCTATCTCCAAAATCCATGGAAGACAGAATCAATATATATATGCAAGCAAACAAAAATAGTTTATTACAAATATTTCAACTGACAACTGAAAGACTTTAAATTGTCTGATGTTATCCGGAATTCTTGCCTGATGAATCAAAGAAGGATTTAGGTTAAGAGGAACTTTAAAGACCATCTCATTTCAACCCCTCCCCATGGGCAGGGATGCCTTCCACTAGAACTGGTTGCTCAGAGTCCCATGAAGCCTGGTTTTGAACACTTCCAGGGATGGAGCATCCACAGATTCTCTGGGAAACCTGTTCCATTGTCTCTCCACCCTCACAGCAAAGAATTTCTTCCTAACATCCAATCTAAATTTACTGTCTCTTCAGTTTAAGCCGTTTCCTCCTGTTCTGTCACTACATATCCTTTTCAAATACCTCCCTTCAGCTCTCTTGTAGCCCCTTTGGCTACTGAAAGGTGCTGGAAGGTATCCCCAGGGGCTCCTCTTTTCCAGGGTGAAAAAGCCCTCTCAGTCTGTCTTCACAGGAGAGATGTCTGAGCAACCTGACTATATTTTTGTGGCCTTCTCTGGGCTTGCTCTAACAGGTGCACATCAAATCCATAGCAAAAAGCTTATGAAACCTGGAGGAGGAGGAGGACCTTTCCCACAAAGTTATTATGAACAAATGGCACTTCCTAAAACTTAGAGTGAGGAGTACCTATCTTCTGTACCTAGACCTGCCTGAACAAGGACCTAGAACATCCAGAATTGAATGCATGTTCACAAAGCACTTGAACGAAGCAGAACTAAACCCTGCAACATGATTTTTAGCATCCTGGCCCAGTGTTCTTCTCCTTCTTTTATAAGATAATTCTATTTTTACCTAGCCAGAAGCCAACTTTATTCTTAGTGAACTTTTCTGTAGAAAAGTAAACCAGGCCACTTTCGACATGTCAGTGTAGAAATACACCTGCATGGCAACAGGACATTTAAATAAGAAAGTGCAAAACAGTATGTCGAAATCTCTAACTAAATGAAGAAATTCTCTGTTTTCAACTGGAATAAACTCAAAAGCCAAAACATTTTAAGCACCTACTATATAACTTCTGATAGAGTAAACATCAGCTCAGTTTCAAGTAAATTTTGGCTATATCAAGTCACAAGGTCACCATACACTCTCAGCTCTCTGAGTTAGTTGCTTCTGAAACCTGGTTTCACATCCTATTGAACTCCAATATGAAGCCCTCAGATTGAAAATGTACAGTTTTTAAAAACCCTGATTTGACACAAAATTGCTTGAAGAGAACGCCGTGTTTACCACATAGCAGTCCTGGCAGTATCCTGAGGTTTTATTCCCACTAACATCCATCCATAAATCTGATCATTAACATTATACATTTCACAGGTCAGACAACAACTTTTAAACACTACACAAATTGCTGATTTGTCAGAGTCCAATACTGTCTTGACCAGGTGTGCCTCCTTGGGGTGGGACAGAGTTAATTTTTTTCGTAGTAGCAGACATGGGAACTATATTTTGGATTTGTGCTGCCAACAGCACTCTTTTAGATATTTCACACATAAATGTTATAGTTATATAACCTACCTTTTAATATAAAATTTGCTCATTTGAAGAAAGCTGGTGCTATATGGAATTTCTGTTTCAGCAGAATGATATAAAATATATGGAATTGACAACAGAGATGTAAGTTACACCCAGCAAAATACAGGAATTGCAATCTCTGGTTAATCTCTACTATGAATAAAGCTGCAAAGCTGGTTCAACAACAAAGATACCAGCAGTGGAAGAGAAAGAGTAGATTAGGGTTTGATGAAGTAAGTGAAACTTCCCATTCTAAACCACAGAGGTTCCCATTTGTAAGTAGAATGTATGTTTATATGTGTGCCTGTCCCAACAACACCAAAATGGGAAAGCTCCTAGTGGGCCTATGGTGTCTCAACCCAAATGTACTACAAAGGCAGAATATCACATTATAGTATGAAAACAGAATTAAACATGTTTAAGTCCTTTAGACGTCAGGACTTCATAATCTCTTCCCAACAAGAAAAAAAAATTCAATTTATCCATAACTATGCATAATTCTAGAATATGCTAGAATTATTCCTTACCAGGTAAATTCCATTTGAAAAATTGCACAATTCAAAATTCACCATTTTGATAGGGATGAAATTGTCATAATCAATAAAACAATAGGCTTTGTTATAATTTTTTTTCAGAATTTTCAGTTTAACCCTTTTTCACAATTAACATGCACTTTTGCCAGCATTATGACACTGTGCAACAGCATTTTTTTATTGTAAAAGGAAAGTAGGGTGTCTATAATAGAGTTTATCAACATTAAAGTAGCTCAAGTACTTAAATTTTTATTTTTGTTTTCGTTCCCCAATTCCACCAGTTCATTTCATTACATTTCATTTTTAGTGGGATGTATGATAATCATTAGAGGGCATAAAAATGTAAAGCCTCTAGAAACTGATCTTCTATCACTTTCAGAAATGAAAGATTTTGAGGAAATTCCGATATATAAGCTATAAACATGCTGACACTGCTAGAAACCTGCATGAAGAAGACAGAACTGAATTTGAAAGCACACATTTATGAGTCTTTAGGGGTGGACAGCATTTCATCCCCCTACAATCTATTCTGAAACAAGCAAGTTTATATTAAGACAACATTAATATGCTACCAACAATAGTATCTTGGAGTTTCCTCTGAAAAGACATGTGGAAAAGGCCAGGGTGACTATGTCTTTGCCTGAAGCAGAAAGCTGTGTAGTGCATCCAGCTCTTGATGCGTCTTTCAGCACAGACAGATCACAAGCCCCACGCCACGCCTGTTGCACAGTGCTTGCTTCTCTGATTGATGACATCTATTAAGCTCTCTGCAGCTTCTCTATTGCCTTTCTACACTTATTCCATTCTTTATGCTCAGCCAGACAGATATTTAGCTCTTTCAGGACATCACCTATTTTGCTTTTTGACTACATCAACTGCCAGACTACGGAAGAAGAGACTTCTCACTAAATTCATCATTAAAACCATAATACAATGGGAGGGAACACTCTTTAAAATTATGCAATCTTCCAGTGATTAGGATAGTTAAATTCCTTGCTTTAAAAAATGCTCTGCCTTTAGAAACATAGATCTTAAGGACACAAACTCTCCATTTACAGCTTTTTCTATATAAATTTAATTAAGGACACTCCGAGAATTTGAAGTACGAAGAAAAGCAGTGACCTGATGGACCCACACAAAATAAAAAAATACTGTCCCTAACCTTAGCTCTTCAACTACAGGCTTGCTGCTTACTCATTGCTAACAGGCTAGAAGGTTTTTTTTCTTTTATAAATTAAATTCTTTGGAAACTTGGTCATGTTTTTTTCCAGGAACTCAGCATCACAGATCACATCACCTTGTGTTATGCTGACTAACCACAAGAATTGTATGAGCTGCTGTGAAAAGGTGACAAAAACTCTTGAAGTGCTAGGGCTTGAGACACTGAAGGACACTTGACTATATTAAACTAAATAACACACTGAGCCAAAAAAGTTATTCCAAAAGTTCCCAATGCTCAGAGAGGAATAATATTTTAAGATGTGGAACTTTTTGAAATATACTTAAAGTGGAAAACCTCAAAATGGTAAATAAAATTTACAATTTTCTAAAAACTACTGGCAAGCAATTTTCTTCGAAATGGTCTAAAGAAGCTCCAATAGCCCGTGGTATTTTCTCCCTAATGACTGTATAGGTAATGATACCATTTTATTCAGCAATTAGGCTATAATGATTGTCATTAGGAGCTAGTCAGAATAAGATGCTATGACCTATGCTTTTATTATGCTTAGGTATTGAAGGCTATTTTGTTTAATTCAGATTGGTATATTTAAAGGAAGACATTTTTCTACATTGAAATACTAAGATGTTCAGAACCTGTATATTAAAATTTGTAGAACTTCACTGATTTACTGACCAAGGATTTATACAAAAAAGAGTGATTCTTGGTCATGAATACCTACCTGATACTTGTCCTCTTACATGGCTAGTTCCAAGTGCTATGGGAATGTAAGGATCCTATGCTGGGTAGGTATGAGATCCTTCTTTCTTCATTAACTGTTAAATTTTCATTGCTGCCACAATTACACCCTTCTCCACACCTAACAGTTACTTGACATCATTTAAAATTTCAACTAATATTTAAATCCAGAACCCACCTGTGGTCACAAATCATATATAAAATCCACAAACATGCAATGCTGAACTTCCCATTTTTCAGATGTTTTGAGTGGCAAGATATTGGAAACTCCTTGCTAGAGGTTAAACTGTGCATTTATCCAGTACAGCCAGACTGCCTCAGCTCCCTCACTGGCTACTTTGGACAACCAAAGTCTTTTTTTACATCTTCACATCTAATTAAGAATCTAATTTTCTGTCAGAGTGTGCCCAACTAAATGCCAGGCATGAAACTATAGGTTCAATCTCCACCCAACAAAAATGAGCCTGAATAAAAAAATACCAATTAAATTTCCACTGAAATAAGGGATTACACATCAATTATTGCAAGTTTTCTGGTGACCTTAAAGAGCACTTGGTATATTCTAATTACCTCTTGTCTCTTATGTGATAACAATTCTGGTCATGGAGTTCACAAGGAGCTACAATATATAGTATTTCAGGTAATGATTCTTATTGTTTAGGAGTTCATGAAAACTTAAATATTATTGACTTCTACTGAGATGACTAAAGTTGGTTCAAAACAATAAGTTTCAGCATTTTGTTTTAAATCCAGAATTAAAGAAATATGATTTTTTAAATTTACTTTTTATCTATTTACAAGAATGTATCCATACCAGAGGCCTTCGCTTTGTAATTTTAAGCTTCCAATATTAAAAAAATATTTCTTATAGAAAAGTTATCAACCAATATCCAACAACTAGGCTTAGCGTTTAAAGCTTTAAGAAAGATGAAGCATCAACTGCACAAAGAAAAAACCCAAACCACTAAATGTCCAAAAAGCAAAATGTTAAGAGAAAGAATAGCTAAGTTTAACAAAGGAGAAATTACCCAGATATATTCATATATATATATATACACACATACACATTGAAAAAGATCAAGTCTCTAGAGTCATACCCAAAATTCACTCAATAGCCACAGCTATGCCCAATTTTGGTCTGATGTTTTTTGGCACCTTAAATATTGAACTCTTTCCTAGACTGGCGTGACTTCAAAAGTTGTAGATAAAGGATACAAAACACTATTTTCTTGTGAAGGACAGCCTGGACTTAGATCTTTGGTCTTTTTGTACCACCTGCATTGCAGCAACACAAGGAAAACTCTCTTCACAGCATCCACGACCAAGCTTGCATTTGTTCTCTGCCTTTTCCACCCCAGACTGAAAATCATCTCCATGCCCACACACCTTCAAGTTGAACCCTTACCAGCCATAGCTCCCCAGCAAGATCTCATTTTTCCTGCAGTTTTTACGTGAGTTTAGAATTAATTGGCATATTGTCCCTGAGTAATAAGACACAGTCACAATCTAGAGACCATTTCTAATGTACAGAGTTATGGGAAATATTTACAAGTCTTATGACACAAAGGCCAAGTACAAATTAAGAAAATCCACTGTGTTGCAAACAAGTCCCAAGGAGAAATAACATGGAGTCAACTTCATGAATTTGAGCTACTAAATCTTTGTTTCAGTTTGAAAGCATGTTTGGCTGAAGGCCAACATTTAGAAAGGATCTCCAGAATTCTCCCACACTAGAACCAGAAAGAAGAACCAGCCTCAGAAACCTGTTTCAAACCTCAGTGAAGAAGAACCTCAACTAACCCTTTCTACTGCAAGGCACAGTTTCTTACCCTCTGATGAAATGCAATGATTGTTATAGCAGAGGTTTCATTTTAAGTACTCTTTTTAAGAAAGCTCAGGGGGTTTTCTTTTTTCTTCTTTTTTTTTTTCTTTTCTTTTCTAGTGGTGAACCACTACTAAACTAAATTACAGCTTGCTAGAAAATCACTTCCCCAGCAGCTCAACATTGCTGAGAGAAAATGTGCACCATACCCTGTACTACAACATAAGTTTTCTAAAATCACACCAAAACAAGCCCATTCACCATGAAAAGTGTAATCTAGCTACTTATCTCCATTTTGCCGTTGTCCCTTTGCAGTAAACTACCATTACGTGCAGACAGAGTAATTTCCCAGTTTCGGTCTTTCACTGGAGATTTCAACCAGGCACAGAAAATCAATGATGCTTCATGAAAAACACATGTATACTGAAGATCAGCACTGGGGCTTGCAGGCAACTAAAATCTATTGCAACACAGTAACAGAAAGAACCACGTGCAAAATTAGAACATGTGTTTCAGTCCTCCTATTATAGTTAATTTGTGTAAATTCTCTGCATAAGGACTAAGTTTTATTCTCACTGCCAACATACGATTTTCTTCAAAGTACTATTCACAATGCATAGAACTACCATTAAAATATTTATCATTCTAAAGTGAAAATATTTCTATGAAGTTCTGCAAATATGCATATATACACATAATAGTTCTAAATACATATATAAACTTCCTCTTCATAAGAAAATGCCAGAAACATTAAAAAAATGGTTTTGGAAAAAGGAATTTATAGCTTTGGATTTGCTTTTAATAAAGAATTTGAAGCCACTCTATTATTAACATTCTTTATCTGATTCTACAAATAAAGGTTCTTTTGTGTTAGCATATTTTGCTAGACTTTAGCATGTCAAAGCAGACAATTTGAGAATTAAGTTCTTGAAACAGATACTTTTCATGTCTAGGAATAGAACAAAATGAAGAACTGAAGTACCCAACTGCAAAAGATCTGTCAACAATTCTTTTATAAAGGCCCATTCTCAAGAGGTTACAATTATCACAGCAGGGCATTTTTTCAGGGGAAAAAAAAAATTGCCCTAGATAGCTTTCTGGCTTGTAGTTTTGGGTTTTTTATTCCTCTCTTTAAATGAATAATGACAGTTCCCATATCTGTAAGAGGAAAATTACACATTACTTACCACTCACACTTCTCTCAACAACCTTAAAAGGATCTCAGGCTAGGTCTAGATTTCACTCATTTCAGCTTCTCTGATATTTGAACTGAGAGCTTCACATTAACACACTATCATAAAATCTAATAATAAAATTTAGAGGTAAACTCCAATATAATTCTTTGCTTTGAAGATTTATCTGTCTTTTAGATCACAAAAAAAGCTTGGCCTTAGAGCAAAAGGCTACTTAAATGAACTTTTTTCTTCCATATATGCAGATACTATGGCAAAATATGTCAAATCATGCAAAACATCTACTGTTTGGAGGAGGAACAAATGCTGGTTCACCCTCTAGCTCAAGGCTTAACTCAAAGTTCTCTGAAGACAAAGGCAAATCATTTCTACATGAGCATTCTAAATCACCAGGGAGAGCATGGCAAGGCTTTCCTGTTGCATGTTGTGAAAACTATTTTTACAGAATTCTGGAAAGGGCAGAAATAATAACAGTTGATTTTAAGTTGCCTGATATTTTTGGAAATTGAAACAAACTGAATCATATTAACCACAGAATCACAGATTTGTCTGAGTTGGAAGGGATCCACAAGGATTACTGAGTCTTTCTCCTGGCCCTACACAGGACAAATCTCGAGCTCTGTCAGGCTTGATGTTGTGACCACTTTCCTGGAGAGCGTGTTCCAGAGCCAAATCACCCTCTGGGTGAACATTTTTCCTAATATTCAACCTAAACCTCCCATGACACAGGCCACTCCCTTAGGTCCTGTCACAGACAGAAGGGATATGCAACATTTTCCATTTTTTTGAAAGTTCATCTTTTGTCATTTTAAGTTATCCTGTTACACGTCAGAGTTTTGTCACACATCCTTTAGAAAAAAAAAAACTTTTGAAAAAAATGCACATAACAAATGCTAGAAGTACTCTGACTCAGCTATGTTTTCCTTCACATTAGAAAGACAAAAGGATTCCAAATATTAATTGTTTACACTGCTGAACTATTGTACTTCCTTGCAAACACAGCTCTTCAGACAATGTGAGGCTGGAGCACACGACAGGTTTAAACAATTACCATTTCTAGTAGCTTACTGAACTCAGGTTTGGTTTTTTTTCTGTACACTGCAGACAACTTAATCTTTTCCATACAAAATTCTCAAGGTCTTTTTTTAATATGCAACAGCCATGAAACCATTTTTCCTTGCTATTTTCTCCTGAATCATAAGTGCACTTGGCAAGAACTCGAAGCATACATGGCTGCTGACGCTTCATGCGCTGGCAGAGAAGGTGAAGGTTGAATCACTCTAACACTTAGGAATTGATTTGGAATAGCTTTTACAGGTTTGGAAAAAAAGCTCCTCACTCTCACAGCTACAGAAATGTTATACTACACCCTCATAGGCTGAGCGAGATGGAAACACACAGATTACGAAGAAAGCCATTGTGCTTCATTGTACATTCTATTCCCCGAGCCTTGGCAACAAAGAAAGGGCTGAACCGCCTTTGTGGGAGGATGATTATTGAATTGTGCACCTGGCATGCACAAGACTTTTCTGTCCTTCATTGACTGCTGTGGGCATCAGAAATGAATGAACCAGGGGAAGACAGATTGTTCTAATACTTTGCTTCCCAGCAGAGAAGCACCACAAGCACCAAGCCAGGGCACTCCTTCCTGGCTTCAGATAGACCTTCAGGTACCCTTCAAGTTCTTGAAGCAGTTTATTTATATTCAAGCCTCTTAAAATAAATACTGCCTCACTTTCAACTGTCTCAGAGTAACTACATCCCTGGCTCTCTGTAACAAAGCAGTACCTTCATTGTCTTGCCGGGGGGCCATAAACTCCCTCTTGCTCGGGGGCTTCACAAAGACCCTGCTTTAAGTACTGTCTTGAATTACTTCCTCCTCCTCCCCTCCTCAGGGCTGCCGCAGACCAGACGGGTCTGCAATCCCCTGCTGATACCTTTTCATCCTTCCCAGGGGCACACCTGGGGCTGTGCAGCGGGGAGCAGAGCTCTGCCCACCCCACAGCCCCGAAAGAAGAAAACAAGGCACCTGAGAGTGCTTCCCATTACCCATGGCAGCATCCATCAGCTAAAACTAGAGATTAGGCTGCTAAGAGACAAAAGCCTCTGGGGATTCATGAGCAACTCGGGATACTACAAAAAGGGCTTCAGCCGTGTAGAAAAGAAGCTTGGCAAGCAAACAGAACTTATAAATGTGTTTGCTCGGGTTATAGAAAAAAAAATGGTATTTAAGTCGTGGTGGCTACTGCAGGAGACTGAGTGGTAGACATTATTTTGCTTTGTTTATTATTGATTGCAAAATGGTCTTCATTCACAAAATAAAGTTTTCAAAAAAAGTTAACTTCTTTGAGAGTTTTCCCTTTTTTATAAAAATGCATTTTAAAGCTCTTTAGAGAATGGTTTCCAGGTTTCTTTTCACCAGGTAACCATGTTTCTTCTCGATCTCTTTCATGTACTTGTAGATTAGTAATTTTCCCCCTCAATATAATGTGAAAAAGGAGCACTTTCCAGGTGTTGCATTTTCCTTCTCTTCTATTGGTTTGGACATGAAATCCTGAGGAGGATTTCTTTTTTTTCTGAAATCACATTCAGGGTGTTCCGTGTCAGTTTTAGGAAGATAGACTTAGCAACATTTATCTGACCTGAGCACCAGAGAAGACATCTAGTTCCATCACAAGATTTGTTCACAAGGCAGGTCTTCATGTGGCATAACAATATAATTTTTTTAAAAAAGGGGGAGAAATTAGGTGTATTCCAGACTTCCCAAGCTAAACTCAATATTTTAACTGCCACAATTACTTTTTCCAGCTAGTAAATTTTTAGGAAATTAAGATAGAGTAATGATACAGTAATGTATTATGGTAATACATTACTACACAATTTTCTCTTTTCTTAATTAGAGACAGTTTAATTTAAATGCTGCTCTTTGCTCTTCATGGTTTAAAACTGGTCAGCTAAGTGTCATCCTTTAATATGCCAGCTAATATACTATAAATTGTAAAAGAAAAAATTAAACACAGCCTTATCTGCATACGACTTCATATGCCTACTTAGGAACATGAGGAAAATCCACTTTTCATACTTTAGTTAAAAACCTGCACTCTTCAGACTGTGAGGAGAGAGATGATATCCCTAAAGTGAGAATACCCATCCCCTATTAACACCTCCACAAAAGTGTTGCCACAAATCTACTTTATAAGTAGAATCACAGGTGATATTCAACTATAATAGAGATTGACTCACTACCCAGAATGGTCTTAAATGCTCCTCATTTTCTTTACATATTACCTACCCTGTCTGTGAAAACCAGATCAAAACATGCTTTTCAAAATTACACTTAAGAATACATCTGTTGAATTTTACTATCATTTTGTCTATGATGATAGTAAGCAATGCTTTCTAGAAAGAATTGTTATGCAATGACTCACATTGAGTTGCTAATAATAGGGAAGTCAAAATGCAGTCAATTGTCCTGTCACAATCTAATTCTTTCAATTAATTAGCCTTGCATTTAGCCTTGCTTCTGGTTTTGAGTGGAGTTTTTAAAATAAAAATTCAAATAAGACACCATTTTTCAGGACTTAATTTTGAACATCTTCTTACAAACTGGTCCTGGTACAGCACTCTCCTCCAGAACACAGGACAAATCTGGTTGACAAGAACATTCCTTTGCAATCTAGCACAAAAAACAAGAGAGAAATTCACTTATACTCTTTCATTATCTGTTCTTTCAAGTGCTCCTAGCACACAACATAGCAAAACCAAATTTGTGGAGCTGGTCAAGGATCCAAGTAACAGTAATACCTTCACCTGTTTTGTTAATCATGTCTCAGTCACGCAGTAGCTATTAATTCATTTTTTTTATATTTCTTCAATGTTCATAAGCTATATAGATGCTTATAATAAGAAAGAAGAACTTGCTGTATTGTTGAACAATTCATTATCTGCCAAATATTTCCTCTGTATCCAAAAAAAAAAACCAAAAAAAAGAGAATATAAAAATAATTACTGCTTACCCCCCCAAAATATTATCTAATTAATTTCACCACATTCCATAGAGGTCTTTGTATCTAGCATGCCTTGCACAGCATTAATAAAACCATAGAGTTGATTTATTTTCTTGTGTTTAGCCACAAGAAGAGGTCAAGTGTCTGGGCAGCTCTATCTGTGAGTCACAGTACAGTTCCTGTCCCCCTTTGTTTGACCCAGACTCCTGAGTCCTCTGCAATGTCTCAGCAGCTTTGACCAAGGTATTGAAGAGATGGAAATGAGAGCATCCGTGTCAGCCTGACTTCCCATCCAACTAGCACCTGCAATACAGACTGACAATGGGACATGAGGCACTTTTTTTATAATTAAACAATCTTTTAGGGGTCAGGTATATGGATGTGAAAACACTGGGAGGTTCCAGTGCCTGACAGGCCACTCAGAGTTCCAGTTCCTTCTGTCCATACATCTGTGTGATGGAGACAGAGGAATTTGTACTGGTGGGAGTGGAGCTAGGGAATGCCTTTCCTAGCAGAGACCTTTGAATTCCCCTAGGTGACATCTCATGGGGCTGGAGGTGGCACAACCTACAGCCTGCTGGGGTGAGGTGCTGTGCATGATATTAGAGCCATTGGAGGACATTATTTTGAATAAGTACAGCATGGAAAGTGAGCCTTCCTTGAAGTCTTCCCTTTTCCTCCTAGTGATCAAAGACATTCTCTTGCATTTCACTCAATTACCTGTTTTTTTGCTGTTCATAAGTTATATTTTGGAAGTCTTAATTATGATAACATTTACCTTTACCTTGAGATCTAATCAGTTTTTGTCATTACAATATGCAAACATACCATATGTTTACATAGTAAATCTAGCTTATGCAATTACAGAAATTAGAAGCTATTAATAACTTCCTATGAAATTAATAGTATCATAATTTTACCATCTTACATAAAAATTGCTCTGTATGAGAAAACATTTTAAATAATATGGGAAGCATAATAACTTCTGTCAGACAGAAAAAAGATACTAAGCTTTAACATATTGAGCACTCCCTTCTCCCTTGTGCTTAAAGCAAACTTACAAAAACTTAACCTGTGACCATTTCCATCATTTTAGTTGGTTACTCTGCAACAACACACAAGATTACCAGGTCAGCACATAATCCTAACAAAAAAAAAAAAAAAAAAAAAAAAAAAAAAAAAAAAAAAAAAAAAAAAAAAAAAAAAAAAATGGAAAGAGCCTTTTAAGTATTATTATAACTTTTGACTAATAATCTTTCCATATGGAAAGTGCCTCTGCACTTAGAAAATATTTGAAAGCAATACTGTCAGAGAAATAGGACTTGAGAAAGAAATCCTGACATCTTCCACGGTATCCCACAGAAAAGTCATGAAAAACTCATTCCTGAAAACCATTTCAACAGAACACAAATGTGATACTGATGCCAGTAGCAAAGACAGCACAAACAAAACCTGGGTTCCTGAAAGGTCTTTGTGAACCTGTATAACACCATGGATACAGCAGAGTCATCTTGAAAAGGTGACGAATACAGAGTCTGTCACCATGCAACCTCTATGACATATGGCCAATAGATTGTTGGTAAATATTTAATAAAATGAAACATTAGTCTCTCATGTAAAACCTCTATTATACAAAGAGGCAAAGGTACAGCAACAAAGCACGTGCTCTTTTTTGACAATGAGGCTGTTTCAGGTTGCCCATGTCTACAGACTAAAATTAAAGCTCAGTCTGTTACCACAGTGTAATACAACTCAGCAGAAGAGGCCTCTGTAGGTTTTCTTTTTAGTTAAACCTGGCTTCTATGGTTCAACAGCTTGACAGCAGTGTAAAAGTATATTGCTTTTGCTGGAACATCTGTCTTTCAAGTCATTACTATTCCTCCTTTAAAACCTTCACTGTAAAAAACTTTGGGTGTTGTGTTTGCTTGGTTTTTCTCTTGGTTAATATCTGATGGTTTATCTAAGGTGTAAGATGCACATGTAGCACAGGTTTGGTGCTTTCAAACAGAAAATCATAAAACACATCTCAATTTGCTAATCACCACTGATAGAAGATGGGGTTTTACAGAGGGACAATTAACTTTTTCCTCTTGAGCTGTGATTGAAAATGAGAATTAGTTTAGTAGTAAAATTAGTTTAAGAGTTTCAGTTCCAGGAGAACTCTAGAAAATCCAGCAGCTCCATTTCCAGCTGAAATGAACTGTCATTTGAATTACCATGCCAGAATTACATGCAAAATTGCTAATCCAAATCCTAAAATCGGGGACAGTTTTAAAAATCTTTACTTTCATGAAAATTTTATTTACTTTTATGAACATTTTATGAACATATTGAACATTGAGGTCAGGCTGGGGTTTTTTTCAAGTTTCTTTTTTTTTGCAAATGTAGGATCACACCTATTTAAGCAGATGCTAATTTTAGACCCAAATAACATTAATTTCCTTTCTTCAGTGAAAACAAAAACCACCAAAGCTATTTCCTGATTTCTGCAGCTGAATTTTTGGGATATCAAGTTGCCTGAACAAAAAAAAAAAAAAAGTTCAAAAGCTATACAAGATAAAAAAGATCCACAATACAAGATCCGTTATGAAGATTGGCAATAGGCAGCACTGTACATGGAAAGTATAAACTGTGCTTGCCAGATTTCTGTGATGGAATTAATCAGCCATCAGACAAGTTTGTCTCAGCCCATTTGCTGCAAGTACTTCGCTTTCCTCTAGAAGCAGTAATTTAGTGCTGTACAGACCTACTAGAGAAAATTCAGCACTTGAATGGATAAATATGTGAATTGATATCCTGGACAAATTGCAGGGTCGGTACGTCTATCCTAAAACCTATTATCCAGTCATATTTGGACAATCTTATATTTCATTATCAACATTACAGATTAAGCATTTCTGAATTGTTCAAATTCTCCTTGCCCAGCAAAGTAGAGGTACTTATTTTTTCTTCATCCATTAAAAAAACAAAAGCAACATTCTTTTTAAAAATAAATTCACCCTTCAGGGCAACAATATTTCTTAAGGACAGTCAAATCCCAAAACTGCAATTATATCTTCTTGTATAACATTATAATCTTTGAACACTCCACACAGTGCTATTTAATTGTAAGTCATTTTCTGGTCAGCTTACTTATTTCAGCGCCTCATTATTCACAGTCAAAATTTCAGCAAAACTAAGAACAAACACATATGCAACACTGAAAAAAAAATCCTGGCATCAGTTCAAATTCCTAATAACATTTTGAACATTTGTTATTTAAGTTTGTTTAATTCTTTCCGTCTTAAAATGTGTAACAAGGCATCTTGTCCAATTTATCATCATGAGATCTTCCATTATCCAATCATGTATCAAGAAAACATGAGTAAGTCACATCAGAATAGCATCTGTTAATGTGTTTAAAGTTCTGCAGCTACTAAAGCTGATACCGAGTGCAGAGACCACTAGATGGCATAAAGCAATAAATACAATGAGAAAAAACGTAATTATACCCCTGAGCTTATCTAAGAAACCTAGGTTATGTTAATATGAAGGTTACAAATACAATCTTAACTCCACCCTTTAAGGTTACCTATTCTCTTACAACATTACTACCTATTCACATGCTAGTTCAAATATAATACAAGAGGTTTTTATAAACAGCTTTCTTCACCAAAAAAAAAAAGGAGTAGATTTTTTTTTAATATTCAAAGTGATTGTGCCTCACAGCTTGAAGAAAAGAAGGCTCAGAGGAGACCTTATTGCTCTCTACAGCTACCTGAAAGGAGGTGGTGGTGAGGTGGGAGTCTGCTCCTCTCCCAGGCAATTAGCAATAGGACAAGGAGATAGCCTCAAGGGGTGCCAGGGCAGATTCAGGTTGGATAGCTGGAAAAGTTCTTCACTAAAGGGTGACGAGGCATTGGAAAAGGTTCCCTTTGTGGAGTCAGTCCCAGGAAGCATAAAGAAAATTAGTAGACATGATACCTCACAATATGATTTAGTGGGCATGGTGGTATTTGGTCATAGGTTGGACTTGGTCTTGCAGGTCTTTTCCAACCTTCATGATTCTATGATTTTCGCTAACTTAACAAGAGATCTTTAAGACTGAGTCCTGGTCTGGGAAATTTCTCCAGCACTCAGGAACTTCTTCCAGTCACTACAAGCATTCAAAGACAATGGCCTGGCCTGGACATGAGCCTCCTCCTTCAACACATGAGTACATCCCATCAGGTCCCTTGCACTTGTGTACATCTGTAATCTTTATAAGGCCCTTTTAATTTGATCCTTCCCTACACCAAGGTGTTGTGGGTTGACCTTGGCTGAATGCCAGGCACCCACCAAAGCTGCTCTATCACTCCTCCACAAGTGGGAGAAAATGTATAGCAAAAGGCTCATGACCAGAAGAGATCATTCCCCAAATACTGTCACGGGCTTGGGGGCATGAATTGAATTTATTACTAACAAAATCAGAGCAGAATAATGAGAAGTAAAACACATCCTAAAAACACCTTTCCTCCCTCTCCTCCCTCCTTCCTGAGTTCTACCTCCTCCATTGTTTCCAAAAGGTACATTTACAGTTGAACTGCTGAAGCCACGGAGAGACCAGTCACTGCAGGAGCCAGAAAAGGAAAAAAGTTTCAATTTGCTTACACTAGAGTCTCTCTGGAATATAGGAAAGTGTTGAGACACTGCAGGAGTTATGGATATCAAGTAGATATTCCACACTTTCAAGATACAGTCTTCAGTTTCATTCAAATCTGTTTTTCACATTGACCTCATTCAGCACTTTTATGCCCATACACTATTATTTTTTATTCCATTGATGCTACCTGTAATGGTGGTAAAGCCAAGACAGAGCAGGTTCCAGAAACAGGAATCAGGATGCTCATGAAAATGCTTGCTAGCCAGACAAGTGGTAAGTGAAAATTTTGTAACATCAGATGATGATTTTTCAGAGTGTGCTGCTTTGCTTCTACTTTTAAATGGTTTCTGTATCTGAACCTGACAGTTATAAAGCCATTTCCTTCCAAAGACAATTATTTTTCCAGGAAGCAGGAACAGCTTTTTGACCAAAATTAAATTATTTTTTTCCCCATACTTACATACCTATTCCATACATACACACACATGTATGCACACACACACATATCCCTTATGCTCCATATATTTATTATTCAAATAGGTATATGTATTGAAATACCTGCATGAACATTCACCTATGCTTACCCATATATGCCTATATATATAGCATTTTCATATCCTGATGCACAGGAAGAATCAAAGATGAGGAAAAAGTCAAAAAAATGTCCTTTGTAGAGGGTGGGAAAAAGCCTTTAGCATAAAGCAATAATGTAAAGCAGACCATTTCACTCTGCATAATGTTTCCTGCTAGTTATGTGTTCTTTAGTTTTTTCAACTGAACTATTCAAAAAATTGGAGGCAACCAACAGGCCCCAGCACTAGATGTTAATTAGCAATAACACAAAATTTGGTTTTGGTGCTTCTATACAAATTTTAGTCATCTTTCAGGGGAGTTTAATTAGTTGTTCCACGTACCCTGCAAAGCCATTTCCTGTATGCTTTCCTTGCATGCTGCCTTGAATGATCATGCTTCCCCTGTATGTATACTTTCCCTCTGTGCCTCCTCTTCATGCTTCGTGTGTTTGCTCCTTACTTACCTTATGTTGAAGGGTACTTTTACAGGTTACTTAAAACTTTTCAGCAGAGATGCTGAAGGTGTGGCAGCAACATAACTCTTCCTGCAAAGAATATGTCAGATTTGGTACCTTTAGGGTTAGTTTTTATAAATCACCCAAATATCATAATAGATTATGGGGTTTAATACCTTCTTGATCTCTACTTACAGAACCTCAAAATTAATTTGAGCTCGACAAGTGTCAATCTCTTTGACTAATTAAATTAAAGCCTGTTTGAAATTGAGCAATTTGAGGCCAATAACTGTTTAATAAATGTTATTACTATAAAAAATTAGACATAGCTGAGCTCTCATTGTTCTTTTGCTAATGTGCTGTTCTCAAAGACTGTGCTTATGCAAGCAAATTATTATGTCATGAAACATGGCTTTTCATGATTCTGTATCCATAGGCCAGTCCAGCTCTGAGCAGCTTTGAGAAGTCTGGTTCCAGGGCATAAAAATGTTAGTGTGTTTAATTTTTTTCCTTCTAATATAGTTTTAAACCAGAATCTGCTTCACAGCTAATTAAATGCATAGGGAAAACAGATATTACTTCATTTCATTACCTGTATCAATCTTCACTGAGAAATAGGCTATCTTATTAAAACCTTACTGGAATACTAAATGATTCCCACCCTGTCTGTACTGACGTCCCACAATAGCCTGAAGTTGTTTCAAGAATTTTTCTAGATTTGATTATATATTTTAGTTCTTATGCAGCAGGTTCATTTGCTCATACAAAAAACACTATTTGTATTTCAACTTTTAAGTTAAAATTCACTCTGATGCAACTTGAATGCCGAGTTTGCAGTCAAAGAAGGCTGTAAATAATTTTTAAGTGTTTCTATAAAGGTTAGGGTAGGTGGGGAAGCCAAAACCTAAGTTCAGTCATTTGTGTGCTGTGCTATCTGGGAGTCTGTGCAACACAAAGATGAGAAAGTGCAAGAGAAAATCTTTCTGCATCTCTTGATTAAAATAAGAATCAATACAATAAAAAAGGCTCCTAGAAAAGGCACCTGTCCACTATGTACTCATGGGTTTTGACAAATTAGGCTGGAACTGCAAAACAGGTCATAGAACGGAATTCCAATTCTACAGAAATTCTGAAATCTGCTTAACATTTCTTAAACATAATTTAGTTTTGAGGTTTTTTGTTGTTGTTTTTTTGGGGTGATTTTTTATGGGTTTTGGGGGTGGGTTTGTCTTTGTGGGGTTTGTTTGGTTTCTTTTTGTTTTGTTTTGTTTTAATTTCAACTTGAAAAGACTATTAAGAAATGCTCCTAAGGCTCCTTGAAGGAACAGGAGAACTGTTAGAGAGCTTGCACAAGACTGCAGATACCTGGATCTAAGAAAGCTGAAGATCCAGCTTCTTAGATCTTCAAGGTGGCCCGTGAACACAGGCCTCCTTGAAACCTCATAATCACATGGCAAATTTACGTGTTTCATGTAAAGCTCATCAGTGGATCAGGCTTAATACTGAATGAACAAAGTTAAGTAGTAAATTGCCCGCCTCTTCAAGTTAGTCTAAGAAATCAGAGTTAAAGTAGTTCTAAGTTTGTTTAGATAGCAGAGAAGGAGTTAATACTCCAAACAGAAAATATCCTCCTACATCTTCATAATAAACTTATATCCCTATGCACCACTCAATACATTCTAGTTCACCTGCCCTGTCATATCAGCTTTCACACGTGCTGGCAGTAATTTTTTTCTGAGGTAATTTTTTTTATAGTTGCTAATATGGGGCTGTGTTTTGGGTTTGTTCTGAAAATGGTGTTGAAGAAGGAATAGCGGGGACATTTGGAGTGGTGGCATCTATCTTCCCAAGTCATTATCACACATGAAGGAGCCCTACTTTCCTTAAGATGCCTGAAGCCCTGCCTGCCTATGGGAAGCAGTGAATCAATTCCTTGTTTTGTTTTGCATGTGGCTCTTGCTTTACCTAGTAAACCATCTTTATCTCAGCCCAGGAGTTTTCTTACTTTTACTCTCCCAATTCTCTTCGCATCCTGCTGAGGCAGTGAGCAAGCAGCTGCCTGGGCCTTAGCTGCTAGATGGTGTTCCACCACAACCATGAAAAATTAACAGTTCCATCCACAACTGTAGGACTGGCAGTAGACACTGAGACCTTTCTTCTTGGATATTATGTTTGGAAACGGAAAGAGAAAACTACAACATGTAGGAGACCTTCTTGTTCTGCCTCTGCTCTACCACCTTCCTCTTTATTCTCTTCACTCTCTGGATCTTGATAGCTCCAACAGCA
This sequence comes from Phylloscopus trochilus trochilus, assembly GCA_016584745.2. Lineage (NCBI taxonomy): Eukaryota > Metazoa > Chordata > Aves > Passeriformes > Phylloscopidae > Phylloscopus > Phylloscopus trochilus. The sequence continues at coordinate 3,046,665 of WQNJ02000001.1, forward strand.
TGCTACGGTCCATGGGGCCCATGACACAAAAGGATGAATGAGGAGCTAGTAGAAATATTAAAAAAATGTGGGGTCTTGTCTTGTCGTGGTTTAAGGAACCGCGCTTTCAGCGGGGGAAAGTCCCCGGGCTGCAGGGCTGTGGGGCTGTCCCTGTGGGGACCTGGAGGAGCCAATCAGCTGGCTAGTTTTGAAGAGCCAATCAGATGTCTAGTTTAGAAGAGCCAATCAGCTGGCTAGTTCTGAAGATTGACACCTGGTTCAACCACTCAGGAGAGTTAAACACGCCCCTGTGAAAAACATTTTAAAGACAGGCAAGGCCAGGACAAACTGTCTTATCTTCTGGCTTTTGGACAGTGCAGACCAGGCCAGGCCCACACAGCCGGGATGGTGCACAGCTCGGCTGGGATCTCTGCTGCCACCAGGCCATGCCACCAGGACCATCCCAGTGCCGTGGGCGGCCGCGTGGCCGGGACCAGCGCTGCACGGCCGGGCCTCACCACACAGCCATGGCTCTTTCGGCAGGGCTCGCAAATGAACTTTGGTTACTCCAGTACTAGGCCCCAAGGCCAGGAGCGGCCAAGTGGTTGAGGCTGATTTCACTCAGTTTTGGCTTTGGGATTAATAGCTATTGAAAAGAAATAGGAAAATGTCGGAAATTCTGATTAGCAACTCCAGCTCACCAAAGAACAGCTTGATGGGCAGTATATAGACCCTTCCTGTGGACTGGTATTCACTTTTCTTGTTCTTTAGCAATCAAGCATATTGATCACAACATTGTTTCTTAACACCAACATCAAACTCTGAAGACATCAAAGTATCATATACCACAGGCCTGGCTTCATTCAATTCACTCTTATCTGTAAATTTATACATCCCAGTACAGATCTGAGTAAAAGCCTTCTCTTCAGGATATTATATTGGATCTATAAAAGTTCAGAGCCACAACCCTAGTAATGTATTTCAGATACATATGTCTTAGAAGCATTGCTGAGGTTAAATGAGCCATATCTGCTCCAAAAAATTAATAATATTATTTTTAAGGGTTTTTTCAAGTTTCCTAAGATGAAAACAAATAATAACAAAGAATTTATGCATAATTAATACATGGAATTTTGTAAACCTCTTTCTGCACAAAAAGCAGAGCGTCTGCATATGGCACATTAGCACAACTTACATTAAACTATTTCGAAAATTGAAAAAGCAACAGTTAGACAAGTAGAATGCAGCATGAAAAAAAAAAAAAATATATATATAGCTCCAACATATAATATGCTATAGGAAATACCTCAAAATATATCTCATAACTATAAGAATATCTTTACGTTTTGCCTATATACAAGCAATGAAACTTTGTGTTAATGGATCATGAGATCTACTCTAAAGAAACAGACTCTTTAACATTTCTCTTCCCACAGTAGGACATACTTGACACATGTCAGAATGACATAATGGAAACTATATTGCAACATACTGTAGGAACTGACCAATTAAGACAGCTTGACTTACAACACAATGCATTACCAAACTGACACCACAACAAACACGGAGACTTATTGTCACTGTAACAATTTTGTGGTGGAGCTGTTGAACAGGACAGATAAAGAGAATAAAAAATATTTCTTATAAAATAGACAAGACGGTATATAGAGCCTGAAAGCTCCAACTGTGTACTACAGTCAGCTATCTGACCCTCTCAGTGATGCTGGCCAAAAATAAAGTATTAGAAAATACTGCTGGGAAGAAGAAGACACCCTACAGTGATTTAGTAGTGCCCTTTCATATGTCTCACACACGTTGGGGTCTAAGTTGAACATTAGGTTCACACAGAAGTTGAAGGCATTACTGAAATGCTTGGTCATCACAGAATCAAAACTCAGAGAAGGCACATCTGTGGCAAAAATTAGCCTGTTCCAAACAATAATACACCGTAGATTTCACTTTCAAGGATATCCTTGTTGAAGTCTTCCTTCTTTCAGTACCCATCAGCTGTGTCTGAAATATCTCACTGTATAAGTATTTACTAAGAACTTGGGATAGACAACTGCTCCCTGAAATGGGGAATTTTGCTGTGGAAACAGAGACTAGCATTTGTTTACACTTGCCACAAACAATTTTGCTACTCTTGAGCAAACACTATTCCTCATGTGATCAGTTTGCCAAATGAAGCAAGCACTACATCCAGCCTCATTAGGTAAAATCCAGTTTCTTCTTCAGGCAGTACAATGAACAACTTCATTTGTTGCCAGATTACTCCATCTCTAATTTCCCTTGCCAAAGGAAGTTGGAATTGTCATACATCTGAAGATGCCACAATGAAAATGGGTTGGCACAATTCTGTTGAGAAATTACTTCTCTTTTATGAGAAATTTCCAAGTCAACACAATGAGTAGTGACTTGAAACAGGTATGTTTCTGATATATTCCTGCCTATCCTGGATACTCCAGGATATTAGGATACTCCAAGGAACATAGTAGTCACATTGTCATGCATGCCTTAAGAATGGAGGAAAATACAGAAAATCTTCTGAGATTTAAATTAAATTCTTTCCACTGAAATGATAAGATTAATAAAAACACTGATGGCCACAGTCCCCATCAGAGCAGCAATCTGCTAAAATCATAACAGATCCAGTCCATTCCAGTGCTATTAGAGGTACCATAACAGCACCTTTGAAAACTGTTTCAGGAAATATTGTAACTCTAGAGAATCATGTAAAACTTTGGACTGAGAAGTAATCTTTGGCAAAATGATACATTTTATTCTGACTTTTTTTTTCTCCTGACACTATTTTTGGTACAAAGAGTTCTTTCTTTTGCAAAAGATATATCTCAGACCCTTTGACCTTACCAGAGAGTAATAAAGAAAACAGCCCCCCTCTTTTTTCTTTTTATAACTTAAACTGGAACATACAGCGAAGAAATAAATAAGTGGGCAACAAAGGTATGTTTTCAACTTCCTAAAGATACAGCAACTAAATCTACTTCATTAAAAGAGAGCTGTTCCTTTGTATTCTTCCTCCCTATCCTGGCCACTGGCAATGTTGCATTATTATCCTATGAGTCATTCTTTCTTCAAAATATCTCTCTGGGTAGTACTTGTTAATTAAACTTTCTCATCCTCTCTTCCTCTTTCTCTGTTAGCAGTAGTCTTGTACCCTCTCTTTTGAATAGATATCTGTATGCAATCTCCCATTACTGGAATAGTAGGGAGGAACTATCTTTTACTATGTGTGCCCATTGAGCACACAATTCCTAGTTATATGAAGCATGCCCTGTGAGTTCTACTGGGAATTTAAATAGTAAATTTTCTTCATCTCTTTGGGACAATGTCATCTATTGTGCAATGTGTCTTTGGTGGCATTTTAGCTAGTGAATTTGAAAGGTTCTCTAGTTTCACAAAGAAAAATGTGGAACATCTGTCCCTTTTCTGTCGATGTGACTCCGCAGTAGCTAAAGCAGCCTGCTGCTCAGAAATGCAGAGTAGGAAATAAAATGTCATTTGAATACATGTGGTAATAATAGCTTGGTGGCAGTGCCCTAGCCAAAGCAAATACCCATCAGATGTGTTTCTAGTAAAAATCATACATACAAATAGAAAAACATTTTTCACAGAAACTAGGTCTGATTCCCAACCATATAAAGAGACATACATATTTTATTATGAGCCTGTCCTACAAAATGCACAGAAAAGTAACTGAGTGAAATACCTGACTACAAATGAAAGGAAAATACAGCTCTTATTTATGCTCAGTGAAACAAATTCACAGGATGGCTCTGTAGAAGGCCAAGAAGTTACAGCTTATGTTTTTATCCACATTCATTTAATGCCTATCTCTGTGCAGAGTAACAGCTCTAGCTTTAAGCATGTGGTAGGATAAGGAAGGTAAAATAAGACTGAAGAATTGCTGACATATTGGAGCAGCAAGGTAAGCAGAGAGAAAGCCTGAGCTGAGTAGCACATGAAGCTCTTCACCTGAAGTCAGACCTTTACCATGGAGGCTATTGTAGACATGAATAATTTGGAAGAATGAGAAGCCTACAATTAGGGCAGAATGGGAAGGTAGAATTCAGCAACTGATTTAACCTAGGCCAAGGAAACCCTGGAGCAAAACCAGGAAAAGAAGCTACCTCTTGAAAAATCAATCCAGACCTCACCTAGAAAGCCATACCTTTCGTAAGCAGAGACAAACCAACACACACTGATGTGTTCTGGGTAGCTATGACTGCCTTAGATCTGACTTGGTAAATCCCCCAAAGTCCCTTCAAGACCTACATTTCTATGGATTCAGAAATCAGATAAAGAGGAGGAGGATGGGACATCTTATGAGTGATTTTTTGATCTTTTTATTTCTGTCATGTATGAACATCAAAAGCATTTGTTGGGACTGCAGTTGTCAAATTGTAAGCCAGCAAGTGAAAACAGCTGTCTATCCTCAGCACCAACAAACACGAATAGATCTGTCATCATAATTACAGAGCTGGACTGTCTTCAAATACCAGCAACAGTCTGCACTGTGAGCAATGTCAAATAAGCCTGACTCAACCGATTTAGAATCCATTTTTTTCTATAGAGCATAATGACAGCCTTTCTCTTCTGTGAAAGCTTGAGAAACTTTCTGTGTAAGGAAGCCTGTTATCTCTCATGTTAAATATTTCATGGCTTGCTAAGAGAAATTGTTCTATAAATCAAAAAGTGATTTACACATTTAATAAAATAATTATGCCATTTGTTTGTGTGCACATAATTTTAACCTGATTACACTCCAAGAGCCTTGTTTCCTTATTACAGCAGTAGCTGTCTTCAGATGAATGTCTCACAAGTGTTTATTTAGATACATGCAGTAGCTCAAGGCATTACAATGGAATACTGAATGGAATTTTCATGCCCAAATTGTGGCACATTGGCAAGAAAGTGACCAAGAGAGATCTGAAAATACGTCTTGATTTAGCAGTGATCTAGACAAAGATGAATCTTATTAAGAATGCGATTTTATAATGTAAATATCACACTATCAGTAGATCTGGTCAGAAGATTTGCAATGAATATTACAATTCTCTGAATACCATTGAATATGAGAAAAGAAACAGGAGGAAAAGAGCTTGAGACAATAATTTCCCTTGGAACACAGAAGAAGCAAGAACCAAAAATAAGAGTATTTGAATCAATTCCCAATCTGTCTTCTGAGCCAAACCTGGGCATGTATACTGAGTGCCCTCAGGAAAGCAGATTACAGTCCTCAGATGTGCAGATTGCCATTTTGTAATTACAACTTCTACTAACTGTTCTGTAAGGATATAGTTTCTCTTTGGTCTGGATGTTGTTACATAGTCAATTCTCAATAGCAGGCAAGCCAAAATACTCTGCTTCCCATCATGCATTACTTCTACATTCCCAAATTTTTTACCTATCATACCAGTCAACCAGACAACTGAAGTACAAAAGCATTCCAGTGAAGTAAAATCATTAAGCAACTGAAATTACAGGTCAGTAATATCAGTATGCATATAAGCCAAACTGGCTGTATTAGTCAAAAACGTTTGCTTTTCAAAATCTTCTAGCCTGAGGGTTTGCACATGTCTGACATGAAGTTTTGTCAAATGTGCACTTTGCTAGTAAGTGGTGTTATTTTTAATCTGCAAAGTGCACTACTTTTGAATTACTACATTATCTTACATTACTCTGAAAGAAGCAGCCACAATTACAAAAGAAGGAAGGAAGAGAAGTGTGTAAAAAGAAGAACTACATAAAAAGAGGGAGCGAGACCACAGTTGATTGGTAATTTCAGAAAAGAGCAAACAGAAAGAGGAGTTTCAAATTCATTGTTACAGGACCAAACAAACATCTTTGTTTGATTTTATTTTTATGTATGTGCATGCGCCTGAAAACTTGTAGCATGTAGCTGAAATTTTTAATTACAACATGCAGTGTCATTATAGTCTTGTCTTTTTCCACTTAAAATCATCTGAAACAGCTCACTGAAGGAATTTGTAAAGGTTTTAGAAGACAGATGCTGTGCAGTAACACACTTCAATTGAACAGTCCTTGTAATTGTGAGAGTTACCAATGGGTTAAATGAGGGACATTTACTGAAATAAAATTTGATGATTCCTGTCCTAGGTCCAGATTGCAGAGTGTAAGTTGAAGCCTAAGTTCAATGTTATTGTCGCTTCCCTTTCCCTCCCTCTCCAGCAATCCCACACATGGTCCCTAGATACAGGAACCAAAGACAGGTATGAAAACTCTTGGCCACTTCATTTTTCATCTATGACACTTTTAGATGGTCTCTCCCTCCGACCCACAGCTCTCAGAAAAGGATGAGCACAGTTTGGCGTTTATGAACACGAATATAGCTGTGCACACATGGAAACACACACAGGTTATGGTGCATAATGCAACATGCTGAATGTGGCATGAGTTGTTATCTTAAACTCAGCTGAGCATTGGAGATGCAAGTAAGCATGAAGGGAGGATGTGGATTTAAATACAGCTCTTCAGATGTGGTTTTCACAGTGTCACAATGTCTACCTACCTTCTAGATGCTATCAGAGAATTAACTGGTGCTTCTAACCATTCTGACAGCAATGGAACCATGATACAGAATAAGAAATAGAAGCAGTGTGTGTATGTGACATTGATTGGCAAATTCAATCTTGTAAGAATTAGCTGCTATTAATTGTTACTATTTGTTGTTTAAGCTGTCATTATTCCACTTCACACTAAAAAACAGTAAGATGTCAGGAGTTCATTCACGTTTCTAAAGGCCACTTTTGCTTCGGAGAAGTCTGGGATCTCAGAAACATAAACCAAAATGCAATCTCAGTATGGCTTACACACTTTCTTTTTCAGGTTTTCTCATAATTTATGGGTCAGAAACAGAGAGAAACTTGTATCCATTCAGGATCTACTTTCAGCTGATGATGAAACGTTGGTTTCTATAACATACTTCTGATGAGGTTTATAAAAATAAGAATGGCATTTTTTTCTATGAAACATTAAGTCTCTCTGTACCTTTAAGGTACTCTAGAACCATGCTGATTGAGGGATTAAATTTTTAGGCTTGCTTTCCAGAAGAAGCTGCATTTAGAATAGGCATTATTGTTCAATACAGTATTCTTCCCCATGACTAAGGTTTGCAGAATCTCTTTCAAATTTCACACAGGTATATGTGAGGAATGTGCAAGGAAGAGAGAATAAAATACACTCTTATAGATCTACAAAAGATGATCTCAAAATCAAAAAAGTACCATGTTATTTGTAGGTGCGAAGCCAAAGGAAGACCTTTGAGATTTAAAAAAGCTATTATTTGAGAAATAATAAGCCACAGTCTCCACTTCTAATTATGAGACCCAGTGAGAATAGACAGATATCCTCAAGAATGAACCCCTGAAACTCACTCATCTTTTATGTCAGCTTGTAGAGAGAAAGGAAGAGAAAAGATACATTTCAATTCCATCCTGACTGCATGGTGAATAAGTCTATAAGAGTCACGAACATTTCTGAGATACTGTCTTTAATCACATACACAATAATGTAATTAAAGGTGCAAAAACACACCAAAAATTAAAGTCTTGTCTAAAGAAGTGGTGATTCACAAGGAATTGAATACACAAAACCTGGTTTGGGTCTGAGTCATGTGGAGCTCAGTATACTTCTGATTTTTGCCAAAGGCAATTGTAATAACGTTGAAAAAGATTAAATTTTTAAATATGATTAAACTCATTAAGAACTTGTTTTGAAGCTTAAGTAGATGTGGCAGTAGAGAACAAGCTTGGATGCAACTGTGAATCATGGCAATTTCACTTTGAGAAGCTGCTCCCCAAACACTTGGGTTGTACTCCTTGGTTAGGAAAATGAGCTAAACTGGTCCCAGTGCAGTGTGTCTGCAAAGTGAACAAGTTCACTGACCCATAAATGCTGTTTGCTGTAGTGCCTCTGCAAGTCCTGTCTCCTGCCAACCGTGTAATAACCTGAGACTTTATCTGGAACTGATAAGGAATGAAACTGAGAAGGAGGAATGGTTGAACAAATTAAATATGAAGCGTTTCTGTTTAAAAAAAAAATGTCAGGAGCTTGTCAATAGTGATTTAAATATGTGGGATGAGCCACATCCTGCAGACGTCATTTTCCTCATCACTTTCTCTACAGCTTATTTAGATTATACAACAACTTCTAAGTGTTTATATATAGACGTGAGGAGTCACACTTCGAGAAAATAGAAGATAATTAGAAAATGAGAGAAAAGCATCATTTCTTTTTTGTAAGAAACACCATTGTGACTCTCTAATAGAATTTCTACTTCTCCTGATAGAGCTCATGAGCTCTTGTCTTTAGCTACACAATTCTAGTTTTTCTGCTTTTTGATGGGAAGTTTGTGAATTATTCAGAATTATTCTTTTTCCCACTGCTGGTAAAGAAGAAGAAGCTACAGGTTATCCTCAACTAAAACAGTCTACATACACTTGCCTGTAACATATACAATTGCATTTGAAGCTTCCACTAGTAAAGCTGGTCACTGTCATTTATTTCCAGAAAGATTTAGAATAGGATATGCACTTCCTCATACTGCTGACAAAGGAAACATTTTCTAAACTCAGGTTAGAAATAACAAGATCCTTTCCTTAGCCAGACACAGTAAAAGAGGCACTACCATAAAAAAACCTCAATTTTTTTCCCCCCAGGTATAGAGTCTCTGTACATATATTTTAGTAGAGAATATTTTTGTAGGGCTTTGTTTTCTCAGGAAACTGAACAACAGTTTCTCTGGAATGTTAATTAATTTTTCCATACTTAAGAATGAGGAAAAATCTACAAATTGGTAAATTTGATCAAATCAACAAAGAGATCAGTTAGTGGTTTTGAAAATGTCAAAACAATAACTTGTAGAAACAAAATCAGAAGATGTACAGTGGCCCTCACATTTCGCACTTAGAATTCTCAGTATACCTGCAAATTTGTTATTTTGACCTTTTGAGTCAAAACTTAAGTTACTTTGAGTAACTTAATAATTTTGATCTTAATAACTAACTACTGGGGGGTAATTTTAATTTTTACTATGTGTTTTAATGAATTCCTCAGCAGGTGAAACACCTCTTTTCAAAAGTCCAGCCCCAGTTATATGCACCATCTAATTACCACATACATTCACAGCCTTGTTTGGTGTTTTTTTAAAATAACCGTAAATTAAATTAACAACAATCCACAACCTATTTACAGAGCCAGCACTGAACTGAAACACCAACTTCCATCCCTTTTTTTTTTTTTTTCCCAAGGCAATACTAATTTCAATTTCTAGCCTGGAGACTTCTCAAACTCTAAACATTTTATACATATACATTCTTTAGTTTGAGGATTATTATACAATCCCTAACATGCTCTGACTTAACAGTGTGGTGGGAAAAAGAGTGGTTAACAACTAACTGTTTTGTGTAACACTAGGGAAAGTTTTTGCATGAAACCATGCATCCTTTTATGGTTTTCATTGCAATCAGGCAAACACTAAGGCAAAGGAGCAGATCCAGCAATCACCTGTCCAATGATTTTAGGTGGCAAGACCTAGTGTAAGACAGAATACTGTTAGTATTTCAGTCAATTTCTTCTAGTTCAGCTCATCTATGCCTGTAGCTAAAGTGTCCCATGAGTTTCAGTACATTACAGTGGACTTTCAGTGAAAGAATTAAATACGACTGACTTTAAGCAGATATTGCTGAATTGGGCCTGCAAACACAAACATAAAGCAAATACTAATAGCTCTGCTCAATTCTCTCTCAGATAGTGCTTTCAAGGAAAATGTTCAAAATCATGTACTTTAACAAAATAACTGTTTAACATCTAATAAGCAACAATTTGTTATGTAGAATAGACCACAAAGCAGAATGTCATATTGATGTCAATTTTCTACTTTCATTCAGTGCTAATAATCTTATAATTGATGAGGTGCAAATAAGCATCTTTTCCACTGCTTTATTTGGCTCTGCACAAGTTTTAAGCTTCCTAAATACCTTCAGGACAAAAGATACCATCTTGCCAATAGATATTTAAAAAATTTTTTCTTTTTTAACAATAAAACATAATTCATGAATCACAGCATATTATATTAACAACATGCTCATGAAAGATACAGAATTTATTGTCCCCTCTGGAATTTTCCTCTGCTGACAACAACTCTTAAAAATAGAGTGTTCTCTTTACCTTCCCAGATGCATTCCTAAAGCTTCCATATCAGAATTACTTCGGGTAAGTGCAGAAAAGCAGAGATGGCACACAATATCTTTCCTCCAAGCGAGTTCTCCAGACTCTGCACTAAACAGATCATCTCTTTTTTGAATATTTAGTTACTCTTATTTTCCCTCAGAACAAAACAGATCTATAGGTCATTAGCAAGGTGCTGGAGAGTACTGAGAGCCAAGTTCTGGCTGTTTACTTTCTATCCCAGGAGGTCTACATCTGAAACAAAAATTACACTCTACAAGTTTCTATGTGAGTGAGTGTACCAAAAACTGGACTTAAGGTTCGTCAGCTAAAAAAAAAAAATGGGGAAAAGCTGGGGTAAGAGCTCAGTTCTTTGACTGAAAATGACTGGCATTGTTTGTACAAATTGTACATGGCTTAATCCTCCCTGAAGACCTGGCAGAAATGTCACTAAAAATATTTCAAAACCTAGTTCTCCTTTATATTTCCTTTGCTAGTGGAGCAGGTCCCACACTGTGATTCTGCCTGATCTCCTTGTGTCATGATGCAAAATACAACACTCTACATTCCATTTGCAGGTAAAAGTTACAGGCTGCAGCCTTTAAATGCTTAAATGCTTCTCTAAATAATTGTGTCTTTCTTATATTCTACATCTTTTTTGCTTCCACCTAGTTATTTTCCTTGGTATTGATCAGTACTGCATGTTCATAGCAATGCATTTACAGGCACAGCTGCAATACAGATAATAAAATAACAAATAATAAACAACAATAATAATAATAAACAATTGACAGTGTTCTGTCAATTCAGACTGTCATCTGAATGATGTTCTGGAATGATACCCTAGTCCACCTGATCTGACACAAAACCTGAATCATCTTCATATTAAATCTGACATTCTCTTGCCCACTACAGTGAAGGATTCCTTTTTTTTTTTTTTTTTTTTACCTGCTCTCCAGTCCAACAGAGAGCTTAGGAAGGACAGGCAGCACATGATACTGTGATAAAAATAACAAAGTAGAATACATCAATGGAACCAGAAGCAAAAGTAACCTCATGGTGCTGATTCACGTCATAGATGCCAACAACTCAAAAAGTTGCAGTTCATGAGTTTGTAAAAAAAAAAAAAAAGAGTTTTGGCCCCTGCTTCATGGCTGCATGACAGTAATTTAGTAATTCTTGATGTAAAAGTTTGTCAGATGCATATTCCAGGCAATACCTCCTCCCCCTCGTTGAATCATACAGGCTGTGTCCTAATCAAATTATATTTTTGAAGTGTTTCCTCACTGAATCCCACAAGATTGTTTCTCATATTTTCCCCCACACATGCTTTTGAAACTAACTATCCTGAAGCTGCCAGCAGAGCCTTCTTTCTCCTCTCTCCCCTACCCCCCTTTCTTTTTTTTTGAGGGGGGAGGAAGAGAGTCATAGTTATGTTCGTCATTTTTCAGTCCTTCACAATCTGCCCTGTCAGCTGACAATATCTAAAAATATCAGGAAGACCAATGTTTATTTCTGTCATTTCAGGATTGTGCTTGCTTTTTACTTCTTTTTTTTTTTTTTTTTTGGTAACAGAGTCACCATTTATTAAAGTCAGGAAAACTCTTGTGTTAAGATCTTTTGTGTCCTATTGGACTGTCAGTGACCTTCCCCAATATTTATGAAGAGGCTCATTGATCTCTTCCAACAAATACAGTTGGAGGCTCCCCCTTAAAACCAGGGAGAGGAGGCAAAGTGGAGAGAGCACAGAAGAGACATGGAATCACTCACCTAAGCTGCGGCCATTTGCTTCCACCTCAATAGTCAGTGATTAATGCACAAGAAAAAAAAACATTATGTCCTTGGCTGCCCACTGGTTACCACTGCTCATCACAAGCCACTTACATCATACCCTGTTTTTTATTTACAATGGACTCACGGTTGTCTTTTGAATTCTTTCCAGTTGTATCCCAAGAGTTGTTCTCTGTGCATTGTAATAACCATGCACCACCTGTTTCCTCCCAAACTGGCTTGCAAGAAGACATTTAATTCACTGGTGCCCAATCATTTGCTAAAACAGGTTTCCTTGCTGGGTTACAGCCTGGTGCTTTCCAGAACTTTTTCTGATGTTCTAGCATACAAAGCCGCTGACAGCAGCTGGTTACCCAGATCTGCATCCTCAGTACTCCCATAGCTCCTGGCACAAAAGCTACAGGGAGAGCCAGGGCCACAAGAAGGGATGTCCAGGGAAGGCTGAAATGCAGCTGTGGGGCTGACAGCCTTGTGGGATTCACTGTGCAAGTGTGTGATTTGGGTGAAACACATCCACCACGTTGAACACCAGGAGGTACTGCCTGGCCTCTGGAACCATGCAGCAAAGGGAACAGGTGACCCACACACAGGTAAAGGCAAAGTTAGGATGGCTTTTAATAATACATGGGCTTAAACTATTTTCCTGCAGGTCTCATGTCCTGGGTAAAATCAATGGACTTCTTCTCTAGCACAGCACCGATCACAACCAGTCTCTCAGTAAACATGTCTAAAAACACCTGCTACTACTGAGGGCTGGATCACAGCTGCCACTTCACCTCATCAACTTTCTCACCACAAATGAGTATTCTTAGCAAATACATGCCATAAAAATGATACATCTTACTGAGCCAAGGAAGCATGAAGCCTTAGCTCTTACAGTATAACTCTAAGCAGTTAATAGGAGGTCAGAGATGAGCTGAAAAACATTTTTTTTTCCCCAGGGAGGAATGCCAGTAATGTTTTCTGAAAACCCTAGTTGCCATAGAACACATGAAAACAATCCCTTTCTGTTGGCACAAGCAAACTATCTGTGACAAAGACCATGCAAATGAAGGAGGACACTGAAGAGGGGCTGGCAGCTTCATTGAAAACTTTGCATACTCTTTATCAGTCACTTTAAAAAAAAAAAGCTATGCACAATCTGAAGTAGCCTGGGGACTTAATTGCCACATTTATTTTTAAAAGGATCTCCATCTAAGATGACACATGAGACACAACACAATGTCAATCATTATCTCAAAACCAAAGGATCCAGATTTTAGTAGGAATTGCTTGGGAGAAGATTGAAAGAGGTTTTGAAGACATTCTAAAGTACTTTTTGTGATATACACAAGGCAAAAGGTGCACAACAGATCTGAAACAATTAGACATGTACATTACTATCCTGAATCTTGGCTAGGAGTCAAAATCTGTAGTGGCTTTTACTGGATGCACTTTGTCTCTCCAGTGCACTTCTCTTCCCTCACGTTTTGTAAGCGTAGAGTGTGGGTTTAAGCCCAAGCAATGCAATTATACAAGTGTCACCAAAACTGTGGGGAAAAAAGAAGCTCTCCAACACCATCTTTTAAGTGTGAGAGAATCAGGCATTACTTTATTCTGGCCAGGATGTTATTCCAGCTAGGATGTGCAAAGGAAATAGTTTCATCCACACATGGAAATGGAAATCATTCCATCACACGTGCCCAGGTTGTATAGTGGAAATCCTTCCATTAGGCACAGCTCTTTACCAGACTTGTCACATATTTATACATGAAAAACCCAAATAAATTCTAGTTCATTGGTTCTACATTCATGCACAGTGCTTAGTATTCAATCTCCTATTGGTTATTGATGCCTTCACCTTTGATACTGATTTGGTCCTCATTCTTTGGTTCTCTTATCAATCTTTTCCCAGACCAAGTATCTCCAACTGCACCAGGGAGTGATGTCTCCTAATGTCCATTTATCTCCTCTGTATCTTCTGGCTACTCCCAACCTGTAAACTTTAAACTTTCAGAATCTAGCAATCTTCTTTATGTTTACTGAAGCCCATCAGGCTTGACCCAGTGAAACTCAAAACCTCAGTGAACAGGGTCGTATGAAGAGAAACCTTAATTCCCCTTGCTTCCCTTGGCAAAGGCAAACAAACCCAAACAAACAAACTTTTAAAGTTTATAAGTTATGTCATTTCCAACACAAGGAGTATGAAATATTCTTCATGGGGTGGGAAAGAGTTGGGGCAAAGTCTGATGTTAGATATGTAGTTTCTTTGATTAAGAAGTCTTCAGTAAGATAGGCCCCTTGTAAGGGCAATGCAAGTATTAGAAAGAAGCAGTGTACCTGTTTTACTTAAGTGTTTTTCAGTCTTGCACCCTCAGGGTTAGGCCAATTGCTAGAGCTTATTTGAAAATTATTCTTCCAAGGGCTTTTCTGAGTGGTGAAGCTGAGCTGCTAGAACTGCTAGAGACTTTACTCTCTGGTGTACCAGTTAGTATGGACACCCAAGTGTGCTGTTCCAGTTACTGGTGAGAAGCTAAGTAAATGGGTCAATTAAAATTTGCCAAATCAAATGTTTGTCTGGATGTGATGGATTGCACTTGGGCAACCTCAGCTAGACTTCTGGGCTGCCATAAAGCCTTGGCAAGAAATTTGGTCTGTCCAAGGCACCATCTGAATCTATCTGTACTGGCTGATAACAGCATTTCCCTCCTTCTCTGGAGTTTTTTAGAGATAAAATCCAAGACTGATGCCAAGGTGTTTCTGTGATAAGACAACAGTGACTCAATCTGGTGTATGTTATAGCATTCAATATTTATCTACTGGACTTTTACACTAGTTCAGCAGCCCAAACTGAGTTTAAATGACTGGAAATTTTTCCTTTGATATACCGTACTGTCAGAATCCACAATGGTGCTGGTTCTGGCCAGAGTTAATTTTTGCAGCAGCCAGGGGCTATACAATACCACCTCCCACCATGCCAGGGTGGTCAGAGTGGGATCAGTGCTCTTTCTGGTTGTGCAGGGGCACGGGGTCAGTGGTGCTGGGCTCTGTGAGGTGAGCACTGTGTGTGAATTGTTCGCCTCCCTTGTACACTCTGCTGTTGCTACTGCCTTGTTACTGATCATTTTCCCATTTTGTTGCTGTTTCTGGTAAATTGTTCTTATCTCAAACTGTGGTCTTTACCCTTCTGTGCCTCCAATTCTCTTCTCCATCCCACAGGGGTTGGGAGAAATGAACAAGTGGCGTGAGGTTTGGGATGTTTCAGTAAATTGAGGAGTACCATTCCTAAACTACAAACACTACAAAATTGTTGGGCATTATGAATTACACTGTTCCCAGCCTTCTCTACTGCCTTTCACAGATGTACACTTTACCCTCATACCAATAATAGATCTGTGTCCTTTGATCTCGTTATGTTTACTGCATGTCTCTCACAGGCCCAAATTTTACCAGTGGCATCTGTATTTTCAGCCAAACACAGAGAAGGATGAGTCCTCCTGAAAAAATTCAAATAAATTCTGTTACCACTACTTACATGAGGGAAATTAGGGATGCCCATACGTTTGTCCTGGTCTTTGTTTATCAATTTGAAAATGGAGGAAAGGGAAATTTAGTGACACCCATCAGTTAGATTACTTTAGAATTTCTCCTGAGCAGCTGGAAGACAGATGGGCAAGAAAGCTGCATCACTCATATTGGATGGATGCTAAAGAAGCAATTAGGTATATCTAGCGTAAACGCACAGAGTATATGAGAGCATCCAGCAGCAGGGACAGAAGCAGAAAGGACAGGAATAAGTATTAAGGAAGCTAGACAGGGATGGAAAATTAGCTGTTCAAATTACTGTTCATTGTCAGGATTAGGAAACATAATCTGGCCTATCAAAATTGCACCATGAGTAACCGAGAGATTATTTGGAGAGATATTGACAATATTTGTGCAGGTCAATTTGGAGGGAGATCTGTAGAAACTCTAAAAAGAAAATAAAAATAATATAGTGATTAAAGTAATCTTAGATCTAATTTAATTAACAAACAGTAAGTGAGAAAGTCTCTGAAAACTGTATGAGTGCAGCCAGTAACAGAAATTAATAAGTGGAACACCAACATGACCAAGAGAATAGGAAAAAAGTTAAGATGAGGGGAATTGTATTAAATCCTTATATAGTGGGCTACTGCTACTCCTGAGATCTGTACACCCCTCACCACTACAGATGCCATCATTTTTTTTTCTCAATTATGCCACATTAAGCTACAAGTATAGATGAAATATATAATATATATCCCTTATCCAGGCATGTATGTGCAGCCAAAGCTAGTACGGAATACATGGGGAAAAACACGTGAGGAGGTACAATCACGCAGATACCAAGATTAAAAACTGTGGGTTTGTATGCTCAGTCCACTCTACTATGCTGCCTCAGTCTGAGTTATTACATCATTCTGTCTACACTTGAGGCAAGCTCTTGCATGGATTTAACATTCGTGTATTTATATCGCATCTAAATATACCTGTAAACATATGTATATAAATACTGTATCCAACCTGCCCATCAGCCCCAGTCACCTCCCACCTCCTGCTCACTAATAGCACAGTCCTGCATCACCTCCCACTCAGCCAAGAGATCCTGTGCTAGCTGCTTTCGACATACTCACAGCTATATATATTTGTGAGCACGATAAAACCCTTCTGCAAAGTAAAGACAACATCTATTTTGCGAGAGTTACAATGTATTTTAGACTCTACGCTGATGCTCTGGGGTTTTTTTACACCGTATTATGTGCTAAATTTGCATATACATGCATGTCTGCAACTCATCTAGTTTGGAAAAGTATATACCACTAAGACAAAACCAACCAACCAGAAAAAAAAAAAAAAAAAACCAACACAAACCTGGCCACATTTAGGTAGGGAAAAAAAATAAAAAAATCTAGCACAATGATTACATCTTGACAATTCTGATCTACCAATAAATCTTACTAAAAAAGTGAATGCAATTATGCTTTGTTACACAGAGGTAAATTTCCCAGAGTGACTGTGTTCTGCTGTGGAAAGACAGTCTTGATTATTTGTCTTCTGTATGTTCTGTACCAGTAGCTAAATGCAACCATGGTTAGGAATTCCCAGCCTTGCTATACCATCTATCCATTCCTAATGCAGTGCAGATACATTCCAAATCCATCATAGAAGGATTTTAATGTTATGTAAATTTTCCATTTTCTCTTGCTTTTCTTGTGAGGCTTCTCAGTTGTTTAGTATTTCATCTCATCACAAAGGGTATTTCATGATTCAAGCTGATTTTCTTGCTTAATTTCATCCAACCATTCTAAAGTAAGAAATCCCCTATCTTGGTATTTGGCCTTTTCAAGTGCATGTTAACAAATACCATAACTTTTTTTTTGCTCCATACTTTTTATTTGGCCAAGTTATACATAGCAATTTCTTTTCACAGTCAGCCTTATTGCCTTAATCTCTAACTTGCCTTTAGTGTCTTGAATTAAGGCTTAATATATCTAGGGCATTCCTTCCATGTAAAGAGTTTGGCATTCCTACTCTTGTGGAGTTAAAAGGTGTTGTGGTTCATGGGGTATAGCTGCAAATATGAAAAAGTTTATAGAACTCTTAGCAGCACAAGTTAGGCTTAAGATCCTTTTAGAAGAGTTTGCAAATGCATGTGGGCTACAACATTTTGGTGTTACATGGATTTACTTGGTGCAAAATGGTGCTGTTTACAAGTTTAACAAACTGCCTGTGATTGATGGAGTGGAACTGTCTGATTGACTCTGACATGAACACTGTGAGTAAGAGATGATCTCTCACTCAAGTCTAGAATACCTTTTTTGTATCCCTGCAGGACATGAGGAGTACTCAGAATATTCCTGGAGGGACTGACATTTTCAGAGAATTGGACCTTTACATTTACCTGTTAAATGGTATTCTTTGAGTTTTGGCAAGGGCAGGGAGGAACTTCCTCCTGTGGCCATTCCCCTGCAGCAGTCTTGCTGTCATTTTATTAAGTGATATACGCTATGTTCTAGACAGAAATTACTCCTTACAATAAAAACCTCTCTTGGCAAGCACAAGAAAAATATAGCTAAAGTTTCAACACTCTATACTTAGAGTGTTTAAAATATCTAACTATTTTCTGAGAGAAGGACTGGGATTATGCCAGTATCCCTCTACCATTGAAGAGTCAGCAATGGTGTTCAGATGAAACATTAGATAGCTTTTTTTAAAACACTAATTAGTTGTATTATCACATTACTCAACAAAACCTTATTTCCAATCAGGCCACCTCTATTCAAGTGTTTGTTTTATTGGAATTTCTAGGTGTCAGGTTTCCAGGTATCAGAAATGACCAAGAAAGCCAACAAAAATGTTTTGTAAGTCAAACAAATACCATCACTATCTCCAGTTAAAAGAAAAATAAACCCATTGAGGTCCTTAATTTAATCTTCTCTCCTGCCTCTCCTTAGAGCTCAACTAATTAGTTGCCATTTCTTGGGGTCCAAGTACAGGTCCACAGGACACCAGAGCAGATAATAACAAGGTATTTTCTGAAGATCTGAGCATGACTCATAGAACTGTATGAAGTGGCATGAAAACAAAGTACACATGCCGACACAGGAGGCAAAAAAAAAGTCTAGGAGAGCGTTTTAATTATGTTTATGCTTTCTGTGAACATAATAATAAGTACAGACAAGCAAGTAGGCAGCAACAAAACTCGTGGGGATTATTTGCAAACTGCTGTAGAGTTAAACTAATTAATTAAATGCAATTGATATTCAGTTGCATTATCCTCAATAGGATAGAGGCAGGGTTTAGTTAACATGGACATTTGTTTCAACTGTATTTCTACATCAAAGAATCAAGACCTCTCTAAAAAATTAAAAGAAGTATTTTCTCAAAACAAAAATATTATTGCAATGTGAATAGCAATAATGATGCTTTTCATTAGGTCAATGTTTAAATAATGTTAATTTTAGGCAAAAAAAAAGTTCGGTCAGTTTTAAGCAAAGTGTTTGTTCTAATTTAAACAAATTTAAATGTTCTACTGGCTATGATTATGAAAAGCAGACAAAGTAGGTTTCAGAAATTATATATAAGGACAAAACCAAGGAAGCCTTTCTATTACAGGGGAGATTGAGTTTTACCACAGTGCAAAACAGATAATTTTCTGTTCTGTTCACAAAATTTTGCACTTTCTCTTAGTATCACAAAGTTCTCATACATCCCAGAACACTCCCACTGCTTAGAAACAATCATAGGAAATTTCCAGAAATGCTGACTGCATCCCAAAGTGACCCTTTCAATGAAGGTCATTACTTACAGCCTGTTGTAGAACACAATGTACCAGACTGCCACAAGAACATATATAATCCTTGAGTTTTATCAACAGTCACTGGTGAACATTAACTCGTTCCCCTAGCTCAGGTAGAGATCCAAAATCCTCACTTTGCTTTGCAAGAGGCAAAAGTGTCACACTCAGAAGTCAACCACTGAAAATTAATGGAAGCCTGTGGGTACCTATTGACTCCAAATTTGCTGTCATTCTCATTTCTCCTTTATACACTCTGTTCTAATTTCCACATGATGCCCACTTTTGCATTTCTCAGTTGCCATCCTTTAAAAGATGCACTGAATGCCAAGCTTAAGCTTATACATATCAAGAAGTTTTGTCCATAAAGGATAGTGGGAGTTCCATCTGTAAGTCTTCACAGACTCCTGTGGTAATCTCTGCTAATCACCCATGTTTCCAATGTAGTCAATATAAATAATTCCACAAACAACATTTGCAGAGTTCTGACATGTGGCAAATGTTCGGTAGCTATGTTTAGCACATGCTGGATAATCCAAGTTCTTCATGCACATTAAATTAGTAATTTTGACTCATAAAAAGGGAAAGGCAAAGAAAGAGAGTTTTAAAATCTACTTCAGCTATAAGAGGAAAAATGTGTATCATGCAGGAGTGGCTCAAACTTACAGGAAGAGGTGCTTCCTTAATATAACAAGCAAGGTACTTTTTCTAGTTTTAACTGGTGTTATTACTAAAGCTTTCCTCATTGCTGAGCACAGAGGAATCTTTTGGTAGTGTATTACTGCTACAAGTGTTCCTACATCATCCTCACTAAAGATGTAGAAAGGAAACATTAGTTGATACATGACTGTCAGAATAGCCCCTTAGGGAAAGAAAAGACCTGCTTTTTCCTTTATGAAGGCTTCTATACCTTCCCTAAAGTTCTGTAGCTTTTATTAGCAGAAATTCTGGTGTTGGCTCCCTTTGGGAAGGAAATGCTCAGTTGTTTCTCCCAGAGAAAGTATCATAGTTATATTTATGTTCTTTGGAGAAAGTAGAGTGACAGGAAAATGAAATATCTTCCTACTAAAATCTCAGATTTCTGTTGCATAAATTTGAATATTTTATCTGCTAATGTTACTACAGTGCCTTATGCTTTCCAGCTCTGATGTTTTCTCCTCTTATGCAGCACAGCCACTCTTACACATTAGAAGACCAGTGAGGAGAATGCTCACCTGCCATGGGTTATGGGAACTGTAATCCAAAGAAAACTCAGCAGCAAACTGATCTCCTTGGAGACGCTACAGCCTAAGACTCACATAAAAATTAGAAATGCCCACAACTGAAGCATTTGGCTGAAATGCTCTGGGTATTCTCTCTCTCTCTCTCTTTTTTCCCCCCTTCTTTTTTCTTTTTATTTCCCAAAAGAAAACTAAAAACTGCAGATGGAAGTCCAAGACTTTCCACAAAAAAATTTAAGTCTTTTATGATACAGGTGGATGCTAGTCATGTTATTGCTGTGATTACTAGCATGGCATTAGATAAAAACAGAAACTGAGTCAGTAAGGACAGTCTTTGCCCAGGGTCAACCACTGAAGTGGTGACAAAATGGAAAGCTGAGACAAACTCGAGTGGGAAGCGTTGGTCAGAGACAGTAGGTTGGGGAGAGGATCAGACTGTACAAGCCACAATTCTGACCAACACAAACAGCTCTGGAGCCACATTATTAACTTTGCCTCTTGAAACAGCCACTTCAGTGATGTCACTGGCAACTTTTCTTGCTATGTTGTGATTTCCCCACACCCCCACCCCAAATAATATGGGGTTTTTTTGAGTGAGGAAGAAGCATTATCTCAAAAAGGTTTTCTGCCTTTACTCCTCTGAAAAGCTTTTGGCTTCTTCTTTCCTTTGTCCATTTTCTAGGCAGCTATTTAGAGGAACGCAAATGCTCAACAGAGATGCAAAACACAAGATTAGCATTCCTCATCAGTATACACACAGATATCACAAGATCCTTGCTAGATGACAAGCAGGCACAAGCATAGCTGGGTAATACTACATCAAGATAACTTTTTCTTCTGCAGTGTGACAATTTAAATGTTCTATAAAAGATTTGCTTTTAAGTGCACGTTTATTTGGATACCCTTTCCTTGTGTCTAACACAAAAAAAAAAGGCAGATTCAATCCAGGGGTATTGAGCCATGGCAGAAATTCCACAGATTCCCCTCTCCTGCAGGATCTCAGAGTGTTAGTAAACATAACAGACAACCAATCAGTCAGGCTACAGTAACACACACATCTCCAGAAGGCAGTGAGAAAGCCTTAAATAAAACATAGTACCAGCCTTCAGTGGAGTGCATTGAGACAAATGCCAGGGATGTGAAAGGTGTCGCTGGGATTACCAATGACGTGCTAATGGTTGTTCAAGCAATCTCTGTGCCTCCTTCTCTCTGACTCACTGTCTCCCTTTGGAGGCTTCTCTCACGTCATTAAGGGACTGAGGGTTATTCACAGATCACTGACTAAAAGCAAGCTTTAGCTTCCCTCCTGCATTCCCCTGGTCCTATGAACAGGACTGAGGTCACTTCCAAGCAGCCTTTGAGCTTTTTATCAATAGATCCAATAAAAAAAAAAATTAAAAAAAAGAAGAAAGAAAGAAGAAAACAAAACTAACAGCAAGAATTAGATTACCTTCTGCTCTCCCATTTCTACCTCTCACCTCCATTCTCCACACATCCCGCTCCCAAAATCAGTTCTGTTTTCCCCACATGGTTAAAAATTCCCTTGATCACAGCAAAAACCGTTTTATGGTTTTGAACAATTTCCAGAGGCTTTTGACTAACAACACAAGATTAAATATGTACATAAAGCTCCCAAGTGTCACCTGAGAATCCAGCTTCAGGACAGTTACTATAGAAATTATTTTTTTTACTACCAGAAACAGAGGAGCCACAAGTCAGTCCAAGCACTTTCTTATCCACCTGTTTCCAATTGCACTTTGCAGTGTGCCCTGGTGCTCTCTCACATGCTTTTCATACCAACCCTGCGGCAGGAAGTGCTTCAGGCACTGCCAGCACCGTGTCTTCGGCTCAAGCCCCTTCCAAGTTACTATTACCACTCATTCCGGTGCTACACTGCTGTTGGGTTTTTAAATTGGATTCCATCAGTTAGACAACTTTTCATTGTAACTGGTAGGTTAAGGCAATAAATCCCCAAAGGAGACAGGCACCAAATACTACAGATCCAATGCAGGTACTACTGCTTTGCTTCAACTGACCACAGTGAGGGTTTTTTTCCCTCTTCCACGTGGAAATAACCTGTACTGAAAGAAATACTAAGTTATACTAAGATAACTACATGCAACAGATATCTAAGATGCAACAGTACTATGGGACTGTAATGAGTACAATTAGAATCTACATATCAATGTAGTATAATAATTATGTCCAGATTAAAAAAACAATAAGAGAAGACTATTTTACAAAAGATTATAAAGATGAAGGACTCAAACCCCATGTCTTCGATGAACACAATAAACTATAAATCTGACTTCAGCACATACAAGCAAACACATTAAAGGTGCACTTCATAGGGCTTTTAGACATCACTTTCCTCATAACCTCATGTGCAGTTGTCCCCATACTGCCTTCTCCACATCTTACTTACTCTCCTCCTATTGCTTTGATCCAGGTACTAATTTTTCATCTGCAATCCTCATCAGGTTGCAATGTTCTGACTGTCAGGATGGCACCTTTTTCCACTTACAGCCCTCTTAACCAGAAGCAGACTTACTCCAGCACAGTCTGGTGTTCCCTGACCGCTCCCCTAATTCATCACAAGACCCTCATGCTTGATTTCACAAAACACGATTATAATTTTTTTTTTTTTTTCTCCAGAGATAGGAATTTCCATTGTTTGCCAAGAACTTTTGTTTCAGGAGGGAAGCCCAATGAATGGCAACATAAGAAGTGCTGGAATCAGCTATGGAGCCTCAAAAGTGAGGCATAGACTGGAAAAGAGGAAGGGCAAAGATAGTAATAGACTTCATCTGCTTAAGCCTTTTTGTTTGCTAATGCTGAAATGGAGATGATAACCTAGAGATGAGCTGGTCAGCAAAAAAAAAAAAAAAAAAAAAAAACACTCAAGACTTTAACATGTTAAACCACCAGAGAAAAATTTTCCAGATTGTATTTCTTAGCACCCCAGCACAGCCTATTAAATGTGGCAATGAAGCAGACTGGGGAGGATTCTATTTTTCATCTCCTACAAAGCACTCTGCAGAAGAAAAATACCATGCCAAGTTCTCAGTTTACATTTTGTGACAGGGTGATGCTCTTAAAAATTAGTTGTACCCTCCACTGAAAGTATAGTTTTCTACTGTCATGACTAAATCTCCTGAAATAACAAGTCAGTTTATTTTCACACCCTACAGTTCTCTCTGGTAGAGAAATTCCAATATATTTTTGTCTTTCTTCTTCCTATTTTCAACATTTGTGACACTTCTACTTTATAAGATAAATATTTGAAAAGGAAGATGTCTCCAACACTACAGAAACACACTTTTATCACACTGGCTTTTAAAAGCAAAGTTCAGTTCTGAAAAGAGGGAGAAATCACATCATCAGAAAATGACTTTGGATAGTCCTGTACATGAATTATTCATGCTCTATTTTATAGTCCCCTTTATTCTCCAAGAAATATCAAATGATTCAGCAAGCCTATGATTTTTCTGTGTTAATCAGATGTCTGACACTATACTCAGGCCTGATGATGGGCCAAAGAAAAAAACAAAACTTCTTTATGTCAGCTAACTGCAAAGACTCTTGACGAATCCCACTCAGTTGCATGTCTTCTTCATGTGATAAGAAGTTCAAATGCAACATAATTACATTAGTGTAAATGGAAAAGTCTGTCTAATGATTTATAGGCTAAACTCTGAGGTATCAAGGATATTTCCACCAGAACTATCATATACAAAATGAATTACAGTTTTCAATTCTTTTGGAAAAAAAAATAGATACTGTCTCCTTATTTTGTTTCTTTCTTTCAACTCTATTGATACAGCTATCATAGCCTATGCTTTCTTTTTCCAGTATCTCACATCACCACTATCTATAGTCAAGGACAAGGACATACACATATGCCTTACAATGGCATGTATTTAAATATATAATGGTCAAGCTATCTTTATATCAATTCTGGGAAAAAAAAAAAAAAAAAAAGGACAACTTTCTGGTTTGTTAAATTATTATCATCTAACCTGCTGAGGGTCCTGTTACATGATGTTTTACAAAATCATCAATAATACAGGAAGACAGAAAAGCACAGCATATTTTTCCAGAACAGCCTAGAAAAACAGTATACTGCTGTATACATGTCTATTGCAATATACATCTGTATATGTGTGTATATATATATATAGCCAACACTGACTCAGGATCTTCCAAATCCCTAATTTTTGGCTCATTCTTTCTCTCCCATTTTGGTGGTTACAAGAACCCTTATTACCACTTCTTGTAAATATTTGGTAGAAATTCTTTAGTTCTGTCACTAGAACACTGTAGGTAATAGTAGGGCTTAACCACATAAGGAAAAAATGTTATTCTTTACAGCAGAGGCATAAAATCAGGTATAAACAATAATAATTTTTTGTGTGGATTTTTTTTTCCTGTACCACACAGGAAGATTTTTGAATAACAAAACCAAAATGAAAACAGCACCTCCATATTAGAATATGAAGAAAGTTCAAAGATAGAACTAATCTAAATCTCCCTGTGGTCATGGAAGGATGTTCTGCTGGAGCCCAGCTCATGCCATACCTGTCTATCTGCTTTCTTTACACCTGATCAAGCAGCCAGCTGAACCAGTGACCATTTTGATAACAGCATGGTGTTTTCTTAGATCAGCTATAACCAAAGCTGTAATCCTGAGTGTATCTACACAGGAAGTTAGGCTAGTAAACCTTCACAATCAGCTTAAAATCCATGGTCTGGGTTGTATGAAAATCAAAAAATACACTCTTGTGTAAGCAGGGCGCTTTTCTAATGCTGATGTTGAAATTAACACTTTTATGTGGTTTCACTTCTGAGACAGGCATGACAAATGATGCAGATTTTGAAATCCCATTGAAAAAAATACATAGATATCCCTGTTTTCTGATTTTAATCCATGGTACAATATTTGTAATTTCTTATATCCTATGTAGGATAAAATAACAATATAAGAACCTCACAATATATGAAAATAGCAAATAACTAACAAGGAATGACTGGTTACTGCAGGGACAAAATGGCCCAGTATGATTGTCAGTTTGGGCTTCACTGTTGCAATATTTGCTGCCTACTGAAAATAACTGTTGTGATTAGACAATTTTTTTCGTATTAGAATTTTAAAAAATGCTGTAAAAGACAAGATTAAAAAAAACTAAAACATTTTACATTATTTTGAATAACACAAGCTAGTCAACACTTCAAGATTTCAGAGCAGCTTCAATTTGATTTCTTCTTTATGGCCTTTATGTATCAGCAATGTGCTTAGGAACATAAAAAGAATAGAAGCCAGAGAGCATTGAATTTCTAACTAACTTTTAAACTCTGACTAACCCATGAAGCAGGCAGAATTATCAGGTCAACATATGATAGACATGGAGTGACTGAACTAAGCAGATTATAAATACACCCACACACAGGGGATGGAAGAGGGAGACATGGAATGCAATGTAACAAGAGTAAGCCTTGGTACAGTAGACTCAATTGTAGCTTTCTTGGTTTGCATCTCAGGCACTACTCCAGGAAAGAGAAGAGCAGGAAAACAAAGCACTCTTAAGAATAAAAGGCAACCCATACACATAATAAATGTTTTATGTTCATTTTTAGCTATGCCCTTTTTTTCCTGTTTAGTGGTTGAGCTGCACACAGCTCCTCCTCTCGGACCATCCTAAATTGTAAATCCTCTACTGCAGGCAGTGTAAAGAGAACAAGGAACTGAAACCCAACAAAAGCAATCACCTCCTTGCCTAATTTGCACAGCTGGTAGAACAGTTGTGTTGTGTTACTTACAGATTTATTGTTGGCTGGAGGGCATCATGGTCTTGGATGAGGCTGACTGATCAACAGACAAGTATGCTGGAGGACAAAAGTTTGCATCAGTGGCTGGTAAGCAGGCCTGACAGGGCTAATTGCCCTTCACTAGCTCATTATTGACAGGGCTAATTGCCCTTCAGTAGCTCATTACAGATTGAGAAGATGCAGGTCCATCCTTGAAGCATCACCATGAGGAAAAAAAGCAAATTAATAAATAAGTTAGTAGTGGCAATTATGAAGAAGAATAATGCAAATTAACAGAGTAAGTAACTTTATGAGGAAGAACGTGAAATATCCATGTAACATGTACTTTCTTTAATCTCTTAAAACCATCTCTTCAATACTTGCTGTGTTATGTTAACTAATGATACTAGAGCTCACGGTTTTGGCATTTCTTGGCAAACTGTATGAAACAGATGTCTGAGCCTGAAGACGCTGGCTTCTATTTTTCCCCCAAATAGTGAGCTGTTAGCATTCTTTCTGCTGCTAACATATTGAATTCTGCTGCCATTTTCTCTTCTGTTGTCTCAGTGTTAAATCACAAAATACATTGTTGGTTGGCTAAGACAGGTGTGCTGGTTTGGAAGCAAAATCAGTGAGACTCCCAGTCAGAGATACAATTTAATAGGAGAAGAGAGAAAAAAAGGTAAAATAAAATAAATGGAATAATACAACCTGACACCCTGTTGGTCAGGGTGTTGGAAGCAGTCCAAAAGTGAGTCCTCCTGGAGTAGCAGATGTGATTCTGGTGGAGCAGAGATGATCCTGAGAGAAAAGGGTCCAGTGATGGTGAGAAGGGTCCAGTCTTACTCCAGGAATCCAGTGGAACCAGATACTTTGTGTTCCTGTGTCTCAGTTTTATCCAGGTAGGAATGGTTGGCTCCCCCCACTGGGCGGAGAATCTCACAATGGGATGATGGAATGTGTTGTGCCGTTAAGTGAGCCTGAATGGTCCATCAGCAGAAAATATCCCCCTGGAGGGAGGGCAGGTGGTGAAAGAGATAACAAACACTGCCCCACGTGGTTTGAACAGCTGGCCCATTATCAGAAGGCACCCCCCACCCTCCCCCCAGAGTTACAAGAGAGAAAGAAAAACATCTTCCCAACTGCTTTCAGCAGATGAAATAGAGTATACGTTTTGGGTTCCATAACCCAAGACAACAGGGTAGATGCAATAGTCCAAACTAAGAAGAGAAAAATATTAGTTGAAACATGAAAAGACTCCCTTTTGCAGCACTGCTGACCCCCAACAAATGCTATACCGAAGGAGAGGTTTCTGGAAATATTTTCAGCAACTGAAAAGCAAAAAAGGATAGTTCGTGGCAAACACATTTTGTGGGTTTGGATTAGGAAGGGATGTTTGGTTCCTTATTTTGTTTGTTTATTTTGTTACTGTTAAAGCTAATTGAAAATCGAAAGCTACTTTCCAAAATGACACATAGGTGAACTTCAGTGATCCTTGTGGGTCACTTCCAAAGCCAGATTTTCTATGATTCTATGATGTCTCTCCAAGGATACCATAGAAAGTGTACACATAACACTGTATTTTTGATATTGAAATGATGTTCTTGAAAAGTTTAAGGAGGAGCCTTTTAGGTGTGTCTCAAAATCTGCTGTCAGACAAGCAATGATGCAGATCACCATGGCCCAAATTACATAATCACCCTGCTGGAAAAGCCTAATAAACAAAATACATCAAAACAAGATTGAAAAACAAGTGCTGAAGTGGTGCTCTCAACTTCTTTGGCCTAAATGAAATGTTGGTGTGCTTGTCTTGTAAATTTTCTTCATAGATAGCGGTTATATTTTGAATTGAGTATTATTATCTGTGTTAGTTTTCATTTTTGCTGAGCAGTGATTACACAGAGGCCTTTCCTGTCTCCCACCCCACCCCATCAGCAAGGAGCTGGGGATGCACAAGAAGTGCAGGGGACAGACCCAGGACAGCTGACCCCAGCTGACCTGAGGAATATTCCAGACCATACTGGCCTCATGCTCAGCAGAGAGGTCTGGGAAAAAGGAATAAAAGTGGAGACATTCAGTGATGGCATTTGGCTTCTCAAGTTACATGTCGTGGAGCTCTCCTGGGGGGATGGCTGAGCTCCTGCTTGCCCATGGGAAATGAGGAATTAATTCCCTGGGGTTTTTTTGCTTACATATGCAACACTTGCTTTACCTATTAAAGTGTCCCAACCTACAAGTTTTCTCACTTTTACTGTTCTGCCTCTCTCCCCCAAGCTGTGCTGGGCTTGGTTGCCATCCGGGGTTAAATCACAACAGTTTGTTCCCAGGAGTCTGTGAATTTGACATACCAGCTTTATAATGCTAAGCTGTTTAGAACCATGCTGTATTGCTTTCACTAAGATTTGCCATGCTGATCTTTACAAAGCAGAGAAATATTTGCTAGGAGAAATATCCCCACTTACAGAACGTGCCAGGCGATGATTACGGGGAGAAAAAAAAAATAAGCCAGCTCCTCTGCTTTGTAGAGCTTCAGCAAAACTGTTCAGTGATACTGCAATCAGTGCTGGGAATTTTAAATTATGGAGCTAAAGAAAGATACAGTGAACTCAGAGCAGAGTTAGGAGCTGGCAGAGAAAAGGGAAAAAAATTAAAAACTCAACAAGTCATTTGGTGAAGAATAGAGGGAGTTCTAAAACATGCCAAGTTTCTACTGATGTTTGAGGGGTATAGTTAACAAGCAGGACCATTTAACATTGAAAATTACATAATTCAAAGTAATTTGACAGGTTTTATAAATCCCAGAAGAGGCAAGAGATTAGAGAAAGAAAAAAATCTAGTAATCAAAACCTTGAGGGGCATCTAACTCTCGTGAAAAAACTTATTTCTAGGTAATGCACAAAGCTAGAATGCAGCAGACCTGCAGTCACTTATCAGGTCTGTTATCTATATTATCAGCAAGCCAAGGAGAAGCTCACCTCCCTTTGCTTCAGTTGTGCTTTGCTAAAATGGGGGTATTGTTATGGCCACTTTCTCAACCTTTGTTTTATCTATTTAGACTGTAAACCCTTCAGGGGAAAAATTACTTCATTCAATGTGTTCACAGAATACCTTGCACAGTGGGATTCCAATTTCAGTTGATCTCTCCAACTGCTGCCATAATACAAATAATAAATGATAATATATTAAGACCACCAAAGAACAGCCCTCCAGTTTAATAAATGTAAATCCTCACTGGAGATAGTTAAACCTACTCTGGACTTAGAAATAGAAAATATATTTCAGGAAATAATCCTGAACCAGTAGGGGCATAGCTGACCTATTTTTATCTCTAGCTCCATGAATCACGGAAGTTAAAATGGACGTATTACAGTATCAAATTTCTATTTTGAATGATATAATAGAAGTGGAAACCTTTTGAAGCTCCTTTTCTTTCAGGCACAGCACTCTACATATTAAGCCCAATGTAAGGTGCTTATCTTTGAGATATGGAATAAAAGCTGTTGACCTTTTAAAACATAAAATCTTGGTGAGCTTTGGTATGGCTTGATCTAATTATATTATAATGGACAGAAGGTAATCTCTTATGTACGCTGTCTAGACACATCATCTCTTATCAGAAATCTCAGGGAAAAAAAATGGAACCTATAGCAGAGCAGTGATAGAGCAATCTTTGTTGAAAGACCAGGATGCCATGGCTTCACAACAGACAGCAAGAGATGCATGACATTGCTAAGCAACGCTATGAGCTGGTGAGGTTTTCCCTGGCTTCATATGGTGTGGTAGTTAAGGAAGTAAGAGCAAGAAAAGAGAGACAAAAAAACAACCAAATGAACTGAAGTGCGTAAGAAAGCAAGCACACGAACAAATGGAAAAGCAGGAATAGGAAGTGTGAGTTGACAAAGCAATTGGAGGATGTCAAAACTGCTATTCCAGGAAAGCAGAAATGTTATAATTTTGTAATGAGAAAGTAATAAACATCAACATGGATTTCTCCAGCTAAACTTTCATCGTCCCTATATTCCTTTAAAATTTGTAATCACATATGGATTGGAAAGTGCCTCTTAAAGTAAACTACGATTTAAAGGAGATCATCATTTGCTAAAGCTCTTCTCTTGCAGTTAGACTAGAGAACGTTTGAAAACCACACAAGTGGGTTCAAATGTGATTGACAGAATATTTAAGCATTTCAAAGAACAGAACAATCTGATAAATGGTAAAAACATTCTTTTTGACAGCTTGACAAGTTACTTGCACTCTAGAAAGCAGAGATGTTTATTTGTCTCCATCTTTTCTCTCTATAACATTGGTTCTCAGATGATAAATAGGTTTGTCTCCATGACTAGATGCTCCGATGTTTTCTTCTTTTTTTAAAAGAAGTACTCACTATTGCTCATTTAATCTCCACACAGCCACTGTTGTTAAAAGTCTTCCCACCAAAAGCACCTCAGCAGATAACATTTGAAAGTACAAACATATGAATTTTTCCTGAATACAATCAAGCCCACGCTCATGTGCCAGCAAACCTAGTCCAGAACAAAGGTGTCGTACCAGCATGCTTTCAGTCTAATTATAAAAGGGCATAAATTACACTTTCTAAACAGAGTTTTCCAATTCTCTTCTTCCACTGAGATTATTCCCCAGTTCTCTCTAAGGCCTCTGACTCTTGTGCAGCTTTTGTCTTCTGTCAAAGAAATGACACTTGGTAGAAGATTATGAACAATCCAAATCCATCTCTCACTCAGCAATGAGGAGGTGTACTGTCACCTTGTCTGCACATAATTCCTTCCAGGGAATACCTTCTGACCTTGTTTTTCCTGGAGTGCTTCCCAGATAAACTAAAGCTATCACACAGATGGCAACAAGATTGCTGTCTCTCAACTCCTCCAGGAGAGATCCTTTGCAACACTCGATCATATGATGCAAAGCTTGATATTCAGTATTTCTCATTGTAATCCAAAATAAACCATTTAATACCTCATTCTAACAACCATTAGGTGTGCAGCAGTCAAAACAGAATCTCACCTACCATTAGTCCCCCATTTGACAAAGATTTTTTCTAAAACAACTTAGTTACTGAAAAATTTAATATCACAGATAAGAAAACAATGTATATCAAATTGACACAGGAGTCTATATCTCTGTATGTCATTTGAAATCAAGTAAGTCTAAGTTTCTGGTTTTCTACTGTTTTGGAAACTTTTGGCTAGAACCAGATGAAGTTAGCACTCCTTAAAAAGAGCATTAATTACAGACTAAAGAAGCCACAACTTCAGTGCCTTTAAACTGTTTGCTATCTGACTCATCACCAGCAACACAAGTGATCTTGATACACAAGGAGCAGTTATAAGCAGACTCTTGGGCTGCAAACCAGTAAAATAGTACTACTGATGAAGCTGTCACTTCTTGAGTGTTTTTTTCTTTGTGAGAGGACTCTTTCTACACAGTTTTCTAAGAATTTTCAGTCTTTGAGTGCCTGCCATAAGTATCTTATTTTGCAACGTCTGTCATCCCAGAAGTTGTAAAATTATTCTTTACATCTTATTGAGAACATGCTTCTTATTTCTAATAGCTAAAAAATATGTCCTGTTAGACTAGGAACACTCTGCTTGCATATCTGGCATAATTCCTCAGTACTTTAAACATGATATATTTAGAAAAGCTTTTACTTTCTTGTTAGAATAGCTCTATCTTTTTTTCTTTTTTAAATTTATTGTGCCATGCTTTAAAATGTCTCAATAATACTGTTACATCAGACATTTATCCTTTAATGAAGTCCAGGCATTACCAAAGAAACTTGAAATATTTTAACTGTTTTGTTCAGGGTCCCCTTGGTTCAGCTGGGGAAAGGAGAAGGTTTTTTGGACCACAAGAGGGAGCTCATATTTTTCCGTTACGTGCACAGCAATGTGCAGAGGCAGAGTGGAGAACTCACTTTAAATCCATCTGGTATAGAAAAGAGAAAAATCAGATATTATTTAATAAACAAGTTGGAAACAGATGCAAGTTTGAATTCCAATCAATCTTAGTTAAAGGCTTTTTCAATGAAACCAGGATTGTCCAGATTTTGTCCAAGAACATACCATGCTGCATTTTTAACTGTGTTTTTGATAGTGAAAATATGTAACTTGTATGCTGATACCCTTCTGTGAATAACCATTCATGGTTTCAGTGAAACCATTTATGGGATGGGGGATGTCTGCAGTGACGAATGATGGCTGGAAAATTCATCCTACCTCTATACAAAACAGTAATTACAAAAGCTAATGTTCCTAGAATAAATCTCACATTCCCCATCAAGCCCTACTGATAGATTGCAGTAGCAGCAAAAGAGTTCTTTGAATTTTTAGAATGCTCTTGAGCCATTTATGGTCCAAAAGCAATAATTACCAATAGAGCAATGGGAAGAAAGAAATTAGTTGGTCTGTAGACTTTGGTCACTGTGCCTCCACCCAACAGACATACAGCCCAAAGAAGACTGCTCCAGAAATCTTTCCTGTGAAAGATGCTGGAAACACAGGAAGTAAATTACATCATCAAAATCTCTTCTCCTCCTCCATAGCTGAACTATTTTCTCAAAACCATTTTATAATCTTTAGGCCTGCTGAATCCTAAATTA
This sequence comes from Phylloscopus trochilus trochilus, assembly GCA_016584745.2. Taxonomy (NCBI): domain Eukaryota; kingdom Metazoa; phylum Chordata; class Aves; order Passeriformes; family Phylloscopidae; genus Phylloscopus; species Phylloscopus trochilus. The sequence goes on from WQNJ02000001.1 coordinate 3,079,582, forward strand.
CTTGAACTAAGAGACTTTTATCAGTGCCCATGTTCTCCAAATTTCATACTTAAAAAAAAAAAAAAAATCAGATTTTTTTTGGCACTCAGCCAACTCTTTTCACTTTCTATTTTCATCTCATCCTCACAGGTCTACACATCTGCTCTCTTTGCATTTTTTTTACCTCTTTGAAAGAGCCAGGTCTTTCTCATTTATCCACAGACATCCTCACACAAATACACCCATATACCTGAAGGGCCCTGGAGGTATGGATGACATAAAATGAAGATAACTGTAAAATATCAAGAAACTGTTTCAAGCTCAAAATTAAGTAGGGGTTTTGTTTGTTTGTGTTTGGTTTTTGTTTGTTTTTTTGTTTGTTTGGGTTTTTTTGTTGTTGGGTTTGTTTTTTTGGTTGGTTTTTTTGTTTTTGGTTTGTTTTTTTTTTCTCTGTTTGTGTGTGAAATAATCCATGTATGGTTTGAGAAAAAAAACTTGAAAAAGTTTTCTGTAATCTCAAGCATGGCTTATGCTTTCCTGGCCATGTTTTGCCATGCAATCTAATAAACTGCAAATATGTCCAGAAAAAAAGAGCACAGGTGCATCCTCTGGATCAGTGTATTTTGGATATTTGCCTGTAAGTGCTCCTTTTCGTGGCCCTTTCAGTCATTGTTCAAGTTTTCAATGAGGATTATTTGTAAAGAACAAAAAATCTGAAAGGTGGTGCTTTCTGTGCTGATCTGTTTCAATGTTATTTAAACATTGATATATTGGTGTGTGCTCTACTTTTAAAAACAGAAAAATATCAAGACTGGGGCTTAGCCACATAACTTAGCTTGTCATGTTTTAGTGAGCTCCAATATCTCACTAAAACATATCCAACTTGTAATACCCAAAACATGTATGTAGATCATTAGCAGTTTAAACGAAGGGATATTTATTAATTTTAAAAGTTCACTCCTTTCTGCATCTAGCACTTGGCAGGTCCACCCACAATCCATTTTACCCCAAATAATTTCCCTGAAAAAACAAGTGGACCACCTCCAAACCCGCACTAAATCTAAATGAATGGATTTAAAATAAATAAAAATTAAAGGCTTGAAGATCCATGCAGTTGGCCCTGAACGTATCATATATATGCACGGGATGTTTTGCTAATTTGCAAATCTATTCATATTATTCAGTGTTATTGAAATATAAATGCCATTAAACTCCTTATCGTATTTCTCAGTGTTGTGTGCTAATCTATATTTCAATTCTGTTCATATCCCCTCAGTAAACTGCCTAAGATCAGATTTTCCTTTAATACAATGTAAAATACCATTTGTGGCTTAATAAAAGTGATGCACACATTTGAAGAAAAGAAAGAAAAGAAAATAATAAAACAGCATAAAATTTTCTACTCTCTCATCACTGCAAATTAAAACAGCAGTTAAGAAAAAAGAAAATGGAAGCATTTTATTAAGGGCACTGCTACACATATTTATAATAAATGTATGTCTGACCTTTTTGCAGTACCCAAAATTGCCAGTTACTGGAAGAATTTCAGGAAACTGCCAACCAAATTGAGAGAAGCAAGTGCCACCTTCCTACAGTTCACACCTGTGTTCAGTTTGTGCCCAGTGAGAACAATCTAAGACATCAAGAATATTTGATTTGTGCCAATCTGCACCATTATTTCCAATGAGAAAGCCACTTTATCATAGGAAAGCAAAGAAACAGGTGACCAGTAGTCCTGATAAGGAATGTTTAGCTAATAATACATCACCTGAGTACAGAGCTTTCTTCTCTGGTATTTAAGTCAGTTAAGTCATTTCAGGGTGTCTGACACAAACTTTTCCACCACAGCTACATGAAGGAGAAAGTGCCATCTCTAGTTTTGTGTTGTCCAGAGGCTTGGAGCCCAGTCTAAACCTGGAAAACACTGGCAAGGCTTGGTTTCACTATTAATGACTACTTAATGACACCAGCCAACCACAACATGAGCTGGCAAAAGAAGCAGCCTTTCCTTTCCCCTAAGGAAGGGAAAAACTCTGCAGTGGTCTATACTAGAGCCTGGACTTTGCAATCTGTGTATGTGTGAGATCCCCATGACATAACATGGTATTCAAAATGCACATGTATTTCTGTTAGCTCACCAGACCTTTTCCTATAGCTACACAGCAGCTAAGAAACAGCTCAGCTCATCCTCTGAGGCTGACATGGTATTCCTCCCTTCCTCTTGGACACAGCTTTAACCACCACTGTTGGAGAGGATGAAGTAGCTAGGCCCTGCAGAGATGATTTATTAGTAAAAGATTCTAAAAGTATGAAACCCACAAGAGGAATAGAATTAAAAGCAAGATTTAAACTGTAAGCATGGACAGGAAGAAGGTGATTAGACAGCTGAAAAGCTTTGGCTGGGTGAGTCAGTGACACCCCTGCCAAGACAAAAGGATGAATAAAAGGTTGGACCTTCTCAGGTATCAGGGATAAGGTGGGTTTCACAAGTTTTGGTATGTAGAGTAGTATTATAATGTTGTAGCTCCCATAGGCTGTATGTAGATTCTGTAGGTTTTGTATCTAGAGGTGATTGGTTAATGCTCATTAGAATATTCACGATAGAAAGGGTTAAAATGAAATGTAACAAGGAGCTCTGCCTCTTTGCACCCCTTCTCTTAGACCCTCTTGCCCTCTTGGACTCTTTGCACTCCTGCTCCTGGATCCCTGGACTCTTCCCCAGTCAGGCTGCCTCCCCACGACCAATAAAGCACGTGTTCCAAAGAGTATCCTGCTCTTCAGATCATCTCTCTCGTCGGACACAACCTGCGTGCTTTCTAATACACCACCACCACCACGGAATTTTATGCCCTCTCAATCCTCAGTTCAAATCTGTCTGAGCAGTGTGCTGATTCCCCAGCCACTTACAATTAAATGTGATCCTATGATCTTGTTTCCTTGTCAGTAAAAATGCCTGCTGAATTTTGCTGACTTGGAACTAGGAAGTCATGCCATGGGTGTTACAAAGACGCAGATTTTCTACACGTGATGCCAAACCCTCCCCAAAGCAAAGGGAATCATGTGAAAATGTTTAAGGTATTAATATTTTGCCTCATGAACTTAACTATTGTTATCTCTACAAACACTGTATTTACTGTAAAATGTTTTCAAAGTGTCTTGGGTTGTGGAGACAGGGGTGTGTATTCTATTTCATTTGTTGAAAGCAGTTGGGGAGATGATTTTTTTTTTCTTTATCTCTTGTAACTCAAGGGGGTAGAGGGCCAGATGCCTTCTGATAATGGGCCATTAACAACCTCCCCAAACTATACCCTCCCCAAAGCAGTGCATCCACATTCCATCATCTTATTGTGAGATGCACCACATCCCCCCTGGCAGTGGGGGGAGCCAACCATTCCTACCTGGATAAAACTGAGACACAGGAACACAGAAAGTATCCAGCTTCACCTGATTCCTGGGAGGAAGACTGGACCCTTCTCACCATCACTGGACCTGTTTTCTACAGGATCATCTCTACTTCACCAGAACCACATCTGCCACTCCAGGAGGACTCACTGTGGGACTGCTTCCAACACCCTGACCAACAGGGTGTCAGGTTGTAGCTCTGACTCTGTCAGGGTTTTCCAAAATTGTTGTTTGTTTGCTGGTTTGGTTGGGTGGTTTTGTTTTTCCTACTACGTTTGTATTGTTAATATTCCTAGTAAAGAACTGTTATTCCTATTCCCAAATCTTTGCCTGAAAGCCCTTGATTGCAAAATTATAATTTGGTGGGGGTGAGGGGTTTACATTCTCCATTCCAAGGGAAACTCCAGCTTTGCCTGGCAGATACCTGTCTGTCCAAACCAAGACACAAAGTCTTGCACAATGCTCGAAGATACAATGCCTATAACAATAATACCAATAACAAATAGATCAGCACTGCAGATACAGGCTCCTGAATGTTTTGTGTGGCAATATGCTACCTGGTGTTTCCTAAGGCCAAAACTGCCAACGACTGTCAATTATATTTAAGATGTAAAGAATGAATTAGTTGCAAAAATGCCAGTATAGAAGTCTTACCTCCTGAATTCTAGAGACATGCCATTCTGGACCACATGTAGTGTCAAGCCTCCTCTCACAGATCTCTTCAGCAAAGTGAGAAAATTGGACTCTTACTCTTGGGTCTCCTCTGCCACCTGCAGAGATGGGCAAAACAAAAACAAAACAAGCAAACAAAAAAGTATTTGTGACTTTTACTTGTGGCATAATGAACAAAGTATAAGAAATCACCACTTTCTGAAACATGCACTTCTTTTCCATTACTAAACTGAATAATTTACAATTACTGATTCTGTTTAGTGGCTAGACATCACTATCAATGCCAGTGTTTAAATAACAGTAAAAACTTAAAGCTAATTGAACTAGGGGTTTTTTTTTTTTAATGTTTAACAAAGTGGTTGAAATATATAAGGTGCAACCATATTAAACATACAAAGATGAAATCAAACCAACACAAGTCTACCTTGAGACCAGTCTAGAAGATTGAGAACTTGAAAGATTTCTTTCAGTGATAATTCTTAGCCTTTTATTCACAAAACCAGAATAGGATCCATCCAGTTCTTGATACACGTTCTTAAATGATATAAAAATAATAAATGCCAAAGCACTGAATTACAAATAAAATAAGGGTCATTCTTTTCAATGGAAAGTAAGTGTATTTTCTAGTAACCTCCAGTGGAAAATAATTCAAACATGAATACATTTGTAAACAAGGGATGGAATCAAAGGAAAGAAGTGACAACAATCTTAGTGCAGCATACCAAGGGGTCAGACATGAGGAGATGGCCACACATCCAAAGAAAGGGACGAGAACAGCCACCGTAATTTCTTCAGTTAAGCAAATAAAGGTATTTTCCAACTTTATATTTCTTGAATAGAGTGATCCTGTTCCCATAACAAAACTAATTATCTGTCTGGGAGATCAGCCTACATTTTCTGGGAGCCTCAAAAGGACTGGAATACTGAACTGTTTGAATGCCAGCTCTTTTCCTCTCGGTGGCATACATCTCTACAAATCCTTGTTCTCTTCCAGTGCTGAAGCACAAAAGCTCAAAATGAGTTCATTTCTGGCTCTGTGATTTTAGTCTGCACTTGGGGGAAGTTTGAGGGTCTTTGCTTTGTCTGACTGGGGGAGCTTTACCCTCTATAAAGAAAAAGCTGCTGTCAAATCATAACCAGTATAAAATTTCACAAAAGCAGTTGGGTCAAAGAAAAAAAATTTCATTTCGTGTCAATTATTCTCATCTCCTTCAGCTAACTCTAAGATCTTACAAGACGCTCCAGACTCAAATATGTGACACAGAAGGACAAAGAAAGAATTACATTTGACCTACCAACATTTTCCAGACTCACTCCCGTCCTTACTTTTGACTCATTCTTCTCTTATATTACAGTATTCTCATCTAGTTTCCACATAAACTACTGCACTAACTGCACCTGAAAGCTGGTCAGCAAGGAATTTATACAGCCACAGAAAAGGAGACCAGTGCCAACATCTGTGATAGTTTTTAAAAGGGCAGGTTGCTATGTTAGGCAGAAAAGCAAATAAGTCTCAGTGGAGTATTTGACAAATATTAATCCTGGTGAATTGGACAGTGGTTATGTTCATTTGAAGATGCTGTTAGTTGTTTTACTGGAGATTTGCATTTATAATATGGATACTTTATTATACATAGCAGTTCAGACCTAGCCTGACAAAATAATTAGCAATTATATGACCAATAAATAAAAATATAAATTTGAAGTGACTCCTAGCATGTGAACAATCAGTGTAAAAGAAGAAGGCTTTCCAGGCTGGCATAGCAGAAACAGCAGCACTGGCTTCTCAACACAGCCAGCAGATGTGCTCTGGAGCTTTTTGTTCTTAGTATGGGACAGGGTCTGTCTCTGCATGCCCTCATGCTGCAGTCCTCTGCAAGTTCTCTTTTAACTATCTGCCATGTCAGCTAAATTGTCTGATGCCACGTTTATACTGATGAGGAGGACAACAGCACCTTATGCTTAGGGAAATGAGCTAGTTTGATCACAAATACTTTCAAGCAAACTGGGAAGCAAGTCATCCTCACCCTAAAATAAATAAAACACAGCCTTCCCCTCACACATATTCAATTGACAAACTTGGAAACAATTTAGACACATTCAATTGACAAACTTTGAAGCCATTTAGATGTCTTCACCTTAAAGTCTACTTCATTAGTAATCACTACGCTTACTTTTTAAAAATTCCATCCCGTCTGTTTGGTTTTTTTCCAGTTTAGCAAACCCCAGCTGAACTTCAAATTTCAGATATTGCCTTGTCTGTCCTTTAAAACAGCTGCTAAGGCATTACACACTGTTGACATCAACCTGTCTAGCCTGTCATTCCTGAGTTTATCTCAGGTCCATACTGATAAACAATATACTCATTTTTCCTGATCACCATGTGTTTTATTTGGACCTACTACAAACCAGGCTGACAAGGCTGACAAAAACCTCTTACTTTTTCACTTTTTTCCATTTCCCTCTGTACACTAGAGCACTCAAAATTGGGATTGCAAAGATGTCTGCTCAGTGAATTGAATCTTCTTCCTATGATAACCTGAAGGATTATTTGTAAAGCTTCATTTCATCCCCTTCTGATAGTGATAGCTTGCTTCTTAAACTGGGGAAAACACTTAGCTTCATAAAAATAGCACTCATATTGACTTTCTGCTTCTCACTCATTTCACATTTTGTTTTCAAACTCATTATGTGGGCATATAATTTTTTCTTAGCCTACATTAAAAATAATCACCCATCAGTAAAACACAACAATGCTGTTCTGTCAGTAGTTTCTTCTCTTTATTTCAATTTCTTAAAAGGTGGACAGTGAAACTACACATCAACTGGATTTGGTCTTCTCCATCTTCTTGAATATGTTCACAGGCAGAAAGCTGTTTAGGAAAATACACTCTTATCAAGATGCTAGGGTCAAAAATAAATATTTGTAATTTGAATGAAGATGTGTGACATGGGTATTGTTCCCATGACCTGTGGTTTTATCCCTACCCCTTAAATGGGGTCACTCCAGTCACTGCTTGCCATCCACATTCAGCTTACAGCTTGACAGAATCTGAGTTTCAAAAGGTTATGACTTCAAGGGAACAAGACCCCTACTGACTACCTCAGTTCTGTCAAATTTGTACTGTTTAGGTCAACAAAAACCTGTGTTTCTCTAGCACAGAAAAGTATTAATTCCAGGAAAGCATGTAAATCATACAGACAGCCCTCAAACTAGCACAAATTAACAAAATAATTAAAAAACCTCCCCCCCGCCCCCCCCATCCAGGCTTCCTCACAGTAATCTTTACAGCAAGATCCAGAAGGAAACTTTCAAATGCAAATTTTCTCCAACAGGAAATCCAAAAAAGAAAAAAATAAATATATCCATTTGCAGAACAGACTTGTACCTCACCCATCTAAATACCAAGCAGAAAGGCCTTCTACTATTTTCAGGGGCTCTCTTCTGGTTTTCAGACAGCAGTCATCAAGTGTTTGCATAAGTTTAGGAAGAGGAAATATAGCGTAAATGTATATGTTTAGCAACTAGCTTTTTGCACAGACAACAGTGGGAAGATTTTGTTGTTGTTTGGTAAATCAAGAAAATTAAGCAGTTTCCATTAGGACACCTTATAAAAAGAAGTTCAGCTGGAAGTGATTAGGAGGAAGCCATTGTTGCTATGTTGGATCTATTCTGACAGTGCTGTGTATCCTCATAGAGTCCAAAACTAGACACTGAGAAGACTGGTGGGTAAACTGAGCTTCACTTGATGGTGCCAGAAATCCAAGTACAGGCATGTGGTAAATTATTGCCCTCACCAAAGCTCACTTTAAAAATTGGAACCTTAAATATTTAGGGTAGAAACAGAAGATTAAGACTCTCCACACATTGTCTCTGTTCTTCTCTACACCCTCCTTATAATAAGGACAAAAATAAATTTAGGACAATGTACACTGGGAAACAAGTGCTACCTCAAAGTGAAGCTACTGAATGAAGCTTCTGGAGGCCTTCAGTCAATTAATTCCCAGGCATGCCAGAAACCTTTTGCTTGCCTCTTAGTCACTTCCTTTCCATGAACTTCAGGTAAAACTATTTACCAATTTTTGGCTCACTACTTCAGATATAAACTGGAAGTACTTCTACTTTCATATCTTCACTTTTTTCTCTCTGATTCGGTGTTTCTAGAGCCAAAGTTATGGATGCTTCCAACATTGTCTTTTAGGATGTTTCCTCATAACAAAACATCCTTTACAAACACTTAATGGTATTGCTGGCTAGTGTTATCATGCCCAAGGCTCCAGTTGCCAAAAATCCCGTTATGGTAAGAACTGCACACACTGTAAATTGTGTTTAACACACTGTCAGTGGTGCTTTACCCACCTTAAAAGGTCAACAAAAAGGCTATTAACAAGTCAAAGGATTAACAGACATTTCTTATGTTAACAACAAGTACATTAAAAAATGCATGTCTTGCACATGGGGTGGCACACCCAGCCAGTGACTGCTCATCTCTCTTTCAGAGATATTGTTGATAGACTTAGCACCAGGTCTACTAAAACTTCCTTTGGAGAGAAAGATCTGACTTTGCTGGATGTCATTTAGAAAGCTCTCAAGGCTTTGGTTGTTCTAACCTGGGACTTCATTCCCGTTCATGTTCCACAGGCAGATGCATCAGCTGGAGAGCAAACTTGAAACAAGTCATGGCCTTAACATGAGGTATCATGATCTTTACATATCTGCACCACACTGATGTTTTTGGCCTAACCCCAACCCACTCATTTTATATCAACTGCAATCTTTTTAAACATAATTATATTCAGGTGCATAATTATTTAGAGGATTAAGTCACTGGAATCCTCAATGTATTTCTCATCAATCTCCAGAAGGTCTGGTTTGCTGTTTTGTAAGTGTATCTATTTGATATATACTTAAAGGTGTACAAAATCTTTTGGAGAAAACAAGCTTTTTAAAATGAGTATTCATTTCTTTTATAGTGAAAAATCTCTCTTACTGAAGAAACTCCCCCTTAGCCAAATTCATTGTATGTTATTTTATTAAAGTGCTTTGCTTCATTTTGTCAATGTATTTACATCCTTATTGGTCAGAAAGTTCATAGACAAATGAACAGTTAATCTAAGTACAGGATAAATACTTGACATATGATAAAATTGACTCATTTATTGAGTCATTTATTATGAATTACCACAGAAGAAATACTCAGACACATTCAGAGGGACTGAAATGTGTAGCGATGTGTTTGAGAGAGAAATCAACACTTAGGTGATTATTTTAACAGTTATACTCTAGCATAAAATAAATTATTTCTGAAACAAAAAAATCAGCATGTCATTTCATTCCATGAAACCTGAGTGCAATAGCTACTTAAGGAAGATAAACTGAAGGTGCATTAAGAAGGTCTCGTCAGGTCCAAGACTAAATCTTGGACAAAAGTGTTTGCAAAACTTATTCTTGATTACTAAATGGGCAGTTCTATGAGATCTCTAAGAGATTGCAAATCCTTTCTGTTTATGGGAATCACCAGCATTTTCATGGCAGCTGAAACTGGATACTACACAGGAGGTTTGGATTTTAACTGCCTGCTTAATTTGCTCTATGTAAACCAGACATTGCCTTACTATTTCCATGATAAATGTCTCTACTATAAGCACTGTATCTATATGGGCTCCTTACCTGGGAATGTTCTAAGGGTTTATACCCAAGCTCCTCCGCAAAGCAACCTATTTCTTTTGGCAATTTTGAAGTTCTAGAAATATTTTTGACATAAATATCAGAATTATTTTTGAAGTGTAGTATGTTTCAGCAGGTCTTTTTTGCAGTTTTAAAAGGTATCTGCATTTAAGTAGCCTGTTATGTGGATGCATCAAAAGCTTGCATCTAATTGCTGTTGCTTCACAGTCTGTAAGAAACTCAGCATTGTCTCCAGTCAATTAATCTACCATTTTGTGTAATATCCTGCAGTCAAACTTAAAGACACTGGTCTAGCTCCCTCATAATTTTAAGACTTGCTCTTTCAGATACCTGTCAGGAGAGATATTGCTTAACCAGTAAAGTATACCCCTTTCTGAAAAACTATGATGCACTGTCCAGTGGGGATTTTTTGCCAAGAGTTTGAGTCTTTTTTTCTTTTAATTCAAGTAGTTCTTATCACTAGACATGCAGTATTGCACCCAAAGGAGTTCAAACAGAAGCCAGATATAGGAAGAATATAAGAAGCCAGAAAAGATTTTTTTTTTTAATAAGAACTGAATGTTTAGTTAGGTCCTTGGTTCTGTCCTACTCTCCTGTGTAACCCTAGATGCAGAGCTTGAGTAACTCCTGTGTAAAACAGAACAATACATCCCTCTCTCAGCAAGTAGCACATGCCTGTTCACTTCAAAGAGGGAACTCTTCTGTTCAAAGCCCTCTCCTCACTGAATTCATCTTGAACTCACACTCTTAAAGAAAGTATGTCAACAGCATTCACTAGGCATATTGCATTACACAGCACCAAAATGAGTTTCAAACCTCAATCACTAATGCATATATGGTTTTAATGAGTCTTTTTTTCAGGAGGTCATTAATATTGTTCTCATGTCACAGGAGGAAAACCAAGATGAAGAAAGGAAATATCATCTCCTTTGTGAGGTCATTCATTGTGCCACTGGCAAATTTGGGTAGAAACTTGGGTAGCACTCACTACTCCACTGCAGGCAGCACTGATTATGATCACATGAAGAACAGCCTTAACCAGGCTCACCAAGCTGAAAACTCAGTGCTTCCCCAACACAAAAGTCTAGCAAGGGGCACTTACATCACAGGATAAGAGTGACTAATAGTGAAAATACTGAAATGACAAAAATAAGCTTTTTAGTAATAAAGGAAGTCAATCTATATTTTAACATTCATGCATTCTACTTGAGACATTTCTAAAAATATTAATACCATTGTCACTGCTTTTCTTGACTCATGGGGCACCAAGACAGAAATATAGATAACTGAAGCTTCAGCTCAGATGGTGCCTTTAACTACTGATGGATGTTTGTTCCTTCTCAAAGCTCATGGCCAATATTAACCAGGACAAGATATATCCTGAAGACAAAGTACAGGAATGCCACTAGTACCTTCATAGCCAGAAGACTCAAACACAAAATGCTTAAAATTAAATACTTTACAGTCACAATATTTGTTTGTGGGTAGCCCTCTTACAGATGAGAATATTCATGATTTCCTAATTCCACCATCAAATGCTTTGCAGAGACCTTTGACTATAACTTTGTGTGGGAGTGAACTGAAGAGTTACTTAAATAGCAATACCAAACTTAACAGCTCAGCAACCTGTGAACATTCTTTAATCTTGATCCAATAGTCAAATCATGGCCCAGATAATAGCACCATGGGTATATTTTGTATTCATTTAGGGTATTACACCAGTACTGGAACAGAGCCACTCACAGTCCTCTATCATCAGCACATTCTTTCAGCCTTAGTCTCAATGTTCATCTCTCCCAACTCTCTAAATTTCCAGACACAAAGGCAGAACTTTCATTAGATGTCAAGGATGAAGCTCCAGGAATCTCCATCTGGTCCACTGTGAAAGTCACAGTGATGTTGTGGTTGTAAATAGAAATGCTAAAAGAGCTGATCCACAGAACACAATGTGTTGAGAGGGAAAGCAAGGGAAAAAATAAAAGGAAAAAGGAAAAAAAACCAAACAAACAAAAGAAACCAAAAAACCAAAAACAAACAAAAAGCCCCCAATCCCTGCCCCCTCCAAGACAGAAACAAAAAACCCAAACAAACAAAAACAAAACAAACCCCACAACTTCTTTACTCAGGTTCCCGAGTGCTCTGTGTTGGTATGCAAACAGTAAGGACAGCTTTTCTTTGTAGTCAAGCCTGCCACTTTGTTGTGGCTGTTCACGAGCTGTCATTTCACAGCAGGATCCCAGGCACACAACCACTAAGCACGTGGCAAGTGGTAAATGATAAAGGTGTATTTGTTTATCACAACAATGGGGCACAAGTGGGGATTTGGAGCACAGCACCATTACTTAGTGTACTCAGCAGAACACTGACAGGCTGCTTAAGAGAAAAAGAAAAATGAAAAAATGAGAAAGCTTTCTCATGAGAAAATGGTGAAAACGCCAAGCCCTAAAAAAATTCTAAATAGTTTCCTTTTTTTTGCATTCATAATGCAGCACATCTCTGTACTATTGTATTACATAACTGTTTCTTTTAATAGCATCATTTTGTCCAGACTTATGAGAAAGGAAACACATGCCTTTATAGGACAAGGGAATGCCAATGATTAAATCATATCAAAACCAAAAGATGATCAATTGGTAAAAAGCAGGTGTTTTTTGCATTGCATATACACAAGATTACAGTACATGAAAGAAAAGGCTTCATTTGTTGAGAATGTACTACCCTGGCCCCATTTAATGAATTAGCAATTCTAAATTCTTAGCTGAACTGCAGTGCTATGCTTTGCTGTTTCAGGCTGGATAATCAATATTTCAGAGTACGCACAAGACATGATGTAATATTGCAATACAGACATCTTGAATATTAAGTAAGAAATATACATTTATAATATAGAAATGTACATACACATATGTATTTATAATTATAGTTATACATTACTTGTTTCCATTCCTTCATATGTTTTTCTGCACTTTAGTGGAATAGTATTAGACTTATAGTCAAGCTTTTCTTGAATATTATTCTAATGCTTATATTAATAAGTATATTATACAAAAATATATTCATTTATAGGCTCTAATCCTTTCAATGGCAATGAACTTTCATGTAAGAGATGAGGGACTTGCAGCCTTAATACAGGTTAAGGTTTAATTTTAAGGGTGTTGAGATAGAGAGGATGGTCTAGTTTTGTCCAGCCCCTAATCAAGAATTGCCATTAAATTCTGTAAAACAGTGGCTTTGTTAAGCAGAGAAATAGAAGAATTCCTTTTCTCACATTCATTATTCACATAAAAATAAGTTACAGCACGATACATGAATACAGAAAACATTGCCCAGTTTATATAAGTAACAGAAAGAAACTTGACACCTCATATACTTTTGTGCACTGTCATTTCAGCCAGCATTAAAAATCAGTTCTCCCAAAAAACCACTTTACACCAGTGGAAGTCACATAAGCATTTCAGGTAAAGCTGCATCTCTGTGCACAGCCCACCAGCATCTCCAGACCAAACTGACAACAGGGAAAATTGGGGTATTCCAGCTATTTCCAAAGCTTACTCTTCTTCTTTGGTCAGTTTTATTTATTTGGTTAGGCAAACAGGAAAAGGCAAGTGCAAACCCTAGGCACAGCAACCCCACTTCAAGCACAAGGGAACACCTCCAGAAGAGCAGCAAAGTTACAAACTGAAATAAACCCGTGGAAAGCTGCTAAATCAGTACTCTGGGGAGCCAGAGGTATAAAATATCAACATAAATAGCCAACTGATGGAAAGGTGAGTGCTAAACTGCTAAAGATTTAGAGAAACTCACCTGAAAAAGAGAAGGCTCCAGGGAGACCTTTAGCACCTTTCAGTACCAAAGGGGATCTACAGGAAAACTGGAGAGGGACTCCTGACAAGGGCACGTGTCACCATCGATATGCAGTGGTCGAGATGGACACTGCACTCTGGGTGCTTCATTAAAATCACCAGAAGGTTTCAAGCAGCAGCACCTTGTTATTTAAAAGTCTCCCATACCTTTTCTCTGTATCTCCCAAGAGCAGCTCCACACAGCTCTGGCTCTGTCTCTCTTTTCTTGTTTAGTTCTCTCCTGCTCCTTCCTGTCCCTAGCACAGCCACCTAACCCTGTCTGTCCCACCTACAGCAGCTCACCTTTGCTGGCCCTTGCACAACCTCCTGTCCCCAGCTCTTCTCAGCACAGCCAGCAGACTCCATCTAATCTCTTACCAGCTCACTCACTCTTTATCACACCCATGGCTGTGAGGGCAAGGCTGTTCCCACTCTAGGATAATTAACACAGCTGTAACAGATTGGGGTGAGACTGCCTTCAGCAGCATCTCCTTTTGTCTCCCCACAGGCATGTGACAACAGGACAAGGGGTAATGCTTTAAACTGTCAGAGGGTAGGTTTATCTCAGATATCACAAAGAAATCCTTTACTGTGAGGCTGATGAGGCACTCTGGGCACAGGTTGCCCAGGAAAGTTGTGGATGCCTCATACTTGAAAAGTGTTCAAGATCAAGTTGGATGAGGCTTTGAGTGACCTGGTCAGTCAGGTCTCCCTGCCCATGACACGGGGGTTGGAACTAGTTCATCTTTAAGGTCCTGTGTAACCAAAACCAATTCTGTGATACTACAAATTCAATTACACTTCATAGACCTGTCATGCTGCACAACTGTGGCTCCACACACCACTATGCCTTATCACAGGAAAAAAATAAAACAAAAACAGAAAGAAAGGAAAATTACAATAAAATAATTTTAAAACAGTACCTTGAAGTATTCTTAAAATGTCACCACCAAAGATTTGTAAAATCTCCTTCTCAGCAGCAGCAGCAGCAGCAGCAGCAGCACTGACCTTTGCTGTGTGTAGCCAGTGACAAGGCCATGCCCAGATGATGCTCAGCATCCTCCCCTCAGCGGGGAGCCCTCTGCACTCTGCATCCCCCATGGATCCCCACAGGCTGTGGGGGGATCTCTGCATCCCCCATGGATCCCCACAGGCTGTGGGGGGATCTCTGCATCCCCCATGGATCCCCACAGGCTGTGGGGGGATCTCTGCATCCCCCATGGATCCCCACAGGCTGCAGCTGGATCTCTGCATCCCCCATGGATCCCCACAGGCTGTGGGTGGATCTCTGCATCCCCCATGGATCCCTACAGGCTGTGGGTGGATCTCTGCATCCCCCATGGATCCCCACAGGCTGTGGGTGGATCTCTGCATCCCCTGTGGATCCCCACAGGCTGTGGGTGGATCTCTGCATCCCCTGTGGATCCCCACAAAGGGACACCCTGCTCCACCATGGTCATCACCACGGCCTGCAGAGGAATCAATCTCAGCTCCACTGCCTGGAGCATCTCCTCCCCCTCCTTCTCCACTGACCCCAGGGTTGTTTCCCTCACATGTTCTCACCTCCTCCTCTTCTCTGGCTGCAATTAACAGTGTCCCTCCACAACCTATTTTTGGTTTCTTCTTAGATATGTTATCACAGAGGCATTTCCAACCTCTCTCATTGTCCCAGCCTTGGCCAGCAGCATGTCCATCTTCTGAGCCTGGCTCTGCTGGACATGGTGGAAGCTTCCAGCAGCTTCTCACAGAAGCCACATCTGTGTCCCTCTTGCTACCAAAAACCAATTTGTGCAAACCCAATGCAATCAAGTGAAGAGCATATTTACCTGCAGAACTCTGTTATTATTGAAAAGAAATATTTTAACCAATTTTTTTTTCAAGGGCTATATTTTGGACTGAATGCCTGTGTTCTTGTTCTTTGCAATGGACTGGAAACAGAACAAGCCCTGGCAAACAGCCCCAGCCTCAGTTCAGATGGTAACAGTGCCCTGTTACAAGCCCAGGCCCTATAGATTGAACTGTCTTACAAGAAACTGAGAGAAGTTCAACTTAATTTACAGCACCTTCCAAAAGCCTGGATTGACCTAAGCCAAGTCTCACATTGGACAGCATCAGCTATTAGGGATTGTTAAAGTTGTGCCACAAATTAAATTTCACTAAATTTCCCCGAACATACTAATACAATTTTAATTCAAAGCACTCACTTTCCCTAATGCACGAGGGAAAAAAAAAAAACAAACAACCAAAAACTTACAATCATTCTCTTAAAAAACTTAGAATCATTCTCTTTAAATAAGCACCCAAGCTCTAAAATGAAATCACTGTTTTCCTTCTGCCTTTTCCCTGCAATCCTAGGCACTGCTATCAACACATTTCATTACCCAGAAGTTGAAGAGGATGAAAAATACACAGAAATTCAAACTAAGAGTTTTCAATTTTTTTGTTTGTTTGTTTTAGAATTTTTGCTCCTCTCATGCCTGTAGAAGGTGAAAATAAAAGATAGGTTAAAGAAAGAAGCTGTTTAGCATCCTCCCCCACGATATGGGAAAATTACATGTTTCTTCTGAAAGCAGTATTTTAGCACAGTAGGATGTTCTTATGTTGTGACAAGATAATGTGTGTGTAAAGCACTCCTATAATTTAGCTGTCACACAGATGCAGCTACTCAAGTGCATGTGTGTCTGGGGAGAATTAGCTTTGATCTGAAAAATACATCAGATGGTTTCCACTCCTAATACTGAATCAATTCTGTTTGATAAGAAATTAATCTGGCCATTTTACACATAGACATTGTCAGAGTGTTTAATCTCTGGAACTGATGCTGTGACTGCATGGAGCTGTTTACACAGTAAAAAACTAATGCCAGTACAGACAAAAATCACTTTTTAATGGTTTTTATCTGAGTACTTCCACTTTGGAGCATCCTAGATATTTAAGGGCCATCAAGGTAACAATCCATCCAGCAAATTTTTCTGGGAAGAAAAAAACTAGAGTACTTAATCTTGAATAGAGACTAAACTTGGGAACTGAGAAACACATTTTCTGTAGCTTTTGTAACTTCAATATTAGAGATACAGATATGAAAAGGGAATTCTTTTCACAATTATGCCTGCCAACATTATAAAGACAGACTTAAACTTGCTGTAGTTTAAACTGTTAAACAGCACAGCTGGTAATAGGGTTTTTTTCATGAAAACAATTCTTCCAAAAACAGTTTAACTTCAGCCTCTGAGTTTTTAGCACGTGCTTCTTCAGACAAATAGAAAGCAAAAGTAATTCCAATCTCCAGGAATCAGGCCACAAGAAAGGAAAAAAATATGTGCACACTGTGATTTTAGAGTGAAAATCTTCATCTGTTTTGAGCCAGTATACTTGGTTTAAGGGGCAGAGATCCTCATTCACCTCCTGCACATGCTCACTTGAATGCACAAAGTATTTCTAAGAAATTCCAGTGTTCTTTCTACACTGAGAATGCTTCAGTCTCTCAAGTTTAGCTGCTGCTACAATTTACCTGTAACATTTCCTTTGTCATTCGGGGAAAAAAAACAAAAAAAACAGGCTATACACTCGATCAGAAAAAATATCAAATTAAGTAAGGCCTCACTCTCAAGCATTCCTTTCTGCCATATACATCATAGCTCTCCAAAGTCTTACCTCTAGGCACAGACATGTCTTTAATTAAGAACTAGTGGGAGAGACTGCCTACAGTCATTTAATGCAGCACAAAAAGAACGACCCAGCAGAACAAATGAAAATGCCACCCATGCTTGTTCTTAAACAAGTACAAGTTTGGCTTTTCCAGCTTCTGACCAGTTACTGTTTCTAAAGACTACTCTTTATGGAAGGAAAACATCTGTTTTGAGGAATGTAGTCTTTATTGCCAGTATTCCACTTCCATAAGTATCTTGCCTACTTACTTTCTTTACTTACCCTTACTTGCTTTCCTTAGTTAAGGACAATAAACAAGAGGATATGTGCACAGAGATGGGCTATTTCAGTATTCAGTGCAACTCAGGCAGTAGGGCAGACAAAGGTGAAGCTGTAGTATTTTTTTAAACCTTTCAGCTAATAGAGTAGGAGTGTAGAAAAGAATGAGGACAGTGGTGAACAACCAAAACCAAATTATTTTACAGAAGACAGGGAAGGGAACCGTGTCCTCTCTTAATATCTCTGACTGTATACATATATGTACTACTATTAGTTGTAGTACTGAACAAATTACACCTCTAAACTCTGAAATTCCCATATTCACACTACCTTCTAAGAATTATTCTTGGATGTGAAGAGAGCACACATTAATTGGGCATTAATTACACACACATTATCTGCGTTTGTCACTTCAGCCAGACCAGGGAAGGCAGAGCAATATCTCATAATCCAGCCCATAAGATTATTTTTCAAAGCCACAAGAATTAACAGCTTTGCCACCAACCCTTCTCTCAGACAATCAGCTCTTTTCTGGTGTTCTCCAGGCAACTGACTTCTATTTCCCCAGTGATGCCATTTTATATTAACTACTTATCTGCTTTCCCTCAAGTACCTGAGTTCTTTCTTCCTCACTGTGCAGAAGAGAACAACCTCTTTCCCTGCAGGAAAAACAAGAAACAAAAAACCCCAAAAAAACAAAAACAACAACACCAAAAAAACAAAAAAAAAACAAAAAAAACCCAAAAAAAAACCACAACCAAAAAAACCCAACCAAATCAAACCAAAAACCACAAAAAAAAAAAAAAAAAAAAAAAAAAAAAAAAAAAAAAAAAAAGGAACCACCCCAACACCTCCTTGGCCTCTTTCAATTACCCCTTTGCCAGGAAGTCCCACCTGGAAGTCAGTACTGCCAGCTCATGGTGATCAGGCAGCTGACAAATTGCAGAGGCTGTTGGTTGATTTTTCCTCCTTCCTCAGAGGAAACATCCACTTCACTTTCCTCTCTTCTCTTTCCCTGTAATCACCATACCCCTGCTCTGCAAACATGAGGGATGAAATAACAAATCAAACCAGAGTAAAAATATGGACCTACTTTATTCTTCCCCCAATTACAGAGAAATTATTCCTCCCTTGCTCAAATATCTGAGTGGTTTTTGTGGGTTTTGCTGTCGATGATTGTGTATTTGTTTTTCAATATCTTCATGCTTCAGTGGTCTATCTTTGCTGCCTTCTCAAATAATTCTTCTGAGGAATACTGTGATTTTACTACAATCTCATTAAAAGTACAGTACAGTAAAAGTACAGTAGATGGGATTTTGTCCTGATCTGCAATTGGCTTGGCTTGGCTTGTCTTGGCTGCAGAAGGACAGGTAGTAACAGGTGTACATAGAACTATGGTAGAAAAAGCTTGTTTGGTTGTTTTTTGGTTTTTTTTTTTTCCCCTCTGAACAGAAGAACAAAAGGAATTTTTTTGAAAAGTGTGTATGCAGTTTTGGGCCAGTTAAAAATGTAGCATCTGTGTTACACTGTGTTATATATATAACACAAATATATAGCTTGCATATATTATTATATATAAGCTGTTTCTGTCCAGAAAAACAGAAAATGACAAAGAATCTGAGTAGGCAGAAAAACCTCAACACATTAGACATTCAGAAACAGACTTGTTTACCTTATTGTACAGAGAGTTTAATGGCTTTCAGACACACAGCACTGTCCAGTAATCAAAGACAATTAAAGTGCACTTAATTACACAGTTTGAAATTAATATATTAGTTGCTCAGTGGTACGATTTCCATGGCTAATAGACTGTTTATCCAGTTATCAGCTGGATAACTGCAACAGAAACTGCAACAACAGCACAGCTTGTTCTATGCTCACATAACTGACAGTGGCCATTAGCTGCCTTTACTGGTAGGCACACTCTCTTGGTTTGGAAAGACAGGTCTCTGCCAGGAAAAGCTGGAGTTTCTCTTGGAATGGGGAATGTAAACCCCTCACCCCCTCCAAATTATAATTTTGCAATTAAGGGATTTCAGGCAAAGATTTGGGAATAGGAATAACAGTTCTTTACTAGGAATATTAACAATACAAATGTAGTAGAAAACAAAACCACCCAACCAAACCAGCAAACAGACAAACAACAATTTTGGAGAACCCTGACTGACAGACAACCTGACACCCTGTTGGTCAGGGTGTTGGAAGCAGTCCCAAAGTGAGTCCTCCTGGAGTGGCAGAGGTGGTTCTGGTGGAGCAGAGATGATCCTGAGAGAAAAGGGTCCAGTGGTGGTGAGAAGGGTCCAGTCTTCCTCCAGGAATCAGGTGAAGCTGGATACTTTCTGTGTTCCTGTGTCTCAGTTTTTTATGGAATGGTTGGCTCCTCCCACTGGGTGGAGCATCTCGCAATGGAATGTGAATGTACTCTTTTGGGGATGTGTGCTTTTAGGGGTGTCTTAATGGCCCATCAGCAGAAAATATCCCCCTGGAGGGAGGACTGGTGGTGAAAGAGATAACAAACACTGTCCCACCTGGTTTGAACAGCTGGCCCATTATCAGAAGGCATCCACCCCCCTCCCCCCAGAGTTACAAGAGAGAAAGAAAAACATCTCCCCAACTGCTTTTAACAATGAAATAGAATACACACCCCTGGCTCCACAACCCAAGACACACACCAAGAATTTGCACAATAAAGAATGGGGCTGCAAGTATAATATACTACAATGTACATAATATACTACAATGACACTGAAAGCAGGCATTCCCTACTCCCTGATGGAAAGGTAACTGCAGGAGTTGAAGAAAAACAGCTTACAGGACAAGAAAACCTGGGCTAACTCACTAAGTAGGCAAAACATGGGATAAATAGTGTTTATTTGATGAAGGTTTGAAGTGACCAGCCACAAAAGGAACCAGTCATTATTTTGCTCCAGAATGCAAAGTTTGTTCATTTATTTTTGTTATTTTAATTAAAATAACACAAACACACATATACATACACAGATGGCTCTTTTAGAGTCAGTAGTGAGTAAAGGGTTGTGTTGAAATTCCCAAATGTTTCACAACATCTGAAGGGCAGAGAAATCATCCAGTGTTTCCCTCCAGCATCCCTAAAGTAGCACATACAGAGTACACAGAAGAGCTCTGCAGGACAGGAGAAAGTTACAAAACTCTGGCCCCCATTTGAGACCTTTCAAAAGGCCACCAGCTATTCTCTCTCACTGGGAAGGGACACTCTGTTAGTCATCACCCCATTTATCTATTACCCCCATAAAACAGGTTTAGGATTTGATGGAAAGACAAATCACCAATCTGCTAGAAGCAGCAACACAGTCTATAAATTTGCTTCACTTATGCAGTTTTTATAAATATAACACAAAAACACCGTTTCAATAGAAACTTCTGAGCTTGCCACTTGTCTTCACCTTGAGAACAACAGTTTTGTGGGCACTGAGTGCATATTCATTCCCTCTTTTTGGAAAAAAAGGTAGACCTTTGTCAAATGAGCAAAACAATGAACCAACTACCAACCAACTACCAACAGTGAACCAACCAATATTAAAGTATATTTCTATTCCTAAAATTTACATACAATACAGATAGCATCATATTGTCATAGTACAATGGTAATGAATGACAAAACAGCCATTGCTTCTCAAAAATCCATACTTGGAAAGGTACCCAAAAAAAAAAATCTTCAGTAATCTTCTAGGCAAGTTATCAAGGAATCAGTTAGGCAGTCTGAAGGCATTCTTCATTAAACATAATTAATAGCAAATTCTGTGACACACAAAAAGAAACCTTAGCAAGTAAAATACAACTGCTATGAAAGAAACTTCTCTTAAATGTCTAGTGTTATGTTAGAGATACCTGCAGCACCAGTTACTTTAAAAATCATAATTCAATCTTAATTCATAACATGTGTATTGTTAATACTCCTAGTAAAGAACTGTTATTCCTATTCCCAAATCTTTGCCTGAAAGCCCTTGATTGCAAAATTATAATTTGGCAGGGGTAAGGGGTTTACATTCCCCATTCTAAGGGAAAAAACAGCTTTCCCTGGCAGATACCTATCTTTCCAAACCAAGACATGACATCAATAAGTTCTTTGCAGATTTGTGACTTTGTTCCTAGCTGGTGACTGTTAATTTTTATTAAAACAGTAAGATATAACAAAATGCATCACAGTGACAGTGAGATGTAAGAAATAAGTAGCTCCCCAGTTCACATGTAAGATGAAATCAATGAAGTAAAAGATTACAGCACATCACAGAATGGTAGGGTTGGGAGGGACCACAGTGGGTCATCTGGTCCCACAACCCTGCTCAAGCAGGGGTCCTCCTTCCTTCTCTCTCACTTTAGGAGATTCACATTCTATTGTTGTCTTTATTGTGAGTCAGCCAATAGCATGGTTCCCACATGGACCCTTGTTTCTGCTCCTCAGCTGAATTTGATCTGATTCCCATGAGCTCAGTGTCGAGTCATTTGAAAATTTTATTCAAGTAACTCTGGCCTCAAAGGTGTTCATTGAAAAGGTGACAGGTTTTTTTTTTCCTCTTTACACAGAACGAGCTCTTTTCTTATTAGCACAGTTCCAGCCATTTTCCTACCCTCCCCCTTCCCTTTAAATTCAGGGCCAAACTCATTTCTATAGTATCTGAGTAATGGTTTTTCATGGCCTGTTTTTTTGGCAGCAGAGGGGGCTCACAGAGGTGGCTTCTGTGAGAAGCTGCTGGAAGCCTCCACCATGTCCAGCAGAGCCAGTCCCTGATGGCTCAGAAGATGGACATGCTGCTGGCCAAGGCTGGGACAATGAGAGAGGTTGGAAATGCCTCTGTGATAACATATTTAAGAAGAAACCAAAATAAAGGTAGGGGCAGAGTTTGAATTCCAGCTGTCTCTCCTGGGAGGGACCCCATGGTGCAGCAGGGGGAGGATTCCTCTCCCTGAGGAGCAGAAGAAGAGCTCGGGTGGTGAATTGACCAAACCCCTGTCCCCATCTCCCTGTGCTGTCTGTGGGAAGGAGGGAGGGGCTGGGGGAAGAAAAGGTGTTTTAATGGCTTTGTTTTACTTCCCATAATCCTGCTCTGATTTTGTTAGTAATAAAATTGACTTTGTACCTTAAGCTGAGCCTGTTTTGCCCTTGGAGTGTTTTCTCCCGGTCTTTATCTCAACTCATGGACCTCTGGTTAATTTTTCTCTCTCTCCTCTTCCCAGCTGTGGCAGGGGAGGGTGAGAAAGCAACTTTTGGGTGCCTGGCATTTGGCCAGTCAAACCACAACAATCTGATAGAGACAGATTGTAAGCACGACACCCAGGTGTGAGTTTTATTTTAAAAACACAGATATGGGAAGTGTTCTAAGTCATAACAAAAGAAATCTGAGGAGTTTTGAACAATTTTGGAGTAACTCAAACTCGGAAGAGAGTGTGCATGATGTTGCAAAAGAAGCAGTTCCAATACATCACATTGAAGGTACAGAAAGGCACTAGAAGGAACTAAAAGGTACTAGAGATCAGCAACCCTGAAAATTCTGTAAATGCCAGTCAAAACCTTGGGAATAACAGAAATATGATGATTCTTATATTAGCAATATTATCAATGACATTCTAAAACACCTGCCCAAACAACAACTTCAGAAGCAGCACCTATTCTTCCTTTCAAGAAAAGCTCTACCAGCAGTTTTTAGTAAAACATATCTCAGTGCTGTGAAAATATTTCATTTTATTGCTCAACAGTGAGGGCTTGATGTTCATTTGGAGAGCACTGCTCATTTGCAGCTCTCTCAAACTACCCCAGGAGATTCTGGGAAGCTGATCACATATAGCATCTCATTGAAACAACTACCTACATAAGGAATTCTTAATCTCCTGCCCTGGGCAGTTTGTGTCAGTGGTGTCCTGGTGAAGCCATCAGTTGACCAGGTAGGAATGGTTCTTGGTTTTTTGCAACATGCAGACACAACCTCAAAAAAAAAACCCAAAAGCTTTCTTAATTTCCTGTCTTTTGACCCTTAAAAGCCTAACCCTAAAGGTCTGTGGCTATGATTTGGTTATCCAAATTTCAAAGGATCAAAGAATTTTCAGTGTTTTTCCCTCTGCCTTGCCAGAGGCTCCCAAAATGCCCAAGCTGATGCCTGCATGTTGAAACCACACATCTTGAAAAGCTTTGTTTTGTCTCTATAAGCTGGAAAAGTCAATTTTTTCATTTTTTCCTTCCCTCCCTATTGTTGTAATGATATTTCAATGTGTACATCAATATATTAATTTAATCTCAGTGTCTTTTCCATGGTATGATAAGTAAAACTTTGCAACCCTGCACTTTTGTAAACAGTGCCGACTCTAGAACGCTTGCATTTCCTATTTGACAAAATTGTCCAACTCTAGGAAGAGCTAGGAGCACACCACTTGATATAAAAGATTTCCATAACTAGACTAAATATGATCTGGGCTTGTTCTCTCCTCCCCACGGCCACTGAAGAAGCCTTCCTGCTTTCATGCTATTAAACTTTCTTTTTCTAAAACTATGGATTGCTTCCAGCTGCTAGTTGGGAGCGATCCCTTACCTATGCTAGCTACTCTGTGGCCAAGAAACTCTCAGGGAAAAACACTGCCTGACCAGGCCAAATAAAAGAGGCCAGGAATACTTTAGCAGGAAATAGCTTAGGCAATTGAGTTCCAGTCTTGGGAAATGTTCCCTGTTACTGTTGGACAGGATTTAGCTCTTGGCACTGCTTGTAAACCATAAACCCCCGTTTCGTGCACGAGAGCTTTCCACTAAAGTTTTGAGGCCCAGATAAGAGCTTTTGTAAAAGTGACACGTGAAACGCCTCTCCTTTCATTAACATTGCAATAAACTAATATAAAGGAAAAAAAATGTTACTGCCTTTTAAATTTTCTCTTGATCTAGAACTCATGAAATTTCTGAAATAGCTGCAGGTGTGCTGTTTGCAGCCTTACGTTATTCTCGATTATACAGCAGAGCAGTTTGTCCCAGTTCATTCCTCAGTTACAGTTCTTCAAAAGGACCCCAAACATTTGGGTTTCATGATGGAACCCTGGGGGACTGAATGGCAACAAGATCTTTCAATATAGTAACAGTGGGAGTTTCTTTCACTAAAGGTATAAATGATATGTATACACAGAGATATATAAAAGATATAAATACATCATGCAGAGCAATATCTTAGCACCAATGAGAACTTTTTTAATACATTGAGCAGGCATGCACCTGGTTGAGAGGCCCACATTTCATGTGCAGCATTTGGGATCTCCATTCTACCAGCATATAGACTAATCCCAATTTCGTTTTTAAAAACCCTAATAAAAACCCAGGAGGTTGCTCCTCTGAGTCTGCTGTTCTACCTTTTATCCTTTCCTCATTCCTCTCACTGTAATCCAAATAAAGAGCCATGATTTCATACCTGCTTGCCCCTGGTGGGTTACCACCTGTTTTGCAGCTGGTGGGTCTCTTTCTTCACATGAAACAGTT
Organism: Phylloscopus trochilus trochilus; assembly: GCA_016584745.2. Classification (NCBI taxonomy): domain Eukaryota; kingdom Metazoa; phylum Chordata; class Aves; order Passeriformes; family Phylloscopidae; genus Phylloscopus; species Phylloscopus trochilus. The sequence goes on from WQNJ02000001.1 coordinate 3,104,579, forward strand.
TTCAAAACAGCCCTTCCTTCTGGCACCGTGAGACAAATTTTATTCCCACTAAAACTTAGTGTCCAATTGCCTTCACATAATCACAGCCACAACCCCAAGCCCTCCTGTAACCATTCCAAAAAGACAAAAAGCTGCAGCAGTTTGAAAACCTGCTTTATTCATCCAAGATTTAATGGTCTGTTTGCTCCTTCCGGAAACTACATATTGTGACATTTTGCTCAGTCTAACAGATGCCACAAACAACTCTTCTTAAAGCTGTGACCCTTATTCTTGTTTACTGGTTTTGCATAATGTGAAAAGACATATTAAGAGTCTCTCCAGTTAACTGAGAATTACTGCAATGGATTTATTCCTTACTTAAGTATTTTTTCCACATACATAAATTTCCAGTGATACTCAAGCCCTATTGTAATGAAAACTCTGACTTATGCCCTCATATTCCTCCTGATTGTTGTATGATTTCACTTTTATTTTTATTACAGTCCTCTAACAGCAAAAGTCTTTTATTTAAGAGCCAGAGAAGGAAACAAGTGTCTTTTCAAGACAAAGGAATAAGGGCATGTCAGAGAAGACTTTATTGGAGAAGCTGTGGTTACCATGATGTAACCTTCATTTAAGAATTAACTTATGGTATGCCAGCAGGACAAGTTCAGATATAATGACATGCACTGAGATATTCAATTGAGCTGAGAATATTTAAGAGAATCTATATAATTCAGATTTGTTGTTCAGCCAAATATGGAGGTCATTCAAACATGTTTTTATACATGATTTCTAAAGTTTGCTGCTAAGATTTCTAAAGTTTGCTTTTAAGATTTTCTTCTTCAAAACAGAAGACATTAGCACCTTTTGAATTTCACCAAAGACACTTTTAATTAAGATGGCAAATCTTGTTCCTTGCACAAATGCACTAAATGGTGCATTTAGTTCCTTGCACAAATGCAACTTGGACTCGTTGGAAGTTCTTTGTAACAATTATCATCTCCAGCCATGCTCATCATATTTCATACTTGTTGGAACTTGGGTACTTAAAGGGGTCTCTTGAGTTTTGTTGTGATGGCACACTGATAAAGAAAGAGAGATGTAGCCATGGTTCGTGCCTGCAATGTTTGGATTTTCAGAAAGTCTTTCCCAGGCACAAGTCTGGTAAACAAGGATATGATTTTGCATTTTATTCTCAAGGAGGGGCTTTGCTGGATGTCCCTCTGATGGAACCAATGTGGTCCAAGGATTCCACCCCTTTGGGTGGATTCATTGTAAAAGATATAAAGACAGATGTCGCTGTAGGACACGAAATCAGGACAAAGACTCAGAAGGCTGGGATGACTCCAAAATCCACGTTTATTCTCAATACACCTGTCCTTATATCTTTTACAATGAATCCACCCAAAGGGGTGGAATCCTTGGACCACATTGGTTCCATCAGAGGGACATCCAGCAAAGCCCCTCCTTGAGAATAAAATACAAAAAGAGGATAGTGCAGAAAAACATATCCTTGTTTACCAGACTTGTGCCTGGGAAAGACTTTCTGAAAATCAAAACATTGCAGGCACAAACCGTAGCTACAGAGAGATGCTCCCACAATCTGCTTGGATGATCATCTGCCTCTCCACTGCATCTGCAGCCAGCACCCAGCACTCACTCCAGCTGCATTGACTTTGTGTGACAAGAAACAGCAGACTGGACAGAGGCAGTGAAGTGAAAGAAGAGTTCAATCCGCATTGAGAGAAGACAGCAAAACCCAGCACCAGTGCTTTTCCTAAAGAGGTGGATGCTCTCTTCACGTATAAATCTACCCCTTTCCCCTCTTTTACCTCTCAGTTTCTTCCTTCTGCCAGTGCTATTTCTAAAAAGCGTTGTTTTGGAGTGCAGTCTGTACGAAGAGTTGCATTGTGCTCAGAGGAATAGATCACTGACCCACAAAAGGTTTCTGGAGTTTCCAATCTGCCTTCTGCACGCACTCAGGGATTCTCCAAAGCTATCTGGGCTGAAGAGATCTTAACAAAGTCTTTTGTATTGTACCAACTGCAGAAGCTTCAAGGGGATTTTTATGCTAATGATTCTCTTTAATCTCCATATAATTCAGGCCAGCTAAAAATAGATCTTTTACAAACAATGAATCATCATGACTTTAAGTGGATGCAGTTCTGCCACAATAAAGTTGAAATCCCTGCTCCAGAGCACCATTCTTTACTCTCTTCACGTAACAACCACCCAACAAGCCACTGACAAAAATCAATATACTTGATTTTTCTTCTCTCCCTTTACTTCAGGTGTCAGTGCTATGACCAGAGACAAATAAAGAAACAATTCCAAGTACCATACTGATTTGGAGGATGATTCCAGAAACAAAATAGAACTTCAAAATTTCTTTTAAATTAAGAAAATTAGTCATGACATTGTCAAATCTCACAACAGTAGCAATAGCCACAGTAATTTCTTTTTTGAAAGAAAAGAAAAAAGTACCTAGACCCAAAGTAGACCTACTTTTGCTGCTGTTTAACCCTCCTGGAATGTGTGAGAACTCTTGAGACACACACAGCAGCTGAACTGATTCTGTGTGATTAATTAGCATCCATGTTACCTTGCAGAGCAGATCCATCTCACAAGTTTTTGCACAGTGGTATTCCACATGCAAAGGTATCTCCTAGTATCTCACTACCAGGGGGCAAATAGGTTTTTTCCAAACATCCCTCAAAGGTCAAGCAGGTCTGGGCAGGAAGGGGTTAGTTTTGTATCTCTTGTCCATGGCCCATTTTACTCAAAATACTATCACTAAAAGAAGCAGAAACAGTCATGTTGAAATCCTAACAGTAATTAACAGAAATTTAAAAAAAAAAAAAATCTAATTGGTTTCCTTACACAGACCTTGTAGATTCTTTGAATTTTGCCAACACACTTAAGGAATTCCCTTAAGACAAGTACGTAAGATAAAGGATTTATGCATTTTTCTTAGAAAGAAGGTAGAATAAATGAACAACTGGAGAGCAAAGGCCAACTATTAATATCAGAGGCTTAAGGCTAAGGGAGATCCAGGCATTGGCTGATGAAAAGTAAGCATAAGATAAGCTGAAAGATTGTTTCCTGGACTTTTAAAAGCTTTCATGCATGAACTTCTCTGACATTTGCTTTTGGATCTTATTATATTTTAGTTTGTTCTTTTTCAATGGAAGTTAACAGTGTGATCCCTGGGTTAACTTATGTACTTTACTAACAGCGAGACATATCTCTCAATTTACCCCAATTTCAACCTACAGAACTTCATGACTGCTGTGCTGGGGTCTGACAAAGGAATGCTGATGTCAGTACTGGCTAGCACAATGAAAACCAATCCCCAGCAGCTTCCCAGATGTCATGCAATTGCCATGCAGCCTCTCTTACACAGTCACACAGAATTCTGACACAGAAGTTTGAGCTGGAAGGGATCCACAAGGATCAGCAAGTCCAGTTCTTAAATGAATGGCCCCATCTGGAGATTGAACCCACAACTTGGTGTTATTAGCATCATGCTCTAATCAGCTGAGCTCATCTCAGGGTCAATGCACAACGAGGAATTACAGGCAGTTTTAAGCCTACTCTCTTTTTAAAGTGTTTTTAAAAATTATTGCAGTATGTACATCAATTCAAGCAATGGGTACAGATGAAAATCACCAACCAGGAGACAAATCTCACAGCTCTGATACCTGTAACTAAGCAGACAACCCAGGCAAAGAAACAGGTCCTGAAGGACACCAGGAACAGTGAACCCCTCTAACAGTGGGCTTTGCTAAATTGTCCATAATCCTTCCTAAACTAAAGGAGGAGAGATTTACAGTAGATGTTAGGAAGAAATCCTTCACTATGAGACTGGTGAGGCTCTGGTACAGGTTACCTAGAGAAGTTGTGGATGCCCCATCTCTGGAAGAGGCTCTGAGCAAACTGGATGATCTTAAGGTTTCTTCTAACACAATTTTTTCTATGATTCCATGATTTCTGGGCAGCAGAAGAGGCTTCCAGTCAAAAGGAGTCCATTTTCTGCTCTGCCATTTTTCCCAGTCCGGAGCACAAAGAGGTCAGTGAGAGGCATTAAGATCCAGTTATTAAAGTTATCTCTGCCTAAGTTAAGGTTCAAAGAAAGCTAATATGCTGAAGTCAATACTACAGATTTTTATTTAACAGTAAATGTGGGGTGGAGAGGGAGAGATAGAAAAAAAAAAGGAGGTGGGGAAGAGAAAGAAAGTAACAGAGGGATGTTGGTGCATCCTGACAGCATCCCATTGGTCCTCAACTTCTGGTGTCAGTGGTGAGGGTGGAAATGATGGTCACAGGGATCCACCTGGGGCTGGAGAAGCTGGAAAACACAGAGTACCCTGGGTTTATATTCACACAGGTTCATGTGGGAATGCTCAGCCACCTCCCCTGGAGTGGCAAGTTTTACACTGGGTGATTTAATACTTTGGATCAGGGGACACTTTGGGAGTCTTTGATGGAATATGATGGTGTCTAAGAGATAAAATAATCCAACTTCCACATAAAATATTTGAAAGCCCTACCTGCCTTTCCCCTTTATAGCTACTTTGGCTTCCAGCATTAGTTTCTTCCTCTTTCCATTTCTTCTAGCTTTTCCTTTCTAATTATACTAGTCACCTTCTTACTACCACTTGTTCTCTCTCCAATTAATAATTATCCAACTGTTACATTCATAGGAGAACTAACATTAAAGTTTGACTCCAGTTTTTTGAGGTACCCCAGAAATTACTGAAGAGAACATCCAAGGATGGACAATTACTTCAGGCCTAAAGTAATCTGGCATGGAGAAGACCCACTAAAGAATACTTATTTAACCTCACTAAGCTTTGGTATAGCCTGTCTAGAAAAGTTGTTCTTACATGAATAGTACACATGTGTACATACACATTAAGATCAAGTTCAACTGCAGGCAAGGAAGGCTTGACAGTGAGTTCCTTCTGCACTTCTGAGGGAGCCCTTCATGAGTGCAAAGGCATCAGGGGTTGACTTTGCTCACCAGCAACTGAAACAAGTGTTCTGTGAAATGAGAAAGAATTTAAGGGCCATCTTAAGGGCCATCTAGTGCTTCTATGCACCTCCCTGCTTACTTTTTTTTTTTTTTTCTGTAATTTCTGAGGATCAAGAAATCCTCAGAAGGGTAGATATTCTGATGATTTCTTGTTGTATAAGAAATAAGAATAACCATTTACAGAGTATGACCACAGAAATTACTCTTTAGGCTCCCTTGGCTCAGATTAAGTATGATATTTTGGAAATTTTCAGATCTTATTTACCAAATGAGTCAGAAAAAGCCTATTTGGGGTGGGTTAAGCCACTCTGCACGTGTTGCACCTCAAGCACATCAGCACAGGGAACTAGCTTAGAAAATTCTGGTGAGCTGCCATGTGACTTTGCCTCAGGTTCCTTGATTTCTACATATTGTTATTCCTTTGGATTTTCTTTCTCAGTGTTACACATATTATTCCCTTACATCACTTAAACCTTCTCACAAATCTAAACTTATGCTGAGAAAGTATTTCCTTACAGTTGGCCAAAAGCTTTCCAGCTTTGTATACTTACTATACTCACAGCATGATCTCCACTTTAATTCTCCATGGATCATGATTGCAGAGATGAGTGGTTTGTATTTACTGATTACTTTCTAGAAAGATGAACACTATCCCTTTAGTAAATGATGTTCCATGGGCTTTTTTTTTTTTTCCAGTAGCATACCTATCCCAGAAAAAGACTAGAACACAAAAGATGGCTATTTCTTTCTCACCTTGCTTCTCTACTTTTCTTTCATAGCACTTCTACAGTGCTGTAGAAAACAAGATGCATTTTCAAGATTAAAAACTGTTTTTCAATTGTGTCTCCAGTGAATGTTCCACTGTGACATGTGCTACATACAATCTTACTACTTAAAGAGAAAGTATGTGTGGGGAAATTCTACAGTACCTTTCTCTACATTAGATTATTTGTAATGGTGACATCTGGGTATGAACTACCTTAGGAGATATTAAAAACTGATCCACTTTGGTAAATTACTATTAATGCTTTCATCTACATTTAATTAAAGAAGAATCTCATACATTGGTTGCCTGATAGGCAAGTAATAACAACAACATCCTGACTGTTGTCATCTTCATTTTTCAGTTGCTGTAACCACTCCATCCTAAATGAACAGAAATGCAAAAGAAAAAAGATTAGCCTGCCCTAGAGTGCTTTGATTCATCTCTGCTTTGCCTTATTGCTCCCCATTGCTGCCTAAACTGGATAAACCTCCTTAAACTGAAGGAACAGCAGGTTCCTTTCCCTCCCTCTACAGAGGGCAGCACAATAACTGTGATGAAGAAAGGACCCTCTCATGTGTGTCATCATCATCACCACACAGGTCATTTGTAACTTCCTTTGAATCAGCTGAAGAGCTGATCAGCTTCCAAAAGTGTTGTGGAAGTTTCTTTGTATTTTTAAACAAATGGCCCTGGAACTCAATACTTTGGAAATTATTCACCAATAAATTTTTAATTTCATTTAAATTCATTTCTCAGAAAAAAAAATGTTAACAAACTGAAAACAGGTCTTCCCATAGAAATTTTTGCTAGACATTGTCATTGATTCCACATTTTGTGGAAAATCAAAAAAAGGTGCCAAAATAAATCACATCAAATATGTTATTAAGGCACCTTCAATGGGAATGCTGTGATTCTGTCAGTCCAGGAGCTATAAAGAATAAACTCTAACAAAGACTTCCTAGAGCTGGCCAGCAAAGAGGGATCTAATAACTCTGTGACAACACAAGTTGTCTCCATCAACAAAAGTGCACCAACATATTAAAGGTGCCTGAAACATCACTGGTTTGCATCCATATAGATAATATCTATGTGAAGTTATCAAGTTTTTACTTTTTCCCTCAAAAGCATATTCTTAATTTTTCGTTACGTGGGAATAAATTTTAAAGTAATCAGACAGCAAGATCTAAAATTGTAGGCTTCAGAAATCTGTATTGCAAAAGCAACTCACATAATGTGAATGGAGTTTTTAAGCACCTGATGAAAATTTCATGACTTGATTCTCTTTTGGAGGTGTTCTTATTATGTGAACAAATTAATATTGACAGTTTGATTAAAAATCAAAATACTCTTTTCCAAAGCATTCTGATCTTAGCAACCCAGGCTGTGAATATATTCCTTGAGAGGATGATCAAAAAGCCACCTTCTTCCTTCTTTTCCACATAAGATAATAAATTCAGCTTGTCCATTATGAGTTTATTTTAATAATGCATTAACAAGTGTGCTGGTGTGGGGAACAGAGGCACAGCTGCTGGTGTTATTTCATAACAAGACACTAGTGGTGGATGCTTCAGATGGCCCTGTTATGAGTTCTATACATCAGTGCATCTCTATCTGATTGGCCTGCTAGAACAATGCTATTTTGGGGGGCAAGGTGGGGGGGAGGAAGAAATCTATTTTTCAAGTAACAGATGGATAAACAGATGGGTGGAAAAGTCCACTGAATAGTGTGTTGGCTGCCTGCCACTGCCTGTAGGACAGCCAATAAATATCATATGGATTAAACCTGTAAACTAACATGTCCCTGTTTAATGAGTTCTTTCAGAATGGTAGATGTTTTCTTGCCAATGCCCATATAAATGAAATGCCACTTCAGATAAGGTAAATTTTTAGCAAGGAGACCAAACACCTAAGCACAGTTTGTTCTAAGATTAATAACCAAAAAGCAAACAGGGAAGGAAGCCACGTGGTGAAGTGTGTGCCTTTTTACAGACTGTCTGTGAGGTGGTCCCTTTGCACATCTGGAATAGATTCCTGCCAATAACTTTCAGTATGTTTGCACTTAGGATAATGTTTTCATACTCCTTACACCTCTTCTTGTGAAAATTCTATACTTTTTTTTTTTCCTGAGGCTTGCATAAAGGGCTTAATTCAGTAGCCTGTCATGGAGGTATCACCCCAGACCAACAGCAGAACAGAGATTTCACCCTCTTTTGAGAGATTCTCTCTATTTTGGGCTAACATAAAATTAATGGGAAAAATGCTGACATGACATAAAATTCCATATTTACTGGCACTTAGGCTTTCCATTTGTCACATGCACCTTGCATTGCAGGTGATGGCAATTTCCCTGTCTGCCAAAGCCACCATGGCTGTGAGGAATGGATGGCTCCTACTCACTTCAGAACATCAGCACACGGAACATTGTGGGCAAGAGTGGTTCTCCTTTACTTTTCTTCCAGCCTGCTGTCTAATATTCACTGAGTAATTTCTAGGTCTCCTGAGACAGAGGTGGTGATAATCTTTTGCCTTATTCAACAAACCATCACTGATTTTACAAAGAGAGGCAAAACTCTTCCAGGCTCAGTTCCACAGGCTGCAAAATGAGACAAAGAGAAAAACGCTGCATTGAAAAATCAGCCTTGAAAAGGAGCTCAGTTCTCCAGAGCAATGCTCCAATGTCTCCACCACATGGGAATCTTATTTTTTTGAGAAAATACAAAAGCAAATATTCAGGTACAATAATGACATGTGAATTTCAGTGTTAACATCACTTTCAATATTTTTTTTCCAGGTAGTAAAAATCGATTTGCTGGTTTTCAAAAAGTTCCTTGAAAACAGTATTCTTGAAGAGAAGGTGCAGGACTTGTTGATGCCATAAAACATAAAATATTTAGTTGTGCCTAGATGAAAAAAAAAATAGAAAAATAAAATGCAAAGTATTTGTGGTATATATAAAAATAATATAATCTATATTAAATATAATCAATATTAAAGATGATCAATATTAAAGATGATCTATAAACTCATAATCAATTTCATTTAAAAGAATTTAAAATGTATATAATAGACAGTTACAATATGCTGAGAACAATATTTTGCACCACTATCAGACATAAAAGTCTGCATGTACCCAACAGAATGCTGTATGACAATGATTATTGTTGGAAAAGGGAATAAAAAAATGAGAATAAGAATCCTGAACTGTGGAAAAAAAAAATATTTGACCTAAGGTAGACTGCTGAAGACTAGCTTTGAAATTCAGTAATACATTTTGCCATATGAAAGTATCAGCATGAAGGCTTCTTTGCCTTTACACAACAGCTTTTCCTTGAGGAGCTTCAAATCCTGAGAAAAGGTTAACAGCTTCATGACATTAATTAGTTAAATAATACTCTTTTTATATGAAATGTAATTAATGTGACATGAGAGGAAAGAAACCATCAGCACTTCAAAACAGCAACTTAAAAAACAATTTAAAAAGCATAGAAGGACCCGATCAGTTCAGTCCCCCCAAGAGCTTGAAAAGGAGAACTGCAAAGTGTTCAGAGGAGGATTTGGGGGGCAGTGCTTGTCCTGTACCATCTGCTGGAGAGCTCAGACAAAGTCAGGTGCTCAGGGGTGTAGCAGAAGACTACAGACATAGCCTACTGCAAGGACAGCACATTCCTGTCATCTGCAGAACCCCAGGGACACTGCCACAGGCTGCCCAGAGAAGGTGTGGAAGCCCCATCCCTGGAGGTGTTCAAGGCCAGGCTGGATGGAGTTCTGAGGAACCTGCTGTAGTGGCAGGGGGGTTGGAATGAGATGACCTTTAAGGTCTCTTCCAACCCAGGCCATTCTATGACTCTGTGCAAGGAAACACAAAGCACTGAGGTGATGTCATGAGAAAACACACGCAAGAGATCCCTGATTAGGATTGCTTCTCCTCTGCCACAGGAGCTTGTCCTAAGCAGAGACAGGAGGCAGAAGAGAATTTGGCAACCCATTGGTGCAAGATCACACACACACAGGTGGTGCTGAGTCCTCAGTCTAACACAGTCAGTTGATGTCCTCTTTAAAAGCCTCAGAGAAACCTGTGAACATCCCTTTTTAGCTTCAGAGTCTTTACAAGGCTCTACTAGCACACCCAGCAAGACCATAGTGCTTGAGCAGCCCTCAATCCATGCTGACAGTGCTCTGGTGCACCCAGAAACAGGGAACTTCAGTTTTTTTATAAAAACAGCTCTCATTTTTCTTGCCTCTTTGGGCACATGAGGCATGAGCTGGTGCAGACATTGCCTGGATTCAGTCTTGCCTAGGGCTGGAGAGTTCCTGAGTAGCTGGTTTGGTTTTCTCACGCACTACAGCAGCCTTTTGAGTGACTGCACACCCCTAGATCTGATTGAAGGGGTGAATTAAAAGTAGAATATTCTCTTTTAGTGTAATGCAACATGTAACCGTGCATCTTGCTGTACACTTAGTCATTCCCTCTCTATGTGTGAATAAGCCCTCCTGTGAGAGAGCTGCTCTACTCTGGGCATATTATTATGATTGACAGAATCTGTCAGAAACCACAGTGAGGTTTTTGGCCTCTTTTCCCTAGCTTACATGCAGCAGAAAATGAATTTTTTTAAGTAGTAGGGAAGTTAATAAAAGCACCAGAAAGATAGCTGACATAAAGAAACACAGGCACTACATTTTTACCTCTCAAGATTGTAGAGTTTCAAATTTTGCCAAGCAAACCTTTGTTCAACTCCTTCTTTTTTAAACACATAAGCATTACACCCCTAAATAACTAAATAATTCCATAGAAGCTTAGATTAATATTAAATGAGGTTTAGATGTGTTTCTGAACTAATTTTTTCTTCTTAGCTGGTTAAGTCTTAGAGTCTTAGAAACACCTATATCCCAGTTACTTAAGGCAATTCAAAGTTCCCCAAAGTTTGACAGCATCCAGGATTTCAAAATACAATCACAGAGCATGAATTTATTCTACTGAATAAGAGCAACACGAAACAATCAAGTGTTCTCAGCCTGCTGGATACATACAGATTTAAAGCTACTACTGTCTTGGTATTTTTGTATCCCAGCAGGGATGGGTTATACCATAGAACATCAGCCAAAGCAAGGCATGAAGCAACTGTTCACACAAAAGTACAAACAGTGAAGATTATTGCTAGCCTTTCCATAGTTTTTTTCCTTCTCCTTTTTGATTGATTTTTTTTTCTCAATATTTATGCCACAAGCAGACTTTGTTTTCTCTGATATCAAGAGGATTTTTGTTACCTGACTACTTCAGTCTTGCCTTTTCAACACACAGAGCAGTCAGATACATCCAGTTTCTCCACCTCTTCAGCTTTCAGCCTACTGCCTGCCTCCAGCAGCTTAGACTGAGATGCCCAGCAACTCAACTAACAGGTGATTAGACTATTGTAGAACAGGTGATGCTATCTCCAGCTGAGATGACCTGTGAAATTTATTTAACCAGACATATAAGGAGTCCTTCTGAAACTCAGCCATAGAAAACATAGCTAAAGCACAATTCACAGAATCACAGAATCACATAATCTCCTGAGTTGGAAGGGACTCCAGCTCCTGGCCCTAGGCCAGGTAGCCCAAGTGTCACATTGTGTGCCCAAACACTGCATTGTCCAAAAACTTCTTGAACTCTGTCAAGCTTGGTGTTATGGCCACTTCCCTGAGGAGCCTGTTCCAGTGCTCATTCACCCCCTGGCTGAAGAAACTTCTCCTGATATCCAGCCTAAGCCTCCCAACTCAGCTTCATGCCATTTCCTTGAGTCCTGTTCCTGGCCAAGAGAGTGAAGAGATCAGCACCTGCCCCTCCACTGCCCCTCATGAGGATGTTGAAGACCACAATGAGGTCTGACCTCAGTCTCCTCCAGGCTGAACAACCAAGTGCCCTCAGCTACTCCTCACTCCGCTTCCCTTCAAGGCCCTTCACCTTCCTCATGGCCTCCTTTGGATGTTCTATTATGGCCTAATGTCCTTTTTACATTGTGGCACCCAAAACTGCCTCAGGACCCGAGGTGAGGCCACCCCAGCTCAGAGCAGAGCAGGACAGTCCCTCCCTTGCCCAGCTGGGGATGCTGTGCCTGATGCCCCCAGGACAGGGTTGGCCCTCCCTCATATCCAGCTTGCCATGGACCAGGACCCCCAGCTCCCTTTCCACAGCACTGCTCTCCAGCCTCCTGTTCCCCAATCTGCACATCCAACCAGGGCTGCCCCAGCCCAGACACAGAAATTGCCACTTGCCCTTGTTGAGCTTCGTATGGTTTGTGATTGCCCATTGCTTTAATATGTTGAAATCTCTCTGCAGGGCCCTCCTGCTTTTGGGGGAGTCAACAGCTCCTTCCGATTTTGTATCATCTGCAAATTTACTTCATATCCCCCCATGTCCTGTCTCCAGTTCTCCCCAACACTGACACAACAGCAGAGGATCATGGCCAGGGCTTCCACATACATCACTACTCCCCATATGGATCCTCTTTATACACATTTATCAACACCAGACTGGAGCTGACTAATTCTGGAAGTAGTCTGGAGGACACCCAGCATGATTTATGTGTCAATGGTCACACTGCTGTCACACACAACTCCAACTTGAAACTGCTGACAGTGTCTAGGAAGGACTCTGGGCCAGCTTCTGAGGAGACACATTCAGGGAGGTCCCAAAGCACCAGCATGATCATGTACAGCCTCAACACAGACATGCTCTTGCTGTCTGAATATAGTCTATTCATGTGTTTGACCCTGAAACATCAAAGCTGCATTGCTACAGAGGTGATCTTGACCAGAATCCAGGTTGCAAGCCTGGAATATTTGGTTTTCAAGGTCTGCTTCAAACACAATATATGCTAGTTCTATCAGTTCCTTGCAAAGGTGTGCAAGAGACTCTTATAATTTGAATGATCATAAGAAATACTTCTACAAGTGTGTGTTATAATTTAGCAAAATTTTAAAAACCCAGCGAAACCAAAAGACACAAAAGAATGAGGTTGTGTGTATATTATTACTAAAGTTGCAACATGAATGTTGGGTTTAGACCCTGACCATTTGAGTCTCTTACCACTGGATAAAATAAAAAACCTGGTGAGTATTCTCTGAAAAACCCTTTGCAAAAAGGTTTGGCATTTAAAGTGACAGCAAACCCCAACATTGCTGGTTTTATTTCCACCATCTTTTTTTTTTCTCTCCTTATGTTAAAGCCATTGCAAATTTGTAGGACAAGATGAGAAGAACCTGCAGGAAAATAGTTTGCAACATATGAGCAATGTAGGCTATGTAGGCTGATACAAGTTTCATGTATCTTATTTAAAAGTCTTAGTGATTCACATTAGATTACTTTCTAAATTTATTTTTTGATAGAAGAAAAGCTAAAAAAAAAAATCCAGAAAACAGCCTGCCATTCAAACACCTAAAAATGAAGATAAAAGCAAGTATGGATTATCAGGGCGTTTAATTCTTAGTTTTTATTAAACTTCTGCAAATAAAATTTTAAAAAATCCGGTTCGCCCTTTATTTCACTTCAGGTAATTTTTTTTTCTAATTAGAAATGCTAAAAAATCATGGATGGAAGGCTTAATCTACTGTGTTTCTGAACTCAGCCAAATCAACTAATGAGGAAAACATCCCATCTAATTCTAAAACTTGGGTTTTGGGTTACGAGAGGTTCAACGATGTAGCCATGGTTGGTGCCTGTGATGTTTTGATTTCTCTGAAACTCTTTCCCAGGCACAGTTCTGCCAACAAGAGACACGTTTTCCTAACTGTATCCTGTGTTTTGCATTCCTTTTCCTAGGAGGGACCTTCTCTTGACGTCCCTCTGACTTGACCAATGCGGTCAAAGAAGTTTGTCTTTCTTCCACCCCTTGGGTGGGTTGTTCTTTGTAAAACAGTATAAAGGGAAGAAATTCCCGGGCAATAAAGATTTGATTGGAGTCATTTCAGCCTTCTGAAAAGTTCGGAGTCCGTGCCGTTGTTAACCTTGAACAGCGACACAACAGCAATTTTTAACTTCCGTGATTTCCCTAAAGCTGAGCCCCTAAACCATTCCCAGATTAAGTTTTCAACGTATTAATAACCAAGCTGTTGAAACAAAAGTGGCATTTTTAAGAAGTGCACCTCACATTACAAGCACAGAGCAACCTGGTCTTCTCAAACATCGCCCCTAACAAGTCCCCTCCAAGCCTCCAGGCTGTGATTCAGAAAGAGGAGAACAGTTCAGGGGCAGCAGCACAGTGAAGCCCTGAGTCATGCACACTTTGTGGAAAGAGTTGGTGTATCATTAAGAAATAGGGGAGAAAAGAATAATTGATACAGCCATGGGAGGACAAAGCCCACATTTGTGCTCTATGACTCAGCACGCTCTTCAGCAGCAGCAGCATCACGGACAAACAGCTCTCTGCAGGCCCAAAGGAAGTGGGGTCTTTCCAGAGGAGAACATGGAACTTTACTTTGGCAATCAGAACACCTCTGTGTAAATGTAAGTTCTGCACTACATGAGAGATTTTCAAAAAACCTAGGGCCTCCTTGTGACCTCTGCTACGCTACAAAATTAGCACTGGATTAAAAAAAAATCACCTCACAAAGGCAAAAGAAACACATTTTAAGCATCAAGATGAAGAATCTGGAGTTTAGTAATGACTTTTGCCATCTTAGTTCTGTCATTTTAGTTCCATTAGTCCCATAATTTTTTCCACATCCCCATTCACACACGACTCTTTCCAACAATGGCCACATCACACTGCAGGAGAAACGTGGACATTGACTCATGTTGTTTTTAATTAAACATTAACACAGACAGGAAACATAACATAGATTCCTTGGCTTTCTGGGAAGAGAATGGGTATGATGGTTACCACTACTGTCAAAAGAAAACCCCAACAGAACAGAGCTGGGAAAAAAGTAGGTGACTCTACCAACATTTTCCATTTCCATCTACTCATGTATTAAACATAAATATCAGAGGTCAACATAATCTAGTGGCTTAAAATGAGAAAAGGTGTTCCTTCATTTCATTCCCCTGTAGTACAGAATAATTCCTTACATGATAGTTGCCATTTCTTCATCAAGTCTGATTGGGAAAACCACTTATGCATTTTCTTTGGAAAAACCTGGGCAGTGACATAAAATTCACCCTCACATCTATTTTTTCTATTTTTTCTATTTTTATCCCTTCAAACCACCCCAGATTTTCTTCCACTTTTCTCTTTCCACATTCCAATTGTTTATATTCAAACATCACAATTCTTTGCTTGTCATTTGTGGGCCAACCTCTCAGCTGTCACATGAGTGCAGATGCAAGACAATATTGCAATAAATGGATTAACAAGTGCAGTCCATTACTGTTTTTCACATCTAAGGGCTTACAAACTGCTAACATAAGAACTTTCCTTCATTAGCCTGGCTTCTTCTTCTTGAAGTAAGAGGCCTTATTTTCTCAAATACCCTAAGGGATGGCCATGCTAATTAATGAGGAAAGATTTCTTTATGGGTATTTGCATACAGATGTGTCTGTATGCATACCTAGCTACACACCTGCAAACAGATACAAATAGTTTGGTTAAAACAGCACAGACACATAAACTTTGTGCTCAGGCAAACAAAAAGTGTAGAATTCATCCAGAATCCTCCTCCCCTGTGAGACCTTTGATGTAAACAAATTCACAGGCTTCAGAAGGCATTTGTCTTTGCAGCACTCTTTATATTGCCACAACTATCTCTGTAAAATGGAAATTTGATATTAAATTCCTGCACAGTTTCTCTGAAATTTAAAGAAAAATGAAACAGAGATGGAAGGATGGCCAAAACCTCCTCCACTTATTTTTCCTGTATCTCCATTTTGGGTTACAGGAAGAACAGCAGAATTATCTTTGCTTCTACTTAAAATCTGAAAAAAACCCTATGCTTGTTTTCAGATACATAAGCAAATCTATTTCCTTCAGCCTTCTGACTGAAAGTATTTTGCATTTTCCAACGGTCATCATTTTGAAGAGCTGCAATATTCTCATTAGCTGTAAGGCAGTTTCCAACAAAGTCTGCACTACTTCAGTAACACGAAGAGAGGAGAGAAATAGGATTTATGTCAGGAATAGGGAAAATTTGAGGAGAAATGCCCTGGCTCTTGGGAAGCAGCAACTAAATGGTACAACCACGTGAAAGCTGCTCAGTCTAAGATGAAGTGTTTACCCCCCCAGTTTATATTTAAACACTTTACTATCAATAAAGACCTTAAGAGTGGTAATTAGCATAATTTCAAACAAGTTACTTGAGTTTGCACTTCGTTGCTTAAGTGGTACTGTACTCAACAGAAGGTATTTCATACACACATAAACCAGAATTTTATTTGAAATGTGGGGAATGTTTTATTTTATAGACAAGGTAACATGCTAATAAAGGTGGAGTTAGAGCTGTTTGAGACTATGCTGGTGCCAAGACAATTTTGTAGCAGAAACTATATTGTAACTATATTAATAACAGCTTTGTTGTCAGTTAGTTCTCTGTGTGCATGCCATTTGTAAATATAAATGTGTAAGTCTATCCATGTTTAGGATCACTACATAATTACTCTATTTACTCTTTTTCCTCATCAGAAATGACTAAAAGGTTAAGGAGATAAAGTGCACCAGAAGTTTCCTCATCCCCCTAACAAAGACTGGGAGGTGAGGGAATTTAAAAATACTCTATTTGTTATTTCAGATAACTTCAGCCCTGTGGAATAATCAGTATCATTTTTAGCAATCCCTTTCTACAGATTTTTTTCCTCAATCTGACAACTGCACTCCCCCTGTAAGAAGAGGAAGAGCCCCATTACAGTGGACTGGAAATACCTACAGCAGATGGATTGTTATTAATGGGAAGACCAGAATTTTTTTATACAGGCAGAGTTGTACCAACAACTCTATTTTTAAATAGATAGATCTATTTTTAAGTACAATACAATATCTTTTTTAATTCATTTAAAAAAAGAATACCTGAAAATTTAAAGAAAGTAGACTGCTGAAACAGGTGATAACAGTGTTAGTTTTAAGACCTGGAAAAGTTTAAATAAAGAAAGTAAGATATAATTACTGAAACTCTGCCAAGATTATAAAAGAAAACAATAATACATTTCTGCAAGAACATATTAAACCCACACATGAACTATTCTTCAAGGAAAGGAATCTTTCCCAAAACAGCCACTTAGGTTAAATGGGAGGAAATTATGAAACTGAATCACAAAGCTGTAGGCCTCATGTTCATATTAAAAAGAAAAACAATAGGAACCAATCACCCACTCTTTGCCTTCTGTAATTGCTACTGCTTATTTATTTTTTAAAAAAACTAAGCAGGCAAAATTAAATTTTTCTGCTAATGAGTATGTGTTGACTCCTGTGAAACAACAATGAGGATTTCTCCACAACTGTTCACCACAGCTATTTTAATTTATTGCATAGGCTTGAACATCCTGAATGACCACTTGAATGACCAATGAAAACACTTATACTGAAAATACTTTTTAATAGTTTAAAAAGTATTTTTGCATCTTTAATTCTCAGATAAGCGAACCTTGTTAATAAACATTTTTCCTTTACCAATTTACTCTTCACAAAAGGCATTGCTGTGGACTGAGTGAATTACTGTACCCAGCTACACTGAAGCTACCTGCAGTGTTGGGCTGTACTTGAATATGAACACCTACTTACCCTCTCTGTTAACACCACTGAAAATAATAATAATAATAATAATAATAATAATAATAATAATAATAATAATAATAATACTCTTAGAGATACCAGTATTTAACCTAATTTATTGATTTGTGCAGAGATTGAGATGAGGACTTCTTCACAAGTCCCTTTCAAATACCTATGTTCATCCCAAAGAATTTTTTTTAATTGATTCCCTGCAGATAAGCCAAATAAGGAACAACCAGAAGCAAAAAACATTCACCAGAGTTCAACTTGCACTTTGCAGGCAGAGCTGGTCCCTTCTGGTAGAATGTTGCTTTGTTCCCAAGGGACACAAAGTCAGGCCAGCAAAGGTCCTGATGGACAAGGAGAAGGAGAGGATGCCTGGGTGAGCAAAAGAGTCACAGGCAGCCTGCAAAAAGAGAGGTCATCAAAATAAAAATAAAACATGGCAAAATGCACTAAATAATGTGTTAAAATATTAAATAATATGCTCATTTCTGCATGCAGACACACATTTCATCAGCTGCTGGTTGAACATCAGATAGAATCTCCTATGGGCATTTAATTAGATGCTGAATATTTTTTTTTCCTACGCATCCTGATGATCTGGAACGCTTTCAAAAATATTGGGATTATTATTAAGTATACATATGAATATTTGCATATTTTTGCTAACAGGATTTTCATCTTATGTTTTCTGCATAATAGGCCTTGCCACAGGCCCACAGCTTCTGGCAGAGAGATATACCCTTCATTTATTATTGCAACTGGTGCAGCTCATTGTGACAATAAAAACCAGCAAAGCTGAGGGCTTTCATCCATCCAGAATTCTGCCTGTATTTCTTCAGGCCAGTGGTTAATTTTTTTTTTTACTGAGACTTTGATACGTCTTAAGGATCTGTACTTTGTCCCTTAGAAACAGCTTTTTAATTAACTTATTTATTTATTGATGAGTGTAGATGAGAGGAAAAAAAGCAAAGGTAATAAGGAAAGCACATACTCCCAGCCTATTAACCTCTGCTATTCAAAAATGCTCCAAAGCCCTCTTAATTTTCATCTTTTCTCTCTCTAGATAGAAAAAAACAAATGTTTTACATTCAGCATGGAGGAGAACTAACATCTTTGCCAGCTAGTATCTGCATAAAATGAATCCTAGATCAATGGGGTTTTGTATTTACAGACATCTGTCACAGATGACCAACCCTCCAGTAGTACAACTCTGTAGAGATGAAAAATAGTTGTTGAGAGATGGGTTATGTTGCCATTTCACATGAAATACAACAGGGCTCTAACAGTCTGTAACCTTCTTGGACCAAAGCAACCCACTATTGGACCAAAGCCCAAACTGTTTTATTTGCCAAAACTGTACTCATCAGCCTCTTTCTGATTTATTTTAATGTGATGTGCTCCTCTGCTGCTCATCACATAATAACACTTTAAATACTTCTAAATAGAAGGATGGCTGCTGTAATTGCTATAAAAAGATAATTGCAGACATTACAAAGAAGATAAAGCATGAATTGGCATTTAATGACAGTTTGACATACTTGCAAGTCAGCTGACGTGCTGTTAAGTAGAATATCACTGATGAAAACCCAAGCTGCCACAGTCAGGTTAGCCTGTTCAGGAAAAAAGGTTGTGTGAGAGACATGGTTTCTTTGCCCCAACTGCAACATAGGCTCTGCCAAGCTAATAAATTTTTGTTTAACAAGGATTAATAGCTCTGCTTTAACTAAATTGCTTTCATTTCCAGGAGTAACATTCATCTGCACGGTTTTTACTAAATGAGTTATTAAAACAAATTCACAGCAAGTAATTACAGATGGTGTGTATTTAAGATCATTATTTTAAGTGAAATCACAGCTTTTCATGTCACATTCAGGCATCTCCAAACCCTTCAGGCCGGCCTAAACTTTACCTCTGCATTTTTTGTTGCAGTAAGGAAAATGTTACTTTTGTGCCATAGCCCCTTTCTGCCACAAAAAAAAACAACTGTCAGGGCATGCAGTGGGCTATGACTCCCTTCTCCTTGGATTTTGGAAAGGAAGCAGTGGCTGCAGTGAATGCAAATAGAGCTAATAATATTTATTAAAGCCAACTGGGTACCAGTCACACATTCTAACATTTCTCAACTTTTCTCCCAACAACACTTTTAAAGCCTTAGAGCATTTCAAGCTTCTGGATTTAACACAGGGACAGATCCCATATAATTGCTAACTGCCCACCAGTGTAGCATAATTTGGGGGAAAAAATGGAAGCATGACTCAGGCAATTTGAATTATATCTTGACTTTAATCACTGGAAGAGATATTCCCAAAGAACTATCTTTCAAATTAAACACTTCTCTCTATTGCAGAAGATATACTCCTCCAATTTAAGCTGCCCAGGAAAAGTCATGTGCATTACTCTTTTTGAGAAGGATGAAATGATCCTCCTTACCCAATAATAACCCTCAATCTTTATCACCACCCAAGGCAAACTTCAAATTGCACAATCACCAATTACACCACGTAGTGCTAGAGGTATCTTCCAGCTCTTAATATCACTGAACAATCCTTGCAGGCTGCACTCGACAGCCAGACCCAGCCACATTCAAACATTCTCCTGCTTTGTCATGCAGCATTGCTTTAGGGACAGGATGAGAAGCTAGTAAACTATGGACCCCAAATCTCCAGCTCCCCAAGGCACTGTTGGTTTCATTCTGGCAAAGTGCCTCCCATCACTCAGGAACCTCCTCTGGAAACGTTTTGACCTGGCATTCAAGACTAAGGAAATTGCTCATAGGGTAAAACTGTGATTACACAGCTGTATTTATAAACACTTTCATGCAATAATTTAAATTCAACCATCTATCATCTTACTAGGACATAAAGTGTCAGAAATACTTAAGGATGCATTTGTAAAGGTTCATGTTTAGGAGAGGTTTTTATGCTTCAGAGAGCAAAAATTTGTGTGTTGAGGATGATCTGATTAGCTGATAAACCTGATTATGTGATTACACATAAGCAGGACACAGCAACAAGCCTTTTTCCTTCCAATTCAAACCTTTGCATTCATCTTCTGGAGTGGCAAACAGGGAGGCAGAGGATGATGGAAATAACTGAACTTTTTAAAAATCAGAAGAAAGGGGCCAAAAATGACATGGCTATCCTGAGGGAAACGGGAGGGGATGGAGGGTGGAAAGGAGTAAAGTAAAACTTGAAGGAGGAAAACAGAAAGGGGAAACACAGAAAGGTTGTATTTTACTATCATACATAGTTATGGGAAAGATAAGGGACTTCAATTTGCATGGTCTTCTCTGCTGCCATGAAGGCTGGAATCCAGCTTTAATGTTTCAGGAAAACTGATATGCTCATGCCCATGGGAAAACCTGGAGCATCATTAATAACAAAGGTTATTATGAGTGTTGTCAGCACTGAATCCGATGCAGTGACCTGAACACAGAGACATCTCATAATTTTATATGCAAGAATAAGCAGAATTACAAGTGAGGATTTTGCATAGAGAAAAGAAAACCTGAGTTAAGCACAGTTACTATAGAGTATCACTATTAAATTAAGAGGAACAAGCTGTGAATGCATGCTGAGGAATGCCTGATATTCTGTAGGCTATAGGAAGTGCCTGAGAGTAATGCCAGTTCAGGTGGCACCCTGTGTAAGAGAGAACATGAAGGATAGTCAGTAGTTCCATTTAGCAGACTATATTAATTCTGTATCCCCAATACAAATAATTAATTACTTCAAAGGGGAAACTATGGCAGAAATTCTTGGATCTTTATTTGCTCATCAAAGTTAAAAACAAAAAAACAAAACAACAAAAAAAAAACCCTGCAATGTTTTCTTTGCTTAAGACTGTATTCAAAAAAACGCAATGCATTTTTCTCTGGAAAATCATTTGTAACATTTTTTTTCTATACAAAGAGTGCTCAAATGAAACAGAATCCTGAAAACAGCTAAAAACTTGACTAGGTCAAATAAAATATTTGCCAACTATAACTATGGGAGCATATAAACTGTGAAAGAGTATTTTAAATATGCTGCTGCACTACTGAACTATTTGGGAAATGTGGCATTTATGGAGGGCTGTGCTCCCTTTGGTATACAACAGGATCTAATGGTCACTGCAATTAAATTCATTAATTATTTTCGTCTTGGAGACAAATGTTGACTGCTACTGCTGTTTCATTTAATTCTAAAAGAACAACAGCCAGCTTGCCTGGAGGAACAAAAGTTAGCAAGTTCAAGCAGCAACCAGCAAATACCCCCCCTACGCTCAGCTTGCCATTTGTTCTTTCCCAAATAACTAGGGATCTATTAATAAAGCTTTAAGTCAGTGCTCTAAAAAGTAAGATATTGGAACACTTTAAGGGGAGGCTGAGGTTTTAATCTCCATGTCACTCACCACTGCACCACTATGGGCTGCAGCAGTGCTCTGGCCCAGGTGTGTGGGGTGCAGCCCAGCCCTGCTGTGTTCACTGAAGACACATACATGAAAATTTGGTGTAAAGGCTAGTGTGACAATTCCCTAGTCATCCCTTAATCACCTTTGGTTTAGAATTCTATTGAGTGCAGTACAAATACATGGCAGGGCATTTGCCAAGCTCATTTAATTAATCTACTGCTTTATAATTTCACGTCACCTGTTAGTTTTTAATAGCTGGAGTAACAGTGATAACTACAGGATGTGTCCTGTTTAGGTATAGAGCCCATGTGTTTTACAACAGAGGAAACTTCTTTTATCTGTAATAGGTGCAGCAACACCAGAGACTAAATACCCTTTCCTCTCAAATAATTCTTCTGTCATCCTCCTGCCCCCGCGAAGAGAGGCGGTTAAAAGAAATACACAAGCTTCAATTCCAAGGATTTTTTAGTTATTATTTTCCTAGCTTTTAGTTTCCTAAAACCCACTGTCACCATTACTAAGCCATTTTGGAATGCAGCGTACTATACACCAGTGAACCTGCCTCCACAACAAGAACTGCTTTAATTCAGCCTTGTCATATTTAGTCGCTATCATACAAGTGCTTGGCAGTCAGCCTGCACCGCCCCACACTCAGTGGACCTTGTTTTGCAGAGCTTCAAGTCCTTTCTGCTTCCAAAGAAGCCCACAATCAGCCTGCTGACCTTAACCTCAGCTCTGCCAGCTCTTGTTGCCTACCAAGATTTCAATTTTCATTTCCATCACAACTATGAAAAATGGGGCACTTCAGAAACAAGGCGTGTGTATTGTCAGGCACTGGAACAGGCTGCCCAAAGAAGTGGTTGAGTCACCGTCCCTGGAGGTGTTTAAAGACATGTCATGTCTGCTGTGGCACTGGGGGGACATGGTTCAGTGATTGTCTTGGTTTGGAAAGACAGGTATCTGCCAGGGAAAGCTGGGGTTTCCCTTGGAATGGAGAATGTAAACCCCTCACCCCCTCCAAATTATAATTTTGCAATTAAGGGCTTTCAGGCAAAGACTTGGGAGTAGGAATAACAGTTCTTTATTAGGAATATTAATAATACAAATGTAGTAGAAAAAAACAAAACCACCCAACCAAGCCAGCAAACAAACAAACAATTTTGGAAACCCTGACAGAGTCAGAGCTACAACCTGACACCCTGTTGGTCAGGGTGTTGGGAGCAGTCCAAAAGTGAGTCCTCCTGGAGTAGCAGAGGTGGTTCTGGTGGAGTAGAGATGATCCTGTAGCAAAAGGGTATAGGGGTGTTGAGAAGGGGTCCGGTCTTCTTCTCAGAAATCGGGGTGAAGCCAAATGCCTTCGTGTTCCTGTGTCTCAGTTTTATCCAGGTAGGAATGCCTGGCCTCCCCCCACTGCCAGGGGGGATGTGGTGCATCTCACAATAGGATGATGGAATGTGGATGCACTGCTTTGGGGAGGGTAGAGTCTGGGGAGGTGTTCATGGCCCATTATCAGAAGGCATCTGGCCCTCTCCCCCTTGAGTTACAAGAGCTAAAGGAAAAAAAAAAAAACCAAAAAAAAAACCTCCCCCCCCAAAAAAATACCAAAAACAAAAAAACCCAAACCAAAACCACCAAAAAAAACCCACCCCAAAAAAACCCCAAGAAAACCAACCAAACAAACAAAAAAAATCTCCCCAACTGCTTTTTAACAGATGAAATAGAATACACACCCCTGGCTCCACAACCCAAGACAGTGATGGACTTGGCAGTGCTGGGTCAACAGCTGAACTTGGTGACCTGAGAGGTCTTTTCCAACCCTTAACAACTCTGCCATCCCACAACAAAGCTGGGCCCAGAGGAAGGGCTGCAGGATTAGGCTTGCACACTCTGCAGGTGTTAACAGGCATGCTCATGTGTCACTACTCCTGAGAATGTAACTTCTGCACTGTATTACCAAACAGCTTTTATGATACCTCCATTTTCAGATACTTATCAGCAAAGACTGTCAATACTTCTTACTTCAGTTCTTAGCAAAGTCTACAGGAGATGTTCTTCCATGTGAAACTACATGATTTAAAAAAAAAAAATGTATATATACAATTTACAAGAAAGATGAGGAGGGATGAGCTTAAAATACTGTTCAAATTAAAAAAGAAGCTTTTCTAGCCTGAATTGTTGATGACTAAGTGATTACTAATCTTCCACACATTTTAGTGTACGAGTTATCACGATGCTTCAAGGTTTTTTTTTTTACAGTTACTAACTTGTGGTATAACCTTGTTAATGCTATGTTGATGTGTTAATATTATTAGTATAATTACAGCTAATATAAATTTCTAATAACATCATAATTTAGCAGAAACCTACTCTGAGCTCTAGTATACCTTCAGTACAAATACAAACCACAGACAGACTACACTTTCTTTGCCAGAATCACATCCACAGACTGGAACTGAAGAGATGACAAATTGAGTACATAAAACCTAAGTTTTTATTTAGGCATTCCAGCATGTAGAAATTTCAAGATGTGATTTATATAGTGTCATTTATTTTCATTCCAGTTTATGTCACGTTCACTAATGTTTCACTGTTTAGGCATATCTTTTAAATGAATGGTCAAAATAAAGTGTATTTGCCACTGTTATGTCTGCAAAAATTATATGGGCTCTAAAGAACAGATAGAATTTTTATACATATATATTTTATTCTAATAATAATTTAATTATAGAATTTGAGAAACTACACAGGTTTGTTTTCTATGTTTTGAATTAGGTATCTTCACTGAAGTACTTTCACATAAGAACATGACCTTTGTTCTTTAAAAAAATCCAGCTAACGTAACTTAAAACAACCACTGACCTGTAAAACAAGTTACCCCCATGTTTTTATCTTGCATCTTCATGTTGACAACAAAGGTGCTCTTCCTATGATCATTTGCAGGTGCTCTCAAAAGACACCAGAGCAGAGGTACTCCCAGGACAGACAGAGGGAGCTGTATCTCCAGTTTTCTTCTTTAAAAAGACATCTATAAACAAGCTGTCAAGTTTAAACTTGCAACCATAAAAACAAATTAAAAAAAAAAAACCCTCCAGCTTGTTTTTCACCAGTACCAACAATCAAATTAAACTTGTAAAAGCAACAGGACGAATAAGATTTGCCTGAAGATCAAGGCACAATGAAGAAATCTTAGTTTTTACAGCTATGTCAGTAAGAAATTTAGACAACTGACAACTTGATCTGGTTTTTTTAGCTTTGGTCTCCCATGAACGAATATCTGCCCCTTTTCCTGATTTAGTGATGTAATAGCAACGCTGGAAAACATGGCATGCCATCAGTGAAATATATCAAGTAAAAAGGTATTCTGTAGTATTAAGTTCAATAAACTCCTAAGGACAGGTTTTACAGTTTGCAAAAAAAAAAAGAAAAGCCCTTCCCTCTCATTCACCTGAAATGAGCTTAGAGAGGATCCAGAAAGGTAAACACAATTGTAACTGCAAAGGAGACAGAGGGAAAAACACACAGATCATAGTTAGAAGCATAAATACCTTCCCACTATTACCTCTCCTTACACATGAGGAATTGTGCTCTGCATCCATGAAGAGACACTGAGCTCTCCCACTGCTACTGCTTATCCCCAAACAGGCAAAATTAAGCAATGAAGAGAAAAAGTAATAGGATACTGCTTATATGAAATTTTGTTAAAATTGGCTATCAACCTCATAAAGAATTTTTTTAAAAAACTTTTCAACTTTACTGCCTATTTCTGTGAAATTAAACATACTTTTCTATTCTGTCTTCTACAGGGCCTGGGTGAAGGGGAAGGGAAAAAGCCTTTCTACGTTCATTTAAATTATTTGCAAGGTTCACTTGTAACAATGAAGTCTTAATTAATCCTGCCCTAATTGCAGTATAGCTCCAGTGTAAAAGGGCCTCTGCATTTGATCATATTTCTGAAAAAAACTTATAAATTTAATTTCATATTATTTTAACTTACAGATAAATTATAAGCAAGTACTTTATGAAAATGTATGGATATAAAGACTGACTCCCATACTCCACTGAATGCTCCTCAAAATCCTGATGTAAATGGTACCAAACCTACTGAAGGGCTGGCTCCTTCTTGAGAAGAGCAGAAGAAAACCAGGTCTGAGCCCCTTTCCTACTCTTGGTAAAGACGTTAAGTGAGATGGACAGCAAAAAACCGACTTAGGAGTTCATTACTTCTCTGTTTATTCAAATTTGTCTCATTTTTCACCAGCACTCTCGCACAGTGATACTAAAAACAGTGAGTCACGACTGATTATTTAAAACAACTAAGTTATTTTAAAATTTAAATTAATCAAATCACCAACAATCTGTGTCTAGGACTTCTTATTGCGATCCTCCCACCCCTGCACATCACCTTTCCTGAGGGCATAGCTCTTCTCACTGCTGTTACACTGCTGAGGAGCATAAACTCTCCTATTAATACCATGCCTTCCCCAGTACAAAAAGTAATCTTAGAGCAATTATATGAATCATTAATAATCACAGAAATGCTACTCTAGAAAGCAGAATGCAAAGCATCTGATACAACACTTGCTACTGGAAGAGGCACTTGCTAATAGTGCTCATTGAGCTCAGCCTTTTCCCATTTGTACTCCACTAGGAATCCTCTCCCTCCAACTTCCATCCATCAAATACCTCCATACATCTTTACAGAAACTCATGTTTCAGACTGGGATTTTTTTTTTTTTCAAGTCAAGTGGTAGTCTTGGCAGATGTGACTGTAAAAGACAACTGATAAAAAACTCAACTAAGTGAAAGCTAAAAAGCCCCAAACAACCAAAACTGAAGAGATAGTTCAGAATTATCCAGGGGCTGGATAATTCCTTATACCACTTGCATTATGAAACAATGAAGCTGGTTCTTCTTCTTTAGGAAGCAATAGGGGAGTAATAATTGTCAGTAGGCCCTCACAGGCTGTAAATGCAGACAACTGTGTTTATACTGTTAAATTATGTTTTAAAGCATCCTGATTTTTTATTATAAATATCTTAGTCACAGGATAAGCGTGTCTACTTCTCAAATAATTATTCTATGTGAATTTCTTTACCAGGCAGGTACTTCTGATGGCATACCAACTTTTACAGTAACTTGGATTGACTAATTAAATCCTATTGCCTAGTAAATTCAACAGAAAGCATGTTTGCAATGCATACAACTAGTCTAATAGCTGGGTTTTATCCTTTTAAAATTTTTTTTCCACTCTTCTAAAGTGGGAAAGATACATTCTTCAGCAACATGCTCTGCATGTACATATTGTATGGCACACTGTATCTCCAGAACCACCACATGATGTTGTCTGCAATTATTCCACATATTGGATGTTTCTTCTCTTCCCATTGTGTCCAGGACCATGTTCTTGTCATGTTCCCTGTAAACACAGTCTACAATCTTTTTTTTTTTTCTTTCTTGATAAGATAATCTTGCCTTCAGCTGTATTAAAATGTACATTGCTTAGGTTGAATGGGAGTTTTTAGAAATGATACATAACTTGTACCCTGACAGCATGCCTTGGTTTTCAGTGAGATGTTTTCCACCAGATCCCACCTCCTTCTTAAGTATCATTTTCAATTCTGGCAAAAACCCAGTTAATTCTTGTATCATGTCACATACACCACATTAGAAAAATTTAAGGTGTGCCCTGCTGACAAGATAAATGCCTAATACCCTTCACATAATTTAATGTTGCTTAGGGAATCACAGAATGGTTTGGGCTGGAAGGGACCTTAAGGATCATCTATTCCCTGCACCCCTGCCATGAGCAGGGACACCTGCCACACCTGCCACTAGGTCAGGTTGCTCCATCCAACCTGGCCTGCACACCTCCAGGGATGGCACAGCCACAGCTCCTCTGGGCAACCTGTTCTAGGGCCTCACCACCTTCTGAGTAAAGAATTCCCTTTCCAACATCTAGTTTAAATCTCTCCTCTTTTAGTTAAAACCGTCTCCCTTTGTCCTATCACTGTGTATCCGTGTAAAAGGTCCCTATTTTTTGTGAAATGAAATTAAGTGAAATTCTTAAAAGATACAAAGAAGACTTTAACTAAATATAACCAGGGTTTTTTTTGGTTGTTTTTTTTTTTTTTCTGGGAAACCAGAAGGGGTTTTCTTCAGGCAAGCAGAGGTTAAAATTCTAGGACTCTCCATATGTCAGGTTTAAAGCTGTAAGTGAGGAGATGCTGAGAGGAGAGAAACAGACCCTCTAAGGGGAAAAACTCAACAAATTATATACTGTCATGGTTGTGCAACTCCAACTCCAAGGCAAATAAAAGCCTCTTCTCCTAAATGATGGAGGGTGTTTACACAACCTTGTATACAGCAGTTCACTTATCCTAAGAAACTGAATTAGAATTTAGGTATGAGAAGTGTGGATTTGAAATACTGTTTTAAGCATAGGAATTTTAATACTTTCATATAATTTATGAGGCACTGATTCTGCTATAACTGGATGGTCTTTCCCTGAAGTGTGTCCTGAACAATGCACAGCATGGCACTACAACTCTTCTGAGCCTATGCTGGAGGCAGAATTTTTCAAATTTACAACTGAAATACATTTCAGTATGAAATCTTAGCTAAAAATAACCTTAGCTATTTATATTTAATGTTTGCACAAAAAATGTCTATTTAGGGTACAGTCTGTTGTCTCAAAGATGACAGGAGTAAGTAATATTATTTGAAGTGGAATGTTTTATTTAAGCAGCATGTATAATGAAGCTAGTGGAAAAATATTGAAATTTCAGGAAAGAAGGAAATTCCCATCATCATTTAACTGTTATTTCAGATTAGTGATGGATGTTACCATCTACACCTAAGAGTACATTATATGACTTACCTTTACCAAGGAATTAAACAACATCCAGCTATTTCACTGTATTGTACAGTAGACAGTGAACCTAAATATCAACTTGTGTCAATCTGACCCAAAAAACTACCCTGCAGTAATCGTTTACATCAACACAAACAGGATGCCTGATGAAATTCAAGTTCAGAATGATCCAGTCAGTTGTTCAGAAGCCAGTGTAGCAGTCATTTCGCTGAGTCGGAAATTACATTTTTGTATTTTACCAACCAAGTTTCAGACATCACAAATGAAATCTTGGTACCAATTTGATCATCTAAATTAAGACTTTTTTCCTGAAGAGATGAGTCAGAGGTCAAAGAAGTTGAAACTTATACTGTTTTCCATTCATTTGTAGCATATAAAACTAGAAATCCAGTGGCCTTTTAAGACTAAATATAAACCCCAAACTAAATTTAATTCATAGAATTAATTCATATAAATTTATTTAATTCATAGAACTAAAAAAGAAAACATGCTAAATGTTCTATAACCTAGTAAAGAACCCAAACAGCTAGTGTTAAGAGTGGGCCCTTCCTAAAATAATTTAATACTTACCTCTTAATAAATGATCACCAGCAGAGGAGAATACTTCATATGTATTCTTAAGTATAAGACCCACAACACTGCATTTTCCATGAGTTAATTATAATTCCATCAACACCTAGAAGTTGTAGCGGATCTGTGCACAGAAGTTATGGTTGCAGGAAGAAATTCAGATGATCAAGTACAAATCTGACTGCTTTACTGTACTGTACAAGCACCAACAGTGGTTTTTCAGGAACCCTGCCCCCCCCCCCCCCCATTTATTATTTACAATTATTAATCATTAAACAACCAGGTGATCACTCAGAAGTAAACACTTACCTTAAAAAAGGTAAGACCCCATTTACAAATTCCTGGATAGAACATGGCATATTGATGTCACTTTATTTAAGAATTAGCCCTTGTCCCATAGGCATTCATGCAACAAGTTAGCTGGGATACAGAGACAGATATATCAAGAATTCTTAAGTTAGTTTAAACTTACTCTGGACTAAACCAGACATCTGAACTAGGTGTGTGAAACCCACCCCCATAAAAATAGTTCTCAATTAGCTACTGAATTTAAGACTGCTGATTTCAGGACTTTGAAATTAATCTAAAGCAACTACTAAAATTTTTAAAAACTTGGTGTTTGATGCTCTTTTAAAAAAAAGATGTCTTTTTTGTACAATTGGTGACACCCACTTACATGCATTTATTTTATCATGATCTATACTACTTCCTAATCAAAAAGAAGCACAAAGGTAAGAAAGAAATGTTTTCTAACAGTCTTCATTTTATTTTTTCTGCTTGATACTATCTGTCCAGTTAGCATTCTGGAAAAGAGAATTTAAGGAAATGATACAATCATATATTTTGGTTTAGAGTTTAATAGCAGCCCTTAGCTTGGCTGACCTTCCTCTTGGGTTTGTTTGAATATCCTTGGCCTGGGGTGTGAGAACTTTTTTCTGGATAAAAACCCACTTAGAGTTGGATTTTCTACAGGGAGATTCTTGTGTGTCTTCCCCTTTGGAGGACTTTTTCAGAGCCTGCCTAATCTTCTGCTTTGAGCCCAGGTTGTGCTTCTCTGTCATGTCAATTCCGTGCAGAAAGCGTTTGATGATGCGATCTTCCAGCGAATGGAAGGACAGGGCTACAAGGCGACCTCCAGGCTTTAGGAACTTCTCAGCTGTCCTCAGTCCTATGAGGAGTTCGTGGAGCTCATCATTTACAAATATCCTCAGGCCTTGGAAGGTTTTGGTAGCCACGTGAGCAGGTCTCTGAAGCAAGTCCTTCCGTGCATAGAGCGCTGATGCTGGAAAAGCACCTGTCACAATACATTTTAAAAGGTGCATGTTAATAATAACTTCATCTTTCTACATCTCGACATCCACTCATGCAAGGTGCCTTTAAAGGAAAGCACAGCCAAAAACTGAACCTTGAGTAGTGAGCTTCCTTCTTTGTAATGTATCTTTAGGTTTTGAATTCACACCTCTGAACATAAGACCCATTAAACTAAGATGGTTTGTGGTCGGTTAAGTGTTCGGGTTTTTTCCCTAGAATCTTTTAGAGCAATTCCTTCTCCAAAATTTACAAATCAAAATCACAAATTTAAACTAAAAAATAATGGCTGAAATCAAGATCATGGAAAAAAAACAATAGGATAGGTAAGTGTCACCTTACAGTTTAGTAAGCTGTAAGTACAGCTTACAGCTAAAGATGTTAAGTAACATCTGTAAGTAATCAATGTCAGTTTGGTATTTGCAGTTATGTTATGCTTTTAAGGAAAAAAAAAATTAATGTACAATGGACACAATTTTACCTGTTGCCTTCCAGATAACTGCCTTTCTTCACAGGCAGAGATAACTGAAGACAATATCTACCTGGCAATAACTATCTTTCAATGAATTACTTGAAGTTTAAAAGAGTTATCCTTGCTGGGGAACAGCAATTGTTGAACACCACACCTGTGTTTCTTCAAATGTTCACAAAAATACCTTGAGAAATTCAGAAAATACAGCTGGTAACTGTTGTGTTTTCACCTACACAGCAGAATGTGTCAAGGTTTGTCAGACCTAAAATCACCAGATTAAATATTTTTTCATTAGATGCACAAAACTCCCTCTTCCTTTCTCCAAAATGCTTATGAGTCAAGCAAGTTTTTGTAGAGACTGAAATTTTGATAGAAATTTTAATATATCAATATTTAATGTATTTTAGGCCTGAACTTTCATTACATGGATACAGAACAAAAAGCTAGAGAAGCCTGATTTGATGGGTCAGAGGGAATAAAGTGCAAGAATCTGTAAGTGTAAGATCTGTGAAACCTGAGTAAATTTATCATCTATTATGTAAGTGACCAGAGGAGTCTGGTAAAGATAAATTGAATAAATAATGCTAGCACATAACTGGACAACTATTTTTCTAAACAAGAGGTATGTATGTATTAGAATGCCCTAATTTCATGTCAGTGCTAAACTCTAACATAATGAAGCAAAGAGTTTGTTTGAAGTAAATGCAGTTTATAATCAAGTAACTTGAGGCTGAAGTAAAAGAGGGGAATACTGTACCTCTGAAACTAGGTGTCTAAATTCAAATTTGCATGGGTGATTGAAAAAAAATTAATGGAGATATCCTGACCCATAATATGCCCACACAGAAAAATTTATTAGTGGAATTCTTGAGAGTTTCAAAGGTAAGATTTTACTTATGTCAAAAAGCCTAAGTGTTCACGAAGTGTTTCACAAACACAAGAAACAATCTCAGTGTTCAGCAAAGACAGAGGAAAATAATGGGATTTTAAAATTCAATTGTTACTAACAAAGCTGTTACCTTTGTACAAGTTAGGGACACATATGCTATGTCCCTAAGATATGTTTCTGCATAATTGATTTTCCTAACTACCTTTCCTACCTCCTCTCATCTCCAAAGCTGACAGCTCCTAAAATTCACTGAAGAGACTCATTGTAGCTGTGGCTGCTTCCAAATCCTTATAATCTGAATCCTTCAAGACAGAAAGTGGCAAAAGGATTGATTTTTTCCAACGAACAGCTGCATGGGAATTTGTGGCTTGAAGCTGAACCACAAAACAGAGTAAACAGATGCAGCCTGCAGGAGCCAGGCTTCTCCATCATTTCCAAACTCTAGAAGAAGTTAGGTAAGCTAGTTAATATAATTTCTGCCCTTGAGAATATAACCTTCTTATTTACTATGAATCATAAAAAGAATGTAAACTCTCACTGCAGAAGTCACAAAGCTCATTTTGATGAGAGACCTCAATTAAAAGGAGAACTAAAAATGACAGAACATAAGGTACCCCAAGAAACTGACACCAGGCTGGTACTAGCTGGCATGGTATCTGTTTCCATGTTTCTTTACATACCTATAAATAGATTCTCTGAAAATGGAACCCTTAGAACAGCCACTGAGTGACAGTTGTGTGTGATGAAAACTGTCTCTTAATGCCTAACATAAAGCTAGGCAAAACAAACACAACTTTCTTTAAAGGTCAAGTACCAACTACAGGCAACAGTAGAATGCTCAGAACTATTGATTGAATTAGATTAGAGGTTAGAAGGGATTCTTCCCTTTGAGGGTGGTGAGGCACAGGAAAAGGTTGCTCAGAGAAGCTGCAGATTCCCCATTCCAGCAAATGTTCAAGGCATGGCTGGATGAGGTTGTGAGAGACTTGGTCTAGTGGAAGGTGTCCTTCTCCATGGCAGGGTAGTTGGAATTGGATGGTCTTCAAGGTCCCTTCCAACCCAAACCATCCTCTGAATCTAAATTCAAAAGGCTTTGTAAAAATGGACATAGTATGCTGATGTCTGGGCAGATTTTCATTGGTCTGATCATGAACACTGGTATTTTGCAATTGCAATACTGAAGAGATAAATAAAAGAACAAGGACACTGAGGCTATTAGCATGACTAGGACACTAACAGGTCTTTAGAAGGTTCTTCCACTTAGCCTGCCATGGCTTTTGAGTGCAGTTTCTTCCTACAATAACCTTCTATGACAATTAACTGTGACATTAATTTATTACTATGAATAATTTATCACACGCTGAAGAAAAATTAATTAAAGCCCAGATATATTCTGTAAGTGTGATACAACCTAACATGCCTCAGTTGAACACACACAAAGAACACTGCAGGCCCTATAATGAAGTACAGAATACTAATATCCAGGAAACTGGTAAAGAAATCCAACCACTTTGCAGTTTTATGCAACCAAAACCTCCCAGACTAAAAACAAAGTCAAACTGTTTCCATGTTCAAAGACTTACTGGTCTATTGTCAAAGAGTTTTATTTACATATTAGTTTTATTAACTAATAAATGTAATCTCCGGAAGTTACTTATAACTTCTTTGACAAAAGAAATAACTCCTGTCAAACTGGCCTTCAGCTTTTTTGTAAGGGCAATAGATTCTGATCTCTGTCCCATGGGTCAAAAATTCTTCAATCACTCTTACTCCTCTAGTTTAGTTTAAAAAAAAATCTATTTGTGTTTTCTGCTCAGGCACATCACTTCTCACCCAGGCCTCTCCAGTTACCAAGACACTTATAGAAAAATCCTTCCTGGTAACTGGCTGTTCAAGGTGCAAAAACATTTAAAAAAAAATAAATTTGTATGGGAAGTTTGTAAAATGAATTTCATTCATAAAAGCACCACGCTTCTGGCTAGATGAATGGTTTGAAATCCCAGTGAGAGAAATAACCATTTTTAGTTTCAGGATGCCCTGGTGATACTTACACTTTAAAAAAAAAAAAAATCTAATAGGTTCACATGTCGGAATGTATTGAAATTTTAAAAGCTTGTGAATGAAATTAGCAGTGTGCTGTGCCTGTCAGTATGAACTATTAAAGTCCCCAGAGTGTAAGAGAGTGGGAGAGTTTAAAAATTAATTCAGATGGTGCACCTGTTTGCAGGAATTCGTCTGTTGAATTAGCTCTGCATTTAATAAGTTTCTGTGACGCAACCAATGTCCTTTTGTCTAGGCTCCCTCAGTACAGTGTTAATTCTATCTGAAATTCAGGCAATATTACAAATTCCAAACTGATAATTAAAGTCTATAAAAGTGAACCAGTCTGACTGAAACTGACTTTTGTTGATTAAAGTTCTTTTTAAACTTTTTAAATTTCTTTAACATGCCACCAATCAACTCCTTTCAAGTTAAGGCCAAGTGATTACATGATCTCAAAATTGCCTGTTAATAGGTTATGTATCTAAATAATGCTGAGAAAAAATAAATTTTGAACAAAAATTAAAAAATAGAAAGCTATATTGGCCCCTAAAAAGAAATCAAAATAGACCATTAGCTGTACAGGAAAAGCGTGTGAAAATTACATTCTAAAAATTTCACCGTTTTTAATGATTTAGCTCCATGAAAATTATAAACAGTGAGAAGAGTTTGGCTGTGCTGCAAGAAGAGATGCTGCTCTGACTGAACCAAAGATTCCTCCTGTTGAAGATTTCATAGCTCAGAGAGATCTTATTTAAACAGATCAGAAGCCTTTTGGATAGTATTTATAAACACAAAGAGAAAGGCAATTTTTAACGCTGTTTTGTGTCCTTGTTGTTTTGGTTGTTTTTTGTTTTTTTTTTTTAACTACATCCTTCACTTTTAGCTCCCAATCAATTGGGAACTGCAATACATTTTCTAACCCTTTGGGGGGTGGTAGGAAAGACCAGAAGTCTAGCATTCTATAAAAAGAAAATTAAATTTTCCAAGTTCAGGTCAGTTCAAATCTAGACTCACTGTGATTCTGATTATCAGCTGGACCTTAAGATAAAAACCTGGGAGCTCTAGAAAATGTGAAGCCATAGTAATCAATAAGAGGAGAAAGAAACATGGACACTACACAAATTCTCAGGTACTGATGCCCAGCTTCACTGGCTAGATTATTTTGCTTGTGTTCTGGTTCTCATACTAGGCAAAAATAATGACCCTGTTCTGGAAGATAATCAGGCTTGAAGAATCTGCAAACTCTAAATTGCAAGATTTTATTATTCTAATTAATATTTTATTTTTTAAAGGACATAACATTTAACTAATAGGCCATAAATCTTACTCTGAAAAAGTCCTGAATTAATCAGTGGTTTTTTTGGGCTGTGCCATCAAGAGGTTCCTGTAGCTGTGGTCTCTGGCACTTTACTCTGGCTTATCCCAGTAACTTCACCAAAATAATTTCATGTAAGAGTATATATTAATGAATATATATTAATGATAGATGACAAATGAATCAAAATACATCACAATTATGAAAAAATTCCTTAAGTTTTTCTAAATCAGTTCAAAACCCTACAGGATCCACCACAGTGCTTCCTTACTGGATGAATCAATTTAAATTTGGAAGAAGTTTCATGCAAACAGCGATCAGCGAAACAGCTCTAAAATTGTAATAAATACTTGTGTACTCCAAAGAAAGCACACAAACCATACATCTTTATTGTCTTGGCAGATGTGTACTGGACTCATTGCTTTTGGCATGTACACCACCTGATGCATACCTGACTCGTAGATTGAGAAGCTCTTCAAACACAGCAGCGAATTTAAAGAGAGAACAAAAAAAAAAAAAAAAATCCTTCTCATTGTCACAGAAAGTGACCATTAACTGATGACTCACATGCAGCAAGTTAACCACGAAGGCATCTTCAATCACTGCCTTCTACAAACTAGTATTTTTATTTCCTTAGTTTAAGCTATGGCACAAAATTATTTCAGAATGACTGAGTTGCTTGTCTACAAGACATAAAGTCATATCTTTGAAGCAACCACATCACTGCGTTGAACTCAGTAGTGGTACACTGTCTTCATCAACAGTTTGTCAAAAAGCATGGGATACATATGAGAAAGCCCAAAATTATTATTTCAGGATATTGCTGATGATGGTATTAAAAATGAAAGGCTTATAGAAGTCACATAGTGCTTTATCTCTTTGATTTTTTTTTGATTTTTTTTTTAGGATTGCTTATATTCACTATATTTACAGAAGGGGCTGACAGCAGCAAGCAGTGTCTTCACGTCCTTCTATCATATCAGCCAAACTTTGGGCCTTGTTTGACTGGACATTTTGCTAAAGTATCCTGACTTCTACAAATCCAAACCTTTTAATTTCTCCATCACTAATTTCAAGTGCCTTAGACTTCCAATTTAAGTAATACAAATTTTTAAGAATACGGTAAGTGTTCTAATACTCTTCAGGATACTGATAGTATATTTTACACTTTTCTTTAGGAGATATTAAATTTGGATTAGAATTTTAAAAGTCTATATTCAAATTCAGCAGTTTAGACTTATTAGCGACAAAATGTAGTGATTTTCATCATTTGGTTAAAAAAATAAAAACACCCTGGTGCTATAAATTATGTTAACGAATAGGATTTGTGTCTTGAAATTTTTTTACTTGAGAACACAAACGTAAAGGTTCTTGATGCAAGCACAGTTCCTGCCTAACTGCATTTTCTTCAAGCTGTTTACAGTGAGGAGCAAGGAAGATGAAGTGTTTCAATAGTCTCTTCAGGCTGATCTAGTTGGCATGCACAAGGTGAAGCAAGCCACGTATCACTCTGTGCTTCCTGAGTCTTTAAAAGGACAGAAATTATCTGACTTCACTCATAATTGGACACTGCCATGGTACCTCCTCTTAAAATATTAAAATACAAGAAATTCAAAACTAAGACAGATGTGACATATCTGGTATTTGAAAGTAGCCAGGATCAATAGCCAGAGGATAAAGAATACCCAAGGCTGCTGTCATTCTGTGGCTCAGCTCGGTTGACAAAATGATAAATCGCTTCATTTCAAATCTATTATTAAACTAATTGTCAAACTTACAATACAAAAAAAAAACCAAAAAAACAAACAGGAGCTTGGGGAAAAAAAAAAAAGAGAGAGAGAGAGAGAGAGCTGACATCAGAGCAGAACAGGCAGGATTAGACCCTGCACGATTTTCAAGTACAAATAGATCCCTCTGGGACTTTGAGGGATTAATTTTTTTTTTATTATTATTATTTTTTTTTTTTCTCTTCCCCTCCTCAGCAGCCGCCGCCGTGAAGAATTAACGAGGGTACCTGCCACAATGCTGGCGAGCTGCTGGGTCCTGGTGATGGGGCAGGCGCTGCGTGCCTGGACGATGGCTGAGGCGATTTTCCTGGCGTGCCTCTCCTCCCCGTAGGCCCTGAGGATGGACGCAAGCGCCCCTGGATCTAAGGCGTTCACCACATCGGCCGCCGTGGGCATCTCAGGGTACCTACGCACACCAGAGCCGCCAATTAGCCCGGCTGACGTCAGCCCCCAGTGACAAGGGGTGAGGCTTCAGAGCAGTGGAGACATAAAGTCAAACACACACACACAGACACAGAGAGAGACACGCTGCACACCAGTGCCTTTGAGGTTTTCGCATAGGGGAGGAGGTGGCAACCCTGTGGAAATGCTTGTGCCTTTTTCAATCCTCCTTCTTGCTGGTGGAAATGGGAGTTCGCCCCTTAACTTCAATTAAGAACAGTTTTACCTTCCAATTGTTACCATCAACTATGCTTAACAGGGTGGATAGGAATAAATACATTCCAGTGTCGTGCCGGGATGGAAATTATGTGTGACCTTTCTATTTAGCCAGCTTCAGAATATAAACTTGCCTCTCGTGGGCTCCTTTTAGCCACCTTGCATCATGTGTTGTTTTCTAGCCAGAAGTGATCTTCTATTTCGTATCTCCTGCTATGAAAACAATTGCTGGTGAAGATAATTAAACACTACTTAGCACTGAAAGACATTAGAATTTATATATATATATACTCTCCTGAGATAATAGAAATGACCTAGCCAGATAAATGACAGGACCCATTACAATTTAAACAGTGTAAGCCTTCAATCTATCTGTATCTCTATCACTTCACTACTGAAATAATTCAAGGTATTTTATGAACATTATCTATGGGTTTACTAATCAGGGAAAACATACAACTACTAAATGAATTCCGTTCTGAATTCTCTTCCTCTCTTTCAGGCATTTTTTTACTCCCCTGCAGTATCTTACAACAGATAACAAACTTAGAGGCAAGTAGTATCATAGCAACAACCATAGTGTAAGGAGTGTAAAGCTTTTGTTATGCCTCAGGTATCCTTTGTTCTTATGCTCCTGTTCTGTGTTTGTTTCCTCATGATGCATCAGACTTATATTTAAGCCTGGAGTTCAGATTCTTGAAATCTGAACACTGAATCCCAGGAGAATCACGGGAGCATTTTGCATAAAACCAGAAAAAGCAAGTATCATGCAATTTGCTGTGTTAAGGTTTAACATCAATTATGGTAAGCTAATTTCTTAGAGATGGAGGCTTCCCATTGGCTCTTGTGAGCAAAGAAAGAACAAATGGCATTTCTTAAGACACCACGTTCATCAAAACACTGAGGAAAAAATTGTCATTCTCTGTCATGCAATGTGTCATGCAATTACAGCCATCATCCATACAAGACAGATCTTCGGCCGCTCATGCAAAAAGCAAAGTGCTGCAGAAATACATCAGGTTTGTCTGAGGATGAAAACTGCTGCATGAGTGCAAATCATCATTCCACGACTGATCCTCACGCTCTTGAAAGTACTAAACACCAATCCAAATTTAAATACAGGTGATTTACTCAGTAACCATTGATTTGACAATTGAGTAAGCCTGATGTGCCTCCTACACAAAGAGAAAGGAAGCTTGTAATTTTGCTGAGTAAAACAACAAATATATGGGCCTGGAAGACAATGCCATACCAGTATGTTAAAAGCAATGTAGCTACCTGATTTAAACTAGCAGATATAATGGAGAGGATTTTATTTATCTATTTTTATTATGTTCCTTTTACAGAGAAGCAACTGGATCAGATGGTCATTGCACAAAAGAGGGACTCCGCTCCTTTCCTGAGGGAGCAACTAAACCTGCTCAAGTGAAGTTTCCACAAATAGCAAGTGTGGCAGAAAAGGAAAGGGACTGCAGTAAGAGGTTGTGAGCCTGCAGATTAAGTACATGCAGAGAAACTGGAAATAACAGGCCTCTGAGACAGAGATGTTCATGTGACTGTATACCATACACTCCAAAAATATTACAATTTGAAGATACAGTTAATAAAACATTCAAAGAAGGCAAAGACAATAACCAGGGCTGAGCACTGAGATAGAAAAAAAGCTTTTTGACAAAAGAAAGACAGGATACTCATGCAAAATTAGATGTGGTTTGATGACAAGAATTCTTCATTTTAAGAGGAAAGGAAAGGAAAGGAAAGGAAAGGAAAGGAAAGGAAAGGAAAGGAAAGGAAAGGAAAGGAAAGGAAAGGAAAGGAAAGGAAAGGAAAGGAAAGGAAAGGAAAGGAAAGGAAAGGAAAGGAAAGGAAAGGAAAGGAAAGGAAAGGAAAGGAAAGGAAAGGAAAGGAAAGGAAAGGAAAGGCACAGGGGTTGCAGAGCAGACAGTTTTTTGACATCCAAGGAGAAATACTCTTTTATAATGTACCTGTCACTGTCCATCCTCATGTCCAAAGGTCCATCCTTCTGCAGGGAAAAACCTCTTTCGGGTGTATCAAATTGCATAGAAGAACAGCCAGCATCCAGGAGAACGCCATCCAGAGTCCCTGGCTCAACCCCAGATGAGATCAACAAAGCCTCTGACTGGCTAAACTGTCCTAGAAGGGGTTGAATCTGCTTCCTGTAAGAAAGTAACAAATAAATAGCCTCAAGTTTAATTATAACAATGCCATCTCTCCCCCCTTGCATAGCAGGAATTAGATACGAGCACTCAACTTGTCTCAGAAGCTATTCCCAAAGTAATAGGGCTATTCCCCATGTATTTTCACATGCCAACGTTGAAAACGGGTCCAAACCACCCCTCAGTGGCCACTTCAACTTTAACTCTTTACTCCCTCCCTGCCTGATCTTAAAGAAATGGAAAACTGACCTTTTTTTTTTTTTTTTTTTTTTTTTTTTCAGTATGCCAGAACTCAAGAGGACACCTTCAGCAGGAATGCCCTGACTGCTAAAGTACCTGCCCTGCTTAGCAGGGCCCTTAGTCAAACAAGACCAAGGTGCAGAAAAGAAAGACTGGATCTTGGACCTAGAGAAGCAGACAAAATGGAGTGAGAGTCCACAAGCTTGCAGTAAATATTTACCCACCAGGAAAATAATTCCAAGTTCCTGCCATGGGACCACACAAGTTTTCAGCGGCGTTTGTCATTTTAAAAATAACTGGGAGAACAAGGTGCACTGAATCATAATCATGTAAAACACTTAAGTGTATTTTGGATTTAGGCACCTGATCACTGGAGAGAGTAGCTTAACATGCACCTCTGTGCTTACTGCTCTTTCTTAATTTAAAGGGGTTGCTTCTTAATATTCCCATACTAACAAGGAAGGGGAAACAATGGCAAGGGAGAAGATAACACATCTCCTCCACAGGTTCCAGTGTCCAACCACACAGAGCTCAACCTGACAGGGCTCAAGAACTGTTTGGACAATGCTCTCTGACACAGGATGGAATTCTCGGGGTGTCCTGCCAGGAGATGGACTCAATGATCCTGATGGGTCTGTTCCAGCTCAGGCTACCACCCCTATGATTCTCTGATTTCTGAGGTTTCCAATGCTTTTTTGGGGTATCTAATCCTGGACTTCTGGGTTTTGCCTATGTAGAAGGTGACTTACAGTTACACAATTTATTTTCTCTGTCTCTCAAAATCTCAATGAATTTCACAGAGTTTAAAAAGGTTAATCAACACATTGCTGCATTTTTAAGCAGTACCTGCAAAACAGGTACTGCAAAAAAATATTTCTGCCCACACCAGGA
The DNA here is from genome assembly GCA_016584745.2 of Phylloscopus trochilus trochilus. Lineage (NCBI taxonomy): Eukaryota > Metazoa > Chordata > Aves > Passeriformes > Phylloscopidae > Phylloscopus > Phylloscopus trochilus. Next base: position 3,145,655 of record WQNJ02000001.1, read on the forward strand.
AGACACTGCCTCCATGTGGAGAGAAAAAAGCTCCATCAAAAGGAAGATGCTTATGAATCCAACCACATGGAAGAACATTCAGCTACACAATGCTCTCCTCATTAGAGCAGAACAAATCCACCTACTAAATACAGCCCAAAACCTGGGAAACAGTGTGAAGGAACAATTTCCAAGAGGGATATCATGATTGCACACAGAATTTTGAATTGACTTCTGTCCAGCCCTTAACTGAATACAAGTATTCAGTATAATAAGAACTGACAGTTCCTAAAAAGCACAATGATCCACTTAAGATACTTAAACCAATTTAAGCTATAAAGTTATATAGTTTTGAGATTGTATTTCCTCCTCAATATAATGAGAGGAATTTTCTTGAAAATATGTATCTCTTTTTCCAACTGGACAGTGTTTCTACCTTCATGACTCATACAAATAAATGAACTTTAAAATTCCATATGTGGGAGAGGAAAATAAATGAGACCTGGATAAAACTATAAACTGCCAGTTTGTCCAGTTCCCCAGTAGACAGTAAACCATGTCAGTGCCTCTGAAGTAGTGCTCTACCAACCAATATAAAAAATTACTCTGAACAGTATTTATTCATTGCTAGAAATTTTCTTACATTTCTTTAAACACGTCAAAAATATGTGGATGGATAAGACGTTTGTGACAGCTTTTGATTTGTGATCTGCCAAACTTCTGTGATTAGAAAAGGTTGATTAAAAAAAAAAGAAATAAATTGTAAGCAAGTAGAAATTTACTCTTTGGTAAGGAGATGCTTCAGCTGGAAAACATTCTGGAGTTGGCAGATAAAAAAAAAAAAAAAGACTGAAAAATGATTAGGTTGACACTTGATGTCAGTCTTTCAGCTGTGTGAAATTATAGCTTCTGCATATAACGTGTTTGTTATGCACTGCCTCATGTGTACCAACGGTGGATGCAGGAATATTGCTGAATATAAATCCTCACCAAAACCCCATGCTTTTTATGAGGTTATAATGACTACATTACAATGTTCTGGCCAGTTCTCTGAATTCCTGTTTCCTCTGTGGAACAGAAGACACAATTTTAAGCATCTTGGCTATCTCATGCACTTCAATTAATCAGACCAAGCACACAGCAATGAAAGATTTATTACCTTATGAAAGGAAATACAAGTATCAATTCTTTTTTTGATAGGTTGGTAACAATAATGACAAGGACTAATTTATTAGGTTATAAGCATGACACAGTTATTTAAAATAACATATTTTACAAAGAATTCAGAACATTTATTAGAAGATAAAGAAACTCTTCCCTAGTCTTCCATGCTTTATGCCTATATTCAAATAAAAACTAATACCTGTTACACACATGATTTCTTAAAATATTCTTAATTTACCCTCAACTTCCTTTTGACTTCAGGTTTTTATTTATGTGATCTGTAAACCCACTTTCCAGAAAAATCTCAAATAAGTATTAAATAATGAATTGTTAAATAATAAACTATGTTAAAAAAACTTATTTCCTACAGTCACGTACCTGCTGCTCAACATGAATTCTGCTCAGGTATGCAGAATTCTTTCGCCCTTCCTTTTCATCCTTCCAATGTTTTCTTTGGTCAATAGAGGATTTTATGTTCTATGTCCATACTTACCTAGTGTGAAAAGCTATTACCCTTTCTGTCTTAACAGGTTGCAACACCAGTGTTTAGTGGAAAGAGCAGGAAAGGTAAACCAGGGAACATCTGTAAATACCAAGAAAAGCCAAGCTTTTATAGTTCTAAGAAGCCTGAGATGGGAGAGCAGATCAAAACATGACATAGCAAGACTGAATGGGGATTTTCATCAGGTCCTGGTGATACCTTTGAGAGCTGCTAAGACTACTCAGGGTCACACACAGAGCTTTGTAATTGTTTTAGGTAATCTTAGAAGGTTAAAATCTGACTAAGCCAAGTTGCCTTGCTTAAGAGAAAATATTTGAACTTAGGACTTGAGCAGCATTTTTTATATATTCGGAATATTTTAGAAACACGAAAAAACTACAAAGAGCTTTTAGCTCCTCTCTTTTAAGTGGAGAAACAAGACTCGTAGGGTTTAATATTTAATGACATGAAGACACCACGTAGAAAGCTAAGACAATTTCATAGAGTATAATCTGAGGATGTAAAAAAGCAGAAAACACCTGTCCTATTAGCTCTCATTTGGAGGTGGGGGTGTATGGGGTAACAGCACAGTAAGTTTTTGATACATTCTCAACTGCTACAGACAAGCAATCCCTAACATCTCAAAATATTCAACATGTTCACTCCCTCTTTAATCCTGAAATGTACATAAGATTTTAAAAGAACACTGGGAATATGGACAATCTAGCCTATTTTAAAAAGAATAAAAAGTTATTTACAGCAACCAAGGTTGTGGGACCTTAATAGATTTTCTTGTGCAACAACTTCAAAAGCTTGCAGAATTCTTGGGAAATAACACAGCTGGAAAATAATACAGAACCTTGGGTTCAGGTCCTTTGTTCAGGTCATAACACAGTATTTTATTACATTATGACACATAGCATGGCAATTCTGCTAGACAGGACTTGATCCTCATTTCTCAACTACATGAAAGAGAAGAATGAGAAAGAGTTCAATGTCTCCTAAAGTATTTCAGGCTCTGCAGGTTTCAGTTAATCTCTGATACTCTGCAATGCTTTATAAATTTTTTTTTTTTTTACTCAGTTGAGAGGGATCCACACAGGAAAAAAAAAGTAAAGCATTAACACAGCTTCAACAAAATAAACAGAATCTTTTCACTCATCTAATTTCTCTCGACTGTCACAGGCATTGACATGACATCAATCATTCAAGTAATTTCACAGAGATGTACAATGATGCTTTGATGGTGCTTCAGCATTTTTTTATGTATACATAATAATACTTGCTCTCAATGTTTCACTCTTGCTCCACTTAAAAATCCTATGTATAAATACACAACGATCCCTTGTCAGCAGTGAAAACTACATTTTACTCAACCAGAATAAATGGCTTCTTCAGGAGAACAGAAAACAAAGTTTTTCAGCTAACTCTTGGCACTGCACCTCAAACAAGGAGACCAGGCTGGTGCTCTGATTCAGTAACTCTGCTGGGACTGCCATCAGGGGTGCCAAGTAGCACCAGCTGTAATGAGGATACTGGCACAGACCTGGTTTGACACTGACTCACCTCACTGAGGTCACTCACAGCTGTCAGGTATCTGCAATTTTCACTCATGGCTGCACTGCTTCAGGCACACCTAGAAGCAAACTATGAAGTTTTCTGGCCATAAATCCCTGGAACTTTCAGCATCCTACCTGGAAATTGTTGCGTGTTACTATGCCTCAGTGTAACACCCCTCTCAAAAAAATGTATCTGAATATTCTGTGAAAATCTTTACATTGCCGTTGTCAAATGAAAATATGGCATTGTTTCCATGCTTGCCAAATCTATTGGTTTTGCATAGCCTGGTTTTGGCAGCAGAGGGGGCTCACAGAGGTGGCTTCTGTGAGAAGCTGCTGGAAGGCTCCACCACATCCAGCAGAGCCAGTCCCTGATGGCTCAGAAGATGGACATGCTGCTGGCCAAGGCTGGGACAAGTAGGGATGATGGTAACACCTCTGTGATAACATATTTAAGAAGAAAATCAAAACAAAGTGCGTGGGGCATGCACAGTTTAAATTCCAGCCAGAGAAGAGGAGGAGGTGAGAACATGTGAGGGAAACAACCCTGGGGTCAGTGGAGAAGGAGGAGGAGGAGATGCTTCAGTGCCTGGAGCTGAGATTGATTCCTCTGCAGGCCGTGGTGATGACCATGGTGGAGCAGGGTGTCCCTTTGTGGGGATCCATGGGGATCCACAGGGGATGCAGAGATCCACCCACAGCCTGTGGGGATCCACAGGGGATGCAGAGATCCACCCACAGCCTGTGGGGATCCATGGGGGATGCAGAGATCCACCCACAGCCTGTGGGGATCCATGGGGGATGCAGAGATCCACCCACAGCCTGTGGGGATCCATGGGGGATGCAGAGATCCCCCCACAGCCTGTGGGGATCCACAGGGGATGCAGAGATCCAGCTGCAGCCTGTGGGGATCCATGGGGGATGCAGAGATCCACCCACAGTCCGTGGGGATCCATGGGGGATGCAGAGATCCATCTGCAGCCTGTGGGGATCCATGGGGGATGCAGAGATCCACCCACAGCCTGTGGGGATCCATGGGGGATGCAGAGATCCACCCACAGCCTGTGGGGATCCATGGGGGATGCAGAGATCCACCCACAGCCCGTGGGGATCCATGGGGGATGCAGAGATCCAGCTGCAGCCTGTGGGGATCCATGGGGGATGCAGAGATCCACCCACAGCCTGTGGGGATCCACAGGGGATGCAGAGATCCCCCCACAGCCTGTGGGGATCCACAGGGGATGCAGAGATCCATCTGCAGCCTGTGGGGATCCATGGGGGATGCAGAGATCCACCCACAGCCTGTGGGGATCCATGGGGGATGCAGAGATCCACCCACAGCCTGTGGGGATCCATGGGGGATGCAGAGATCCACCCACAGCCTGTGGGGATCCATGGGGGATGCAGAGATCCACCCACAGCCTGTGGGGATCCCTGGGGGATGCAGAGATCCCCCCACAGCCTGTGGGGATCCCTGGGGGATGCAGAGATCCCCCCACAGCCTGTGGGGATCTATGGGGGATGCAGAGATCCACCCACAGCCTGTGGGGATCCATGGGGGATGCAGAGATCCACCCACAGCCTGTGGGGATCCACAGGGGATGCAGAGATCCACCCACAGCCTGTGGGGATCCATGGGGGATGCAGAGATCCCCCCACAGCCTGTGGGGATCCATGGGGGATGCAGAGATCCACCCACAGCCTGTGGGGATCCATGGGGGATGCAGAGATCCACCCACAGCCTGTGGGGATCCATGGGGGATGCAGATCCAGCTGCAGCCCCTGGGGAAGGTGCCCATGACAGGGCAGGTGCAGCCCTGGAGGAGGCTGTGATCTGATGGGAGGCCAGGTGGAGAGAGGGCCCTGCTTCCAGGCTGGAGCAGCCTGTGCTTGGAGGGCTGCACCCCATGGAGGAGTGACCCACACCACAGCAGCTTTGGGAGGGCTGTGTGCCCGTGGGAGGGACTCACATTGCAGCAGTTTGCTGTTTGTTGTTTGTCAGATGGACTCCCACCATGGGAGGAGTTCATGGAGAAGAGTCTCCCATGCAAAGGACCCCTCAGTGCAGCATGGGAACAACTGCTCTCCTTGAGCAGAGGGAGAAGCCACAGGTGATGAACTGAGCATAACCCTCATGCCCTGTCTCCCTACACTGCTGGGATAGGAGGTAGAGCTGGGAAGGAGGGAGGGGTGAAGGTGGGAAGGTATTTTTACGGGCTTATTTTATTTCTCATTATCCTGTTCTTATTTTGTTAGTAATAAATTTACTTTAAATCTCTAAGTTGAGCCTGTTTTGCCCTTGATGGTGTTTGATGAGTGATTTCTCCTGGTTCTTACCTCAATCCATGAACCCTTTGTTAAATTTTCTCTCCTCTGTCCAGCTGTAGAGAGGAGTGAGTGGCTTTTGTGGGTGCCTGGCATTCAGCCAGGGTCAACCCACAACACCAAGGGAAAAAGTAAAACCAAAAATTGTGACATCTATGACCTTATAAACAAACTGTCATTACAATTCTAGTTTTATAAAAAAAAAAAAATTACAGATCTATGAAAAGCCCAGTATCTACTTGAGAACTAACAACTCAGTCTAGGCTGGGTTTTGTGCAACAAAATTGCTACCTCAAATCTCAGCCACTGATTAACAAAGGCCTGAAAACTGGAAGAAGCATATGTAAAAAGCAATTTCCATAGAACCAAGTTAAGATTTTCAAATCTGAGGGCTACAATAGTAACTGTACTCTGTATGAGGATCACTGAAATGTCATTTTAAGTATTTTTAAACTGGTAAACTTTTACTTATCGTGTATTCTCAATTAAGAGCAGAGAACATTTAAAAAGGTATGCATACATTTGAAAAGTCAACTAATTCTCTCCATATAACCTGAAGACATCACACCAAAGAAACCCCAAAAAATTCTCCTTTCTGCATTGACTTGTAGAACTCTGAGCATCTTACACTGTCAGAAATGCTATCCCAAGAGTGCCTTTCTCTGCCTCCTCTTGTCAACTGCTTATCTCTCTTACACAAACCCTCATGAAAGTAGTTATTTCATGCTTCAGTTCTTCTCCTCTAGCTTCCAGGAAAACCTCTCCTTACTCTGCCACATTCTGTAAAATGATGCAATCCTGTACTCCTCCTCTGTCATTGACACCAAGCCCCCAAAACTGTTTCTAACAACCTCTCAAGCACACATGCTCAAAACAGATTGCTCACTTTTTAAATGTTCATTTTTATTTCTATATGAAGTACACACTCTACTACTCTGTCCACTAACACAATTTCAGCAAAAACTACTGGAGAAGACACTGTTTCAACTAAAGCCAAAGACACAATTTTTAAACCAAAAGCACCAATATCAAAGATGGTTTCCACTGACTACATCCAAAATCTTGCCATATTAGACATCTTCCATAGCAGCTATACTCAATCTCATTTAAAAAAAAAAAAAAAAAAAAGCCCACAAAAATTTAAGTTACTACTGAATAATGTTTCCTGCTAAATTACAGATTAAGGAGGCAATTCTTTTTCTTTTTTCTGGGAAAACAAAAGACTAACAGAACAAGACTAGTGATCGAAGCAAATTTCAAAACTGTATGTCTCACCGAAATTTGAAAAAAAAAATGTATTTTTTAGTTTCCTAAGTAACACAAAGTTTTGCTGCATTATAAGAGCAAATTTTATGCAACTGCACCTAGCCATTAAAGACTTTGCTATGAAATATGTAACATCATTATGTGTGACACCTTTATTGCATAATACATGTGGAATACGTAATACGCTGCCATCATTCAGGTGTGCAGAGGAAGCCAAGCTGTCAGAATGATTTGCTTGTCACTCATAATAGTTCTGATGGTAAGACATCACCCTCAGAAAAGCCATAGTTTCTCTGATTTTACATTGCCCCATCTGGGATTTCTTTTGCAGGTATATCTTAGTTCAGTCTTCACAGCAATACACAGGACAGCCTAGTCTTATGAGGATCAGTAGACCCTCAGTAGTAGCAAGAACAGCTGAGTACATTACCCCAGGACTACCAAACGTTCATGGTGACTGTGCTGGTTTGAAAGCAAAACCAGTGAGACTCCCAGTCAGAGATACAATTTAATAGGAGAAGAGAGGGGAAAAAAAAAAAAAGTAAAATAAAATAAATGGAATAATACAACCTGACACCCTGTTGGGTCAGGGTGTTGGAAGCTGTCCCAAAGTGAGTCCTCCTGGAGTAGCAGATGTGATTCTGGTGGAGCAGAGATGATCCTGAGAGAAAAGGGTCCAGTGATGGTGAGAAGGGTCCAGCCTTCCTCCAGAAATCCGGTGGAACCAGATCCCTGGTGTTCCTGTGTCTCAGTTTTTATCCAGGTAGGAATGGTTGGCTCCCCCCACTGGGTGGAGCATCTCACAATGGAATATGTCATGACCTTAAGTGAGCCTTAATGGTCCATCAGTAGAAAATGTCCCCCTGGAGGGAGGACAGGTGGTGACAGAGATAAGAAACACTGCCCCACCTGGTTTGAACAGCTGGCCCATTATCAGAAGGCATCTGCCCTCCAGAGTTACAAGAGATAAAGAAGAACATCTCCCCAACTTCTTTCAACAGATGAAATAGAATATACATTTTTGGTTCCATAACCCAAGACAGTGACCCTCAGCTTTATCACCAATTTTAACTGCGCTAGCACAGCCAGTATGTCTGTATGCATCACATACCAGATGAATCTGCCTGCTATTTAACCTCTCCTAATAAACTATCACTTTAACAGTTACTGCAAGAAGTTTTGTTGGACTTTGGTTGGACATTTCTGCTGACAGTTTGCACAACCACTTTTTAAGGGTGAATGTCCAGCTCCTCATTCAAGTTCTAAAGTTCATTTTTTCACTGTAAGAAAACACAGCAAAGCAAGTTTTCTTAGAGTTGGTACAACTTAATAATTATATCCTTATTCTTTTTCTATTGGAATCTTCAAAGACAGCTTGATAAAAAACTGCCTCTCCAGTCCACAACAACTCACATATAAATTCACACTTGCATTAAAGTCACAATGGGACTTTATTGAACTGAAAAGAAATGTTGCTACTGGCCATAGAAGGAAGAAAAGTTCTGTTTAAATCAGTTGCCAAATGACAGTAGAATACAGAAAAAAATTCTGTAAATACAGCAGCAAGTTGAAAAGTACAAATTAACATCAGGAACATAAAAGCTGTATATGAACATGTTTCAGACCATGGATATAAGAATACTAAAATCTGTAGCAACAATCATTGTAGACAGAATTTTTTTCAACGTGCAGAAAAGGGCCAGATCACTTTTTTCCAGTGTTAACATGCAGTCTCAGAGGAATCTGAAATTGTACTAAATGTTGCAGACTGGAGAAAAAGCACAAAACTAGATTAATCATTCAATCAGCTTTACTGATCAGTTACTAATTGATTGTGATCAGGTATGTACAACGACCAAATTACTATATATAAAATATTACAGTTTAAAAAGACAAGAACTTGCCTCTCCTTTGTCTCATTTGTTAAATGAACAAAAAAAAAGTGTACCTCTCTAGTACCTGCTTTCCCCTACTGCAACATTTAGTTTCTGAATATGTTTCTGTCTTACCTAAATCAATAATTAACTATTCCTTCTTTGACAAACCATCTCCTCGTTCGAAACATTAGTTAAGCCTTAGAGCACTGAGGATAAATACATCTAGCATCAAGAATTTATTGCAAATGAAACAAGGAACTTTTTCTTCCTTCCTGTCAATTCTTTTCTAAGCTACATCACAGAAGAATATGTCACAATTCGACATGAAAGTATGATGCTCACACACTGAGATATCCAAGGCAAAAAAAGGGGCAGTTTATTTACAGACCTTGACATTTATAGAATTCCTACAGTGACCATGGACTGGAGGAAGAAAATTATCCTCTCCAACCACACTGGTCAACCCAGCAGTCCATCAATTCTCTCCTCCTCCAGAAAGGAATGCAAAACAATCATTATTTACATGAAAAGTGCGTGAGAAACTCCATCTCAAAAAATGTAAAACATCAGAAGGCTGAAAGGAACAAGGCAAGATCACATGTCTACAGTTTTAATTGACTCTCACCTCAGCCATTAAACCTTCTGCCCATCACTTGGACAGCACCACATCTCCCACCTATAAGCTCCTAATTGGGGGAAGGAGAAATAAGAGAAGCAGAACACAAGAGGAACATAGGACATTCCTCACAAGAGGAATAAGGACAGAAGTGAAACAGGGGCATCACTCAGCTAGACATTGCAGTTTGCTCTTCTGTACCTTTGCTCATACCAGGCCTTACCCTTTTCGAGACAAGGGAACATGAACTCTGCATCAAATTAAAAATTCAGTCAGATAATGGGTTTAGAAGACTGGCTAATATTCAGTATTTTGTTCTCTGTTTCTATCCCAGTAGTTTTTGCATGCTCCTCTAACCATCAGTGCACATTAAGTTTTCAAGAACAAGCCCAGTATTTCACTAGTCACTGGTCAGCTCGTAGCCTACACAAGTAAACCTAATGTTTATTAACTTTAATTGCCACTCCACTTAACTGCATGTCTTTTCACTGCTGCCTCGTTAGGTTCTGCAGAATAAACTTCATTTTTTTGCTGTATTAGGTGACATAGCCTAACCAAAAATCAACAGCAATCATGCCACCAGTTTACTGGCTTATTTTGATAATTTGTAAATAACTAAGTTGCATGCTCTGCCCACATATCCTTGTGGTGCTGCACTGGTGAGCTCTCAGCTTTGAAATGAGATCAGAGTGACTCCTATAACCAGGCAGAAAATCCACACCAGAAGATTGCTTTGCTTCTACTACTCACTCTCTACAGAACTTTACCTTGTTAAATTGTACTTGTTACTTCTGTATTTACAAACTCTGATTTTTTTTTCCAAATTATGAAACACTTAAAATCAAAATTGTATTTGTTTCTCAGAACATTGCAATCCAATCTTGGGAAGAAAGTAATGTGCTTAGTCCTACTAAAGATTTTAGCATGTATATGCATACTTAAATGGAAGTATTTTACTAGTTCATCAAATCAAAACCTCAAGAAAGTCATGATTTCCTCATGATTTCCAAATACTGAATATGCAAAGTTAGGTATATCCCTTAAGATAACCTTAGTTACAACAGTAAACATTAAATTTTGGAAAAACTACTGAGGTTACACAAAAGAATACAGTACTACCACCTCTAAGAATGCTTTTGATTTAAAATGCCTTAAAACACAAGTTGGCAACAATTCACTTTCCCAGTGACCTTGACCTTTTTTCTAGATTAAAAATTTCAGTTTCAGAAAGTAATCATAAAAATAAAACGAGGTTTGTTCAGGAACCATGAACATCCTGCTGCTCTTTAGACACCACCAGTTAGCATCCACGTAAAATTATACAGACAATTCCATAATAAATTATAATTCTGTTACTTCATTTATTAAGTACCTTGCAATGAGAGCTGAGAAATTTAAATGCATTTCACCAGTGATGACCTATTGTCACATTCAGCATTTCCTGTACTGACATTTTTACTTCACACAAGTCATGAAATGCTGCGTTCAAACAAACTTCTCTCCTATAAAATGAACACCCAGCAATTGTGCAAATTATTTTTTAAGTAAATATCAGAAATAATAATTATTGTTTTTACTGAAATACCCTAGTCTCAATGACGTTATTTTTATGCACAGAGACTACATGCAGTCTAATTACTTGCCACTGCAGATTACAACATCAAGTCTGAAGCTGTAAGTATTTGGAGAAGAAACTTTCAATTGAATAATGTTTGCTCCTGAAAGTACACATATGATTTTAAATTACTGCTCTGTCTCTCTCTACTGAGAAAATACATTCAATTGAGATACACTGAGGAAAAAAAAAAAAAAAAAAAGGCACCCCATTTGTGAAACAAGACAACACCCTGAGGTAAAAAAGAAAAAGTTTAAGAAGTTGTGAGTCAGCTCTACCAAATATGAAAGTCAACAAGACAGGTACATAATTAACAGTTCAAAGTACACCACACAGACCTAGTAATATGGAAGTATACTAATGTGGCAGACTATGAGAACAGAAGGTGCTGTGTACCTTCATCTAAACTACTATGAGATATGATCCTTAATCCATAAACAAAAAAATATATCTGTATCAAGTTTCTAACCTAGAAGGGGCAATGTCAGTCTGGCTAAATTTGTTGCATGTACCCGAGTAAAGGATGGCAAAGTTCCTAAAACATCACCAAAGAGAAATGTGATGAGTTCAAAGCACCACGTGTGGGAATATGTTCTAAAGGGCCTGAAAAAACCTCTGGAGCACATCATCTGGACATATAACCATGAAGAAAAGGACCAGGAAGCTTTATATCACCATTTGAACAGTAAACAGTAGCAGGAACACAGCTGTGAAAACAAAACAAACAAAACCTTACAATACATACAAGTTGGAAGTCTTAAATGGAATAGAATTAATGGTAAGATTTCATCCAGAGTGTGGCATGCCATTACAGGAGCCTTGTCTAAAAGAGAACAACTCAAAGTGGAACTGGCACAGAGGAGCTAGAACAGGATGAGGAGAACGGAGAGATTAAGGGATGGGAAGATGAAAAAAAATCCCAGACCTGTTTTGCATACAAAAAAGAAGGGCAAGAATAGATGCCAATATTCTACAGTGACTATGTTAAATGCCAAGGAGAGAAAAGAGCTAAGAGATATTAATAAACTATTAGTTAATTTTCTCCAATTAAAATTAAATTAGGTAACTGCTTTAACTGGAAATTTAAAAAAAAAAAGTTTCATATAATGAAAAATGAGACTCTGGAATAGCTGGAGCACTGCATATAGAACTCCTAATCACTTTTAAGATAGAGCACAGTGAAGGAGATTAAATTATGCAGTGCCTTATAATACCATGCAATTGGATTCAGTGATGTAGAAGTCTCTTACAGCATGTTTATATTTCAACAGCTTTTGTAATTCTCCATTGAAAAGTTCACCCTGAAAATGCTTATGTAAACTTATCAAGACATATACACATTACACATTTTACATGTGTATAAACACACTCCAACCTAAGAATAACTTACCCCTTAGGTATAAACGATTCCTTTTATTTTTAGAAACCCCTAAACTGAATGCATAAATACAACATTGGCATTGAAAAGGCTTCTTTCTCTTAATTTTTTTCCCAAAGCAGTTACTGGGGAACTTTTAACCAAACATAACGTTGATATTGACTGGAAACTGCTATTTTCTGATAGAAAACTAAAAAAATACACTGCTCTCAGATAAAATTATTTTTAGCTTTTTTTTTTTTTTAATTTCTTAATTCAGAAGATGAGAAAGGAACTTCCAAATCCTTTTGCTGCCACAACAGGATAATTAGGATCCCAAGATCAACAACTTTTAATCATCATTGAAGGAAAAGTTCAATAGTTTAAAAGTTCAAGTGTCTGCTTTTCCATAGGGCGCAATAAAATAGTCTAAAGGCATTAACTTAATGTGATATAAAAGGAGATAAAAAAGAAACCTCCAAACAAATTCCAACTTACTTAAGCGCTATTTTTAAGCATAATTCTATCCAACTAGACGAAAGAAGAATGGGCACATCTAAGAGAATTTTAACCTTCTGCTCCATGGCTTGGGACTTTGCAGGCTGTATTTCTCTCTATGTTTAGGAGCAGTTTTCCATCTGTTTTGTATAGTAGCTGATTCCTCAATTAGACAAGTGCCTTCTATAATGTTATTAGGTTTATTAAAGGTTACGATCTTATAAGTAAAATCATTACAGGTATTTTTCATATCAAGAGGAATGCCCTTCCAGGTGCTAGAAAATACACAACATGATCTTGACAGCCTTCAGAAAACAACTACAGTCTACTTCATCATTTCTTTAAACTGAAGTTTTTCAAAACTGGAATTAGGCAAGAATCCATTTGATCCACAAATGTTACAGAGAATTTTTTTTAAGTGTCATCTTTTTACCTAGGAATCACAGAACTAGATAGATAATAATTTGCAAAAGAGACCTCCAGAGGTCTGCCAGTCCAAAGCTCAGTGCAGACCTAATTAGATGGGTTCCTCAAGGCCGGGTTGAGTTGAGCCTTGAACACCTCCAAAGATACTCCTCAAGCTCTCCAGGAATGCTGCAACCCTTATGGCCATTTTTTTTTTCACTGTAACATCTAATTGGAATTTCCTGCCTTTTAACTCATGCCTCAGAAACTCCAAAAGACTCCAGCTCTATGGCAGGCCTTCAGGCAGGTGAAAAGCTTTAGTGCAAATTCTTCATTAAGTTGGCAAAGGGTTTTCAATTATTTAAGTCTTCAAAAATACTACAGATCACTGATCCTGTTTTTAATTTTTTTTCCTAGAATTACCAAGACAAACCTGAAATTAAGATGTAGCAACCATGTATTTAATCAAATTATAAAATGAGCTGTTTGACAAAGCCCTGGAAGATTAATTCCTGTATTTTGTCACATAGAAAGCTAAACAGTTACTCCCAAATCATTTACATATTTACTACAAGCAGACTTATTTTCCATATCGGGCTACTAAATTATGACTTAAGAGTTTTTGATGTTGAATTCTTGGTAGGATATAAAATAATTGCTCATCCTTACCTGATGACATGAAAAATTTAAGAATCAAGCTCTGAACACAAGCTGGTTTACATCTCAGTATTTTTGCACATTCTCAAAATAGCTGATTTCTTCAGTTCTGTTATGGTTTTCTTTGGAACTGCTAGTAATTGAATTTCATTGCTCTCCATTTGCTACAATACTTTTTAGTAAAAAAAATCATTATTGAGTAGAATAACTCTCACTGGAAGAAAGTTTCAGCTTTGTTACTCTAGAAATATATTTGTGTTCCCATTCACAAATGAACTACTGAAATGATTATAAATACCAATACCAGCACTTCAAGTGAAAAAAAAATAACCTTTTATCTGGAATAAATGTCTCTTTGCCAATGCAGAACCATGGATAATCCATTAAATTCTTCAAAATACTGAAGATGGCTCCACTGGTGTTCCTACAACATGCTCTGGTGACATTTCAAATCACCCATGGGAGATACTAAAGAAACACTATTTCATTTTGGCAGTATAATGTCTTACCTAGAGTACCTCTTCCCTAAGGTGGCAAACCATAAGAGTAAGTATAATTCCATTTGAAAAACTTCTTTAAAAGAACTTTAAAAGACACCATGTTTCCAATAACAAAATATCAAATAAAATCAATCAGAATTCAATGGAACCATCCACTGGAAGTCGTTAATGTCAGGACAAGCAAACCTTTGGTTCCGTTCTGCAAAGCACTGCCATGAACTTGGGTGCAGTAAATTTCATCCCCACACACCACCTGCAATACCAATGACCTTTCTGTCATATGCACAGTATGCTTATTAGATTTGGTACAAAGTGTATAGCTCAGTTTGATTTATAAAAGTAATCTTTGAGTGATCCCAGAGCTATTGCTCTGTCTTGAGAAAGAATCCAGAAACTATTGCGCTGTCTTGGGTTATGGAACCAAAAATGTGTATTCTATTTCATCTGCTGAAAGCAGCTGGGGAGATGTTTTTCTATCTCTTGTAACTCTGGGAGGAGGGGGGCAGGTGCCTTCTGATAATGGGCCAGATGTTAAACCAGGTGGGGCAGTGTTTGTTATCTCTTTTCAAAATGGGCCATTAAGACTCCCCAAGCTGTTCTCCTCCCCAAAGCAGTACATTCACAATACCCTCTCCAAACTATACCCTCCCCAAAGCAGTACATCCACATTCCATCATCCCATTGTGAGATGCTCCACCCACTGGGGGGAGCCAACCATACCTATCCATTGGATAAAAACTGAGACACAGGAACAGAAGGTTCCTGTGGATTCCTGGAGGAAGACTGGACCCTTCTCACCATCACTGGACCCTTGTTCTACAGGATCATCTCTGATGCTCCACCAGAACCACCTCTGCCACTCCAGAAGGACTCACTTTGGGACTGCTTCCAGCACCCTGACCAACAGGGTGTCAGGTTGTAGCTCTGACTCTGTCAGGGTTCTCCAAAATTGTTGTCTGTTTGCTGGTTTGGTTGGGTGGTCTTGTTTTCTACTACATTTGTGTTGTTAATATTCCTAGTAAAGAACTGTTATTCCTATTCCCAAATCTTTGCCTGAAAGCCCTTAATTGCAAAGTTATAATTTGGAGGGGGTGAGGGGTTTACATTCTCCATTCCAAGGGAAACTCCAGCTTTCCCTGTTCTTCCAAACCAAGGCACGTGCAGAAACTTTCCACTGTGAGTCTGCTCAACATTCATGTATCTATGCTGACTTCTCCACGTGAAGCAGTTCTGACATCATAGTCCTTTTGACCATAAAATGAGTGAACTATGTGATACACAGATTAACACCTTATGGAAGGCACTGTCTGCCCAAAAGATTTTTTTATCAGAGAGTTCTGGTGCTATTAGATGGGGGGGATAAAAGGCACATTCACTTCTTTGTAGCTCTTTTGCCTCATGCATCTAACAAAGAAGGAGCTGAGCCAAACAATTCAGCCAAAGGCTTAAATCATGTCAAAACCACACTGGGGTCCTCTCAAAATATGCAGATCACTCTGACAAACATTAGGGTCTGTTAGAAATGAAGAAAAGACTAGAATTGCATTCTGCACAATAAGGGTTTGGCATAGCTTCTTTATAGATGCATCCACTAGGAAAAAAATGCAAACACTTTCACAGTATTATTAGCAGAAGTCTGATAATCAAAATTAAGACTCAAGTATTCAATGTGTCACAGAACTAATCAGGTATCACCTGAAGTACTGGGCCAAACTTCACAGCAAGTGCTTTAAAACAAGTAGTCAGTAAGCTGAAAGAGATCCAGAGACCAACAAGAAAGTGGGTAGAAAACATGAGTCATATGGAAACACTGAAAGTTGCGCTTTGTTTTGTTTTTCTTTGTGAATAAGAAGGCTGGAGGGGATCTGATGGTTATCTCCCTAAGAAGTTATTAAAAAAGCATCAGTATTCAGCCATTCTGCATGCCAAGCCAGAGCAAGTCAAGAAATACTTGACTGAAGTGGCAGAAAAGGAGCTCTGAGCTAGACATTGGGAAAATTTCTTTATGTATAAACCACAAGAAAACACCCAGACATATTATTTATGCAATTCCTGTTATTATGGAATGTTCCTAGGAAGAGGAAAGGCAGTGTTTAGTAATTCCAAAAGCACATTAGATTTTATTTTAGTTTTACAACTTATTGACAGTGCTTAAACCCCTTGTTTCTAACACTCATTATTTATTTTAATTGAATTTTCTTTTGGAAATCAATCAGGGTCGAAGTTGTTTCATTGCTAAGTTTGATGAGGAAATCTGTAGTTAAATTTCAAGTTGGTAACATCTGATTTCATGTCTTTGGAAAAGCAACTCATCAAATTTTTGCCTGTATCATTCTGTTCCTTCTTCTGTCTTATCTGCTGATACTCCTGTAACTCCATCAGAGGGTTCTTTATCTTACCAGTATTTTATTTCTTTGTACTAGAAATAAAGGCAGAATACTCCTCTTCATACTCTTTTCCCTAAAGCAAATAGTATCTCAAATAAGACTTCTTAAAGGTAGAGACCATAATGCTGGCTCTTTTCAGTCTATTGCAAAGTGGTATTCTGCATCAACTATGCAGATTTCGGATATACAAAAAACCTTTCTGCTTCAGTGTGCAAAAGTCATCTTTTGTCATTTCATCTTTCGGTATTGTGAATGCCAGTATCCCTCTAATAAACTGCAATTTATATAAAACAGATACATATGGCAAGAAGGATGTAGATATTTGGTATCCTTGCCCATGGAGGAAGGGTTGGAATCAGACAACCTTTCAGGTTCCCTTCCAACCAAAACTATTTTCTGAGTTATTATTTGGGTTTGTTTGTTGGGTTGTTTTTTTTTTTGTAATAGGTATAACATACAGAATCCAAATTTCTTTTTTTGGAATTGAAAATTTTAGCTCAAAGCTAAAACATAGCTGTTACCAAAAAAAAAAAAAAAAAAAAAAAAAAAAAAAAAAAAAAAATATATATATATATATATATATATATATATATATATATATAATTTATATATATATTTTATATATATATAAAAAGGTGGGTAAGTTCCAGTCAAGTCTGAAGGGACCACTGTACACCTAGAAGCATTTTCACTGATTGATTTCATGCTGAAGTGGACAGAGAAGTGCCAAACCACAGTACTTTCCATGGCAACTGTAAGACATGCCATACATGCTTTTGTAGAGTAGAAGATGAAGCTAGGCTGAAATGCACAACCATACACAATTTTCTTTTAATTTTTTTCCCTCTATACAAAAAACAAAAACCTGTCTTTCACTCAATATGTCCACCTTGAACTACATATCCTGAGGATGTACCCTGAAGCTCATATAAAGCTCTTTTTGGCTATCCCTGACTTACCTATAAATTTTTAACTGCTGCTGTTGAATGGTCAACTGACATTTAATTTCTGTTCTTTGTATTTTGCCTGTCACATTCCATATTTGCATCTCTTCCACTCATTTTATCACTGTTTCATAATATTCCCTTCAATCATTAATTATTTAAACCACTTGTCTTTTTGGAATTTTTCTGATGCTCAGTTTTCTTCTCATCAGAATTTACACATAGCTCTTGTCCTCTAGACTTGCTTTTTACCCTTCAATTTTTCCAGTTGTCCACATGTTCCTTCATTTCCTGCTCTCTTCCATACTCTTCCCCACTGCTTTTCTACAACTATCAGGGCAATCCCATAGGTATTCTTGTGACGTAATAATTTCCGTGGCCTGTGAACTATGAAGAGGTGTTTATCACAGAAAGCATCACCTACTCTTCCTACTTCTAGGGATAAGAAATTTTGTCTTTACTTAGCATGCTTATTTCCTGCTATTATATCTAAATTACTCATGCATAACACAAATAGTTATGAGCCAGGCTTTTTCTCCACTACATTGACACAGACAGTGATCAAATTGAATATATTAATTCAATTCACATATTCATTGAATATATTCATATATATATATACACACACAAATAAATCCCATTTAAATAACATGAAAACACTGAAATTTTACAGTTCTGCACAGATGAAAATCAACCTCTTTAGCACATTACACTTAAACCAAGTTTTACCAACCAACAATTGAAATTAGAGGGCTGAAACACTGACTTCTAGGTATGAGTCAGTTCTTCCCAAAAAGCTTTACACTGCGATACCTCACAAACTGGACTTTAAATAATCACTTGAGAATCTTGCATGTCTAGTTTAATCTAATTTCTCATGAAACAGCAAATGTTAAGAAAGTACAATCCATCTGAAATTAATTTGTGCATTATCACTGTCATATATTGCTCTTCTGTTATATACTTAGTTCATTCCTGTGAGAATGAGAATGCAGGGTGTCTGAATTACAGATATTCTCTTACGAAGGGTAATACTGTGTATTGAAGGAGATTATTATTCTCAAGCAGATTAATCTAAAAAGCTAGTATTTATGACAAAAGAACCTGTTTAGGGGTGGGGGGGAGGGGGAAGGAATGAAGCAATGCTAAAAAAACCCCAGGAACTAAAACTACAGTGAAACTGTGCAACTATTGCCTGTATAATAATATACAAGAACCTTAGCTCATGATTTTAAAAAAACTTGCATATTAGGGATATCCACACTGTAGCTGTCTAGATTTTTTCAGGTTGTGACAGCCTAAATAGGAATTCACTTTGAACAGTTACTTCAGAAGTTTACTAATCATTACTCTAATTTCCTTTTTTACAGAACATTCTCCAACAGATCTTTTCTTCAATCTTTGCATGTGAATAGGAGAAAGTCTACAATCACTACTCAGATATCCAAAAACTACTGTTCCAAATATTGCCTAAATATCTGCAAGCGCTCAGGAAAATGCAGCTAAAATATTTAATTGCAATTTCAAAGCTGGATTAACATTAGAGTGCAATCCTTAAATCTGAGATTTAAAGTGCTTTCTCATCTTTCAGAAGCAGTCAGTCTTGTATTCACATTCCCAGTTAGGCACCATAAGCAACCAGCTGACAGCTTCAAAAGGTGCATATTCCAAAAAGCAAAGGCTGTCCATGATCTCCTTCATGGAACTCAAAAGCAGAAAGAAGTGGCCTCTCCACCAGAAAATTTCCTTACAGAAAATATTGAAGGGATCATTTAGAAAGACAAGTGATTTTTTTTTTTTTAATGTGACAAACTTTCTCATGCCATGGCAACGACTATGCAGCTCTGAGTGGAGATTCAGACAGATGCAGAACAAATGTGTACACAGGAGTAACCAACAAGGCCACTCACTTTCTGGAAGACTTAAATGTCTCCTTCATAAAATTACTAGGCAACTAAATCCTTTCTCCCTCTCTAATTGCCTTCCTGTTTTTCCCAAAGAAACTGGAAACACTTCCTGCAGTTTTCCTTCTCCTCTAGAATCAAGCATAGCTTTTCCCCTTTTTGCTTCAATGGTCTCCAAATTCTGTCACCTCCCAGGCAGTCTTTCCATTCAAACAATCTCTTCTTTCTCAGGCCTCACAACTACTTTTTTTTCTACCTGGCATGCTTCAACAATTTTCTCAGTCACTACTCTGGAAAAAAAAAAAAAAAAAAAAAAAAAAAAAAGAAGTTTATCTCCATCAGCTTGGTGACAACACTAAAACGGGTTGGTAAAAAACAGCAGAGCCTCTGATGTGCTGCACCTAGAACAAACATCCAAATTACAGGAGACAGCAGTGAGGGATGTCAAAGGTTCCCCACATGAGAAATACAAGAACTAGAAACAGAATATCCAAAAAAGCAGCCTCCTATGACTGCTCAAAAAACGACTGCTCACCTGGAACTCATATTATTACTAAATTACACATAAATGCAGATAGCTGATACTTTAAGATGAAGCAGCTTCTATTTACTTGGAAAATTAGGATGTAGCTGCCAAATTTAGATTGCAGCCACAGCCTTTTAGGCCACATATTAAAGCTGCCCTATTACAACAAAGATCAGAGCCTTAAAGAGAAGCATTTTTTTGCAGGAAACAACCTATGACAAAAGCTGGCGATATTTTCACTGCTGATAAAAAGTACACAAAACCATTAATAAAGTGCAGGAATGGAATAATAACCTTATATAAAAGAGCATTCCCTTTAAAACAAATCTACAGTACACTAGTAAAGCAACGTGTACAAACAAGCATTTTGTAACTTTAGTTGACAGGCAACTCTAAAGTCATGCCTGAATACACAGTGCATATTACCAAGCCCTCAGGAGAAGATCACTGAAAATTACACAGAAGGAAAACATATTTGATGTAGGTTCTGTTTGTAGATACTGGCATTTCTTACTGCCAGAATACAGTGAACCAACAACCAGGAATTACATCCTATGGCACCCTCTCATGCAGCTGCTCCATCCCACTTTGTATGTAGTGTCTACAAATATGCACTCTTAAGTGTTGCTTAAGTCTAGCTTTTTGAGGAAAAAGGCAGCATCAGAAACCTCTCCTGAAATTGCTCTCCATTAGTTTGTGCCAAGCCCACCCCCTCCACCTGATTTTCCTCCACACCTCCTATATTCTCCCCAATTCTCTCTACCTTAAGCCATTGCCCCCCTCTAACATCCTGCTGAAGCTCCCAGACTGACCTGAGAGAATGACTCAGCTGTAATTACATTAAATTCTAATAAAGGCTCATGCATTTGACAAGGCAGCCTGGCTTAACCCCTGCCTCCCAAATACACGTGTACAGCAAGCAGGCAAGGCGAGGTGTGGCTCAAGAGAATGTTTTGGGAACTCTGAGTGCAATAATTTGTATTTTTATTATGTTGTTTCTGGAAAGCCACATTTAGCAAGTTATAAAAAAAGATCTCTCCCCTTATTTCTGTCTTGAGAAAGAATCCTAATTGGCTGGACCCAGTCATAAAAATTTAACCATGTTTCTGAAAACACGAGTGCCAAAGGGTAATGCATCGCTAATGGTTGCCAGTGGAATAAATAGCAGTTCTGACGTCAAAACTTTGTTACACTCCAATAACTGGCTCACTTGGGGTTTCAGGTACAGCAAGTTACATGTCAGTTTTAAATAAAGTTACAAAAATAGAACACAGAGCGAACCATATTGCCACTATGCAGCCTGAAACTACATGATTTATGTCTAATAAAATGTTAACAAAGGTGACAGAGGGTACAAAAATAGTATTTTCTACCTCATAATATCCTTTTACTTAGATTTGAGAGGGCAAAACAAGGCAGATATAATTTTCCTTTTGTTTCTAAAAACACATGGCCAAAACCAGAGTAAGCAATTTTGAGTGGAAGTGACATTTAAAATGCTTATAGTACCTTTACCCAAAAGATAGTACAGTAAAATTCAAGTTGTAAAAAATCTGCATTACGATGCATCTCTGAGTCCCTGCTTGAATAAACACATTAAGTAGCAAGAAGCTTTGTCTTTCAGTCCCTTCTGTAGTGCAGTGATTAAACAAATGGCTCTGTAAAAGATGAAACCCTGGGCTGTGCTTGTATAACTCATGGCTTAATGGTTCAGTGATTTCAGCCACCCAGATGATGGACAAAACTGTGGTGCATTTATGGGGCTGAATATCAGAATTTAGGAACTTAACCTGAATACATAATGCTCAACACTTGAATTTAGGAATATGGTGGAGGACCTGGCAGTGCTGGGTTAGGAGTCAGACTCAGAGGTCTTTTCCAACCTAAGTAATCCTATAATCCTTCCTCTACAAAAAAAGAGTTTTAGATGTGCAAATATGACTGCATTCACAGGGAAAGGGAAGGACAATACTCTTAAGGTAAGAAGGCTAGAAAGAAGTTTGAAGAAACCACATAAACTTCAGTGTAGTGTAGGAATGGGGATAAATGTCATTTTGACCTATAGGCTCTCCAATGTGCAGTTCAAGGATATTAAGATATTTATAGCATTACATACAGCTTCCAAAGCAAAGGAAATTCAAAGAGCTCCCAGCCCTGCAGATCAAAGATCACATACATGAAATCCCACCCTTACAAAAGGCTGCTGACGGACTTACAAGTTACCTAGACTGTCTAAACTTTAAGCAGGGAAGATTTAAGAATTATAAGAGCCTGTAGATGAACAGGAGTAAACTGTGGCACCAACTGCAACAACCTGTATTTGTAATCAAGTTATGTAAGTATTAGTGTAGGAAATCTATGACGAAAATTCTGGAGTGAGAAAGGAAATTTTGTCACAAGTGTTGTTCAAAAAAACAAGATTTGCCTACATATAAGTCAAGTAACCTGGAGGGGAGTGTGGCAAAAAGAAAAAAAAAAAAATCCCCTTGTTTCATGTTCAACAAAGTTTGGCCTCTTTTGAAGGCAACTAAACTTAAATGTTTACTAAAGATTTACTCTTATTTGAAAGGATCACAAGGTTTAAGAGAAGGACCAGAAGAAACACCACCCTTTAGTCAGAAACATTCAGTAGGTCACAGAAATGGACAAGCTCCTCTAGTCCTGAAATATCTGAAGATAAGTGCCTTCCTGCTGTAATGGCAATCTCCAGAGTGACTTAGGAAGAAGAGGAGAAAAAAAAAAATTACATAATACTGACATCCATTTGAGTGAATGTTCTTGAGCAAAAGCAATGCAGTAACATTTGAAAAATTGAATAATCATTGCATTAAATATAAAGAGGAATTGTTTAGGTTCTACATAAAACTACAACAACAACAACAAAAAATCTTTATTTGGATTGGTTCTTTGTAGTCTTTACAAGAAAACAATTTTTTACGTAACCAATAATACTTATTTTCACTTCTACAATTTATTTTCTTTGCTCATCAGCATCAACTGCACCACAGGCTCCTGCTGCTTATCGTCCTGGTCAATTTTAAGCCCTTAGGTGACTTGCTAGCAAATGATTTGGAAATAAAAAGTGACACAAAGGCCACGTAAATCTTTATTAATTATTAACTCACTCAACCTCCAAACCACCTGCAGTACCTCCTAAAGTTGATTATGGGGCAGAAAGACGTCAGAAAGCCAAAACAATAAGAACATTTTGGTTCTAGTTAAAGGGTGCACATTCTTTTTCATACAAACTTTCATTGAAATTGTCATTCAAGATTAAAGTATTCAAAGACCAAAATGCTTAAGGTAAGTGTTAAACTTAAGTTGAGGCTGGGTTGAGGATTGCAGATGAACCTTGTTGACTTAGAGTATAAGCTAGAACAGTAAATTGTAATTCCCTTTACTCTTTAAATCATTTAATTCTAGAATAAAGTTGCATATAAGTATCAAATCCCCTCTTAGCTTAGGTAAGAGCACATGCCAATACCACATGCTGCTTTTAGAGAGGGGCTTCACCTCCCAAAACAGCAATGCTTACTAAGAAGCACTGAACCCTGAACCACAACTCTTTTTTATCCAAACCTTATCACAGGTAGTAAAGAAACAAAGTTCTAAGATGCCATTCACTCACCGCTTCACTTTTGCACAAGAACCTCCCAAAAATCCCCCCAATGATTCAAAGAAAAAATTCCTATAATCTGTTGTTTCAAAAAATTACTTTCAACTTATCAAAAAGTTGCTTATTATTTGCAGTACAGGTTTTGCTTTTCATTGGTTTGTTTTTTGGGTTTTTTTTTGTGTTTTGTTTGTTTGTTTTTCTTGTTGTTGTTGTTGGGGTTTTTTTGTTTTTTTCTTTAAAGGGCATATTCAAACAGCTCCAGGTCAGTCATAATTATTAGACGGTTTGCCAGCATTTATGTTCACAATACAACCAATATTTTTAAAAGAAACAGAAGCTAAGTCCAACTTCATCTCTAAAAGGTATAATGCTCTACGATGAGTTTAAACAAAGCTGTCAGTGACACAACGGACTTAAATCAATCTTAAGAGATCATTTTAGTAATTGAAGCGTGATGCAAGTTATGTTTCTCCTCTGCAGAATCTTTCAAAGACAAACAAGTAAATTACAACTGCTATTTCTCAAAAGCAATCGAAACTTTTCAGTACTAAGGGTATCAGAAACTAAATTCATTTTATAACTTAAAAATGGAATTGAACACTTGTGAAATTAATCAGAAATGGTCTTTCACATGCACTTATTAACAGAGAACCTGCATTCCACAGTGATGCTGCTGAATTCTCTGGAGCACAGACTTTTATCACTCCCTGCAACTGCCAGAAAGGAGATTGTAGCACAGTGGGGGTGGGTTGCTTCTTCTAAGCAGCAAGCAATAGGATGAAAGGGAATTACCTCAAGTTATGTCAAGGAAGGTTTTTATTGGATATTAAGAACATTTTCTTCACCAAAAGTGTTGTCAAGCACTGGAACAGGCTGCTCAGGGAGGTGGTTGAGTCACCATGCCTGGGGGTATTTAAAAGACTTGTGGACGTGGCACTTGAAACACAGTTTAGTGGTTACTTTAGTGGAACTTGGCAGTGTTTGATTTAATGCTTGGAATCAATGATCTTGGAAATCTTTTGCAACATAAATGATTCTATGATTTTAACTGCCTTAACTGAGAATCAGTTACCCTTACAGAAAGGAGAAAAAAAAAAAAAAAAAGGCAGCAAATACTGGATTAAGGCTGTATGTTTATGTAGTAAGAAAGTTCTTGGCCAGTTTAATATAGGACCAGAGGAAATACTTGCAGCAAACTATACAATACCCATAGCAACAAAAATAAGGAATTGGTAAGATCCTTCTGGTAGTAAGAAACAAGTATTCCACAAATATTTGACCACAGGTGTCACAGCTCCTGACACAGCCTCAAACAGATTTTGGAGGAATAACAGTGAAGGGTGCATTAACAGATTATTCTTCATGGAAGAAATACAAGCATCTAAAAATACTTTTGAACGTTGATCCTAGATCTACAGTGTCACTCTGCAATCTAAGTCTTCAGGCAGAATTTCTAATTATGGTGATGGTAGCAAGAAGACAATGAAGTCCTGAAACCACAGGATTCAGAGACCTCAACCGGTTCAGAGAATGGGGAAACAAGAGGCTCTCCTGATACGAGAAGGAACTCAGGATAACAGGTCAAATCCCATGAACCATTTCTGCACAGTGCAAGAGAATCCATACCCCTATGAAAACAAAAAGCCACAGCAGCCAGAGCAAGATGCCAACTTGGTTGAACAAGGAAATACTGACTATGTCAAAGAGAAGTGGGCCAAGAGGAAGAAGCAGGACAAAGTACCAGAGAAATCCTGAGCTGCATTGCACTGGGCTGGAATTAAGAATACCCAAATCTGTCTGAAGCAAAAACTGGAAAGGGATATGCCATGAAGACATGGAAGACTGAGGAATGACCCAATAATAAATTTCACTTAAAAGGCAGAGGCAATAAAAGACTTTGCCTACGTATTTACTGGCAAAATCTGTCCCAAGTGCCCACTCTCACAGACTAGGAGGAGGATGAAGTGAAAAGACTGAAATGGTCATACGTGGACACGTACACAGATATGTGATCAGATGACACCTACCAGAATGCGTCAAGAGAGCTGGCTGATGTCATCAGGAAGCCCTGGGTCACCTTTAAGGCAACTCCCTGGGGACTGTGACAAAGCCAGTGTCATGATAACTTCAAAAAAAAGTCAAGAAGGCTTTTCCAGAGAACTACAGGCTGACAGACCTTCCTTCATCATTATGGAATTTACACACTAAGCCTGCATGAAAACTATTACCCAACATTTTGATGAACAAGATGAGAACAGACAACATAGATTTTATTTAAGGTAAAACACTCCTGGATCAACCTCATTTATTTCTAAAACAAAGTATCTGGCTCTGTAGATAACAGGTGAACAGTATTTTTAATTTCATTTCAACACAGCTTTTGGGTTTTCTCCTCTATTATCTTGGTAGGCAACGTTAGAGCCATAAACAACGTAGGGCAAAAAGCTGGATGCAAGGGCTACTGGTGCAATGGATCAAGGTGTAACTTGCACCTGAAAGTCTAGCAGGAGAAGACAGCTTCCTTCCAGAGACAAAAACCTGTCTGACCTGCCAGGGGGAATCCCATTTTGAGTTGAAACCTCAAAAGCAAGATTCAGTAATTAAACGGTTTGCACTGCATCTCTGAATGCAGAATTAATGCACAAACATTTTTATGTACCATAATTTTATTATATATTTATCTATTTCTATTAAATGTGCAACACCAAATCATTGAGAAGTTTCCAGATTGGCACCCAAATACTGACATTTCTTCTTGCAATGGTTAGAGATAGAGAAGAACAAGACATTTTTAGCTCTGCACACTTCTAATTTTCAGTGTTTAATATCTTATTAATTAAAAATGGTAACATATTCCTTTTAAAGCAAGAAATTCCCCTGATTATACAGTGAGATTCAGTTCTTGTTTGAGCCATGAAGTCATTGCACAAAAGGAGTATCGAATTTTAAGCTTTTAAAATTCAATAACTTTTTTTATTCACAATTCTTGCTATAATAGATCTTAATTTATAATAAACCAGTACCTCAACTAAAGAGCTATGAAAAAAAGACATCAAATTAACATCAAAAGCCTACAGAGATTTCTTTTCCAGTCCATTTTTTATCTGCAAAATATCCAAGGAAGCAGAATTCATGGTTTCCTTCAGGTGTAGTTTTGGTGCCCTGGCCATCAAGTATGTGACCATGCAAAACAAAGAAATAGATGAGAGCAAGAAAACCAGTGTCTTCCATGTCTGCTGCTCTATTCTGCTAAATTCCCCATAAACCCATAATAGTCCAAATAGCTGGGAACAGCAAGATGGAAATAAGCAGTGGATACTGCCTACCTCGACTTGAGCAAAGCTTTCAACACTCTCCCACAATATCCTCACAGCAAGCTCAGGGAGCGTGGACTGGATGAGCAGACATTTCAGTGGATTGAGGAATGGCTGAGCAGCAGATCCCAGAGGTTGTGATCAGTGGCACAGGGTCTGGTTGGAGGCCTGCTGCTGGTGGTGTCCCCCAGGTTCAATACTGGTTCCAGTGCTGTTTAACTTACTCATCAATGACTTGAACAAGGGGGCAGAGGCCCCCTCAGCAAGTTTGCTGATGACACAAGGATGGGAGAAATGGCCAGCACCCCAGAGTGCTGTGCACCCCTTCAGGGAGACCTCAACAGGTTGGAGGGATGGACAGAGAAGAACTCAAACTCAACAAAGGGAAATGCAGGGCCCTGCACCTGGGCAGGAATAACCCCATGCACCAGTACAGGCTGAAAAGGACCTGCTGGAAAGCAGCTTTGTGGAAAAGGAGCTGGGGGTCCTGGTGGATGACAGACTGTCCATGAGCCAGCAGTGTGCCCTGTGGGCAAGAAGGCCAAAGGTGTCTTGTGGTGCATTGGGGAAAACATTGCCAGCAGGTTCAGGTTGGTGATCCTGCCCCTCTGCTCAGCCCTGGTGAGGCACAGCTGGAGTGCTGTGCCCTGTTCTGGGCTCCTCAGGACAAGAGAGACAAGGAGCTCCTGGAGCAGATGCAGTGGAGGGTAACAAAGATGATGAAGGGACTGGAGCAGCTCTTGTGAGGAGGGACTGAGGGAGCTGGGCCTGCTCAGTCTCCAGAGGAGATGACTGAGAGGGGACCCTGTTGGTGTCTGTCAGCATTTGAAGGGAGGTGTCAGAGGATGGAGCCAGGCTCTGCTCAGTGATGTCAAGCAATAGGACACAAAGCAAGGGGCAGAAACTGATGCACAGCAAGTTCCACCAGAATAGAAGTAAGAACTTGGTTCCTGTGCAGGTGGCCGTGTGATGGAACAGATTGTCCAGAGAGGGTGTGGAGTCTCCTCACTGGAGACAATCAAGAACCATCTGGACACAATCCTGTGCAATGTGCTCTGGAGTGACCCTGCTTGAGCAGGGACGTTGGACAAAACCTACTGGGATGCCTTCCAACCTGACCTATTCTGTGATTCTTTGGAATTTTCTATCACAAGAATGACTTGAGAGGTCTCACCTATTTTGTTGTATACTGCAAATATTAAAATATTACAGCTCAAAGTCTTATGACCAGTCATGTATCTTCTCACTATTACCAGCCATTTTAGCTAATATTTTTGGTAATCTATTTGAATGTTTATAATGGGTTATTTTAAAGACAAAAAAGAAAAGTATTTTAATTATGCGTTTTATTTGGGGAAACCTAAATATTTTTCATGGCACATTTTCCAAACAGACAGAAATGAGATCATTTGAACTACACAAGTCATGTACCACAACACAAAAATCCTACCTTAAGCATACTGTAAAATGAAACCTATTTGTGTGATTTCCCCTCATTTCCATGATAAATAGCAACACACTAGCACTAACCTTTGTATTCAGCTTTTCCTTAGCTGCTGGTATTGATGCATATAATAGATTAATCTTAAGGACATAAATTTCTGCATAAGAAAATATCCAAATTTTGTTAGCTTGAAATAAGAAGATGCCCTTCATACTCTTGAAGTAGTGTTCAAGATGGTCAGTTCACCCTAAGTAAAATGAGCTTTGTTGCAGCATAAAGTTTAACAAAGTGACAGTACCAGTTACTCAAAATGTGCACACATTTTTGGTCCTGCTAGGTGGAAAAGTAACAAACTACACATTCAATTCTGCCATGGCACATATTTTTTACTTATCTGTAGCAAATTAATTTCAATTATTTATTTTTAGAAGATGAAAATGCACTAGCATAAATTCATGCATTACCAGTTTTTGGCTTAAACACTACTAAATGCCAGAAGGTCCTGTCTTAATATTGTACTCACTAGGTGCTAACATCCACTTAAAGGCAGACTGCAGCATGGGTTGAATCCACTTACATCCTGGATGTCACACATCACTCTAAGCTTAGTCTAGACTGTATTGCAAGGAACCAAAACTCATTCTAACACCCAGCCAGGTGAATAAGATTTTTTTGCCTTGTCTTTTGCTGCTAATCACTCTGTTCACTAGGAAGAGCTGGTAGGCATGAAGGACATGAGGATAAACTACTACCTTAAACTGATATGAGATAAGATAATGCAGTACATGTCATCCAAAAGGGTAGGCAGCAAGAATGCAGCAGTGGATTAAACCTACACTGACACAGAAAACTTGGGGGCTTTAGCAGCTGGTCTCCAAGCTTTGCAAAAATACTTCCTAGTTTTTTGAGAGGCAAAGATGCTGGCTTTCAGAGAGAAAAAAAAATAAAAAAAGGTGCTTTCCCAGAAAAGACTTGGGGGAAAGGAGTGCTCCTTATCTTCCTCTTTCCTTTCCCAGGCAGGCAGGTGGCACAGATCTTCTTGAATATGAATGGCCAACCTGGATATCGTTATCAAAAAAATTTGGTTTCGTTTTCCTAATTTACATTTAAATATTTAAATTGCAGCAGCCTCTAACTTTTCATGACCACAGTAAGGCTGACAGTATAAGCAGATTGTTTGTGCTGTTGAGATATGACACTTGCATTATTTCTTATAAATCCGTGTGTGTCAAGACCACTTAGTAGTCAATCTTGGTCTCAAACACTTGCACCATTCAGTGGTGACAAGGCCACAGGCAACTTCCATTCCAAGTTACATGTTTTCTCCACTGAGGTTTTACACAGAAATTCTCTGAAACCCCTCTATCCAAGTCTTTGCCTCTTGATCAAGCTAAGTTGATGTATTTTTCAGGCATCCAAATACAAGGCAACATTAACTGCCTGATTTCGCTTTCAGTCCTTTCAATATTCTGTACAATACTCGGCACAGCTGAGTCACAAAGACTAAAATCAAATTAAAATGCAAATTATGTTTATTATTATGACAAGAAAAGAACAGAATTATGTAGTCAAAGTAATTCATTTTTATGGTCTATGTCACCTATATGCATAATCCTAATGCATCTAAGAATAATAGTATTTGAAGCCAAATGACTCAACCAGAAAAATAATCTGAATTTCTCTGTACGTTTTTATATTTCACAGTTAAGTGTGAAGCTCAGTTCTGATGCAAAAATGTGTTTACAAATATTTCCCATTTTCCTCTTTATCAAAGTAGAAGAAATAAGATTATGAATCAGAGACTATCAGCTTCTTTTTTCTGTTTAATTTAGCCATTTAGTAAATTATATGTTTACCTTAAATACCAACAAGTCTTGACCTCCTCTTAGTAAGTGACAAGCATCTTTTTGTCTACACATTTATATCATTTCCATCTTCACAGAAAACTGCTGGTGTCTTCTATCCTCAATAATTACCATCTATCTACTGATGAAATAAACTTGTGTCTGCATTGTTTGATACCAGAAGGAATATTTTAATACAGTTTATGTCCTCTTGATTTGTGCAGAGCGCTTTTAATGGCTCCTATTGTAAATGTGAACAAAAATAAGCTAAATATACAGCCTGCTAGGAACTTGCTAAAGAATATGAAAATACTATCTTCTTATCAAGACAAAAAGATCTGTATAGAAGCAGCTACCAGGTACAAAACCCTTTTGATTAGAAATTATTATCTTCCCCTCCTCCTTCTCATCAGAAGGAGTTTTGCTGTTATGAAAAACTAAATTTTAGAAAATACGAAAGCAGTACTGTATCAGTACCTTTATGAAACAATGATTATTTTTATAAAAATCAAACTGTAAACTCTTGTTACTGTAATGAAAACATACCCAGAACTCAGCTGTTCATCTGCAAAAAATGCTTTGTTTATAAAATATATTTCTAAATATTTTTAAACATATATTGTAAAATATTAATAATCAGAATTTAAGTTCTACAATCTTTGACAGGTATCTTAGTAATGAGATGGTTACAAAAGCAACCTAAAAGCCCTGAAGTCATCTAATCACCTACAAGAAAGTTTCTCATCAAAACCAAGAAGGAAAATTGGCTGAAAGAAAAAGCTGAGGTCTCCTTTACAGATCAAAAAAGTTCAAATATTATTTCAGCATGATAACTATTTACTTGATGGGTATTGAAAACATTTTTCCTTTTAGAAAAAGAATCTACAACCCAAATTAAGCTTCAAAGTACTGTTCTTAGAAATACTCTTCGCTTAAAAGCTATAGCAGTAAACTTTAAAGATATTCTGAGCACTTTTATACCACACTGACAGAGATGAATTAAAAAAAATAATAAGAATATAATGAACATGCCTGAAACTACTACTGATTAAAGTTAACACTTGATACTGCATTCCATGAAGTTGAGCTAACAGGTCCTTAAAAATAAGTTAAGGATCTGGACGTTTGTACTAAAAAGGAATTCAAACCATCCACATTCAGCTCCATCTCCTTAACCAAAACATACTGGGGTTTGCATTTGTTTGAAATTATTGCAGAAGTTTCTTAGCCCTCTCCATCAACTTAAATGATGGCCCTCTCACTCTGTAAGGAGTTAGCACTTTAGAGTATTCCTAGAAACATCGATGAAAAAATGTGATGGAAGAAAACCAACATCCTAGTGAGTGTTTCTTTGTTTCTTGATCTACATCTGTGCTCTAAAAGGTGCAGCTTCTCCAGCCAGAAAGGAATTAAACAGCTTAACCCACCCTTCCATTGTTTAAGGATATCTACAGTTATCTAAGAGAATTCAGACACATGAGTAGATGGATCACACTGACTGCCTGATACATCTGAAGCGTGAGGCTGGACTAGATGACATCCTAAGATCCCTTCCAGGGAATGTTTTTGGTATTGTGTCACAGTTTGGGAATGGTACTGCCCCATTCAGTGTTCCAAACCACGCACTGCTCACTTACTTCCCCTTCTGCCACCCCTTCTCCCTGCACTGGCATGGAAAGGAGAACTGGAGGCACAAAAGAGAAAGGCCTGGATCAGGAATGGTGTGGCCAGCAGGAGCAGGGAGGTCATTCTTCCCCTGTACTCGACACTGGTGAGGCTGCACCTTGAGTGCTGTGTCCAGTTCTGGCCCCTGAGTTTAGGAAGGATGTTGAGATGCTTGAGCGTGTCCAGAGGAGGCAACAAGGCTGGTGAGGGGCTTGGAACACAAGGCCTGTGAGGAATGACTGAGGGAGCTGGGGGTGTTCAGCCTGGAGAAAAGGAGACTCAGAGGTGATCTTATCACTCTCTACAGCTTCCTGAAGGGTGGCTGTGCTCGGGTGGGGGTTGGTCTCCTCCAGGCAGCAACTGACAGAATGAGAGGACACAGTCTGAAGCTGCACCAAGGGAAATACAGGTTGGATATTAGGAAAAGGCTTTTCACAGAAAGAGTGATAAAGTATTGGAATGGCCTGCCCAGGGAGGTGGTGGAGTCACCATCCCTGGATGTGTTTAAGAAAAGACTGGATGTGGCACTTGGTGCCGTGGTCTAGTTGAGGTGTTAGAGATGGGTTGGACTTGATGATCTTGAAGGTCTCTTCCAACCTAAAATTCTGTGATTCTGTGAAAATCAGAAGTTGAGATAAGAACCATTTACTGGACACAGCAAACGAAATAAGAAAAGGAGCAGTAATGGCAACAATATTAACAACAGAGCACACAAGAGAGGTGAATGATTCACACACAAGTGCTCAGCACATGGAACTCAATGCTATCTCAACCACCCACCCACCCCCAGCACAACTGGAGAAGACCCCTTTCCCCCCTCACCCCCTGCACATGATGTGGGGTGGTACAGAACAACAGCCAGGTCCTGACCACTGCAAAAGTTAACCATGCTGGCTGGAACCAGGATATACTGTAAGGGAAACTGCCTGAACCAAAACTAAATTCAAATCTGATAAACATCAGTTATCCACAAAACTCTAATTTTCACTTAATATAAAACATATCTCTTCTTAGATTTCCCTACTAAAATAATATGATGAAGCAGCTTATTCACAAGGACTCCCATCAAAATTACATCACTTTGTTTTCCTAAACCAGTAACTTGTAAAAGGGATGTCCTGACTCATTTGACTGTAAATTATATTCAATCTAGTACTGACCTATGGGATGTTATGTATGAAAACAAAGCCCCAGATCTACGACATGAAATTCTAAACTATTTTAATAACGTAACTATCAGATAATTTTGTCAAAATAAAATATATATACCATTAAAAAGATTAATAGAATCTTGTTAATACGAGAGCTGATTAGTATTTAATCATTGTCTAAATGTATCTACTGCTATAGAAAAGCTTGACTGGGAATGTCAGCATAACCACATGCCTTGAAACTAACACCATTGTGTATGTGTAAGGCAGTATTCCAGCACAGTGTCTTGAAAGATGCTTTACTACTTCTAGATGTAAACAGTACTGTTACAACCCACCACTGAGATGGGGTAATTAAGGTTCTTGTTAAAGCCTTAGCTAGTTCTAACTTAGGTTAAAATTCTGGGGTGGATGAGAGGGAAATTACACTGAATGATTGTTTATGTGTGTGTGTGCATGTGTGCAGGGTTGCAATGGAAAGGGGGAAAGGGAAAGGATTTAGATGGTGGAGGAGAAAGATATCACCACCCATGGATCCATCTACAAGACTTAATTGTTGCAATTCAGATGCCTGTAGGTTGAAGTGATGGTCGCTGTCTTGACCTGTCACAGTGGGGCAAGCATATGAAAAAAAGAGTTGAACAGGTTAATATGTGTTCAGTTTAGGTGGGAATGTCCAAGCACCTTCCCTGGGGGACAGTTTTAACACTGTGGATCG
The DNA here is from genome assembly GCA_016584745.2 of Phylloscopus trochilus trochilus. Taxonomy (NCBI): domain Eukaryota; kingdom Metazoa; phylum Chordata; class Aves; order Passeriformes; family Phylloscopidae; genus Phylloscopus; species Phylloscopus trochilus. Next base: position 3,179,467 of record WQNJ02000001.1, read on the forward strand.
TGCACAGTCCTCTGATGGAACCCCACAGAACTGACTGTGGGGTCTGGGGGTGCTTTGGTGGTCACTGGTGGCCGCAGATGCCATCTGTCCCACAACTCGGGGTGACCTTGGTTAACTGGTGATGTGTGTGTGAGCACTTGCTTCCTTTCCCAGTTGCCACAGTGGGGATTTTTGTCTGGATTTGTTAGCCAGGGTGTGCTAACCAGATCTCACCTCCACCAGGCCTGGAATTAACACCTTCCTGTCACACATTCCTCCCTTCTGTGCTTATTCTGTGCTGTGGTGGCTTTTCTCATGGCCAGTTCTTTTTGTGGCTTTGACAGTGTTTGAGACAGGCAACTGTACTCTTTAAGTTCTTGTAAGAGCAAATGAGGACTTGTCTATTATGCAACCAGTATATGAAATGTAAACTCAACTAATCTTGGAGATGGACTGTAGCCATCTCAACACAAAGTGGTAGAAACACTTCCTGAACTTGAACTTACTAGACTACAGTCTACAGGTAAAATCTCTGCAGCCCATAGAATACATCAAAACCTATTACATCTGCAGTGAAAATAAAATTAAGAATTGCACATACAAATCATTTAAATACAGTCTCAAACGATGCAATGTTGTAGTGAAATTTCTGTAATTATGTTATGTAAGAGAAGCCCAATACTTAAATCACAGAATTAGTTAGGTTGGAAAAAACCTGAGTCCAGCCATTAGCTGAGCACTGCCAAGTCCACCACTACACCATGTCAGTATGTGCAGTATCTACATAGCCTTTAAATCCCTCCAGGCATGATGAGTCCACCACCTCCTTGGGCAGCCCATTCCAGTGTTTGACAGCCCTTTCCACGACAAAATTTTTCCTAATATCCAATCTAAACCTCTCCTGGTGTAACTTGAGGCCATTTCCACTTCTCCTATGGTTATTACCTGGGAAAAGAGACTGGCACTCATCTGTCTACAACCTCCTTTCAGACAGCTGTAGAAAGTAGTATGGTCCTCTCTGAGTCTCCTTTTCTCCAGGCTCAACACCCCCATCTCCCTCAGCCACTCCTCACAGGACCTTCTCTCTAGATCCCTCCCCAGCTCTAGTCCTTTCTCTGGACATGGTTCATCACCTCAAATGTCTTGTAGTGAGGGGCCCAAAACTGTCTTAAGGTGCAACTTTATCAGTGCTGAGTATGGGGGGGGCAATCACTTTCCTGGTCCTGCTGGCTACACAATTTCTGACAGAAGCCAGGATACCACTGGCCTCCTAGGCCATGTGGGCACACACACTGGCTCATGTTCAGAGTTCAGTGCTGTTGACCAGCACACACAGGGCCTTTTTCTGCAAGGAAGCTTTCCACTCTTCCCCCAGCCTGCAGCACTGCAGCACTTGGTTGTGACCCAAGTAATTCATTTTGTTGACCTTCATACAGCTGTCCTGGGCCCAGCAATCCACTCTGTCCAAATCCACTCTGTAGAATTTTCCTACTCTCCAGCACATCAACACTCCTATCCAGCTTGGTGTTGTCTGCTAATTGACTGAGAGTGCCCTCAACCCTCTTGTCCAGATCATCTACAAAGATATTAAAAGACCCGAAGACTGAGCCCTGGTGAACACAACTCATAACCAGGCACCTGTTAATCTAACTTCAGTCACTGGGCCTGGCCATCCAGCCAGTTTTTCCCCAGACAAGAATCCACCTGTGCAAGCCATGAGCAGCAAATTCTCCAGGAGAATTCTGTGGGAACAGCATCAAAGGCTTTACTAAAGTCCAGATAAAGAACATACATAGCCTTTCCCCTGACAAGGTTTTAAGAAAGCACTAAAGGGACAAGACATCCAACAAAGTGAATAGAGTCAGTTGTCTTGTAAATGTTTTCTGTGTCAGAGCAATTTTGAATTTTACATTTTGTTACAGAAATATGTTTGGCTTTCGCATTCAAGTCTTTTGGGAAACAAAATATATGTCAGTAAAGTAATATTTTAATATTAATGGCATTTGAGGGTCTTTTTACTACACTCAATTGAATTTTTCCACTTCATATTTAAGGTTATCTTAAACCTTAAACCTTATGCTTCTTGCCTGCATTTAAGAGACAGACATATGTTGACATAGAAGGAGAATTCTTTGGAAAGAAATAACCCTACAGGTAACTAATTAAGTATACTTACATGTAGTCAAGGCACCATTACAATGAATAAGCCTTGACTGCATTTTAATTGCATTTCTTATGAACTACAGTTAAAAGTTAAATAAAAATAATATATAGCAAGAAAAGCACCAACGTATAATACCCAGCTACAATTCATAAGCACATAAAAAAAGCTTATCAAAACTGAAAAAACTATGTTTTTTCTAGAACTGGGAAAAAAATCTCTTTTCCCCAGAGCATTCTATGCACAGCTGATCCATCACATTTTTTCTGCAAACTTCGTGTAACTCTGAAAGCAAAATCCACAAGCACTCTCACACCTCAGAATCACTTTAAAACTATATTAAAATGGTATTTAAATTGTATGAGGAATTCTGTACTATTTCTCCATCCTTTGGGGGTGCAATTTCTTATTCTGCTCAGAGAATTATGAAGCACGCATTTTTTTCCTCTACATTGGCTTTGCATGACTTTCTCATACTTAAAAATTTTCCATGATATTGGCTAATTACCAGATTTCAGTCACTTCTCTAGCCTCTTCCTTTCAGTGGGCAGGAAAGGGTTTACTTGCAATATATATTGCTACTGACTGAATTTTATCTTGTTCTCCTGGATTCTCAGCAGCAATTCCCAAGTTAGTGGCTTCCCCAGAAAGCACGTCAAAGGATTCCCACCCACACACTGAATATCTAACAGACCCTGACCCATTTTCTCCTTATTAAAGCAGCATTACATATTTTAAAAAAATAAAAATAATAAACAGCGACACTAAATGAATGTGAGAGTTACAGCTGGAACTCTACCCTCTTCAGATTTAAGTTCTGACAAAATCACTATCAAAAAATAGAGACACATTTAAAATACAAACATCAAATATATTTTTTCCTCGGTTTTCTCCTCTAGTGACTTATTACTCCAGCTATCTTTCAGTTAAATACATGGAGGATTTCATTTATAAGTTCTGAATATAGAAGAACCCCTTAATTTAGCCATATTTATCTCCTCTTGCCACAATATCTTTGGGCATATTTCACAGAATCACAGAATTGTTAGGGTTAGAGGGACCTCTGGAGATCATCCAGTCCAACTGCCCTGCCAAGGCAGGGTCACCTGAAGCAGGTGTCACAAGAACTCATCCATGCATGCTTTGAATGTCTCCAGAGGGAGACTCCACAACTTCCCTGGGCAGCCTGCTGCAGTGCTCTGCCACCCTTAACAAAAAGTTCTTCCTCGTGTTGAGGTAGAACTTTGTGTTTCTGTTTATGGCCATTGCTCCTTGTCCGGTCACTGGGCACCACCAAAAAATGTGGCACCACTCTCTTCACACCTGCATATTTATGTGCATTGATGAAATCACCTCTCAAACTTAACAGGCCCAGCTGCCACAGTCTTTCCTCATAACAGATGCTCCAGACCCCTCACCACCTTTGTGGCTGGATGGATGAACCCACTGGACCCTCTCCAGGAACTCCCTGTCCTCCTAGAACTGGGGAGACCAGAGTTGAAGACAACACTCCAGATGTGGTCTCAGCAGGGCTGAGTAGAGGGGGATGGATCACCTCCCTTGACCTGCTGGGCACACCCTTCCCAGTGCACCCCAGATACCACTGGCCCCCTGACTGCAAGGATGCCCTGCTGGCTCATGGTCAACCTGACATCCACCAGAATTCCCAGGTCCTTCTCAGCAGAGCTGCTCCCCAGCAGGTCAACCCCCAATCTGTCCTGGTGCTTGGAGTAATTCCTCCCCAGGTGCAGGTCAGGCTTTTCTCTGCCCAGCTCTCCAGCCTATCGAGTTCCCCCTGAATGGGAGCACAGCCTTCAGGTGTATCAGCCACCCCTCACCCCAGTTTTGTATCATCAGCAAACTTGCCTAGGGTGCATTCTATCCCTTCATCCAGGCTGTTGATAAACAGGCTGACTGGACCCAGCATTGATCCCTGGGGAATGTCCCTGAGCACAGGCCTCCAGCTGGATTCTACTCCACTGACTGTGACCCTCTGAGCTCTGCCCTTCAGCCAGGTCTGGATCTGCCTCCCTGCACATTCCTCTGACCCGTATTTCCTGAGCTTAACCTACCAGGATGTCATGGGAGAGTGTCAAAAGCCTTGCTGAAGTCAAGGCTGACAACATCACTGCTCTTCCCTCACTGACCCATCCTGTCATGCCATCATTAAAGGCTATCAGACTGGTCAAGCATGATTTCCCCTTGGTGAATCCATACTTACTAATCCTGATGAACTTCTTTTCTTCTGCATGCTTTGTGATGGCCTCAACAATGATTTGATCACCTTTCCAGAGAGTTTCCCAAATTCTCCTTTTTGCCCTTTTTGAATCTGGGAGCAACACTGCCCTTCCTCCAGTCACTGGGCATTCTCCAAGTTCAAAGATGATGGACAGCGGCAGAGCAACAACATCTGCAAACTCCCTGAGCACCCATGGGTGCATTCTATCAGGGCACATGGATTTATGGGTGTGAAGTTAGTCTAACTTGTCTCTAACCCAATCCTTTATGACCAAGGGGAAGTTTTCCTTTCTCTGGCCTTTCTCTCCTAACCTCTGAGCTTTGGGACTCCTGAGGGACATTCTCAGCAGTAAAAACTAAGGCAGAAGACATCCAGTACTTCTGCCTTTTCCGTGTCTTGTTACACCCATCTGATTCAGCAATGGCGTCCCATTTTCTTGAATTTTTGTTTTCCTGCTGATGTATTTGTAAAAGAACTTCTTGTTTTCCTTGATATCACTTGCCAGATTCAATTCCAACTGGCTCTTGGCCTTCCATGTCTCATTGTGTTCCTATAGTCCTCCTATGTGGCCTGTCCCTTTTCCACATTCCATAAATTTCTCTCTCTCTCATTTGAGATTTTATTACTCCCTGCCCATCCATGCAGCTCTCCTGCCCCCTTTGCTTGATTTCTTGATCACAGGGGTGTACAGGTCTTGAGCTTGCCATCTTCAACAAGTTCTCAACTTGCCATCGAGCAGGGTCCCTTTCTGCAGTGCTGCTCTCCAGCTTCTCGTTCCCTACTCTGCACATAATTCACAGGCTGCCCTGTCCCAGGTGCAGAATCCACCAATAAAATGTTACAACCTGACCCTGAAGGTGAGGGTAATGCCCACAAATCTATGGGACCCGCCCTAGAGGGGATCCTAGGGTGATGAGGGAGCTAGCACATGAGCTTGTGAAGCTACTCCCATCATTTACCATCAGTCCTGGCTCACTGGGAAGGTCCCAGATGCTACAGGCTGTCAGTCTGACCTGGGTGCCTGGCAAGATAATGGAACAGATCATCTTGAGTGCCATCACACAGCACCTACAGGACAGCCAAGGGATCAGACCCAGCCAGTGTGGGTTTAGGAGGGGTAGGTCGTGTTTGACCAACCTGGTCTCCTTTTATCACCAGGTGACCTGCCTGGTGGATGTGGGAAAGGCTGTGGATATTTTCTACCTGGACTTTTTGACACTCCCTCAGCATATTCCTGGAAAAGCTGGCAGTCTATGGCTTGGACAGGAGCACTCTTTGCTGGGTTAAGAACTGGCAGAACCAACTGTCTTTTAATGAGTACTGAAAAAAATCCATTTATAAATGCTCCATATTGCAGAAGTAAATCCCTTACACTCAAGTGATTTGTATGCAAACACTAGCTTTACCTGTTTATGTATTACATCCTTATACTCCCTTTCTCCTTTTAATTTGACAATGGCTTATGCAACTGACTTTCCAGGGAAAGCAGATTAAAAATTAGCACATATAGAACATTCTTTTGCCATAAATTCTAACATGAACTATTATAAGAACTATGAACTACTATTTGAAAAAGGACTCACCTGTTCTTCCTAATAGGAAAGACAGAAAATGAGGGAAAACCCCAGAGCAAATAAGAAAATGGCTCTGTATCCTACAGTACATATCCAGGTGACATGCACCTAAGATTTTTCACCAACAACACTATGTTATTTAAGAATCCACTTGATTCTAAGCATAACTTGCATCCATAAAGGTAGACACTACAACCAAAACCAAGAACTAGGCGACCTCCTTTGTCTGTTAAACCATAATAAGTTACATCAACTGCTAGACAAAGTTCACCTTTCACAAGCAAGCAGAAAATTACCAATGTCAATTACTGGCAGAAGAGCACTCAACAGCTGTAAAATCTCTTCATCTCTCTGATAATATATCTAATAAATAAACTTTTCACATCCAGCATTGCATAGGATACTTTCAGATAAACTTATATTGAGTCAGAGGACTGTTCATTGCTGTTTTACGTTGTGTGAATGTTTCATAAAGATTGGGTTTTTCTATGACACAAAGAACAGAAGACTTTACGACTCCCATGAAATTTGGCAGAATATGTTTGCAGGCTTAGTTTAAAAGGAAATGGACTTTCCTTGACAATATTCTCCCCAGCATTCTGTCAAAAAGAGCATTCTCTGGAGAAGTAATAGTGGAGAGAGGAATTCCACAAATTTGTAAAGTATACATTGCATGTCACTTCAGCCCAAAAAGAACTGAAAATTTAGATAAATATATCTAAGTGGTCTTACAGAGTGTGATGGCTATAAACTTTGCTATGGTGTCTTGACACATGCTTGCATTTCTCCCACTGGGTCTCTGTCAAACACACTTGAAGAAAGGAATGCACAGTTTAGCCTTTTATCTTAGAAAGTTGAGGAACACCTTCTGCATTGCTTAAATATTACTGCTGCCTTAGGATTTCTTTTTCTGTGGGAAAACATGACTAAACAACCAGGTTTAGTTTTTATCCGCCTCTTCCAGATTTCTTCTTACTGGAAATATTTGCTTTTCTGCATGTTAAAGCTCTTTTGAAATAATGCTTTCAACCTGACAATGAGTATTCTCTCCTTACTACCTTACCTAAATTTCTTAAGTCTTGATTACTTCATATTATTTAATTTTGTATCTACAATTTTTTATTTCTTGGTCATATCTGAAAATTTGACTTTCTGAAAAGCTCATATTCAACTCTATATATTGTACATTTTTGCACAAATGTTCTGACTGGGTTCTTTCTTGAATTAAATAAAGGAACAAGAACTTTGAATCTCTAAAAAAGATGTAAAAATTTGCACTTTGCAATTGTTCATTTAGCAAATTCAGCACTCTTATTTAAAAAGAAAATCGAAGCATAAGCTATACACAGAAATTGCACCTTATTAAATTGTTCAGTAGTTTCTGAAGCCAGTGGCAAAATACTTAGCAAACCTAATACTGAATTACAATTATTTTGGGGGTTTTTTTTAAATTAAAATATTCATAATCCATATTTAAATGACCTAATTATTTTAAAACATATTATTCCATCATTTTTGTGAAATACATACCCACAAAAATACATTTTTGTACTACTTGGCAATCAGAATCATCCCAAGGCAAGCAGAACACATGAATCACTTGATGCAGGCTTAAAATTAAAACTACAAATACACATTTAACTCCAAAAAACCTAAGAACAACCTGCATGCAAATACTCACGAGCAAATTGAATTGGATCTCCTATTTAACAGGGTACATAGAGCATAGAATGTTATTCTACAATAAGACATTAAAAACCGTAAAAATTACGTATAAAATACCAAAGTATCAACTTTATCTCAACCATATATATAAGACAGGAGGAGACAACTTACGGGTAGGCTTCTGAAAGCTGCTGAGCAATTTTGTAAGCTGTGGGATCCCTGTCCAGTGCATACACAGTGATGTCGCTGGCTGTCTCTAAAAGAGCCGTTGTGTGACCTCCAGCTCCAAACGTCATATCGAGGAACCGCTGTGGAGTGAAAACACAAACACCTTTTTCCTTAGAGCAGTGATAAACTGATGATGATTGATTTAAACATGTTTTCTGTCTTGGGCTGTGGAGCCAGGGGTGTGTATTCTATTTCATCTGTTAAAAGCAGTTGGGGAGATGTTTGTCTTTATCTCTTGTAACTCAAGGGGGGAGAGGGGTGGATGCCTTCTGATAACGGGCCAGCTGTTCAAACCAGGAGGGGCAGTGTTTCTTATCTCTGTCACCACCTGTCTTCCCTCCAGGGGAACATTTTTCTGCTAATGGGCCATTAACACCTCCCCAAACTAACACATCCACATTCCATCATCCTATTGTGAGATGCTCCACCCAGTGAGGGGAGCCAACCATTCCTACCTGGATAAAATTGAGACACAGGAACACAGAAGGCGTCCAGCTTCACCCAATTTCTGGGAGGAAGACTGGACCCTTCTCATCGTCACCAGACCCCATCTCACCACCATCACTGCACCCTGGTTCTACAGAATCATCTCTGCTCCACCAGAACCACATCTGCCACTCCAGGAGGACTCACTCTTGGACTGCTTCCAACACCCTGACCAACAGGGTGTCAGGTTGTAGCTCTGACTCTGTCAGGGTTTTCCAAAATTGGTGTTTGTTTGTTTGCTTGTTTGGTTGGGTGGTTTTGTTTTCTACTACATTTGTATTGTTAATATTCCTAATAAAGAACTGTTATTCCTATTCCCAAATCTTTGGCTGAAAGCCCTTAATTGCAAAATTATAATTTGGTGGGGGTGAGGGGTTTACATTCTCCATTCCAAGGGAAACTCCAGCTTTGCCTGGCTGATACCTGTCTTTCCAAACCAAGACATTTTGATTTAAAACTTATTTTTAAGGGTTTTTTTTAAGGTTGATTTTAATCTTATTTTGAAAATCTCCCTATATTGTATTAGAGGAAAATATACCATTGCGTTTTCGGGAATATTTTTGTATTTTGCAGGATTGCAATTGTGTCAGAATAATCTTTTGCAAAAAAAAAAAACAAAAAAAAACAACAACAAAAAAAAAAGACAAACAAAAAAAAAAAAGACAAAAAAAAGTCCCCCCCACAAAAAAAAAAAACAAAAACAAAACACACCCACAAACAAACACACCAAACCAAAAAAAAACCCCTTCTATCTCATACTTGGGAAGGGTGCTTATGACATCAAACTTCATATGGAGATAAAGTGACTGGAAAAGGCTAGAGGAGAATGTCTGGAGCAAACAGCCTGCAAAGACAGGAGACTAAGGAACTGGTGAGCAGGTTCCAATTGGTCCCAGCTTGAGAAAGGAAGGAAGAAGAAGAAAGGCAGGTGAGATAGGACTCTGGAAAGGTGAACACTGCTCTCTTGACAGCTCTGCAGTTTCCTTCTAGAGAGGTTTCTATAGGCAGCATCTTTATGACCAACTGGCTGAACAGGAGGCTTTGCTCCTGAGACCTTCCAAAGGAAAAGTGACTTGGGACACAGTCAGCCCCCTTGAACCAGGACAGGTTGGGCTATGTAAGTCCACTAAGGGGAGAAAATCAGTAGAACTTAATGCTGTGTGAAGTCTTCTTTTACCTATATAAGAGCAGTAATGTTTCTAGAAGCTGCCCTGTGCCCCTTCCTCCTTTGGCCTAACAACACTGGTACTTGACTGATTAAAAGTCAGGAACTATTTTTGTTGACAGAAACAACTGGCTCTTCACTAAGTAACTATAGTTCTATAGTCTAGGGAAAGCATACTGGAGCACAGAAAAGTAAAGGATTTTTTTTTTCTTTTTTTTTTTTTTTCTTTTATGACAATGTATCTGAACCAAAGTACAAATGTGACTTGCTCCCTGCACTTTGGTATTGCCATAAGTCTTTTCTCTCAGTTGATTGAACTGACCCCTGTTGACTGGGGGAAACTCAGGCTAAACTTGAAAAACAAATTCTCCGTATAATTCAATATTAATATCTGCATGGATTTTCTTCCTCACTTCTCAGATTATTTTTTATGTGAAACAGGTTTTGAAGACTACTTCTCTGCTACAATCATATTAAAAAGAAATTTATATGAACTAAACTTTTCTCACAGATTATACACTGCAAGGGTAGGCACCTTTCAAGTGAAATTTTCCAATTAAGATTCAACTACAAATTCCTTTGGATAAGAACAGAAATTCAAAGGTAATGAAGACCCAAGCATTTTTCCAGAAACATTTTTAGAGAACATGAAGACTTACAAATGAAAATCCCAAAACAACAACAGCAACAACAATAATAATAAAATACTTATGAGACTAATCACATAACTCTACTGCAGCTGAAACTAAGGACAAATTATGATCTTTTAAGATCATTAGGCTGCATTATTTAACACATTTTCTCTGTTCTATACTATCATGTTTCCTAAGCTTATGCTCTAGAAGCAAAAGTTTCCTACAATATTTTAAAAGTTAATGAAGAAAACAAAATTTACTTGGGCGATCACCCAATATTAAATTGCATCACTCATATGAAAAAACAAAGCACTGACCCAGAATTTTTTGTAAGCAGTATCTATAAAACAAACCTATGTTACAGAGGAAATACCATCCATACTATATAAATGCTCCCACAATCTACTTAAGAATTCTGATTTATCTTCTGCCAAAACAAAACAAAAGAAGTATACTCATTTATAAACCAATTTATAAACACAAAACTGACAGCTAAACAGTTAAAAAGTGTTTGTCTCTTTAACACAATTGAACATAAGAATTTAGCTAGATTTTAAATACACTTGCAGATGCTAAAAATTCCAAGCATTTTCTCTGTAAATTGCCTCATACCACTATGATTCAGAGAAGCTCTCTTATGACAAAGATTCCAATCAGTTTGGGTTTTCTTTGCATTGTACTGTTACTTCTACTATACCTGTAAAAATCCAATACTGGCTATTGAGTGATATATTAAATTAGCTACTTCTTATTATCTCACTTAAATGAAAATTATTAATACAAAAATGTAATTTTTTTACTCTGTATTTGGCTTAGAAAATTGCAAAAAATGAAGACAAATTCTAGAAAATATACAAATCCTCTTAAACTACTTTTTAAATTTCCAGGGTATATCTGTTACGCTTTGATTTTTCACTCAAGTTATTTCCATTTAATCCTTACCAGAAGTAATGTACATAAGCAATAAACAGACCACTAACTTTTATATTCTAGTTCTGCAGGGAAATCCATTTAGAAAAATCCCTTTAGAAATATGTGAAGGAGCAACAGAAAATTAAAACCACCTCTTTATTTTTTTTGCGTGAGATTAACCCACTCCAAAATGCACTCAAAAAACTTAATCACAGGAGTCCCAAGTGTCATTTAGGATTGCACTTATTCTGCAGCAACATATTACAATCAAAACCAATCTAAATAACATCATAATTCCTCTTGGGGGGAAAAAAAAGTTTAATCAGCATGAGTCACGTCTTCATGGTTGGGTTTGGTTGTTTTGTTAAAAAAAGCACCAAACAAATGCTCTTATTCTTTTTCATAGCTAGAAAAATAGGACAAAAATTTTCAAAAACATCAGTGTTGTCTTTCCTAAAACAGACAAACAGACCTGTGGTATTGGCAGGAAGAGTCACAGAAGGTATAGGAATTCTCAGAAGAGCTTCTATCTTTAAAATAAAATACTTTGGAATAATAATTTTATTCCACTTAAACTCACTAGTAACACGAATTTCCAGAAAATAATCTTTTCCCGCTACTATGTTGAACTACTTGTTTATTTCTTGCATGTCTGTTTGTCTGCTAAACATCTAACTCTTCTTTGGTCATCTCTAGAAAGTATTGAACAGATTCAAGAAGATCCTTCCTTCACCAACACTTCCATACTCCAGAGAAAGTCCTTTGTTTCATCACGTTTGAACAGCAGAATAGGAAAAGATAAATTAGGTACCTTTCTGGCCAAATCTCCAGACAATTTTGCTTTTTTAAACAATATGTAACACTGAGATTTGTATTTCCAGATGAATTTTTGAAGATCTTATAGCTCATTCAAGAATACTTACATTTTAATAGTCTTACCTTTCCTCACAGATATCTGCTTCTGCTTTCATTCATTTTAAATTTGGTAAACTTTAGGCTTGACAAGGCCTTTATACATGCTGCTTATTAATGAACCATACAGAAGATCTTGAAAATAGACAACAAAAATACTAGCAATGCAAAGGAGAGAAGAAAAAGGATAGGGGTCATTGTACCCCTGTGACATAGTGACAAACTCTCAATACTGTGACAGCATTGAAAAGCTTTAGTTTAGAATCCATGCAAGCACCTACTGTGAATGAACACATGCTCACTGAATTCCACTGCCCCTTCTCAAAGAGCCAACACAAACTAACCAAACTTTTAAGCAGCAGCAGGCCTGATCTTTAACCTGAGAGCACTACGTACAGGAGGATATAGCTCTGATTCAATCCACACATTCAATTCCTCATGACCTAGCTGTTCCACTCAAAGGCTACACGTTGCATCTAGAGCCTAAAAAAAAAAAAAAACCTATCAGCTTAAGATATCAAATAGAATGATTATGATATTAACATGACCATTTTGGAGCATTGAGCAGATTTGAAATTAATCACTGTAATATCCTGCTTCATAACACGCTTCTTATAAATTCCATCCATCTTTCATGCCTGAAATAAAAGACACATCATTTTTTTTCTTCCTCTTTCTCTCCTGCCTACTAGTTTTTAATCAAATAAAATTAAATGACATTTTATCCTCCTGGTCCTATAAATACTGGGAAAGATGATTACATGAATTTCTCCTGCAGTGACTCACCATTCCATTGTTAAGTTACGATAGTTCCTACCAGAGTCCCCTTGGGAATTTCATAATCAGTTTGTGACTGTACGTCTTAGAAACTGTTTGGTTCTTTCATGACATACAGATAGCAACAAACAAAAATTTCACAGCTTTCATTTTACAACTAGCTCTAGTGTAGTTGGAGAGATTCAAAGAGTTTGAGCTCTCCCTTTTAGTATACAGGACTTTTTCTGAAAAGCTCTCATAATAAATACCTTTTAAGCGTTTCATTTTACGATGACTGATCTGTAATTCCTCTAATGATTATGTTCCACGTGTAATAAAGTTTACTCCACAACACTTAATAGCCTTTGTGATTATTTTTTCCTTTGCTGTGTAACAAAATGAGACTGCAGAACTTACACAAAATTGAAACTCAAACATGACAAATTGAAATTACATAATACTAATTGGAAAAAAACTCACTGTTCCAGTATTTTCCACTCTTTCTTTTTTAAAGGCAAGAACTTTATACTCTTTTTTAAGTAACTTGATTCTTTAGATGTACAACTTTATTTTCCCCTACTAACCTTAGTTATTTCAAGCACTCCATCAAATGATCTTTCAAAAAATGTTTTTTTCTTCCTCTCACAACCCTGACATTGTCTGAAAGAGGACTTCAACATATTGGACAATACCTCCAATAGACTTTGGAAAATTGTACAAAAAACCTAAACTCATACTGAGTTAGACTATAGGACAAGTCTTATGCCAAACAATCTTCTACCCTGGGTATCAGTACTTCATGAGAAGTCCCCCTCTTTTCCATTCCTGACCATGTGACAAACTCCTGTCATTTACCTTTTTGTCTAGACAAATTGCCTCACTTTGTTCACACTTACATGATACCAAAAGATCATTAATACATTACTAGTAAACTAGCAAACATAAACCATTTGCCAAGGCTCTTTCCAACACATAAAATTAATTTCTTCTAAAAACAGAAATACTGTTAGTCCCCAAAAAGTGACCTTGCACTGCATGATAATTTATTCAATCCCCAGTCCTCTTTATCCACTTTTTCTATTAAAAAAAACCAAACCTAAAAAACTGTATTGACAATGACCATCTTGTGTGCCTTCAGCAAGTGTAATCACCTAAACCATCTTACCTCCAAGTTCTCTGGATTAAAAATAAAATAAATAAAAATCAGCCTCAAAAACAGCGTTTCCAGGAAAATGACATTCCTTCCTCCAGTCCTGTTTTGCACTTCCTTCAATAATTTAATACACAACCACAGAAGAGACAACTGCACAATTATTCCCCTCTGATGCTCTTGTATCCTGTCGTTGGCATTTGTCCCCTTCTTGTCTAAAGAAACGTTTCATTGAATGGCAGCCATTCAAGTACAGTGAGTAGAACGTTTTGCAGTACTCCTCCCAAATTAAATGGTCATAAGAATCATCAAGCTTAGAAGGTAATGAAGACAGCTTTCATGTCTTGGAAAGAAACTAGCACTATGTAAATTACAGTGCATGATCTCTATAGAACGTAAAACTCATTAAACTTGGCCATTTGCAGTCTTATGTATCAAAATCAGTCCAGTTTTCAGAGGAAAACGTTACTCAAAGCTTACTTAATAGCCAAAAAAAGAGAAAAGAATCCTGCCTAATCAGTTACTTCTTTTACCTAATGGAAAAGACATACTTCCTGAGGTGCAAAAAAAAAAAAACCAAGTAATGCTGTTTTCAGAATAGAAAACAATATGAATGACAAGTTTAAAACACGAGCAGAAGAACAGAAAACAATATGAATGCCAAGTTAAAAATACAAGCAGAAGAAAAATTAACTTGCAAAAATCACACACTTTTCCACAACCATATCAATACCATATAAAATATTTTAACAGTGATACATGCCTAATGGAGGACTTTCCACCCAAAACTGGGCTTCATAAAATGATAAACAAGAAACACAGAACTTTCCTGTGGGAGAAAGGAAATACATCCACAAACACTGCTGCAACAACCAAGAACACAGCCCCAGTACTTCACCATTCATGCTTCATCTTCCAGAAGAAAAAGAAAAAAAGAGAGTTACAAAGAAAACAATTATGAAATGAGTATATTTTCAGTGTTATTAATTATGAAATTAGAATAATTTCAGGAAATGTGCATAACATATTTGTTTTGAAAATGGCACTGTTTCCACCTTTTACTGGCTTGGGGGAAAAAAATCAAACAAACAACAACAAAAAAAGAAAAATAAAAACAAAACAAACAAAAATCAGAACACTGATTTATTTGAAACATACTACAAAACAGCCCTGAAAAACAGCCACCCAGCATCCAAGCTATGTTGCCTAACTTTTTAGCTCGCTAAAAGAAAAGGAAACACCTAGAAACTGCTGCCTGAAGAAAGAAAAATAAAATGGAGACTCTTTCATGCAGCTGACACTCATGCAAATGTCAAAGTAACAGTATTTTTTTCTTGGAGTATTATTGTACTGAATAGTCTAACAAAAGCAAGTTCACAAAAATGAATGGTTACATGATGAGCAAGAAATAGGTTCAGTAATATTAAAGCCACCATCAACTACAGTATTCCAAGCCAATCAAAGCTAGATCACAGTGCTTCTCTCTGTTTTTACTGATGGTTCTCAGTGGGATGACAAGACAACATTTTTCATAATAATAGATTTTTCATATTGAAATGAGAGCTAGTGTTTGCTTGAAAATGCAAAGAAGGTCAAAATACTAGGATGTTTGTTAAGGCTAACAATAAACATTTATTACTGCATTGCCAGGCACGGTTGGTCTGTATCAAAGTATTCATTCTTATTTTATTTGTATCTATTCCATCTCTTCGTGGAAAACAAATCCTGAGAACAGAAAAAGTAACATAAACAAAATAATCAACACGTTGCAAGATGCTTTTTGCTCCTTCATTCTTCTGGTGTTTCTATGATGAGTCATGTTCTCTGAAGTTGCTTTCTGAATTTCCTTCTTATTCACAACAGAAATTGTTCATTGTCACAACACAACTTGTTTTCCAATCTGCTTTATTTTCCAAATATCAACTGTAAGTGCAGTAAAATATATCTGACCTCTTGTTCAAACACCTTGAATTTTCTACAGCTTACTATTTTAAGACACTCAACTATTTAATATACACTAAGTAAGTAGAACAAGCTGAATTGAAGTGGGGAGCAGGAATCTTTTTCTAGCAGTGATTTTTTTTTTTTCCCCAAGAAATAGTTGATCCTGCTTTATCCTTTCATTATCACATCTTTCACAACGAATCACTGCAAAGGTGTGAATAGAGACATTTTAAAAACAGTTACTGTTGTCAGTGAATTGTTTCAAACAGACTATTGTTTGGCCACATAATTTAAAGTCCATTGTGAGACAAGGCAATCTCTTCTCAGTTCCTGCAAAGCTCAAAATTGAGAATTAACGTTCAGTGCTGGCCTTTGTTAAAACCAACCTCACTGAACCTATAGTTTCAATAAACACAGAGAGAAAACTAATCAGAAGGACAAATGAAATCTACAATCTTTTCTTTCTAAGAGGAAGGAAAAATACATCCAAACTTCAACTTATTTTATTCCAGTCATCTAAACACAGGGATTCTGTTAAACAACAACATGAAACAGAACTTATACTACAGGGAACCACTAAATAGACTGCCACTCCTGTTCCAGCCAACAGGTGGGACTTAAAATACCCAAAATCCTAAACAGGCATCTGGTAGGATTCAGTGGCAAACACTGCTTTAAGAAGGCAACCTTCCCAGAATCACAGATCACAACCAGTCTCCATGCTGAACTACAAATGTTAAGACTGGTATGCATGGAGAACAAAGAGAAACCTCAGGGAGCAAACACACCAGGTCTGACCCCACCAGACTATCAATAAGAGCACAGCTGGTGCGTGCATACATTCATACACGTACACAAAATCTTACTAGCAGGAAGAACTACCATTTGAAAAAGTTAGTGTTTAAAAAAAAACAAGCTTATCAACCTAGGACTGCTCTGATTTTCTGCCTCCTTCTTCCCAGCTAGCAGTAGTCATTTGATGCTGTTCAAGATTACAATGACACAGACTCCAAATCAGAAGGCTGACAATGACTCAGTTTATTTCTGGGAATTTCTTCCCTTTATACTATTTTACAAAGAACAACCCAAGGGGTGGAAGAAAGACAAACTTCTTCAATTACATTGGTCAAGTCAGAGGGACATCAAGAAGAAGTCCTGCCTAGGGAAAGGAATGCAAAACACGGGATACAGTTAGAAAAACATGTCTCCTGTTGACAGAACAGTGCCTGGGAAAAGAGTTTCAGAGAAACCAAAACATCACAGGCACGAACCAGGGCCACAGTAATTAATGACAACAAATAATATGCCTCATGATATTCCAAGCTAGTTTTCTGAATATCAATAGAAGACCAATTACAACTTCAGGGGATAA
The DNA here is from genome assembly GCA_016584745.2 of Phylloscopus trochilus trochilus. Lineage (NCBI taxonomy): Eukaryota > Metazoa > Chordata > Aves > Passeriformes > Phylloscopidae > Phylloscopus > Phylloscopus trochilus. The sequence continues at coordinate 3,196,645 of WQNJ02000001.1, forward strand.
GGAAAAAAAATTCTTCCGAAGATGCATCTGGTCTATATGGCAGAAGACAAGAAAAAAGGTTCTGTTGCTTTGAAATCCATAATTTACCTAAATTAGGCTACTAACATTTCATTCAGGCCTCTCTAACAGCTATTCTGACATTCTTTAGGATACAGCCAAAAGATACAAGGATTTGTATATGGTTGAGGTTTTTCTTTAATTCCACTTCTTTACTACTTCATCAAAATACTTTGAATTCACCTTAAAAAACTTTGACACATCTTAAAAAACAGGAATCTGTGGAGATATTGAAGCACTTTAATTTTAAAATAATTACTCAAGTGGACAGAGAAACAAAAATGTTTTCAGAAAAAAAACTTCCCATGTCGCAGCATGCAGCAACATGCCACATGATAATTCCAGGAATAGAAAAATGGGGTTATTTTCTTTTTTAATGCTATTTTTAATGCACAGGGAGATTATATACATATATAGATCCGTTCAGTACATGCATACCAACGAACACTAAAAACATGTTCAGTAACTTCAAATACTATGTAATGATACAACTAGCTTTCTACATCAACAAAGAAAAAGTAGACAGAACCATTTAGTCTAAATTAATTTAGTCTTCAAAAACTGAAATGAATGCTTTTCTCTAACATTAAACTCTGCATATACACATCATATGCTGTACAATGAAAATTAAATCCAGGCTGCAGAAGCTGGACAACCAAGTAATGTGGAACTCTATAGCTTATTTCATTCCACTGCCTTAACATGGCAAGGTGTTGGTTCCACGTGACAGCAGAAATGGGTTTTAGTATCTTCACAAGTGACTCCATCAGAAAGGACCAATCAGGCCATGGAAGAACAGCTGTGGGCATCTTCATGAACATCAAGCCAAGTAAATTTGTTGCAGAGCCCAGCAGACTGGATTTCTGAACTATAGGGGCAAAGTGCACAGGTTTCATAGACCTGTTAATATGAATATTAACTTCTCTGCCCAGGGTGGGCTGAAAGCTCATTTTAATGGTGATACAAGGCATGCATGATGTGGGGAGGATACATGTTCACAGGGGAACACCTGGTAGCTTGGGAAGGCTTCACCTTCCTGGTCCCTCAGGCAATAAGAAAAGGAGGAAGGCAACATGTGGCTGGGAGTTTAGGATAAAAGGAGGCTTGAGAGAGACATCACAGGGTTATGGCCTAGTGGACTCTCTCGCTTTATTCAAATAAAGTTGATTCTTGCAGGTCTCCTTTGTGGACACTGGCCTTTCACAGTGTGATTTTCCACAAACACGTAAGCCAGTTAAGCTATTTCTGGGACCAATGTGATTTAAAGCGTTCTCACACTACCAAAACAACATACCTGCTACAGAAAATGCTTTTTAATTAACAGAAAATCTAATTATTCTGAGAGGATGATATGCTCTAATGCAGATGTTTTCATAAAAAAACTGAAAGGAAAAAAACCTGTTGCATAGCAATGTATTTTAAAAGAAAGCAAAAGTGTCAGGTTTATGTATTTTCACCCTAATATCTGATCTAAACCTCATTTGCTGCTGAAATTGTTCACCAACAAAATAAACACTACATTTCTCCTACTCTTATTCTCCAGGTCACCTCCCAGGCATACACAACTCAAGCCTACAATCAAGGGTTCCACAAACTGTTGATTTTGAATCAAACTATATCAGTATAGATTACCCCTGGAGCTCTCTGACATGACAAACATGTTAAAAGTATTATTTAGATATGCTGAAAACATTAATTGAAAAGGCAAGTTTTTACATTAAAGAAAAAAAAATCTCCTAAACACCACATATTCAACATTTGCATTTCTTACAGCACTATATATGCAGTACATATAATTCTGTCAATAAACTCCCACTAAAGCAGGAAAATCACCATTTCATCTTCTTTCCTACATGGACTGTGAGCTTTTTCGAAGACATTTTACTATCAGTTTTTTCAAAGTACAGCAAAACGTATGAGTCTAAAATTATTATGTGAGATACATGCAGAAAATCTCTGTTCTGCAGCTCATCACTTTTGAAGCCCCATCTCTTGGAGAAGTTTGGAGCAGATCATGACCAAATCTACCAGAAAAGAAAAAAAGAAAAAATAGGACTGTATTCTCTTAACACATGCTCTGAACAAGTCTAGAAAATTAAAATAACCAACAGGAAGCTAAAGTTTAATTGTATAATAATTTTAAAGGAACTTTTAAGGTATAATTTTGTCAGAGATAAAAAGGAAATAATTCCAAATCCCCTTACACAGAATCTATTTCAGGCATCATTTTGCATTTTAAGTTGCTTACAATTATTTCTGAACAAACTATGATGGTCATTGTGCGCAGCAAATAAAAGAATGTAGTACAACAGGAACTTTTAACCATTTCCCTTCTAGGTCACTGTGAACATATTTATGTAAGAATAAAAGTAAAAAGCACTTCTTTAAAAACTTACGTAAATGAGCATTTACAAATAATAATAAAAAAAAAAAAAAATAAATCCCAAACCTATTAATTGCAGTGCCAGTGCAAAGTCACACACAGGTAAAGTCACTTACACCAGCTCAGTTACACAGAACAATCCCAAAGGTCGGTGTTGACTTTGGAACATCTTATTATGGTAACAAACAATCTATTTAAAAGAGACTAATGGAAGTAGGATCACTTTTCGTCTGAAAGACATATGGAGTCTTTTTTCTGTCAACTGAAGTTCATGGCTGGACTCAGCTTACAACTCTGATCCAACTAGCATGCTTAAAACCCTACAGTGCATAGAGATCCCACAAATATTCTCCTGTCAACAGTGAAAAATTACCTTCATAGCATTATAAATAATAATTATTAATGGCAGTCCTTTCTTCTAATTGTATGCTTACAGGAAAAAAAAGCTAATTTACACTCAATTTATTTTGAACGTACAAGAGTAAAAAATAAAATCCCAACCAATAAAAAAAAATCACACACAAAAAAAACCCAACCAACACCCATGGCTCTCTCCAGAAGAATAAAATCTCCTTGAAATATTATGTATATTTATTGCTCACCTTTGGCTGAAGTATAAATCCAAGATCATAAGTGGTACAAAGTTATCAATTCAATTACACTACGAATGAAAGTTGCTGTTAAGAGTAATTTACCCTCAACATCAAAAAATCTACTCATCCAAACATTTTTAGAAGTTTTCTCTTAGTAATACTATTTCACTTAACATTCCCTACTGATTAAACCTCAATAGACTTTCAAATAATTTCAAACACAAGAGAAAGTCAAAAGGCAGTCATCTGGGAATAGTCTCCTATTTGGTTTTAACATCATTCATGCAACAAGTTTATTAATTGTTTTCCCAGTAACCAACTCAGCAAATTCTCTTCTCTCCTTCTCTCTACTCATTTTCATTCTTTGTAACTCATACAAAAACATTTTAAAAATAGGCTTCCGAATCTCACCATCCAAAGGTGAAAGTTTTAATTATACATACAGAAACCCAAAGTAACATGGGACTTGTCATCTTTTTGGAAACATTAGCCTCCAAACGATATGAAGCATGATTTTTTTTTGTAGTAGTAGAAAAGTCCCTTTTCATAAGAAAGTTATCATGTAATTGAAGACTTTGTCATAGTATGAACTCAGAAAAGACAATGTTTTTCCTTGGCAAGATCAAGTATAAAATGGCGAGAGAAGAAGAGACACTGCTACCAAGAATGCAGGTTACCTTAGTCCTCTTTTCAAAAAATTAATAGAATAATTTTGGACCATGGTAGAATTTAGCCATATATTTATGAAATACCAAAAAATATTTTCAAATACTTTGTTTTTTATTTTACATTAAGATACCTCAAAATAATTTAATGACTTTAAAAAAAACCACACTTTTTTGCAATTTTATAGTATATTTTACAGCAATTGTTTGCCATATTGTAAAAAAAAACCCTGTAACTTTACTGATAAAGTAACTGCAGCTGAACACAGTCACACTCTAAAACAACTATCAACATAGTTCATTTTTCAGTATTTAGAAATGCAGTGCTACTAAACTTCATCAAACAGAGAAGATTTAATGACCTCCAATACGCTGTAATTGGAGATGCTCATATTCTCATCTAGTATGCAGATACAATACACTAATACATAATTAAAGAACAGGCAGTTACTGATTTATATTTATGTGAGATCAGCTTTACAAAAAGGAACATACTTCAGACTCACAGGCAATTAAAACCAGATTAATTTCCTACCACAAATATGAGTTCAAACTCCTAGTGAGAACAGCACGACTCGTAATTTACTCTTATGCTCTTTATTACATTAATACAGCAATCAAAACAAAAATTGTCATTTACCCCTGACAAAAATAACAAGCATAAAAACCTTGTAGAACTGCATGGCTTTCATATAATCTATTGATTAGGGAAGGCACCTACTTGGCCCCTCCGAGCATAAAATCGAACACCAGGAACTCCCAGCCCCTTGTGGAAATTGTACAGGTGGTTTAATAGTCATAGAAGTCTTAGCAGCAGGCAATTATAGTAATAAAATACCTTTGAAGGGTTGATATTAGTCAGTGAAAAAGAACATGCATGCACAATCTGCCATCTGAACCATGGTCCCTTTACTTCCATTTTAAGGCAAAAGCATTCTCAGTTCTATCACCTGTGTACTTTAATATGGAATGCTGTGGTGGAAATCACAGAACACAATGGCATGACTAAATTATGCAAATTTTTGGAGTGGAGTTTTGGGGGTTTTTTGTGGGGGGTTTTTTGTGGGTTTGTTTTTTGTGTTTTTTTGGGGTTTTTTTTGTTTTTTGGTTTTTTTTTTTTTGGGGGGGGTTTTTTTTGGTTTTTTGGTTTGTTTTTTTTTAAAAAAACAAGATGTTTAGCTGTTAATTACAAAAAGAATAAACAAGTGGATTAAGAACATAATAAATCACATTTAACACTGAAGTTGTTGAACTAATTGGTTGCATTTCAACATGACAGTATATATAGATACTATCATAAACCAAAAGCTGGAAAGAGGCAACGTACCAAACTTCACTTTCTGATAACGCTCTTTGTTTACCAACAAAGTGCTGCCTGTGGCAACACGTTACACAAGGAGGAGCTGGTTTGGCTCACATCTGTTGGTTCTTAGCAGCTGAAACAAGAAGCATAGAGCAACTACATCTAAGTTAATTACACAGATTAGATACAGACAGTAGTTTAATCAACCGCTTCTAACACAGCAATGCTTGAAAACACAAGCCGGCCCAATGATACTTAACATCCTACTGTAAAAAACTGTTTTAAAAAGCCCTAGAAATACACAGAAAATAAGACACCTTTTACTGCAAGAAGAAAGAGTATAATACAGTAAACTTTCTTGCTCCTCTTTGTCCATTATTTATTGCCTGCAAACAGATTTTTACTCAGTTTTGCATAATGATGCTTGCATGCCACGATCCTTTATTAGACACCAAAGGAATTGCCATAAGCAAAACTAACTTGCTGTACGATCTGTACACACACACAATACAGTTCTTTTCAAACAAACCTGTTATCTAACTCAAGATCAAACAAATTAATATGACAGAGTAGGAAAGACCATACAGATAACAGAACCAATTGCATGTAATTAAAGATAAGCACTCATCTCCCTCAGCGCAAAGCAATTAAACGTGTTTATCTTCAGACCTACAGTGCTTAGCTGTCTTGGAATCAACATGCACAACTAGATGGGCCTGTGAGTTTTGTAACTGTTAGATTTGCCCTGTATTTTCATCCAAGAGCTAGTTGCACAAGAAAAGAAAAATTAAAAAGTAATTATAGTTTTAAATCATCTCTTTGACAAGCAGAATCTGAGCCACCAAGTGTGGTCCAATGTTAGACATTTAACAGCTCAAACAGGATACAGGATTAAAAGTTTATCTTAGTGGTACACATTTTTTTTCCCTAATGAACCCTTAAATAATTCCTTATGTTATTTAGCTTATTTTAAGATGGGAGCATCCTTCTGTTTTGAATACAAACTACATTTAGCCACACAAGATCCTCATCCAGGTGGATGTACCCAGTTCTCTGCCTATACAAACAACACACAAATAAGATCACATCAGAGGTGTTGCTGACCAATCTGAATTGTCTTCCATTTTCTTTCAATGAGTGGAATCACTCAAGAATAGTAATGTCCACTCTAAATACCACAGGTATGTCATCATCCTAGAAATCACTATATTGGAAAGCTAAATACCTTAATGCAAAACCCTAGCATCATTATTTCTTTTCTGTCCATGATAAATCATTCACTATCTTGCAGATGTTATTTAGCATCAAGTAATATAATGACAGCATACCAGAGCTACAAAGGAAGGCAACAGCACAACTTGGAATTACCAATAGCTCAAAAATTGTCCCAAAATCCATGGAAAAAATGGCAAAGTCAAGTTCTATAGATAAAACAGAGAGGAGGGGCAGGGAGGTCACAAAAATCACCTAAGTGCAGCTGGACAAATCTAAAGGCAAATTAGAACTCAATAAAGGTTAACTGAACAAAAAGCAACCAAATCCTAATACCTCAGATCAGTTTAAGCTTTCCTAAAAAGCAACACGCAAGACAGTCATGACACTACAGCAGTCATGACCTATAACTCATACACAAAACTTATTTTCCATAAAAATGTATATGTTGCCCACTCTCCCTGGTAGTATAACATTTTATATATATATTTATATGCATACATATCACTGAGGAATGGAATTATGTCCACAAGAATCTGAAGTGTATGCTTCACTGAGTCCACTTTGACAAAGTCTTACATTACTGAAACTTCAGCTGACCTTGTTAATCAGCATTTTCTCTTACAAACATTTGGAAAAAATGACTGTGTAAGACACTTAAATTTCATTAAAAAAAAACCTACTTCAAAAAAAGGGATTTTTTTTCTATGTTCCAATCCCATTGTGCTTCCTAAAACAAGCTGAAGTACAAATTTAACAACAGAAAATAGTTTGAAGCTTGATTTTAATATGATGCCTGCACTACAGACATTTTCTCCAGAAACCATTAAATAACATTTAATTCAAAAACTGGCATAAAGACTGGAGGACTGGTTTCCTGTTGCTATGTTCCAGTTGCTCAGGTTTAAAATGAAACAAACCAGAGGATATCAGGTGTGAAAACTGGATCAAGTCTCACTGTCAGCATCCCTTACAGGATGCAACATGGGAGGGAAGCTTGTCAGTGTCACATATACATCTACACTACAAGAAATTATTACTGGCAATTCTTCTTAAGAGGTCACATCCCATTACCAAAAAAATTTATAACCCTTATCATCCCAGACTCTGAAAATTACTTTTGACAGCATCAGTGATCATAAATTTTATTCTCAAGGATCTGCATGAGAACAGCTCAGCAAAAACAGAAGAGAAAGAAAATTTCACCCTACTCTATCCAACAGGTGCTGTATTTCTGCTTTAGAAAGTAACATGTCACATTGCAGGATATAAACCTACAAAGATCCTTTAGAAAATTTACCTTTACAAAGTACAAAGTCCTTTACAAAGACTGCAAATTCCCACACTACAGCAACACAGAAAACGGGCCTCACTTTGATGAGGAGACAGCACTTACAAAGGCATTGCAAAATTAAGTATCATGTATGGAACACACAGTAGGTCCCTCAACTAACAGATAAGCACAAACACATTCTCCAACTATTCTGTCAAAATGTATAGGCATTTTATACCTTTGAAATTAGGAAAATAAACAGTAAAAAAGGGACACCTCTAAACTTAATGTAAATGTCACACACAGAATCAAAAAAAAAAAAACCAAAACAAAACACCACACCACACAAATGCTCATTACCACCAAATGATGAATAAAATTCAGATACTGAAAGCACTGAATGCATCAGATATTTGCACCAAAACTTTTCAGCAGATGAATGTGTTGAATGGGACCAATAAAATTAAGAAACAAAATGTATTTACCAAGTAAATCTGCCTGAAAAGGAACATTATTTTTGGCATTTCTGCTCTTTCAGCATTAACACTTGCTCTAACGTAACCACAGCTATGAAAATCTGGTCAGTTCCAGAAATGAGATTGAATGGTCACTTCCAAAAGGAATCCAATAGAACATGTTCCATGAACACCACACAGTACAGGCCACCAGTATGGCAAAGGAATCACAGAGACTCCCCAACTTTTATAACAGTCAGGTTGTCTTTCCACCCCTGGGCAGTCAGTTCCAGGTGTACTGGACACCTCTTCAGGTGAAAGCAAAACTGTGTGGCCTGTACTCTGCTGCCAGAGGAATGGAGAAAAACACATCAGCAGTGTCAACAGCAGCACCACTTTTCTTCCTTGAACCCCAGTTTGTACTGAAGCTCTGGCACATCAGCAATCAGTGATGGGGTGACTTCATTCAGGCCACAACAGTCGACATGGACACTGCACTCAAGGTGCTTCCTTAGAATCATCAGAAGGCTTCAAGCATCAGCACCTTGTTATTTAAAAGTCTCCCATACCTTCTCTCTGTATCTCCCAAGAGCAGCTCCACACAGCTCTAGCTCTGTCTCTCTTTCTTCTTCCATTCTGTCTCACTCCTTCCTGTCCCTGGCACAGCCACCTAACCCTGTCTGTCCCACCTACAGCAGCTCACCTTTGCTGGCCCTTGCACAACCTCCTGTCCCCAGCTCTTCTCAGCACAGCCAGACTCCAGCTGACTCCTTCACAGCTCACTCACTCTTTATCACACCCATGGCTGTGAGGGCAAGGCTGTTCCCACTCTAGGATAATTAACACAGGTGTAACATATTGGGGTGAGACTGCCTTCAGCAGCATCCCCCTTTGTCTCCCCACAAGTTGTTCTTCAACCCTCAACAACCTCACAGCAGAAGGGCCCTCTGAGACACCACTCAAGGTATTAATTCAGTTGTCTAATTTCCTCTGTCTACACAGCAGCTATTCCAAAAGCCCAGCAATGCCCTTCTAGGTGCTTGAAATACTCTCTTTAGATAATCTGTGCCTCTAGGCCTGTCACAATGGAGTGTTTTGCCATTCACTCCCAATCAGGATCACTTCAACTTCCAGTAAAGCAGCTGTTGGGATCCCCCTGTCACCCCAGAAACAGAGATGGATTCTGCCCATACGATGGCTTCTTGCAACATTGTTCCCACAGGTGTCAACCCAAGCCTTATACTCTTGAGGGTGTGATTTGCCAGACCTTTGGATCCACAGTCCAGTAGACCTGATTTCCCTTCTCCCCACCTGGCTGGAGGCAGGCTCTCTCTAAGTTCTGGTCACAGCACTCATTGCTCACTTCTTGTAGATATGAACTGGACATCCTTTTGAGAGGGTCAGAAGTAACATCAGCCCTTTTATTCTGTCTGAGGATCTGAGGACTTGCCCCATGGAAACTGGAGCAGCGTTGATCTTTGAAGTTATTTCCTGCAGTGATTATTCCTCCTCTCCAATCACATACCTGTGCTGCTAGGGCAGAGGAGGGTTTTCCACCCCCCTTCCTCTCTGTGGTCAGGCAGGTAAATCCACAGGTTACCTCTTGGTGTGTACCCTCTCTCTCAAGCAGGGGGTGCTTCCTCCCAACAGCAGACTCTGGTCTGCAGTGGTGGGGCATGGGACACTTCTTTCCTAAATTACTGGGAGTCCTTTAAATTTCTGGAAGTCCTTTGACAGCCTTCCCAAAGATGAGACACAGGCCTGTTGAGGGAAAGAGAGACATTCTTCATACAGCCAGTTGGGTAACCAAACCATCTGCACGTTGTTGTTCTTTCCCTGACATCACTGCCAATCAGTTGGCATGTGGCGACGGTGCACTCCACAGGAACATCTGCTACATCATTTCTTTACACTGGACTTCATCTGCATTTACAGGGGACAGCTCATGACTTGAATCCTTCTAGAGTACCTCCAGCACAACTTAATTCTCTCAGGTATTGGACACCTTCTCCACCATGATCAACTTGTCTCAGTGCACTGATAGATGATCCTTGGAAAGATACATTTCCCTTATGCTTGACAGAAGTCACCTTCAGAGGCTGAGAGCTTCTGTCCTCTTCCCAGTCCTCCTGTCAATGGCAGGGACCCCAGCTGCTTAGCTACCATCTAGTTTCATATTTTGGGTTGCAATATCCCAGCACTGGAGCAGACAGGTCACCAGGGTCTCATGATTGAAATCAGCTGAAATCTTTTTGCATATCTTGGAGTTCACCTGGGGACAGGAATCAGAATTATTCCTGAGTCTTCCTTTTCTGAGGGCCTTGTTTCCTCTTCATTCCCCCCTAGGCAAACTGATTTTGTCTTTGATTTGTCTTTATAGGTGCGACTGTTACTGGCAGAGGTTGTTCCTGTAGTTCAGATGCAGTTTGAAAGGCTATGGTGCCTATAGCTCTGCTTTTCTCCTCCTCCCTGAGGATGCTGTCTAGTATCAGGCACTGTCTGATAAACAACAGCCAGGGCTCAGCACCTTGCATAACTTTGCACCTCTCTGGAACTGCCACAGAATTTTTGCTTCATGTATTTTATCACTTTAAGAGGATCCTGTGGTGGTTCAGGAGTGAACTTCCAAACCACTGGAGCAGAATAATCCTTCAAAAGATGACTTATTTTCTCCCACATTCCATGCCACTCCTGGGGCAGATCTCCCTAGAAATCTCTTCCATTACTCTAAACATAGTGCAGACCCCACTGAGGAGACCTGGAAGACTTGGGAACAAGAATATGCTTTCCTTAACAATCCAAAGGGAATTCAAATCTCAGAAGTTGTTGTAACTGGCCTGAAGGAGGAGAAGGGGGTAAAAGGCTGAGGAAAATAATCCTCCCCTGTTCCCTGCATGGACTGGATATGATTATTAATGGATTCCCAAAGGTAGTGTCCGAGGTAAGGGCAGGAGAGCAGCACTGCATCCACATCCCAAAATACCTTCATTGCCCTTGATGTCATGCCATAAATTGATATTCCACAGTAGAGCAAAGCAATCCTGATCCCTCTCCCTGCTTTGAAAAAGAGCACCATGGTGGGCACAGAGTGCACATAGGGAAAGATATACAGGGTGAGGTGCCACAGCCTCATGCAGGTGCCAAATACGGCTGCTGTGGTTTAGGAATGTGTCTTGGGTTATGGGAACTCAAGGTATCCAGCTTCAACGGGTTCCTGGAGGAAGACTGGACCCTTCTCACCATCACTGGACCCTTGTTCTACAGGATCATCTCTACTCCACCAGAACCACCTCTGCCACTCCAGCAGGACTCACTTTTGGACTGCTTCCAACACCCTGACCAACAGGGTGTCAGGTTGTAGCTCTGACTCTGTCAGGGTTTCTAGGATTGTTGTTCGTTTGTTTACTGGTTTGGTTGGGTGGTTTTGTTTTCTACTACATTTGTATTGTTAATATTCCTAGTAAAGAACTGTTATTCCTATTCCCAAATCTTTACCTGAAAGCCCTTAATTGCAAAACTATAATTTGGAGGGGGTGAGGGGTTTACATTCCCCATTCCAAGGGAAACTCCAGCTTTCCCTGGCAGATACCTGTCTTTCCAAACCAAGACCTATTGGTATTCCCATATTCAATACCCACACCAAGATCCTTCAAAATCTCACATCGCTCTCTCTCACTCCCTCTTCCCCTCCCCTCCCCACTGGGGCAGGATGTAACTGAGAACTGAAGTCACAAGAGGTAAAGATCACAGGTTGAGATAAGAACAATTTGCTGGAAACAGCAACAATGTAAAAAAACAAACATTAACAGCAACAATATTAATAATGAAAGGTATAAGAAATTATTTACATGGACAAACATCCCTGATAACAGAGAAAACCAGACAGTTCCCTCCACCACATTTTCTCAACCCAAAGGAACCCCTTCTTCCCAGAAGAGAGTGAGTCCCTTCTGCCTTCCCCCAACAGTGACATGAGGTGATACAGAACAACCTCCATGTCCATGTGCTTCTTCCTGGTTACTATAGAAATTAACCCTGTTCTGGCCAGAACCAGGGCAGTATTTTTAAACTTAGTTTGATTTTGATACATGGTAACTAGCAACTGTCAGCTCTTCCTCCTAAAAAAACAGTACGGACATACACTGCTTATGGTAATAATCATTGTTTTTCTACAATTTCTAGTATTTGCTTAAAAAACAACATCATTGTTTCTTTTGTTAACTTGACCCTTGTATTCCACTATTTTGCTTTCAGCATGTATATATTTTAATATACTAATCAAATGGAAAACTAGGAACCTGACTTGCTAAGCAAAAATAATGACATTCCTACACGGTATAAGAAAATACTTTACAGAACCGTAAGAATCACAGGGCTAAGAATTTGTTTCCAAGTGTACTTACTGGACTGTTCGCTAAACTTTTTTAACTATTACAGTCTTTGAAACTATTCTAAACTTGGCACCTTGTTTCATTCAATTGTCCTAATAGGTGTTAAAATTTATCTTCTGGATTTTCCAAAGGCTAGCTCCATCAGGTCCTGAGAACTTATTTGTGCCCACTCAGAGACAGGTCAACAAGACAGAATTTTTAATAACCTTTGCTGAAATGAAGTCTCACGTCTCTAATTATTCTCTCTACCAGCAGACAAAAGACTAACAAACACTTCCAAGACTGGTGCTACTGATGCCACTAAGTGATTTTAATTTTTTTTCCTTTCCTACCTGGAAGAGCAAACTAATCCAGCAGAAATTTTGTGCACCATTTGTAAAAGCAATCCACCTACCACAGCAGGGCAAAACCACTGACTGCAACATGTCAATGCATACAGAAGACAACCTCTGAACACCTAATGTTCTACTAAGTATATTATCACCATTAATTATTTGCTTGTGTTATGAAGAAAGCATTGTCCCATACAATTCAAAAAGCGTGATTTATTAATTTGTGTATATATACACTCCTGGAAAGTTCCTCTACCTAAAGCAAATTACTATCCCACTACTGAGTGGGAGATTTTCCAGACTTTTGTACTAAAATACAAAAATCCCATTAACAAGTGAGGAATCTTGTTGTTCATCTTCAGTATCCCAATTTAGAACAGACTGATTCTGCCAAGCAATAACCTAATCCAAAGAATTCTGAAGTGCTAAAACCCAAAAAGTATATGTGCTAATGGTGTGAGAGAAATGGGATGAGAAAAATAGAAAACCATCACCACTTTTAACTCTATAACCAGGATTATATGACTAGTATTTTACAAACTAATCAACTTTATCACCAAAACTACTACTGTAGCTTGTACTACTGTACAAACCAAAACACAACAGTTCCCAAATTACTAAGTTTAAAATCCAAGCTACAAGTTTCCACCACAGAAATCTTTTCTTAAATCTCCTGCACAGAGCAAGAAAAAAAAAATCTTCCATTTCAGTTAAATTTATCTGATTTTAACTAGAAACAGAATACTTCCAAGTAGAGCTTTATTCTCCTCAGTAAGGCAAGTGAAAGCTTAGCTTTACATCTTTACTGCTTCTTTCAAATTGAAAAAGATGCTTTGAAATATGCTGCATTTTACTCTTCAAGAACTAATTTTATTGCTAGTCTCTAGGATAAGTATGATTTTGGTGACCATATTCAAAACATCTAAGTATCTTCACAAACTGATGAAATGGAACAAACACCCACATGAAAGAGTTACAGCCATAAACCTACTTAAAAAACTTATTTTTAAAATTTTAGATAACATGCAAAACCAAAATAATGAACACTTTGATGGAGAATAAGAGTAAACTGGAGGAACATAAAAAACTACTAGAAAAGGAGCAAAACCAGATAAAACCAAGATAAAGACAACAAAGGAAAAAGGTATGAAGGAAGAAATCCTTTAGACAGGAAGGAGGCTGAAAAAGAACTGCATCAGTAAGCCTTGCATTCCTAGGAGAAAGTTGATATGAGGGAAATCTACAGTCCAGAAAAGAAATAAAATCACATTCAAAGAAGAAATTTCAGAGCCAACTGATCATTTCAGGAGAGAACAGAACACCTTCCATCACTGCTGCTTTATATGAAACTGGGCTTAGATGAGGACAAGAAAATAGGAAATGTGGAAAAGGATTCCCTTAGGACACATCTCTCTGGTCCAATAAAACATCCGAAGGCTCCAGCAGTTTTCTGTGGAGGACTATTAAAATTGTTTTTATACAGCTGCAGCAGATGGTGTGATTCACTTATCTCAAAATACAAGAGCTCAGGGAACTTGATGATATTATCAGGCATCAAGTTAGAACAAATAAAAAAGTGCCTTTCATGCAAATATTGAAACTATGAATAATGTTGTGGGGAGAGCTCTAGTATTTAACACATTTTTCAGAAAGATTGAACTTTAAAAAAAAAACACATCATGCCAATGATATTATACAAAGACAACCCTCAACTTTCCCCTGCAAGGAAGTCCTGCACGTTGTCAGGTGAAGATACTACAAGGTAGAAAATAATCATTCTCTCCCTTCCTCTTCTTTTAGGCTTCCATTAGCACCTACTGTTGCCAGAGACTGGTCAGGTACACTCCTGATGCTGCATTACTGATGGTCTTGTGATGTGGCAGTATCTTTCAATTTAAAGAGCTTCAGCAAGAAGAAAAACTGCTCAAGAGAAAAAGAATATATAATCAAAGAATCTTCTACCTCCTCCAATCTCTAAAAAGACACTTGTTCACCATCCCAGCTTCAGTATTCATCACATATGGAAGTAGCATAGACCTTTCTTAAAGTTCAAAACTACTGTCTCAGTAGTTTTTAGAAACAGAAACTCAATTGCAACCATCCATTCATGTATTCACTCCTCTGTTCTCAGTGGGAACAAGCTGGAGTCCTGCACAAAGCCAGCAAGGTTTCTTTTCTCTAATAATGCAAATAAAAAATAAAATAAAAAAAAGCAAACCTTGCTTTTCTCCCAATACTTTAAGGTTATTTTCCTTAATGAAAGAGACAGCTTCAAGACATGTCCTGTTCTCCCATGTGCCCCATATAGCCCTGTGCCTCAAGCTGCATGATGGTAAGAAACACAGGCACAAAGGAACTGAAGAAGAGGAGAAAGGAAGGCTCCAGGGATATTGGGAAACACTGCTAATTACCTGGAGATTCTGAGCACACACTCGGACAAAGAAAAGCCATTTATTATTATAAAACAGAGCACAACACAAGATGAACATCAGAAGTGAAAACTAGCAAAATTGAAAACATAATCTGCAAGACAACACAAAACAGGTATTTATTTTTAAGTTTGATTTTTCTAAAAGCTTTGAATGATGTTTTAAAGAGTTTAGGAATAGTGAAAAAAACATTAATCAGTACTAATAGGACAGGTCTTAATGATGAAAACTTTAAAAAGTCCTCAAAGGACTCTAAACATCTGTAAATGCACAGGCATGGTAAAAAGCATAATTACTGAATATGTGACCTAACAGAGAGAAAAAATTCAAACTGAGTACTATAAAAATCAGAGAGGATAGTAAAAGATAATGGCAATGGCAGGTCTATTCAACAGAAACGACATCTTAAAACACACCAATTTTAACAGCAAAGAACAATTAATCTAAGTTGCTAAAAACAAAATACTTCAGTGGGATGTCAATCAGTTACACAGACCTGACAACTGTGCTTTAATTACATTTGAGACTGTTACCAATTAGTTAGTCTACAGCACTACAGGCTTCATGCTATGACTCAGTGCACTGACTCATTCGGCAGAACTTTTCCTACAGAACTACCCAGTCACCCACAAGGATGCAAGATCAAAAGGAAAGTAGTTACATTGACCTTCTTAGCAAAAGTCTTGTTTTAAATTTAGATGACCAAAAGCATATACTGACACAACTGCTCAAGTAGGCTTTTGAAAGGGAGACTGTCAGGAGCACTGTTTTAACTCCATTTCAGATAAACATCTCAAAAAATCAAAATACAAATAATGCTTTGTACAGTTTGAAGCTGAAGCAGCACATTTTAAATCTGGGTTTTTTTACAAGCTGCTCAAGTAGCATTATTTGCTATTAATAAAAAATATCTACCATCAAAAAAATCCAGTTTTCTGTGACTTAAAGAGTCCCGGCTGATTTTAACAATTGAAGGCTGAATTTTTTTCTGTGTCCAAAGTAAGGTCACCAGTTGATGGAAGGGGGTGGGAAAGAGGGATAAAATGTCTTCAGCCATTTCCCTGTTTCAGAAAAAAAATATCTTTGGTTAGATTTTTGAATTGTAACAATCCCACCATTGCACCAAGCAGTAATGGCATGCCTAAGTTTTGCAATGAAAACAACAGGAAGATAATCCTGGGTGAAAGATTCTTCTATTGGTGTTCTCATGGACCTCCAAACAAATGTTAGATTTCAACAGTTGTTCTTTCTGAATGTTCAAGCTATGATGCCAAAGCTGTAAGTGCAGCATTCTGGAGAAGGAAAGCTGTGATAATTGTTCTCATGTTCTCATCTTCCAGTCTGGTGGTGCCAACATAGTGCAAGCCATTGAAGAGGTGAGTGGATGAGAAGTGTCCAGACTCAAGGCAGTCGACCTGTTGAGAAGCCCTTCAGTTTGTATGCCCCAGCTGATGTAAACAGCTCATTGCTTCTGAAAACAGCTGGCTGCTCACTATCATCATCTTCAGCTCTAGCTGCACACTGGCCCTGTTCTCACACGTTTGGCTTATTCATCCGAAAGCAAGGTGCAAGGGAAAGGATAGTTTTGCTGTGAGCTCATTTCAGGGCTGCACAACCAGAAGAGCAAGAGTAAGCATGAATGTATATCCAGAGACCAGCATGTCCAGGGGACTTGGCAATGTGTTAAGCCATTAACACATAAGAACTTAAAGAGTTTTATTTTAGGCCTGGAGGAAATGCGAGGAACAGGTAAGGTTCCGGAGGATTAAAATGAGCATGAATATTGCAATTAAGAAATATTTTTAAATTAAAGCATGTTTTCTCCAGGAGTATACTAGAACCTACAAATCCCAGTACATACCATTAATTTTTAGCAAGTGGAAAAGCTGTAATTCAGAATAGGCATACCTCATCTTCTCACAGTGAAGACAGTGACAACTTACCTAAGATTTGTACTAGACCAATCAACTAGACTACTGAATTGCACAAGATGTTAAGTGTGAGGTGTAGGAGTAATTAGGCATTATTTTCTCATGTGTGTTTTCCCTCTTGTAGCTAATTTCTCTCAGCACAGGTGTTTACTGTGTACTTCCATAAGCCAATTAAACTTAGCAACATGACCCAGAAAATAAAAACAGAAGAAAAAGCTGTATTGTTTTCTGACATGTTAGTGTGTTTAACTGATTTGCAGAAGTCAGGGAGGGACAGGAGCTTAGGGAGATGCTGATATGGGGGGAGCAGGGATGCTTGTCCCCTTCAGTGACATCACAACACTTCAGTGGCTTCATGTTCAGCTCAGCTCTTCCAGCAAATCCTAAGGAACTAATCAATCACTTCCATTCAAGTTTTCTTTCCAAAAGTGAAGTAACAGTAGAAATTGCCATGTCCAAAACACAGTAACCCGAGAAATGCACCCAACTGACACTGGAACTTTGGCCACTCAGTTTCTGTGATTCTCAGGAGGTCACTACACCAAGCAGATAGGCCACGCTGTTTCTCATTTTTCTGTCTGTAAAACTCAGAAACTCTAGAACTGCTTCCCGAAAATACTGTGACCTCAACAGCTGCGAGTGGATGTCCCTCCAATGTGCTGCAAAGCTCTGAACCAAAATGCTAACCTCTTGAAAAAAAAACAGGAAAAGAGGCATTTCTGCTTGGGCACCCAAGGCAGAATTTCAGTATTGATGCCTCTAAATTCTGTGAAGTAGAAGCAACACTATTGTGCTACTTTATAAGAGAGCTGTAAACATAAATTCTGTGTAATGAATTTGAATTAATTCATCTATAAAGATAATCTGTGAATAATTCAAAGTTTGTAGGGATATGAATCAAGAGATAAAAATCTAAATTCAAAACAGAGTTTGAGTAGTAAACAGCATATAAGACATGTCCATAAACAAAATATTTAGTTTATTTCCCTGGCACTGTCTGGCTGTATCTACCTGAACAGCCTAGTGGAAGGAAATTCTCAAAGGACAGAACCACCATTCTGTCCTGGGCCCTGAACACAGGCCAGCAGATTTTACTCCAGATCATTTCCCAAGATCATTTTCTTTTTTTAATATCGTCCCTAGACAACAGTTTGGCTATAAAGTCAATGCCAGCAGAGGTCAGCATTCAATCCTGCTGAACAATAACCCATGTAAAAAATCCTTCATTAAAAAAAAAAAGTGAGAAGTCCTCTCTCCTTTTTTTGGTCACTTCCAAACTCGCAATAACAATATTGCTGGGTTTAGATAGTGGCATCAATCAAAATTTAAACCATTTAATCAGCTCATGCTTCTAGAATTATTCTAAATCCAGAACTAGTTTTGCTAAAGGAAAAAGATTGATTAGAAGATTCAGCAATTGGAGATCTTTTTCCTCCTTGTTAGCATTTCAATCTCCAATGGGAGAAAACAAAGTTTCCTTGAAACTTTCTCCTCTTCTGCTCTGCTAGAAGTCACCTTTGTTGAAGGAACATAATTCACAAAAGCTGAAATATCTGCAGCTTCTCAAAGCCATTTAACAAGGACTTCAGACTAAATCATAAAAGTTGAAGTCTGCCTACCCCTGATCAAGTCCAAATCATAGATCTCCAAATTTCCATTACATTTCTCCATTCTAAGTACTGTTTCTTTGGTTGACTCAAGATGCAACTTAAAATAGGTAAAACAATTTATCTCAAAATTATGTATTGCATCTACTACTATGTCCTACCTAAGGCATGCATAGATCAACCATGTAGAGAAATGTTCATATTTTAATTTTTGCATAACAACCCAAGAATTCATCCTCAATTCCCATTAAATATATAAGAATTAAAACAATATACTTGTTTTATATGTCTGACAAAAGGCAGACAACAATTTTTAAAATTACATTAAATAGACCAGGTTGTTTAAAACCATTGGCATCGTGAGACATGATATGTAACTTAATTGTGAGATAACAACAAAGATTTGTTAGTAGAGAAATGTACTTTTAGAGCAATGCTGGAAGAGTTCTACTGTTTTTCAAAATGAACTAAGAAACTACATGCACTCAAAGTCTCAGAAGAAAACATTATTAAAACATACAGTTTGCTGCTATTCACATGCAAATAAGACAAACTATCCTAGAACTAAGAAAATAAGAGGTCAAGAAGACAAAGATATTCTTGCATTTTTATACTATTCAAATTTAGCAAGAAGCAATATTTAGGCTTTAGCATGTTAACAGCTTTTGCTCTCTCTTAAGAGAATTCAAAATATTTTGCAAGTTCTGTAAAGTAAATCAGACATAGCTGTTTTTAAACTGGAGCGCTTCGTTTTTAATCATCTTTTCAAATTCACTGCCTCTCAGAAGGGAAAATAATATTACAAATCCAGTGAATCACACATGGTCCACAGACACCTAGCTATGCTATATTCCCATCCTGAAAAGCTGCAATTTTCATTTGCATTCTGTTACTTCCATAAGAACTCTAAAACTTAGAGGTGACTTACTATACGACTGTATGTTCTGATCTCATGTCAATATCAATCAGTCACAAAATACTGCCTTGTAATATAAAATTACTTAATAATAAAAAGGAATAGAAAAAGGAATTAAAAAAAAAAAAAAAAAAGTAAAAAGGGAACTTCTGGAAAATAAAAACACCTATGGCAAAAAGTGGTTAGAGGTACCTTGTAGAGCAAAGCCTCATTACAGGTTCCCCTGAAGTAAAACTGAAAATGTTTTCAATCTATGCAAGCTAAACAAGCTTTATACAAGTCTATAGACCCAGTACCAATAAGATGCTACTTATTGGTAATAATAAAATAATACCACTATGAAAATTATGAGCAGCTACTGATCTATAGAGGCATAACTCCCATCCAAAGCTTGGTCATGTATACAAGAGCTGAACTTGTCAGTGAAAATGTTATAGAGGGATTAAAAGGTATTAGGCGGGATGACATGACCTTCCAGAAAATAAAGTTGACCAAGAAAGTGAAAATTTACAGTTCTATAGTTTTGCTAATGGTGGAAGGAAAAGGAAAAGGGAAAGGGAAAGGGAAAGGGAAAGGGAAAGGGAAAGGGAAAGGGAAAGGGAAAGGGAAAGGGAAAGGGAAAGGGAAAGGGAAAGGGAAAGGGAAAAATTTTGGTTGCAACCAAAAGATATCACTTCTTAGTTCTATACAGTACATGTCTTTTATCAACATACAAAGTTATCCCTTGTAATTTAAAAAAAATAAGGACTGATAGGTAAAACGTAACTGGACTAATTTTTTCCAGAAGTACTTTTGACAGAATATGAAATGATAAAAAAGTTGTTTACACACCAAGTCTAACAATCTACATCACAAAGAGAATATAAATTAATAGTTGGCATTTTGGAGGAAAACAACCTTCTCAGATCACGTATTAAGTACAACATAAAATGATTTTCCAGTATTGGTCTATTCAACAATTCAACAAAATGCAACCATTATTTCCCATTTTCCACATTCATCACATTGGTACACTAACAGAGGATGCTACTAAATTATATAGTATACAGCTGAAATATCTGTAACATCACTAAGTTTGCATATCCAAGAATTTCAGTAACTTGCACTATCAACCATCTCTTCATCATTTCACACAGAAGAGAAAAAAGATGGCTATGAACATATTTTGAAGCACCCATCAATCATAATCACTTAATGCTTCAAAATAATTTCCAATGCATTTTCTTCACAAGGGTTCAATTTTCTGGTAACAGCTAAATATGAAACAACATATGAACAAAAATGAACAGGTTTTGTAGGAAAACACATAAAAAGGCTTTTTACCTCTGCTTCGCTTTGTTTTGCACTCCTCACTTGTTTTCTAAAGACTCATACCTTAATTTGTGGTCTTGATTCCACAGAACATACTGGAACACATTACCATTTACAATTTATCTTAAAGCACATGACACCTTTCCCAGTCATCAACTGCAGGTTCATCTCAGAAGCCTGGCAATAGTCCAGTCACTGGCAAACCCCTCTAATCCCCACACATCCAGAAGCAAAGGGAGCCACGTCCTAGAGCTCTCATGTATGCCAAGTGGCATTCCTTGCCTAGTGTGAAACCTCCACACAGCTGAGGGAAACATCCAGAAAGATTACTCAGAGCAAGTTTTTTCAGTGCAAGAGAACGCAGATGAACCCCTTTGCTCTTGCACAAGAGGTAAGAGAAGCAAACAAAAACCACCACCACCTGCCTTTGTCACCTGCTTTTAGACAGCACTGGCAGACCTTGCTTCAGTATGCATTATTTACTTCACTCATTTTCCTAAGAGTAATGTTGTCTGGAATTAGATTTAATGATATTATGACTCAAGTACACCATTATTAACATTTCCATAGGAAATTAAAATTTCAGTGTCTGAATGACTTCAGCTAATCATCAGACTTAACAAGAAAAAGCTGACTTCCTCTGCTACCTCAGAAAAAAAACTTCTTTCCTCAATTATAACCGAGGAGATAGTTAAGATGTAATGAAAATTTTACAAAGGCTCAAGTAAAAATCTAACTCTTTATTACTAATGGTTAGCCAACCCCCCAAAAAAAAGCCATGGATATGTTTTTGATAAGCCTTGGCTGCCAGGTTCCTAACAGCAAATTTGACATTAAATAATACCACTTTGAAACAGAGTGAGCCTGAAACAATACTCATTTATTTCAGTGACATTATTAAAACAGAAGAATTTGTCCTTTATTAAAACACAATTATTAGAAAAGTATTTTCCCAAGATGCTGAGCCTCAGCAAACATTGGAATGAAGATAACATGCTCAGAAAGTCTGGGAAAAAGAAAAAATACTAAAAAAAAAAAATCAGACCATACGTTTGCATGACTTCAGATACCTGTTTAAACAACAAATTTAGTAGCTTAACCTCTTAATCATCTCTTCACCCAGATTAATTCTGTGCAAACTACTCCCAGCAGTATAAAAAACAAAATAAGAAAAAAATACTTGCAATTATCTCCCATACTCCAAGAGTGATCTTCAACTGCTAGTACTATTTTGTGTGATAAAAAAAGTCTGCATTTCTGTTTGCAAACTCAAATTCAAATATTTAATAAGAAAGCTTAGCCAAAAGGCTGACTAAAGACACACAGTACTAGATGAGGAGGAAATGAGTAGCTACATATATTAATTATCACCCTTTCTGAGAACACAGGCTCACTGAAGTTAAAATTTAAAGGGCTTAGATTACTTTCTGGTGAATTTTATTAGTTTTCCCCAAGAGGTGCAAAGACTAATGCTGTCACAACAGAAAAGGAGAGCATATACAGCGTCATTACAAGCTGAGTCACCCCAAAGCACTGAATCTTGCTTTATTATAACACAGCATCTTAAACAGTCTCCTGAAGCGCTGTCATTTGTTATGTGACAGAACGGTAACAGCAAACTAACCCAGTGTCACCATAAAACCAAAGCTGCACATCTGCAGAGTCGTTCTCAGTAGGCAGACAGACCCTGTTCCCTTGCTGGCCTCTTTGGATAGAGCAGCTGCAGGCTTTCCTTCCTCCACTGCATTAGAGAAAGATGCAGAAAAAGGTTGGTGAGAGGTCTTCTGCTTGTGGCTGCTGGTAACATTTAGATATGCCTTCAGAGAGCCATGATGCAGGTGGGAAGATGAGGTGGTCAGGCAGATGTGCAAGAACTACAACCTGAAGGTTCTTTCCTGTGCAGCTGTAGCCATCAACTTATTCTTCCTCTCATCCAAGTATTTTAGCTATTTTCTCTCCAAAGACCTAATTCTTAAAGGATAAAGAAGCAAAATCTGAAGGAAATTCTTCACCATGTCTCATTCATATCCTGCCATCATTCAGATCCAAATCCATGGATGTTTTTCATTTCCTGCTATCACAGTCTGGTATCCTGGTATCACTCAGCAGTACCAGCTTCAAAACAGAGAACAGTTATGCACTGCTCTCAAATAAATCACATGTGTTTTGAGTCATCTGTCAAAATGGAATTTAAGGTCCCTGTATTTTTGGAGGGCCCACTACAGAAGTCAGCAAAACAAGACAATTAAAGAGTGTGACTTTCTCTGCCTCCTCAATTGGCAAGATGTTCATGAATATCACCTCCTGTCCTGTTTTCTTCCCAGTCCCCTTCTTTCCTCTCTCATCTTGTGATGGAACTGACACAGATGCAGATACTGTAAAACACATATGACATTTGTTGGCATTACACTGTTAAATAATACTCCTTCTACCTTACATTTTATTTTGACTGCATGTCAGAGCAGAAAGCAACTGGCTGTAGGTCAAGGAACATAAGCAAATGGAGTCTGCTTTTCCAAATCTGCATGCATACATTACCACTGCAAAACCAGACATTATTATCATTATTTAAAATAATAATGAATACTTGAAGTACTATCTTTTGCATATCAGTCAAAACTGTTTTGAATATGCCTTCCATTTTCATGCACTAACTTCAAATGCTAACTTGACTAAAAAAAATCTAAGTATGATTTTAGCCAAGTATTTTAAACAGTGCTATCTGATGAGAATCCATTTCTAGTTTCCTAGTAGCTACATCCAAAAATAAATACACTTTGCATATATACACATTTGAGGCACATTTTATTACACACTTCCTCACACAGCTGTGATCCGAAGCCTGGCTAGCCTCTTCCGTAAATTTACAATATGTGCAGCCAGGACATCAGGCAAGATAAGGGGGACAGAAAAAATACACAGGAACTACATGATCAACTCAAACAACTCTCAGTATGCTCCAGTAACACCCAACTATCATGGGAAAAAAAGTGTGTTTTGTAAATCCCAGAGTATTTCCAGAATTACTCTATATTAATTTATTGACTCTTGCAAGTTTCTGTATTTTCCTTTCTTTTTTTACAATCACTACAAAGCTCACTGTGCTGCTGACAGAGAAAAATTAGCCATAAAATTTGCATATGGATATTTTCAGCACGCTTCCCACAAAAAAAATAGTTGTTTTCTACAATAAAGAACATTGTAGAATGCAAATCAATTGCTTTATGTCACCTTATTCATTTTACAAGTCCAGTGAAAACCAGGCCAAAACAATAAAAACTTTTACTATGTCCAGGTGTGTGTAGTGCTCTTCCAAAACTAGTATTTCATCATTTATCTCATGATGCAACTAATATTCCCTTACAGACTTGGTACTTTGGTTGAATTCTACAAAATACACAGACAACTTGAGAACTCAGAATTAATTTTTGCAGATCTCTTTTCAATTGCTCTTTATTTTGGATACCCTGCAGAAAACTTCAGTTTTGAGAACCTCTAGTATAGACGGGTCATTCCAGTTATAAATGATTTGCTGATGCCTTTGGAGGTATTATGATAAGAATCCTGGTCACCAGCACAAACATGTGACTATTTATATACCACAACACTTGGAAACCTTTGTCACAAAACAGAAGTCCCCTCTGCAGGGTGCTGTACAGAGAAAGGTTATTTTTGCCTTAAAGGATTTATACTCAGTACAAGGCAGAAAGAGAATACTGATGGATGGACAAGAATACACAGAAACTAAGACAACAATTTCAGAACTGACTCTGCTTTCTCACACCAGCAGTCCACCTCAGCTTCCTTCAAGTGTTACCTATTACTTGACTGACTAACTCTGCAGAGAAGGCTCCAGATCAACATCCAACAGTAGCAACAGAATCTCCAGGAGGTGAAAAGCTACTGTCTTCAGAGTAACTCAAGCCAGAGCTCATGCAGGACTTACTCTGCTCACAAGAAAACAATGTCAGCAATGTCTTGCTTGTACTTCCTTCCTGTTATTTTAGAAGTCCATGTGCTCACACTCCTTCTGAAAAAGAGTAATTTGATGTTTGGATGCGTGAAAATAATAACTTTCCTGAAAACAAAGCAGTTATTTACCTGAAAGAGCAAAAGGAAAGCTCATGGCAAAGCTGCATGTTTTCAGGAAATACTTGTCTCTGTCTAGAACCTAAGTATAACACATGATTTCCAAGACAAAGAGGATACCTCCTTCAATGAATGCCAAGGAGCAAAAATAATCTAAATAACATTATAGAGAATCAAAAGGGAAATATCCACAGTACGTCCTGGCTAGCTCAAGATGATGTCAGATGAGATCTCTTTGGGGAAAATTAACTGCCTTCTTTTTTTTTTTTTACACAAATTAAAAATCATCATTAATGGCAGAATTCTGATGAACCACTCAAACACTGGAGAAAACGGAAGGGTCTCATTCACTATTTCTCACCTCAAGTCTGACCACCTACCATTTAATTTACATATACTAAAAAAAGCTTCTAGAACTATCATAAACCAAATAATACTAGCAGAGCTTATAGTATCTCCATTATAGTCTCTCCTAGATCATACTCAACCATAGATAAAATCAATCATATGAAGCCATAGATGTCACCAGATTACAAGTTTCCCCATATAATCTGAGTAGGGCATAATAAATGCTTTTCTTCCAGTTGGAGTTTATAATATTATATATATAGAAGTATTTGTTAGTGCTGGAGTAGTATCACTTCCTAGAGCTTTGCAACTCAGAAACCGTTCAGTTTCTCGTAAGAACAGTTAAAATTTCAGAGTTTCATCCTCTGGCATTCATACTAGAACTCACTGCTACTGAAATTCTTTTACTTAACATTATAGCCACAGTATGTGGAAAAGATTGACATCTCAAGTTAAAAGACAACTGACCACTGAAAAGAAAAAAAAAATATAGGAAAAAGTAGGCTGAAAACCGGAGAAACACGCTTCTGGATGTCCCAACATCGATTCAAAATATGTTTGGTTCTTTAAGAGAACAGAGAATTGTTCAGACAACTGCAAAAACATTGATCAGGCATTCGCAAACAACACTGGTGGACTGAGAAGATTAAAATGGAGTATAATTAATACGGTAAACTTAAAGAGGAAATTACTTATGTGTGGACTCACTGCAACAGACTTTTCATTGAGAAGTGAGGTAGATTGGTAAAAACTAATTTGTAGTCTTTGCTTCAAAAACAGGACTATGCAGGCAATAAAAGAAGATTCAAAGATAAATGGAAGTATTATTGCTCAAACTCCTGACAAACAGATTCTCCAAAGGAGACAGTCAACAAGAATATTCAGTGGGAGGGCACTAACATCTTTATCTCAGCAGTGACTCACTCTTAAGTAACATTTATTTTCGTAAGAACCTCTGTAAGTAAAATGAAAATCCCATTCAGTGACCATAACTATAGGGAGAACACATCTTTCTAATTAGATTTTCTTTATATTGGTAACTCCTTGTCTTAGGACACAAGAAGAAATAAAGGCCCAAATCAGCTATTTTATAATAAAAAATATAACTCTATTAAAGCCGAGTTCTAAAGGAAATCTTTATATGTGTAGGAGAGAATAAAGCAGAAACACCAAATTCAAGATCAGAGCACTACTATAAAGTGCTTACAGACTTCTTGTAATGACTATAATCTTAAAAATGTAAATTTATATGATGCTCCCAGCTGACATCTGCGTTGATACAAACTGATTACCACTACTCAGGGTAGTGAGGAACTGTCTCAACCTGTGTTCAAAATTTCACTTACACTAGCAAAACTCAGCTGACACACTGCATCCTTTTGCACACTACTTATTTTTCAAGGCTTTGAAAGGCTTTGCACACTCCTTATTTTTCAAGCACTTCAAGAAAGTGCTGTGAAGGCATACAGAAAAAGCAAAGTGGAAGTGCTGAACAGTTCCCAATTTCAGTCATGCTGAACAGGTTAGCACTATCATAAATGCTTCTGTTTGAGGTAAACACACTTGGCCTCTCTTATAACAGTCATTAGGGGTTTACTCCTAGCTTAGGAATCTGAAAAACCACATATACACAAACCTGAAAAAAATCCCACCCCAATAATAAGCTATTTTACATCCACAAATATTTAAATTAGAAAAGTCTTCAAGGGCAGTAATAGTTACTCTCCACAGTTCATAACCTTGAGGAGTTTTGATTACAAGTTCTGTTGCCATGTAAGGTTTTCTACATCAACGAAGAGAGCTTAATGAACACTGGCTTCATCAGATTCTTCTTACCTGCATAAAAACTTACACAACTGGAAAAAAATATTTCACAAAGTGCATCACAGTTTGTATGTTTATTTAATATGTGAAAATGTCATCATAGTTCTGACATCAGTAAAAATCTGAACTCGAAGTTCCTTATGTATTTCTCTAATTTAGATATCTTCAACAGTAGAACCCACAAGAGCAATGTGTATCAACACTATTTCCATTTTCACTGCTTCTTCAAAGATTTAAAATGATACACATGGCAACACAACAAGAGTTGACAACAAATTTTTGATCACTGAATTCACCTCAAACTTACTATATCACTTTGCCACTGCTGGATCATGTTGTTTTCAAACAAAAATAAAAACATACACACACTTTGACCTTTCTACTTCTTTACCTGTTGTTTCAGTCTTTGTAGTAAAACTGCACACTGATAAGCCTAAATCAGTAAGATTCTATGAAGCTAATGTAAGCACTACAATCACAAATGAAAGTATCTGAAATGTGAACATTACTTAAGAACTTACATTATTTAAAAAATCCTTTCAGATTAATACTAAGACCACCCAGACAAAAAACATTTCGCTGTGTACCAATTTTTTCAAGGACCTGTGTAACCATGTACCTGGACTCTACATGCAATGCAGATACATCAACACAGCAGTACAGGGACCTGAACTACCCCAGATACCAAAAGCAAACTACTTACAGTACCATACCCAAATCAGAAGGCTTGAATTAGCTCCATGCTAACGAGGCTAAACAATTTCTCAAACCTACATACTTACTAACTCTTACACAAGAGGAAGAGGGCTCTTCAAAAACTGATGAGATAACCATACAAGAGAACTCCCTGCTGCCATGAGTAATTAACATAACCTTAAGAATACACAAGTGCAATTCAGAAAGACAAGCACAAAGGCAACAGAATAGTCAAATATTACAGTTTTAGTAAATATCACCGACCTGAGGATTCAGGCACACAGACACCAGAATTTTATTAGTCTGAATACAGAGTTTTAACTTGAACTTCAAAGCAATTTTGAACCTTTAAAGGGAACAACTGATTGTTTAAGAGCATCCCTTTATCTCTTTAAACAAAAGTTATCCCTGCACGCTGCAAATTTTTCTGCTGGACTGCTAATGGATCACAAATGTTAATTAATCATTTAACTCACCTGACCTGGCTGAGGGGATAAACAACTAAGAACCTCCTCCAGCATCACTGGTATGTGCAATCTTCCAAAATTACTGTTTTCTGTATTTTGAGGTAACTCTTCAGTTTCACATTTCTGGACAGCTTGTTCCTTTGACTCAGAGTCAGAAAGCTTTTTTGATGAAGAATGGATCCTTCTGGCCAAGCCAACATTCAGTGAATTCAGTTTCAACTTATGCAGAAACAAACATTTGCAAACTTGGCCCAGATTTTGAGATAACATTATGGAGTTGATCAACCTAGAAGAGCAGTAGACGTTGGGAATTACTTTCAAACAAATATCTGAAACACTGCATTTGTTTAAATAACAAAGCAGAAATGCTACAGGCAAAGTTTTATGCATTCCAAGTTGGGCAGCTTTATAGGTATGTCAGCAAAATGTTTTCAGAACTTTCAAGATTATCTACAAATCAACCATGTTCAAGCAATACGCAGATTCTTTTCACTATCAGATTTTAATGCATGCTTTTCTTGAATTTACCTCGCCAGAGGCTACCAATATTTTGCTTGCATAAGAATATGCTGAGAAAGTTACTCTCCTGATAATTTAGGCTTCAGCTGGGCAGTAATTCCCCCTCCTTAAGTGCATATCACTCTAACTGTGAACAGACACACAGATGTGAGGTTCTGCACCAAACCATGGTGTGTCTACAGAAAACATATATATATAACCATGGTATGCTGTGCTGGTTTTGACTGGGGTGGAGTTAATTTTCTCCACAGTGGCTAATACGGGGCTGTGCTTTGGATTTCTGCTGAACACAGCAGGGAGGAGACACAGCTGGGGCAGATGACCCAAATGCACTGAAGGGATAATCCACACCAAATGACACCGTGCAGAAAGTAGGGGGGAAGAGGATGTTTGGAGTGATGGGATTTGCCTTCCCAAGTAACCATTACCTGTGAAGGGACCCTGCTCTCCTCGGAGATGGCTGAACTCCTGCCTGCCCACGGGAAATACTGAACTGACTGTTTTGCATCGCTTGTCCGCACAGCTTTTGATCTACCTATTAAATTACCTTTACCTCAGCCCCCGAGTTTTCTACCTTTTCACCCTTCTCCCTCTTTCCCCAGTCCCACTGGTGAGGGAGCAGTTGGCTGGGGTTAAAATCACTGTGTGCCATCCTCCTACTCACACCGACCTGCGCTGCTGCGAGTCTAAGACACAGGTTAACACAAGGTCTGCTTGCAACCTCAGACCTCTTGCTTAGAAGTGAGCAGAAAGCGTATTTTATAACCGCGCGCACCTAAAGGGGCACACTCGGGCACAACGGCATCAAGATCGGGACTTGTACTAAAGCAGAAGGTAAAGGCAGCGCGGACAAAATATTCCACCCCTCTTTATCAGAGGCGACCGGAGAAGCGTCAGCAGCCCGCACCCCGGCCCGCGCCAGGCGCCGCGGCGGGAGGAAGAGAAGAGGAGGGAGGCTGTCCCCGCCCGAGCCGGGCTGGCTGGACATGCGGAGCCAGAGGCCGCCCGCTCGTCCGTCAGCCCCGGGTGTGCCCGGTGTGCCCCATCAGCCCCGGCTGTGCCCGGTGTGCCCCGTGCTCTCCCGTGGCCTTCCCCGCGCCTCACGGGCCCCGCACGGCGCCGCGCGCCCGCCCCACACGTACTCACCGCCGGCGCCGGCGCTCTGCTGACGTCACGGGGGCCAGCCAATGAGGAGGCGAGGAGGGCGGGCTGCTGCGGTTTGAATTCGGCGGCCGGTGCATGGCGGTTGGCGCGGCCGCGGCCCGCGGGTGAGTGCGGGCGGGACGGAGCGGGCACGGGCCGGCGGCGAGAGCCGAGCGGAGCGGGGCTCGGTTCAGTCTGGTCCGGTCCGGAGGGAGGGTGCGGTGCCCGGGCAGGCGTCTCTGCGGCGGGCACGGGGGGAATTCTCTGGCCGTAGGGCCGAGGCTGGAGGCGTGCCCCGGGGAAGCGCTGCCTGCGGCGGGGTAAGGGGGAGGCCCGGAGAGCCCGGCGAGGCTGAGGGAGGGCGAGCGAGCTGTACCTGGAGCGGCAAAAGCGCCGCTGATGGGCTTGGCCGTGTAGGTTACTGTCCGCTTTTAAGGGTGAAAGAACAGCCCGCTGTTAACAAGGAGAATGGGCCATTCAAAGGAAATTCCATGTTGGTATCGCTTCCTGCATCCCGTGCGAGGCACGTTAGCGTAAATCCCGCTTTAACTCTTTTTAAATCTACGTGCGACGTGACTCTGTCAGTAATCCAGGAAGTGTAACAAAGGCAGCCTCTCTTCCTGCTGAAAACCAAAAAAAACCACTATTCGCTTTAGTCTACAGACTAAACCTCGTCTGAAGGCTTGGTCTGTTATAAAGGGAAGCCTGTAGGTCTTACAGGTCTCTCTAGTAGTTTAAATTCTGGAATAAACTTAAGAATTTACTGGGGAAAGCGCTAGATGGCTTTCTGA
Source organism: Phylloscopus trochilus trochilus (assembly GCA_016584745.2). Classification (NCBI taxonomy): domain Eukaryota; kingdom Metazoa; phylum Chordata; class Aves; order Passeriformes; family Phylloscopidae; genus Phylloscopus; species Phylloscopus trochilus. Next base: position 3,227,380 of record WQNJ02000001.1, read on the forward strand.
AAGCTGTGGTGAATTAAGTCATCTTTTGAGGCCAGTTATTGTTTTTCCCAAGGCCTCAGTCCCGCTGGGGCAGCCCTTTGACCAGCGATGGGTGGATGCAGTGTAGGTGCCTGATCAAATGTGCCAGCTGTTCGAAACGGAGTGAATGCATTATATATCGCAAATAAAACCTGCCTTGTCAATTGCAGAAAAGATTCAGCCGCTCCGTCTTGAGAGGGCGTTGGAAGTGGAGCCGGGGAGCAGAAGGGATGACTCCTGCCAAGGAAGAAGATGTCTGTAGCCACGTCAAAGTGGTGGTCCGTGTCCGTCCGGAGACCGAGAAGGAAAAACACGGCAGCTTTAGCAGGGTTGTCCGTGTCATCGACCAGCACGTGTTGGTCTTTGATCCAAAGGAGGAAGAAGTTAGCTTCTTTAACAGGAAGAGAGTGACCCACAGGGATATTAACAAAAGGCAAAGGAAAGATCTGAAATTTATGTTTGATGCTATTTTTGATGACAGTTCGTCCCAGCTGGAAGTTTTTGAGCATACTACCAAAAATCTAATTGACGGCTTCCTAAATGGATATAACTGTACAGGTAACCTTGATGTTTTTCTTCTTTAATTAAAAACTCCCATGAAATTCTCAAAGGTTTCTTCCCTTCTGTTCAGAGGCATTAAAAAAAGCCCGAGACAGAAATAAAACTGTGGTTTAATTCACAGGTATGAAGGGCTGACTCTTTAGCACGTGGAAGTTAGGATTGCTCTAGTCTATTTTAAAAACAAGTTTGTGTTAAGGTTATAGTAGACTTGGGAGTTTTATCTGAAATCTATATGCCAATGGGAGTCCTCAAGGGTTATTCAAGCAGAAGCAGTTGTGTCACTGAGTGTGTGATAATCTGCTTTATGAACTCTTTAAGATCTTGGTGGTTTTTAGTTGGCTGTTGGAACGTGGTGAGGAAATGAAATGCCTATCTGCAATAAGTTGATGGCTTAGAGTTAGAGGAGTAAGTTAATAATATTTTCCTGTAGCGTATCAGTGAAGGAAATTTGAACTGAAAATTCAAAAATGTGATTTTGGAACGTCTCTCTTTAATCATAGATGTGAAAGGTAAAACTTAAATAAGAAACTTGATCCATTTACAAAACAGTTGTGCAGAATGACAGGTCTGTGAATATTCATTTGACTTTTGTGTTCTTGAGTAGCTTACAAATAAATTACAAATTTGCTTTGTTGTTTTTTTGGGGGGGAAATTCAGTGCTTGCATATGGTGCAACAGGAGCTGGAAAGACTCATACAATGTTGGGTTCTCCTGAGGATCCTGGAGTCATGTATTTAACTATGATGACACTTTATAAACGCATGGATCAAATAAAAGAAGATAAAACCTGTGATGTTGCTGTCTCTTATTTAGAGGTGAGTTCCTGCATTTGCTGTGTTGTTTTTAACAGGTCATAATTTATAAATAAAGACAAGCTGGTTTTGCTTTCCTCTGGTCCTTTCTGGGGCTTGACAAAATGTGTCCTTATAGGAGTGGAACTGTATTGTGCTGTGCAAACTTGGTGTTCCTAGGCACCTGTTAATGTTTTACAGAAGGCTGCCCAAAACCAACAACTGCTTCTAATATATTTACTGAATGTCCATGATTTGTGTCTTGCTGATCAGTTATGTGCTCTGAACATCTGTTGATGTGTACAAGAAAATATAAATTCAGGGTAATGTTTTTAGGACTTTGGAGTAACATCCTATAGGCACTGTGAAAAAGCACAACAAAATGATGTTCTGTTTTTGTAAATATTTTGGCACTGCTGCTGGGCAGTGTTAGTAAAATGGTTACCTTTTTTAGCTCCCTCAAAGTCTTAATGGACTCTAGCTGGTATTTGGGAGAGGTAGAAGGAAATGGGGGAAGTTTGCATTGCCATATGCTTTCACAGACTGAGAAATCAGACATTTAAAAAATTTAACAGAGGTAGGTTTGAGCTAAGAAATGTTGCTGAAGTATGGACTGTGATTTACAATGGAGAAAAATTAATGCTTTGGGTTCATGCTTGTTGCAGAACTGGTTTTTGTAAAAAAGGATTTTTTTTCCCAATAAAGAGCAAGGATTGTTTACTAGAAAGAATTATTCACTTCTAAAATCTAAAAAGAAATCACGTGATTTGAATATTTTAAGCTCAGTCTAGGAAAAAGGTAAAAAAGTTATAGCATGAATTCACTACTTTGTCTTAAAGGAGTATTAAAAAAGACCAGTGATTTCTGTTTATTTAATTCTGTCAACTATGGGGGGATATTTTAGTGAAACCTTTTAAATTCCCTTTCTAAGGTGTACAATGAACAGATACGTGATCTGCTGGTCAGCTCTGGACCTCTGGCTGTTCGTGAAGATGGCCAGCAAGGGGTGGTGGTTCAAGGTCTGACATTGCATCAGGTATGTAAATATCTGTAGAAACTTAAAACATGCTTGAGATATTTGAGAAACATTCCCATTGTTCTGAGAGTTATGTGGAATGTGGTCATTTCCTAGTGGAATTTTTTCTGGCCTAAGCACCAGTGACTTGCAAGTCATTAGTTAAAAGCACCTTGTGGAAAAAAACCTGCTAGTCTTACAGAATGCAAATATTGAAGCATTCAGTCCTTGTTATCAAAAGGACACCATTGGCTTGATGCTCATTCAGCAGGTTTTGGAAGATTTCTTTTTTTGGTTAAAATATCTTGGCATTGCCTTCACTGCCATCTTGGAGTGCTCTACATGGCTGTGAAGTCTAAAGGTTGTTTTTGGTAGTAAATAACCATGTTTGGAAAGTGCCATATTAAACTACTTTTCCAGGCACAGTGATTCTTTGGTAAGGTCAGTGGTAGAACTTAGAATTCCAATCTGAAGATCAGTTCCTGTGGACCTGTTTTCTTGCAGCTTTCTTGTGCATGTTACGTGCTGTGACAGGAAACAGTATCCTAAGTTTGGCTAGCTTGGTGAACATCCTTCTTCCCAAACCTTGAGTCTTGTGAGGAAAAACTTTTCTTGTACGAAGGCATTAAATAATGATATACTCATTTAAGTCCAGACATTCTTAAAAGAGGCTGATTCTAACCATGGAGAATCTTTCAGACTTGTTTAAGTTCTTTAATAAAAATATTTTCTGATTTAAGTTGCTGCACTTAAGTGCTTGTTCTTCATACCTCACTTCTTTTTAGCTGAGAATATTTGTTTGAAGTGCCTGAACTTCAAAACAGAAAATTTCTCTTACTTATAGATAGCTAAAATTTGAAGTTTGTTTATTTTTTTGAAGGTGAATGTTAATGCAAATGCATCTTAGAATCAATGTATTCCTATAGTTGATGGAAAAGAATAGAAACCTGTATTTGTCTTGTGCTCTACTCTTAAAGCCTAAATCAGCAGAGGAAATCCTTCAGATGTTGGACTATGGAAACAAAAATAGAACTCAGCATCCCACAGATGTGAATGCCTCCTCTTCCAGGTCCCATGCTGTCTTTCAGGTAAGATGATATAGCCAATAAATGGTGGTCATTACTGTGAGTTGCAGTTTTTGTTTAAAGTTGGATACAATAGAAGCTTTTGCTTTTAAACTGCATTGAACCTTAGTTTGGGGAGGAGGCAATTGAAGTTTTTCAGTTTACTCTTCTTGTTGACTCCTTCTTCCTTGGAAGTATGTAATGGTTCTTAGTGTTTATGTCTGAAAAAATGAATTCAGTGAAAAGATCTCTAATTCCAATTGTTTGAACTTATTGTGTATAAAAATATGCCTTTTTAACTTGTATTCCTTAGAAGAAACAACCTATGTAAAGTGGTAATTTAAAGCTTTAAAAATCTTCCATAATCTAATCTTATTAACTGAAAGTTATTGATGAGTCTTTTTAATGCTTTCTGTTTTCATGATGCTGCCTAGCATTTCTCTGGGAAAAATAATTTACAGAATGCACTTATGTCTGACTATAAACTAAGAATCTCAAGTAGTACTTTCTTACTTTACTTCATTGGTTAATGTTAATTTTTGCAATAAAGTGATTTCCTAATATCCTGGTACAAATCAAATTTTAGAAAATTGAAATGATGATTCTTAGTTTTCAGAAATGAGTTTTGAATGAGTTGTACAAACATGCTAAAACTTAAGACTTCTCCAAAGAATTTTGGTGTTGGCTACACTGCCTTATTCTTCTGGCTTCTCCTTTTAAATACAATCTGTGATATTTAAAAACTAGTCCTGTTATCAATAATGTCTTTTGTTCTTTTTTTTCTGTTTGCTGTTATGTACTGCAAAGCAGTGTCTTGAATTATTTATTTGTTCCACTCTGGGTTGAAAAATATTAAAATACATTTGATTCTGGTCCTTGCATTAGCGCACTTAACTATTGGGAAGGTCTTAACAGTATCTGCAGACTTAGACAATGCTAAATAACTACAGCAAAATTAAGAAACACCAGCTTCTAAAGATGGAACAGAACAATAGTCATTGCCACTCTAAAAGCTTCTGTTCTCCTATATACCTTAAACTTATGTTTGAAATTGCCCTTCCTGTTTTCAATTTCCCCTGAGGTCTGCCCTCGTTGTGCATGTACATGACTGCACAAAGATTTCTTTTGAGGTTGTTTGGTTGGAGAGCAGCTTTGTCATGTATGTGTGCTGCCTTTAGAAAGGCTCAAGGTACAGTGCTACAGACAGATCAGAGCAAACTGCTGACTTCTGTTTGCTCACTTGCTGTGCTGGGATGTCTTATCTCCCTCACCTTTACTTAGGAAAAAGCTCTGGATTTTCTTATCTGACAGGCTTTTTCTCAGTACATTTCTAAAAGTGGCAAGAAATTAAATAAATCACTTCAGTTTCTCATATATTTCCACAAATCTGTGACATTCTGCATAACAGAATTGTGTCTTTATTTTCAGAGATGTTAAGTGATGAGAAATCCCCAGTGCTGTCATGATTGCTCTTTATTTTTAATGTTTCTATTATTTTAAGGGTTGCTTTTTTGTAGAGATAAGTTATTTTTGGCTTTTCTTGTTAACTTTCTGGGAGCAGGATATTTTCTGAAACTGACTCAGAAATTGGTAAGTCTTGGCCCAGGACATTCTGAGCTGATTTTAGAGATACAAGTTTTGCCTTACTGTACCATATGTCTTAGGTTTGAAATATCTATCTGTGTTAGGCAATTACTGCATCTGCAAGGAAAATCTGAATTGCCTCACTGTTCTATTGAGAGTGTTCTGCTTTGGGGCATTTCCTGTTACTTCTGAATGTTTTACAAAAGCTTGAGTCATACAACATCGTTTGGCTGTCACTCTACCTTTCCCTCCTTCATTAATGATCGTTACTGTGTTCTGGTAGAGCGTGTTCCCAGCCTGAGGTTCTTTTTCTTTTTTCTTTTTTCTCTTTTTTTTTTTTTTTTTTTTTTTTTGGCTATTATACTGGAAACAGGATGACTGAACTTAGTTGTACTGTTTGATATAGAAACATATCTATTTGAAATTGAGTTACATTTCATGGCAAGTCATGAGAGTTTTTATTTATTCACAATACTTGTCGATCAGTTTTCACTTACAAGGTGCTGTGAAGGCTTCGTTTTCTCATGCACAAAGCTTAAAGCTACAGAAGTAGTGAGATACTGTCTTTACTAGTCAGTCACCTTATCTTCATGGCAGCTCTTCCCTAATTCACTGTCCAGAAGGCCATTAGTGTGTCAGTTACAATTAGCCTATTAACAAATGGCAAGGCACTCAACACAAAAGAAGGGAAAATACTGAAGAAGTATAAAGCCATCTGAGGATAACTTTGGTTCTTCTTACTGACTGCATACTCGTGCTTTGTCTACTTCCTTATAAACCTGAAGAAAGAATACCTTCACCAGAAGAAGGGAAGCAGAAGCATTTAGTTCATTGTACATCTTTGTGCTGTGAAGATTTCAGGAAAGTGGGATGAAGGGGAACAAGTGGCTTCAGGAGGCATCACATTTGAAGTGATCCTGGAGTGTATTTTCACAGCAATAAATGACTATTGTTTCCTATTAATGGAAGATGCAATTAAATGTAAATCACTGAAAGGTCGGCCTTTTCCTGGTTTATCCCTATACATCTCTTTATGGTGTACTCCTAAATGTGCATTTGAAAAAGGAACACCTCTTTCAATTTAAAGTTTGGGAGTGTGATATGCATTTTTAGTGCAGAAGAATCAAGAGCTGTGAAATTCATTTTCCCTGTTAAAAAAACTCACTTATCTTTGCTGCTTTGTGAGCCTGGGCCAGTTGGTCACTTAATCCTCTACAGCATGACAGGAGAGAGAATCACAAGCAAGAGAAGGAGGTACCTTGTGGTTCATTTAAGTGAAGGGAAAGTGGCAGAGGGGGCAATTACTTGCCACCATCAGACCAATGCCCAACCATTCCTCAGGCAATGACTGCTCAGAGCAACGTTGTCAGTTGGGATCAGCTGTTTGCTTGCAACCTCTTGCCCACTGCCTTGACACCATACAACTGCTGCTCAGCAGAAGCTAACCACCAGTGTGTGTTTTCATCACTGTCTGGGGCACAAGTCTAGGAAACAACATAGGGGCTGCTGTGCAGAAAATTAACTCCACCTCAGTCAAACTCACTGCACCTTGTACTCTGCTTCTTCCCTTACTAATACATGAAACAAGGGACTTTAAAAGGTGTCAGAAAAGGATTCACTATTTTCCATTAGACCAAACTGCCTGTTGACATTAGATACATTAGATACTAAAAGGTTTAACTTGGATTCAAATACAAATGTCTTAAAACAGTTGTTACATGATGAAATGAATTTACTGCTTAGATTGGTTACTGGTTACTTTTTAATAATTTTCTTTTTCTTTTTTTTTTTTTTAATTATTTGTAGATTTACCTACGGCAGCAGGATAAAACAGCTAGTATTAATCAAAATATTCGTATTGCCAAAATGTCTCTCATTGACCTGGCAGGATCTGAACGTGCCAAGGCAACAAGTGCCAAGGGGGCTCGTTTTGTAGAAGGAACAAATATCAACCGGTCCCTGCTTGCTCTTGGAAATGTCATCAATGCACTGGCAGATCCAAAGGTATGTGCTGCTTTCCCATGCAGCCTTGAAGTGTTCTCTAGTGTTCTGAAAACACTTTAAAAAGTGCTAAGCTGATTGAATAGTGTGGTTTACATTGTTGGTGCTGCTCATGTCATCATTCTCGTATAGGATTGTCTTAAGGGTTTCCACCATCATATCTGTGATAGCTGAAAATCCCAAATGAGAGAGAATGCTCAAAAATTATGTGCAGCTGCCTAAGGATAGTGTCAGAGATGAATGGCACCTGCTTTTCTTGCGTCCCCTCTTCGAAATCAAGCATGTATAGAGAAGCTTGCATGAGTACATGAATAACCTTACAATTAATCTTTAGTCTTAGGGGGAAGCAGCTTTTATAGGATAAAATATCACCTCTTCCAAATAAGTCAACAAATTCTTTTGGGATCTCACATACATCCATACACACACATATCCCTGCTCAAAACACTGAGTCAGTCTCCTGATCTGGCTCACCAGCTCAAGGCAAGGAATAGGTACAAATTGTGTAGGACAATGACAAAACCTCCTGAACTTTTGCATAAGTCAAGTCCATTGTCTTCCATAACACTATTTTTCTCCTTCTGCTCAACTAGCAAATTCCTCCTTCAAATATGCCAGGAGAAAATCAGATTTAATTTCCCTTCCTGATGCTGCATGTCCTCATCACCATCTTGTTGGAGGGGAACATGGAGTTTAAAATCTGTCCTATGGACGTATGAAAGAATCGCGTTGATTTATTTCATGTGGGATTGGATTCCTAGTGACCAAACTTAGTATCATGAAATGAAAATTCTGTAGTTTCACCAAGCAGAGTATGTGTTGCCTGCAAAGTTGTGAAATCTCTATCCTTGGAGGTAGTCAAAACTGGCATAGTCCTTGCTATCTTTCTTTAGCTGACCCTGCTTTGAGCAGAGGGATTGAACTAGAGGGATTTTAGAGGCTCTTCCCAGTCTGGATGATTTCATAAACTGAAAGTAGTTTAATGTAGTTTATTTTTTCTGTTAATTGCCCCATCACAAAAATAGAAGTTACATATCCGGACATCAGAAGGTAACTTAGCTAATACATGTGTTGTAAAGGTGTTGAACAGTTCCAAGAGCCTTAAACTGTTTAAGATGTATAGATAACTTCAAAAAAAAAACTACTTATGCCAAAGAGACATTTCATGGCTGTTTGTCACGTTTTGTGTTACTGTTGAAATCCTAAGCAGACTTTCATTTAAAGTACAGCTAACTAAACCATAAATATATATATATATATCACTCTTTTTAGAGCAAGAAACACATTCCTTATCGAAACAGCAAGCTCACTCGTTTATTGAAGGATTCTCTTGGAGGCAATTGCCGGACAATAATGATAGCTGCTATTAGCCCATCTTCCTTGTTCTATGATGATACCTATAACACCCTCAAGTATGCAAACCGAGCAAAGGATATCAAGTCTTCTGTGAGTATATTGGTGTTTATTGGTCTCTTGTCAAAGTACAATGATGTGGTATTTAAAAAAAAAAAATTGCTTTTGGAATATTATATTTTCCTTCACTTCTGTCTCAAAATGTTGTTCCGTCTTCTTTCTTTACGGTCAACTCTGCCTTATCTGACTAACAGGTGTAGTAGATGCGTAGCACATCCTAGATGTGGCCTAAAAGCAACATAGCTTCATTAATCAGATGATGCTGCCAGTTTGAAACAGTTTGTTTTGTGAGCATGAAATTTGGAAATAATCCTCAGCTGGTAGAATTCCCATCCCTTTTTAGTGTCTTGCTATTACTTTCTCAGAAAGCTGTAAAGTATATTAAAAAAAGTTCTGACCAGTTGTACAAGAGCCAGACCAGGTTTTTTCAGGTAGAATTCAACAGGAATCAAGAAGTCAGTGAGATTGTCTTGATAAATGAAAAGCTGGAATATCCTGTTTCTGCTCTCTATTATTAAATTTTATTTTTTGTAATATCTTTTATTGCACCTCCTAATTCTTTTTATGTAATACAGGGTTCACTGTAGTTTCCATTTGTTTCATACGTAAAGGTAGCTTTTATAATAAAATGCAGAAGACAGGCATTTAAATAGTAAAACTAATCTGAATAAATGCAAAATATGCTTGCATATGTAAATGTAATTATTCTTGGTTTGTTGGGGGAAATGTCCTGGCCATGGGTGTGCAACAGATGACAGCAAAAGCTGACAGTCATGTTCTTGTTTTGCAAGTCAGAATTTTACTAATCTCTTTCCTCATAATGTAGTGTATGTGTAACTATGTAGTACATGTACACAGTGTGTTTATTGTGCATGAAAACATGAGGGAGCTGCCTTTAAATTCTAACTTGTCTCCTTACAGTTGAAGAGCAACGTTGTTAGTTTGGACAGTCACATAAGCCAGTATGCTAAAATTTGCAATGAACAAAAGAAAGAGGTATGTAAAAAATCTGTTGATTTGAGGTTGAAAGGTTAACTGTTAACTTTGAATGTAAAAAGTAGTTTATGGGATTTGATCTATAAGGTAATATGGTTCTAATGTACTTTGAAGTAAGAAAATTTTATCTTCTGAGAGGAATATCACCTGCTGCCATTTGTAAAGCTGTTCAGTATCAGCACAAAATGATAATTTTTGGGAAAAAAACAAAAAAGACATCTTTGACCTAAAAGATGCTTCTTTTGGTTTAGATCCTAATGTTGAAGGAGAAACTGAGAGAATACGAGGAAAAGCAATCAAGCATTCCTGAAAATCATAACACTGCAGAACTTTCAAACAACCAGCGAGTGGAAATAGAAAGGTAAATGAATCACATCGTGGGCTTGCTTCCAAGCTGGAGTTTGTCAAACTTGAAAAAGCATTTGTAAAACAAACCTTCTCTTTTCAGTCTTGGTTTCCTCATTTTAACATTGCTTTAATTAGATCTAGGTATGGCTTTGCCTAACATGTTGTTTCTTTTTAGAACAACTTGCTGGTGGTTTTAAAATGAAAGGGGGGGATGTAGGAAATGACATGTGACAGGAAGGAGCATATGAATGCTGGCTTCCAGCAAAGCTTCTTAACAGGCTGTGTTTGTGGGTAGGCAGAATGTAGTTTGCATAAATGACAGCAGCTCTTGCGACTGTTGGCAGGCACTAATTCAAGTGGTGTCTTTGCTGCAAGGCTTGACAGAGACAAAACCTGGAAGTTTTTCTACAAAGAGTTCACTTTACGTTTGCAGCTTCTTCATTTTCTATTGCTTCAGTATTTCTTGGGCTCTTTCTTCTTGGTGGTGTCCTTGTCTATCTTTTCTCATGTGACAGTCTCATGAGAGAACACAAAATGTAACAAGCTAAAATATGAAGTATCAATTTGTTGCAGAAGCCATAGTACTCCATGAAGAGGGTAGGTTTTGGAGAGAGAAAGACTTTCTGGATGTGTCTCTGCATATCATCTCTCCTCTCATATTTCTGACAATTACTCACCTAAGTTGATTTAGCTAACTTTTTTTTTTTTTTGGCCCTTTGAATGTGCTATTTTTTAACCTGCAAAACTTTGAGGTATAGTAAAAAATCAATCAAAGCAAGATGTTTTCTAACTGTGCTTTATTTTAGTGGCATTCCAGACATTTCAATAAACCCTTTCATTCAGGTTATTTAAATTTAATTTTCAAAAGAAGTGTGGGCTTTTAAGTCATGTTGATAGTTCTGACAGTTTTCCTGCATATTTTTGCACTGTATGTCTTTAAGATTGATTTAATTTCCTGTGATTTGCCCTTTATTTCATTCTTTGCGTGTGGGAAGAGTCAGTCAAGGGCAAGGTCTCTAAAATATCTTATCAAAAGTCTGGACATATTCTATGCCAAGATTTGCTGGTCAGAGAATGTTTTGTTTGCATTTCATCGTTAGGGAGAATCCAAAGGGCCACATGTAAACCTATCCCAGTCCCTCTGGATGTCAGAAGGGATGTGGATGTCTCATACTCTTCTTTCTCATGAATATCCTGCCAGGTTCATCATGCTGGTGTGGGTATTGAGTTGTTTTCTCCCATTCACTTACAGGTTTGAAGATATTGTGCTGCCTCCTCCCTTTTAGTTTGGACAGGGAAGAGAGCCTTATCCATGATCTTGTATTTCCATCCAACTGCCCATGATTTTTCCATCACTTTTATCTATAAGAGACTCACTGAGTACACCACTTGCTTCTTCAAACCTAAAAGTCATTTCTCCTTCTGCTAAAGCTTGGAGATGTGTTGTCTGCCAACCCTTGAAGTCTTGAGCCTCTTGAGGGTAGACACTGAACACTGGCTCAAGAGCTACAACCAGCAGGTCCTTGAGCTCTTTGACACTGGGTAGTATAGGGGGTTCATACCTTGGATATGCCTACCAGGTAACATGGTAGTTTTTCTAGTGAGGACCAGTGGGTAAAGCTAACATTAGAACAGAAATGTGCTTATGGAAAGAATGAATCCACAAAGGCTTTTATACTTAGTGCTATGTTTGGACACTGGTGAATAGAAGTACAAAAAATGTTGGTTTACCAGTAATGGCTCCCCATAAGGAGAGTGCTTAATCAGAATCTCCACCCTTGTCTGAATTACACCCAGCTTTTTACTGTTATGGAAACAGAGAGGATTCACTTTGATTCCTTGTTGCTGTGTTTCCCAAGCAGCTGGGAGGAAACATGTTTTTATGGGTGCTATGGAGAACAAAAACTCTCCAGACAGTGTGCAATCAATAGCCTTGTTGTATAGAGAGGAACAGCGTAGGGTAAGAACCCTGATACTCTGCAGCTGATTGTTTCATTATTATAGAATCTTCTAGGTTAGAAAAGACTTCAAAGATCATAGACTTCAACAATTAACCTACTATTGTTCCTTAAAGAAATAATACTTTAAGTTCTGTGAGTGTTTTAGAACACATTTTTACCTAGATACAGTAGCATCCTCTAGACACTCAGTGAAAACCTCTTGTATTTCTAAATCTGTGGAGAAGAATTATTTTCTTAATTCTGTTTCTTATTAAAAGGTGAGTAATAAAACACTCAGAATAGAAGAAAAGACTCAGTTTTTCAAACTTAAGACTGTGAAATAGAATTGCTACTTCTGAAACATTGGCAAGAAGTCAATTACGTGACAAGAGTGTCCCTTCAACTTGTTCTGGAGTTGAACCTGGGGGGGATTTCTTTACCATTTTTATTTGATGGGGTTTTCTAATACTAAAAACTTCATAACCTCAAATGTTGCATGTCTTTAGAACACTTGCATGTTAAACTGCACTTTTATTTTTATATAAAGTTCTAACAACATGGGATGCAATGAAATACTTCCTATGTGAAGTTGGTTATTACTGAGATATAGAGTACCTTTTTGGCCATTCTGTACTGAAGTATTTTCAGTATTCAGGAGTGAAGTGAAAAACTACCACCAGTGAAAGTTTTATTTCAGTATGGCAATGCTTCCAATGTTGTCATCTTCTTGCTATTCTGACTTGTGTTGCAGACTAGGGGTAACCAGGTAACTGGTTACTCAATTACTCCTTGAGTGCCATCTACCACTAGTTTGGTTTTCCCCTCTAGCCTGGTATGTGTTGAAATATGATGAATGTTCTGATTTTTGCTATCCATTAGTGATGAAAATTGTACAGCTACTTTGGGGAAAGTGACCATCTGAAGACCTTTGTGGTTTTCCTTTTTTTTTTTTTTTTTTTTTTTTTTTGAGGGTAGCTAGCAGGTTTTTTTGAGAGTAGCTAGCGGGTTTTTGAACACCTTGTGTGTCTATGGCAACAGTGGTCTGATCTGTTTAATAAATTGATGTAAGAAGTGGAGAACATGGGTATTTAGTATCTTTCAGAGTTAGAGGAAGGCATCTGAAGCTTCTTCACATAAATCTTTTAAATCCCAGTGTTGTCTTCGTAATTATGATGGGATTTATTTTTAGTGACTTCTTCAGAATTTCACATCCCATTTTCAGTTCAAATACATAAAATTCTTACCAATGTACTGACATTTTATTTAGATAGTGCCTATCTATAATAGGCTTCATTCATTTCCTTTTAATTTATTTATTTTAATTATTTGGAATTGAAAATGCCCCTACCAAAGCAGATGGTCATAAAAAGTCTTCAATAAATAATTATTATCCTTTGGTTTTAGATACAAAGAAATACTTAAAAATGTTTTTGCAAACCGTGAGGAAATCAGAAAAGAATACCTCAAGGTGGAAAAGAAACTGAAAGAAAATACATTAAAGAAATATTACCAGAATCAATGTCATGAACAAATTCAACTGATATGCTCTGAAGAAAGAGTAGAAAAGGTGAGTTTTCTGTGTGTATCATCACTTCCTTTTGGTATGATTGTGTAAATTTTGCATAAGTAATTATGTAATGAATTAATGCATAAATATTTAATTAATCTGGGACACTCAGATTATCACTCCTCTGTGACTATTGATGTAGTGACCTAATTTTTGAGGTAAACAGAGTATAGTTGTCTTCTAAATAGAAAAGAGTACCCTTTGCCTTGTTAGGACGCTGCCTTGCTTATATGCAGCTTGCTGTTGCTGGTTTTGTGCCTTTTAGTTGTCACATTTCAGAAACAGTACAAACATCTGAAGAGTTTGATGTTTGAAGATAGAGGGTTTTCCTTTTACTCAATGCTTTATCCTTTAGCAGGCTTATTGTAGGACATATACTGCATAGAGAAAACAGAAAAATTGCTTCTTCTTACTCATTCTTGAGTTTACTAGGAATTATTTGGTTATGTTATATAAAAGTAATGAAAAAATCTTCATATTTAAAGAGAATTTGGTGAACATAATTTGAAAGTTTCCACCTTAAATGCTGATTATTTTTTTTTTTAGGCCACTTGCAAGAGGGATCTAAGGCTTTCAGCACTTAATAGCCACTATGCACGCATGCAGAAGAAAAAAGAAGAGCAGACCAATCTTTTTGAGGAAAATAGCAAATGGCTGCACCGTGTTGAGAATGAAATGCGTCTTCTGGGTCAGGATGGGTGCATTCCAAAAGTAAAGTGCCTTTCACTTTGTCATGGTTGGGGATGGGGAGGAGAGCTGGCAAAAGGGTAAAATCTCTGAGTTAAGAACAGCTTAGTAATTCAAATAAAGTAATATATCTGGAGAGAGTATACAGAAAGAGGCAAACAAGTTTGGGCATCCAGATGTGCCTGTTGGATTGTTAATGCTAATTGCAGCACACACACTATTGGTCAAAGCATTCTACAAAGTTATATTTATGCATGTAAATAAAAATCAAATAATTCATACTTTTCTACTATAAAACTTTTTTATAATATCTCCACTCCATCTTTATTTTTCAATATAGGCTGATCTAATATTGTTTTTAGTTTAAGTTTTAGTTTCTTCTTACCAGTTTGATGTACAGCTGTTTGATTTTCATTTTTATTCCTAATTTCCCAAAGGAACTCTGTCAGGATCTGCAGTATTGTCACTTAAACCTGGAAGTTCAGGCCCTTAAAGCTCAGATTGAACACATGTTGTCTCTGGTGTCCCTTCAAGACCAGTATAATAAGCAAACAGAAAAGTAAGTATGGTTTCATGGCAGGTTGGATAATACTTGTGTTCTGACACTTGTAACTTGAGAAGACTTATTTCGAGAATTCAGTTTTAATTGAAACAGAAGCAAAATTTTTCTCAACAAGCTTTTTGTTTTTTTGGGTTAAAAATGTATTTTCTTAAGCAAACTTGTCTTGGCTCTTGCTGTTTTACAGAGTACTAAATACTGCACTTCCAGTTCTTCGCAAGCAGCACCTGATACTGAAAGAAGCTGGGTTGACAAATGACTTAAGTGAGACTGAATATGCAGAGGTTGAGCAGCTGATTCAAAGACAAAAGTCAGTAGCTTGGGCTGACCAGACTGAAGAAAAGAATCAAAATCAAAACCATGAAGTAGAGATGTCAGCTATTTTTTCATTCCCACAGCTTGTGAGCAGACCAAACACCCCGTGCCGTAAGTATATCATTAACTTTTTCTCTGTTGGAAATACTTTTAAATATCTCCTGCCACAGTCAGATGTCATACATAAACACAGATGTGCACTTCTGCAAATACTGAAGCCAAATGTAAAATTGAGTCTCAGACCCACTTTCTTTAAATTTTACACCATTCTTAATTGGACATAGGGAGGAAATTTACTTTTTCAATGGCTAGGCAAACACTGCAACAGATGAATTCATCCTCTTCTTGTTATACTCCATGTATCAATATTCATTGATCCTGTGAGTGCTATTAAAAATTGCATTTGAATCTTTTATGTGACATTGATAGGAAGGGAATCATAGTGTTAGTTGGTTATAATTCTGTTTAAGTGACTTGAAATGTTAAACAGGTATAGTTTTTGTGTAGTTTCTAATAAAAGCCTTGAGGGAGATGAGATGATGAGATTTACTATTAATTACAGGTTCACTTGGAATCAATTTACAACAAATTTTAAAAGTTTGTTTCCAAGAATCCAAGGATTCACCATATCTACCATGGAACTGACTGTTTTACTGTATCCTGATGGCCCCATTTTTTCCCCATAACACTATATAGCTTGCTTTTCTTCTTTATCTGTGATGTGAGTTGCCCTGGAGCATAGTCTGGGTAAAAAGGGATAAAGAATCCTCATAGACAGACAGTGCTGTTCTGATGGGTTACATGCAAAATTTCATCCTGACAGTGCAACTGTTGTGGGGCCCATGCTTGTGCTTTGTGCTGTGGATAGGGAGCACTCAACACCCTGAGGATTTCTCATTGCTGCTAATAATCCATAACTGACAGACATCCATAGGTAACAAGGGAAAAAGAGAGAAATACTACCTCAAAAAGTTCTTCAGTTTCTCAAAAACTGGTAGTTCCAAAAAGAGCATTGACCCCTGGCAAACTGTGAAATGAGTTCCCTCCTTTTGATAGCTTTCTTCTTCTCTACAGCTTAAGAATTATTTTACCAAAACCATGTATTGCCCCTCTTCTGGTAAAGAGTGTGTGCAATTTTTGGCATGTATATTTTTGTGTTGCTGTTGATGATACAGAGTAGTTGATACATAGTGTTGCACTATCTGCAATGTGAAGTTCAGACTGTGTTGGCAGTGGGCTGGAGCTTTTTTGTTTGGTTTGTTTGGTTTTTTGGTTGGTTTGGGGCTTTTTTTTCATGAGTGGCATTGGTTTGATTTTAGTTTGGGTTGGTTTTTATTTTAGTGTGTGTTTGCTTTTGTTTCTATAAAGAGAAGGAAAGGAAAGTTAGCAGATTTGCATGCTTACATTTCTTATTCTGCCCATGTTAGTTAGGGATTCATTCACCAAGGTTGAAAGCTGGTGTTTATTTTAAATCATAGGCATATGCTTTTAGATACTGGGGGTTTTTTTGTGTAGAGGTTGGGGGTTTTTTTACAGAATAAGTAGGGACACTAATCCAGAAGCTTTGTAATATCCTTTGTAACGAAATACAGATTCTAATGATTCTGTCTCCTTATAAGTGAGTTATCATTGTGAATTTCAGTTTCTGATGGTAGTAAGCTTTGTTAGAGTTCTTGATTAATCTACTTCTTTTCTACCTTTCTTGAAGTTTTGTGATGTAAGAGGCCTGATTGGTTCTTAATCAAATTAATACTAAAATTACTATTCTTTAAATTTTACAGGAACTACTAAAACATAAACATTTTATTAAAATCATTAGACATTATTTAAGGGGTTTTCTTGAAAACTTTGTTTGTAGGTTTTCCAGTTATTTTCTTATCCTAAATGTTGTTGAACTTTATGTTCAAGTAAGCAAACGGGCACTCTTTTTAGTTTTCAGCCAAGACAAACTTTTCCAGTTGTAAATGGTGTCTTTTCCTGAACATTACCACAAAAATCTTTTGTAGTATTTTTATGGTTTTTCCTTATATTTTGATCTTTGGAAGAGGAAATAGGAGGCATTATTTTTTGTCATAAAAATATTTTTTGACATAAAAATTGTCACTTCTTTCCCCCTTTCATTAGATGCAGGATAGAATATGGTAGAAACAACTATTCTCCAAATTTTGCAACCTTTAGGGAAAGCTTACCTAAAATACTAATGGTGTTGACACAATCAGTTCAATACAAGTGGGGAAGTGGAGAGGAAAAAAGTAAGGCACTTACTAGTGCCTGAATTTTTTTTTTCTGTTCAGCACACAAAAACTACTAAATACCTCCCCTTCAGTTGTTTGTTTGAATTCACATTTAAAATAATTGGACTATTAAATGATACTGTGTTATGGAAATCCATTTTTCTTGTGCAGAATGTATGCAACATACTAATAAGGAAAAATCATAAATCAGAAAAAATACATTAGCATGGGAATATATGAAGTAGTTCAAGGACAGCATCCCAACCGGAAATGGGAAGATGAAATAAATTATTCAAGAATCCAATTCCTGCTTCCTAAAGTTCTTGGAAGTATGTTTGGTAAATGTTAGCAACAGCTGCCCTAAGAACTTAGTGAAAAAATTAAAAAACAGAGTTCTAAACAAACTCTCTTGCACCTTTGATGCATTGATATTATCTATAATTTGTTTAAGGTATTGAGGAGCAAGTAATGTTTTGCTCCAAGGTGGAAAAAACAAAAGAACCAAAAAACCAGAGTGTGGTGATTATTCCTTATATAAAACCTCAGATTTCACTTGTAACACATTTGCATGGACTGCATCTTGTCATCAGGAAAGAGCAGTGCATTTCAGTTCTTGTGATTTGGTTCTTATTTTTATTTTGAGAAACATAACTTTTTTTAATCTCCCACTTAATATAAACGTATGTTGCCTTGTTTTGGAAATTTCTTCTCTAAATAATTTAGGGGAGAAGGTAAAAGAGTTTACTGATGGCAATGCAAGGATTCCTTTGCATGTAAGCATTTAGATAGAGGAGGAGAATGTACTAGGTCTGCTAGTAACAAATCTCAGGTGTTGCTTTGAACCTATGTTAACGCATTTGAAAGACAATTTTTGAGGTAAAATCCCTCTGCAAAGATGAGGTAGCACTCGTGTATAAAACACGAAGCATCATGAGAGAAACATTAATTTCTCTTCAGTGTAGGCTTACAAAATAAATAATTGTATCCCTTTTGTTGAACTCAGAGGTATCTAGGGATGAGTGCAGTATCCATCGCTTATCCATGTTTGGAAGTTCCAGTCAGTAAGTACCGTTTCTCTTTAGTTACAATGTGTTTAAGGTAGTAGTGCTGCAGAAAACCGTCTCTATTTAAAGGCAGTGCTGAATTCTGTGTGTTGCAGAACATGAGGCAGTAATCATTGCAGAAACTTTTAATGACACAAAAACTTCTGCCTGCTGTTCTTTGAGAGAACCATGACAATGTTCAAATGCAAATTAATTGTTATTGGGTGTTTTCACATAAAAATTATTTTAAGTCATGTAAATAACTTTTCTGATTACAAGCACTGTCTCCAAAAAGTCAAAGCAGCTACATAATTTCTGCAGAATGGATAAAACTGTGAAAGCAAGACCTTAACATCTTGTGTGTTTCTTTGGAATTAACTACAATTGGTAACTGCTCTTGAGGAAGAAAGTCAAACTAGTAATTGATGTGAAAAAAGAATCTAAAAAATGTAAAGAGAAGGATAGCAAAGGTGAAAGGGTAGTGGGATTTATTCTAGGCTTTGTTAAAAGTCTTCTACAGAAATACGTTCTTGGAATATAATTCTAAATGTTCTTTATTATATGAACTGATTTTGATATTATCTTGTTATAAGATCTTTCCTCCTATCAGGAGTTTCAAAATAGCAAAGAATTTCAGCTGATTAGCAGTAATGCCTAGGTCTTTTTTTCTAATGAAGGTTTCCTCCTAGGAAAGGGTCTCTTCTATATTAAATAGTACAAATAGTAGTCTCTTATATATTAAGTAGTGTGGGAGGAAAAGATAAAGATGTTTTCTGGCCATTCATTCAGTGTCTGTTTCTGTGGTCAAATTATCAGGGTAGTCAATTCTTGTGAATCAACTCTTGATTTCTAGTGAAAGCTAATTAAAGTTCATATGCTTTGCCAAATTGGCACATGTAGCGCTTCACTATAGGAGCTGACCTCCTTCTATCTTGTTTTTCCTTTAGCCTTTGAAATCTTTAAACCCCTTTTCTAAATTCTGACCTTAATTGTAAGTAAAATTTGTTGCTTTTTACAGAAAATGCTGGCTTTCCAATATCTTCTCCTCTTTTTTTTTGACACATGCATTAAAAATTTAGATTAAGCTTGATGTAACCATAAATGTGCAATGTCATGAACAATTTAACTGCTCGTCTCAAGGAAAGCACAAGCTGTGGAAACAAGTTCATTTCAGAATATATTTGGGTGCCCATAAGTGTTCATTAATGCGGAGCCATACAGCATTCAGAATTCAGACTGATGGGTGGAGAGCTCTGACTGGTACTTGCAAGTATTTCTTTGAATGGGGAAGTTCTTGGCACTGTTTCAAGCATCCCATTTCCAGAAGCCTTACTGTATGTTACCACTGAGAGAATGGAATTGATTTATAGGGAAAAAAAAAAAAAAAAGGCATCTGTTACCTCCTCTTGTCACAAACATTCTGATCTGAAAAGTCAATTTTTTATTTTGTATGGCAGGAAAAATGGGGTACAGTTGTACATAGTAAAGAATTTGTTTAATAGTAAAAGGAAAAACGTGTCTTGAATAGGAAAGGTTTGTCTTATTAAAGCAGCTCTTTCATACTGCCTTATGTGACTTCTAAGTGTCTTTTCTCATGCTGTGTAAAACAGTGTACCTGATCACTGGGACTTGCAAGAATGCAGCATGGATTTGAGCCTTTTTCAGTTCACAGCTGTTGTTTGTGAACCTGTTGTGAAACTTGCCATCAGAGTGATGATACCTTTGGGTCACAGGAATATTAAATAATTGAAATGCATTGACTAGACTTCATTTGCAATTTGGAATTCCATGAGTCAGTTGTTAAAAGAATGAAAATGTATGATTAGAATTGTAATTTGATCAATCAGTGGTAGCCCAGAAATGTTTATTGAAATGAATACATTAATACTTAATTTCACTTTAGCAGAACAACCTGATAGACTTAATTTAGCACAGTTTCCAGAAATAATCCCCTTCTGCATGTATTAGCATGAGTTCCAGAAGAAGACAAGCCTTGGCCGTTACTTTGTCCCTAATGTCAATTAGAACTAACTCAATTCAGCGGAGTTGTTTTGCCATGAGCTCTGCTCACTTTTCCTGTGACTCATGGTTCACACATAGTGCATTCTGCTTCTTGTATTAATGCACAGGGCTGTAAATATCTGATACTGCTATGTTCCTTGTCAGATAAATCAGTATTTCTAAGGAGTCTTTTGGGACAAATGATACTAAGGACCAAAAGTGTTCACCCCCGGTGGATGGGGGTGGTTGATCAGTGGATGATGGCTTTTATGTTTAATTTCTGAGTGAATCTCTTAAATAGTATCTTAAAGGATTTTGACCATTATCTTTTATAAACATCAGCATGAAATTAAGGATCAGCAAATACGTGATCTCTTCTCTAAAATATATTTGGAATAATGCTTATTTTTAAAGAGATGCATTGTAGCTGAAAGTACTAGTTAAGGAAATAAGACTTCCAAATTTTTCTTTTAAGCTACTTCATCAAGTTAACTGCAGCTTTTCTGTGGAGTATATAAGTGATTCATTTGTGTATATGAAATAAAAAATATTACTGAACTCTGATGACAATATTGGTGCAAAAGATTGAAGTAGCTATAAAACATGAAGCAAATATAGACTAAAAGCATAATTTCCCTGCCTTATTATGGAACATGCTTGATAATATTTTTTTTGTAGTTATGTAGGGGTATGTTGTTTATCTTTCTGTGGGAAAATAATGACAATACTTAATGATTACCATTAGACATCCATGCAGGAACTACTTGGGTTTGTTCTTTAAGGAAATATAAATAGCCCTAATTGGTTCTCCACTATATCATCTTCAGTACCATGTATTTAGAAATTTATGGAAGTAGTAGAGTTTCCGTAGCAATTTCTGTTGTCTGAGTCCCTTTTACATAAACTTCTCAATAGTAGCCATTAAAAACACTTGCAAAAAAAATAGCAACTAGCTTCAGTATCTTGCTTCCTTAATAAGATGGAAATAGAAACACTGGCAATTCTCTATTTTGTGGGTCCAAATGGTGGGTTGGTTTTTTGTTTTTGTTTGTTTTAGTGGGTGTTGTTGTTTTGGGGTTGCTTTGTTTTGTTGGGGTTTTGTTGGTGGTGTTTGGTTTTGTTTAGGTTTTTGGGTTTTTTGTTTGGTTTTGGTGGGGGTTGGGGGTCTTTGGTTGTTTTGTTTTGGGGTTTTTTTGGTTGGTTGGTTGGGTTTGGTGGGGTTTTTTTTGTTTGGGTTTTTGTTTGTGTTTGTTTGTTTGTTTGTTTGGGGTTTTTGTGGTTTTTTTCTGTATTTTTATTTACCTGAGATCATAACTGTTTGGAGCTATATACAGTAGAACAACAAGCTAAAGTGGAATTAAGACTTTGGAGTTGTTTTTGTTGCATCATATTTGGTTTATGTTATTTAGTGAAGCCAAGTTAAATACAGTATTGCTGGTGATGTTTGTTGACTTGTTTACTGTGTTAGGAACAACCTAATATTTTCACAAAAAGCTATGGGAAGGGACATGTCTTAAGTATTTTACATTATTTCCAACACTCTAATGAAAAGAAAAGCTTGTTGTCTCTTAACTTAGTTTCACAATGAGTTTTATTCCAGAAATAAATAGATTTTTAAAATAGATCTTTGTTTTTACTAGCAACTGACATTTGCCTTATATAGAATTCCTGCAACTATTGTTATTAGTTTACTTGCATTACAGTACAAAGTGCTCTCCATTATGATGGAATTCATCAAATTATTTATGTTGGCAGTGCTTTTGTGTTCTTTACGTATTTAGTTAATGATTTAAATGCTAGTATTTACAGTTAATTTTAAAATGCTTCCAATATTTCGGCCTGTAGAAGCTTCTAAACCTTGGCACTCCCACGAAAATGTTTCTCCATCAGACTTCCTTCTAGTAACTTTAGGACATTAGCAAAACCTCAGTGTCTTACAGTAAGCAAACTTTCTGAAACTGAAACCTCCCCATCCTGATGTAACAATGGACTAATAGAATTCTAACCATTATTTTTCTTGAAACAGACATTCGGATGCATATAGGAGTGAAAAAAAAATAAATGAATATTTTAAATGTGTCCTGAGACATTTAATGGATAGTTATTTCAGACACTAGATTATATAAACCTTACTCTTGTATTTAAGAATATAGTTTGATATATAGATAAGATAGGGATATAAAGATATCAAAAGTCTTTTTAAAGAAGCTTTGGATTCAATTTTTGGTTGTGATGACTAGAATTTTTTTAAAGATTTGTTAGCCTATTACAGTTAGGTATATGTTGTACTTATTAAAACAAAATTAAAGAGCAAGTACATAATGAAGTACATTGTTGATAGAGTCAGAGAGTAATGTTTTAAATTGTTCATAAATAAGTTTCTTGTTTGTTACTAAATCAAACCAAGTCTTGGAGAAATATGTCTTTGTCACAGTGGGCTTATTTTATTTTGGGTGGAGGTAAAGATTATTTGAGGAGCACTCAGGCCCTGTTTTACTACTGTTTCCATTCCACTACTCATAGGGAATATCCTTAATTAGCTTAGTGTTTAGATTACAGCCAAGGCACTGCATCTCAGCAACCTGCTGCATTTCACCTGGTGAAAGCTGCCTGTAGATTAGATGTGATATAAGATAATATATTTTACATTTTAACAAAGAAAAGGTTCTTTTACATACATAAAGTGAGCTGTACATATGTTCATCCATAGAAAAATTCACAATTCAGTTATTTCATGTCAGGTTGTCCTTTCAGGCTCAAGTTTTCCTTGTATGTGTTTCTTCAAAGCTGGAAGCAGTGTAATAGAATTGTTCATGTAGTTGTCCACACTACTTTTCCCATAAGCAGTTTAAACATTGTTCATTCTGACATTGAGCCCCTGAGTGAGGAATAAATGTTTGCTTTGTTTTTTCAAGTGGTTTCATTATTGAAGTAAGTTGTGACAATATAGAATAGACTTGTGGCCTTTCTAACCATCTAATTTACTTGCTACTTGTACACATTTTGGTACTACCTGTTCTACCCTCCTGGAACAGGTCTAGGTCTCATTGTGGTCTTTAAATCTTGGCTGTCCCTTACAGCTCTGTTTTGTATCTTCTAATTGGGCATCATCTCATGTGGCTGGGTACCCAATCATATGGCATGTCTAGTACCAAAGTGTGTAGGCAAAAAGAGTGCTGAGATCATCCCTCATGGGCTTTTCTTCAGTGAGGATCTTACTTGGGCCTTTTCCTTAAGGTATCTAATTTCTGAGGATACTTGGGGAATTGGCTTTCTTAAAGCATCTTGGCAAACTGGGTTGCAACTGGATGAGGTCAAAATTAAATGGGACCTAAGAAATAGTAAGCAGAGAAAAAGCTACAAATATTTAGGCCTTCCTTTCTGTAACAAGTCAAGCTTGTGGAGGTGAAGTAATACAGTGCATATGTGTTTTTAATCAATCTTTGTCCTGTTCAAAGAATGTTTTTGGAACAGTTAAAATGCCCCAAGTGTTAACACATGAGAGAGAACTATAGAAGCATTCAGACTGAGGAATTCAAGCTAGTGTTCTTAGTCTGAGGCAAAAATAGAATGAAATTTAGAAGAAATAAGTATTTATCAACACTGTTCTAGGAAAACATAGCTAATTCCTGAGTAACTTGCATCAGTTTAAAAAGCAGGAGTTCTTTTTGCAGTTTAGTTGTTCATAGGCATGAAGGAGAAGTATGAATCTGTGGCTGCCACCTGAGGGGGACTCAATCCATAGGCATTTTAGGGATGTTAGGCTTCATTTCTTAAATTTGAACTGGAAGTTAACTATTGGGGTTTTGACAGCCCTCTCCTGCTCTTGCTTTGTTTAAAAAAGAAATTCCATAGTTTCCTTTAATTAACTGTGTAAGTCACCATTTGAACAGTGAGCTGTGTCTCAAAATGACCCTCCTTCACTGAAAGCTTGAGTAAAAGAAAGGCCTTTTCTGTCTTACTTTGGAGATTGCCTTTATGACCACTTGCTTGAAAATAAAAACATTGTGACACTTCAAGAAAAATAATTTAAATCAGGATGAATGAGAATGGCCAGTTACACTGTATTGCTTGCTGTGTTTTTGAGGGTGGGGGAAGTTGTTAGTCAAGAGCTTTGCTCCCCAGGATTGATATAGCAGAGTGACAGAATCCTAGGAACTTTGTTTCCTGCTTTCTCGTTTGCAGTGTTGGAGAATTTTGTCCTTCTAAGTGGTTCTGTGTCATTCCTTTTTCAACAGCCTCTCATTATTCTGCATGGTACTTGCTGGGGAAAAAAATGGCTGTGATCAGGAGTCAGCTCTAGATTACTGTGATTGTACCACCTTAAAATAAGAGTTTTGTCATGGTAGTGCAGTCATTTTCGGTACTCTTACTCTTCCATTCCCTCTTTTCATCTGTCAGATCTTAGTTATGATTATTTTTATAACCTCTGGGATTAACTATGCCAACCTTCGCATGTTTATAATACCTTGAGTGTGACAGCAAATGGCATCTTAGACAATGCTGCAATAGAAATCATTTCAGTTGTATGATCAAATTGATATGTAAATGAAATAAATAATATTTGTAATTATTTTTGCTAATGTCTCAGTAGGGAGGGGAAGGGGAAAAGTATGTGCAGTTAGATGTGCTAACCATTGTTACTTATGTTTCACAGGCACCTCTTTTGGTATGCCATCACAAGAACTGAATAAAAATACACAACAAGTATTAGAATATACAGAACCACCACAGAAAAGAACTAGGAGGAGGCTAATGGACTCTCCAGTGGTAGCTCCAAGTCCACCTGCCTCCAACCAATGCAGCTTCCAGCACCTGGAGGATTCTCTTGCCAAGGAAGTCTACCCCATAGTCTATACCCCAGACTCTTGCAGAAAGCCAGCACAAAGCTTCTGTTCTCAGGCTGTGGTAAAGAAGGCTTTGCACCTTGCAGGCCTGGGGGAGCTCAGTGCATGTAGCACAGATATGCCAGTCAAAAAGGCCACTATTATGGACACTACTTGTGATGTAATCCCAGAGTGCAATGAAGCTGTCATGAACTCAACAATAATTCTCTATGAAGGTACAGATGAAGCAACTGAAATGTCTGCTTACTCATCTGTGAAGGAGTCACAGCCATGCAGCAATAGCATCGTGCAAAGGTATTTTCCTTTTATATGGGCAGGAAATATTACCGAGTAATTTAATCCTGTCTATCTTTACAGCTGGGTTTTTCCATTTATATCCATTTTATAACTAAACCCAACATTTTGAGAATCAAACCCTCAATTTTCATCACCATCAAATTCAATTCTGCCATTATTTGAAAACAATAGTATGTTAGTGACAAGAAATAAAGTTGAAAGCTTATCCTATTTTATAAGATATGTACCAAAAAGAAAATACAGCATTTTTTATATTGATTGTGACTTGTAGCTCAGGCAAGTTACTTTCTCTAAGCCTTATGTTTTCTGTCTGTAAAATGGACTTAACCTCTCCACATTGTGAAATACCAGGCTTAAAACTGCTGTGCATGTCTGAAGTCTGCAAAGCTACCTCAAATAACATTAATAAAATTAATTTCCAGTTCTGGTTTTCAACTTGTCATATATTTGTTTACAGTTAAGAAAAAAATTTACTTGACTTTTACCAAGACTATGTTTTACAAAAATGTAATTCTTTTATTTCAGACTTGATCTTTCTTCCTTAAGAAAGGAAAATTCTGCTCCAGTATTTGAGAAGCCCTCGTATATGGCAATGACTTCAGCTGCTCAGAGAAAAAGGAAGATATTAAGGTAAGATTAAACTAACCCTTCTGTACAAAATGAATTTTCATTTCTTTTGTTCTGACTTGACTTTGGTTATTCTGTTTCAAATCTGAAAGCATCTTATAGAAGTCATTTGGACCTGCATGTGACACATTCTGATTCAAATATGTTTGAATTCAATCGAAATTATTGTTGTTGTTTTTCCGGGTAACTTCAGTAGATTTTTTTTCTTTTGTCTTGGTTTAAGAACTTCTGTTTTAATAATTACAAACTAATACCATGTCTTTTGTAGCTGCTGTCTACTTAGTATAGAAAGATGGCACACAATTTTGAGAAGAGAAATTTCATCATCAATTAAAAACCTGTTTATTGAAGATGCTCTGCCCTTGCTGGAGCATATTAGAAACTACCAAAATAGAAAGCAGGAGAAAAAAAAAATGTGACAGTACTTACATGATCAACTTTGATTTTCTGATAATTCATTTTCAGTCTCTCATATTGTGACTTAATTTTTGCAAACTGCTCTAGGAAGAACTTTTGTATCCTCACTTCTGGTTTATGACCCTAAAAGAGACTTGTTAGTAGGAGCCCCAGAAAAGCTGAAACTGAACAGACAATAAATTAACTTTTAATTTTTTTGTGTGTATTTCTCTGGTTGGTTGGTTTTAGGGGTTTTTTTAATGTATTTAAAACCTGATTAGCTATGAAACAGATTTTTTTTTCTCTATTTCCAAAAGCAAAACTTGATACAACCTTTTTTAAACTCATGTTACAAGTCACCTGTTGCTAGACAATGAGTGGAGTACCACCACACAGGTCTTACAAAGAATATCTCAAGACTGTTGGGACAAGTCTATAGATAGATCACAGGACATGGAAGAAACTTAAGTGCCTTTTTTTTTTTAATTAGCATCTTTAAAATAGAGAATTATCCTAGAAGATCAGATTCATCTGGTCTTGTTTCATGTTACTGTTCTGATTGTTATCAATTACTGTTTTAAACTTTTCTTGCTAGGACGAGGAATAAACTCTTTCTCTAGGATAAGAAAAGAGGCACTGCTCACATTCTCAAATAGCTAATTATGAATTTAGCAAAATGAATCACCTTGGTTCTCTGAAACCAAGCTAGTTTTTTCTGCATTCTCTCTAGGGAGAGATATGGGAACTTTTGGAGCCTGATTTATCTAGTCTTAAGGTAAAAGTTCTCAGACAGGCTTTTGAAGTACTTTTTTTGTAATAACTACATAATAATTTTAAAACATATATATATATGCTTATTTCCTCCCAAAAGACTAGCTCTTTCTGCTCACCATGTTTCTTTTGTGCCTCAAATGTACTTCCCAGTACACCACAGAAAAATCCCCCAACTTCTGTTTCTTTTATAGAGATCATTCTGCCTCAGTAACTTGTCTGTAGACTGCAATTCTTTATGGTTTTGTCTAGCAGTTGGTGATGAAGAGAAGGAATGAAAACACATTTGTGAAGGAGAAAAGGAATATGCTTACTTTTCATAGTGCCTTCGTTCCATTCTCTTCTTTACCTTTTCCCTCTTGTCTCTCTGGTGCTTTCCCTGATTGAAGTGGCTCACTCCAGTCATTCATCTCCTATTAATGTTAGAATAAAAACATAAATTTCAGTCATCTTGTCCACATTAGAAGTATAATTTGAAACAGTTGTATTTTGAGGATGAGGGATTAGAGGCAAGTCAGTCATAGGAGAAACTGTTTTACCAAATAATGTTGCATTCTTATTGACAGAAGTTCTCTTGTAAGAAGCATATATGAGTAGATTTTTAGGACTGGCACAAGGAAAGCCTTAGTCTTTGCTGCTTGCTATATATTTTCATTTAGGCAGAAAATTATTATTAAGAAAGTGAGAGTTAGGGGACTATAAAGTGGAAATAATACAATATTTATTACAGGAATAGGACAAGCATAGGAACTTGGGACATAAATACAATTAGTTTGTTTATGAGGCTGTCTTGCAGAGTGGAACCGAGGAAGTTAGTGAGGCAATTGCAAAAGGGTGAGATCAGATAGGTTCATAATTTTCACTGTAGACCTTAAGTCCATCACATAAAGTACCATGGATAAAATATAGAGGTTTTGTTTTAATGAATTTGAAGCTGTAACAGTTTTCTCCCAGCTTAGTTAAAAAGTATTGTCTGCTATGAAGCCACCCCCTCCAAGTGTGTTGGAGGCTGTAGAAAAGTTATTGTAGCAATAAAAAAATGTGATTTGTTCAATAAACACAGCTTGGTCATTTCAAGGATTTTATAACATGCCTTAAGAATATTTCTTAATATTATTTGTATGTGATGGCCATGAAGCTGGCTTCTGTGGTTTCAGAACAGCATGTGACATATTGTCCTCCCTTTTAATACAAGTGCCAACTTTAGTTCTTATTTCCACAGTTGGAGCATTCTTGTGAATTTTTAAAAAGCAAAAAGGGGAATAGTATCCAGAGATATACATAATAAATTAGTTTATTTTTTGCGTTATGCTACGATTCTATGAGCGCTGGCTAATATTTAAAGTATTTCTACATTGCAAGCCTTTAAACCACTGTTAGCAGTGGTTGTACTGAAAGCAAACTCCTCTCTGGCAACTTTTCCAGCTCTACATCCAACACTGTGCTGGGCAGCCTGCAGGACACAGTTTCTGCCAAGCGCCTTCGACAGGACGTCGTGTTGAGCCACGCAGCCTTGCGAGTACCCCAGGTGCCTGGTGAGTCTCAGAGCTTGGCTGGGTGACACTGCCCTGCTGACAGTGATTGCACAGCAAATGCTGCTCAAAATTAACATTGCTGCTCCATTTGTTTGGTCAGTTTTGCTGTGATAGTGTCTTATTAAGCCATCGGTTTGAATAGTATATCCCTTTATTATAAAAAAAAATAAAATCAGCACCTCAGTTATATTTTCATTTCCTAATAAGTTTTTTTTTTGTCAGAGTGCCAGTTAGGTAGAAAGCAAAGTGTACTTGTGGAGCAGTGGAGGTATGATACAGCCCATTTCATTTTCTTGCCAATCTACTTGACAATGCCCAGTATCTAATCAAAATTCAATATTTTTGCAAGCTTGTTGGGAAAACCTTTTCCCCAAGAACCAAGGTTTTCCACCTAAAAGAGTTTATGTACTTGTTGAGAAATTTGGTGAACTTTATTACTGATTTTGTCTTTGCCCAAGTGTGCGGCTGATCAAGAAATAAAATTCTCTAATAATTGCCATACCTGTTTTTAATTCTTTGCTTTATTTTACAATGCCACACTGATTTGTTTTAATAGATAACAGATTTTTTTCAGAGATTTATTGGTCTTAAAATTTGGGGCAATTTTGGGCAAAAACAATAACTGAGGAAAAATTACTCTGCTTCTAACATACTGCTGATAATAATACTAGCAAGTTCTATTGTGTGAAAGTTTACCTCAATTATATGGCTTCTCTCTGAGCTGCACAAGTCTTTTCTGTAGTCAGAAAATTAAAATCAGTTACAAATAATTTTTTCAGCCAATGTTTACAAATGTCTTCACTATTTTATAAAAGCCTCTGCCTTTTCTAGTGCATGGGACTAAGTTGCTTGGCATCTGCAGCAGACTTTAATATGCTAAATCTGTACAATTCTCCTTCACCTCTACCCAATTGCCTCCTTTTCCTCTCTATCTTCAAAGATACACTTAACTATCATCTTGGGCTATTTAGAGGAGAGCCAATATTCATTTTAGACTTTCAGTCTGCTTTTCTTATGAGCTAGAAAAGCAATGTGAAAACACATTTCCATCGTGTAGCTTTTTTCAGTAGTATGGGCAATATAGCAGTTTTGCTGCATGTACATGTTTTTAAGTAAAAATTTCTGTGAAGGGAGCAAGTACGTATCAAAATGTCTTATTCTGTATTCATGAGAAGTGTTGAGGTTGTATTGCAAGAAGCTTTCTGGAAACTGAGTATCTGAGTCTAAACTCTGCCTAACCCAGTGACTTATTTGGCAAATGCATACACGGTTATATCAGTATCAGTGTCTGCTACAACAGCCCAGGTGAAGTTACCACTGCTCAGTCACTGCTCTGGAATTAAAAGACTACGTAATGCAGAAGCATGTTTTGAAATGAGAATAAATTTTTGATTCTTCAGTGTTTAACTGAATGTGAAATAGACTTTATTTTCAAGAGCATGCATTACAAGAGTAGAGTAGACCTTAACCAAATACCTAAGAGTTGTTTTCAAATTAAAAAGGCAAACCTTTCCATTATGACGTAATGTTCATTTTTCAATGCTATTCTATAATAAGAATTAATAACATTTTTACATATTTCTACATCTTTTTATAGACCATTGTGCCTTTTTAATAACATCTAATGTCAATTGAGGGTCTAATCATGAGACTTCCTAAACAACTAGAACAGTGGATTACTATGCTAAGAATCATTACAGCTTTGCATACTAAAATTAGGCTTTCAGTAAAAGAGTGTGTAAAAATTCTTAGACATATTCTGAAAAGAAGGCTACATTCTACTTATGTTTATTGAATATGTCTCTCCCTAATTCTAATAACATTTTTCTTCACTAGGAATTAAAATGAAGAGCAGGAAGCAAGAACAGAATATGTCAAGAAACTTCATTAGAAGCCGTTCTCAAGGAAATGTCCCACTGGATGCTAAATCAAGGACATCAAAAAGTCTTTTACTTCGTGTTTCCAAGAAAAAAAATAGGGTTTAGTTCTGAGTTCATCCGTATTTTAAGCAGGATTGATGGATAGCAAATGAGAATAGGGTGAATTGTGATTTCCTCTTGTAAATAGCTTTGAGAGTTTCGTGATGGAAATCCTAGAAAAATTATTTTGACCCCCTAAATTATTTTCATTGGAGTAGCTTCCTTGTGTTAAAATCACTTTTCATTTGGAAGCAAGTTAAGCAGATGCTAATATTAGAACATGCTCCTGCTTAGCATTACAATGCCTTAGATGTTCTTAGATTGTTAGCATCTATTGATGTCCCAAGAGACAGAAAAATATTTCCAAAAGTTTTTTTCTTTTTTTTTTTTTTTGTCTCTCTGGTTTTTAGTCTGTTACTTGGTTGTAAATGTTCCTGTTCTGTTTTCCCAGTTTAATTCAGCTGTAAATATGGTTTTTATTAATTACTTCAAATAAAATTTAATCTTATTAAGAGCGATATGTGAAATGTATTTCTAGCAAAAATGTTCCTTTCTTCTCTTATGGAAAATGTCTAAATCAATTTTGACAAATATTGTTGTAAGTACATGTTGCTTATGATGTCTTCTAGCAAATTTTCAATATTCAGAGACAGAGCAATTTGTGTATAGTTGTACTGTAACCTTGACAGCCTGCCCAGCCTGCAGAATGTCATTCTAGTGTGTTTGGTCTGTGCAAAATGCAGGCGTGTGAGTTTCTCCCATCTAGTGAGAGCCAGAGGAAGAAGTTCAGTAAGTAGTTTCAGTGGTGTCAGACAACTATCTGAAGCAAGGAGCTTCCAACCTGATCAGTTCAGTAATATGAAGTATGCTGCAGAATTTATCCTTGACACATTGAAGGAGCATTTTTCAGAGGCTTCTGAAGAAGGAAATGGGAGCTCCCTGCAGAAGCTTTCAGGATCACTTGTGGAAGGAGCAGACAATGTTGCAGCAGTGATCTTCATTGGGGAAGTTCAAAGAGGAAGAAATAATTTCTCTAAGAAATAGACATTACTGGTTAAAAATACTAGGATGAGAGAAATTGAATCCTCCTACTTGCATTCTAAAAGGAGTATGGGTGATACAGTTGTGGTGAGCCCGGGATCTTGTAGTGTAATGAGAATTGAGAAAATATGGGCCATGGAAAAGGCTTGTGTGAAGCTTAAAAACTACAATTTGGGACAAGTCCACATAGCAAGGTGATGTAATTCCAGTAGAATGAAGAGGGAGGGTCACTTTAATACTTCCCTATCATGATGGACAACAAGAGTTTGGAATTAATTTTAATTTATGATTTTGGCACCTGATACAGCTTAAGTTATAAACACCATTTTTGTTTTATGGGATTTTTTCCAAATTCTCAGTGTTTAATGTCAAATGGACACAGGGAGCTTCTTTTGTTGATATTGTGTACAAGAGGCATGTTGGGTTTTTCTTATAAATACAGTTGTGACTTTCATTGCTCTTGTGGCATGTAAGACTTACACATAGATGTCCAAAGTAATCTTGAAAAGTTCTTAGACAAGCTTGTGCATGCACCATTTTGATAGTCAGTCAAAAGATAACACTGATGAATCTTGTTTTCTTTGTCATTTACCTACCCTTGAGTGGAATTGGTTCAATTGCAACACTTGCAGGGACTAAAAAAATTATTGAGACAATTAGAAGCTGATGTGAGAAGTGATTCAATCAGAGGTTGGTTATAGATTTGTTAGCTAGGTATGTATTTACCATTTATAACTAGCATAAATTACATGTTTCCAGAGATGTAGCAGATTGCCAAGGGATTTTGGTATTTCAGATTGCTATTGAGTAATACTCTGCACTATTAATTGTACATACATTTGTTTTCTTACATACTGTGAACACATCTAGACTTCATAAGCAGAAAGTCCTTTGCAGCACATTCCACACGTATTACTGGCACAAAACTTTGCATAACTTTTCATTTCCTAATAAGTTTTTTTTTTGTCAGATTGCCAGTTAGGTAGAAAGCAAAGTGTGTTTGTGAAGCAGTGGAGGTATGATATAGCCCATTTCATTTTTCTTGCCAATCTACTTTGCTACCTGCTGGTTGTCTTTACAAACTGATATAAGAAATAGCCTTTTTCTGAAGTACACAATTTGTTGATTTCACTGTTGTACCATGCAGGGTTAAATTGTGTTAGAGTTGCAAGTGTGAAAAGGATGTTAAAAAGCTTGTTCCACTGGGAAATTCTTACAAAAACGTGCAAAAGCTGCAGGGTATAGTTTGTACTATTTCTCATTTCCTTACTTAATATAACAGCATTCAATCAACATAAAATGCTTCTCAGAGCATGAACTTGGCCCTTTCAACTTAGCAAACTTTAAACCTGTTTGATTTTTAGTTACTCAAGAAATTCCAAGAAGAGGGAATTAAAAGAAGAAAGATAGAAAAGCACACATATAACTACCCCACTTCTGGGTTCCAGCAGTGTTCATATAGAAACTCCATAATGAAGGTAGGGTCAAGGTGAAAGCTTTTCCTCAGGTTTGGCCTTAAATACCCCTGTGCCTTTCCCCCAGGTGAGACTTCTGGTCATTTAGCCACTCAGGATCTGTGCTAGGGCAGAGTGGAGCAGTGCCTCTGGTGTGCCTGTGCTTGGCACCACGGCCAGGCTGGGATAGAGGTGGCAGGGCTGCAGAGGGGCTGTGGAGCAGTTCACTGCCTCACCATGGCACGGCCTGACCTGCCCCCTACCCATCCACAGGCATCCCAAAATGTCCCAAGGCATCAATCTTTCTCATGTCTGGCAACGGGTTCATTGAAAGGGTTTGACTCTTGAGGCTGCACTGTGCAGAGCCAGGAGCTGGAATTTGCTAATCCCTGTGGGTTGCTTCCAACTCAGGATATTCTGTGATTAAGATCCCACACAAAATAATTATATCTGCTGTCCCATCAAACTGACAAAGCACAGGAGTTTCATTGGATTATTAGAAAAAGTCACTTATGGTGGTGGGAGAAGTTTCCGTAGCAGTCTGAAGGAAATGACTCATTTCTCTCTCATTGGGAGAAATGTTTTGGGATATCCTCTGCTGAGGCAAGTGAGTGTCTGGTAAGTTTGGTGCTTTGGCTGTAGAAGACAGCAGGTACTTGGAAGCCTGACAACATAGTGCAAATACAGATTTATGTTAGCAAAGTGGTCCACCATGGAAATCATTTGGACTTCTCATTAGTTTTCTTTCACATTGATTGGATTTTTGAAAATGTGAGTCTGTAAACAGGCATAAGGAAATTAGTTTAAACAACAAGAGGAAGTAAACATTCTTAGAAAATTCATCCATTAGAGGTGTAAAATATGTAGTATCCCCTGCAGGAAATTCCAAGAGCTGAATTAATAGAGAATAGATGTAATGGTAAATGGCCTGTTTAAGTTTTCTACTATGTAGTGCTCTTGGAAAAATTATTCCTGATTTCCCTGTTGTTTTCAATTTAATTGTGCTATATGCATCAGGTCTAAAGGTTTTATGTAGCGTGACTATTGTACATCTAAGATCTACAAGCAAGTGATTGAATCTAACAGTAGAATGTATCATGCTTTGAAAGGGCTTAACTGAAACAATTTTCATTTTGTGTTTGAATTTTAGTCCTCTGCACCACTGGCATTTTTTTTAACTGAGTACTTGTAGCTATATTTCACATAGTACTGCAGTAAGATGATGAAAATGCTGTTTTCACTGCTAGCACATGCACATAGAGGCTACTGTACCTTGCATTTCAGTGAAGCAGCTGGTTCATTTACTGAAATATGTCTCCAAAAACATATTCAGCTAGGCTAACTTTAGGTATAATAGCAGTTCTGTATTCTGGGGGAGACTGGGAAAGCAGTGATTGAGTTAACTAACAATATGAAACATATTTGTATTGAAATTAAGTAAGGAAGTTCCTGTTGTTCATCCCAAACTGCAACAAGACAGTAACATAAGGGAAAAAAAATTTTAAAATGAGAAAACGCCATTGTAATGAGAGGCTTAATCATGTGTAGTTCCAATAATCCCTCCTGACACTGAGATGCAGACTACACTTCTAGACACCAAAAACTGCCTGAGCAGCAAGCACATAGGTGATGCCTCAAAGTTTATACATCACTCTCTTAATATGTTCATATGCAGCAGCTTTTGTAAGCTGGGATGGGTGGGGAAGGAACCCCAGAAAAACCACTAGAGTATTTAACCTGGGAAGGGGAGGGGGAACTAAAACTAAAAATGTTTAAAAATAACCTGTAAGGGGCAGATAAATGCTGAAGCTGTTCACCTGAAGTATCTATCAAATTGACCTGTGTGGGGAAGAGAAGGGAACAAATACTTAAAAAGAAAAAAGATCAAAATCTGAGTCTTTCAATATTGGAAATAAAAACATGGAATCTGTATTTATATGAGGAAAAACAAAAATAATTTTAAATAATTTTTTAAAATCATTTACTAAAAGTGAAAGTTAGTAATTAAATAATTCACCTGTCTAAGGGCAGGTGCATAATGGTTCAGTAAAAAAGTAGTCAAAGAAAAAAGGCCATGTAGAGACCTTAAAGGAGGCAGAAATCTGAAAGGAATTCTTGAGCTATGTTAAATGAGATTTGTCAGAACCCCTTTTGGGAATAGATAGGTGAATTTGTCATTTGAGGTTGAAAATATCAAAAGCACCTTCATCAATTTGGCAGGGATCACTAAGATGGAGGGGTGGGCTTGGGGGTGCAGCTGATATTCTCAAGGGCAGGACTGCCATTTGGAGTACAGGAAATAATCTGTACTAAAATAACCTATAACAAAATTTCCATAAAGGAAATAACCAGCAGGAACCTTTGCAGCCATTGTGGGGCAGGGTTGGAGTACAAGACAAAGGCTGAGGGAGCAGGGTTTGGTTTTAACTCGGCTGCCAACAGCACCATAAGACCAGAGGGGGCTGAGAAGGTGCACGGTGGAAGAGCAAGGAGTGGTCCTAAATTCAACTGGAGGTACTTCTAAATGTTGCTGCCCATGTGTCTGTCAAATCTCTGTCCTTCAAGGTGTCAAGAAAGAATTGGACACAGGCTTGTAGGACTCAGGGCTGACCCTGCTTTGAGCATTGAAAAGCTTTGAGGCTGAGCGAGATGAACCTTACAAACTTCCATCCAACTACTGTTCAAAGGAAAGGAAGGAATTCTCAGACTGAAGATCAAATAGAAGATGATATTTTAAGACTTTTTTGGTAAGGAGTACTAATACAACTGTCTCCCCAGCCAAAAGCACTAAAGGTCAAATTGAGGATAGCTGGATAATTACAATATAAAACCTATTCCTTCAGTTGTTTTTAGTATCAGTGGTTTGTAAATAGGCATTATTGTTCTTTTGGTTTGGTTTTTTGGCTGAGTTTTTTAGAAGCTGTAGTATTCTATACAAGAAATAAAAAAAAAAAATGTAATAAGAAATCTATTAGAAAAGATGCCTAATGGTCTTGTCTTTCATTATAGGGAAATCAGGTCTCACAAATCTATTGAATTGCTTCACAGACTCTGAGCTAATAATTGAGAGGTAGGTGCACAGTGTAGTCCACTTATATTTTCAAAATCTGCCAGAAGATAGCTCATGGTAACTATAAAGGAAGTAATGCTACCTTGGGGAAAAGGCAGGGGGGTCCATGTAGAGTTAATTTGTCAAATTAGAAGCCAAAACCAAAGGATAAGAATACATATTCAGTTCTCAGAACAGAGGAAAGAATACTGGTGCAGTCCAAGTGAGTGTGCTAGATCCATAGGCTTTAATATATTCACAAATTATTTCAAAAAGGGGTTCTAAGATGAACTGACAAAAATTATTGAAATTGTATTATTCAGTTAGCTGAAACTAGGAAGAGGTGGAGAAGCATGTCAGTTGCTGAAGGACTGGGCAATGAAATAAAAAATGAAACTCAATGTCAATGAATGCAAAATAATGCAGAAGAAGGAAAACAGCCCTAACTGTATGTGGCAATGAGTTCTCAAATAGATATTATTACTCAGGAAAGAGACCTTGGAGTTATTGTAAAATGCCATGAAAACATGGTCTCTGTGGTCAAAATAGCACAAAAATGGATGGAGAACAAACCTTTGTGTAAATTCCTTGCCTGAATCTTGGCGTTGTCCTACACGTTTCAAATAAATGTAGTTGAATTACAAAGGGTATAAAAATGGATGAGAGGAGCAATTAAAGTAGTGAATAGCCTGAATACAAGTAATGTAGCTTAGGAGCACTTCACCCTGGAAGAGAGGACTTATGTTCAAGGTATATGAAGTAACGAGTCATGGAAAAAAGGGACTAGACAACAATTATTCACTCTTTCTTACTGGATGAGAGCTAAATGGCAGGTTCAAAACACATGGCATTTCTTCCCTGAATAGCATAATTGATGCCAGTCTGGAATTTAAAATGTGATGGATGTCAAAAGAGTTGAGCTCAAAACTGGTTACTCAAATCTGTGGAAGAAGTGCTTGTGGGGAGTTGTTGAATACAGAGAGACTGGTTCTGCAGGTGCTCAGAGCAGTGAACAAAAAGGGGAGGCAGGAGGGTGTGCTCAGTGTCATTCTTATCTTTGGTGCTGGTGTTTCCTTTAGTATCTGCTAAGGGGTGTTAGTAAAGAGAGGAGGCATGGCTTACTGGATTTATATCTATTCTGGGTTTTTCCTTTGTATCTTAAGTGCTTTAGTACCAAGAGAATAGTCTTCCTGACATCCTGTGTAGTCAACAGAGAAAAAGAAGATGGAAGAGACTCTCTTCCAGAAGACAGATCATAATGGGAAGCTGGCTTGGATTCTTTTGACAATGCACTCACCTGGCAGATAAAGTCTTCTTCCTAGAGGACTTTAAAGATTGGCATTCCGGGTATCTCCTCCCAAACAAATTTTATGTTTACTCTCCATGTACTCTGAATTTATAATAATGCACCCTAATGAAGAATAGATTAAAGTTTCTGACCTTTTAGCCTGCTTGGGGCATCTTTCTGAGACTGGAAATGTTAGATGAGAGTCTACCCTAGTTGAGATGAGGAGGTCTGGGAACAATAATGGCCACCAAGTGCTAGTTTCTGACCTCAGCAGGGTAATGCCTTAATGTAAATTAGGAATTTCCATTTTGGAGAATGACAGAACAAAGCTACAACAAACCAAAAACAAACAAAAAACCCCCCAGAATCCACATATATTCCAGTATAGCTATTAAACTAGGAAATAGTGGTTTTCATCTTTTCATCTTGCATCATAATCTTATTGTATAGCCTGGTTTTGCTTTTTCATCTGGTTCACAGTTTGTCTTCCCTCCAGCTCACCTTTAAATCATGCATTCCCTAGTCTTCCTAACATTCTGTGACACTCTTCTGTTCATATTCACATAGAAGAGAAAATATATGTTGAACATTCTGAGAGATTCGGGGGGATTAATTTTGTGATTGATTTAGGATACTTCATTTGAGACTCACAGAAACATCAAAGATTAAGAAATTTTCAAGCACTGAAGGTTCCACTAGAAAGCTCTAAAAGCTGTAGTGCCTTCACACAATTCATGCATCCAGGATTTAAAGGTGCTATGGAAACTCACATGCTGAGTATGATAAAATATGTTGAAATTATAGAATTAATCAATTCCCATTTCTGAGTCCCTGGATAATTTGTGTCTCTCTAAGTCTTCCCATTTGTGCACAGGTGTCTTACCTAGTCTCCAATTTACACAGATAAGAATGGAATTTTTTTTTTCTTCAATATCTCTCCCTTTTGATGGAATTGTTTTGGTCATGATCTGGAGTCATTCAGTGAAGGGGATAGAGCTCTATACAAAATCTCATTTCTTGTGTAAGATGGGAATAATCTTGCAAAATACTCAAAGGAAGGGAAAGAACGCTGTTTTGGTTTTTGACCAAAGTGATGGTTCCTTTAAGGAAATGGGCTCACCATTCCCAACAAACTTTTTCAAGTTTCCTCCATTTTGGCTGCTTGTTTTGAGACAATAGAAGCTTGATACCAAATAATGTTGAACATGTGCAACACTCTGCATTCACAGCAGCAATCAGGTGGAATCAGGTTCTTTGTTCTGAATATAAGAAGGCTTAAAAAATCCCTTAGCTTTTGGAAAACTCAGAACCTTAGACTTTCAAAATTGGCAAACAAAATTAGCTGACACTCTGAACATTTTGGCTTTTATCTTTAAGTATTCCGTTCCCTTGCGTAAAATAGTGATAAAAATATCCTCTAACTTCAAAAGGATGTTGGGAGGATCAGTTCATTAATGTTTTCAAAGAATTCGGATGCTGTAGTGAAATCACCATACAAAATCCCATAAGGAAATTAATAATTCTGTATTCATTGTAGTCTTTGGGTTATGGTAAGTCAATAACACATAAGATTATACATAAGATTATGTACTGCTTGAGAGGGGTATCAAAATAATCTCTTTTTTTTGGAAAGTAGTCTTCCCTTCTGTAAGTGCTGTCTAACTCAAGGCACTCCATGTGTCAGGAGCAGTACAGAAAGCAATGTTGAAGCTATGGGAATGGGCACTTAGAGGCACATTCACATTGCACAGGCACCCTTAAAAATGTGATTTTGATTTGACAGTCAAACATTCTCTTAGCATAAAATTTAGTCACTGCTGTTAATGTGTATTCAAGTAACTGAA
Source organism: Phylloscopus trochilus trochilus (assembly GCA_016584745.2). Lineage (NCBI taxonomy): Eukaryota > Metazoa > Chordata > Aves > Passeriformes > Phylloscopidae > Phylloscopus > Phylloscopus trochilus. The sequence continues at coordinate 3,266,585 of WQNJ02000001.1, forward strand.
ATGTACTTGTTTAATCATCCACTGAGAGAACCCTGTTAATACAGTTTAAAAGCAGCCCTACACTTTCTGAACCTCACACATCGTATTTCAAGTACCTGTCAGAGAGCTTTACACAGCACACAGTGGTTGCAAGGAATGAAGATTTCTAGAAACAACTCAGGAAATGCATTACAATTGCTGCCATGAACCTGAGGATCCCATTATATCAGATAATCTGGGGATTTGCAGATTGAGCAACACCAAACTTCTTTGTTTCGTGGAGTAAAAATAAATAAGCCACTCAGAATTGTTCAAACCATTCAGAGCTGTAAGAGCTGTACACATTTAAGCAGAAACTCCAGTTAACAGCTGTGCTGATTCCTGCCCAGCTGCTATAATGGAAAAGGAAATCAGAAGGCTGGTAGAAATCTAGAAATGGATGGATCAAACCCTCGCAGCTTCCAGGACTTTATTCAACATCTCCTCTAAATGTGCACGTTTAAAGAGTGAAGAGTGGAAGAAAACACTAAAATCAGTGGAAATTGGCAGATGTTGTTAATCCATGTGGTCAGCACACTGCTCAGCTGAAGGAGTAAGGCTGCAGAGGCAGGTGGGGAAACACAACCCTCTGGGGGAAGCACGAGATGTTCAGGCCAATGGTGATGACAACTGTGCAGCAAGTTGAGAGCTGTTAAGAAAGCATGTTAACTAGTGGAAAGTCAGATGGTAGAACGTGTGTGCTGCCATAACTGGCCCATAAGGGGACATTCTGGACTGTGGATCGGTACAAGACAGTACAGACACTGATAATCAATCTAAAAAAGAAGCAGCCAAACAAATAAAATAAAAATAAAAATTAAAAAAAAAAAAAGTCATTTGGCAATTATAAGTCATTTGGCAATTATATAAAAATGTCAAAACAGCCATTCATACAGAAATTTATGTTAATTTCTCGAACTATTTTGTTGGGCAATCTAGCCAATCAGATGCTCAAAACTGACTTGAGAATTTAATAAATATATTTAATAAATAATAAATTTATTTAATATATAAGTTTACAGGGCAAATTCTAAGATGTTCAAGTTCTGCTGTGTGTTTGTGAGCACTGTCAGCTGTCAGAAGGAGGAAGATGCTATATTGTGGCAGAGCAGGTGGGTTTTTCATCTGTAAAGATTGTGAAGAAGGGTGTTTGCACCTGCCAATTTTTAGTAATAGAGCTGTCAAAAAAAATAAGGGGGCAAGGAAAAGAACAAACTTGAAACCAAGGGGGTTTTGCTGCAATATTTATTTCTAGATTCAAGTCTTTTCTTGTGAAGACAAAACATTTGTTCCTTTAAAATACACTCAACAAGAGTAATAGCTGTAGAATGCATCTCTGCCAAAAGATACCACTGTATCCAGGACTGAGAGAGTAAAATTGAGAGTCCAAGTGTCCTAATTTAATTTTCTCTTTGGAGGCTTAAATTTTTATTTAAGTTTTACTAAATTATGTTATAAAAAGATTAGCCCAAAAAAAGCTCAACTTCTTCAGTTCCTAAGGGGAACCTGAAGCAGAAAAGGGGACACACTTTCTAAATGCTGTTCACTTTTAGGAAGAGAATTAGATCATGTAAGACACTGCCCCTACAGATTCATGTGCAATTAGTCTTTTTGCTCTCAGCATCATCATTGTTATTTCCTAAAAGTGTTTTAATGTTTGGTTTTGCACACTAGACAACCTCAGTTACCCAGAAAATATTTTTAGATGGCCTTTACCTGAATTACAAAAAGTGTCACACCCATTAAAGAACAAGCACCAAAACATAGCACCAAATAAATTAACTTTTAAAGTTAATTTAATTGGTAGTAAAAGTTGACAAAGGGAAAATTAATCTGTATTCTTTAATGTGTGCATATCCATGGCTAGGCATTTCTGGAAGTGTTTATGATTAAGAGTAGACTTGGAACAATGAAAATTTGCTTCTAAAATTTGTAGGCGAAAAAAGTAAATTTGTTTTTACTTGACTCAATTACGTCCACAAGGTAACGAAGCAAGAGATTAAGTAAAGGCTGCCAGACTATCACAAGATCTATTTTTTTTTTTTTTCAACACAGAATTTTTAAGAAGCCTGTGTAGTAAAACAAGGAACAAAAACAAACTGTTGGGCTGGGCTTCTGGGGAGCATGAAGGTGATAAGATGCACGACTGTTCCTACAGCTGCACTGTGTACCCTGCCACCAACGTTACTGCTGTTGGCAGAAATTACTCTGAGAAGGTGTTAATGCTTTCAGACATATGCTAAGCTATTAGCCAATGTTTCTTCCTCTTTATCCTTCAGAAATCCATAGGAAACTGACATATTATGGCAGAAAAATCTGCTCTCTTCTTTAATTTTTTTTCTTCTTTGAAAGCATATCAGTTGTTACAGGGAGAAAACATCTTAAATTCCTGCTCCCGCCAAGTGCAAGAGTAAGCAGAGACGCACTGTCAAGTCCTCATTTCGGTTTTTGGGAGGAAGTTTCTCCATGCAGGCAGTGAGGAGTCCTCAGCTGCTCTGCTGCTCCTTGGATTTCCCTGCAGGCAGGAGCCAGGAGAGGTTAGCTCAGGGCACTGCGCCGCGTTCTGCTCGTGGCCGTGGCACTGTCTGCTGGACCACGAGCGCTGCTGTACTCCGATCTCTGCCACGTCTAGACAGATATTCATAATGAAATAGATGTCTGGATAATGAAGCAGACTTCCACAGTCCTAATGGGATTGATGCCTACAGGGGCTGGAAAAAGAGCAACTTGCGTTGCACCCTCCTGGGCTGCTGGATTTCACAGGTAAGATGAGCATGGGCAGTCAGGGTGGCTCTGCTTTTAACCTCACCTTCTCCCCGCCTGCTCAGCCTCACTTGACCTGATTTGGGCTCTCAAGGCTCAGCTTCTGTGGAGGGCTGCACAAGCATGTTGACTGAAACGATCAGGAGAACTTTATACAATACTTAATCTCATCCAAAATTTTCCAGAACAGAGGGGGTTTTTTTCAGAATCTAATTTCAGTTTTTAAGTACTGTGTGCAGACAAGATTTTTTAATGAATGATGGAGCATATGATTACTTGCATATTTTTATGCTTCTTGGCATGTTGGAAATCCTTCCCAAGTAAAGTAAGAGTGACTGCAGCTCCCTAAGGCTAGCCTTTTATGCTTCAAGAGTTCCCTGAAGCAGTAGGTCAGACTGGAAGATGTTTGTATGAGTGCTAGCAGAGGCAAGAAGCAGGGGAGAGAGGCTTTTTGTTCGTAACAGAATTGGACAGCAAAAGAGAGCACGTCCCTCATGTCAGGAGCAAGCTACAAGGCATTCTCATAATCAGAGTACAAAAAAAATTGCTGCAGAATGGCATTACAGCGAGACAGCAGAAGTCGTGGTCATTTCATTTTCATCTAGATGCAGAATGGTTCCTTGTTTCTTTCTGTATTAAGAAAACCTGAAAAAATTTAAGAGTCGGGAAATTTTTGAAATCATTATGGATATCTTTGGGCATTTCTCTAGTGGTCTTTCTAGGATGTAGCATTAGAGTACTTTGGGGGTCATTTCCATTGGCTCTTCTTGAGAGGAGCCCAGGTGCCCACTGGGTCTCACCCTGCCCGTGCTGAGTGCGACCTCCAAGTCAAGAGACCTCCCAGGAACTCCCTGAAGTTAAACAATGTTTGCAGGTCACTCATGCTCCAAGTCTCCCTGCTTGCTGGTGCCAAAGCAGATACAGAGTCAGTGTAGAGAAACTTGCAAATGTATTCAGTAGGCATACATTATGCAGTTCCCCTTGTAACTGATGACCTTTCATAACATACCTGTGTGTTGGGCATTCATCAGCTGTAATGTGATACAGAACTCATGTAAGTGTATCTCTACAAAACCCATTAAATAATATATGGACCTATTGAGAAAAAAGTATAACAGAAGGAGGGGGTATAGATTAATAGCCTCTCTTTCCATTTTTTTTTTTCTACGAAGGTAAAATCATAATTTGTCCATATTTCAAATATTATTCTCTGAAATTCTTTTAAAATTAAGATAGTTTCATAATTCATTTGCCAAAAAGTACATTTTCAACATGACAAATTCTATAAACATATTTCATAATATTCATAAACACAGGAGAAGATTTAAAAGATGCAAAATAAAGGCAACAACAGAAGAGAATGCAAAAATTTCAGATCCTTTGTATTTAAATACTTTTTCAGAAATTAATTTTTGTGGGGTTTTTGGTCAGCCTTTAGTGTATGTGTGTAAAAGAAAATGCACTGTGCATTTCCCATAGCATTTACCATAATCATGTGCTTAAAGACAGGAACCTTTTTGAATACTAATAGCATTTCAGTCAATAGAACTATTTATGCTGGATGAAATATTCCCTATGATTAATAGGGCATCCATTGACATGAATTTGCTGATAAGATATATCACTAAAAAAAAAAACATACGAAACAATATTTACATTTTGGGCTACTTTTAGAGGCAAGAAAATGTTTCATCTTGGGCAGGTAGGCATAAATAACATGCACTCAGCTTTAGGAAAGAATGCTGCAGTAAAACTTAGGTAATAGTCTTCTAATCCTTTAATTTTTCTGCTCTTTGTTATACCAAATTCTATTAGAAGAGCTGTTATGGACCTTTATGGTCTGGTTTTTTTTTTCTGAAATTCTACATACATTATCACAGTATGCATGTATAATGAAATTAATTACATGTTTTTAGGCTTTAGCAATGTGTGAATTGTTTGAAGAGAACCACACACTGGAAAAATTGGACACTGACATAATTTGGCAGAATGTCAAATTAAGTGTCATTAACACTTACTGAAAGGACTACCCTTAGTTCATTTCTGGCCAATGGAAGAACCTTGAAGGAAATCTGTCAGTTAAAATTTCTAACTCTTTAAAAATTCAGAACTGTGCTTTGCAATGCACAGCAGAAAAACTAGGATAAGCTAAGCAGGAAGCACAACCTGTGGGAGAAGGACAAATGTTAACTGCTGGATACTGGAAACCATGGCAAACTGAGCTAGCTTACTGTCTTGGTTTGGAAAGACAGGTATCTGCCAGGGAAAGCTGGAGTTTCCCTCAGAATGGAGAATGTAAACTCCCCCACCCCCTCCAAATTATAATTTTCAATTAAGGGCTTTCAGGCAAAGATTTGGGAATAGGAATAACAGTTCTTTACTAGGAATATTAACAACACAAATGTAGTAGAAAACAAAAGCAAACCAGCAAACAAACAAACAACAATTTTGGAGAACCCTGACAGAGTCAGAGCTACAACCTGACACCCTGTTGGTCAGGGTGTTTGAAGCAGTCCCAAAGTGAGTCCTCCTGGAGTGGCAGAGGTGGTTCTGTTGGAGCAGAGATGATCCTGTAGAACAAGGGTCCAGTGATGGTGAGAAGGGTCCAGTCTTCCTCCCAGAAATCAGATGAAGCTAGATCCCTGGTGTTCCTGTGTCTCAGTTTTTATCCAGGTAGGAATGGTTGACTCCTCTCACTGGGTGGAGCATCTCACAATGGGATGATGGAATGTGTCCTGTCACTGGTGAGCCTTCATGGCCAATCAGCACAAAATGTCCCCCTGGAGGGAGGACAGGTGGTGACAGAGATAAGAAACACTGCCCCACCTGGTTTGAACAGCTGGCCCATTATCAGAAGGCACCTGCCCCCCTCCCCACCCCCCCCCAGAGTTACAAGAGATAAAGAAAAACATCTCCCCAACTGCTTTCAGCAAATGAAATAGAATACACACCCCTGGCTCCATAACCCAAGACACTTAAGCTCAGCTCTATCTGGGCTGATGTTTCCAGTGTCATAAAGGTAAAACTGCTTGTCTCTGTGTTAACAACATCTCCACGTTGGTGTGCAGGGTTGTCTTCTTGTAAATTAACTATTTGATAGCACTAATTTGTGAGCCAATGGCTCATCCCACTCCACTGGAACTTCTATGGCCTTTTTGGTCTCATTATTTCGATCAGAGAAAATACCATCCAGTCTCAACTGAGGCAGTTATTTTGATTGTGGGGAATAACTGCAGTGAGCAGAATTAAACACAGAAACATTTTCAGAAATGCAACATGTGTGTGTTCCCCTCTTGGGTTTGTTCACCTGGTTTTCTTATAAAGAGAGTATTTTTCATTGTCATTAACAAAGCCATCATAAAACAGGTCTCTCATGTCTGTCATCATAAAAATAAATGTTTCTTTCAAAATCTTCTTAAATGTCTTTTTTTTTTTTCCATTAGTTCTGCAATCTCTTTATTTGGCCATAATGAAAAAGTACTTTACAAAACAGCTAAATTTTTGTTAAGTTTTGATGTAGTTAAATCTTTTCAATGAGGACTTCTTAAGTTCTGTCTCCTTATCTCGTACTGGGAGGTATTTTAGAGGATGCTCCAATTTTCTAATCTTCATTCCCTCTGCAAGCACAGTTTGTCTGGAATTTTACCATCTTATTACATGGTGTATTTTGGTTTCCTCTTAGAAGAGAAAGAGGGGCTGATTTCTTGTCTTGGCTGCTAGTCTGGGACCTTCTTATACTTGTAAGTGGCCAATACTGTTAAAGTATGATACTTCTGTGAGGTCTAATAGCATTCTTTGTCTTCTTTAATCAGAATATTTGATAATAATCAATAAATTCTTGATAATGTGTCAGTAAGACTGACACCTCCCTTCATCTGTAGTGTAATAAATATTCATATAGATAAACACTAACTTTTAACAGCGTGTTGGGTCAGCCCGAGTTGTTTTTAACTTGGGTGTGGCATCCCAGACTCAGTTTAAGAACAAAAAGGGATTTATAACTGGTGGCTTTGCTGGGAGATGGGTTGTTGATGACATTGATTTGACCTTTTGTTCTTGTCAGAGGGATAAAGCACATGCACTCTTTCCTGAGAAATTTCCCTTTGTTGAAATAACTACATCACAGACTGCTACAATTTGGGAACTACTGTGGTTATGCAAATGGTTCTATTTTGGAACTTCCTAAGAAACCAGATTTTAAGTTTAAAAGTTTTTAGTGGTTCAGTGATTCAGCCTCTTTGGTCAGCACCAGCTGTGATCTCACCTGATAGGATTTCTCTTTCCCTCTCTTATTTGACTGTGACTTTGGGACAAATAACATCCCTTGCTTTTGCCATATGTTCCCTAGGGGCTTTCTACCTTTGTGTTTGGCTTTTTTTATTTGGAGGAAGAGAAGGAGACCACTGATTGCCCATTTCTGAGGCTGATATAATCTATGCCCCAAAGCATATTCTGTTCCATAAAGTTCTTACTAAAATAAAATAAGTTTTTGCTTTTCATGTTAAGCAAGTGAAATTGTATACATATGTGTTATTTCTGGAGGTGAAACATTGCTTGGCTAAGCCAGCAAATTCCATAGAAGACCAGACCTTTAATGTATCCACAATGCATTTTCCTGATTTGTTTCAAGCACCAGTCCTTGTCTCCCAGAAGAAGGAAAAGCTCTGTAAGAAGGAGATCTTCACAAATGCCAGATATATGTAAGGGTTTGTATTATCTTGTGTGAGGCCAAGGAAGGAATATGGGATGCATTAAGGGAAAGCAGATACTTGATAGACAGAAAGTGAAATGCACCAAGAACTCCTGTATTTCCTGCATTTCCAAAGATGTGACAGAATCCTGGTAGGAGGATAAGGCTTTCTAGGCAATGCTTTTATTGTGTCTTTTACCACAGTATCACCTTACTCGCACTCAAATTTAATATATATTCCAGAATACCAAATAAAATAAAATAAAAAATATTATATATTCATTAATAGAATTATAATTACATTATTAAAATGATAAATTTGGATTTTAAACCACCTGTTATCTAAATAGTGACAATGGCAGTGGACTGATAGCTGGACAACTGTACTGAACTGTACTGGCCATCTTTGCAATTTGGTGTTCATCAGAACCCAACTCACTCTGCCTAGCTGATGTATGCCTATTTTTCTTTGTTTCCTCCCTTATTTAGACAAACATTCTACACATGTATTCACTGCCTGTAATTATTTTCAGAATAAAAGTAAAAATTACTGCATCTTTGAACAGACAAGTAGGAGGCAAGAATGAGAAACACCTGAGCTGAGGGAAATCTGCTCTTTTCTTTTTAGGATGCCTCTTTAATGCTGGGAAAGGTAATCATAGCTTTGAGTTTGGCCATGAGATGTAAATCCAGACTTTCTAACCTGTGTAAGACAGCTAAAAGAGGCCTGCTTACCCTCAAATTTATCATGCACCATAGAGATGTGTAAAACCCAAGACTTTGTCTCAAGCAGTATGTTTGGGAGCATAATACAGATGATCCTTAATTTCCAGTATCCCAATTAATAATGAAGTAATTTGCTGAAGTGCTAATCCAGTATGTTACATGTTTACTGTTAACTTCAATTCAACAGCCAAATAAAGACTGCTGAAGATTTCCTGGCTCCCTCATTTGGACACTAGAATGCTAGGACATTCATTTTATCTGCTGTCACTAAATGGCCAAAGGAAAAACCATTGCAGCATTTGAAGATCTTTTCTCACCAGCAAGAATGACCAGCAGAGATTCAAAATACTAATTGGCATGTGCCAATTGAAACCCTGCACAAGTAATTAACAGTCTGTGAAACAGAGAAAAACAAATGCATAACAATTAGTAAAGTAAATCTTTTGTGACTTTCAGTTGCTGAATACATTCCTGCTAAAATTTAACCAATGCAAACTGTCCTATTCAGCATTCCTAACCATAAGTAAAGTCTTTTGGTAAGCCATTCACTTTCTTGGTTTCTTTGTGTAAGATGATGCTATTCTGTAATGAACAGGCATAGCTAAAGATTATTTTTTATTGTTGTAATTTTGCATTTTTAATGCTTAGACTGGCCATGTGCTATTGTAGAAATAACTGCTACTTATTTTGAAGAGCTGACTTTTCCTAGGCCTGGGGACAGGCCTTTCTGATTGCTTCAGGAGGAGTGCAGATGATCATCACTTCACTGGGTGATGTCCAACACAATTTGTTATTTAAACTCAGTCACAAAGTCAGATTTTTAACCTTGGCATGAGAGATGCATCAGTCACCATACACACCTGAATATCTGGCCATAATTATTGGTGTAGACATCAATCCTTTCAGTGGTGAGTTAGTACAGTTAAATCTGAGGGTAGAAGTCTGATCCTCCCACAGGCCACAGCTTGATATTGTTAGAGGGCATAATGTTATGATAAAATGATGGCAGTGGCATGGCACATGTGAAAAGACTTACTGGTCTCTACCTGTCTTGGTTTGGAAAGACAGGTATCTGCCAGGGAAAGCTGGAGTTTCCCTCAGAATGGAGAATGTAAACCCCTCACCCCCTCCAAATTATAATTTTGCAATCAAGGGCTTTCAGGCAAAGATTTGGGAATAGGAATAACAGTTCTTTACTGGGAATATTAACAATACAAATGTAGTAGAAAACAAAACCACCCAACCAAACCAGCAAACAAACAAACAACAATTTTGGAAAACCCTGACAGAGTCAGAGCTACAACCTGACACCCTGTTGGTCAGGGTGTTGGAAGCAGCCCAAAAGTGAGTCCTCCTGGAGTGGCAGAGGTGGTTCTGGTGGAGTAGAGATGATCCTGTAGAACAAGGGTCCAGTGATGGTGAGAAGGGTCCAGTCTTCCTCCCAGAAATCAGGTGAAGCTGGATACTTTCTGTGTTCCTGTGTCTCAGTTTTATCCAGGTAGGAATGGTTGGCTCCTCCCACTGGGTGGAGCATCTCACAATGGGATGATAGAATATGGATAGTCTATTTTGGGGATGTGTGCTTTTAGGAGTGTCTTAATGGCCCATCAGCAGAAACTATCCCCTGGAGGGAGCACAGGTCATGAAAGAGATAACAAACACTGCCCCACCTGGTTTAACAGCTGGCCCATTATCAGAAGGCATCTGCTCCCCTCCCTCCAGAGTTACAAGAGATAAAGAAAAACATCTCCCCAACTGCTTTCAGCAAATGAAATAGAATACACACCCCTGGCTCCACACAGGCTCCACAGAACCCAAGACACTACCTAACATCTTTCAGTGACTCAGTGGCCAACAGACTTGTCCCTTCCTCCCTTGCCAGGTTAGCTGACTGGTTCTGCTGTTATCCAGAGAAGGAACAGAGAGTAAAGGAAAAACTTGTGATTGCCAAGTTGGCAGACAACTGCACAGCTGTGGCTCTGACCTGACACCTGAACTAAACCCCACCTGCTTCATGGTGATTCCAAAGTGAATGGACTAACACTTCTGTTGTGAACAGGAATTCTAGCTTGCAAGGCCATTTTTTTAGAAAGTTATGAAGATACAACAGAGGCAAAAGATTTCCACCAGGGGTGCAATAACTGGACTTCTGAGGACAGATTCAGGACATCCAAGAAAGAGTAAGATTTTAGTGGGCTTCATTCTGCACAGAAAGCCTTCCTCTCACTTTGATTTTGCTTGATTTTTTTAAGGGAAAAATGGTGTCTATGTAGACTTTGATGGTTTTTTTACTTTCATTGAAAATACTTTTCTGTCTCTCAGTTTGAATTTACTTTGGACCTCAAAGCTTTCCCTTATGGAATGAGAAAGAAACACCACATAAGTTAGGGATGCATTATTTCTCTTTTGAAGGTGTGAAAACCCATGCACAGCGACAAGCTGGAGTATCACATGCTGTGGCTAAAGTCTCAGAGTAGATCTGGCAACATCCAAGGTACAAGTTAAAGTGCTTTGAGTTGAAAACACAAGACCTTGTTTCTAATACCATGGCACCCTTCTCATTCTTTCCTGGTGCTTTGAGATGGATAATGAAAATGTGATCCTTGAACATGGGGGGGTTCTTTGAACAGGCTTGCTAGAACTAAGGAAGAGTGTGTTTGTATGTGTGTATTTATATTTTTATATATTTTTATATCTCTATATATATTTATATGTTTCTGTATTTATATGTTTATATATTTATGTGTTTGTATATAAAAATACAAATATAAATATATATAATTATTTATATGTATTTATATTTATATTTGGGAGTTCATATCTCTCAAAAGTCACCCAAGATATTGCTTTACTTTGCAAACACGCTTATTTTATAAAACCATTATGCTAAGAGCCATTGTTGGTGTCTAAAGGCTGTTTAGAGTGTTCAAAATCAGTTTTTTTGTTTATTCATATTGAAAAATAATTGATCAGATTTAGGTTGGTGGATTTAGTTTCACTCTCATCAAGTAACAGGTATTGGTTGTAAGTTACAAAAGCTTAGCATCTGATATTCTTAACATGGCTAAAGAGGAATTGTCTCCATTCTCTTTGGGTTAGTGTTCAACAGAAAATGTGCTTTCTGTTTCAATGCAGACAAGGTGAAGGTGTTCTAACCAGCAAGATACTAAGGGCCAGAAAGGAACCTTGAGAAGGTAATGGGCAAAATAACAGTGAAATAATGTTAATGTGGAGGTTTTATGCATTTCATCTGTCCAACAAACACTGGGTGAGTACCTTTCCCCACCACAGAGACCCTTTCCTGTGAGGACCAGTTTCTCAGTGGCCACAGATGAGCTCCCTGCTGGTATCACACAGTGCCTGATGGTACCTGCTCTGGTTGGCCTGATGGTACCTGGTGCTTGGTTGGCCCCAGAAAAAATGATCCTCCTGTTGGCCTCAAGGAAGATCTCTATTCCTAATTTTCATGAAGTGCCAGGGTTTTCTGCCCAAGTTATCCTTATTCTCCTGAAGGAAAACAATGGGAAACAGCACTGGGAAAGGCTTAATTTAGTGTGTGTGTGGGCAAGGGAGAAGCAGGAGCTTCTGTGCATCTAGGAAAAGCATGCATAGGATCCATGACAGCTCAGGGAGAAATATCAGGGAACTTCAGCCACTGACACTAACCAACTGCTGTACAAGAATATGCTTTAAAATTGTGTTTGTTTTCCTGATGACACATCTGAAGGATTTTGCTCCCAACACTGATCCACAACCTCAGAGCATCACCGTGTAGTAGTCTGATGGCAGAGCAAAAGCAGAGGGCAGAAATATTTCTCAGCATTAGACTCTTGTTTGCATGAGATACTCAGTTCATTAAATGCTTTCAGGTGACCTATAACCTGTCCATCTGCTTCACACTTCCTCTCCTCATGTTGCTGAGCTCAGATGGGTCTGTAACTGGAGCCTGAAGTCACAAGGACACAAGTGTTTTCAGGCTGTGTTGGCCTTGGCAGTGGGAGAAAGCTGCTTGTTTGCTTGTGCAATAGCTCTGCTCCCCAGCTTTCAGATGTCACTCTTGTCCAAGGAGTGAGGGAAGTGAGCCAAGGTCCCGTGACTGGGAGGAGGGTCTGGTTATCCATACCATGGCAGGCATGCCTGCTTCTTGGTGTCCCATTTCAAAACAGCAAATTCTTTTTGCTGCTCTCAGGCACAGTGCAGCCTGGTGACAGGAGTGCTCCACATGCTCCTGTGATTCTTTTTCTTTGTAGCACATCCTGAGACACTAAATCCATGGGACAGGAGGAATGTGTTTACACTGCACCTGCTGCTCTCCTTGCTGCACTGATCCTGAGGCAGCATTCCACTGCATTAACCTACTATGTGTTGCCTTTCCCTGTGCCAGCAAGAAAAGCCCTGCCTACAGTGTCCTGGGCTGCAGTCCTGCTGCCATTGGACCATGTGCCATGGTTTACTTAAATCTAGAACATCAAAGGAACAATGAAATGTTATCTGCCAGCATCTCTCTCTCTGTCTGCCTTCTAGAGAATTTAGTGGATGAGTCTGAGGGACACTAAGATGAGACAGCCTCAGATTAGGTGCTGCTTTGGCCTCTTTCATGTTCAGGCCTTGAATTCCTCAAATTTTTTGTTGGGTTTTTTTTTTTCCCTTGTAGGTTGAGCCTTTGTAAATAATGAAAGTGAGAGAAACCTGATCTGGTAAACTAATAACTGAACACTTCAGGAAATATAACATGAAAGCAGCAGTACAAGACAAGATTCTTTGTACAGCTCAATCATTTGGTGATTTGTCTAGGGCACATTATGCAGGCAAATGTGTTTCAGATTTGGGGTTTGCTGTTATAAGTCTCATAATGGACTTTTTCAGTGGTCTGGGCCATGATTTGACAGGTGCTCAGTGGCACTGACTAAAATGTCTGAAAAGTATTTTATCCTCTGACAAATCCTTTGACCCATCATATGGGAAATGAGGGAACATGGCTTCACTAAGAGTGCAGGCAAGTAGAATGTCTCTGCAAGCCTTGTGTGCATGGAAGAAAAGGTCTCTGTGCAATTAGAAGTGAGGCTACTGTAAGGAAAGAGAATATGGCAAGAGAAATGTTCAATTTTGGTGAAACTCCTTCAATAGTGCCAGCACAAGCTCCCTGGAAATGGAGATAAAAGATGTGGCATGATTGAAACAGATTGGTCTTGCTCCAGCCATTTAGAGGTGTGATGCTGTAGACTGGATGGGAGTGGGAATTCCCTATAGATGTAGGGCTGGAGTCTCTGCATATGTGCACTTATATCTGCACATAGGGAAAGAGAGGAATGTAAACAAAAGACATGAGGAACTAAAATGACTGCTAGCCTTTATTTCTATTTCTGAAAAATTACTGGAAGCTGTGTTGCACAGAGTACTCATTTCAAGAAACCCTTGCAGTTAAATGGCAGCTGTAGGCACAAGAGCTGTAGATATGCAATGCTCTGCGTCTGTTGTTCTATGATTTATAAGTTTGATAGAATACAGTACAAGATTTCATTTGGAAGACACCTGCAATGTTCCTCTAGTGCAGCCCCTTTAGCACTTCTGGGCTGCCCAAAAGTTAAAGCATATGATGAAAGGCATTGTCCAAATGCCTCTAAACTGTCACAGGCCTGGGGCATCCCCTGCCTCTCTAGGAAGCATTTGAGCACCTCTCCATAAAGAAATGCCTCCTCATATCCAGTCTGAACTTACCCCAGCAGAGCTTTGAACCATTCCTACTCATCACTGGATCCCAGGGAGAAGAGATTGTCTCCTTGCCCTCCCCAGGAAACTGAGGAGAGCAATGAGATCACACCTCAGCCTCCTTTTCTCCAAACCAGACAAGCCCAAAATCCTCAGTGGCTCCTCACAGCACATCCTCTCCCCCCTTTTCAGCAGTTTTGTTGCTCCTCTCTGGATGCATTCCAGGAGCTTCAGGTGCAGTCTGTGGGGCCCAGAGCAGCACACAGCACTGGAGGTGAGGCCCCACCAAGCTGGGCTCAGCAGGATGATCAGCTCCTGGCTGGGCTGGCTGAGCTGTGTGTGATGCCCTCAGGATGGAGCTTGCCCTCCAGGCTGCCAGGGCACTCTGCTGCCTTCTCTTGTCCTGCTGCTGACAGGCATCCCCAGATCTGTCTGCAGGGCTGCTCTCCAGACTCTCCTCTCCCTATTTATACCTGTGCCAGGTGTTACTCCATCCCAGATGCAGAATCCAGCATTTGGAGTTGTTAAATGTCACACATTTATATTTCTCCAATGTTGCAATCTATCCAGGTGCCTCTGGAAGGAATCCATATGATGCCTCTTCATGAGAAACTTCTCTCTCTTACTTCCTAGCATGGGATTAATTTTTTTTTTCCTCAGTTATATGTAAGGCTACATATTGGTTGCCTTTGTCAAAATATGAATGACTCTTGCTGGTCAGGAGCTGTGGTCTTCCTCTGGCATTCTGCCTAACGTGCCTGATGGAGCCTGAAGCCACCTAGGGCAGAATTGTGCTTTGCCTGCTGGATGACAGGCAGGCATTGGCACACTCTGTGATTTGTTTGCACACTTGTGATGTCCACACCCTCTCCATCTCAAGCATTCAGCATTTCCACAAGCCCACACCCTTCATTCTTCCCTCACCTTGCCTGCAAGTACAGGCTCCAACACTCCAATCCTATATCCATTGAGACTTTCCAAGATGTTCTCTGACATAGGCACTAATGTGTAGGAGAAGTGATTTAATGCAGGCAGGTATGTGTAGTGACAATTCTACCCCATGAAGTGAGCAAAAGCTGTGGTTTCCTCACCTCACTCCTAACACAGTGTGCTGAATGTCCTGTTTCCACGAAGGACAGTGTCAAGTTTTTGCAGTGGCTGAGGGGGTATGTCCAGACCCTGATGTTATTGGAAAACACCCCACATCATTGCTGGGGACAAGCAATGATGCTACTGAGAAGAAGGGCAGGGCTTCCAGTTGATGAAGTGTGGCAGGGGAAGCCATTGTCACCCAGAGTTCTCAGTGAGCATTTTTTCTTGTGAAATCACCCTCTCTTTTGTATACTTTTGTTATTAATACTGTTGCTGTTTTGGTTTTTTTTCTTCTCTCCTTGCTGCTTCCAGTAAATTGTTCTTATCTCAACCCATGATCCCTGCCTTCTGTGCCTCCCATTGGGGAGCAGTGGTGAGGACAGATTTTTACTGATCTTTTTGCTAGGAGTACTAAATTGGGAAATACCATTCCTAAACCATGACACTGCCTTACCTGAGCCTGGGGAGGATGCAACATCACAACCATGAATACTACACACACCCATTCAAAGATTATACACACACATTTTCAACATGTGCTTCATTTACCTGCTCAGTACCTTGAGCAAATTACTTGGCACAGCATCCTACACCTCTCTCCTTTCAAATTTAATTTGCCCTAACTAGATTAAGCAAAGCTTCATCACAGTATCATCATCACAGCATTGCTCAAGTTCCAATTTGGCACAGCAGAAGAAAGAAGCTCAACAAGAAGTTCCACCCTAGGAGAAGTTACTCTCTGAGGTAAATGTGTTTCCAGGGGAAATAATTTTCAGCCTTAGACCCTGAACCTTAACTAACTCTGTAATCCTGGAGTTCAGACATCTCAGAAATATGATGAATGTTTCAAACTTAAGTGTAAGTTCAGAAGTTAAAGATGAGCCTGGGTGCTCAGTCTTAGGATCTTTGGCCTCATCACAAAAGCATGTGTTTCTTTATCAACGTAAAATATTTTTTTGTTTTGTTTTTTTCTTATTAGTGACTATGAAAAATCCTCTGAGGAAAAACAATCAAATGCAATGAGAGACTTCAACCTTTAGAGGATAGGCACTAAATATGCATTTAGATAATAATTTAACATCAAAATCTCATTATGGATTTGATGATTATTATGATTTTTAAAGTACTATATTTATGGAAAATATTGGAAATTTCGGGTTGGAAAATTAGGGTTTGCTGAAAAGAAACAACAGCTGTGCAGTTTGTCCCTGTTTAAGGTGTATGCCATTCTCAGGGAGACCCAGAACATTCTGCCTGGCCTTGCACTCTGAATGGATTCTAGAGAGAAAGCAAAAGGTATAGAACTAATAACTGCCTGCTGGTACCTTTTCTTAATGAGCACCAAGAATTTTGTGCTCTTACAGAACCCAGGTTTTACAAATCTGCAAGGATTTGAGAAGATTTACAAGCATTATAGCATAAAGCTGCTTATGCTCACTCACTCTGTGTTGCAGTGATGGTATAGGTACAGTGCATTCTGCACGGGTCTCCAGTACAGGTTAGAACATTGCTGTCTTCTGCCAGGCAAAGTTGGAGTTTCCCTCAGAATAGAGAATGCAAACCCCTCACCCCCACCAAATTATAATTTTGCAATATATATAATTATATATAATTATAAATTATAAATTATATATAATATATAATTCACCTCTGGGTGAAGGGCTTTCAGGCAAAGATTCAGGAATAGGAATAACAGTTCTTTACTAGGAATATTAACAATATAAATGTAGAAAACAAAACCACCCAAACAAACCAGCAAACAAACAAACAACAATTTTGGAGAACCCTGACAGAGTCAGAGCTACAACCTGACACCCTGTTGGTCAGGGTGTTGGAAGCAGTCCAAAAGTGAGTCCTCCTGGAGTGGCAGAGGTGGTTCTGGTGGAGTAGAGATGGTCCTGAGAGAAAAGGGTCCAGTGATGGTGAAAAGGGTCCAGTCTTCCTCCAGGAATCCAGTGGAACCAGATCCCTGGTGTTCCTACATCTCAGTTTTTATCCAGGTAGGAATGGTTGGCTCCTCCCACTGGGTGGAGCATCTGACAATGGGGATGATAGAATGTGTTGTGCCCTTAGTGAGCCTCAATGGCCCATCAGCAGAAAATATCCCCCTGGAGGGAGGACAGGTGGTGAAAGAGATAAGAAACACTGCCCCACCTGGTTTAACAGCTGGCCCATTATCAGAAGGCATCCGCCCCCCTCCTCCCAGAGTTACAAGAGATAAAGAAAAAACATCTCCCCAATTGCTTTCAGCAGATGGAATAGAATACACATTTTTGGTTCCATAATCCAAGACAATTGCCTGTTATCACATTGCTGCATCACTTTGTATTCTGAAAGTCCTCAGCCCTAAATTAACTCCTTAATGGTTATCTATTGTTATTACATACGTTTTTCTGTGGTGGTGGGAGTGCTTAGGAGATTTAACATGGAACAAGACCCAAAACCAGCACAATATACAATAGAGAGAAAACCCGTGCCTCAAAATGCTGGAAAGGTGAGATGGCATGGTACATGACGGTCTGAGAGGTCTCTTCCAACCTTAACAGTTCTATCATTTTATATACCAGGAAAGAAGACAGTGCTGGTCAGCACAGCAGGCTGGAATTAGACACAGCAGTTAGCCTACATTCTGGTTTTGTAGGTATCATGAGGAGGAATGTACCTGCTGGTGAATGGCAGCAGATGTTCCTCAATGAATGAAGGCTGATAGGCAAACAAAGTGTCCTTAGCAGCTGGAGTGAGTGGTTTAGGTTTGATGCTCTGGAGATAAGAGGAGTGTCTAGCACAAACAACACAGAGGTGAAGCAGCATGGGCAGATGAGTCAGAAAAATTCTCTTGGTGGAACATTCAGGGTGGAGATCAGTGGGGAAAGGTTGTATTTGTCAAGGTATGAGGTTGCAATATTTGAGATAAATAACAGAGTTTGGATAAAAGCTCCGTCTGTTTGAATAAACTCCAGTTTCAGGGGTCTTGTACAGAAAGCAATGAGAGATATTATGATATAAACTGGACATCAAAGTTAGAATGAATCTCCCTTTCCTTTGTCAGGAAGGACCATTAACCTCTATTTTTAATTTTTTAAAAAAATATTTCTGAGTTAGTTTATTTTGTTTTCTAGCCTCAGGCTGAAAAAGCACAATTCCACTGCATTATCATATTGGTTTGTGTTAAACATGCTGGTTTGACAAGAGTCAGCTTTATGGCAAAACTCAGAACACTGCTGTCCAAACTTTCAAATGAGGTGCCAGAAACAAGAAATTTCATACGAATATCAGCTATAATTTTTTTTTTTAGAAGTTCTGGTGGGATTTCACAAAAAGCTGAAAAACACTGCTAAGTTGTGCAGCAAATTAGAAGTGAATTAGAACTGGGTTCTATTCCTTGATGAAATTCTTGAGTTTTGAAGTGACTTCTGTGACTTCTTTTGTCATCTGTTTAGAGATTTCTGAACACTTGAGACTAGCATTGTTTCTCATTGTTTATATACATATTTGTTTGCATTGCTGCAATGCCAGTTTTAGTTTTACACAGGTCAGCAGTGTATGAGTATCAGTGCCTTCCAGCCAAACATTCCAATATTATTTTATACTATTTTTTTTTTTTGTAAATAGAAATTCCTAAAAGGATGTTTGGCATCTTCATAGTGTGCTACATAGCTACAGATTGTACCACAGAATCTCAGGATATGCTAAGATGGAAGGGACCCACCAGGATCATCAAGTCCAGCTCCTGGCCCTGTGCAGGACACCCCAAGAATCCCACCATGTGCCTGAGAGCAGTGTCCAAACACTCCTTGAGCTCTGTCAGGCTGCTGCTGGGGCCACTTCCCTGAGGAGCCTGTCCCAGTGCCCAGCCACCCTCTGGGTGAAGGATCTCTTCCTGACATCCAACCCAAACCTCCCCTGACTCAGTTTCAGGCTGTTCCCTCAGGTCCTGTCGCTGTCACCAGAGAGCAGAGATCAGTGCCTGCCCCTCCTCTGCCCCTTGTGAGGATGGTGAAGACCACAATGAGGTCTGACCTCAGTCTCCTCTTCTCCAGGCTGAACAAACAAAGTACCCTCAGCCACTCCTCACTTGGCTTCCCCTCAAGGCCCTTCATAGTAGGAACCTTCTGTCCCTATACTTAGCAAATATGGGATGTTTCCCCACATATTTTTGCTTCTTTACACCTGAAGAAATGGCTTTTCTAGCATTTAGTAGATCAGGGGCACCTTAATGTCTAATGAACCATCAAGAAGTAAATCACTTGATCATCTCATTATTTCCACACTGAACTGACAGGAAACCCCAAAGTAAAGCCTAGGTTTTTCCAAAGCTAGCCTTATACAAAACTTACATATTTGTGTGGCCACTCACATCTGGTTAAGAATTTATGGTTTAATCTCCAGATTTTAAAAATGAGACTGATAGATACTTACCTAGATCCCTGCAAAAGCTACCTCTTTGTCTTCCACATGGAGCTCTATCTTCACTTTTTGAGAAGTTATGGGTTTTAACATCAGGTAGACAACGTATGGACAATGAAGCATGATGTAATTTTTGTGTGATTTACCAGGTTGAGTCAAAAGCTCACATCATAAGAAACTTCACTTCTGCTCGATGATTCACAGGGAAATTTTAGACTGCCTTGTCTTTGCCAGGATATTTACTCAACTGACTCCAGTTAAGAATTCACCTTTGTTGGGCAGTGTAGACATGGCTTGAGTTATGTAAACTAACTTCTTGACCTCTGGAAAGCTGCTTGTGATTGCATGTCCTCAAAGGCTATGGGTTTGCTTTACCAAACATCATTTTTTTTAATATACTTCGCCTCTCTTGCTCGAACCTCCTTCTAAACAAATCCAATATAATCCCAATCCAGTACCATTTCTATCTTTAATAGCAGGTCTCCATATGACTCTGGATTCAGAATATGCTCTCTAACCTCTCATGGCAGGGGCTAAAATTGCACTCCTTTGGTAGGTACATCTTTTAAACTGCATTGTTGAACATAACCATTGTGCTCAGGGTGTTTGACACTGCACTCCAGAGTGTCAGCAGCTGCATGGGCTCTCCTGCTCCAGTCTCTTAACTGTGCTATCTGCCAAAATGTTTCTGAACATGACCTTCCACTCTACAGCAAGCCTACTCATTGCCTTGAGAAAGACCCTTTAGAAACTATTTTACTTGGCTCATTCAGCAAAAGAAGTGGTAGCAGAGGTGCAGGAATTTTCTCACTTTCCATGGGGACTGAATAGGAGCAATGTAGGTTTCCTCTCTTTTCCATTGGACTTGCTTCAGTTTGCATCAGCCACGCTCATATTTAATTATTTGTGCCCTTATAATTCAAAATAAAGTAAGAATCTTAGAATCATAGGAAGGGTTGGGTTGAAAGAGACCTTCAAGTTCATCCAGTTCCAACCTCCTGCCTCAGGCAGGGATACCTTTCACTAGACCAGTTTGCAACAACCTGATTAAGCTAAAGCCTGTGGAAGAGAGCTAGATTTAGTGGTTCAGATGGTTCCCACATGTAAACAGTGGTGATTGAGGTCCTGAAGTAATGGAAACTAATCCAGCATTTCAATGTGACATCAACAGAGACTACCTGTGAGCTGAGCCTCATTAGGTGTGTAAGAAAAAATAAAGCTGTTGTTCTTGTCCAGTGCTGCTTGGCAGTAGAGATGCCAACTTTTACAGCCACTGAAAATGAGAGGTTAATCAGCTTCTTATGCATAAAGCAGAAGTAAACTTGATTCCCTCACCCTAGCAGCAAGCTACTTATTACAATGGGAGGGAGCAAAAGGCAATGTAGGAAGGACAAAAGGATCTGAGAGGGAGAGGAAACCAGTCATTTAGTATTTTATCTTTCTATTTTAAATTGTTGCTTTTGAATTTCCTGAATCTTAATTTAAGAAATCTCTTCAGCATTATTTTGGCTGTAAATTATTTATATGTTCCCCATCTTTTATGGTACTCTCTTTCTGGGCTTCCTGCAAGATCTCATCACCTTCTAGCAACATGCTGAGGCACTGCTGTAATCTGTCAAAAAGGAAGGAAGATAGGGCTAACAAAGTGATGCTGTGGGATTTGTACTAGCATGAATTGTCAGAGATGAATAACTAATGATGTGTTTTCTCACTTCTGAAAAGCTGCAGAAAATCCCTGGTAATTTTGTTAGAATAATTCATTAACCAGCATTTTTTGCCCGTTGTTAAATCTTACGTATCTCTCTTTTTTTTCATCAAACTTAGTAAAGAACTCTTACATTTTTACGTCTTCCTGCTTGAAGAAATCTACTTCCCAGAGCATCTTTTTTGATATTTTGTTCCATTCAACTTAAAACATCTCAAGTAAGAGAGATACTTCTGTACTTTTCAGAGCTGACAATACAGTCCAGAACATCTCACTGTTAGGTATATTTTCTCTGTGAAATTAGGCAAAAGAGTCCTCTCCTCCTTGCATCCTATTCCAGATAGGGCTGTATACATCTTAATTCTTCTCCCTCCATTGTATTTCTCCTTTCAGACACTCAGACAAGAGAGATGGCTGTTTGGCACCTGTAATTTTACCAAACTGCAGCCAAGATTAGATGTTGCAGCATCCACATCAGCAAGCACAGGCTCAGCAAACCTCCATGGGAGCTACAGCATACCCAAATGCTGTGGAGCCCATGTCTTGCATAGTTTGCCATGGCAGAGGTGAGAACAAACAGGGTTTCCTCATTTCCCTGTAAACTCCCATTCCATTAGCCCTCCATATTTCTCTTAGGTTTGGTTCAGGAACACTGCTTTCAAATTTCCCCCCAAACCTTCTGAGAAAAATGCCAGTACTTTACTGTTTGGGATTCATTCATAGTAATAAAATCTGTTTAGGCTGTGCTTCAGTTTCTGGACATTCTCATTTTGAAATTAAGAGAACTAAGGCAGAAGAGCATTTTGTCTTTTATGACCAAGAGAATATAAAATGTCACTGACGGAGCTGGAAAGCCTTTTGCAGTTCACAGGGCAGTTGGGATTTAGTCCCTCCAGTGCTTCCAAGGTATATATATACACCTCCAAGTTATATATATCCAGAGCCACATGGATGTGAGTAACCCTGTGGAAGTGCTTGGCAGTGTTGTTCTACCTACTGAATGTAAATTGCTCTTCTCATGGACTTCTTCAGTCCCACAGCTGCATTCCTCACTGCTGTGGGAGATCCCAACCTGAGTATCAAATTTTCTGTGGTTGATTTTTAATCAGACTTATCAACTATGGTAGGCTGGCTTTCAGAAAGTGTAACAGACAAAACAGTAACTGCAGGAATAAAGGGAATATTTTTTTTTTTCATTACTGGCAGCTTCCTTGCTTTGACTCTTTGACCTCTTCCCAAGGTCAATTAAATGCCTCAGAGGAGCTGGAGTGGTTACAAATCAACTTTGTCATTGTCCATTAGGTGGATGGAGAACATTTCATAAAAATTAAAACAGGTTTCCAGGGAGACCTTCTCTGTGCGTGACTTGTCCATGAATTGAAGATCAGAACTTTTCACAGGGCAATTTGCTGGTTTGCTCAAGTGTTTCCACTCAGACTTGGTGCCCCCAGATGTTCCTCTCATGGCACAGTGGTGTCAAATCAACCATCATCACGCCCAGCTGGAGTCCTTCCCCTTCCATGTCTCCCATCCTCTGGTCCAGTACATAATCTGTTTAAGTACCTTGTTCACTCTGTACTGGAGAAACAAGTCATTATCAGGGAATAATACTCTTTTGGCTCTGGCTGATAGGAAAAGGAAAAAAAAGCCACAAAAATGAGCACTAAATGAAGATGATCCTGTTGACTGCAAGAACTATCTTTGAAGAGTTCTAAACAATCAGAAACTTCAGTTTGTTTTCAGCATATGCTCCCAGGGGAAGGTCATCTGATTCATATCCGTCAAATGTTGAAAGGATGAGTCACAGTCAAACAAATCACACTTTTCTAACTGTCTTTACACATACGGGAAGGAATAATCTCTCTTCATTTAAAAGGACTTCTTCTTTTTCTTAGTAGACAACACTCAATAACTTAGCCCCATGTTATCTGTTTTCCTTGAATTATGAATATTTATTCCTCTCTATATCCATAAATAATACATAATCTACAGTTGCTTCATTTTTCTCTTATGACCTTTATACACATCCTGTACTTTAAATCAAATTCTCTCTTAGTTACAAAAACCTCTAATTCCCACTTGAAACTTAATTCAATAGCCACCAAAAAAAGTCATGTATTCAAATAACAGCTAATACCAGATCTTACATTCTTTGCTGCAACCAACACTGGACATGAGAAGAAATACATTGCTCCAGAAGTCATCAGTTTATGCCACAGCATTTAAGATGTGGCAAAATGTCCAAGTTTCTGTGCCTGTGATCCTAATTCCATAGCTGCAATGTTAATGCCTGCAGCAGGCACCACTCCCATAAAGCAGACAGGACACCATGCAGATGCAGGAAGTTGTGATTGCCCTCTTCCACAGGGTCCTTCTCCCTCACAGAGTTGTAGAATGGGTAGGAAGGGACCTTGAAGCCCACCCAGTTCTGTCACAATAGGACACGAAAGAAGGACATGAACTCCGTGATCAGAAGGCTGAAAATTACTCCAATCTCTCTTTATTGCCTGAGACTTCTTCCCTTTATACTATTTTACAAAGAACACACCCAAGGGATGGAAGACACACTTCTTGGACCACATTGGTCAAGTCAGAGAGACATCAAGCAAAGTCCCTCCTAGGGAATGGAATGCAGAAAACAGGATACTGTTAGAAAAACCTGTCCCTTGTTAACAGGACAGTGTCTGGGAAAGTGTTTTAGAGAAATCAAAACATCACAGGCACAAACCATGACTACACACTTCCAACCCACCTGCCATGGGCAGGGATGTCCTTCACTATCCCAGCTTGCTCAAAGCCCCATCCAGCTTGGCCTTGAACACTTCCAGGGATGGGGCCTCCATGCCTTCTCTGGGCAACCTGTGCCAGTGCCTCATCACCCTCTGAGTAAGGAACTTCTTCCTACATCTAATCTAAACCTCTCTTTTAGTTTAAACCTGTTCCCCTTTGCCCAGTCACTGTCTGCCTGTGAAAAAAAAAAATAATTCTCCCTCTTTTTCCTGAGCCCCCTGCAGTACTTCTCCTTGCATGCCACTTGTCCCAGCCTGCACAGCCCCGAGGTAAGGTTTTACTTTAGCATTTAAATCTGCCATGCTTCCTAAGTGCCAGTGGCTGGATATGTTTCACCAATGGCATCTGCTAGGGCTACGTGTTTTGTGGCAGTATTGTGCATTCCAGCACACAACAGTGCTCATTCCTGGTCCACACTGCCTCCCAAAAGAGGTGGGATTCCCATTAGATCAGGAAGCTGCATCAGATGGAGCCCAGCAAAGCATCTCTCTTCGGACAAATCCCTTCCTGGCTGGAGTTTGGTGTGCATCCCCCTGCATGCTGCACTCCTCCAAGGGTGCCTGTTGGGTAGGGGTGGCCCCAGCAGATGAAAAGCTCTTAAAGAAAACCGTTCAGAAAAGATCCAGAGAATCTTTCTGAACCATGACCTGAATGTCAAATATATGTATTTGCAAGGCATGCTCAGGAAATTAATGTTTCTGTTTGCAGGGAACTGGAAACGTTTTCTCTCCTAGTGTATACTAAAGTGCTTTAAGAGTAAATCTGAGTGGGACAGCTATTTTAGCAACAAACATTTCACACTATTTTTTTAAAAAATGCATTATTTTAGATTTACAAAATCACAAACAATGCTCAGGGAACGTGCAAAGGTATTTCCTCAGCTTCTACTCACTAACAAATTGAACTGCTGTCCAAAACCTGAACTATTCAGAGTTAGGTAACTATTCCCATTTTAGAGAAAAAGAACCTTGATACACAGAGAATGCATTCAGAGCAATTAATCACAGGATGTATCTGGGGCCAGAGCCAGATCTTCTGACTCACAGTGCTTCCTTTTTTGTTGAGAAAAAACCCCATACTTATTTTTCATAATTATGTCCTAGAATAAGTGTTAAAAGAAAGTTTAAAAAACTGATACAGACTTTAAGGTAATCCTTTTTATTAATTCCATTATGACTAGCATGATTTTAAAAAGAATTAAGTTTAATATCACCTATTTATATACAGGACAAATGTGTATCTTCAATTGTTTAGACGTCCACATGAAATATTTCTAAATTA
Organism: Phylloscopus trochilus trochilus; assembly: GCA_016584745.2. NCBI lineage: Eukaryota > Metazoa > Chordata > Aves > Passeriformes > Phylloscopidae > Phylloscopus > Phylloscopus trochilus. The sequence goes on from WQNJ02000001.1 coordinate 3,291,766, forward strand.
TGTTAAACAGTTCCTTGAAACTTATCCTATGGGAGACACTGTCATTTCATATTTTATTCTGAATTCTAAGGGTTTATATTTCTAGAAGATTGGACCTGCCTGTGAAGGGGATGCCAATCTCTTTCCAGCTCCTCTGATTTCAAATGGCCATTTGCCAATACCAGAAGTAGTTGAGAGAGTTCCACTGAAGTGGAATTTATAGTAATATAAAATTTAAGGGGAAAAAAAAGGAACCAGCTCAAGGCTGGATTTAACAATTAAGCTAATTTATCAGATATGCAAAAGAGTTTTGGCCCTTTAATGCAAATAGGCAGGCTGTATCTTTCTATGGTAATTACAGAGCAGTTTTCATGACTACTTTCCTTAGATTCTTGGCTTAATTCATATGAAACAAGTGATATGATTTAGACACACAACTGACTTTGAAATGTTATTTTATCTAGGGGAAAAAATGGATGTTTCATAACTTAACTAGTTCTGTCCTATCCTCTGTCCTGCCCCATATTCACACCTTCAACCTGAGTCTTAGAATTTGCATTATTTCCTACTTAAAAATAAATAGCTGAACATAACTCTCTGCTGCTGCCCCAAGCTCATCTTTTTCACAATTGTCAGGTCCAAATGTATTTGTTAGTGGGTATTATGCTCTGAAGTATTCAATATGCCAATATATATACCAAAAACACAGTACCAAGGACTGGGGTTTTAAACCCTGTCTGAAAAAGGAGGGAGAGTAAAAAAGAAAGAGTGATCTGTGCACCCAGAGGGAGCTCTTTTGAGAATTTAACCCCAACTGTACATGCTGGGCTTTTTGACAATGTAGTTATATGATATAAAATATTATAGTATCATAGCACCTTATTATTTGGTTGTGATATACTGTATGAATGTAAATTTCTCTGAAGAAGTTCTGCTTAAATTCTAGAAAGACTTAAGTGAATGATACTTCACCCAAAAAGGTAATAAAATCCATCCCAGTGTCAAACATACCAGGGTGTAATGTGAGAACTTTGGAGATGTAATTCCTGCAGTCCAAGCTGCTGGAATGATGTCTATGCAGAGAAAAGGATCTCGTCCCCAGCTTGCTCTCTGATTGTATATGTATATATGTATATTATATATATATTATATATTTTATATACTTCATATATTATATTTCTTATCTATATAATATACAATATACAATATACAATATACAATATACAATATACAATATACAATATATAATATATAATATATAATATATAATATATAATATATATTTTATCTATTTTATATAATGTATTATATATTATACAGTATATATATGTATAATATCTTATATATCTTATATATAAGATATATATTATATATATTATATATATTATATGTATATTGTATTGTGATCTTGATGCAGTGAATAAATATCTCGTTATGTGAAAAGTATCTCTAAGATAAATTCTGAAAACCAGAAAAATCAGTATTAAAAATAACTTTTCTTTCTTTTTTTTTTTTTTTAAGGTTCTGTTAAGTTCCATGTGGAAACAGCACAAGATGATGTAATAAGCAGAGTGAATAGGATGTCACATTACTTTAAAACAGTGGATGACTTGCCTTGATGTCTTAATACTGCTGTATCTGTAACAAACACTTCTGGAGCCCCACTGGAGAGCTGCTTTAATTTCAAGTTAATTCACATTGATGTCTGTTGCCTATTAGTCACCACTTCCAAAAGGAGTGGTAGTGACAGAATACTTAAAAAGAAATACCACTGCTGATGATCTGCATTATGAAAAATGCCAATATCAGATCTATTTTGGTGTCCTTGAAAATGTGAGCCTTAAGAAAAGGACATGTAGAGTTCAGCCCTGGGACTGAGTGCCTGGGCACAGGGGAGGGGCTCTACTTGAGGGTCCCTCATGATAGACAACACTTGGGTTTTGGAAAGCCAGAAACTGCTCCCTCTGATGGGGCTGGAGTTATGGGGGTTTGCTCCACATTGTTCCTGCACCTTTTGTTTCCCAGGTCTTCATTATTTAAGAGAATGCTTCAGCAAAAGGGCTGGAGGGTGGATGTCTGTCTCAGAAGGAGACTGTAAGTAATCCATGGGGCTGTGTCTTGGGTTATGGAACCAAAAAGGTGTATTCTATTTCATTTGTTGAAAGCAGCTGGGGAGATGTTCTTCTTTATCTCTTGTAACTCTGGGGGTAGAGGGGTGGATGCCTTTTGATAATGGGCCAGCTGTTAAACCAGGTGGGGCAGTGTTCGTTATCTCTGTCACCACCTGTCCTCCCTCCAAGGAAATATTTTCTGCTGATGGGCCATTAAGACACCCCTAAAAGCACACATCCCCAAAATAGACTATCCACATTACATCATCCCATTGTGAGATGCTCCACCCAGTGGGAGGAGCCAACCATTCCTACCTGGATAAAAACTAAGATGTAGGAACACCAGAGATCTGGTTCCACTGGATTCCTGGAGGAAGACTGGACCCTTCTCACCACCACTGGACCCTTGTTCTACAGGATCATCTCTACTCCACCAGAACCACATCTGCCACTCCAGGAGGACTCACTTTGGGACTGCTTCCAACACCCTGACCAACAGGGTGTCAGGTTGTAGCTCTGACTCTGTCAGGGTTCTCCAAAATTGTTGTTTGTTTGTTTGCTGGTTTGGTTGGATGGTTTTGTTTTCTACTACATTTGTATTGTTAATATTCCTAGTAAAGAACTGTTATTCCTATTCCCAAATCTTTGCCTGAATGCCCTTAATTGCAAAATTATAATTTGGAGGGGGTGAGGGGTTTACATTCTCCATTCCAAGGGAAACTCCAGCTTTCCCTGGCAGATACCTGTCTTCCCAAACCAAGACAGGCTGAAAGGGTGGAATTCATAGGCTGAATCTCTTACACACATCTCACCCCAACCAATGGTTTCTCTGGCAGCTGGGATGTTCCACCCATCTCCTCCTCAGCTGGTGCTGCTCATCTCCAGAGAAAAAGGTCCAGTGAAAGGCTGAAGTGGGTCACAAATGAGTTGAAAGGACAAAATCTTAATAGTGTAAGGACTGACAGATTAAAATGAAACTTTTGAGAATTTTCATCTTAGGTTTAGCGGGTACAACATATCTTGGGTAGGACTAAGATATCAACAACTTTCCCCCTTTATTTTTATTATCACTCCTTGGCATTATTATTGAACTTACTCTCTTATTGAACTTACTATGGGTTAAGCATAGGGCAATGAATTATCATGGTAACTATTTTTCCTTGGAAAAATCAAATACCAAAAGCAACTGAAGAGAACAGATCACCAGTTCTTCTAATGTGTATGCATACGCAAAATATTCCAAAATAGCAAACACCTATCAATGCCTTATTATTAATGTTAAAATATTAATTTTTTATCCTCTGGTTTCAGCAAATGTTTCTCCTTAAATTTATTGAAACCTTTTCATATGGCTAATAAGGAGTGCTTTGAATTAATCTGTTTAAGAATTCTTATATAGTGGTTGACTATATTTTTTAGTGGAATGAGGTGGGGAAATGGTTTACTGCCCATCCATGTGAGTGCCATTTGATTAGGAGGTAACTCTTCACAAAAGAAATTGAATGGAGTGATGCCAAGCAATGCAGGTGTTAAATTGGGAAGGTCCCAAGGTCCCAACTGGCTGGAAGAAAGGAGTTTACAGTATGGAGTTTAAGTAGCTAAAAATTTAGAACGCTACCTTCATGGACTCAACAATTTGCTAAATTTAAAACAGAGTTTAAACTGATATTCATTCTATGACTCCACCAAAACCTGAGAAGATCAATAAGGTAGGAAAATATCTTTCAGGAGGTCAGTGGTCTTTCATGGAATTTGAGACATTAAATGGTTCTGCAGATTTCAAACATATCTTTTAAAAGGTCTTACCGAAGTCATCCTGTCTCAGGGGGTTGGTTGCTAATACAGGAGGGCTAAGTGAAGGAAAAAGGTTTGCAGAGGAAAACGTTTGCAATGATTTTGGGATGCAGTAAGCAAAAATCTCTCCCATTCCTCCATTATCCTGTCCTTCTTCCCTCTCATCAAACCCCTTTAAGCTCACCTGATAGCTGCAAAAATGTGGTTTCGATATTCAAAACTAATTTTGAATAGACAAATGAAAATATTTCAGAGTAAAATTTTGCTATTACTGCTCAGATATGCAAAGTGCATCACACTGTTTTAAGCATGGCACTTCAGGTAAAAATCTTGAGTCAGATCTTGCAGTTGTGCAAGGTGCTGAGTGCTGCTGAGGTCTTGAGCAAAGTTTCTCCCTCCCTCCCTCCCTTCCTTCCTTCCTTCCTTCCTTCCTTCCTTCCTTCCTTCCTTCCTTCCTTCCTTCCTTCCTTCCTTCCTTCCTTCCTTCCTTCCCACAGCCACACACAGCGTTGTGTCTGTGCAGTGCCATGTACACTGTGGAGCCACTGTGACATAAACAGTGAGAACAGACTCTAATTAATTCTCTTCTGGTTTTCACACTGATAACAAGGTGTAGTTACTACTTTGGCACTATTGTACTTCCTGTAACACTTTCTTAGAGAACTCCCTTAGAGAATTTCCCCCCGGAAAAAAAAAATAAATGTGTATTGTTCCTGCCCTCTGTGCATCAGTTGTCAGATTCAAGGACGCTTGCCAACAGCACTCAGCCTTTTGTAGTCTGAAATTCATTTTCAGACAATGCTTTCCAATTTCTAGCTAATCTGTTGTATGTTATTCAAACCTCTAATGTATGTAATTTGTCAAGGATCAACATAGTCAAGCACACAGAAGCCTTGAGCTGGCATGTCAAACAAAATGTTCTCTCTTGGAAACAAACACTGTTGCACAGTGATTGAATAATTGGTGTTTTGAGTGTTTGCTTCTGAGGTTTTGCAATGTATTCTGAAGTCTAATTTTATAAATGCATCCTAACACTTCCTGACTATGACTATAGAACAGCTGTTTCGTGTAAATTAACAGCATGTGCAAAAGCCTAACCCTGCTTTAAGTCAGCTGCATAAATCTCTTGTGTTGCTTAAGTTTGAGAATTTCTTGCCTATCCTTCAGGGTACAGCATGACTTTCATTCCGTCAATTCTAATAACAAATCAGGTTTTAAGCTTGCAGTGAGGTCAGTGGCTACGGAGGGGCTCTTGACATTTTCTTCTCTGCTAAATCTGGACCAAGGTCACACAGATATTACGTGGTCTGCCAGTTTTTTGCAACCTCAGTGAAACTCAGAAGTCTTTCAAAAAAAATCTCCAACAAAACATCTCATGACAGAGTTGGCTGTGGAGGCAGTAGCCTTCCTCTCTTACAGTAGCTGGTGAGTCAAAACAAGATTGGATAAATCAGAGTGTTATTCATTACTGGGTCTTGGAGATTAGATTCCCAATTCCTGATTTGTCACCTGGACAGTTTGTTTCAGGAGGCTTACCAGCTCTAGGCACCAGCCTGATGTGACCACACTTAGGTTTATAGTCTAGACTATGAGCTGGATGGCCCAAAGTCTCAGAATAAAAGAAATTATAAAATTGAGCAGGCTGTTGTCCCAAAGTCTACATCCTCTGCTCCCTGAAGTGTTACTGTGTCACATGCTATTAGACCCAATTTCCATGCAAGTCTCAGGCCAGCTACCCAGCCCTCCTTTTCACGAAAATGGAGCCTACATCTCTCTGTTTTGGGGAATGGCAGGCCTGAGAGAAGCAGGGCTCCTTAAGACTCCTTAAATTAGCTTTAATATCAGTGTTTTATCCACTCAACATTTCAGCCACTAACCTGCAAAAGCATAATTCCCTCATCAACCTAAGCTGGTATGTGTAGAGCCCAAGCTTGTCTCATTTTGTACAGTAGGGCTTCTCAAATGATGGAGGAAAGCAGGATTTGGTGTTGAAGCTATGATCAGTACAATTGGATTGTCCACCTTGGGCTAGTCTGATGCAAATCCATAAACTGGGTATAGAAGCTCCTGCCAAGGAATTCTTTCCCTTTACATCTTTAAAGTAATAAATATGATGTTGACACATGTACTGAAAAATGTGATCGTGTCAGAAGTAAAGTTCTCCCCATCAATACAAAGACAAATTTCTAGGCAAAAAGGGAACTGGTTTGTGCAGTGATAACACTGCTCCTAGAACACCTGAAAGAAACTTCAGCTGTATGACACTTTTACAAGTACTTGCTAAATATTAAAATACATGCAATCAAGTTTCAAAGCTTTGAAACTTGCACATTACATTAAAGTTGATAATGTTGAGCGTTTCATCAGGAGAAAGAACTAAGCATCAGCTGGAGTAGAGGAGGTTTTGAGGTAACCTTACTGTGGTATTTCAGTACCCAAAGGGGGCCTACAAAAAACTGGGAGAGGAACTGTTCACAAGGACAACTGGGAATGGTTTTGAAATGCCAGGGGGTAGCTTTAGAATGGATATTAGGAAGAAGTTCTTTACTGTGAGGAAGGTGAGACCCTGGAACTGGCTGTCCAGAGAAGCTGTGGATCCCTGAACCCATCCCTGAAGTGTTCAAAGCATGGGGCTCTGAGCAACCTGGTCCAGTGAAAGGTGTCCTTGTCCATGGCAGGGGGGTTGGAAGCAGATGGTCTTTAAGGTCCCTTCCAACCCAAATCACTGTATGAAACTCAGTAGGTCTTACTGATGCCTTATGTTTCAGCTTTCATGTTTTTGAGATCCTGTGCTTCCTAGGGGTGCAGTTCTGAGCCTCACATTAGTGAGGTGTGTTAGTCAGCCCTCTTCACAGAGCAGGGAGACAAAACAAATCCTTTTCCTGCTGGAGACCAAGGACAGCTGTTACAAGTGTTCAGGCCCAAAAGCACAAACAAGGGTGGCTGAAGAGAAAAAAACAAGAAGGATGGGACTGCATAACCTGAAGCTGTAATTGGACAATTAAACCCCAATATGCAAATGGCCCAAAACTTAAAAAGGTGTGAGACCTCATGACCATTTGTCCATTTTGTGACTATTTTGGGTCCACCCTGGGTGCAGCCCTGGCCAGGCTCTTGTCCTGCCCAAGGTGTACCCTAAAGGCCTTTTAATAAATATCTGCTTTATTCTCTGGCTCTGTCCAGTCTCTGTTCCAGGTCAGACTTCCCCAGGCATCATTACATCCCATCCCAGACCTTGCTTGCTGAAGTGCAATGAGGTTTGGTCCCTGCTGCTCCATGCAGCATCACAATCCACCAGCCCTGCTGCCACTGAGTCAGGGTGAAGCCACATCTGTGGACAGCCACCTCCCTCCAAGGGGTGCTGTGAGACAAGGTCTCCACTTCTCTCTGGATTATCCTCAGGGTGATAGCACATGGGCCATAACTCAAATTCTTCTGCTGTTACAGTGGCCTCTCCTTTGATTATTTATACCACAATTGTAATTATGGCTGTATGACAATGTAACACAGTCTCTCAAACATGAAAACCATTTTTTAATTAAGCAGTTAAAATTCTGCATTATTTGAGGATCACTTAGCACCTTCGAATCCTTATTTGATTTAGCTTTATTTTTCCAAAGTACATTTTGTTGCTTGTTGATATCTTGGTATTTGAATCTGCTTAGAAATCCATTTAGTCAGGGTAATTGCTCCTTCACAAGGCACTTCTCTGTAATGTTCAGCACAATGATCTCGTGTCAGAAGATGACGTTAAAATGAGGTGATTATCATGATAATGTCTTGTTTCTTTAAAAAAAAGGAGAATAAAAATCTACTTTTTGTTCCTCTTTCTGGTTTCCCTCTGTTACAGGTAATGAAATGATGTGAATGAGAGTTGTATCATACTAAAGGGAGCTGAGACATACCAATAATTTCAGAAATTACAAACATAATCTTGTTTAGTTGCACATATTATTGTAGTTGGGATTCTGTTGTCTGATTACAAAAAGAAGAAAAGGAAACATCAATATTGCTGCTAAAGACTTAAAGTAATTTTAATTCCAAATTAACCACATTGATGATGTACCTGAATATAAAATAATCCCTCTGAAGGTGAACAGAAGGCATTTGAAGGTGCTGCTTCAGACTTTTTGTCTCTAAATGCCTTTTATATTGTTAAAAAGTAAAAATAATAGTAGTTAGATGGATGGTTTCACAGCTTCTCATTTGCAGAAAATGGAGCTCTGCTACAGAGTCCCATGACAGTGGCCATGTCCTGCAGGATGATTTCCACTGATGGCAAATGAAAGGGCAGCTCCTGACTCAGCCAATCTCTTGGTTTCAGGGTTGAGAATACCAGCTTGCATTGTGTTTTTGCCAGCACATAAAATTCTCATTTTACATGGAAGCCACTGGTCTTGGACAAAGATGTCTGGAAAAGGGCCACAGTCTGTATTATACTATTTGTTTTGAGTGGCATTTGACTCATCCTGTGTTTCTGCACAGATATGTAGAAGTTTACATTGGAGAAAAAAAAAAAAAATAGAGCCATTACTCTTACGCTTTGCAAGATTTTTTTTTTTTTACTAGCAGTTTAAACAAATTCCATTTTACCAAAACTTCTTCATCCCAACTTAAAAAAAAACAAACCACACACATACACAAAAAAACCAAAACCAAACAAACAAACAAACAAACAAACCCAAAAAACCCCAAAAAACAAAAACAAACAAACAAACAAAAAAAAAACAAACAAAAAAAACCAAACAAAAAACCAAACAAACACACCTTATCTAAGCTTATCCATGGAACCAGGCTTCCATGCCTGAGATAGGAAGGTCTTACTCTGAACAGAAGTGTTATTTTAAAGGAATCTGGTTACACTGAGACTAGCATACTAAATTATTATATCATTTGCTGTACAACTGTACTTTGATGATGTTTGTGGCTTCTTTGCAGTAAAAAAAGAAGGATGTTGAGATGCTTGAGTGTGTCCAGAGAAGGGCAATGAGGCTGGTGAGGGGCTTGGAACACAAGGCCTGCGAGGAATGACTGAGGGAGCTGGGGGTGTTCAGCCTGGAGAAAAGGAGACTCAGAGGTGACGTTATCACTCTCTACAACTTCCTGAAGGGTGGCTGTGCTCAGGTGGGGGTTGGTCTCCTCCAGGCAACAATGGACAGAACAAGAGGACACAGTCTGAGGCTGCAGCAAGGGAAATACAGGTTGGATATTAGGAAAACATTTTTCACTGAAAGAGTGATAAAGTATTGGAATGGCCTGCCCAGGGACTTGGTGGAGTCACCATCCCTGGATGTGTTTAAGAAAAGACTGGATGTGGCACTGGGTGCCATGGTCTAGTTGAGGTGTTAGAGATGGGTTGGACTTGATGATCTTGAAGGTCTCTTCCAACCTAGAAATTCTGTGATTCTGTGAAGAAACAGTGCAACATATCATAGGAAATCTCCAGGAGCAATAGGGAGGTGTGAATATATAGAATAGAATACATAGAATATATAGAATATATAGAATAACAGAGGTGTGTGTCTATTTGCAAACGTTGTGTCTCACCGGCTCCAGCTCTCCCTAGTTGCATCTGCCATAAAATCTTCTGTTTGTAAAAACCTGTTAGCTGTCACTGTGCAGCAATGAAGAGTTACAGTATTGGGGTTGGCCTCAAACATCTGACAGGCTGAATTTGCAGGGAGAGCTCAGAAGGGAAATAATAGTTTATGGCACAACTGACCACTTAGAAAACTCCTTGTTGCTGCACTCAAGACATGGATCTGCCTCAGCTCTGGTACACAAAGGGAAAACAAAACCAACATTAATGGTTCCCAAAAATATTATATTAAATAACACTGACACAAACTTTTGGCCTACACTTGTGACAGTGTAGGAGGGTGTGAGGAGGATTGATTTTTCTCCACTTCTCCTTTTTGAATTTTCTAGTTTGTTTGGTTTGGGTTTTGTTTTGTTGTTTTTTTTTTTTGGTTGTTTGTTTGTTTTGTGTTTTTTTGTTGTTGTTGTTGGTTTTTGGTTTTTTTTGTTTTTGTTTTTTGTTTTTTGTGGGTTTTTTTGCTATGGTGTTACTAATGCCTCATTTTGGGGCAGCCAGCTATCCTTAAAAAAGAGATATTTGCTGATACAGCCATCACCTGATGCTAACAAGCCTAACAGGAGCCTGTTTTTCATGAATGTTCCTAGCTAGGAGAAATGATGGTGAAGATTCAGAATACTTAGGTTATTCTCAGCTTAGTTTCAGGACATTTTACAGTACAGAGCAAGGCATATTAATGCCAGTGGTCAGTGATCTGCTTGCAATAGACAAAGTGCTACATGATAGTTTCATGGGAAGATTGATGCTGCCGTTTCTGAGATGTTGCTGACTCATCCATGGCATCTAATGGATGCACTTCCCTGAATTAATTCCTGCTTCCAGTTCCATAAATATGGCTAAAGTAAATGATACCTCTCAGGAAACATCCTGTCTTCGTTTTAATGTCACTTATTCCAATGGTTAATTACTCTTACTGTTAAACATTTATTCCTAGCTGAAAATCGTCTCGTGTCAGATTCCAGTTATGGCTTATTATCTTTGTGTTGATTTTTTTCAGCAAGCTGTTTTTACTTTGGAGGTTTTGTAATTAAACATGCTTTTTTTTCCTCTTCAGCAAGATTTCAATGGTAACACCACCAATCTTTTCACCAGAGCACTTTATTTTTTTTTCCCCGTTCAGCATGTTTCTTTTTACAATAAAGAAGCATTTGGGTTTTGTTAAAGCAGTTTAAAATATTGTAATTTTTTTTGGAAGAGTAGTAATGATTTGACTTTGATAATCCAAAGGCATAAGAGACATAAGGATACAAGGGTATACCCATATGATTTATTAGACCAACTGATACATCATGGGGAGGAAGGGGGTGAAGCTATGGAATAAAAAATTGAACACATAAGCCTTCCTCAAGATGCCAAGAGGTTTTTGTGACCAACTGTTAAAGCAGTCAGTTTAATAAGAAATTGTTTCTTACATGTCTTCTTTTTTTTTTTTTTTTTGCAGTATTTCACAAAGCAAGGGCAGAAAATTCTATATAAAGAATATTTAAGTATAGTCCAGCAAAAAGAAAGCTTGTTTGATACAAATAATCTGTGAATGAAGTTATTAGCAGTTTTGTTCAGCTCACAAATGAATAAAATTAAAAGAAATAAAAATAAACTAATATAAAAGATGTCATCTTTTCTGTAAAGCTAAAAGTGTTGAGCTAGATAAAATTCTGTTACAGTTTTCTCTCTTGTCTTTCCTCACCTCAAGGGGAAATAAATATCACTACATGTATTCAGTAATGAAGTGTTATGAAAAGGCATCTAAAAAAGTCAGTGATGGGAGAAGAAAATTATTAACCAATCATTATAGTGTTCTTTACCCATTTTGAAAAGTGCTTTGGCCCCTCCCCCTGTTGCCACCTCTGACAATGTCAGAGGCAGAAAATTGGGCTGGGCGATCAAAAAACACAATTACTTAAAAAAAAAACAAAACAAAACCAAAACAAACAAACAAAAAAAAAAAAAAAAAAAAAAAAACCACAAAAAAAAACCAAGCCCCAAAACCTAACTGTTTTTGTTTAAAATAAGGCAAAGAGGTGTTGAGATTTTCCCATTCACAACATTTACTACACATTTGACATTTGAGCTGCTATAACTGGGAAGAGATGACTCCATCCTGAGGGGAAGGATGTTATTTCTAGAGCTAATTGGCTGGCTGATACTTTAATTCATAAATCCCCATGCCTGTTCTCATTTACCATGACTAAAGATCCCAACCATTTATAGCTGCAGTGAGGACAAGAATACTTATATTTCCTGCTTTCTTTGAAGTTCATTCTTAAAAATCACTGAGATGTAAAATTCCTTTTCAACAGACTTTTTTTTTTTTTTAAACCCAAGAACCATTTAAAATGTATATAATATCAAGACTTCCCTAAGAAATCTGTCACAATGACTGAGAACAACTTCAATTAAATCCTCTTATTAAGTGAAGAAGTCATTTACATTCAAATTTCACCAGATGAGGTTGCTGTAATTATACCAGGGATGTTCCAAAAAGTGGCAGCTCCCCATAGCCTTATGATGACTTGCAAATTAGAGAAGGAAGCACTGTTAGTTCCCATTTCTCCCCTGAATGTTGCATACAGAAATCTACTAGGGGACATTTCCAGAGGAGGCTACACCTCCTGAATGGTTTGGGGTTTGGTTTGGTTTTTTTCCCCCTCGAAATTTCTTTTGTGGTAATAGCCACCCTCATTTTTATTTTTTCAAGTGCAACTCCTCTGCTCAGTTTGACCCTATTGTTATTATTTAATGTTAAGACTTGAAAGGGCTTATAAATAAAAATAATTAAAAAAAAACAACTAAATGATGAGCACTGAACTGTAGATTAAAAAATAAACAGATACTTACAAAATAATAGATTATTGCATTACTTATGCACTGTTAGTTTTATCTCAGAGCACATAGCTTCTAGATAAAACACCCTATAACTTAATTAGGATTGACCCCTTCATATCTCATATAGTAACTTTACATTTCAAACTTACACAAACATTTTCTTAAGGCTAGATATAAGAAGCCAAATGAAACTTAGAAAAAAGTATTGGCTTATGATTATTGAAAAAGCCTCTGTTCAGAGGGAAAAAGAGATTGATATGAGTTACTCACAGTTTTGATGTCTAAATGAAAAAACTGTTGTACCCTTTAGTGGTTACAGTAAATCTACTGTATCCAAGACTGTCTCAAAGACTAAACTATATGAAAAATTTAGGCTTGGTCCATTTAAAGAATCCCTTTAAAATTCTGCACAATGCAGTCTGTAAAAAGTTTTGGGACACATGTGCACTTACAGTGCTCACACAATTGTGTGTAAAATAGGTAGGTGAGTGTACCACTGGCCAAATATTGCTTCCAGCCCATCTTCTGACAATGGTCCATTGCCATTTTTAATATTAGATATTACATTTGTGAAAGTAGGAGAGAGAGGAATAAATGTAAGAAAGTGTTTTGAATTCTTCAGGTATGAATGGTGAAATAACTATTATTTTTATATTTACATGTTATATTCAAAATCATTTACTTCTAGTCCATGGGTTACTGGCTGTCTATTTTCTTCATAAGGAATAATCTAGGCTGAAAAAGAGGTCTTTGAGGCACTGATTTTCCCCTTGATTTCCCTGATGCACCACAGCAGGAATTTTCTTAGTGATATTTTATTCATTTTCCCCCTTCTAATTGTCTTTGATTTTTCTTTCTCCATCCTTCTTTCCATGCTCTACCACAGAAAATGACTTTGTGGTGAGCAGAGGGGAATTCCTTCAACATATTTCAGGGAGCATGTAATTCAACCTGGGATTTTGCTGCGAAGGCTAGAGATGAAAAGTGCTAACTAACAAAATCTGCTCGAGGGGAAAATGCTTTCTCACTTTGATAATGAAATATTCATGGCATAAGAGTTTCCTGCCCCCCGCCCCGCTATGACAATTGCATGTGAATTTCAGATGGAAATTTTGTGATCTCTCGAAATGGGACCCTGGCAATATTCCCCCTGTCAGGATTACTCATCTCAGCCCTGGGTGTAAAAAGTGGTCAACCAGCCACGTGGCTACAAACTCCTACGTGTGCACTTTTTGGATTTGGTGACTCAGAGTGACGCACACTTTCTGCCACAGACCTGATTTTCTAGGAACACGCCCTGGAAGAGATCCCAACCTCAGCTCTTTAGCCCATGTGTGCCTCCAACCATTGAGAGCACAGGCTGGGCTTTTCCAAGCACCACTGAGTGGTGTGGAGAGCTAATAGCTCAGGCTGCTCTCTGTGTTTTTATAGTGATCCAGTTGTCTTGATTTGGAAAGACAGGTAACTGCCAGGGAAAAGCTGGAGTTTCCCTCAGAATGGAGAATGTAAACCCCTCACCCTGCCAAATTATAATTTTGCAATTAAGGGCTTTCAGGCAAAGATTTGGGAATAGGAATAACAGTTCTTTACTAGGAATATTAACAATACAAATGTAGTAGAAAACAAAAGCAAACCAGCAAACAAACAAACAACCATTTTGGAAAACCCTGACAGAGTCAGAGCTACAACCTGACACCCTGTTGGTCAGGGTGTTGGAAGCAGTCCAAAAGTGAGTCCTCCTGGAGTGGCAGAGGTGGTTCTGTTGGAGCAGAGATGATTCTGTAGAGAAGGGTCTAGGGATGGTGAGAAGGGTCCAGTCTTCCTCCAGGAATCCAGTGAAGCCAGATTCCTGGTGTTCCTGTGTCTCAGTTTTATCCAGGTTGGAATGGCTGGCTGCCCCCCACTGGGTGGAGCATCTCACAATGGGGATGTACTACTTTAGGGATGTATGCTTTGGGATGACTGCTTGGGGATGTGTTAATGGCTTATTAGCAGAAGATATCCCCCTGGAGGGAGGACAGGTGGTGAAAGAGATAAGAAACACTGCCCCACCTGGTTTAACAGCTGGCCCATTATCAAAAGGCATCTGCCCACCCCACCTCTCCTCCCAGAGTTACAAGAGACAAAGAAAAGAACTTTCCCCAACTGCTTTCAACAACTGAAATAGAATACACACCCTCAGTTCCACAACCCAAGACACCAGTGAGGCCTGATTTAGAAGACAATCACCCTGCAAAGTCAGATGACTATGTCCAGCTGGCTTCTATTTATTTTTCATTTGTCAGTCTGGTTTAGCGTAGCTTTGTAAAGGCAACAAGTTTCCTTTGAACCAAAAGCAGCACAAAACAAAGTGATCAAAAATAAATCTCACCTTTTCATACCATTGCACCACAATGCAAAGCTCAAAAAAGTATTTTAAGTTGTGGGTTTGGGATCTTTTTTTATAAAGCCTGATTTTTTCTGTCATGTGCATTAATCATTTTAATGACTTCATACAGTCATTATGTAGAGTTTATGGGTATCCTACACAGCACATCTTCCAGGTGCTGCAGCCCAGCAGAACAGCAGGTAAGCCTGTGCACTGGAATTCCTACCTGCAACACCAGAATTCCTAGCTTAATCTTGTTTTCTTCAAATGAAAGAGACTGGAACAAAGGTGCCGGGGTGGAATGCAGGCTTATTCGCAAAAAGATACAAATTATATTCTCAATGCTTAAAAAACAATAGAACACATAAAAATACTTCTTTTTGTATAATAATATATTTTATTCTATTCTAAATATAAACATATAAAATTATTTATCGGTCTTGTGTAGTATTAGTCTAAGAGGTTTATTGGATTTTTACACAGCATACAATGTGGGACACACTTATCACATGCAAGCATCAAATGGTCAGAATTCCTAAACTATCCCAAAGGGACAACATGAGTATTTTCATCAGCAAGCATCAAACACCAAATAAATATATTTATCATCAAAAAATTTTTTTTTTCAATTTACTAACTACGTTTTGTATATTTTTGTTTTTATGTGTGGAATGAAGATGAACACACAAAATGTTTCCAATTACCAGGTGGTGTAATACAGTCCTGTGTTTCTGGAAAATTCTACTACATGGATAATCCCAGGCTTTGGTCAATAAATGGGAATATATAAAGCTAAATGTTTGGTCTGGTCATGGTTCATTGAATTCCACTTAAGCAGTGAAAGCAAAATGCTCCACACTGCACTTCGAGACTCCTCTTACCTCACCTCAAGGAGGTAAGTCTACTAAATTTTTGTGGCTTAACTTACGTGAGTGAAATCCCACCTCTGCTGAAATCAATGACACAGCCCCTGTGCTTTCAGCTGGATGTAATTCCACTTCCATGTGTATACACTGTGACTGATGGTCTCTGTCACACGTAGCGACAGGAAATGTCATTTATATACATACTTGTGCAGTGCCCTGCACAGTAAAAGTTTGGTTTGGTTGAAGAGAGCTAATGAGCTGGTAACATTATATAAATAATAAATTATACTTGCTAAACAACTTTGTATAGAGGGTTGTGATTTTGTGGAAAGGAGATTTATGCAGCAAGAAGAAATAGTATTTCATTACTTCCCTTTTAGTTATTCTTTAGCCTACTTGCAGATTAAATTGACAGTTCAACATACAACATGACTAATTTTCTTGATTGCTCAAGGACCTTACAAGAGCTAGGCATAAATTATTTTGGTTTGGATGCTATTGATTTAACTGACCAAAAAAAATTGGCTTAAACATTCAAAATTGTTTTATCCTGAAAACGTGGCTATGCCCTTGGGTTGGATTTACATCTTGCTGGTGTAGATGTGTCACTATTCATCTTTCCTAGAAGTCACAGGTTAAATAAACTGCCTTTAGGAAACATAATGACCTCCTAAAAGGAAGGGGTGAAATGTCTTAGACTTATCTCTCAACCTTCTGATCCACCAATGAAGGAGAACGTGGTGGTGATAACTAAAGGAAACATTTTTTCTTTCTGTTGTGCCAGAACAGCAAGAAAGAGGCCCCCCTCCTCAGCTTTGGTCTTTGAATCAAACTGCCAAACTCCAAAGCAAACTGTAGAAATCATGAGAAGAAAAAGTGTAATTATAAAACCCAAAAACCCAGCCAAACCAAAAAGCCTATACCTACTACATTGTCCAACCCAATGAGACTATATTCCAGGGGAAAGTCCAGTTCAATTCTAGATCATTGTACTTTTTCTTTCCCTTAAATTTAAATACTTAGTGGTAAGTCAAATGGAGGTGGTGGATGACAAGGAAAGAGCCCCACATTGCAATGTAGGTAAAATCATCATCTGGAATCTGAGCAGGCAAAATGGAAGAAGGAATTCAAGGAAATGTCTTTGTGCTGATCAGTGATAGAGTGAAGCAACATCTGAATATACTTTCTTTGATTTATTGGGGAATTAATTTACCTGTGGGAATTTACCCCTAAAATGTTTATTTTTATTATCTAGCTGGGACACTGTTGTGTAAGCTTCCAGAAACAGAGGTTGGCTCAGAGATTGTCTATGCCTTGTAAAGAAATCAAATGCTTGTTACTGTTTAGTGTTTTTGACTAATATAGGGAAAACTATACTCTGAGCAGATTTGGCTCCTTAATGTTGTAATTAAATAGAGGTAAAGATGCACTTTGTTATTGCTTTATTGCTGTAAGTACATCTGTGCTATGAGGGTCTTTGTCACAGCTACACATAAGACAGAAACTGCCTTTGCACAATAATTCCAGTTGGTGGTAAGAATTTTGGAATTTTATTTATTTTTTAGACACAAGAGGTTGCATATGCCAAACCCACATATTAATGGTGAGTCTGGTGAATACTATTTAAAAAAATCTCAGTTTGAGAGCTCTTGCCTTCATACTGTCTTTTCCCTTGGGATTTGTATAAATTTTTCTGAAAATATGTAAAACCTCTCCTAGGTATTATAAGCTACATGTATTCTTGGATATTTGGTGCTCCAGGTAACGTACATTAACCTTATTGATTTTATAAATTAACATAATTATTTTGTTTTCTAGGACAGGTGAAGTCCATGCTTCAGTGGTACTATCCAAACACATTGCACTACCCTCACATTTAGTGCCTTTCTCCTCTGCAGACAGAAAATCTGACATTGACATTTGCAGAGGGATGCTAAGGCCTCGGAAGCATGACTTGGAAATTAGATGAGAACATCAGGAGCTGGGGGGAGAACTGTAGACACCTGGAAAAAAAAAGTTACTGGCAGTATATTAATGTCCTTCCTCCAGGTGTGCTATTGTTTCATCAAGCACGCCTATTAGCTATTTACAGCCTCTTGCTGTCACCTGTGGCAGCTTTAACCTTATTCTGTAAAATGCTCCTGTGCCAAAAATCAAACTGCCTGCTAATGTGGCTAAAACCCCACACTGCATGGTTTCTAGCCCATTTCCTCACATTCAAAGATTTGTCAGTTAAAACAACGTCTCAAAATGATAACATTTTGTTCCCGACATTGAATATTGTAAGCATGTGGAGGAAAAAACATTATTGTCTGACTTGTGGCACCCTTCATCTCTTATTCCCCTCAGAACTCTGTTTTCCATCTGCACTTTCTCTTGGTGTCTGCCTGGGAATATTGCTATTACTAGAGCAGCAGATTGCAGTTTCTGTTTCCCCCCCCAGTCGAGAGCAACTTCCAGACTGCTCTAACCAGACAATAATGAAGAATAAATGTCTAATGCCCCAATCTGGTAAATCAGATTAGACAATTGAGCATATCCAAAGAAATTAAATGTAGCCCAATAACTCTTAATGGCTTGGAAAATTATAGACAGGGGAAACTTTAGATCCTAGAGTAAGTTATTGACATGGTCATTCAGAAACCAGTACTACATTAATCCGCTGACTTTAGGAGAAAAATTTGAGGGATAAGAATGTCAGAATCAGGCTAACAGAGTATCTTCTACCCCTCTATTTTAGTGTGTGTTTTCTGTGTTGCCATTGGTGGCCTACAACTCTTCATCCCAACTCCACACTGTTACTCAGCGCTCACAGCTAAACAACTGAGAGGAAAAAAGGAAACCTGGATACAGGAACACCAACAGAGGTTCACCACCAGTTTTTGGCTCAGCTTTGTACTCAAGCCTCCTAAATCGAGAATGAATCCCAAAACACTGCTGTGGGCTCAGGTCACCCCTTGGCATCCCATGGCTTTGGTGGAAAAGAGAAGGGGTGGCCTCTGGCTGAGGGTTCATGCATGAGTGCTGGGTGGAGGGTGACAATGCTCCACTTCCAGGTGATTAAACCACTCTGTGCTTGGGCTTACAAGAAGATTTTTGGAGCTGACATGTGCTCTTCTTATCTTCCTTCTTTCCATGCTTACTGGAGGCTCTTGGATGGTGTAGGCACGTCTGTCATCCCCTCAGCTCGTAAGAGGTTGTTCAGTCCTAGCTGCCTGACATTTTTTTGGCTTTAGATCTTTGAATGAGCATGAAGCCACTCAGGGACAAAAAAATCTTCTGGCATTATTTCATTCTAGACATGACGATGTTATGGATTATCCTGGGGGGGTTTTTTGTTTGTTTTTGTTTTTGTTTTTGTTTTTTTGGGTTTGTTTGTTTGTTTGTTTGTTTTTTGTTTGGTTTTTTTTGGGGTTTTTTTTGGGTTTTTTGGGTTTTTTGGTTTTTTTTTTTTTGTGAATAACAGTGCAGGAAAAGTTTTGGAAAAACACTCTTGGGGAGGAAATTCTCTTTATATTAATATTTCTTTAATTAAAAAAAAAAAAGAACAAAAAAGGAAGCCAAGAATAAATAAATAAATAAATAAATAAACACACAAAAAGCAAAACAAACAAACAAACCAAAACCCACATAAAAACCACCGCCAGAGAACCCCAACTTATGTTTTTCCTTTGCCATTTGTCACGTCTCTTAGGTTAGCTGTTAAGCAACGAGGTAGGAGTTAGAAATAGTCCCCCATTAGAAATGGAAGCAGATAGAAAAACCAGGGGCTTCTTCAACTGTTTTGAGAAAGAAAATAAATGTTTTAAGTTCTGTAAGGTTCCATTTTTTTTCTTTCACTTCCTCTCGGATGGCTGGGTGCATCTCATTTTTCCATTTGCAGCTAATCCATAAGATCCATAAGATTTCAGTGGGGTTGGAGCTGTGTCACTGGCAAGTTTCTGTGGATGTACATAATACAAATGTCTGAAATGCTCAAAACTGAGCTCTCCTGGGGAACGTCTATTTGGCCCAATATTTGGCCTTAAAGTAGAAGTTCTTCAAATGAGCTCTAAGTGCATATAAAGTCTCGTTCATATCCTGGACACAAAGTGCACACGGTACAAAGTATTATGTTCAGAGCAGTTCTCATTCCAGTCATAGTTTATGGATCTGCCTTTTGATTTCCAACAGCTGACGCAGACAGATAGTCAATGTCTGCTCAGAAATATAAAGTGCTGGAAATCTCAGAACTGTCTTTTTTTTTTTTTTCTTTTTTTCTTCTTCGGGAAAAAAAGCAAAACGTAGCCTACATTTGTGGGTATAAATATTTTCATTGGCTTTTATAGCTGATGGTAATGTTCCTGATGATTTTAATGTTAAATCCTATTAGCCCAATTTCTTTTTTTGTCCATCTGACTGTGATGGGAACAGACAGGAGATGTGAAAAGGACTTTAATAAATGCATTTTAGTGCTAAAAATGTTGCATTAGCAATTTTACCTGCAACTAGATATCCTAGACCTCTCTCATCAGTACATCTGGCTCTGTTTCTTTTGTCCAAATCTAATAGCTACCATTAATGAAATGAAGAATGTGGTGATTGTAATTACTTTTTTGGAAACAAATAAACCGTAAATACTGATGGACCTAAGTTTAATTAACTACAGATTCCTCCTGTTAAAAAAAAAAAAAAATTGTCTTGATCTCTTGGTTGATGTAAGGTGGTAGAAAAAGCTACTGAACTATGATATCTAAAACAGTTCTCTCCTGGCAAGATGCAATAATTGATAATATAATCAGCATTTCAAACATCATAGCAAGCTACCATGACTTTATTTTGATGATGCTTCAATGAATTATTTTACACACAAAGTTTTAAAATTCTGTAATTTTTTCTTTCTTCAGAAACACTAGGAATCTATTTCTTTGAGAATTCAGCTGCTCATCTGAGCATCCTATATGGGAATAATTCTCTTCAGTTAAC
The DNA here is from genome assembly GCA_016584745.2 of Phylloscopus trochilus trochilus. Lineage (NCBI taxonomy): Eukaryota > Metazoa > Chordata > Aves > Passeriformes > Phylloscopidae > Phylloscopus > Phylloscopus trochilus. The sequence continues at coordinate 3,312,271 of WQNJ02000001.1, forward strand.
ACATCACAGTTTACAAGATTTGTTCACCTCTGGAGGAATGAAAGGGTCTTGTTTGGGATCACATGGCAGAAGAACAGTGTTCTCACAGCCCAGAGTGAGCTAAACCCTCCAGTAGCTCAGAGGCATTTATGGCTTGTTATATAAACAGTGACAAGGCTCAAATAATTTGCACTCTGGGCTTTCACACGCTCTAGGGAAATTGCTGAGATTATTTAAAAATATGGGAAATCCTAGCAAGTCATCTGCCGCCTTCACAAATATTTTTTTCTCTTTGCATCTAATTCCATGCAGATGTGGGATACATAGGAAAAGTTCTTACATTTAAATTTCCTCTTAAAGGTGAGTTTAATTTTTTTTTATTATTATTTTTTAATATTCTGCCACCTATTGGTAACTGAAGGTGCTTGAGCTAATGTACACAGTACAGTGATATATACACAACAGCCAACATAATCCATGCCCCCATCCCTCTTAATTAACGTGATCGTTTACTCTTCTTCCCATGCAATTTACTCTGCAAAACTTCCTATGGATCAAATTATGTCAGGGAAAATTACTAAAGCATTAAAACAATCCCATTGGCTTCTGGTTGGTCTGAAAACAAATCAAATTTTCAGATTCTGGGCTGTCTTTCAACCTAGAAATATATCTTAAGTACCAGGGCCTCTCTTACCCAGTCTGACATGAACACATTCTATAAATCTTATGTAGTAAAAACATTTAGGAGACCAACAGCACTTCTGTCTATATGCAACCAGAGTCATTAATTTGTTTTGTTTATGATGAACATTGGATAGAACTGGATATCCATTATACCTGTAACATATTTTGAGAACTCCCTCAGTCTTGAATAGCTCTTTATTTTCAGAAGCAGAGAGATTTTTACTTCACCTTGAGCGAATCCTGGGTGAGCTTAGTATTTGCTTCTGGCTTTTGAAGATAAATGAAAAAACTTCAGTGACTTTGATCCTTGTGTAATATATCCCATAACTTTATTGTTTATTCAGAAATCCACTCCATCAAGCCATGCACAATGTTATCTTTGTTTCATTTGCAACACCGAATGTGTAAGGTTACATTTTAAATCATTTTAAAGATTTCATTACTTATGGAGGGGGGAGGCTTCAAAGGCTGGGACTGGTCCATTCCTCGGAGCTGTTATTAGGTGTTAATCTCCCTTTAAAAATTTTTATCTGTGGGTGTGAAACTTGAATGTCTGAGACAGCAGGTGTGGAAGTGTTTGAACTACACAGTATAGATTGGATGTTGAGTATCTGCAGAAAACAGGAGGGGAGTAATCGGTGTGAGAAGAGAGTATTGGGGCAGGCAAAAATAGGTCAATATTTTTATTTTTGGGTGTGAACCAGGAATTCCAGTCTAAAAATAAGCTGCAAACATCAGACAGAGAGCCACAAAGAATGGGAGAGATGAAGAAAAATCAGAGAAGACGGGAGAGTAAAGCAGAGTTATCAACACAAATGTTTAGCCTCTAATTGTCCCTGAAATGTATTTGAGCACATTAAACCCCACAAACAAACAAACAAACAAAACAAAAAAACCCCAACACTTTCTCGTGGTTAAATAACAAAAGTACTTTGGGCAGACTGTGAAGCCAATAAGGAGTCCAAATTCTGACTGATAAAGGCAGATGTGGAAAATAGGAGGCCAAAGTGTGAAAGCAAACAAGGGACTCTTCAGAGGAGAAAAATAAAGATTATATTGTGGCAAGTAGGTTACCAGAAAATAAAGGTGAGAAGTAATTAAAGAATATTACTGAAGACCTCACAGATGTACTTCTGTCAGTCTTCTCTGGGGAGGGTCTGGAGAGGCACCAATTTTCCTCAGGCAACAAAGATGACACATTCTGGGATTGAGGTGCTGCTTTAATACATTTTGAAAAAAAAAAAAAAGAAAAAAAAAAAGTAATGAGCTGTGGATAACAAACCATCAAAGCTAGTCAATTAAATACCTGAGGACTTGGACTTTGACTCCAGAGAAACCTGTGTGTAAAGCCTTAAAACATTACCATGAAGGCAGCAATATGTGTTGTGTACATATATTTTGTACTATATGTATCTAAATGTAGTAGGTACATTTATAAGGAAATTAAGGTAGTGGGTTTTTAGTGTCCTGTAAAAGGAATGATGAACCCAATGAAGTATAAGTTGCTTTTTGTTACCTCTAGGAAAACCTGTAAAATCCATCATGTGGCTGTTCAAAATGCTTAGCAGGGAACATGAACTGAAAGGAAAACCAGCCTTTTCCTGAAGGAAAGATGTGCCTCCTTAATATCTTGATTTTTTTATATTCACAAATGACTGTTAAGGAAATAGAGAAAACATGAAATGAGAGGTAAAGTACTGTTAAGTTGAAAGAGGTTAGTGACCAAAAATTAGAAGCTGCTCTAAATCTAAATCTAAATCTAAATCCAAATCTAAATCTAAACCTGGCAAGCTGTGCCCAAAAGGCATGAGATAAACAGGCAGTATATATCATGTGGGGGGAAAGTATAAATATATGATTTTATTTTAGAAATCAGTCAATCCCCCTTTTTTTTTTTTTTTTTTTGGAAGTGCCACTTTTATTTCTTGTCACCACACCAAATGTGAAAAAAGAGACAGCTGAAGTAGAAGTGATTTAGATATGGAAGAGGAAAACTATGGACTTTCAGGCAAAAACCAAATTCATCTACAACTGACATAGGAACATCTTTCATTACTTTACAGTGCATTTAGAATGGCAACTGACCTGTCTTGGTGGTATGCAATTCTGAAGCTGGAAGAGAAGAAAAGATAGCTAACAAAAACAAACAAACAAGCAAAAAGTATAACAAAATTCTTACTAACTTCCCATTAATTAGAAGCTGAAAATCTAGAGGAAAAAAAATGGAAGGAAATGTGGCTTCCAGAACATGGACATTGACAGATAAATGGAGCACAGACAAATAGAACAGACTCCATCTGCACTATTTGTGAAAAACCATTGTATGGGTTTTAAGATATTAATTCCAGTGAGCCCATATGGGTTTATATATTTATAATTGAGTGGGGAATGATCTTATTAGCTGGCACTTTTTTGATCTGCTGCCATTGTGCTCTTCAGTCATTTTGTTACATCCCTTAAGCAGCTCCTAGAGAAATTCCAGTTAAATGTGCTGTGAACAAACTATGCATGGTAGAAAATGGCTGAAGACCTGCCCTTGGTTTGGTATATGCATGACAATTTCAGGATCTCTAAAACTCCCAATTCGCTGGGTTTTGACAACTGAAAATACAACTGCAGTCAGGGTTCTGACAGTGGTATTCAGGCTGTTGGGACAGAAGTTTACTTGATGTGGTTGGTTTTGGTACTGTAAGGGCAGAAGTTTGTGAATTCACTTCAAAATGTAGATTCACCTGCAATAAATGTAAACTCATGCCCTGTTTCATGCAGAATATCCAGGGCAGAGAGTTCCTCTGCTGACCCATCTGCTGAGCAGACCACACACAGTAACTGATTTATTTTGCAGAGGAGGAAAAGAGAGGGCATGGAAACTAAAGACTGCAGCACATGCTGTCCTGCTTTCTGCTTTGCTTTATCCATTTTCTCCTGTAGTCCAAAAGAGCTTGTCCTGGGAGTGAGGGACAGGGCTTCTGACACAGGTTAACCAGACTGGTACAGCTTTCTTCAGTGATGGTGGAAGGGCTGATGTTAAGGTCATATTTTACCTCTTTGGTGGAAAGACTGCAAGTACTACCATGAAAAACCTATTTTCCCTCTGGAAGAGGTTTCATGGAAATGACTGCATTTAATGGGGAGGGAGCAAACCTTTGGTGAGCAAGTTCAGCTGGGCCAGTCTGAGTATGCAACTCACCAGCCAAGAGCTGTGATGAAACCCAGGCTGGCTGCTGTGCCAGTCACTCTTATTCTTAGAATGGTAGAGATGGAGAGCTAGGAGAATGAAAACATGTGTGGGAACAAATGCTGTGGGGGATGGAGCTCACGAGATAGAGGCTCCAAACACCTCTGATTGCAGGGGGGGCCAAGAAAGATGAGGAGAAGGACTTGATGAATTTTTCCTCAGACCGTTTCTAACGCTCCCATGAAAGGAGGCACAAAGAGAGAAGAAAACACCAGAGTCTCTCTATTGAATTTCCAAGTCAGCCTGTGCAGTTGCAGTGCACAGAGAGTGCCCCTGAGAAAATTGCTCCTGAGCAAAGTGGGTGCGCTTGTGAAAGCCACTTGTGGCTGAGTCCCTCCCTGTGGGAGTCCAGGGCATTCTTTTGGAAACCCTGGACGAGCAGAAACCTGTACAGGGGGGTTTTAAACCTGTACAGGGGGGTCTGAGATATGCACAGGGGGGTTGCAGACCCTGGCATAGACCCCAGACAGGCAAGGGCCTCAACCACAGTCCATGGGAAAAGTTACCAACACTATGGGAGGAATTGCAAGCCCTCAAAGGTAATAGAAAGTAATGATATTTTCACATTTAGGGTTTTAGAATAGGAAGGACCAGAGACAAGATGGAGGATTCTGGGCAGTGCCCTGGGGCCTTCTCCTTCTTCTTCGTCTCCGTTTTGTGCAGTGGTGATGACATTAAGTAACTTTAGAGGGATTGGGTCAGAGTAGAAGACACCTGTTTAGTGTAGAGTGTAGATATTGGTTTGTAATTGTAAATAATGTACATGCAATTATCTGTATAAAAGATGACGAGCCTTGGCCGGGGGGGCGGTCATCACCTGTTGCCTGTGCTGTCCAGACCTTGGCAGAGCTCAGAGAAAAGGACTGTGATAAAATAAACAAGAAGAACAACCTTGAAAATGAACATCTAAAGACTCTTCGTTGTTTCTGCAGGCAGCTCAGGGCGTTTGAGAGGACAAAGGGCAAAGACCACCCTGATCCCGGGCAAGCAGAGACGCCGAGACCTCCCTGCACAGGTTATCTCACCTACAATTTGTGCCACACACCCTTCTGCAGGCCATCATGGGCTGTGGGCCTCCACAATGCCAGAAAAGCAGATGGAATTAGGCACAGCAGTGAACCCTGGGACTCAGAAATCCACCTTCCAGCAGCCTTTGTTGTACCCTCCCCAGATGCACCAGGATATTATTGGAGGGACAAAAAGAGTTGGACTTCCGACTGGCTTTGTACAAATTGACTGAAATAATGTTTGGCACTTCCACCTGTTTGGTGAGCTATATAAACAGTCTAGAAATAGTCTAAATAGTGACTGCCTACAAAGCAGTCACCTCTTTTCAGTCAGGCAGCATGGGCATGGTAGCACGTACAAATACCTGTATCACTAAAGACTGTAAGAATTACGTTTTGAACTGCCTTCATTCCAGAGAAGTTGGCTCATAAGAAGGAGCACATGTGGATTAAGAAAAAACACAAAGGAAGGTATGATTACAGCAAACATCATTCACCCCACACGTCACCTTTAGAGCCAAAGCTCTTTGCAATCCTCTCTTGCTCAAATCTCACCTCCAGACGTGTCTCAGAAACATTTCTCCTGCTAGATGTCTCTCTTACACTGTTTAACCATACATTTCTTTTTTTTTTTTTGCTCAGCTTGGAGCACCATGATGAAAGTTGTCTGACACGGCCCAGTAAGGACCATCTTTATCTGATTTTTAACTTCAGTAGAGTTTTAATACTGGGAATGGTATTTTCTCTGCTGAAGACCGTGTAAAGACAACTTGTGTATGTGTGAGAAAGAAATCAGAATAACCTTTGGAGTAAAGATAGCGAGAAATATTTTGGTACAGTACTTTATTTTTGTTCTAGGAAAACTTGTTTCATTTATGGTGTCTTCCTGCTTCAGAACAGGAATTCAAAAATTGGCTAAGTGCTATTTGGTAAGTAAGCAGGTCTGTCAGCCTCATGTTGGTGATGTTCTTTTAGCCAGCCTCATGAAAATCTGCTGAAACCTGGCCAACTTGTAAATCCCAGGGGAAAAAAAAATTCTGTTTCCTTGTGCTCAGCAACATATATAAGCAATGGTGAAATTCTCTGCAGCACCTGTAGCTGGGCAGACAGGGCTGTAGTGGGCTGTCCTCCAGTTTTCCCCCATCAAGTTCTACTTCTATTGAATCTTCAGAATTAGTAGTAGTAGTAGTAGTAGTAGTAGTAGTAGTAGTAGTAGTAGTAGTAGTTAGGCTTTGACAGTATGGCAGTTAAAATATTGTCAAGAGGCCACAATGCTAGCATAGCCCAGGGGTGAATGTGTGGCACAAGTTCTTGTCTGAACCAGTTTGAATTGCTAGCCAACAAGATGAGTTCTGGATTTTAAAGTCTCATCCTTTCATAGTCCATAAGAAAATGTTTTTTTATTTTGCTTCTTTCTGGCTGCTCACTACGCAGGGGATTTTCATAAGGGAGATGAATGCTAATGGGTTTTTCACAAGGAAGAGCAGTTTAAGGTTTATTGTCTTTAACATAAGTTTTGAGAGGGGGAAAAATCCTGGGGATTTAAAAATCAAGTCATCACCAATAAAAAAAAATACTGCACTAGTATCTTATATATGCCAATGTGAAAAGATAACACTGTGGTCAGTTCAAATGCATAAGATGTCAAAGTCAGTATAAAAAGAAAAAAAAAGCCTGAAACCCACTGAATAGATATCTCATTCTTTTGTTTTCCATCACAAACAGCCAGTGTGAGTTGCAGGAGTTTCTGGTTGTGGGAACTGGCAGGTGTGTGTGCAGTTTGCAAGACAGCTGAATATTACAGGGCTTCTAATGGATTTGAAGTGTCACCACAAATGTTCTCTATATTTTAAGTATGAACAGTGTAGATCAACTCATCACTTCAGGAGAGGAGAATTTGAGGGCAAGGAGCAGAAACAGACTAGAATAATAGCACTCATCCTGTAATACAACGCAATAATCCAGATAGTGTTTGATATAAATATAACCATCAATAAAATATAAATAAACTCTGACTAGATTTTTCACCTAGTAAGAGATGGAGGAGCCAAGACCAAACCCTGGATCTTAGATCCAACTTGATTTGGACCTAAGTAAACTCAAGTAAAGGAGTTGCCAGCACTCACATCACAGTGACCAGTCATTTTGTGAAGAAAATGAAGTGCCCTGAAGAGGCTCAGGGAGTGTAATCAGGAGTTAAAGGAGGCAGGTTGCTTTTTTAAGGAGGACCTATTGATTTCTACAGTCACAGCTATGACTCTTCAGACACAGAGCTCCAGCTTTCTGCAATGTCCCTTGAACTACCAAGGGTAGCAACTGCTTCTGGTGCTCAGTTGGGTGTAATCTCCCCGTGCCACAATTATCTTCAGTACAATGGGGATGAAAACAATCCTTGCCTGCTGTCACCTTCATGTCTCAGTCTGTATGGGCCCTCACTGTAGGATTCCAAGCCTGGCTGAGCCTCTCAGCAATTTGGTAACACAAATAAAGATAGGTTCAGCCATTATTTACTGAGCATAACAGGGACACGGCCACCTCACAGACATTTTAAATCCTCTTAATATTTTCATTTATTTGTTTTTAATCCTCAGTGCCGTAGAATTCATGTAATGGATGTGGGACATAAAAGATGGGAAGTTTTGGCCCTTGCATCTGAATGAGAAAAATCCAGAAAACCAAGGTTTCTGCTCAGATTCCTAGCACTTCCCTACAGCTGTACAATTTCAAAGAACATACATTCTCCCTTAAAGTAAGGCTATAGTTTGCTGAGCAGTGTTCAATAACATATCAATATGGAGAAATCCAGGAGGGGGCCTTTTGTAACTCATTTGTCTGTCTTCTTTCCATCTTTCACATTTGAGAAACTGAAGTAAGGGAGCTGATGGTTGAATCACAGGGATAAAATGGAATTTTGCAGTCTAGTCCTTTCCTTATTGAATGGCTATTGCTGTCAGCATTGGGAGATTTCTGCTTGTTTCAGCTGATCTTGGAAGCTTCAAGGTCCTTTTTGAGTAATTTACTTTCAGGCATTTCTGCTGAAAAGCTACAGTTCCTTATTTTCAACTTCTCAGTTCTTTGCAGAGAACCTTTGTTGAAAGGAGGGCTTACCTTTTACTGTTTTCTTTTTTTTTTTTCTTTTTTTTTTTTTTTTTTTTTTTTTTTTTTTTTTTTTTTTTGAGTTAAAATAAGAATGTGAAACAAAACTGATCTGGTGTCTTGAATGAATGGATAAATGTGCAGTATCTGAAAGTGTGAAGATTCTCAAGCTCCAAGGAATTATTGCTGTTGTGCTATTTCTTATATAGGACTACATCCTAGCTTCCTCATTAATTGGACACAACTGCTAAAACATCCTTTACAATAAGCACTTCTTCATACCAGACGTATTTCCTGGATCTATAAAACAGCTTTTAGAAAGGGAGAACTGTATTTAAGACATTAATATAGTTCCACAAAACGATGCCTGCTGATATATGGAGCGCTTTTTGAATAATTCACTTTGAAATTAACACCATAATACCATTTACCTTTAAAGTCCTATTTACTGGAGCTGGAAAGGATTGTTCTCTGGAGACGAGGATATCGGCAAGCACCCGACTTCCAGAGCTTCTTTGGTTTGATCAGAAGGGTCAGATGATTTCATGCAAAGGAAACCAGTAAGCAGTGAGAGAGGTAAAAATTAGAGGAGGTGAATGCCAGCCTCTCCTCCACCATCAGGCTGTGCACATCCAGGTTGTTGGGTTTGGCTTGCAGAGATGCTGCCCTCAGAGGCATGCTCCCCTGCAAGAGGTTGCTCCTCCCTTGGCTGCAACAAGACCTGGCGGGGGACTGAGCCGTAAACGGCTCACTGGAGTGATCTGGGTTAGGTTTAATCCTTAGAAAAACAGGGATTATGTCAAGTGCGGATCAGTTTTACACTGTCATTTGCAGGGCCACCCCGCAGACAGGCAGCCAAGCCCTGCTGCAGCTGGGAGGTGGCCATCAGGCTCCCTGGACCTGGCACCCACCACTCCTTCCATCAAAACTGCCCTGAGAAGACACCCAACCTCCTCCACAGGGTCCAAGCAAACATACTTGGTTGAAGCACTACCCCTCTGCCCACCCCCCTGGCGGCTGGGCTAGCTCAGTTTCTGGGTAGCTTTGGGGGAATATGCTTCAAGGATAGGGTAAAAGATTCAAAAGAGGCCCTTACCTCGGGGGAGTGTTCCAAGGCTTTATTCTTGAAGGAGATCCCAGGGCAAAGAGGGCAAACAAGGAAGAGCATGGGTTTATCTAGACTCTCTGTCCCAGGACAGATAGCTGGCCATGAGCCAACTGGTCAGAGATAAGGTAAAGGTAGGGTTAAACTAAGACAGTTACAGCATCAGGGGGTCTCTGGGGAAAAAACATTTCCCCAGAGGAATACAACACTTGGTTAAAAGTTCGTGTTTATCTTTCTTTTCTTCTCTTTCCCTTCCACCTTTCTGCCACACCTGGAGCTGATTATATAATTTAGGCAGAAGGAACGAGGAGACTAATGGAACTTCTCTTCCTTAAAAGGAGTTGCAAATTTTGCAGTCAAACATTTCACAACCATGGGTGATCATAGTATCATAGCTGCAACCTGATTTTTATGCAATTCATTGATTACTTGCTCTTTAGCCAATTTTAGGTATAAATAATGAGGGGGAAAAATGGGATCTTGGTGGAATCCTTTTCCACTGATTTCAAAATTACCTTTAATATGATTTTCTTTGATTGACAACAGGTCCTATTAATGTTGACTTTTGAGGTAGATTGCTAAATGTTTTATTTATTGAACACCTGTTTAGCACTACTGGCAAAAATGTTTTTGGTAAAGTCATATGATGTTATTTGACTGAGCTGACTCTGTCAATAAGGATAGCCCAGGCTGCAACTGACTGGTTTTTTTCTGATATAAGAGTACAGAGCACAAATTTATACACATTTCCCATTACAGTTCACGTGGAAATGTTTTTATTTCCCATTTTGATTAGCTTCACTATTGCCAACCCCAAATACTCAAAAAATTGTGAGTCAGTTTATAAGAATAGTGGGATTAATTTAACTTTATACACCCGTGGATTTAATTTTTTTTTAGTAAGCTCTAAGATATAAAAGTATTAGGTGTAAAAGCTTGTAGGCTGAGCTATTTGCTCAGTCAGAATATTGCAGAAAGTGGGACCTTACCACTCCCAGCCACTGTCAGCCAAGGCTGCTGATAATCTGGGAAAACTGGTACTGCTGTCACACTCAGCCTGGAATAACCTATACAGAGTGTCTTGTAATTTCATTTAGCTGAAATGTAAACCCATTTATCTGTGCTCCCTTTCAGGTATACCAGGCACAGTGTACCTTGGCCAGAGTAAGAAATTGTCTGCTTCAGACCACTAATGGGCTTTGGAAAAAAAAAAACAAACAACCTCTGTCTTCAGTGGGAATCACAATTTCCGCATCCCAGTATGAGTGGAGAAATGAATAATAACATCTAGATTTGTCTGAATTCCATGTATCCCAGAGGGATCAAGTTTGATTCCCTCCCTTATTTACAATGCTACAAGGAAAGCATTTCAATTCTCCAAATGCTCCCTCATGTGGCTTCTTAGTACTAATACTGAAACATTTATGTGTTCTCGGAGATTACAACCCAATGCCAGGAAATAGGCTGAGACAACATAAGAGGTATTTCATGTGAACTTTGACATTAGAAAATTATGGTTCCAGATCCTATATGCAAAATGTTTGGCTTTTTTTTGTCGCTAAATGAGAGGGAAGCAGTTATATTTGCTTTTGCCCCTGTGTTGGGAGAAGGGAATATCCTGAGCTTTGACCAGGTTTGCCCACTGGATTACCTCATCAGATGTCATGGCAATAGGTAAGGGATACAAACATGAAAATCACAGAATCACAGAATTAACTAGGTTGGAAAAGACCCTTAGGCTCATCAAATCCACCCTATGACCGATCACCACCTTGTCAGCTAGACCACGACACTGAGTTCCACACCCAGCCTTTCTTAAACACCTCCAGGCATGATGACTCCACCACCTGCCTGGGGCAGTGCATTCCAGTGCCCAATCACTCTTTCTATGAAGAACTTCTTCCTAATATCCAACCTAAACCTGCCGTGGTGCAGCTCAACATTGTGTCCTCTCACCCTCTTGCTGGCTGTCTGGGAGAAGAGAGCAACCTTCACCTGGCTACAGCCTCCTTTCAGGGAGCTGTAGAGAATGACAAGGTCACCCCTGAGCCTCCTCTTCTGCAGGCTAAACAACCCCAGCTTCCTGAGCTGCTCTTCATAGGCCTTGTGTTCCAGGCCCTTCACCAGCCTTATTGCCCTTCTCTGGACATGCTCCAGCATCTCAACATCCTTCCTAAACTGAGGGGCCCAGAGCTGGACACAGCACAAGATGCAGCACCATCAATGCTGAGTACAGGGGAAGGATGACCTCCCTGCTCCTGCTGGCCAATAAAAAGGGACTGCTTTGGTGTAATGGCTGAAAAAGTGGAAGTCTGTGTACACAACCAAGGAAGTCTGCTTCATGTACAATCTTGCTTCCACAACATTTGTGAGTAAATACAGAAGTTGAAGAGAGAAAAGGAGAGGGAGGAAGGTAAATGTGCTGTTGCTTTGAAACTGCAGCACTGTATTTCTCCTTTACCACAATCTGGGAAATATTTATTTGAGCTCTGACATTTCCAGTTTGGTTACTACATGGGAAGCCACGTTGAACCTCGGTGAGCAGGTGGTATAAGCAATACATTTATTTGCATTCATCTTAAATGGCCTAGTTATCTAATGACTTGGGTCAGCATGCTTCTTTTTTCCTCTTTAATGATAGCTCTGTGTCAGCACTATTCTTGGCTCTGCTTTTTCCTATGCTTCTGCTGGTTCTGTGTGATGAGCAGGGAATCCCAGCTGTGGGCAGCTTAATCTTGTGAGACAGAAGCAGGTGCCACACGTGCTGGGGGCTTCTCATTTCCATGGTGAACTGTCATGCTAAAGAGCAGGGAGTGACCAAGGCTGGACAGTCTTCTATTATATAAAAATCTCTGTAATAAGAAGCTGATTTCTCCCCCTATTCTTGAATGTTTGGGAAGCATGGAAATGTATCTCATGAATTTAATCAGAACATAGATTGCTCAAGAAGAGCAAGAAGAGTCCAGGTCCAGCAGCACCTCTCCCAGTAATTTATGCTGAGGGGACCAGAGAGGTACAGGTGAGGCAGGCAGAAAAATTGCATCAAAGGGCTTAGGGAAAATACTTTGTTGTCCCTCTGGAGAGCCCTCACCTGACCCCAAAGCGTTTGCATGGTATGCAAGGGCATTTATGCAGGTGTTTTGGTGTATATTTTTGCCCAAGGTAAAGAAAAATAATACTGCTCCTAGGTCACCTCAACAATCTGGGAACACTTGATTTGCTTCTCTGCCTCTCAAGTCCTTTTGGAAAGGACATGCTTTACCTTAAGGAGGTTGATTCTAGAGTTGCTGGCTCACTCACAAGAAAAAAAAACAAATAAAAAAATCAAAGGACTGCAAAGTTAATAATTAATATGTTTCATACTGGACAAAATATTTCTCTCAACAAGAAAATTTTCATTTTTATTTTGAGCTTTCTAAAGCCTGTACAAATAAAATTCTCTGACCCTGGAATCATTTCTTTTGAACTGGGGTGAAAAATCTGACAAAAAGTGAGAGTCATCTGTAAGCCCTGTGGGAACACTGCTCTGCAGTTTTTACCAATAGAATCTCTAACCAGGAATGTCACCCAGCCTTTATCAGCAGAGTGAGGAAGCTGGGGATATGGTCTGTATCCAGATACTTGAAATTGTTGCAGAAACATGTAGTGTTGAAACCGCCCGAGCAAAACATTTTGCAAGATGATGCTGTGTCTGTAAACACCTGGAAAAAAGAATATGTTCAACACATAATCACATTGTTTGGTATTGCTTCTCACTCTTTGGGAAAGTAAACCAATGCCAAAAGAAATGCAATTGTTTGGGGGCAGAAAAAGGTTTTGCATATTGGAGATTTTAGTAACATATTCCCCTCCCCCCACCCCATATTATTTAAAATAGTATCCCTCAAATACTTTTGATTTGATTAAAACAAGAAAATATCTTGGGATTTTTTTTTCTTCAGGAAATCTCAATGTCTTTGCTTTCATCCAGTATTCTGAATTGTTTTTTTGGTGACTGCAACTCTGTATTCATTGTTGAGGCATACATAGAACATATTTGGGGGAATCTATAAACCAGGGAAGACAATTTTTTTTTTCAGAGGAATATGTTAGATTTCAGGAGTTTATTGTTGAACATAGAGAATGGAGCTTTTCTGAAAGAAAAATATATGATGTCACATCTTTGCTTGTAGGCATGTCCTGCTCACTGTGACAAAACATTTGTACTGTCTTGAAGCCAAGAAAAAGCATTGAGCCTGCCTCACCTTATTGAGAACTGCAGGCAAAGACCTAGAAGAGCACCTACTCCTAAAACTACAAGGCAAAATGTTTCAGTACTCACCTCACCTCTCATGACACCTCTCAGTTTTGCAAGCTAAAATATAAAAAGGCCAATGTTTGATAACTAGGACTGACCTTTTCCAGAGGTAGCATCAGGTTGATTTACTATGGCAATTACAGGTCTTTCCTTGGTGAAAACACAATAATGAGTGCTTCAGGGCAAAAGACAAGTTAGTCTGATAGACATTTCAGATATCTGCCAGGCAAAATGTGAGAGGAATGGAATTTAAACACAAAATAGCAGTAAAACACTTCACTTGGGTTAGTTAACAGTGGTATTTAGTTTGAACTCAGTATTACGTACAGCTGGATATGCAATTGCACTATGCACAAAGTTCTTGCTCCTCCTCCTTTCTTCCCTATCCAAACATCCTACTTTCAGTATTATTATGAGATTTTTTGATTTATGTCAGTTTGAAATAGAGAAATTATATTAAATATGGCATCCAGTGGAGTTACCACCAAGCCAAGGAACCACCAAGGAAGAGTTTGAAATACAGAAATTATATTAAATATGCCATCCAGTGGAGTTACCACCAAGCCAAGGAACCACCAAGGAACACCAAGGCTCCTCCTCAGGGCATTGTTCAATCAGGGGAGAAGGAGGAGCCAAGCCACAGAGCAGTCTTGCTCTTGGGTTGCAGGGACAGTTTGATGCATGGACAGCTTAGCAAGGTTAGATGGTGTAAGAACCATGGTACATCATTCACCTAGTCAGTCAGTCACTTGCTAATGCCCTTCCCCAGCCTTCAGAGGTTGCAGAGCAGGTGACAGGGTCAGCCCACTGCCATCTCCTCACAATACTGAATTTTGCCTTTTTTTTTAACATGATTTCCTTCTCCTTGTCCCAGCCACAGCAACATGGCAGTGCTGAAATGCAAATGGGATGGCCTGGCTCATGAGGACACACATCTGCCTGAAACTTGCTTGGAGCTCCTGGTAAACGACATGCAAATGAAATATTCAAAGCTTTCTTTGCAAACCAGCTAAAGCAATCTACTCTGCCTTTTTCTTTAATTGGTCTTACCAAGCCAGTGTAGCATCCCTGTAAATTCATGTGCTCCATGACCTGAATTCGTGCTACTTGCATGTGGAATAGCCAGAAATTTTATGATTCACTATTTTCTGTTTATTTGGGTATTATTCACGTAAGGTCCTTAAAGCAACGTGAAAATGTATTTACATTGCAAGAATATTAAAAATAGGCAACAGGGATTGTAACAATGGGAATTAAAAGGGATCAGGGACTCACAACAAGGACACTTAATACAATAGAAATTTTAATTACTAAAAAGGCAGATCTAAGTCTCCATTTCTGTAATCTCACATCCAGTGATGTCAGCACGTATACACATGATTTAGACCACTTGGGCACCCATCCAAAAAAAAGAGAATTCCACCAAATCTACCATTATTCAGTTACAGTATTCATGTTTTGCATAGTCCTAACACAGAGAACAAAATAATATGGTTTTAAAATAATCACTTTATTTTAATTATATGTCTTGTCATAAATCCCAAAGACCCAAAGCCTTTTGAAAAGCTTTCACCTGAATGTTCATTTACAATATACCTCATTTCACCTCTTAAGCAAAGGTGTTTTACCATAGCCACAATTGCTATTTGTAGTTACCCAAAGACCTGTGGTTACCCTCTGGACCTGTGTAAAAGTATGTTCAATGACAACTTGGACCTAAAGGGCTGTGGCTGATAAACACAGATGACTCAATCTATGATGAACAGTGATTTCTCAGGCAGAGGTCCACACTGCCCTTCTTCCCACACTTGCTATGGTGTTGTCTCATCTCTCCATGTGGCAGCTGCTCACAGTCTGTAGTTTGCACTGAGGTGAAGTTGTACCAAGTCTAGATTTATTTCACTGCAAATTGGTGACCCAGGCATCTTTGCAGAGATGTTTAAAGGACAACTGGAGACAGCAGCCACAAAAATGATTCATAAATCATTCTCTTTTGTCATTCAGACCCCTAAGCATGTTTTAGGAAATATTTGTTGTGTGGACAACCAGTCCCACAAATACATTACAGTGCTGTAAGTACTATCCCAAACATGTGAAAAGGGCTTTAGTTATGTAAGGCCATTAAAATGGGTAGAAGTTTTGTGGCTGTCATCCTGTATATAGAAAAAATTTAAAAAGAAGCAATCACAGTCTCTTGACTTCTGGTTTTTCTTTTTGTTGTTGTTGTGTTACTTGCTGGACGGTCACCACCAAAAAGCCAGTGCAATGTTGGATGATTTACTCTAATATCATCAGAACACAGAAAAAAAAAATTTAAGAAAAAAAAAAAAAACCAGAATAATTAAATCAGAGAGCATTCAAATATTGTAAAGGCTGTTGGGATCAATCTGAAGCAATCATGAGTCAGATCAAGAGGGTTTATATAAACTCCAGCTTTTGGAAAGTGTTGGGAGTGTGAAAATAGTAGCAGTACACCAGTCAGTGTTCAATTCAATTTAGCCCATTATTAATGGTTGGTTTTGAGTACCTGTGTAAAGGTCTCACTCAAAAGAATTCTGTCACCACGCTCAAGTTCCATGATTCAAAGGAAGCTCCCTGCAGGATGTATCATCCTGTTCTCCTCCTGATAAATACTGCAGGCGTGAGCTGGAAGCACAGACTGACCCCTCTCACACACAGGAGTTTGTGGTCTCATTCCTCCAGGAGAGTGGCCAGCTTGTACTTTTTCTCAAACTAGCAAGTTGAAGCACATAGATTCCTCTTACTAGGAAAGTAAATAAAACAGGGCTTGTGAAGCAGGAGAAGTGGAGCCTTGGTCACAGCAGCTAGTGTAAATAACAGCCTGCTCCAGGAGTCAGTGGAGTACCCTGCTAGCAAACCCTCCAAACTCTTTTTTTTTCTCCCTTTTTTTAGTGGAGGAATTTCAAAGAGAGCTAAGACCACAACCTAGGGCTCTCAGTTCCTCATTCCTTACTGTAATCATTACACAAGTTACTCTTCTAAAGGTGAAATGCTGTGGTGGGATCAGTCCTGTGCATGATACATATGGAGAACAAGGGAGTATTTGATCTGAGGTGTATCAAGCTGAGTATTTATTGCTCTGTTGGGTTTAATTTCAAAATAAGCAAAAGTCTTCCTGACAGACTGGCACTCCTGAGCTCCTGGCTGGGCTGTGGTGCAGTTGGTGTGTTCTGTCCTTCACTTGGCCTCTGATCTCCTACCAGAGTGGAGCAAACAGCAATTGCTCAGCCTAAAGCTGTCTGCTTGCCTTTATTCAGCTTGTCTTTATGTTAGCCATGCCCCTATTTTCTCCTTATGTGCATTTTATGTGTCCAGGGAGGAAAGAGCTAACTCTGAGGTCACTGTGGAAATCAGAGACGTGTGTTTTTTATCGGGGACACTACAGTACACACAAGTAGCAATGACATCTGTGGCATAGGCATCTCTCTGGGGCTTTGAGTCCAGGTTTTTCTCTGTTACTCTGTTGTAAATCTGGGATAACTGGGAGCTACTCGGTACACTTGAATATTTGATCTTATACTGAACTTCAGGACAGGAGGTAATAAAACATAAGAGAAATTGTACCCCTAGAACGATTTCTAGTAAAGTAAAAAGGCAAAACAGGCAAAGTAAAAAGGTTCTGAAATAGTAGTTTAAAGGAAAAATTTTAAAATGGGAATAGAAAGCTTATATTCTTTATCTAACTTGGACAGAAATGCTGAGTGGGTTTGAGAAAAAATGGTTACTTTTAACACTGGAGTTACTCTCCTGATTGGGTGGAAGAGACAGGGGGAAGGGAATGGATAAGAGGGAAGAGGGTTTTTTTAAGGTGAAGTATTGCTGCAGACCAAGTTGGGGTCTTCAAAGGAATGGCCATGGGAGGCAAAAAGTTCTGTTACAGGAGTGAGGCAGAGAGAAAGGGTGCTGGAATCCCATCACTGACTATGAAACCAGAGGGTCGTTGACTCTGTTCTGTTTAAGAGAAGACATGAAACAAGAAGAAAATTACTATGCTCTTAAGGAAAAAAAAAAACCAAAACCAAAACCAAAACCAAAACCAAAACCAAAACCAAAAAAAAACCCAAAAACAAAACAAAACAAAACAAAACAAAAAAACCAAAACAAAACACCAGCAGAAACAAGTAAGTGATGAAAGAATGGGGAAAAGTGGCATGTTTGTAAGAGCATCTTCTTTTAACAAAGGTGAACTTGTTAAAAGTTGCAAAAAGTCCTGGATCCTCAAGAAAGTAGTACTGACTGAAGTCTACCAACTGCTTCTGGTCTGACTGAAACTGCAGCTGAAAAGGTAGCACAGAGATGAAAGACTGTGTATTTTATGGCCAGTTTTCTGAAGTGCCTGCAATATGCATTTGTTGGATTTAATCGAAAAATAGCCAATCTGGAAGAGATTTTTTTTCTTTCAGACTGCTCTGAAGTTCATTCCTGAAACCCATTCATCTCCAAGACAGAAGGAAAACAGGAGGGAAAGAGTGGCTAAGACAAGTCTGAGGAAGGAGAAAACATGACTAAGAAGAAAAAAAGGAGGATAATATTTTCAAGATGGAAAAGTTAAGTTACAGCTTTCAGTTAGACTTATTTTTTTTTCCTTTTAAAAGATTCTTATTTTACTTATAGTTACCAACCCTCCCCCTCCCAACAAAGTTAGTATAAATCAGTCTGTGCAGATGTGGGTGCGTGTGGTGATGATAACAACACACTCTCTTTAAAATTCTGGATTATTTGGGGGTTCCACTTGCTCCAGCCATTGATCTGGATTCCTACAGAGTCCTGCCCCCTGTCTTTAATCAGGGAGTCATTTTGCAAAGAGAAGATAGATACGTATTACATCACAAGATTTATAGTTATGTGCATTTCTTATTAACTTACTAGGGAGGCATGTTTTGCTTGGGTTTGCCTTGTAAGTGCTGGATCTAACAGAGCTTTTAGGCATATCAGCAACCACCTTTCACCCAGCTCAGCTGCCAGTGGTTTCCAATATCAGGTACAGAGATAAAATAATTTGTCATTATCCTTCTCTTATAAAGTAATTTATAAGGCATGTGCTCATATCCAAGAATATTATGGAAAGCACCTTTCTAAGGCTTTCTGTAGAGTGAGTTAAGCATGCTCCAATTAAACACTTCATATAGCTTCATTGATTGGGTCTTTAATTGCCTCTGTTAATCTCTTTTGTCCGGAAATATTTGGTTTTAAACGGGATAAATAGAAATATATTAAAACTTGAACATGGCTCTCCACATGAATGCCTGCACGGTTCATTGAGGAACTTTACCTAGAAGAATTCCCAGTGAGAAAATTGCTGGTGTATCTTGCAGAACATAATTTTGAATAAGGGCATATACATACATGAGTATATAAACATATTCTAAATAAATCTGTCCCATTATGAAAACACATAACAGAAAAAAAAAAAAAAAAACCCACAAAAAATAGCTAATAAAGAAATATTATCAAAATATAAGAAGGGGTTTTTTTCTGTCTTTTAATACATTGTAGCTAAGTACTTCTTTTATTCCTTGACACAAGGTTAGTGGTTTGACAAGTTGTGGTTTGACACTGGCCAAATGCCAGGCACCCACAAAAGCCATTCTCTCACTTTTTCCTGTTCTGAGTTGGGCAGAGGAGAGGGAAAAAATTAACAAAAGCCTCATGAGTTGAGATGAGGACTGGGAGAAAACACTGTGAGGGCAAAGCAGGTTCAAATTTAAAGGTGTGAAGTAAATTTATTATTAAGAGAGTCAGAGGAGGATAATGAGAAGTAAAATAAGACTTTAAACCACCTTTTGTCTCCCAGCCCCTCTCTCCTTCCCACCGTACAGGGGGACAGGGCATGGGGGTTTTGGTCAGATCTCAACACTCAAGACTGTTTGCTCAGGGAGAGGGGTCTTTTCTCAGCTATGCCATGGTGCCCTTCCCATGGGAGATATTTCTCCATTAACTTCTCCAGTGTGGCTCTAATTTCACGAGCAGCAGTTCTGCCAAAACTGCTGCAAAGTGAGTCCCTCCCATGTCAAACAGTCTTACCAAAACTGCTGTGGTGTGGGTCACTTGTCCATGGGGTGCAGACTTTTAAGGCCAAGCTGCTCCAGTTTGGAAGGAGGAGCCCTCTCTCTCTGTGTCTGGAAGCAGGGGCTCTCTCTCTGTTTGGGTCTCCCACTGGATCACAGCTTTCTGTGGCATCTGCCCACTCTGGTGTGAACACTTTTCCCACAGGCTGCAAATGGATCTCTGCATCCCCTGTGGACTCCATGCATTACAGGAGGACAGTTTGTTTCACCACAGTCCTCACCACAGACTGCAGAGGAATCTTGGCTCTGATACTTGGAGCACCTTCTCCCACCCTTTTTCCACTGTCCTTGCTGCCTCCATGTTGTTTTCCTCCGCAATGTCCTCACTTCCTCCTCTTCCCCGACTTGAAGAAAATCTGCAGCCCGTAGGTGCTATTGCCAACAAGTTCCACCAATTCAAAGATTCTTGTGAGATCCCACGGGGCCGAGAGGTTGACCTTGTCTGGGTTCCACGTCAGCGGATCATTTGCCACGTTTTCGCCACCGGTGCCAGCGCTCTTTAACGCCTCCCCTCACGCAGGGCACCGAGAAGGAGGAGCCACCACCACCACCACTCCTTGCCCTTCCACCCACAGCATGGTGTCTTGGGTTATGGAACCAAAAATGTATATTCTATTTCATCTGCTGAAAGCAGCTGGGGAGATGTTCTTCTTTATCTCTTGTAACTCTGGGGGGAGGGGGGTGGGTGCCTTCTGATAATGGGCCAGCTGTTAAACCAGGTGTGGCAGTGTTTCTTATCTCTGTCACCACCTGTCCTCCCTCCAGGGGGACATTTTTGGCTAATGGGCATTAAAGCTCACTTAAGGGCACAACACATTCTATCATCCCCATTGTGAGATGCTCCACCCAGTGGGGGGAGCCAACCATTCCTACCTGGATAAAAACTGAGATGTAGGAACAGAAGGTATCTGGTTTCACTGGATTCCTGGAGGAAGACTGGACCCTTCTCACCACCACTGGACCCTTTTGCTACAGGATCGTCTCTGCTCCAACAGAACCACTTATGCTACTCCAGGAGGACTCACTTTTGGGCTGCTTCCAACACCCTGACCAACAGGGTGTCAGGTTGTAGCTCTGACTCTGTCAGGGTTCTCCAAAATTGTTGATTGTTTGTTTTACTACTACATTTGTTAATATTCCTAGTAAAAAACTGTTATTCCTATCCCCAAATCTTTGCCTGAAAGCCCTGAATTGCAAAATTATAATTTGGAGGGGGTGAGGGGTTTACATTCTCTATTCTAAGGGAAACTCCAGCTTTCCCTGGCAGATACCTGTCTTTCCAAACCAAGACCCATGGCTGGCTAGAGACGGGCAGGCAGGCCTGGGCCGAGACAGCCGTGACCACGGCTGGGCCAGGAATGGCCCCAGCAGCAATGCCTTGCCACACCTGGAGAAAATCTGCTCATGCAGTGGTTTGATCTCCTTAAATATGTCGCCACAGAGGCATTACCAGCCTCTCTAACAAGGCATGTACCTCTTTAGAGCCAGCTGAGACTGGTTTCTCACAGAAGGCACTCCTGCGGCCTTCCCTCGCTACCAAAAAAACAGGCCGTGCCAAATCAACACAGACCAGGCCAGTAACCCAGACAAAAACCCAAACAGATGATTACTGCATCTAGAAGAATATGTGGGGGTTTTGTTGTTCGATGGTTTTTTAAACATGTGGTTTTATTTATTATCTTCTTGTTCTAGGCCAAAAATAGAAAAGCCACAATGTTTTGTAACAGAGGAAAATGGGGCCAAATTTTGGGATGTATACAGGTGATTTAAGGTACAATAAACTCTATTACACTCTCAGTTAAGATCATCAAAAGTCTGGAGTAATTCACCAGTATTGTGATTCTAGTTCAAGTCCTTCCATGTACAGAGGGAACATCTGCTTTTTAAGTTATGCTTAAAATTCTGTTAGATTTTATCCTCCTAAAATATGGTAATTATTTCAATATGAAAAGCTTACTTATTTTGCTGAATGGGTTAGAAATTATGGTTGTCTAACACGTTGGCTCATATGACAGTATCCAGATTCAACTCTTATACATATTGCTGAATTCAAGTCTAGATATATGAAGAATACAATACCTTCTCCTTTTTCTGTTCTAGAAATGTGAATTTAAAAGTAACTTGATTAGTGCCTTTCATTTTGAAGAACTATTTTATTTTGTTCATATCACATATCAAATATCATTTGATCTGGGTTTTTACGTCTCTTACTCAGAGTATTATCAAGTTTTCCTTTTAAAATTTGAATTTTTGAGTTGTTCTTTCCATTAAAGTTAGTATAGTGTACCTTTGCTATCAGCATATAAAAATCATTACACTACCTTCAAAGAAGCAATCAGGATTAGGATTTTTATGGTTTTTTAATACATTCCATGATATTTCTAGTCTTCAGCAGAAAGGCATCTGAAGATTTATCCCTTTCCTATACATACCAAAACCACCAGGTAGAGGAATACGTTGTTCTCCAAACCATGGCAAAGATCCCAAAAACCCATCAATCCAAAGATCTGCCCCTTTTTTTCATATAAAATCAGACCAGGATCTTAAGGGCTGATGGGACTGGGAACGTTGCTTAACTACAGGTGCCAGATCAGCCATGGAAGGGTTATTGAGCAAGAGCTTTTAAATAAAAGTAAATTACATCTACTTCACCTCTGGCAAGACTTGTGTGTGTTAGTAACAAACGTAGTACAACTTCTATCATCCATCATCACCATGTTTAATCAGAAAATCCTTGGAAAAAAAATCAGGCAAAGTGCAAAAACACTGTACCAAGAATGTTTCCCTAGCAAAGAAATGTGCTGCTGAACACCACAATCTGCTTCAGTTTTGACAGCAAGATGTTTCTTGAGAGTTTGCATCTGTAGAACAAAAAAAAAAAGAAAAAAAATGTTTACAGCTATTTTTGTAACAGTATTTTTTATGCATTTCCATTGCAGTTTAATAATGTATTCGTGGGTCTCCATACATTCTAACTTCTCTGCAAAGATTTCCATTGATATGCAGAGTGGCGGGTTGTGGGAGGGGGAAAATTCCTGATTGCATTTTTGGTTTCTCTTGCCTCTTAAGAGAGAAGGGAGGCCCAAAAACTTTTCAGAAAGGATATTTTTAAAGGTGTATTCAACACTTGGCATTCAGGTTGTCTAGCCTTTTTTTTTTTTCTTTTTTTTTTTTTTTTTTTTTTTCCTGGAAGACTCTATGGATCACTGAAGAGCTATTAAGCTCATGACATCAAAGGTGCCATGGAAACAAAACCTGATTAAAAGTGATTTTGGTTAGTCTGTTTTAAGCTTTTTTTTTTAATGTTAGCTGAAATATTTGAATGAGCATCTGAAAGGAAAAAAACCTACAAGTGTTTCCTCCTCTTGTTGTAGATTCTGTTCTGTCTTCCTCATCAAAGGCTGCAAGCTCCATCCATCTACACCTATAACCAGAAACCAAAGAACATTGTTTCCACAGTATTTCCCAAACAAGGAAGAACAAACACACAAAATAGCACCATCACTATGGCCCAAAACTGGCTCTTTTTCCAATTCAACTGTAAAAAAATCCAGTTTCACTCTCTTTGACTTCCTAGAAGGGATGGGGTGAATTAGCTCTAGGAAGAGATTTCCCATTCATCACTCCTTGACATGCAAACCACATCCTCCTGTTTATGTGGAGTCCTAGGCTAAAACAAATAGCCTGAATGCCTGCTCCAGTGCCTGGGTGCTACTCAACTATCTTCAGAGAAACAGATTTATTTTGGAATAAAGTCATCTTTTGCCTTCATATAGCTTCTTGTTGCCTAAGCATTTTTCTAATATTTTTATGGTTTGCATACTCAGTTGGAAGACTTGTTTTTATTTTTGGTCTGAAAACCAGCGTCATGCTGAAGTGACATCTAATTGTGATCGTATCTTCCTTCCTCATGCCTTAGTTTCAGTCATTCCCTTGCTTTGCCCAAGCCCTTCAGTCCTGGTTCTGGCCAGGATGTGGTTAATTTTTCTGCCAGCCAGGAGGGTCTCAGCCAGGAGCTATACAATACCACCTCCCACCATGCCAGGGTGGTCAGAGTGGGATCAGTGCTCTTTCTGGTTGTGCAGGGGCACGGGGTCAGTGGTGCTGGGTTCTGTGAGGTGAGCACTGTGTGTGAATTGTTCGCCTCCCTTGTACACTCTGCTGTTGCTACTGCCTTGTTACTGATCATTATCCCATTTTGTTGCTGTTTCTGGTAAATTGTTCTTATCTCAAACTGTGGTCTTTACCCTTGTGCTGGTTTGAAAGCAGAACCAGTGAGACTCCCAGTCAGAGATACAATTTAATAGGAGAAGAGAGAAAAAAAAAGGTAAAATAAAATAAATGGAATAATACAACCTAACACCCTGTTGGTCAGGGTGTTGGAAGCAGTCCAAAAGTAAGTCCTCCCACAGTGGCAGATGTGGTTCTGTTGGAGCAGAGATGATCCTGAGAGAGAAGGGTCCAGTGATGATGAGAAGGGTCCAGCCTTCCTCCGGAAATCAGGTAGAACAGATACCTTCTGTTCCTGTGTCTCAGTTTTTATCTAGGTAGGAATGGTTGCCCTCCCCCGCCCCCCACCAGGTGGAGCATCTCACAATGGAATATGTCATGCCCTTGATGAGCCTTAATGGCCCATCAGCAGAAGATATCCCCCTGGAGGGAGGACAGGTCATGAAAGAGATAAGAAACACTGCCCTACCTGGTTTGAACAGCTGGTCCATTATCAGAAGGCACCCACCCCCCTCCCCCCCAGAGTTACAAGAGATAAAGAAGAACATCTCCCCAGCTGCTTTCAAAAGATGAAATAGAATACACATTTTTGGTTCCATAACCCACGACAACCCTTCTGTGCCTCCAATCTTCCCTTCCACCCCAATACACAGGGAGGAGCATGGGAAGAGGATGTGGTCTGGGATGCTTCAGTGAGAAACATTAAATTGGGGAATACCTTTCCTAAACCATGACACCTCCTTACAGAGTCATTGCAACAGTGTTTATTTTCAAGCCAGACACTAAATAATACCCACATATCTGCAAGTGATTTTCGTCCGAGCTTCAGGGGAATTTATATCTCCCTCTTTCCATTGTGAATACCCTTGCATATTTTATCTTCTTTCCTTTGTAATTTTCTGTATCACCCTGATGCCAGCTTCAGTGGCAGTATCTCTAAGATACTTCCTTTAGAATAAAATGCTTGAGTTGGCTGAATTCCAGTTTTTTGTTCAAAAATTTACTTTAGGGTTACACTGACAAAATTCACTGCCCTCATCTTTATGCTTCTCTCTTACCCTGGATCTCCTCAGGAATGGTCCTTCAGGTTGTTGAAATGCTGGTTGGGTATTTGCACTTTTGCATGCATTTCTGAATTGCATGGCATGAGACACAGGCATCTGTTCCTGCTCTCTTGGAAGGAGGCAATGCTGTTCAGAGCCTTGTCCAAAGCACTGACCAAACCCAGTAACCAGTAACAGAGGTCCAGCCCCAGTTCACTGTCACTAGGGTACAAGGCAGAAAGGGCCACAGTGAGGTAAGAAGAATTATACCCCTGTGAATTATTTATTTGTCATTATTCCACTCTGTTTTCCTTCTGTCTGTAGCAGGAAGATCGGAAAGACAAAAGGCAGCTGTGGAAACACCCCATCCGAGAAAGAGCCACCAAAAACTTGGTCTGGAAAATGTGAGAAACGAAGACTGAAAGTTTGTACTAATTTGATATCCTGTGAAAATACCTTTAAGTGTGGTCCCACCCTGTTACAGCAGCTATGTTTTAGTCACCTTGCTTTCAAATGCTTGAGAAGAGTGTTCTTCATCAGTTGTGCTGACTTATTCATATTTACCCCAGTGCTTTGCACTCACCTAATAAAGTCTCTGCAGAGACCTTATCATGTCCTTTCAGTACTTACAGGGGGCCTGAAAGAAAGATGACAAATTTTTTAGCACGGCCTGTTATGATAGGACAAGGGATGATGGTTTTAAACTAAAAGAGAGTTGAACTAGGTTAGATATGAGGGAGAAGTTTTTACCGTGAGGGTGGTGAAAAACTGGCACAGAGTGCCCAGAGAAGGGGGCAGATGCCCCATCCCTAGAAACATTCAGGTCCAGGTTGGGTGGGGCTTTGAGCAACCTGGTGTAGTTGAAGATGTCCCTTTGTCAGTACCAGACTTTCTTAAGCACTGATCTAAGCAATGAGCCAAAACTGCAGCCAAAACTGGAGCCCTTCTGTCACTGCTGGAAGCCTTTTGCCTTGACTCTGTTCTATTTCCTCCACTCTATTTTATATCCCTGCATTTAAGTGTTTTTTTTTTTTCCTTTTAAAAACATTTTCATTTCCTCTGCATTTTTGTGTTCACCTGTTGCATACAATGTTTCCATCAGCTTAGCATTGAAAACCAGCCCCTGGCTCTTCTCGAAGTTATCACTTCTGAAATGGCAGCAGTAGCATGAGCTGTGTGGCTGTACTACTCCATACAGAGGAAGGATGAGAGGGTATTTTTCTCTCTAAATTTCATTCAAGCTGGTCTTTCCTCTGCCCATACTGATCATTCTAATGAAGTCTGACTGTCTTATCACTTTGTCTGCTTTGATCTTTTGACTGGAAGGGAGCAAATAATTCCATCTTTTTTCTGTGTGTAGGGTCTTTTCACTACACATGCTGAGGAATTACCTGCCTTCTGCACTTTTGACCATTTGCAGGCCTAATGAATGTACATGTTGGCTATAACTCTGGTATTCAGTACATGACTGCAAAAGAAAGGAGGAAGAAAGTCTCTGACAGCTATTTCTTAGGTTTCATTGGTCAGGCCCCTGAAGAAAAATAATGCAGAGGGAGGTGCTAAGAGACTGTGGCAGTGCATGCTAAATCAGTGGCTAGACTCTGGAAAGTTTCGAGTCATGACACCAATGACAACTTCTGCTTGTGTGATTGTTATTCTGAAATCTCTTAACCTTTTGCCTACACACTTTTGTGGTAGTCTTTACAGTTCATGAGAAACAATGGAGCCATGCTGTTACATGTTCATAAAAAGTCTCCAGGTGACTGAGCTATCAATAGTGGGAGCAGAGAAACAGAAGGAGAAGCAGCAGTTTCAGACTCAATTTCAGCTCCCAGCCACAGGTATCTTAAGTCAGTAGCACTGCTTGAATTTCAAGGATAGAGGGGCTGGTTTTGACTCCTCTTGTTCAGCTTTGCTTAAAAAGGCTCTCTCTGGTATTGGAGACGTGTTGCCAGACTCTCTGTTTTATAAACTGCTTGTGTAATCCACATTCAAAGTTTGTGAGGCTTTCTTGGGTAAAGCAGGAGTTGCTTTAAATGGCACTTAAACCCATCTGTTTCACTGGAAAAGGCCTTTCTTTTGTAGGTTACAAGACACATAGGTTCATCTGTTTTTATTACCTTCAGCTAAATTGTTTCCCTCCCTTCTCTAAGAGGCAGAGAAGACCTCCTCCACTCTCTGCTGCCCTGCCTGCTCCCTGAATAGGGCTATCCAACACAGGTGCTGACATCTCTGCAGGATTTGGCTGGTTGCATGCAGTTTGATGTTTGGTGTGCTCTGGGTGTCCTTGTGAAGCCAGGCAGGCTATAAGTGGCAGAAGGGCCCTGCCCACATGTGCCTCTTGAACACATGGTCTCCTGAAGTTTGACCACACACAGGCAAGCGATTGGGCAAGCTGTGTGCCAACAGAGCCCTTCCCACACTAGCCAGCACTGGAAAAGGAACTGCTGCAGACATGCAGCGCAACTGAGATATTTGGCTTCGTGATTTGTGGTGGGAGAAGGAGCCTCAGCACAGTCACCTACTCATTTGGAGGCTCTAAAAACTGCCAGTTCTTATGCCCAAAAAGCGCCTGCCCCCACACCCTCTGCCGCTGGTGTGACTCTATTTTCTGCTGGGGGCTCGAGCAGCCCACTTTGGGCAGTCACATCTCGGGAACTGGGAGGGGGGAAAAAGTCACCTGGGTGATTGTAAAATGCAGCAGTGACAGTAAAAAGTAGGGACCAGGTGACAGTTCAGTCCAGACCTTGGTCTGAGTTTTCAAGGTTGTGAGTACAACTCCTCCTCTGGATGCCAGCTTCCAGCTTGAAGCCAAGGCTGGATGCAGCCTTGAGCCAGTTGCTCAAGTCTGGATCAACCCCACTTCTCTAGCACATCTAAACCAGGAGGGTGGTTGCTGTAAGGCATTATATAGACTCACCTCCATGGTGTTTAGTCCATCTTGGTTTGGGTCACCCCAGGAGCTGTCTGTCTTTCTCTGTTGACAAGGAGCTGGAGGCATTCAAACAAACTTACCCAAGATCTTAACCTCTCTACAAAGAGGAGTGCTCCTCCCAGTGCTATGGCAGCACATCCATAGCCACCTACCCTGCACCTCCAGGGAAACTCCTCTGGGATCAAAACTAACAAATACAGCAGTGCTTCTTGGCTTATGGAAATGTAAAGCAAGCAAATAGGAAATAGGAATAAGAAAAATAGATCATCTCTTCTAAACATAGGAAGGGAAATGCCCATCAAGGTTCCCAGACCCTGGAAGGTGAGGAAAAGCATCCCAGTCCCAGTGTGAAGTCGGTGTTACAGGAGCAAAGAGAAGCTGCTGACCATGAGGCTCAGGGTTTGCTGCCATCCGTGCACACCCACTCCTTGGGGTTTGTCTCATCACTGTCTTGTAAGATGCCCCAGGCTCCATCTGCTCTTTGTTGTATGTGTGCCCCAAACAGGATAGGAAAAAATACTTTTCCTTTTTCTTTTTCTTTTTCTTTTTCTTTTTCTTTTTCTTTTTCTTTTTCTTTTTCTTTTTCTTTTTCTTTTTCTTTTTCTTTTTCTTTTTCTTTTTCTTTTTCTTTTTCTTTTTCTTTTTCTTTGTGTTTTTCTTTGTTTGGTTTGGTTTTTTGTGTTTGTTTGTTTGTTTGTTTGTTTGTTTTGCTTTTGGTTGTTAATGTACAATAATCTTGCAGGAAGTAAGCAACTCTTCTGCCATCACTTCAGGATGTTTCTTCCCTACCAAGCTTCTGCTTTGAAATCCTTCCTAGCAAAAAAACCCTCTCAGACATCCCTGGGACACACCAGCTCCTCACTCCCAAGGGGCTGTGCTGGCAGCTCTGTGGGGCTCAGTGGGGCAGGGCACCAGGCTGTGAAGGCACCAGATCTGTGCAGGAGTTATAAGATAGCTCTGCAGCCCTT
Organism: Phylloscopus trochilus trochilus; assembly: GCA_016584745.2. Lineage (NCBI taxonomy): Eukaryota > Metazoa > Chordata > Aves > Passeriformes > Phylloscopidae > Phylloscopus > Phylloscopus trochilus. The sequence goes on from WQNJ02000001.1 coordinate 3,340,942, forward strand.
TCCTGGTGCTCACAAAAGATGTGACAAGTTTTTAGCTATCTCCCATCCTCTGAAAGCTGGAGACAATTGATTTTGCATGACTCCTCGAAGCTCCTCCTGAAGCCTGTTTCCCAAAACCCTGAAAAAAAAGCAGGGGTAAATGGAATTAAAAGGGGGATATATTTCTTGGGATTTTTTTTGGACATCAATCATATATTTTCTGAATGAAAACTGCTGTATGGTGACACTTATGGCATTGGCATTATGTGTCTGACATCCTACTGGGTAGCAATTCCCTTAGAAAAGGCTTGTGTGACTGGAAAGCATTTCCTGTCCTGAAAGCCTTTAATAGGCAGCAATTGCTTGACACTTGGAGGCACACATTGAATCCTTTACTGTTGTCATTCATCAGGGAGCTCTCAGGGGCACCAAACAGCCTTGAGTGGTGCCTCCTAAGCTCCTGGCAGCCAGATCTTGTGTGCTCTCCCACTAAATGGGGAGAGAGCAGCAGTCAGTCCAAGCAGGGCTGCCTTTTTTCCCCCAAAAGAAGGGTGTTGTTTTTTTTTACTAGAGAAACCAAATCACTTCTGAATCCATGAGCCTTGGAGTCTTAGAGAGGGAAGCTGTGACTCTGAGCAGGCAGTCTCTCTTTCCAGCAGGAACTCCTCCTTGCACAGCACGCCTCCTTTCATTGCATAAGGATGGTAGACTCGTCTGGATGTGACGCCTCTCTGGCAAGCTCTGTCCTCGCTCCCGGTGCATGGGGTGAAACCAGAGCTGGAGACTGAGCTCCAATTAGAAAAGCCTTAGCTTCCCCTCCTAAACAGAACTTCAGGAGGAATCTGGCAATTTCAGGGCAGGCAAAAAAAAAAAAAAAAAAAAAAAAAAAGAAATCTGAGTTTCTAGAGGGTTGTCAAGCGTAATTAGAAGTTGGCATGTGTTTTCAGGTGTCAAGGGGGTGTGTGGTGATGGTTTGTGAGCAGTGTCCTGAGCCTGACCGCTGTGAGGGCCAGCACGGGGAGGAGCAGAGCAGCAGGAAGCTGCTCAAAGGAGCAGGGGGTTTGCCAGGTCTTCAAATCCTATTTGTGCTGAAATGTGATGTACAAACAGTGAAAACATTAATGGTAGAGGTTTCTTAGTGAAAATCACCAGTCTAGAAAAAATCCAAATACCTGATAACTTCATAGGAGTTTGCTGCCTGGATCAGTTTATCCAGGTCTTCAAACTACAAAAAGAGAAAATGCTCTAAATGCTTCCTTCTGACAAATAAATGTGTCAGGTTTATTTCAGAATATATGTATCATTGTTCTTGAATACTTTTTTTTTTTTTTTTTTAATAGTCACATCTTAGCTAGCTGGAGTTTTTATTGAGCACATATTGAAATATGTGCTACAAGTCCATTTGAAACTAGGTGGGTTAACCTGATCTGCAACCCGTATTTTGGGCTACTCCTTGATTAAAAAAAATAAAAAAATAATATTTGTCTTGTGCACCACTCCAACTGGTTGTGTATATCTATTGGTTTCTGATCAGCAAATGCATGAAATTCAGAACGGGAGTGTGACAGCTATTGTACCAACTGAGGAACAGTGAAACACACAGGCTCTGAAAATAACGATATATAACATCTCTCTGCACTTGCTTAGGTGGAGGCTGACAATCTGCAGCCCAGATGCAGCCTGAACACTCTTCTGCTATTATATTGCTCTGTAAGGTTATTTTTGTCCATTGAAGTAGTGGGACATCCTGGCTTGCTTGCTTGGTCAGAAGTAAACCCAAACTACTGCACACTGCTGGGTATGTGAGGTGGCTGCTGTAAGTATTGGAACATATAAACACCTTCTGGCAAATGATGTACTCAGCTGGAAGCTGGCTTTGCAGTTGTGATAAAAACCCCTCCTAACGCAGATGAAAAATATTAAAAATTAAATAAATAATTAAAACATTATATTAAATATAAATATTATATTAAATAATTAAAAATTATATTACTACTTTTTAAAAAAAATAAGAAAACTCAAGGAAATTGGGGAAAAATGTAAATATAATGGATTTAAAGGGGAATTAAGACGTTGACCACATTTTTGGTGGTGAGACCTTGTTTCAGCTGGGTCACCTGCAACTCCAGGTGCTGTGGGTTCCTATCATGGGCAGTCTGCTGCTTTGTGCCCATAAACACAGCATCAGTCATTTTCATGCTGCTGCCCACCTGCTAGCATTTCAGAGCCTTTCTTTACTCTTTTTAAGAAGGATACAAAAGGTCCAAGGGGCCAAAATGTGAAATTGGCCACTGCATCATCACCCCTCCTGTATTTCTTCCTGGCATTGCCCTGACATAGCTGTGGGGCAGGAAGAGTGGTAGTGGCTGACTTTTCGTTGGCTGATATCTTTCCTGGTTGGCCAGATATCCCAGAACAGATATTGCCCAGTGTTTTGCAAAGGGTAAAGGCCCAAAAAGGCAACTGTACTTACTGACAGGATATACCTGATATGATATGTTTGGAGTTGTAAAGTGACTTCTTGGCCCTGGCCCCTCCAAAGGCTATTTTGGAAAATATCCTTAAAATTTAAAAGTGCCCCAACCTAAGTGCTCTGCTGGGTGGCTCCCTCTCCCTTTGCAGATGGCTGTGCACATCACAGAGCATGCTGCTAATCACAGGCACAGCAATCAATTTCAGTACCAAATAAATCTATATTGGGATGAGTTTGCAGTGTCACAGGACTCAGGACACAGCCTGGACTGTTGGGATCTGGATCCTGAACAGGCTGTGGCAGGACCCCAAATCATGTTCACAGTACCCAGTCCTTGCAAGGCAAAGGGGGTGGTATGGCCAGGCAGGCAACATCTTCTCTCCTGGGAGTGGTGTGACCTTCCTCCTGGGCTAGGAACACCTATCCTGACATTTCCACTAAACCTGGGAAGAAACACTGGCCCACTGTACCGGGGTGAGGAGGGCTGGCCCAGAGAGAGGAATAAAAACCTTAAATACAGGGCTTTCTAACTTTCACTCTGCCTCAAGTAAAGGGAAGATGATTGAGCAAGGAATTTTCTTTCCCCCTAGTTTAAAATATGTCTATGTCTAGAATATCCTTTTGTTTTGCCTTTTGTTTTCTGGCATGGTGCTTCCCTTCCCTGCCAAGCAGCTCCCACCTTTCCCCTTGCCTGTGTCTCAGCTGTGGTGGGTGCCCATGTGCAGGGTACTCATATTCAGCCCCTGCTGTGCCACACTTCTGTCCTGCTCCAGGAGGTCATGGCTTCTGTAGCCTAGAGTGGAGAACTTCCAGGAAATCTGGTTTCATTGAATTAAAACAATGCATAAGCATTAACAAGGAGGAGGCACTGAAAATCCCAGATTTCCTGAGAAGTAAAAGCTCTTTTAAGGTGTCTTGTGCATTAAAACTTGCATGGAACTTGAAGGAATTAAGTGTATCAGCTTCTTGGCTGAAACTGGGTTGACATGGCTGAAGAAAAACCCATTTTTCCTTCAGCTGAAGGGCTGGGAAATTCTGCACAGAAGTGTAGTGGCCTTACCAAAGCCCTATGCCCATAGGCAGCCCCCTCCAGCAGGGGTGGGAAGGAAACTCAGCCACAGCAGCAAGCAGCCCTTCCCTCCCAAAAGGCTCTCTTGTACCCTTAATTACAAGCAATTGGATCTCATACTACCAAGTTGTCAGAAGCAAACTTTGTAAATGTGCATTGTCATGGAGACAGTACAGATCAGCTGAAGGACCATATGGTTCTTTACTCCTTCGAGCTATCACTGGAAGGAGTAGACTGAGGAATATATTTAGTGTTTTCTTTTCAACAGATGACTAAAGATAAGGAAATAAAATTAGTTTGGAGAAAACCCTCCTCCTTTCCTATGGGAAGCTGGCTGCTCTTTACTCTGCGTTAGGAAAAAAAAAATGTTACTGAGATCTCTTGTTTTACAGCTGATCTCTGACGGGTGTTTGGGAAAGGTCAGCATCTGAGAGCCTCTCCTCAAAAGTGTGCAAAGGAAAACGTGGTTACCTCTCTTCCTTTAAAACTTGCTCCTTTTAAAAGCTGGGTCTGTGTGGGGTTTTTCACAGATAGATAATTCTTCCTTAGGAGAAGACTCCTTTGATCATAACTACGTGCTCACATCCACTTTAGGACCACTTCACCATCTCAGTGAGTGACAGCCTCGCTCCCAAGTTCTTCAGCAATCACAAATGATCTAATGCTGGCACTGGTGGAATGAGTAGCTCCCTGCAGCCCTGTTAGACATGCCTGGAAGAGCCCTTGGCTGCCCCTCTGCTCTTCTATCAAGAATGCCAATTGCTTGAATAGTGGGGTTCAACAGAGCTGTGCAGGAAATAAGGAGGCCCTTTGTCCCACAGGGCTGGAGAGAGGTGCACTGGGCTAAAAGAGACAGTGAAACTGTTGGTGATATCACCACTTCTCAAGAAAAGCTTTGGTTTAGGGGGAGAAAAAAAATACACTTTAGCCCAAGAAACAAAGAAAAGTATCATGCAAAAATATTTGACCAGCTTTTATGAACCCTATTCACTGGCAAGTGGACCACTGTAATTCATGTGAGCTGGGCAACAGATGTTACACTTCAGCAGCCAATCTTGAGCACAGAACAGCATTAGTATAATTCACTTGCCAATTAACAGTTTAAGCAAGCAGTAGATTGTTCTGTGCCTTTATGACACATGTGCTCAGAAAGGGCAGCCTGACTGCAGTGTCTCAGCTGGAATTACTTCAGGAAAAATATTCCCCTTGCCAGTCTGAGCTTCATGTCTCCTCCTGGAGTGCAGGTGGAAGCAGAATATTCTTTCCCTCTGGTTGTGGTCTGCTTGGGAATAGTTATAACCTTCCCCATCATGTAATGGTTAGCATGGTATCTTAGGAATTTCAGGGCTGATTCGTTGGGGTCTCTCTGAAAGCAAGAGCACAGGCAAATAAGAAAGAAACATCAGCTGGACGAGCAGCCTGATGGAAACACAGAAGGGATCATGTTGTTCTGGTCCCTTGGTCCCCTGCTGCCAAGGATGGACAGGCTAAAAAGGATCTGTTGCTTGGTTCTGGGGTGACAGCTTTGCCTTTTAACCTTTTTCTATTTTTTTTTTTTTTTTACATTTATAAGACAGCAAGTCTCCCATAAGGAGCAGCCTCAGTCAGGTGAGGATAGGAGATTACATGAATATTTGGGAATAATTGTCAGCTGTGCCAGGCAGCATGAACAGAAAGATGTGTGAATTGGAAGGGTGTTTGGCTGCAGATATTTTCAGATATTGGGAGGCTTTGCTTCCTGATGTTTCAGCTGTCTTACTGACAGGTACACAACTTAGGTGTCCAGGGGAAAGGGACCAGAACAAAGCTGCCCAGACCTCCTTTCTTCTTCCCTCCTCTAGGTCCATGGTCCTGAGTGAGCTACTTCTCTGGACAAGATCCTGATTCCCTGACTGAGGGAAAGATCTGTCAGACTGGAGGGGGAGGAAAAGAAGACACTAATTTGGTCGTGATTAAAAAAAATACAAATTTGACTTCACTCGTAAAAAAAAAAAAATCGTGACATTCTTTTACCTTCTGCCTCAAATCTTTGCCCATTTTGCACTTAGAGGGGGGTTTTTAACACGAAACTATCCCTTTTGGTTTAAATTGTGCCATGGATTGCTAAACCAGAACACTAAATAGGACATCCACAAGCCTGCCAAGTTGAACCAAAAGAGAGGAGATTCTCGAATCAACACAGCCCAAGAGCTGAAGTTTAGCAAAATTTCTAGTTCCTAAAAATCAGTGGTTTTAATGGGACATTAAACCGCTTTATAACAGGGTGATGCTGCGCTCACCAAAAAAAAGGAAAAAAATGCACATCTTATGTGCATATAACACAACTTGACAGTTTTAACCATGTGTATAATTAGTGATATTGTCTCAGTAACAGTGAGAATGACTTCTTGTTGGCACTTCATCCCATTAAACTGAATCTTCCCCAAGGAGGAAAATCTAGGAGGCACTAGTCAGTCACTGACTCACTATCAGCTGCCTCCTTGCTAAAGCCTGAATGCATTCCATAGTAAGTTATTTGTCACAGTGACTCAGCATTGTAGGCTCCTTTTTAATTTCTCTCTCACCACAGAGCCAAGAAAATCTCCCACCTCCCCATGCCGTATGCTACTGAGATAGCAGTTTGTATCATCGGCCAAAGGATAAGATATTTAAATGTATGCAGAGAGCCTTATAAGGGCATTAACACTTGCCTCCAGGTTGGACGTCACGATGGCAAAGCCAAGGAAGAGGCACCAATAATAGACTCCCTGTGTTTGTACATGACTATTTGTGCCGTTCGTGGGAAAGCGAGTGATACGCCAGACGGCAAAGTGTCTCATTTACCCGGAGTCACGGGGGTTGAGCTGAGTGAGTCTTCACTCAGACATGCAGCCCATCCCCTGGAAAGGTCAGCGAGCAGATACTGCCAGCCTGGGGGCTGGCTGTGGGAGGGGGACTGGGAATCAACCCCAGTCCTCTCCCTTCATCGGGTAGCTCCTCTTCAGCCCAGAAAAGTCAGTATTAAATGACAGGGACTCTGAGCTGAGGCACTACATCTCCTTCAATTTGAACACCTCTACCTTGGTTACTCCTGTGTAAATTGAGGATGATGAGATGTGCCATCCTTTGTCAACTGCCCTGCGTTCTCTTTGTTGAAATGCTGGTCCAAATGCTGGTATTGAAATGTAGGTCCTGTCAATCACTGGTGTTCCCCAGCTGGTGCCTCAAACTGCTGGGATGTGGGGAGACAAAAGGAGATGCTGCTGAAGGCAGTCTCCCCTCTGATATCTTATCATTATAATTAACCTGTGTTAATTATCCTAGAGTAGAAACAGCCTTGCCCTCACAGCCATGGGTGTGATAAAGAGTGAGTGAGCTGGTAAGGAGCCAGTTGGAGTCTGGCTGTGCTGAGAAGAGCTGGGGACACGAGGTTGTGCAAGGGACAGCAAAGGTGAGCTGCTGTAGGTAGGACAGACAGGGTTAGGTGGCTGTGCCAGGGACAGGAAGGAGTGACCAGAACTAAAGAAGAGAGCCAGAGCTGTGTGGAGCTGCTCTTGGTAGATACAGAGAAAAGGTATGGGAGACTTTTTGGATAACAAGGTGCTGATGCTTGAAGCCTTCTGATGATGCTAAGGAAGCACCTTAAGTGCAGTGTCCATGTCGACTGCAACAGTGGGAGAAAAAGCTGTTGAGATCAGCCTCCTGCTTCGATGATGTCACTCATGAAACCACAGCTTCAGTCACAGGGGATGAGGGAAGACAGCTGTGTGATATGAAAAACGGCCGGTGGTACCCAGTCTGATGAAGAAGTGCAGAGAAGCAGAGGCAACGCTGTTGTTTCTCTCTGCCACCTGGTGATCCAAACACTTCCTCATGGCATCATCTTGTGTTTACCCAGGCAATGACCTGCTTTCATACTGCTTTATCCCTCAGGCCATATTGGCCACAGGTGTAAACTGTGGAGAATTTATAATTCGGGCCAAGAAGTCACATGCTTTTGTACCTACTGAGGAATGCTATTTATTCTGATAGAAATTAGTCTGCATTAAGCCAGAATGAGCAGCAATCGGACCAAGTAACCAAGAGGTGCAGGGGGAAGAGCTGGGAAAATCAGCAATACTCCCCAAACGTTCTGAAGAGGGAGTACATTGCATAGATCACTTTTTCTTTTAATTTTAGCCTAAACTAATATAAAGTTCTCAGAGTTCGGTCAAAGGATTGAAGTTCAAATCCATTTCATCTTTTCTGGTTGTAAGAGCGTGGCTTTCAATTAAAAACTAAGGCTGCTGAGATCCAAACCAAGGCAGATAAAAACAATTTCTACTCTGCATACTATGTGATGGGTGACAATCAAAAGGGAAAGAAAAAAAAAAAACAACATTACTTGGGTTAAAATAGTATTTTAATGCCTAGAAATGGAAGTATGAACAACAGTTGTCTCATTTCCAAGATGCTTTTTGAAATCAATCAAGAATGTACTGTATTCCCATGACTGAGTGATCCCACCACAAGCAGCAGAATCTTCCCCCTGACCAGTTTGCTGCCAGATGGGAGAAGCACTGCACCCAGGGTGCTTTGGAGCCCCTGTGCACAGATGTACTTGTCAGTACAAACAGCTGTGTGCACACAGTATTAGCTAGTTGTGCTATTGGCATTAGTTGTGAATTAGTATTAACCCAGAATTAGTATTAACCAGGCATTGGCTGTGAATTCATGGCCAGGGAGTTCTGCACAGACAAAATGATTGTGGCTTGTGCTTGCCATTTGGGCTCCTGTGCTGGCCAAAGGGGAGGGTGGATGTCTGTGTTCTCTCCTGACGGATTGCAGGGCTACAGCTGCTGGAATTTTAAGGATCTCTTTCTGTGCTGACAGCTACAGACAGAGCTCTTGCAAATGACATGCCATCCAACCCAAAAACCTCCCCAATCACCTCTGTGTAAGGATGTGGTGACCAGACAGCCCATCTGAGTTTTGCATATGTTGTTTTTCTCCTGAATCTTTCTTCATTTTCTCCTCCCTTGTTATTCAGGAATTATTTAGGAAAGTGGTGGTTATGAAGGTCAAGTTCAATTCCCTGGGGGTTAAAAGCCAATGTTTACTTAATATCACCTGGCATGGGAGGTGAGCTGGGGGCCTCTTAGAAGAAACTCACAGAGGGTCCATTCTCCAGATGCAAGCTTGATAGAATGGAGGAGGTTATGAGCTCTGGGGAAAAAAATCTTCCACAGCTGAGAGAAAAGTAAATAACATGCCAGCTTGGATACTTCAAGCTGCCTGAGCTCACCTGGATGGTAACAAGTGTGCACGTAGCTATAGCTGTGTACGTCACTGCTGCACTTTTTCCACCATATGTGCAGCACTCTTCATGCCTGTCTGTGACAACATGTGTTGCAAGTATCTTGCTGTATTGTGCCATGTTGGAGGTTAAGGACTAAAGCAAAACATGAGGCATGTTACTGAAATACTAACCAACCATTCCCCCCCACCAAAAAAATTATATATACATATACACACACACACACACACATATATATATTGTTGGCTCCCAGGTCTTTAAAACATTAGAAATACTTAAATGGCAGATCTTGGAATCTGTTGTTTTTCCAAGCCTGCTTATTAATCCCCTTTTGGTCAGCAGGAAAACAGTCATAATTCAAATTTGCCCCAGACCAGAAGTGCTAAGTGGATAGATGGTTCGGATCATTACAGCTCACAACAATATCAGCATTTACTGTGTCTTTGCAAAACTCTCCTCAAATCACCAGGAATATCTTGACAGTATCACCTTTTTCTGTCTTTCAAAGACTCTGTCATCTTATCCCATGAACCACTGTTGTTACTAAGAATCTCCTGTGATCAAAAATCCCAACTGAGGTGCCATTCCCAATCTTGTCCATTTTTTTCCTGATCCTTCAGCTGGAAGTGTTTAGAGTTTAGGAACTAGTCATGTAAACAGCTGCCTTACACATATAGAGGCAACTTCACAGAAAATCCTTTTCCAAAGAAATGGTAGAATAATGTTTCACATTATTATAAGAATTTCAAATGTGCTGCTGACTTGCTATTTTTACTTTCTCTTCATTTGGAAGAAGTTGTTTGATACTGTTCTATTCTATATGTGTCAAAATATTTTTAATTTTTTTTTTCTTTGCTGAGTATAGACACAGTAATTACTTGAAGTTAGTTCTCATCTCTCCCAATGATGATGGAAAAAATCACATCCTCAGAAATAACACTTGATCTTGCGTGTGTGGTGGGTAGAGTGACCTATTGTAGAAGAGAAAGGAGAAGAAGGAAAATGTTATGCCAACACTTTTGTATAAAACATCTCAAAAGTCTCAGGTGAGGAGTCTTCTACACAGAAATTTGAATGGTGATTCTGGCCACTGATGTTACCTCTTTAATGGATCAGAGTTCAAGAAAAAAAAAAAATAGCAGTATTTCCTAATAAAATGGTAAACGGACACCATGAGGATACAACAAAATCTCAAGTGGTTACTGAGTTTCTCAAAAGTCTCTCTTCCCCCAGTGCTACGTTTATCACTCCTGAAAGCAAATGGAGTCTATTAGGAGAGTGTTACAGCAAAGAGCCCTAAGGCTTTGAGTGGGTTGCCTTCCTCAGAAGGAGGTGATCTTGTTGCTTGGTCTCCCACCAGGTAATGATAGCCCTGCCAGCTATTGCAGAGTGAGAAGTGACAGCCTCCAGAAGTCCTGGGAGTGCTGACCCTCCTCTTTCTAAGCATTCCTCAGAGACAGCAAGGCAGACACCACAGTATTATAATGGGCTTCACATAAGATTTCATCTCCTTTCTGAAGGAAAGCCTTGCCTTTGCAACACGAGGTGACCATTATCCTGTATCAGCTCTCAGCTCCACAGATTTGTGATGGCAAAATGGTTATTGGCTTGTGAACACAATTGCTCTTGACTTTGCTTTCTACAAATAACTCTGCAGGAAAACAAGTACAGTTGGAAAGCAAGTATTTGAGGTCTTTTCTCTGCCCCTCACCTTCTTTAGATTATTTGTGCTGTTTTCACAGCTACTAAAAACTGAAATCAGACCCATCAACCAGCCCTAAAATACCCTGATCAAGCTCTGAAGGCCACCTCAGCAACCACGTGGCTCAGTCCTCACAGCAGGTATGGGCTGAAACATCTTGATCTTTGAGTGTTTGCAAGCTGGAAAGTCTTCCAGCTTTAAGGGATTAAAATAGAACTGGAAAGGGGTCATAATTCCTCCAGAAATTTCTTTGAAGCTAGAAATCAAGTATCACCTTTACTGGAGCAGGTCAGTCTGGGAGAAGGCTCTGCATAAGGTTCCCCTGTACCTCCCTGCTCTATCCAGGGCAGGTCCTTCTGCTAAAATAAAATGCTTTTCTTGGTTTAGGTAGAGGGTTGTACAGTAGGAGATATGAAGGAATTCACTATGTCCCTTCTTTAGTTTACTCTCTTTATTTCTGGGTGTGATCAGGTTACAGCTGCTACCCATATTAGCACTTTGTACTTTTATGTCTCCTCCTGACTGAGACCCAAATCCATTTTTGGGAAAAATCCACCCAGAAAGGCAGCTTTTCCATTTCGGAGATGGAGAAATCAAGTCACATAGATAACAAATTTATTCACCTGTGCATGTGAGTGTTGTATGGGACAGTAGAGCCCAGGTCTCTTAATTTCTAGCTACACAACTCAGCCACAAGTTTTGAGGTAAGCTTTCATTTTTCCATCACCTGTAGAGATTACTGCTTGCAGACAGGACACAGTGGATTGTGGTAGAGGAGAAAGTGTGGCTGTGAAGGGAGCATCAGTCTTGTGTAAACCATGATATAGACACTGAACATCATCTAAAACAGCAGGCTGGGGGTAAAAAGGTCTCTGTGAAAGTGGAGCAATTAAGTGCAGTGGCCATGGAGGGATGCTGGCAGGGCTGGGCCATGCTCCATGGTTAATTGCTGCTTACAAGGCACTGGCACTGAACTTGATGCTTCTTTGTATCTGCGACAAAACAGGAAGACCAAGACTAAGAAAGGCAAGATTACCTTAGCTAGAGGGAGTCCTACAGGTGTATCCTTCAGGCAGTGAAAGGCTTTAATTTCAGATTGATTTTTCCGTGGGGGGTCAAGCAGGGTTGTTCTTTCACGTGGCAGTTTTGTCCTGGAAGATGTTTGGGTCGCTCAACCCTTCGCCGTCACTTTCTAATAAAAGTCTTGATTTGTAGTTTTGGGTTGAAATGCCTAGGACAGCTGTCACTCTGCCCCAAAGTCATAAATCCTCATCGTTTTCCTGGTCTGGCAGCCCTCTGTGATTAAAGCAAGAGCTCCTTGGAAGGATGAATCACTGAGGCTCATAGGTATTCACTCACTGTCTCACCGCCGCAGCCCACTCAGTGTTGTCCAGCCTCTGTTTGCCCGACATAAACAATAGGTAAGATGTCAAACATGCAGAATTGCTCTGAAAGGAAACAGCAATGATTTCTAGAGCTCCAGATTTCTTATTTCCTTTTAAGCTTGGAAATTAAATGTGGGGGGTTCTCTAAAGCTAACAGGAACGCTGGAGTGGAGGGCAGTTTTGTTTATTTGTGCATATAAAACATGTTTCGGTGCAGCGGGGAGGGAGATGCCACTCATACCTAATAACAAGCACACAAATTACTAGTGCCTCTTGTGTAAGTAATTTAGATACTCCCGGGATTTTTTTTTTTCCACAACATTCCCTTCTACTTATCAATTTCTTCCCTGTATCTCCCAGTTTGCCTGCATCTTCATTCATCATTCATTTACAAAGCCGTTCCAAGCATCAGAAACCAATTTCCTCCCTGACCCCAGTCCTGTAACAAAACAATACTACCCTGAGTGCAAGCAATGTTATGAAGATGTGGGGTGCTTTGAAACAGAGGAGTGTGTAACAGGAGGTGGATTAAGACTAAAAAGCCAACTGTGTTTCGTGAACTGTCTCATCTTCAGCTCAGCATCCCTCCACAACATAAAAATAGATGTTTTCCACACTGTCCTCGAGCATAGGCCTGTAAAAGGCCAAAAAATTACACATCAAGCTAATGGACACTGAATTTTGACTTGCATTTTTGTTCTCTTCTCAATCCCGAATCTTTGATTCCTTCCTCCAATCAGCTTAATTAGCCCAAGCCCACCCAACAAGTACCTGTCTAGCAGCTACTCATCCCACATGGGCTGCTCTGCCTCTGAATCACTGCCTTGACTGAGCTCCAAGGGCTCTGCTTTTCTCTCCCTCTGGGCGTACGTGTACGGACGTGCAAACCTACTGCAGGCAACACCTCTCATCCCTATCTTGCAGATAGCAAACTTAAATCACCTGGGCTGTTACACAACCAGCACCTCACATCTGTACAAATTTGTTGCTCTGCTCACTGGTGTGCCTGACCAGTGCACCTCCATGGTGGTGGGACCCGTGTGTGCCCTGCAGACAGAAGATTGCATCCTCCCAACATCTCCAGGAGGTAAGGAGCCCACATGGCTCTTGACACCTTCTCAGAAGGAGGGACCAGGTTGCTTGTCCAGGAAGGTGTGGGGAACTGTGAAGTAGGTTGGGTTTAGAGTTTTCCTGGGGTATCCAGCCTTGCATTGCATGCCTAGCTCACCAATACCTCTATCCTCTATAGACCATGCAGGAGGGGAAGGTAAAGGAGCCTGAGATTGCATAGCTACAATGGTTTTTACACCCTGAATTGCTCTGAGTTTATTGGGAGAAGCAGTGTGGCTTCTTAGCTGTTGGCCCTTGAACTGTGCATTATATGGGACAGTGGTTAAGTAAGAATGTTTTCACCAATCTAGCCATAATTTATGTGTGGGAAATAATGATAATGGGTTAAAATTATTTTTTCAACTTCAGTTTTTGATGGTGCTTTGCTTTTGATAAGACTGAGGAAAAATACTGAGCATTTCAGATCTTGCTCTCTTAATCTCACTTTTTCCTGTAAACCAAGAGCTTTGCATGTTAAAGAGTCACATTTGTAGAAGAGAATAGCGGAGACATGGACTCGTCCTGAGTGTTTTTTACCCTATCTCATACAAATAACATGGTTTCACTACAGCACCCATGCTGGCAGTGGCCCTTCAGTGTTCCTCCAAGGAAAAGGCTTCATTTCAACCTACAGGGCATCAGGAGCTGAGGAGGGCCATTTTTTTGTGTCAGTCCTCTCAGTCATTCTCTAAAGTCTAATTTTTATTCTCAAAATTGCCATATTTCTATTCTGGTTAATAATCAGGCTTGGTCTGCATGTAAAAAATATACAAGTGCATGTAAATTTTACATTACCCTTCTACACACCTGTGTACAAAAAGATTGAGAAGCAGTATGGCCAGCATGTTGCCAGCCTTTCACTCTGGGATGAGACACTGCTTCACACAGCCACAGTCCTCAGCCATTTCACTTGTCAGAGCCCTTCTGCCATTGCCACAGATATTGGCCCATCCCCTCCTCTGCCTGGCACCCCAGGCACTGACAGGGATGCACAGTGGGGAAGGGGTACCATGCCCTGCCTGCATCCCCCCTCCAGGAGCAGGGAGCATCTCTCCTGAGCTCCATTACCCTCCTCTTTGCTGCTTACCCCCAGCAAACACCTCCTATCAGTATTTCCTGCCTTCCAGACACAAGCTTGCAGAGAGGGCATCACCTGCACCTAATTCCTCCTGGCTCCATGTGCTCCAGTCCTATCCTGTTTCCTCCAGAGAATCTGCTAGAGAGAGCCTGAATGCTGTCAAGTGTCTCTGGCTGGTCCAGGAAGAGCCAGTTTCCTACCTCCCTCCATAAAACACAGGACCATCTTCCAGGGCTTGGTGTGCCAGGAACAGTTATTTCAGGTGATTCTTGCTTTTGATGGTGCCACTGTAGCTAGAATAACTAAAGACATCAGATTTATACATGGCACCTCTAAGGATGGGCAATGTTGACAGCAGAGCACTTTGTACTTGCTTCACATGACTGTGAGCACTGGCCCCTTCATACTGATGAGTTCCAGAGCCTGTGGGTTATTTATCAGCACTTTTTGCCCATTTATATCAGTGAATATAAGCGAGAGAGAATAAATCTGATTATCGGTTTTCAAAATAAAAAGTTGTCATAATAAAGAATTTGGTGGGGGAAAAGTTTTTAATTAGCTTCATTTAGTAATCAATATAGTCAAGCCATCATTGGATTGACTTGAACAGTTTTTGTTTGGTTTTCTTCTTGACTTGTTTCTTTGAGAGTGCCTCAGACAGATGCAGGGTTGGCAAGATGGTTTGTGCAAGGTGGATGGGCTCGACAAAGCTGTGGTGCTAGATCAATTTAAGCAACTAGGAATCCAGGCTTTTCAAATTACATTCAAGGCTCTTCATGTTGTTATTTAAATACATATTTTTTTTTAATCATTTCATCTTGCTATTATTTTGGCTTGTGTTGCTCTTCCCTCTAAGAATGCTCTTTAGACCAATGACCAACACATATTTTTTTAGAGAGACTTGGTAATACAGGAAAGTGTCATGTTTGGATACAGTGATTTATATGCTACTAATTAAGTAATTGAGAGGTACTTGTATTCCATTACATTCTTATCTACTTATTTGCAATTAATCATTTGTTTTCCACCTTACGGTTTATCTCCTAGATTTTAGTCACCAATTTTTTCCTTCGAAGTATTGCCACACAATTCAGGATTAGTGGGGATTACTCCTGAGCAAGGAATGTCAAAAGACTTGTGAGAAATACAAGAAAAAAAGATATATATGAGATTATGAGACAGCAACTTCATAACAACTGCATATCTAAGCCAAAAATCAAACCCACTGAAAGCCAGAAAACCTTAGGCCAAGTTTCATTTTGATCTCACATAACTGCTCAGACCTCAGATTATTAATAACAATAGACATCTTGAGTGATCCCAACAAATAATCTGGAATTATATTTATTGTAGTTATCTGAATCTGCCCATCTTCCTTCCCTGGTAAGTATCCGAGTTGCCTTCTCCTCCTGCTTTGGAAGGCAGGCTGCCCAAAAAAAAATGATTCACCCACAAAAGATCAGAAAATACTGTCATGCATTATCTGCTCTTCAGGCCTGTGCTTTGACCCAAGTGCTGATTGATACCAGACCTGATTAAAGAGAGAAGGCTGGTGGCAGAGCATGGGATGGCTGCTGTGGCAGAGCATGGAGGGCCCCCAGCATTGCAGGGCTTCACTTCCAAGGTGAGGCTTGCTGCCAGCACCTGCACAGGCATGTGTGCTTCCAACCACCCAGCACAGCAGTACCTGGCTCCACAGGCACCTGGAGGGTGAGCCCTGTGCTCCTCTTGCTACCAGGGTCCTGCAGCTCTGAGGCAAGGTAGGGCTCAGAAGGACACCCAGCCACAAATGGAGAGAAGGCACCAGGTGAGGAGCACAACAGCTGCCAGCTCACAAGCAGCAGCATCCTGGCTCCACCACCCTGTGCTCCCAGTCCACCTGCCTAACCTGCTCTCCTATGACAGGATGACCCGTTCAGTGTGTTAGGGAAAAGCTGTGGATATCATTTTCTTGTACCTTAGTAAAGTCTTTGACACCTGAGGAACTTGCCTGATCGTGGCCTGGGTGAATATGCTCCTTGCTTGGTAAAAACTGACTGGACAGCTGAGCCCAAAGAGTGAAGGTGAATGAAGTTACATCCAGCTGGCAGCTGGTCACAAGCCAGGTTCCCAGAGGCCAGTCCTGGTTAAAGTTTTTACCCATGATCTGGACAAGGGGATCAAGGGCAGCCTCACTGAATTTGCAGAAAACACCAAGCTGGGTGAGAGTGTGGATCTGCTGGAGGGCAGGAAGGCTCTGCAGAGGGACCTGGGCAGGCTGGATCCATGGGCTGAGGCCAGTTGAATGAGGGGCAAGGTGTAAGTGCTGGATCCTGTGCTTGAGTCATGACCATCCCATGCAGCACTGCAGGCTGGAGTCAGAGTGTCTGGAAAGCTGCACCAGTGGAAAAGGACCTGAGGGTGCTGGTCAAGAGCAGCTGAACATGAGCCAGCTGTGCCCAGGTGGGCAAAAGGCCACTGGCAGCTTGGCCTGTGTCAGAAACAGTGTGGCCAGGAGGACCAGGGCAGTGATTGTCCCCCTGTACTTGGCACTGGTGAGGCCATGCACCAAACCACGTTCTTCAGGTTCAGTCAGTTCTGGGCCCCTCACTACAAGACACTGAGGTGCTGAAGCACGTCCAGAGAAGGTCAGCAGAGCTGAGGAAAGGTCTGGAGCACAAGTCCTGTGAGGATTTGGGAGCTTTGGGGGCCTCATCCTGGAGAGGGGAAGGCTCAGGGGAGACTTTAAGGCTCTCTACAACCACCTGAAAGGAGGTTGCAGCAAGGTGGAAATCAGCCTCCTCCTCTGGGTAACAAGCAACAGGACAAGAGGAAAATGGCCCCAGGTTGTACCAGGAAAGATTCAGATTGGATTTTAGGAAAAACTTTTTCGTGGAAAGGGTTGTCTTGGATTAGAACAGGCTGCCCAGTGAGGTGGTTTTGTTAGCAGCCTTGGCGGTGTTTAAAAGACATGTAGATGGGGAACTTGGGAACGTGGTTTAGTGGTGGGCTTGGCAGTGCTGGGTTAACAGCTGGACTCAGTGACCCTAAAGGTCCTTCCCAACCCAAACAATTCTATGATTCTATTCTATGATTTCAAAGCCCTTCCATAAAACTTCCAAATTCACTACCCCAGGGTTCAGGCCATGTAGCAAATGCACAAGAAATGTGTCGTGACCCACAGGCAACCCTTAACATTTAGGGTAGACATTGTGAGTCTGAGAAGGCATAAGAGATGGAAAATCCGATTGCTGTTCCCTCCCTGTTCACCCAAGTTCTCTGCTTTTTCTTCTAATTTATGTACACTTCAAAAAAAAATAAAGTCATTTTACCCCCATATTAATAATTACTTCTTCCCAGTGTTTTGCTGTTAGGCCATATGAATGATATGGCATATCCTTGATATTATGATACAAATATTTTTACATGGATCTTTTCCCAGTGTCAAAGTAATACACTCAGCAGGCACAGGAGAAGAGCCATTACATATTTCTTAGAAAAAAGTGTTGGGACTGCCAAATCTTGACCGGCATTATCATTGTGGGTAAACTGCTCAGGGACCAAGCTGCACTATCAGAGTCATTTACTGGCAGTTTAGATGCTCTCTGCCTCAGTTTGTCTCTTTGTGAGATGGACACAAAAAATGTCCCTCAATGCTGTAAAGACTTTTTCAGATTTTTTTTCTGAGAGATTTGCTACCTGTGCCTGAAACAAAATAATCAAATGTGATGCAGCTGCTGATGAGGGGAAGATGCTGCACAGATTCAGGAATAAGTCACATGCACAGTTTTGTAGAACTATGTTCAGTGGTGTTGTTACCCACCAGTTATCAGACTGGTAAACTAAAACAGGACGTCATCTAACTCATACCAAGAGAGACAGGCTCACAAAATCAAGCAGACTTGGTTTGTGTTTCTCCCATAACTCTGTAGTTATGCCACTTTAATTGAAAAAAAAAATCTCAGTTTGTAGCTGTGCCTCAAAGTATTTATCCTTAACTATAGAATCTCTGCTCTTCTGTGTTTTATCTGTGTTTTCTTTGAGAAAGCTGGTATATGGTAGTTTGTGACATTTTCATTGTGAAAGATGCTTAACATTAACCAGTTATTTAGAACCAAAAGCCTTTGCCCTAAGATACATATGGTTGCACTTAAGCTGAAATCACCACTTTACGTTAGAAAATACTGGTTTTGTCATAAAAGATAAGTGTTCCCAGAAGTGTATTAAAATGCACACAGATACAAAAGAGAAATATTGGAATTTAATCTTGGGTACCAATGTAAAAACATTTAAATATGCTATAAATTGCACAGATCCAGCATGGTTCACTGAAGAATTTTTCAGGTTATTAAAATATTTTCAGTTCAATAAGAGACACTAAAAGTAATCATGCAATTTGTGTGCTGTTCAGTGTTAGGAACACTTCTATATATATTTATTCAATAAAGTTTCCCAAGCCACAAACAAAAGTTACTTTGGCTCAAATGAGAAATAGTTAGAAGAGGAGAGCACATCAAAAAAAAAAAAAAAAAGAAAGTGGAAGAGAAAATGTATGGGTTTAACCTGGTTCAATTCCAGTGGAGGTGTGAAAGGTAAAAAGGCCTTTTTTGGCTGAAGATGATTAATTCATAATGACATCTGTGCATCCAAAGTCTCCATATGAAAGGTACTGCCTCATAGAGCCCATGCAGAACACCTTCAAGGTAAATGGACAGTATTAAAGGGGCCACAAAATGAAAATAATGGCCCCTTTTTGCCATTCTAGTTTCAGGTCTTGGGGGAAAAAAGTCAGTTTTTTCATCTCTGCTGGAACAGAAGATTTGCTAATTGCTGCACAGTGGAGGTTTTGCTAATGGCCCACCTTTTTGACAGGTTATCAGGTAGAGCAAAGGAAAGGATATTGCAGCAGTATGTGGACTGAACATGGAAAAGACATCTCTTCAAACCTGTGATGGAAATACAAAGTAGGAGTAGCAATAATATTTTTATCAACGACTTCTAACACTGCTGCATTTGATGAGCTTACCATGAAATCCTCCACAAACCTCCACAAAAATTTCATCCAGGTCTGCCCCTATCTTTGAGAAGCTTGATTTTGGAAACAGATCTTAGCTCTACAGCTTCGGATTGAATGAGGACAATAGATGGAATTCATCTCAATAAACAATGCATCTAAAGAGATCTCTTTGATTAAGTGTGTAATTGCTCTCTCTAACATTAATGAATGACACCATCAAAAAGTTAAGACAGAGTTAATAGCACCACCTGAGACAGAAAACATCACTCAGATTGTCGTAAGACACAGTTAGAGCTTCATGCGCACCTTAGCTCAAAAACATGCCTACAACTACACAAAACAATACCTTTTTTCTTTAAAAATTTATTTGTGTCCTAACTGAAAGGCATGTGGGGACCTTGTGTTTTGGCATCAGAAGTCTCACACAAAGTACCCCCGTTATCCTCAGCAGCACGTTTTATACAGCTCTCAGTCCTGTTTGCCAAATTGGGATAGTGAGACCATAGTGTCTGGCAGGCTGTTTGTCCCCCAGGGTTTCATATGCATTTTGCAGCAAATGTTTTCAAAGTGTCTTGTTTTAAAGGATCCTTGCAGGAATTCTTGCACAGGAGCAGCTTTATTTATTTAGGTCAACATTAGCACTGTTTCCTGGCTGTTGTGAATACTATCTCAGAGGAGAATTTGTCGTTTTAGTCTGAAAATGACAGGATAAAAATAGATGGGACAATTTCATACATAACTGGTATGGAGGTGTTTTTAGCTAACTTGGTGCAAGAGCCTGGATGAAGATTATCATTTTACTAAATGCCCCCAGTTCAGTGGCAGCCTTGTAAGAGTTTCTCTGCATTTCTACTCTCCTTCAGCATTTTTACCCTATATCACTATTTCCCTGTTCCTCTCTTCTTCTGTTGCCATCTCACCCCTCTTTCTCTTTCACACAGGGGCCTTGCAGAGAGCTCAGTTATATCCTAAAGAGTTCATCATATGACTGCAGAGACAAAGTCAAGGGTCACTCTTACTGAGCTTGCCAGCATTCTATTAATAATCCATATATGATAGGCATCCCATTCCTCTTGCTCTCTGCTAGCTCAGTGTATAATTTCTCAAACAGATATTTTTTTTCTCTTAACAATAACATGTTTCTAGCATGCTCCATGAGGTTCAAACATCAAGCTGTTACTGCAAGCTCCCATGGAAGCTGATAGGGTATTTGACTGCTGAGAAGTAGATTAATATGGTTTGGAAGGTAGTTTCCTTATAAACACTAACTTTAGAAAGGAATTAAGGTATGTGTTTTACTTTTCACCTGTGAGTACAATTAAGGCTAATCCCCTATAGTTTTATAAGGGTATTTCTCTACTGGAAATGTTGGTTTTCTTTACTAAAGGTCTGCACATAACAGCATTTAAAAATACAATGAGGCAGTGGTGTAGCTTATTTTGTTCATGGTCATGCTGTATGTTTTCTCTTTAAAGAAGATTGAAAAAAGAATCTCTTTTAAAGGCTGACAAGCCTGGAGGTACATTCTTGTGGTTACATGAAGCAAGGTGTAGGCTTTAATGCCAAAAGAAAGGGTCCCCCACCTTGTCAATGAATCCTATAATCAGGTTGCAATAGTAACAGATTACAGCTGTCATGTTTCCTTTTCTCCAGGTTCTGATTTCTCTCCCTATCTCTGGTTTTCTTCTAGTAAGAGATACCCAGTGTCTCATTTTGCTCAGGTCAGGCAGGAGAACTTACATAGGCCAATAGTTTCCATTACATTTATCTAATCTCCTGTCTTTTCCAGCTAACCTAAATGAGTGCCATACAAGTACTGAACTACATTTGCATGTGGGGTAGTTTGAGAAAAACAAAGCCTTAATTCTGGAAGTTTTCCTGAAACACAACTTTTCCATAAATGACAGAAACAGTTTAAGCAGAACTTTTTTACAACAGTGCTTTTTTTACTACAAGTTGAGGGCAAATAAATAATTAATGCAAAACCCTCAGACCTGTTCTTGAAGCCTTGTTACAGTCCCACTGTGAGAGGGATGTGAAGGTACCCATAGAGAGCTGAAAGTGCAGAATAGAGGATTTCCCCAGGATCAGCAAATTGGTGGCTGACTCAATGCTGACAGACCCCTATCAGCCCTGATGCACATCCCCCCAGTGTAGCCTGTGCTGTTGCCTCTACAGATGAGGAATGCTGGCCAAGGCATCTGTCTCAGTGTGTTTGCTTCAGACACAGGTATGGATGATGGAAACCCTGATCCATCCTGACTTGTAGCAGGGCTGGGTTTCCTTAAGCGTACTGAGCTCCCCCGGTTTTTACCAGATGTGAATACGAGCTTGGCACAAAATGATCACAAGATCATCATTTTGTGATCTCCAAAGAAGTCGATGTGCAAAACACCTCCTGCTGACGGTGACATTGAAGCCCCTTCTCCTGCGGGCTGAGGTGGGTTGGAGCGTTAGCTCTGCGCTGGCTGTGGGCTCTCCTGAGGGAATCTCACCCTCTCTTCCCTGAAAACACGTGCTTGGAGACGAGCCTGTGATAAGCCATCCTCTGAGGTACAACCACAACCAGCACGTGTGCTGCTGCTCGTCTACTCCAGAGGATTTCCTGGTGCTTCCAGGATGACGGAAAGCGAAACGTTCTAGCGCTTTAAAGGAGGACAAGGCATCGGTGGGAGGCTTGTTTAGTATCTGAGTGGGATCATGACTACGATGTTCATCTGCATGTTACCAGCACGGAATAGACGCAGTTTGGAGACAAGTAGGCTCAGAAAGAAAGGAAAACTTCCAGGGAGGGAGGAGGCAGAGTGAAAGACTGCTAACACTTGCAGCGCGAAGATCAGGAGAGAGATGGAAATACCAGAGCAAGATAATCTGGCAGGAGGAGGAAATCAGGCACAGAAAATCAACACTTGATGGGAGGCTACCCTAAATACGTACTGGGAGGCTGGTATTTACCCTCCAGGCAGTAGCAGGACAGGTGCCAAGTCCGCCTGTTGGAGAAGCAGGAGGTTACCAGCAAAACTAGCACACCATAACCCTGGGGGACCTTTCTTGCAAACACACCATTAGATTGCTGGCATGGAGAGAATTTGGCAGCCCCGTTTCACACTAGCGGTGATGTCACACAGCTCTTATTTCAGAAACATCTCTGTGAAGTTGACAGCTACTGCTATCATCTAATTCTGCTCAGACTGCTAATGTTGGTGTCTGAGGCAGGTTTGCAGTGGTCTCTGAAGGAGCAGCTGCATATAATGGATTGAAGGTGTCTTTGGCACGTGCTTAGCAGTTATCCACATATTTTGGTAGTCTCTCAACTATGTGAAAAAGCCAACCAGTAACAGCTCATCATTTTCTAAGGTATTTTAAGGCGGGGGGAAAGAACATTTGCAGCTTGCTGAGGATTTTGGGGTGTTTCACAGGTTGATTTAAGGCACTGTGACTTTCTAGCAATGCTTCTGCAGTATTCTTCACATTGTTTTGTCTAAGAGAGGGGAAATGTATGGCTGATTCCCGCTTAATTAGGCCTCATCTGCTAAACAGTTATGTCACTATTTACATATGAGTAGTCCCCACTGAAGTCGAGACCTGCAGCTGTATACTTCATCTGGTAACAATGTGATTCCAAGATAAACAGACTTGGAACAAGAGATGTACATTGCCTTATATGTACGAACTACCTGCACACAGCAAATGCTGTGCCATGTCAGTCTGGCAAATGCTAACAGCTATTCTATTTCAACACCCTGTAAACAGACCAACTGATCATTAGTTTTAAATAATGAGCTAAACTCTGCTCACTAGTTCCAGCTTTTGCTGAAGCGTATGACTTGTCAGGTGAGTAATTTTGAGTCACTTGTGCCCCTCTATGGTAGTAAAAAAAAAAAAAAAAATACACCCAAAACCCTCCACACCGACTTACATCAAGTGATTTTTCATGGCTGGGTCTCCCATGGCCTGGGGATAAGCTCTTCTGGAGAATAAAAAAAAAAAAAATAGCTGGAAACAAGACGTAGAGAAAGGAAATGTCTAGAAACTCAACAAGCATTTAGGTTTAGTTCTAGTCCATCCCCTTTCCAATGCCCTTCTTGCAGGAGTCCCTGATGGAGGAGTGACTCTCCTCTACCATTTTTGTGCATTGATTGGTGTCTCAGCTTCATCTCTGGTCCATCAGAATGACTTGGGCTGTTCTCTCACTTGTGAATGTCACTACAAGGAAAGCACCCTGATTGTTTTATACTATCTCTTCCTACTTGTCTTCTGCCAGATAATTCCCATTCTCCATAGCATCTCCTATTACCCTACCAACGACCTTTCGTTTTTCCATACACTTTTGTACCATTCCCTTGATTACAGTGCCTGTTTATTCCATTAATTACATTGAAAAAAAAAAATCTAAAGCAATCCCTTCAACAAACATCTGCTTAATTGGGTCTGTTGAGAATGAGATGTGTTATCAATTGTCACCCACACCCAGTGAGGTGGGCGGGGTCCTGCTCTTCAGCAGAAATACTGACCAGGAGCCCTTCTAGTTAGCTCTCTAAGGAAGTATCTTTGGTTGTGCCTGTCAGCATGACCCTGCCTTATTACTGCTGACAAACCCCATCAGTTTCCTCTAGAAAACGCATCTGGACAGCTCTGAAATGACACTATAATGCTTCCTCCTGTGGATCTTCTGGGAAGCTTTGTGGAAGGATTTTTTTTTTTTGTGGTGAATTTGACATTATTTCATCAATATAACACTATGACCCACCAAAGGCTTCTCCTGGGTATCTCTTAACGATTGAGACCTTCATCAGAAAATGAAGGTACCTGGAAGTTAATGAAATGAGAAGTAGGGGAGGAATGGTTCTGCAAAGCACTTTCTTACAAGTGCTACAGAGGGAATTACTTTCTCAATGAAAGACTATGTTTCTTGAGCTATAACATAAGTGTGTAGAAATATGTTTTAAATTATATTGCATCTTTGTAAAGTTCTCTCCATAAAACATTGAAGACTCCACAGGGTCAGGAACCTTTAAGATTTAGATATGTGTTTATGTAGTCAAAATGTGAAGTGTGCAATTACTACCCGAAGTAGATATTACCAAATTATTTTATTGCCCTGAGGAAGAGGCAGGAGCAAATTGCTTAGAAGAACGGGAGAAAGCAGAACTCATTGCAAGTCCACTTGTTGAAACACTTAGGATTTTTTTATTATTATTATTATTATTATTATTGTTTTTTTTTACTTCAATGCCACTTCAAAGTGGTGTTCCTGAGCGGCATTAACACTACCTACGAGTACTTCCAACTGCTGGAAGAAAACTTCACCTTCCTTACTGAAGATCAGTACTTCAGCATGTGTCTCGGGTGACACCCTGTCAGCGATAGGGTGATCTGCCGGGTGCAGTGTTACATCAGCAGCCGGCTTTCTGACGGGCTCTGCCCGAACACGGCATACAGGCAGCGTGTGATGCAGCTGAAGGGATTCATTCAGTGCTTCTCCTCCTCAGGGCAGCTTTGCTGGATAGCGCTTGACTTTTCTCCTAACACCTTGTCCCCAGGACAGCCGAGGCAGGAAAGTACCAGCTGTACCAGTCTTAGGGCAGCATCTGCTGGTTATTGCATGGATCAACATAGATGGTTGTCATGGAAGAAGCTGCTAGCTTTGGCTCCCAGGCAGAGGTACCTGGCACTCGAGGGGCGGGAGAAACGGGCACTTTGGAGAGAAAGGATCCGTAAACGTAATTCCAACAGTTAGTCAGGAGAGAACGGGAGTGGACAAGGAGCTCCTCGGTCTTGGTCTCTTTTTTGCTTATGAGAGGCAGCACCCACAAACTTTGGCGAGTCCAGGTGCGGTTGACTGCAATTCGCCTTCAGAGGCAAAGGAACCCGCCCCACCACCTCCCACAGCCCTTCCCGCACCCGCTCCCCGCGGGGCTCTCGGAGCCGGGCAGGCGGGGCACTCACTGAGAACAAACCCCAGATACCAAGACGAAATGGGGACGGGGACTTTGTGAGCCTCGGCAGGAGTAACACCGGGCTTCGGCCACCTGTCTGGGGGAAAGAGACCGCAGTCGCGCCCAGGTGTGCGTGCGGGTGTTCTCACAGGGCGGGCAGAGCGGGACTGAGTTAGCGACAGAAATCACGGGCGGAGCCGGGGAGCTGCTGGGGCCCCGAGGAGAGGGGGAAACGGGAGAAGGGGAGAAGGGGAAAGCAAAGGCAGATCCCGGGGATGCGCTCCACTCCCCTCTGCCTTGTCGGCGGCAGGGGCTCAGCGCGGGGTCGGCGGAGCAGCCCAGCCCGCCCCCGGGATGCGCCTCCCGGTGAGGGCGGAGGGAGGAGGAGGAGGAGGAGGAGGAGGAGGAGGAGGAGGAGGAGGAGGAGGAGGAGGAAAAGTGTGCGGGGAAGTTGCAGCTCGGGAGAGGCAGGGGTTTCGGAGAGGAACTCGTCTTGGCAACTGTGCCACGCTCCTCTTGTGGCAGGACCTAGTATGCAACAAGTCCCTGGAGCACTTCCCGTGAGAGCGCAGTGAACGTGGCATTAAAACAAACAAACAAACAAACAGCCAAACAAACAGACAAATGAACAACCCCCAAATGTTCGCTTACCTGTCCCGAACGTAAATCTCCAGAGCCGGCTCGTCTTGCACGGCCCCAGATGCGAGGCGGGAGGTGGAAGGAGGGCGGTGGGAGTCAGGGCTCACTGCTCAGCGCGCCCAGGACTTTCCTCGGGAACTTACTGTCCCGCTCCGGTTTCCTGGGAGGCGGCTGCGATCACGTTTTATACTGTATTGGTTGGTAACCCCTTTCATTCATTAAGATCACGTAAGAACTCAGAGGGAAACGTGACTCTGAGCTAAGGCGTTTGCGTAAATCTATAGGTTTTTAAAACTCCCTGCCAGTTGCTTTCTGTCTTCTGTAGGCACCAAGGTGGTGGAGAGTTTAAGCTTGCGGATATTGCAAAGGGTTATTAGATTCATAAGTCACACCAAGTGGTGGGCGATCCACTGAGCAAAGCAGAAGTTCTCACATGATGACTTCAAACAAGACACATTACCTTCCAGCATCTGTTGGAGAGACTGGATTTTAAACCACTTCTGTCTCCAGGACAGCAAAGAAACAATGGTGAGTACCTACAAAAAAAAAAAAAAAAAAAAAAAAAAAAAAAAAAAAAAGCTTATTCTTTAATACCTGGAGAGAAGAACAAAACAACTACAACAAAAAGCTTGAGATGTTGCTTAACGACAGTATCTAATATCACGGGCTCGGCTTTCTAGTACTTAACACACCAAAGAGCGTAACCCGCGGCGGCCGGGAAGAATTGTGCTTTAAGACGGTGTAACTTTAATTGCGACGCTTCTTTTGATTTAGGGCTGCGATGGAAACAGCGCGTCTGACAGAGAGAGAGAGAGAGAGAGGGACAGAGAGAAAAACTTGGGGAGCTGTGGCGGCCGGGCTGCCGCCGGGCGCTCGCCTCTCCTCCGCGGCTCGCTCCTGCCCTCTCCCTCGGCGGGCACGGGAGGCGCCTGACGCCTCCCGTCGGGGGGGGAGCTGGAGGCGGCGGAGGGGGGGAGCAGCAGCTCCGCGCCCCGCCGCGGAGCTGGGCTCGGGGCTGCCCCGCAGGAGGGAGGGGGATGCGCGGAGCGGCGCGGCCGCGGCTCACACGTGACAGCAGCAGCGCCGGGGGGCCGGGGCCGGCAGCGGCGGCCCGGGCGCGCAGCGGGCGCGGCGGCGGAGGGAAAGCCGGGGAGGAGGCGGCGGCGGCGGCGGCGGCAGCACCCTGGACAGCGGCGGCGGGCGGCCGGCCCCGCACCGCTCCCGCATCGCTCCGCGACCCTGCGGGCTCGGGGAGCCGCTGGCACCGGGTACCGGCTTCCCTCCCCCCCCCCCCACCCCACACAGCCAACCCCCCGCCCGGTCCTTCCACTCCCCTCCCTCCCCTCCCTCCCCGCCCCGCCGCCCTCTCGCCCCGCTGGAGCTGGGCTAAGTTGAATTCCTAGCGGTGCGGACTGGAATAGGAACAAGAGAGGAGGGATAAAAAAAAAAAAAAAAAAAAAAAAAAAAAAAAAGAGTCTTGCAAGCTCCGGGGGTTGGTTTGACGGTGTCAACTTTGGGAAATGCCAGTATTTATCTCCGCGATCTAGCCACTGCTGGTGGTGTTAGCTGTAACCAAGGTAAGCGGAGGGGGGACACCCCCGGCGGCCCCTCTGGCTCCTGTATCTCCCTCTCTGTGGTGCGGGGATGGGTGCCTGCTCTTTGCCTAGTTTTGTTACCTTGCTGGCTGCTTGATGTGTGTGAGGGCTAGAGAAGGAAGGAAGGAAAAGCTGGATGAGATTTAACTACGAGTTAAGTTAACTTGTGCCTGATTTAACCTGGGAATCTCGTCTATGTGTGTGTGCATGCTTTGGGCAGAGATGCAACTGATCTTTACCTAGAGAAGCAGATGCGACGGATATTTTTTTTTTTTTTTTTTTTTCCTGGCTAAGGATGCAAGTTGATTTTGCATAGCTAAAGAGATGCAGCTGAGCTCTAGCTGGCACTGTGCAGGACTGATCTTTCACAGATAAAAGGATGCAGCTGATCTTTACCTACACGGAGATTAGCTGACCCCTCCGTATACGCAACCTACGGCTCAAAGGGAGAGCCGTGCATGTATTGCTGATGATCCAATATCCGCATCTACTTTGCTATAATTAATGGTTGTGTGTGCGTGTGTGTGTGTGTGTGTTTGGCAAGCCTGAAACCCAAACGCAGCCCCCCCAACTGGAGATCATTCGGATAAGCTTTCTGCTCATCTCCCTCCCTATCTCTAGTGCCTCCCCCCACCCCTCCCCGAGCTTCCGATTCTTCCTACGTAGAAATGTAGCTAATAATATTTAGTCTCCGGGCTAAAAATAAGCTCTGGAAAGTCAGCAGTTTGGCGGAGCAGCGGCGGTAGCAGCACTGCTCGCAGGTAGAGAGGCTCCGGGGGTCTCCGGCTCCGCACGGAGGCTGTGCATCACCCCCTCCCTCCCTCCCTCCCTCTCTCCCCCGCTCCCCGCGCTGCTGGGGGGCCAGGGGGGCAGCGCCTTCCTGCCAAGCAGAGTCCACACGGAGCCACGCCGCCCCGTTCCAGACTAGACCGCGTTCCTCCGCCCGGGGAATCCCGGCCACGGGGAGCCACCCCTCCTATCCCCGCCCCGGCGGGGATCCGAGGGGCGGCCGGCCGGGCCCCCCCAGCAGGGCCGGGGCGCTGGGGCGGCAGGCCCTCCCTGCGGCAGAGCCGGCGGCGCCCCGCGGCCGGCCCCGCTGCGGTGCCGCGGCCCCGCCGGCAGCCAGGCAGGCAGAGAGGGAGGGAGGGAAGGAGGGAGGGCGGATCCCGGGGCCCCGCCGCCCCCGCCTCCCCCCCGCGGGCTCCCGCTTCGGCTCGCACGTAGCGCCGCCGAGCAGGGAAGCCCCCGGCAGGCGGGAGGCCGGCCCCGCCGCGGGGGAGGGGGCGGCGTCCCCACCGCGCAGCAGGGCGGAGACGCCGCGCAGGGCACCGCGCTCCCCGCCGGGCCGAGCCGGGCCGGGCCGGGCCGAGCTGGGCCGGGTTACCCCCGCCGGCCTTCCCCCGTGTTCCCGCTCCCCGTCCCCACCGCGGTTGCCACGGCGACCGCCTCGCCTCCCCCCCAACCCCGGGAGGCACCGTCCTGCGGAAATAGTGGGGCTCGGTGCCGCGGGGCGCCGGGGATGCCGCCCCTCGCCCGCCCCTCGCCCGCCCCCTCCGGGCCGCTGCCCGGGAGCGGCTCCTCGGCGGCGGCAGCCCCTGGACGGCAGCGCCGGCAGCGGCAGCAGCGGGGCCGGAGCGGACAGCGGCGCGGCGCGGCGCAGCCAAAATGGAGGTGGCGCAGGACGGCAGCTGAGGGGCGCCGGCGGCCGCGGGGCTCGCAGCGAAGTCGGTCATCTGCCGCCTGGGCCGCGGTCCTGGCTGGTCGGGGTGGCTGGCTGGCTGGTTTTTGGGGGGTGTTATGGGGAAAGGAGAGACAGCCGCTCTCCTAAGATGCGATACCAGCGGCCTCTTGGCTTAGCGCCGTCCTCCTTCGTTCCCCAGCCCCCAGGCCGGCCGGGGAAGGGAGCGGGCGGGATCCCCTTCCGTGGGTTTTTCCATTTCCACTTGGAGAACTTGGCGTTTGCTGGGGATACCTGTCAGGGTGCCATGTGAGGCAGTTCTTAAGCACCTGTAAGGCGAGGAGAGAGGAAGCCGAGAAGAGCCAGTCTCAGCAGCATCCGTCGTCAGGAGACTGAGTGGCTGAAACACTCACGATTTGCAGTGTTGGTTTCATTAAATTCATAATGAAACGTCCTCTGACGTCCTCTGACCTTTTTTCACTTAGGAAAAAGTAATGTGGTAGAGCTAATATTTCAATACATCCACTGTAAACTAGAGGTTGATGAGCCCTATTAAAAATCTATCCACTTCCCAAAATAATTTTTTTCTGTTATCTAGGAGGTTGTCAAGGAGCTTCTAGTTATATGAATTTTCCACTTCATGCATAATTTTGTGTGTCTTCCTGTATTTTAAGTTTGCACCATGACTTTCTTGCCAGCTCCTAAAAAACTCCCAACATTTCCCTTCCTGCCTCTGTTGCCATGTTTCTCTGGAATTCTAATCATTCTCTGCAGAGACGCATGGGATGGACGGCTGCTAACAAATGACACGGGCCACATTTGGTCCCATTGTGGTGACTCATACCTTAATCTGCAAGTGGCTTTATTGATTTTAGTATCTACTGTTTCTCCACGAGCTGTCACTGCTTTGGTGGTGGTTCATCACCACCTTTCATCTGTCGCAGTTATTGTCCTGTAAAATGGCCGATACTCTTGGAACATGTCTTCAGCCTCCAAAGTTTTGATGTGGCAGTCTTGCCTCTTTTTTTTTAAAAAAAAAAAAAAAAAAAGTTTCGTTTTACCTGGTACCACGAGTGTTGTCTTCAGTGACATCTGTCAGGTGTCTGTGTCCAGCATGAGACTGTTTTTATAATAACGGTGTTTGACACAGGCATTATCTCTCTGCAAGTTTGCCATTCTCAGCAGCTCACCATTTGGATAACCTTTTGATTTTCAGGATTGCTCAACAATTTCCTATTTCAAATGGCCTGATATTTCTCACTATTTATTTTTAGTGGCCAGCATTCACAGGCATGTATGCCAGTGGATTAATGTCTAGCATTTCATTAATCTGAGGTGGCTGGATGCATACATTTGGCTTTGTACAGCAAGTCCTTTTTTTTTTCTTTTTTTTTTTTTCTTTATCACATTAATGCTGTTGAGCTCTTAGAAATGCAGTAAGAAAATGCAGACTGGCTGCCATTCAGTAATCATAAGTTGCTTCCTAAATACAGTGACATATGGTTGCCCTGCCATGAGAAATTCTGGAAAGGTGGATAAATCCTGAGGGACAGATTTTCCTCGGAGCTGTAAGTCTTACCATGAATCATTGTAGTAAATCACCACTAAAGCACTTGAAGATGTAGCTGCTAGAATCTTTTTTTTTTTTTTTAATCAGATACGCAAACAAAGAGAGCATCCATAAGATTTCAGGAGAACTAGTTCATTCCTCTGGCAAAAAATAGTAACGTCAAGTGCAGTAAACAGCATCTGCAAGAAACAGTACCTATCAAAGTTGTTGAAAATCAGTAGATTGCCTAGACCTTGGGAATGAGACAGGTAGTGCAAGGTGAAATATGTATGAAAAGACACTTTCACGGCTCCCTCCCCTTTGAGCTAACATTAGATTGGGGCTAAGAAACTGGGGCTAGCAAAAACAGGCTTGTGAAAGTGGTCCTTAAAATGGATTCGATGGCTTTTGGGGCATGAGGAACTAGAAAGAAAGAATGGAGAAATTCAGGACTGGTTTTGTAAGGCTTATTTTCATTTGTGGTCAGTAAGTCCAGCTAACCATAAAGACTACAGAACATGGACAGATGAAATGTCAAAGGAAAGGTAATACTTGTATGCCTGGAAGTAAAATTTTGAAACAAGTGTGAGTATCCCATGTTTCTCTCATGTTCGGTTTTCCAAGTATTTTTACACTTCCTTTCTGCATCTCTCCCACCACATTGTTAGGAATAGTACAGTGCCCTGGCAGGGAAATGTCAGGGGACATCCTGCAGAACCTAGGGCACGTGATGAACAGGTTCACTTGGCAAGCTGCTCGCCACCGTTGGTGAATTCCTACACCCACGTGCCAGCAAGGTGTAGGGTAGGGCACTGACTTCTCCCATGAACTGAAAATATCTCTGAGACATACTTTTGCAGAATTATAGCCAGGAAAACATACCAACTGACATGGAGTTCATATAACAACTGCCCACCCATTTCATTATTTCACAAATGTGTGATTCTTGCTTGTGAGCTGTCACCATTAACATTTCCATCTGTCTCAATATTGCTTCTATTCTTAGTTGCTTTGTGATAGATGTAGGTGTATGAGAAAGATTTTTCCTCCCTCCTTGTGTCGTGGAACAAAATAAATGAGAGCCACATATATGTATCCACACATTTCATGCAGGCAGCAAGAAATACAGGCACTTTCATGGCACTCCCATTACTAGATGTAGAGGTGAAGTAAGAAGCACATGCCTGTGGCCTCTTGTGTGCTGCTGGAACAAGTGCATAATGGGGGGAAAACATAAATAAGTCAAAATCTAACTGCAAAAGAACAATATTGCTTTGATCTCCTTTTGAATATGCAGTTGGAGAGACCTATTTTCCCAGCCATGTAAGTATGGGAATAATTTTACTTATCATGTAATCCTAATTGGTCTTTTCCTGAGGCAGTCTTAAAGGGAAAATAGCTGTGACACGCTTTGGTGTTCAAAGGATCAGGTCCTCAGCTGTGTAGGTATTTCTAAACTTAGAACTTTCAAGCTACTCATTGCTTGGACAAACAGAAAACTCTCTGCAATATAGGCAAAACCTGCTTTTCTCAGCACGTCTATGCCAAAAGTGGAATCAATGGGAGATACCTGTGGAAATGATCAGACATTTCACAGGATTCTCCAGCAAAAGCACACATCTGGTTCCAGTCATGGTATTCCCATTGTCATTTGAACTTCGTGGCAGAGTGCAAATTCATAGTCCCCTCATGGAAAAAGTCTTTTGAAATTGCTGATGGATGTGACACATTTTCACCCCTGGCACAGCTTGGTGCTTCCCAGAGAGGCAGGGATCAGCCATGGCTGCTCTGTGGAACAAACTGGTCTGTGGGGGCTTGGCCCCTGCCCTTCCTTTGCTAGTGAAAGCCTTGGGGCATTGCCACAGAGCCAGTTCTGCTGTCAGTAAGTGATTTCCCCACAGTCACAGGCTGTTGTGTTGTTATTTTTGGGGGAGCACTAGTAGTGGGATTGTAATGGACCAAGGTCTTGCCATAAGTGTCCAAGTGTATACTTTATCTTCCCCCTGCCTTTTCATGGTGTGGTCTGTCTTTTTTTTTTTTTTTTTTTCCTTCCCAAAATAGCACACAAACCTCCAATTTAACATGCATAAACCACACACTCTGGCCTCCAATTTATTTTGACATTTGGCAAGAATGATTTTGCAACATGTTCATTAAGTCATAACATTTTTGCTGCTTTCCCATTCCAGATCCTTATTGACTACAGCACATGTGAAAATAATGAAGTTATTTATTCCCCAAATGGACAGTAGCTCAAGAAATTGCCCCAAAGCTCAAGAAAT
The DNA here is from genome assembly GCA_016584745.2 of Phylloscopus trochilus trochilus. Lineage (NCBI taxonomy): Eukaryota > Metazoa > Chordata > Aves > Passeriformes > Phylloscopidae > Phylloscopus > Phylloscopus trochilus. The sequence goes on from WQNJ02000001.1 coordinate 3,373,691, forward strand.
TGCATTGTTTATGGATGCAATGTATGCAGAGACATTTAAGGCCCTAGGTCTTCCCTGATTGTAAAAAAAAATGAAAAAATGAAAAAAAAAATTTCTGGAAGGGGTGAAGAGGGGTTTATCATCCACTAAAATGTTAATAGGCTTGTTCAGTTAAGGAGGTCTCATCAGACCAGTTGTTTCTTTTCTCCTAAGCAGAACCCTTGTGGGCTTTGGGAATAATGCAGTAAAAAGTTATGGTAGCAGACAATTAGATGGGCCAGCTAAAAGCAATATGAAAGGGGGCTGGTAGCACAAGGATTACAGAAGGTGTGTGGGCATCTTGACATCCAGAAAACATTATAGATCTGGTCTCAGCTACCTCAGTCTCATGATGATAATTAAAAAATGTGGGTGTAGAAAAGCTCTTTGCACGGTTTGGTTGGATTATTGCTGCAGTTCAAAACACAATTGACAGAGACACCCACATTGGACATGATTGCCCTTTGATGAGGCAGATACTGACTTTTTAAAGCTGACACAGTTAAAATTATGTCCAAAGTTTATGGGGCCACAAGCTTCTCACTAGACTCCATTATTATAACAAATGGTAAAATACAAATTGAAGCAAGTAAAAAGAAAAAAAAAAAGGGTGAGGCATGCTGAGGTGGAAGGGATCCTGGCAGTGGGAAGGCTTCAGGATTAACTTTTCTCTCACCTGTTTGGCAAGAGGAGAAGCACATGGGCAGTGTCTGGGGGCTCACTTTCTCTGTGTGTGTGTGCTCTTTAAAGGCAAATAGGAGGGGAGACCAGCAAGGCTGGTCAGTAAAGCCAAGTTCCTATGCAGCTTGTGTGTTGTGTGGCAGATCTTCCCAGCTCTTTCACCTCCATTTGTTCACCAACAATACAGAGATGTTACAGAGCTCCCCTCTGAGCACTGAATAAGGTGAAGTATGCCATAAATTGGAAAAAAAAAAAAAAGAGCAAAACCCAACCACAAATTTCACGATTCTTTATCTGAAGGACAAGTTTTTAAGAGACATTTGAGAATGGAAAGAGAATGATGGAGGCTGTTTAGATGGTTACTGCTCAAGTCTAAGACAAGATGTAACAGTATAGCTTAACCTACTAACTCTTGCAGTGTATTATTCTAATATTAGAGACACTAAAGCTGTACAGCTGTGGAAATGTCAAAATATTGGCTTCAGCCCTGATCCTGCATTCAGGTTTCTTTATTCTTTTACGTGTTTCACCCCTTGAAACAACAGAAATAGAAGGAGGTTGTATGGTGGCCCACAAGTAGTTCTGTATCTCTCACTTAGCTCCCATTCAGATTTTTTCTCAGGAATCAGAAAAGGCCACACATTGTCAAGGCAGACAGAGCTGGGAAAGTAGCTGACATTTCAAAATTAATTTTTTTCCAGTATACTCAACACAAACTCAGTTCTGTATTGTTTAATAGAGTATTCAAAGAGGCTTTCAGTACTTCCATCTAAAGCTACCATCAATAATCTGCCAATGACATTTGATAAAATATTCAGATTCAAACCCAAACAATATCATAAAAAGACAATGGATTTAATGGATTTCAGGTAAACAGGTGGCTACCAAAGGGTGGGGGGGGGGGAGGGGAAAGGCAGCTGATTTCTGACAGCAAATACCTTTTGAAACCCAACCAGCTCTACTGAGAATGGGATGAAGCAAGAGACATGAGCAAAGGTCAAGAGACTGGAGCTGCTCATGTGTTGGTTTGCTCTGTAAAATACATGCTCACTCACGCCTGCCAAAAGTCTATAAAACCATCCAAGAGAATATTTGGCTGAATTTTGTAAACAGATAGCTGATAATATAGTGTTGACCAGGAAAACAAAAAGACGTAGCAGTTTTTAAATTAGGCTAAATTCTAGATTTGAAATTTTCCAGAGGGTGATGATACATCTCAGATGTCTTTTGCTATTGTACAAATTTCTTACTGTAACCTGAAGTGTGATGCCCTTTATTATATTGCTGAAAAATTATTGCACCAGCAAGAAAAAAAAAAAAAAAATACTGCATCTTTTGGTCATAGAGTCATCCACAGAAGGAGTGAATCTTACAGTGTTTTCTATATGGATCTCTTTTTGTGTCCCAAATTTGGTTTATTTACTGAGATATTTTAAGTCCTTCCACTACACTTATAATTCATCACTGGTTTTGAGCACCTTTCTAAGTGACATGAATAACCTCTGTCACATGATTTTTTTTCTCATCCTCTTCTGAGGGAACAAGTACTTCATTCTAGGGTTTTTCCCTAGTTTTGGTTTTTGAGGGGTTTAATTGTTGCACATAAGTCTTTCACAAAGTTCTTGGTGGTAGCAAGAGGTAAAAGTTTAATCATAGATTCACTTCTTTTCTTTCTGTCTCTCATTTGCTCCTACATCAGCAGTCAGTCACTCTATCCACTGCTTATTCCCCAGGCAGATCTGATTCTCATGCTTTTTCTGCCCACCACCTGTTGTTTTCCTCTTCCCAAATCCTTCACCTAGACTCAGTCAGCTGTCCAACCATGGTCATAGCCCTGCATACCTACTGCTTTTCTCACCTCTTTTTTTGAGCTTTTTTAAAGGCACAAATGTCTCTGACATAAGAAGAGCTTTTAATTCCCAGTCTACTGCCTTTGGCACCTAATAGATATTTTTATCATCTACTTTCCCATCAAAGTATTTCTGCAGCAGTCCCTTAAGAAATTCTGCTGGCTCCCAAATTTTAAGGAAGCCAAAACATCTGACAAGAAGGCTAAGTCCTTAAAGAGACAAACCTAGGAAGTTAATTTGAAATGGGCAGAATTTCCTATTAATTTTCAGAGAAAACAGGGAAGAAATTCAGACTAATGTGAGGTGTACACTTCAGGCCAGGAAAAAAGCCAAAGGTGATGAACCTTTCCAAATTGTTTCCTTTGGATCCATCAGCCTGTCCAAGAGCAACAGGGTAGGACCAAAGCAATGTCTGGACTCACCTCCTTGGCCACCAGAGGCCATTGTGTGACAGCTGCCTGGGGCTCTAACTAGCATCAGAAATTCCCTGCAGGGAAGCTCTTCAGGGCTCCTGTGGACCCCCACGGGGCCTCTGCCAGCGAGGAGGTGTGGGAGCACCTGGAGGTGAAGGGCAAGCAGAAGTGATGGATAGTGCTGGAGTCCTGGCAGGCCCATGTTAGGGAAGCAGTGCTTGGATGGAAAAGAAATAGGGATGAGTCTTGCCTGGTATGGGATAGCACAGTGTGGAAGGTCTACCTTCCTGACAGGTTAATTTGGCAACCCCTCCACCATCTGCAAGTGTGTCCTGCCTGACTTTATCTGAAGCCTTGATGGGGAAGCTCTCTGCCACCCTCCAAGTCCATGCTTTTTGTGGGGTGTTAGTAAAGATTAATGGCTAGTTAAAAATCCATCAGCTAAATTTAGATGGAGGTCCAGTAGCAGTCTGTTGGACAATGAGAATGTGTATTTCATCTGCTTGTCTTCCATTTGCCTTAGCACTGAGGCTGAGCCTTTTTTCCTGAGCCTCTGTAAGCCCGTCAGTTCATGGAATGAACACAATGTTCCCTTAGTGAGGGTGAGGGTCTGACAAAAGCACAGCAAACCCAAACTGCAAAATAAACTGTGTTGTCAGTAATGCTTCCCCAGCTCTGGTAGTTGTTGCGATTGTCTGGCGGTTAACAGGGTCTAAATCAATAAACTAAACAGAAAGAAGCCTGAAAATTGTACTGGCTCTTCTTTACTTTCTTTTGTCTTGATACAACTTCTTAAAAGAATATTTTTAACAGATCCTTTAAACATTCGTAGTAAGAGGCAATAGACAAAATGTCATAATTTCCATATGAAGGAGTGCAATTCCTATATAAAAAAGCCATTTTATCCTAATATGGTCTCAGAGTCTAAGTAACGTATTCTGTCACAAGAACTTTTGCATCAAAACAATTTTTCTGTTTCATATCCAAGAAGAAATGTTGAATATTTAAATTCCACATTCTTTTTGATCTTAATTCCCTTCACAGAGGAGCTCTTTAGGTTTCATCAATGTGCTCTAGGTGCAATATCTGAGTATATTTTTCCTATTACGGGATCTAACCCAAATTAAGAAACCAAAGGGGAAGAAGCTATACATGCCTGTAAGGGAAAATGATTCTGCTTGGAGCACATAGCAGGGTAAAGCATCAAACAGAAACATAACAAAAGTCTAAAATAAGGGGTTTAAAACCTTGGTGCAAAGTCCTTGCTGAAAATCTAGCATTTGGCTCCCTTCTGATTTAAAAACTTTGCATTCCTGCTGACTTCAGTGGTGTTTATGTTCAAATAAGTAAAGGCACCATGAGGCCATATAGTACAACTGCAATTTGCAATAAATTACAGCAGATTAAACAGCCAACTAATGAAATACAAAGAGGTGTTTAAAACACTCCCTTGTAAGCATTTATGTTTCAGATGTATAAACTGCTTGAAAAATAAACATTGTCCAGAAAATAAATTTATAGTACGTTGTTTATGAATTTACACTCTAATGGCACAAGTCCTGAAACACCAAGGCCCCACTAAATGCCTTGCCAATAGATTTTACTTGGGTATTCTTTGAGTCATATCCAACCCTAAAAATACAGGGGCTTGGAGCATCAAAATGCAGGATTGCTTTCCTCCTGCTTAAGATCATGTTCAAATGGGTTTTGTGGTGGTGGCCATGTCTCCACTACCGGATGTGCTCAGCCCAACCACCCCTTACCCCTCAAAAGCCACCCTGACCTTGTGCAGGCTGGGGCAGAGAAATCAATATGTTTTCCCATTTGAGAAACGGCGTAGAACGTGAGGAAAGTTATTTTAAAGTAGCTGAAAATTTGCATTGATTTTTCTGGATCGATGTTTCAGGATTTTTGAATTCCCAAGTAGTCATACATCCACCCTGTGTTTTGTTCCCATCTCTCTGCATCTCTAAATGGTAGCCTGAGCACATCACATGCCATAGAGAAAGAACCAGCTGTGCATCCAACTATCCCCATACTGTACTAGTGAGGAGGAAAATAATATTTTAATAGTAGTACCAAAACAGCAGCTGTACTGGCACAAGCTACTATTTAAAGCAATTCTGCCATTGCACATCAGTGAAATAATTTCATCTGGCCAATGCAGAGTAATAATCCACTGCCACGGATGAACAGACCATACCTTTTATTTGGACAGATGAAAACTCCTGGACAGACAGACACATGGCTGCCTATCTCCAAAGTGGAATGTAGTAACATTTACACACTGCGTGGTTCCAGTCATTAAATTACTGAAGGATTAACAATCCCAAGTATTCAATAAACAGAAATGACACCTTACAAATGAAATATTTTAGTCAAGGGAAATTTTTGCCTTGATGTGACTAATCCAGTACTTGTTTCTTGAGCCACAAGTCACAGTAACTGGAGGAGGAGAATCTAATGGGGTCTGAGTTTCATTTTAGGGACTCTTTTTAATATTTATTGTTGCACAGATAATTTTAGCCTGCAATTAACAAAAAATATTCACCAGTTTGCAGATACTTCTCTGTTTAATGCTTTAGGTGGTTAACGTTTGGTAAAAGTTTTGAACTCAGGTTTTGTTTCTTAGGTGAAAGAGCTCAATATGCTATTTAATGAAAAAATATCCTGAATTTATCTTTAATACAATCCCAAGTATTCAATAAACAGAAATGACACCTTACAAATGAAATATTTTAGTCAAGGGAAATTTTTGCCTTGATGTGACTAATCCAGGACTTGTTTCTTGAGCCACAAGTCACAGTAACTGGAGGAAGAGAACCTGATGGGGTCTGAGTTTCATTTTAGGGACTCTTTTTAATATTTATTGTTGCACAGATAATTTTAGCCTGCAATTAACAAAAAATATTCACCAGTTTGCAGATACTTCTCTGTTTAATGCTTTAGGTGGTTAACGTTTGGTAAAAGTTTTGAACTCAGGTTTTGTTTCTTAGGTGAAAGAGCTCAATATGCTATTTAATGAAAAAATATCCTGAATTTATCTTTAATACAATCCCAAGTATTCAATAAACAGAAATGACACCTTACAAATGAAATATTTTAGTCAAGGGAAATTTTTGCCTTGATGTGACTAATCCAGGACTTGTTTCTTGAGCCACAAGTCACAGTAACTGGAGGAAGAGAACCTGATGGGGTCTGAGTTTCATTTTAGGGACTCTTTTTAATATGTATTGTTGCACAGATAATTTTAGCCTGCAATTAACAAAAAATATCTACCAGTTTGCAGATACTTCTCTGTTTAATGCTTTAGGTGGTTAACGTTTGGTAAAAGTTTTGAACTCATGTTTTGTTTCTTAAGTGAAAGAGCTCAATAAGCTATTTAATGAAAAAATATCCTGAATTTATCTTTAAATTGTTTAAAGCATTGATGTGGCTCTGCTTTGAAAAGGGGTGTAGCCAAAGTACCTTAACCTCTTTGGGATGACGAAGACAACTAAGTGCAGCATAAAATACGTTCATATGAAAGTCCTGAAGGGCAGGAGAGCCAGAAGAACTATTTAATGTTTACACGTGCTTTGCATTCCCAAGGATTTCTGTGTACCCAAGGAGGATCCCTCCTGCCAGTTCCTGGCTGGAGTAGGATCCTGTGGGTGGTGGGCACCCCAGAACAGCTACTGGCCATGGTGCCAAACACCATCTTCCATCTCCCCTCCCCAGCTGTTTGCTTTAGATCTCTTTCTCGCCCATCACCCTCCAGGCAATATCGCTGAGCTGCTGCACCTGGCAAACAGAGTGCTTGAGCTTGATGTCAGAGGAGATTTTAGTTGCTTAAATAGAAATAAACTACAAAAGGGTTGTGGACCTGGGATTTTGGGGCTTGCTTATTTTTAGGATGCACTCAAAATAAGCTCTCCAAAGTTATGCTCTGAGGAGGGTTTGCTAAGGCATATACCTGTTCTGATAAGATGCCGCCTGGCCAAGTTTATAAAACCCCTGGAATCTGATCCCTTTAAATATTAAAAATAATCCACTATATTGCATCTAATTGAAACCCACTGAATACTTAGAGGAAAGGAGAGATGAGTCAATCCCAACACCTTTCACCCACAAGTGCACCAACAGTTTTCTGATCTTCTTTAATCATAGAGCTCCAATGGCCTGATTCGTCACAGGAGTGCATCTCTAGCCATCTAATCTTTCCACACTTGGCTCAGGTTTCCACCATCCCAAGGAATCACACACAACCTCTTTGGGGAAAAGGGGATTTTCTTTTCCCTTCCCACGTCTGCTGCTCCCTCAGAGTCTGCATTTTTGTTGCTGTTGTACCATGCCCTCTTTTCTGTCTGCTGTGATGGAGCCTTGGCTGGGCTGTTAGCAGCAAGGTCAGGGGTGAGTGAGGAAGGTTCAGGCACGGTATGCCAGACACCTGGTACACTGGATACTCTTGGGCACAACCCAGATACTTCCCTCTTTGCTCTTTGCTCAGGTAATGGGTATTTAATGCCTCCAGAGCAACAGCAGTAAGGCAGAGACACTCAGGAGATGAATTGCCAGTTTTAGTGAGTGTCAAAGCATCAGGAAATGACAAACCAAATTTTTAATGTTTCTGCTGGGCTGGATTCATTCTCTCCTTACTTTTTTTTCCTTATTCTCACTTTTTTTTTTTTTTTCCTATGCCATCATTCTCAACAGCTGTCCTGCACCTCAGAGTGTGGGGCAAGCCTGGCATGGCTGGACACTGGCAATGGGACCAGAATGGGTGTCAGAATGAAAGGTGAATTTTCCTCCTGGCTTCCCCCAGCCCTTCAGCACAGGGAAGAGGGACTCCTTGTGTGGTTTAGGAGTCCCACTGTCCAAGCAGTGCATGGAGGTCATGCAAAACCCCAAAAGAAAAGCCTAGAGGTTTGGATGGGAAGGACTCTGTGTGTGTGTGTGTGCACACATCATTGCATGTGGCAATTGCCACATTTCACACATTCTGTTCCTACAACACTTCATGCCAGTAGAGACAACTATACAAGCAGTGGCAAGGAACAAACCCAGAATTGGCATGGTCACCAAACAAGTGTGTTCATGAGCAGCTTAATAGATTTGTGTGCAATAGACACATGCATTTCCTTGTTTGCAAAAGGCTAATCTGCACCTACCACAGACCTTTGTCAGAGAAGCAGTTTCATGTACATAAATTGTGCTGAAATCCCCGATTAGAAGGCATGGGACAAGATTCAGAGTACAGATCCTGCCATGTGATGGAAAGCTGGCATGCCTCTAGCAGACATGAGAAGAAAACAATTATTTTAATTGCCTGTTAGAATTTTAAAATCACTTTTGCTGTAGCTGCAGGGTGACAATTCTGGGCTATTAAGTGGTATTTTCTTCAGGAAAAAATGTTGTGGTTTTGGTGACTGTGATTCAAAGAGTAGGTTTTCCTACTTTGTCCTGTGTACATGCGGCCTACAAACCATGTTTAATGAAAGATCTTTGGGTTGGTATTCCCTTCTTTGCTGTTTCATTTAATACTTTCCCTGCTAAAATGAGGCTGAAAGGCCTCTCAAAAAAAAAAAAAAAAAAAAGTTGTTCACTGAAGGTGAAATTATGCTTGAAATTAAGAGCAACTACGCTTCACTAGTTAAGGCACAGGGTCTATTCTAGTCACCCAGCAAGATGCTTGCAGACCAGAACGAACAGCAACTCTTTTTAGGCTGAACACAACATAAACCTTGAGGTTGTGAGGGGCTGTGGCCACAGCTTGGCCAACCCCTGAATGCAAGGGGTGAACTGGGGAAGTGATCACCACCATCTTTCTCACATCATCTCTCAGCCAAAGCCTCTACAATACAAAGATTTTACAAAGTTAAGCAGAGTTTGGCGTTGGTCCTCAAAGGTGCTGAAGTTTTTCGAGTGCACTGATGTTAGTGTGGAGCATGAGGGGCTCCCTTGTGTGTGCTGCAACCACTGAGTCATTGTGGAGTGGCATCACAGCCCAGTCATCTTACAAATGTACCATGTCTGCAACCCTGGTTGTGTGTGTAACTTGTGTATATAATCCATCACCATTTTTAGCATCACTTGAGTTGGGAAAGTTTATTTCCATGAAATTCCCATCCCTTTAAAGTGAAAAAAAAAATAGCAAGTAAAGGTAACTAGGAAACATGAATAAACATAATTAAACATAAAATGCTTGTAATGATCTAAGAAATCACTTCAGCCAATTAAAATTTTTAACAGAAAAAAAACCCTGTAGCATCAAAACCCAGTACATCAATAACACTGTCCTTCTTTGTAATCAGGATTAGTTTATATTTCCTGACAGCCAAGTGAGAAGAATTCCAAATTGTGGCTTCTTCTCATTCAAAAACAGGTCCAGATACTCCATGAATAAAACAGGGAGTGTAAAGACACAGTTTGGGGGAGGGGAGACTCAATCACCCATTACCTTTTGTCTAATTATGTACCTTTCAAGAATGTTACTCTTTTCAAATATTGACTTTTTTATTGCTTCTCCTATGCAATTCCCCCTATGCAATTGCAATGGGGGAATTTAAGAGCCCCATAAACTACTCTATCATATAATTAGTTTATCAGTAAATTTGGACCTCATACATCAATCACTATAATGCATAACCTCCACTGAGACAGAAACCAGGTGTGCGTGCTTCTGCTTTCTCCTTTACAGTATCTACAGCATCATTAGTGCCTGTGCTACAGTTTAAATTGAATTCAGCAAAAAGCAATGGTCTTACCCTCCTGCAAGCAATAATACTGCAGGGATAAATCAACATTTTGTTGATTGACAGCTCATACTCTTTCCCTGCTGCTGTTTGGAAAATGGTGAAGTGCGATTTGTGTATGCAAAAAAAAAATTATTTTAATTAGTCAGGAATAGAAAAACCACTTGGTTCCAAGGTAATGCTGTAAAGTGTGCATACTGTGACAACACCAAGAGGCTTGATACACTGAATTATCTGAAACCACCAGAAAAGGGTCTGCCTGCCCTTTTCTTCCCTATGCAATTGTGGTGTGACTTTCTTTCCAAGTGCCTCTTGACATTTGTACAATCCAAATGGGGAAAACATAGCTGCTTCTGAAACGGGCTGGAAGATGTCTTTTTTTCAGACACAACAAGAGAGAACTCCTTTGGGTCTACCACGAAAACATCAGGATGCCTTCTCTTTGTATCCTGTCTATCCCACAAATCTCAAAGGTGATGGTTTATGTAACCTCCAAATTTACAGTGCATGCTATGGACAAAGGAGTGGAGGTCCAATCAGAGCAGTGTCCCCGTGTGAGGACTATCAGTTACTTCACAAACCTTGAAGACCCAATTTTTGAGGGTTTGTCCATAAAAAATTCTCTTGGAAGTCAGGTCTGATTGGAAAATATGGAACCCAGCTTGCATGTGCATTAAAAATCCAAACAAGTCATTGTTTACAATACTTTTTCATTTATTTTTTTTTTTTTTGAGTGATCAAGCACTGGCTGGTAATAATGCTCAAAGGGCTGATTATACCAGCAAGAAACAGCAGCTCCTCTGACCACACCTCTTCCCTGGGAAAATCTCTACACCAATGCAAATGGCAACATGTTTGTAGCAGAGAAAAATTGGAATTTCATGGCTGCATGGAATTAATGGTTCTCACGTTCTTAGCAGAGCTGAGCTGAAGCGCTGAAGGAGTGAGGACTTGTCAGGCTGTCTGTAACGTGCTTCCTTTCCAAAATTAAATTTTTTTTTTTCCCCGTTGCAAGCAGATTTTGTCTGAGTATATCCCTTCTCCCTCACTCCTGAGAAAAAAAGCCAGTAGTGTTTTCTAAAGCATGATGCTGCTGCTCATCTGCATGCCTAGTGTACTAGCAGAAGAGTCTTTCCTCTAGGAATAACAAGTGTGTAATGTATTACATTACAGCTGATTAAAGTAGCCTCTCCTGCTACTGTTTAACTTGTCTGGTAGATCATCCAAATACTTGCAGGCACCAACTTATAAACACAGAATATTGAAACTGTGCTGTTTTATGACTGTGCAAAAAAAGGCTGCTGAACACATGCTGCCTTCGTGAAAGCAGGTACCCACACTTAACACAATCCTATCTGGAGAGTTAAACGGCATTGTGGAGCAAAGTCTAAAACAGATAAATAAAATGCACACATTAACTTAGCAAATTCCAGGTAAAATAATGCCTTTGAAATACCTCTGGAACATCCACCCGGCGTCACTGCTGAGATACAAGCTGATATTGCTATATCAGAGTGGGAAAAGGAATGGTTGATATATCATCCCTAATGGCAGGATTTGAATACTACAAAAACAGCAGGGCGGGACTTGGCCTGAAGAGCCACCTGTATTAGTGACTATCTATCAGCCAACAAGAGCTGGACACGATTCCTCAGGCCCAGGCTGCTAGTGAAGGCTTGGAAAATGCCTCCTTTCTCGTAAATGGGATAGATTTGAGCTGGAAAACACCGAGACGAAAGAGGTAGGACTGTCTTCATGCTCGCTGACATTTTTAGTTCAAACACGCAAAAGCAAACCCCCAAGTGCAAAGAAGGATGGTGATGTGGTACTTGAGCGTGATTTTTTTTGAAAAGTTCTTAAAGCTGCAAAGGTTATTAACCACCAGGAATCTTTATAATATATTAAAAGCTGATTTATAGGGAAGGCCTTAGGTGCACTCAAATTTCAAACACTTGGGTTATTTTCTTGACTTTACTGATCAGTGCAGGTGTTTCATAGCAAAAGCACACAGGCAATCAGACTGTCTGAGGGCAGCAATGAGTTACACACGTTTCTCCTGGTATAAATAAATTTTCACAAGCGCATGGAGTGAATTGGCCATTGGCATTAATTGCAATTAGATGGCAGCCAAGGCTTGGAGGTGTAGAAAAAAAGACATGTTTTAACCGATTCATAGAAGAGTTGCACTATCTTCTTCTGAAAATCAGCTGCTTCCAATTTTGCCCGCGAGGGAAGAGGGAAGGGAAGAGGCGAGGCTACCACAGCCCATGCCAGGCAGGGGCTGAAGCCTGTTCTTCTCCCCCAGCTCGCTCTTTGCCGTGGGATGTGGCACAAGGCGCTGTGTGCTCCGCCAGCACACGCGTGCGCTCCCCACTTGCCGCCGCCAGCCCCGCCAAGGAGCGTGCCACCTCTCTGTCTTTACCGAGATCGAATGGAGCTAGTCAATCAGGGGATACCCATTATTGCCTCCGCCATTCAATTTCCACTATCAATAATTTACTGTATTTGCTGCACGCGCAGGAGGAGGAGATGGCTAAACAGATTTTTTTGTCAGGGGGTGTAGACAGAATCCACCCTGCGGGCGGCCGGGCAGAGCCGAGCAAGACGTTCCGCCCGAGATTCCCGGACACCGCGGTCGCCCCTGTCTCCGCCGGCGGGCACTGATGCGACGGGCGGCCCCGCTGCCGCTCTCGGTCCCGGTCCCGGTCCCGGTCCCGTCCCGGTCCCGGGCTGGGCAGAGCCGCCTCGGCACCGCTGGGACTCAGCTCCCGCTGGGCGCCTGCAGAAAAGTCACCGGTGTAAAGTTACCTGGGGCGCTCATTAATAAGCAATGCCTGTTATTATCTTGATTGCATTCTTAATAGGAGAACTACGGAGAGGTCAGCGCGGGAGCGATATTTAAATGGATTGGGCTTGCTTAATACCCGGCGGAGTAAACCAATATCCCGCAGCGGGCGGACCGACATCCCCCCCTCCGCCCGCCCCGCTCCCCGCTCGGGAAGCGCCGGGGGAGCCGAGCCGAGCCGAGCCGAGCCGAGCGGAGGGGAGCGGAGCGGGGCCGGGCGGGCGGGGCGGGGGCGGTGGCGGGGCCGGGAGGCGGTGCGGAGACTCTAAACGGGGCAGCGCGGTGCCTACGGCCGCCGCAGCCGCTGGCCGGGGGCGAAGGCGCTCGGCGAGGGGAAGGCGGTGGGGCTGGGCCAGGAGGCTCCGGCTGAGCGGCGGGAGTGTGGGATCCGGCTCCGCTGCCCTCCCGCCCCTCATAAAGCTTTGATGAGACACTTGAGACGCCGCCTGTGTTGTCGAGGCGGCGGGAGGCGGTCGGTGGGACTGGGCGCCCGGGAGAGGATGTGACTTCCCGGAGGGGACCCGGACAGGCTTTGTGTGGACGACAAGGTACGCGGCGCCCCTCCAAGAAACTTAAGGGGCCGGGGGCAGGCGGTGCGGGTGGCTGCGGACCTGGGCGGGTGAGAGGCGTCGGGGAGCGGTAAGGGCGGCAGAGGGCCGGGGCAGCTCCGCGCCTCTTTTGTTCCCGCACCTGCCGGTCCGGCCGACGGTGCTCGGCGGGGCTTTTTGTTTTGGGGGCCGGCGGCAGCAGGAGCGCGCTGCCGGCGGCGTGAGGGGGAGCGGAGCGCGGGAGCCGGCGGCGCTTCCCCGACGGGCGCCCTGCGCGGGGCGCGGCGGGGCGGGCGGCCTGAGGGCGGCGGGGCGCGCCCCCTGGCGGCGGGCGCGCGGCAGGGCGGCGGCCCGGCCTCCTCCCTCAGCGGCGGCGGCGGCGGCGGGGCCCGGCCGTGGGGCGGGAGCGGGGCCCGGCCGTGGGGCGGGAGCGGGGCCCGGCCGTGCGGCGGAGAGGCCCAGAGGGCCGGGCGCCGTCAGGGAGGGGCGCGATGCACTTGTTGAAGCCGGAGCGTCGCTGGAATGTGAAGCATGCCGGGCGCACCGTCACCGGGATCCGGTGCTCACGGGCGGCTTCTCCTCCGCCTGTCCCGCTCCCACTGCCCGCCGGGCGCGGGAAGCTCCGCCGGGCGGGAGGGGAAGGGAAGGGAAGGGAAGGCGAGGCGGCGCCGAGGGAGCCCGGCGGCTTGAGCGGCTGAAGGTGTCGGTGCTCGGCAAAGAGCAGCGCCTGGCCTCGACCCACCGGCCGTGGATTCATATCGGGGCTCAGACACGCCTTCGCCCAGAAAAAAAACAAAAAACCCTGGGGTTGAATGGTAAATTTGTTTGGCAGAGGTTTAATTAATGCTTTGGAAACCTTGTGCTGTCCCACAGATTTTTATTTTTTTATTATTATTTTTTTTCCCCCCTAGGATTAAAAGCATGAGGTGTTACAGCTGCGGGCCATGCTTGCTTTCCTTGGTTGTTTTTAAGAGGTGCTGTTGGTGTCTTGGTTGGTATATTCCAGTTAAGATATGTCCTTTTTCCGCTCCGTTTATTGTAGTTTGCTGTTCTGAGGTTATGCAAGATCAATAGTGATTACTTATTTATGTTTCTAGTAACACAGTTCTAATGAATGCAACGAATCTATCCTGGCAATACATTTTTCTTCAGCCAGTATTTCTGTAATCTTTAATTCATAGTGATAAATAGATAAAATGAATTTCCTTGGTTGTCTATAGAGACGAGCGAAGGGCTGGATAATGAGCCGCCTGCTTGTGGGCAGGAGGAACTTTCACAGCACCAAGTTTTAATGGCTTTTTGGTCACAAAAGTGAAGAGTTTGCTCTCTTTACACATGAGTGGCTGTCCCAAGTAAGAAGATCATCGTATTGGCTGCTCTTTTGTTTTGGCTAGCGTAAATCATAGGGCTCTGCTTACAAAGCTGGATTGCTGTCTGCAAGCCCTGGAGTGAAAACTCAACCCCAGTGATGGCCCAGAGTTCGTGTGGGTATAGAAGAACGTAGTCAGAGGGGATGCTCTTGGCTTTTTGTGCGTGCTGCAGATCCTGGCATGTGAGAGGAGGCAGCAGCTGTTAGGGGGATGCTGCGGCTTCCGATGTGCAGAGTTCCAGGGCGCTGGCTGTGTAAACAGACCCGGGGAAAGGGAGAAGACAGACAGACAGTGATGTTCTGCAGGAATGAGTGCCGCCCCTCACCTGGGTCTCAGAGTGAAGCAGCGGCTCTGTTTCAGCTCTGAAATATCTGTTCTCTGCTGTAGTACTACCACTGATGTTCAGCCTGGCTGAGCCTTGTCTGGGAAAGCCCATCTGTAAGCAGTGTGCCTTCTGTTCGCGTTGCAAGTGCAACTGCTCTCCGGAACTGCAGGGTAGATCCTGTTGTTACACGGCTGTGAAGTCAGGGTAAACCAGGTCAGAGGGATGAAGAGCAATTTATCTGAATAATCCAGATACGGTGTTGGAGGAAGATGGGAAAGGACTTCTGTCTTGGAGGGAGTAAGACTAAATTGAAAAAAGTGGAACTTCAGGCAGCGTGCTGTTAAGCACCAAGGCATTAATGTTGTAACAGTAGTGCTTGGGAAGTGCTGCAATATGCTGGAATACTACAAAATGTAGTGCACAGATGCAAAGGTTTTTAAAGGCTTGTTAACATGTGAAAAAAAAATATAGGGGAAAATAAGGTTCTGTGCTTTTGCTTAAAAGCTTTGTATACGTGATAGTGCTGAGCTGAAAGTGGCTGCACTTAAAAAGTCCTTGCAGTAAGCTGTAGCATTTGTGCAACTCTTACTCTGCTGGTGCTGTAAGGAAAACACAGAAGCTGCACATTTTGCTCAGATAATAATTCTCTCAGGGAGTGTGTGTAGAAAAACAGGTCACAAGAAACTTGGGAGTAGGAGACCCTCTCAGCTCTTCTGTGGGTAAGCACTGAGTGAAGAGGAGAAACAAGTCGCTCTACTCAGTGACTTGTCTAATAAGTATGGTCCTAATTAAAAGAAAGGTGTTTCTCATACCTGCCTTCCTGGTTTGTATGAAAGGCTGAAAAGTTCTTCTAAGAACGAACCCTGTGCC
Source organism: Phylloscopus trochilus trochilus (assembly GCA_016584745.2). NCBI lineage: Eukaryota > Metazoa > Chordata > Aves > Passeriformes > Phylloscopidae > Phylloscopus > Phylloscopus trochilus. The sequence goes on from WQNJ02000001.1 coordinate 3,389,345, forward strand.
TACACTAGAACTCTCACGTTAGGCATTGTGTGAATTGTTGGAGACTCTGCTAGAGAAGGATATGTGCTTTTAATAGGTTAATTGCCAACTTGTCTTGACTTGTATTCAAGCATATGTTGTGAGCACTTGGTTTCTCCTAAATAGCTGAAATGCTTCTTAATTGGGAAACTCTCAATCATTTCTTAGATCAGTTCATACACTGGCATTCTTGGTAGTCCTTAGTTGTAAACACCCTTTAAAAAGGAAGCTTTTAAAGGCACTGAAGCTAAGCTATTTTTGTGTGTTGCTGAAATGAAGTGTTAACCAATAACCTACTCTCCTCAGTTCCAGCTGGGAAGGTTCTGCAACAGCTCTAGAAGCTGTGATACACCGTGAGGAAGCAGCACAGGTGTATACTGAGTGAACTCCCTGATAACATGAGTTGGGATGGGGCTGGCAGGCTGTGTCCCCTGTCTGTCAGCTCACACATCTTACTGTTTCCTTATCCATCTATTGTTCAGTCTTATCTTTGACTGCAGATTCTTTGAGGCAGAGATAGTCTTGCCTGTCTTCACTTTCTGGCACCCAACAAGACCTCATCAATGCTCTTGTAATACAAACAATAAATAATAGATTTTGCTCTGTGGTGCATACAGGCATCTCTGCCATGGTACCTTAAACTTGCATGTTATCAGTTCCAGGTGCTGAGCAGTCCAGTGAGGAGCACTGTAGGAGTTGTCCATGCAGAACAGGGCAAGCAGTCTTTTGTGTAAAGTGCAGGTGGTCTGTAGGGTCAGGCTCAGCCTTTTCCTCCTTTTCAGCATTCAGGACCTAACCATCAGGCAACTGTAGACTGGTGGAGTTCAACTGCTGTACCCAACAGCAACAATGAACACGAAAGAGTCTGAAATACTGAAAATGCCATGGACATGACTGACCAGCCAACAGTCTTACCAAAAAAGAAAGAACCTCATTGTACCTCATCTTAGGTACAATGTCTACCCTTTATGACCAGTGAACAGAGGGTTGGCTGGGATGGTACTGACCTGATGTGATTGTAATTTTGTAATTCTTGGTAACACTGATACCAGTGCTAGCGGAATGTCCCTTTACAGCCTAATTTTAGGCACCGTGAATAGATACCTCTGTCTAAAGATGAGTACCCTGCACAACCAGAGGAAGCAAAAGGAAACTTCATTTAGTGATTTTTCATGCCCTGCTGACAGCTGCCATAAGGCTACTGTAGCAGTTGTATACTTTCCTTGGTAAGAATATTGTATTTTTCAGAGAAGTCATTTTCTGAAACCAGTTAATTAGGACAGTTATTTCTGGCCGTGGCATTTGTAGAGAACAGAAGGCATGATTGTTCTTATATTTGTTTCTAGTCCTTTGATCGACTAGAAGCTCTCAATGCTTTACGCTATAAATTACCTCAATCCTTTGGCAGTTCATCTCTTTTCTTGTGTACTTGGTTAGGAAAATGCAGAAATCCTTGTGACTCAGCTACAGACTACTATAAATTATGAAGAAATGGGGGAGGGGGTCACATTTCACATTAGGAAAGGCAATTCTAGGAGGATGGAAGGATACTCGTTGCTAAATTTGAGATAAGCATCTTACAGTATCTCAAAATCTGAGCAGCTACTGCCACCTAGAGATGCACAAACCACACAGGGTCCTTGGGCTGTCTCTGGCAAGGGAGCCTGCACCTTTAAAATGAGTTAAGCCCAGTCCTTACTCCACAGTATAAATTTAGTGTATGAGTGCAGATTTTTTTTAGCCCTGAAACTGATGATTACCTGTGAATCGTGTTCTAGTGATGCAGGTAACTAAATTTTATGCAGTCTTCCTTGTGTAGCTTAAATAGGTAAGCAAAGAAGCATCACTGTCAGTAAATCGTTTGCTGATTTAATTCAGGCTGCACCTAAAGGAGTATTTGCAAGTCAAATTTGTAAGTGCTCAGTACAACTGTTGCTGAGGCTTCATAGCCTTTTTAAAGCCTACACCAATAATGTGCAATGTAGAATTAGTCCCTTGAGGATTTGCATTTGGTTGATGGTTGGTTTGTTCCCTTGGTGGGGACTGTCCTTTAGTATATATTTGCTAAACAGAAAAAAATTTCTGATTTTCCCAAATGCATAAACTTCTTTAGATTGATTTAACTGCAGCCTTTAGATTGATTTAACTGGATTCAAAATTTTCTCCATTTAAAAATTAAGTATCAAAGTTAAGTTGAATATGTAGCTGTTTGTTGCTACCTCAAATCTAACAATATGGAATATGCTAGTATCTGCTCCTTGGTGGTTTGTTGTTGTTGTTGTTTGGGTTTTTTGTTTGTTTGGGGTTTTTTTGGTTTTGTTTTTTGTTTTGTTTTGTACATCAACCTGCTTCTTCCTTTGCATTTGAGAGAAATGCAAAGTTTCTTCCTTTGCATTTGAGAGAAAAGCAGTGTTCCCTGCCTAATTTGTTTCCCAATTACAGAGGGAAACAATGAGCCTTTTTTTACCCCTGAACTCGTAATCTCATGTTCAGTTATTTCTGTTTGACTCTTACAGACACAGTATGTTTTGGGGCTTTTGTAATAACTGCCAGCTCTCAGCTATCAAAGGCCTACTGGAATAAGCAAACCAACACAACTAAACCTGGAGTTGATAACATCATCTCACAGAGCCCTGAAAATGCAACCCTCTAGTTAATTGCATGTACTATATAACTTTCCAGGTGATAGTTTTTTAAGTGTCTTAAGATATTTGAAGTCTGTCAGTGTAAATTATGTTGGGATAAGCGCTTAATCTGAAACTTCTGAGGGAACAGAATTTTCCTGTGGGAAGCTGAGAAACTGTGATACAGGGATATTTGCCACAAGTCAGGAGGCAACTGCAGACTGCTTATACCATATCAGGGTGCATGAGAGTTTTAATACCAAACTAGAGTTTGAAAAAAAAACCTGTCCTTGGCTCACTGGAGCTCCACATCAGCCTCAGCCTTTCCGGTGCGTGCACTGAGTTACAAGTAGGCTTTGCATGAACGCAGGAGGAATCTGGGAAAAAAAAATTGAACTAGGCAAAACCTTGAGCAAAATGCTGTTACATGCTCTTTATTAATTCAGCATGTAAAATACTCAACCCAGAATCCTATACTATATCTCTCTTTAAAGTGAGTTAAGCTTAACCTTGTGCCAATTCTAGTGCATATTGTGCCTTATCTAATGGAATCTAAACAGTGGGGTTTTTTAAGCACTGCTCCTGGAGAATGATCTGCTTCATCTAGATCAGGGAATTAAAGGTTCTGATCTCTGGATTCCTTAGTCCGTTATGCCATTTACTTTTTAAGCTTTGTGCAACATCCATATGGTTTAGTTTATCCATCTTTACACTGGCCATGGTGCTCTTGTTGAGCGTTCAGTACATGATACACTGAGAAGAAAAGAAATGAAACCTAAACTTTATTGAAAGGCTGGATTAGTAAAGCCAACCTCTCCCCTTAGTCATAGCTCTTACTGTACCACAGAAGTGTATGGATACTGTTGGGATGACTGACAGGACTTCTTTTGAAGTATTTCTAGGTAATTCTGCCTGCTGGCTGCCTCCATTAAGACTTGGATCTTCACTTGCTGTTTACATTCCATTTGAGTTGATTATCCAGTTTGACTGAGCCGTAAATGCCGAGAGAGAAATGCTATGTGATAGAATTTGTGCTAGGAGCCAGTGTAAGGAGGAAGCAAATTCAATAACAAGTTTGAGCTGGCAGGAGTGATTTAACCAGAACCCATGCCAGGAAACTGTGGTGAGCTATGAATGTCCTTCTGAACATCATGACCACCCTTTGTAATGGCTTGAACCAAACCAGAAATAAACACATCTGAAGTTATGCATTTTTGCTTTTCCAGATATAAACTCTACAGTTCATGTCAATGTCATGATTTTTTGTTGTTGTTGTTGTTATCAGCTTCTGTCTTGTAGACTGGTGAAGGATTGTTTTTATTTTATGGGAGGCAAGGAAGGATGCTTCACGTGTCATTACAGCAGCAGAATATTTACTGGTGTGGTATTGGGAAATTGATGCCAATGAAATGGTGCAAAGAGAAGCAGCAGGTGCTTCTTTGCATCTTCTTACAGACGTACAGATTTTTTGACTAGCAAGAGATGTCCAGAAATGAGTTTGCCCCCTAAAGGCTAATGATTGGCACATGAATTTAAAACAAGGAATAACGCTGCCTTCCTCGAAAGACTCATTTAAATCCTTTTCTCTCTTGATTTTGCACTAATGATAAATTTCTGCTGTCCCCTGTGCAAAACTTCATTGCCATTTCAACTGCAAAAGTAGGAGGAATGTCACCAATGAACAAGTTTGTTGCAAAAGAATAAGAAGTCTACCTTTGGGAGTGACAAACCTGTAGGCAACATCTTGAAGCCCATAAACTTCAAGCATGAAGTCATGTCACCTAGTTCTTAATCAGTTTTGTTCAATGTGGAAATGGTTGTGCGTTTTTTAACCTGCTCTGATTCCTGTAACTGTTATGAAACTTAACAGACTCTTTTGCTTGGAAATACTATAAATAATTAGTCCTGCCTTTAACTAATAATGGAAGGACAGGTATGCAGTGAGACCTAGAAAACGTGATAAATAACTTCCATGTCTGCTTTAAATTAAACACTTTGGAGCAAGCCTTCAGTTTGCAAAGCACCACTAGACCTTTTGGTATTCAAGTTGTGCTCACTGGAAAAATGGCTGTAGGGGAGCTGCTGACGTTCTGCATTTCTTGTAATTTGTCATGTTCAGGCATACATCAAAACATGACCCCTAGATTTTTAAGGACAGTATTGAGCCATTGGTATTTTAACATAAAGATGGATCTGTGGATGTGCACTGGAATAAAAAGATGACTGGAACTCAGTCATCTTGTTTCCTTGTATTGGTTTGATGGTGATGGTGCTGCTACCCATATTACAAGTAGGCATAGCCTTGCTCTTCTCCATTTTATCCAAATTAAGGATGACCCTTGGTACCTGGAGAGCTGCCTGGTTTGTGTTTGTAGGGCTGGTAAATACCTGCTTGTGCTTCTTTGTGGGAATAGGTCTTTCTCAAATTTCATAACAAGTTTGCTGCAAGTAAAAGCAGTCTCTGGTCTGGATGAGATAGGAACTTGTGTTGCATTTCCAATCAAACTTAGAGGTTTTAATTGTGAAGAATATTTGTATTTTAACACTAGTTTTGTTTTCCCTGTTGCTCTTTGTTATGTAGTGGTTGAGGCCACAAATTGGAAGCGTGAGGCTAAAAGCTGAAAAATGAAAGAAGAAAGAGAAAGCCGTGTGGCAATAGCAGGAGTTTCTGCCACCCCACCTTAGGCTCGTGACAACATGCCCTGTGGTTCACCTACAGTCAGGAGCTAATAATGACACAGATGGAACTGAGCTAGCAAGTATATTCAAAGTAATACCCCTAAGGTTTTAACCAGCATCTTTCTGTGTTAGACATGGAAATTGCTGTGGAGAGATTACCAAAATGTGTGTGTGGTAAAGGCAGCTTTGTGTAGTGGCTGAACTGAGGGATTTTGAGCAAGAGCGCCCCTCTTGTCCTCTGGTTCAGCAGTGACTTGCTGTGCAGTCTGGGGTAAAATGTTTAAAATACTTGTGGGCTTTAGGCTACCCAGAGAGAAAACGCAGTTTCTGATGCGGTTCCTTCTCACCTAAGTCTGTTGAGATTCAACATTTGCAGAGCACTTCTAAGGCTTTGATAGCACGTTCTCCAAAAAATGCTGTACAATTGGAGAGTCACAACAGCTGAAGTATCAGATTTCTTAGCTTTTGCAACCTCTTTTCCTCTCTGTAACTACTAATCATCTCTGGTACGACATCTTTGTGTTTGATTTTGAATAGGATGGTGACTTCTATAGCCAGTCTATTATGTTATGGAGATACTTGGGAGAGGGAGAGTACTTAGCTGTTTCCAAGACTAATTGTGTAATTTAATGTTTCTTGCTTCAACTTTCTCTTTCCTCCCCCACCCCCAGCTATTAGAAGAGAAGCTGTCCTTCCCTGCAGCATAGTGGATTCTGCTTACATGAAGGGACAGGTAGTGAAGTTTTTCTAGAGACGTGTTTATTTAATGACTGAAATCTCATATACAAACCTACCCTTTGGAGCTTAAGGGCTCTTACAGTGAGAACAGTGCTTTGCTGGCAGCTAAGCCACTTTCTGCAGTGGGGGGTTGTGTATGAAACAGGACACCCAAGTGAGGAATATTAGGTGGTGTTGGGCTGGATTTTGCATACTTCTCTTTATAGACATGTCTAGGCTATTTTTGTGCTTGTATCAGTGAGGGAAGAGAAGAGCTAGCCTGCACACCTAGAAAGTTTTTTCCTTTCTCTTTAAACTGTATTACCAAATATGCATGTATCCCTCAGGAGTCCTGAGGAAGCTACTTTGCTGAAACCTGTCACATTTTGTTCTGATACAGCTCTTAGCTATAGTTTAGGTTGTGACCCCATCTGATTTGCTGAACACATAAATACTGGGTCACCTGTGCAACTGATACAAATCTATGAATGGAACACGGTGGATTTATACCAGGTAGGGACTGTGTCCACCAGAATTAGGCCCAGTGGAACTTACTGCTTCAAGGAACTTCAGTAATTTTTGTGGAAATAATTCCCCATGATGCCACAATCTGTTATATCTAGTGGCAAGTATGAAAAGTCAGGAACCATGTAACTTCATTTTTAATTAGGGAAGGGAAGGTCCCAATGTCCATGTAATTCATAGAAATCGGTGTAATGCTCCTTGATAGAAGAAATTACACCATTATACAGCTGGGAGAAGGCAGGAGTTGGATAAATTAATTTTTTGTGTATGACTACAGGGGCTTTTTTTTCTGTATGTTCCATTAAACGTTTGTACGTGGAGCAGTACAACTAATGAAGCTTGTTTTCAAATCCTTGCATCTTTGTACCTCCTCACCACTTCTAGTGATTCCAAACCCTTTCCCTCTGTGGAGCTTGTGAAATGAAAGGAAAAATACAGTGTTGTAAGTCCATAAGCATATACACTGGTGTTTGCCTAAGGATGGAGGAGGAGATGAGCTTATTTGGGTCGGTCTCAGGTGCTGGCATGTTGGTTATACAACGTGACCCTGTGTATCCCTCCATTGGTTGAATCTGGTTGAAGTTGGCCCCCAGATTTTTATAGGGATAGAGTACCAGCCATAGCAAGAGCAGAAGTCTTGTTTCAACATGAAACCACTTAGAAGGTGTGGGAAAAAAAAAAAAAAAAGCTGAAAACTATAATGCTTTGAAATCTGTGGTGAGCTACATTGTCATTGTAAAATGTCATTGGTGAAAGAGCACTTCTTGCCAAAGTGTTTTCAATACTGTTATGGTAACACACTGACACAGTTTTCCAGTAGTGTTATCTCCAAAGATAAAGCTGTTGTCACAGCAAGATACATGCAGGGCTGGCTGTCCAGCGAAGTGGATTAGATTCCTGATGAGCATATCCTTATATTGTTATACAAATCCTGCTTGTTCCATTAACATTGATTGAGGTGACTTTGCAAACCTACAGATTTCTGGTTCTGCTCCCAAGTAACTTTGGACTTTGTATACTCCCAGAAACTGCCCTGGTACCTCTGGTGTAAGCTTTTATTCCTTGCCCTGTGTATGGAAATTATTTCCATGGAGATGCTGTGCTGACAGCTGGACTGAGCACGTGTCAAGAAAAAGCCACACACAAAGGCAGGCAGCCAAAAGATGACTGAAACACCACTAGCAAATGCAGGAGTACTGTTAATACCTGTCAGGGCTCTCACAACAAGCAGTTCTGCTTTCATGGTTCATGCACATCACAATGGACTGATCAGCTGCATTTCAGGTACTGGCTGTGGCTAAAAGTAAAGTATTCTCTTACAGCAATGCCACACACAGTCAGGGTCTCAGCAAAGGTAAGAGTCTTGCAACAAGCAGGTTATAGGTTATAGCCTTTGCTCTCCTCCCCTCACCCTAGTGAAAGCCCTGCCTGCCCAAACCACGGGTTTTTCCTTTCATTTCACAAGCTCCACAGAGGGAAAGGGTTTGGAATCACTAGAAGTGGTGAGGAGGCACCATCTGATGATTATGCTTTTTAACCATTTCTTTTCCTTGGCAAATCTTCACTTACGTTTCTGTTGGGTGCATGACGTTCTATGGGTCCTAGGGAGCTGCCACTTGCAGCAGAACTTATGCATGTGTGGGATGCTTTACATGCTGTTCAATTGTTTTTAGGCACTCTGTGAGATCCAGCCTCTGGTGTAGGAACTTCTGGGTTGTTCCAGGGCTGCTGGATGCATGTCACTGTTGAAGGGATCCAGCTCGTGCTAGATTGCACGCAACATGATCCGTTCTGTTCCTGCTTTTGGGTGCCAATTATCCTTGACTTCTGTGCAAGCTTCATGTGTGAACTTGGCAGAAAAGCTTAGTCCTGTGATCATTCAGTGCAGTGTTTCATACCAGAGGATTGTAATGAAATAGAAGACAAACTACAGATGCTGCTCAAAGGTCTGAGGTTCTGCCTTAATGTTCTCTTGCACACAGTTTGAATTAGCATTTTATAAAGCTCTAGTGGCTATTGAAGCAAATGATTTCAGAGAACTGTAATTATCTGCCCCCTTGGAGGAACCAGATAGTATCTTGGCATGGAGTAATTACTTAATGGATTGGTTTCATGGGTTTCATGTTGGGGAGGGGGGAGTGTGTACCCTATTCTATAGGTTAACCTTCCTTTCACAGAGATTGCTTTAATGTTACCTCTGAATGACCACAGTAATAGCATGAACATACCTTGATGTATACTCTAAAGAGATAAGTGCAGTTTTCTGAGGTCAGTTTTAAAATTAGAATTTGCTGGTGCACAAGTTTTGGTCTTAGAAGTATCATCCCTGCTGTGTACACTATTTGTGACATAGTAAGAGAAGTGCAGCATGTTACTCTACCCATGATTCTCTGAAAAGCAGAAATAAACCTGTGGGTAGTGCTTTTATTTGTGGAGAACGTTCATTGGGGTTTCATATGGGAGGGCATACCTTGGGATTTCAACACGAAATTTTGGCAAAAAATGTGTTGTGGTGAAGCATATTGTGTTTGATACGATTAGTGGCACACACAGAGGCTCCTGTGGGAGCTCAGTTTCTTTGCTTACACTTGGAATCACAACTTCCTGTGCAGTTTGAACACCCCAAGTGTGGTATGCTGTACAAACAGCTGGAAAGGCAGTAGGTGTATCACTGGCTCAATAATCAGTTCCCGTTATCAAAGTATAGAAAAAGTGCACATATCTTCTAAAGACATTGTCTCTCTGAAAACCTATGACACCATCTGTGAATCTGGTCTGCTATTTCTTCTCTTGTACATACTGTCAAAACTCATCCTTCCTGTTTACTGGTATGGGCAGGCTGGGTTTGAGATCTGTCCAACAGAGATCCTGCTGGGAACACCTTGTAGTCCTGCACTTAGCCAATTTAAGTGTGTTTGCAATGAATCTCTCTGCACTCATTAAAGCAACTGAATTCTCACTCAGAGCTTTGAAGCGAGCTGTTTGAGTGTCTAGAAAGGTACAAGCAAAGTTTGTAGGAAACTCTGATACGTGGCTCTGTGAAAGATCAGGACTGTGATGTCATGGCATTATTATTTTGCCATTATTTTCTTTGGGTTCTTTCTCACCTCTGGTTGTCAGAAGCTGGGATTTCTGCATGTACTGAGGAGAGAGTCCAATAAAACCTTGGAACCCCACAAAAAATGCCTTGTAGTGCTTTAGAGACAGATGCATGCTTTTCCAGAGCCAACATAGACATTGCTGGAGTTTCTTTGCTCTCAGAAGCTGTACCACAGACAGTATTTAGCAACATAAGATAAAAGCAAATTTCTCATGCTAAAAGTTGTAGTTAAAGTTAACAGTACTTGTGAATTTGCTCACTGTTTATCTTGGACTTCAAAATACTTCATAGTATTGCTATCTCTGGCAATAAGACTAAGTAGATTTCATTACCTCAGGGAAAAAGCAACATGAGAATAAAAATAAAATAGGTTTATTCTTCCTGATGTGAAGCACCAGCTTACAAGAATACAAATTGGATATGGGTGTGCATGTATATGTATTGGGGGGTGGGTGCTTTATTTGCAGTAATGAAATGTAATTATATAGTTTGCTGCATAAATTGCCTCAAGGATAAGTAGAGTGTGTCAGACATCCAGTTATGCATGTGATAAATGTTAATACTATTTGTTCTCAGTACATTTAGTCTTTGCAAATCATGTGCTGACATGCATCCCATTTTGATATCTGCTCACACACTCTGGTAATGATGCATAAAGCAGAAACTCATGCCTGTGGCATTCAGTAGGATTTAGTAAATTGAACTTTTGTGTAAAGATCTTAGAAAATGGCAAGGCACAAAATGAATGTCACTTGCTGCTAATTTTATCTTCCTCCACACACTCCTTTCTGGAGATTAAAGCATGAATCTATTCACTACTGAAAGTTACTTCAACTCGCATGGCAGATACCGGGATGCAGAAAAGCAAGTACACGTTCACAGCTGTTTCTTAGGTCTCTCTGCTGGAAATATAGCCTGTTAGGTTACTGGATTTCTGCTTAAGATAATTGAAATAATGAAATAAAACAATTAACTGGCGAATCTTCATTAAATACAAATACTGAAATAAATAGTACAGCAAGGTAATTGTCTGCATATGTAAAGTAGCTGTGGATAATTGACATGACCTTCATTTAATGAGCCTGGCTTCCCATTAGTGGAGATGACTGCCACAATTATGTATCCTTATTCCAGCTGTAATTGTGTGGACTTTATTGGAGTACGAAGTAGGTCGCATCTTCCTGAGGTCCATTCCGGTGGGTGACCTCTTTTCATGGCTGCAGATTGACTGTGCTGCATGAAAGCAGAAAGGACATTCTCCTGGCTGTGAGAATGGATGGTGTTCCTGAAGCTCAAATGTCTCAAATGTCATTTCTGATGGACGTGTCTCACATCCTGATGGAGTAGTTTAAGGCTTGCTCTCAGGGAGTGTGTCTGTGTTGTACAAGCTAGTGGGTGCACAGTGTATGGGACAGCAATTGGACCAAGACCTCTTCTCCTAGAGAGGTCTCCAATCTTTTATGCCCAGAGATGTGGCTGAACAGGAGTGCAGAAGGGTTGCAGCCTTTACTTGTCCCTCAAAGGTGTGGAGTAGAGACCTGAACCTCCTACACCTGAGAAGGGAGGGCAAGTGAGTGTATTGTAGGACTACAGACTGGTGTTGTAACATCAGTGATTTTTTTCTTCATTGTATGTTTCTGGGTGCACATCTTACTACAAGTAGTCATGGCTCCACTGTTTGTCTGGCCTTCAGTTGTATTGATGCCATCTGAACATGCATTATCAGCCAGGTTGCTCCAGTTAAGAAAAACCCAGCACTGGTGAGCCTCCATGGGAAATAGTTGCTCAGTCTACCAGCATAGCTTCAGGCATGGATGTACACAGAAATGCTGGGGCATCCTCATGCAAGACCTTATAGTGAGGGATAGGCCCAATACAGAAAGGATCAATATCTTGCTGGGAAAATAGGAAGATAGTTTTCTCCCAGGTTCCCAGCCCAATTCCCCTTCCACACAGGGTGGCACACTGACTAGCTCATAATCAGAAGGATGTACACAATGTGTTAATGTTTGGGGTTTACAAGACATTATAACAGGACAGGCAGTGTCTTTAATCTTTGTAATGTAATGCGCGTTTGGTGGTTGAGGAACAGAGAGGAAAAGAAATGGAAATTGCCATCCAAAGTATTTCCAATTACTTTATTGGTGTTACATTGAGATATTAATCCTGCCTCATTAAAAAAGAGATGAACCATGCTGTCCTGTTTGATGCTAAATGCCAGGCACCCACAAAAAAACTCTTCACCCATTCTCCTCTGCTATAGTTGAGCATAGGAGGGAGAAAGAAAACCCAAAGGGACTCATGTGTTGAGGTAAGGATTGGGAAGAAACAACTTCAGGGGCAAACTAGGCTCAAAACTTAAAAGGTATTGAAAAATTATTAACGGAACTGAAAGAGTATAATGAGAACTTAAACCTTTAGAACACCTTCCTTACCCTCTGCCACCCCTGCCCTTCTTTCCTTCCCAACAACAGTGCAGGAAGACAAAATACGGGGGTTTTTAGTCAGTTTACCACTTCTAAAAATCTTTCTTCAGTTCGCTTACGGAGCGGAGTCTCTTCTGTTATGCAGTGAGGTCTTTCCCATGGGAGGCAGTTCTCTGTGAACTTTTCCACTGTGGTTCTAATTTTCACGAGTAGCAGTCCTGCCTGACCTGCTGTAACGTGAGTAGTAGCTTCCCAAGCTACATGGTGTGGGCCTTTTTAGTTCATGGGGTGTATTTTTTTTTTTAAGGATGAGTTGTTCTAGTTTGGAAGCAAGGGTTCTCCTTTCTGCCTTCTTTGTGTTTCCCACTAGATTACAGCTTTTCAGCATCCAGGTGCTCCAGCACGAGTACCTTTTCTCACAGGCTGCGAGTGGATCTCTGCATCCCCCCATGCACTTCATGAATTACAGGGAAGCAGTTTGTTAGAGCCCTCACCATGGCTTGCAGAAGAATCTCAGCTCTGATGCTCAGAGCACCTCCTCCTCCCCCTTCCTCCTTTCACCGACCTTAGTGTCCCCATATTGTTCTCCTCACCTATCTTCACCTTTTCCTTTTCTCTGACTCAGGAGAGAATTCGGTGTCTGTGGGTTTGTTTGCTGTCCACCTCTATCCATCGAAAAGTTTTTACGGAGTTCCACAGCGCTGAAAGGTTGATCTCATGAGGGCTCCACATCAGGGAATTGCTCATCATGCCCCTTGCTGTCAGCCACATGGTCCCTGCCAGCACCACACAGGCAGTGCCAGCCGCTGGAGCGCCATTCAGCACCATTCAGCACCATTCAGCACCTCTCTTTGTGCAGGGTGCTGAAAAGGAGAAGCTGCTGCCGCCAGCCCACCCTTCTGTCCACAGCAGGGCTGGTTAAAAGTGGCTGAGCAAAGAAAGTTCATTGCCAGTCACGCCGAGATGGTGGCCATGTGGGGCACTGGTGATGGGGCACTGGTGGCCACGCAGTCCTGGCAGCGCTGGGATGGAGCCTGGTGGCTGCCTCCCAACCCCTCGGAGGAGGAAAGAGGATTTGCATACGTATTTTTCCTTCTTAAGTATGTCATCACAGAGGCGTTACCAACTTCAGTTGGCTTAGCAGCACGGTTGTTTTCAGAGCCAGCCCTGTGATTGGCTTTGCCAGGCATGGAGGGAGCTTCTAGCAGCTTCCCACACAATAAAAAAAAAAAATCCTTTCTGTGGCTGGCATCCTCCTTCCTCAACAAAAAATCAAGCCAGGTAAAACCAGCACACATGCATTCATGTGTCAGTTCAAAAACACCTGAAAGGTTGTGTGATTCTACCCATGAAGTGAAATATCTTATTCTGCTAAAGCACACTAAGCTAGTTGATTTTTAGCAATAATATAAATTGCTGTTTTAGCTAATATAAATTGCTATGGTCTCTGAACTGAATGTATTTCCCAGGTGATAAAATATTACACCCTTGTATTAAATCACTTGATATATTTGTGCTGCCAAAGATAAGGACGCTGTATAGTGCTCAAGTCACTGTCAAGATAGAGAGAAGAATCATTTTACATCCTGCTTCTGGAGTTCAGCTTAGTCTGGGACTCATTTGCAGAGTAGTAGATATTTGATTTGTGGTTGTTTGCTGGCAATATTCCTTGTATCTGTGTGGCTAAAGCTTACTTTGACATGCTTTTCTACAGTTTTAAATGGGAGGAAGAGGATTGGCTTTTAAGCTGATATGTTTTCTTGTGTATCACCAGTATATAATGTGGGTGATGTCTAAAAATTGTGGGTTTTCAGAGTCCAGTTGTACACAATTTCTTGCCATCCAAGATAATAGTGCAGGTTGTGTCATTGGATGGGATGTAAATTGATCAAATTTGACAGCAGTTTTCTTGCTAAATGGAAGGCATAATTGATTAAGGAAAAATGTAATGTGATATATAAATTACTATTACATCTGGTGACCAAGCAGCTGTCAGTGGAGGATGCTGAGGGCTTATCGAAGTCAATCGGCACTGCTGTCCTCCATTACCTTCCTTTTAAGAAAACTTCCTTTTAAAGTTGCACAGCTGCTATTCTGTTTTCACATCTGTGTGAGCTAAACAGCCCAATGACAGCAGTGAATGATGTGGCCTGGTCCAGGGATTCTTCTCTCCTTTGTTCTCCTATCTAACTTGAAAAACAACTGACCAGCACCAGCTGGTGTGCTTGCTTACCTGATGGGTGCAAACTTCTCGTCTTGGTTTGGAAAGACAGGTATCTGCCAGGGAAAGCTGGAGTTTCCCTTAGAATGGAGAATGTAAACCCCTCACCTCCACCAAATTATAATTTTGCAATTAAGGGATTTCAGGCAAAGGTTTGGGAATAGGAATAACAGTTCTTTATTAGGAATATTAACAATACAAATGTAGTAGAAAACAAAACCACCCAACCAAACCAGCAAACAAACAAACAACAATTTTGGAGAACCCTGAGAGAGTCAGAGCTACAACCTGACACCCTGTTGGTCAGGGTGTTGGAAGCAGTCCCAAAGTGAGTCCTCCTGGAGTGGCAGAGGTGGTTCTGTTGATCCTGTAGCACAAGGGTCCAGTGATGGTGAGAAGGGTCCAGTCTTCCTCCCAGAAATTGGGAGAAGCTGGATACCTTTGTGTTCCTGTGTCTCAGTTTTTATCCAGGTAGGAATGGTTGGCTCCCCGCACTGGTTGGAGCATCTCACAATGGGATGATGGAATGTGGATGTGTTAGTTTGAGGAGGTGTTAATGGCCCATCAGCAGAAAATATCCCCCTGGAGGGAGGACAGGAGGTGAAAGAGATAAGAAACACTGCCCCACCTGGTTTGAACAGCTGGCCCGTTATCAGAAGGCATCCACCCCTCTCCCCCCTTGAGTTACAAGAGATAAAGAAAAACATCTCCCCAGCTGCTTTCAGCAGATGAAATAGAATACACACCCCTGGCTCCTCAACCCAAGACACTTCTCCCTGTCCTGTGCTTGTCTTGGTGCCTGTTGTGCTCTCTCTCTTGCTCTGGAGGCCCCTTGGGGGGCCTGTGTGCTCAGAGAGACTCTGTCCTACAGAGTCAACAACTGGCCAGGACCACTGGGCACTACTTCGATAAAAATAATAGCAACTTGGGTAGGAGCCAGAAGGTCTGTTTTCTGTTCATTGCTCTGGTGGCCACAGAGTGTGATGTGAGTGTTTGGGGATCTTTTCATTTTAGCTTTTATGTTAAACAATTCTTTGAAGAGAGAGTGTATAAATATTATCTTTTCATTCCACTGGCTCTGCATTTGTATGTTAACTGAGCCACCCGTTTTCAAGACAAGAGGACGTTGCTAGTCTTCCTTTATCAAGTGAGAGACAAGACATCTTTTTCCTTCTTTTGCAAATCACCTCTGTAATGCCTCCTTTCCTCCCCTTTGAGGAAGAAATCTGACACTCCCTGTAGAATGTTTTTAAAATCCCAACATGAAAAAAACTGCGAAATATTAATGTTCTGCATGGTTAGAGCAAACACTATGTTCCTGTGAGTCACAGATGTCAGGTTTGTTTAATCTTAATAAATCTATGCCACAACAACACTATTAAACAGGAAGAGAAATGGAGGGATGGAGGAAGAGTTGTGCTGGGTTAGAAAGGCTTCTTGGCCAAAATCTTGTTTAATGGGGGCCTGTAGATGAGGGGGGTATGGACAGAAACCTGAACACTTCCCACCCTGCCTTCATTAAGTTCTTTAAGACCTACGTTCTGGGCATTGCCTTTCTAGTGCACATTTCATTTTATTAATATGCTTTATGATAAATTGCCTTTCCATGTTAAGTCATAAGAGTACTCATTTCCCACAGCATATTTGCTGGAGATAAAGTAAGTCTTTTTACATAGCACCCTGTTGGCAAACAGAAATAGCATTTACTCCAATGAGTGTTGCCAAGTATGAGGTACTTCCAGATGAACTTCAAAAGCTCTGAAACACGCATTCGCTGCTTTTTCAGAAATGTGAACAATGCCATTGCTTTCTAGCAAATAGAACTGGTGAGAAGAGGGATCAGAAGACAAAAAAAATAACAAGATATGATAGATGTTGTAGTAGTGCTTGGGATCAGACAGAAGGCATAGCTCTCTGTCAGTGCAGGATTTGGGGGCGGTTCTTGTAACGGGACTTAAAGCATCTACTCTGCACTTGAAGAGGAAACAATTTCTGCCCTGAGGAGACTTAGCAAAGCACTTGGGAAGGAGTTCATATGAGCTCCAAGTGGCTGGGAGTCCTGATAGGAGTGAGTTGTCCTGATTCCAAGCCTAGGGAGGAGTTCCCTTACCAGCACTCGTTTGTGGTGTTACCCCTCCTCTCTCAGTGAGGACCGAGATGAGCATACACATAAACATCAAAGCACAACCCTTAACATGTGCCAGGTTTTGGGGCAGGATGTGAGAGAAACAGGCAAACTGCTTTGTTTCAGTGTGGCAGTAGGGCTGGTTATGCTGTGTTTCACGATGGCCTCTGAGCTCTAACTGGAGATCAATAAATGCTTTGCCCACCTGAGGACAAGGTAGTGTGAGGCCCTGGAAAAGTACAGAACAGTGGTTCTGCTACTGTCACTTCAGTATAGCTCTTACCAGCTCTGTAATCCAAGCAATCCTTTCTGTGCTGTTCACATGATGCAAGCTATCTGTCCAGCTCAAGTTTAGTGTACTGTTCCAGGCCACTTTCCTGTTCTATATTTGTGTTTATGTACCTTTTACATTTAGGTAAGAAATTGGCCTGCTGAGACCTCCGAATCATATGGCTTCTTCATGTGTTTTGAAGATTGCTTTCAAAACACAAATGCAGTTTATCCTGGTTCTGCTCATTTGGGGGTTTTTTGGATTTTTTTTTTTTTTTTTTTTTTTTGTGGGCAGAAGGATGAGCTCTTTTCTGCCATAGAGAGATCCTCAAAATCAAGTATTTACATTTACGCTTGACCTGGCAGTCTTGCCTTTCACAGCTGTGAAGCTGGTCTTTTATTGCTGAAATGTTGCATTGCTAAATAGCAGTTCTGCTTTTGCTGTTCCTTGAAATGGGTGTGATTTGTCAATAAATAAGGAGTCTGTGTAGAACCTAATCTAGTGCTTGCTACAGAGAGATTTTAGCATGTAAGAACTGAGTTGCTGGGATCAATGTTGCCTTGCTACAGCATATCCTTTTTCTGAAACTCTAAATTAAAGAACACTCTTTTACAAGAGTATGCTTTATTACTGGTAATGGGTTGCAAGTGCACGCAGAACATCTCTGTAGAAAATGCGTAGTCTTGTGGCGACTTGGCTGAATGTTTTTATTACTCCAAACTTTGTAAGCTAATTTCTTTTTCTTGGTTTTAACAGTTCCACCAAGTGAGAAGAGTGATGACCATCCTTTTCTTTACTATGGTTATCTCATACTTCACTTGCATGAAAGCTGCCCCAATGAAAGAAGCTAGTCTAAGAGGACAAGGCAGCTTGGCGTACCCAGGTCTTCGGCCCCACGGGACTCTTGAGAGCATCAATGGGCCCAGCGCTGGTTCGAGAGGACTGACATCGTTGGCAGATACTTTTGAACACGTCATAGAGGAGCTTCTAGACGAGGACCAGGACATCCAGCCCAGTGAGGGAAATAAGGATGCAGACTTGTACACATCCCGAGTCATGCTAAGCAGTCAAGTGCCTTTGGAACCCCCGCTGCTCTTTCTGCTGGAGGAGTACAAAAACTACTTAGATGCTGCAAACATGTCCATGAGGGTGCGGCGCCACTCCGACCCGGCTCGCCGCGGGGAGCTGAGCGTGTGTGACAGCACGAGCGAGTGGGTGACAGCGGCAGAGAAAAAGACTGCAGTGGACATGTCCGGGGCGACTGTCACAGTCCTGGAAAAAGTTCCAGTACCCAAAGGCCAGCTGAAGCAATACTTCTATGAGACCAAATGCAACCCCAAGGGGTACACAAAGGAGGGCTGCAGGGGCATAGACAAGAGGCACTGGAATTCTCAGTGCCGAACTACCCAGTCTTACGTGAGAGCTCTCACCATGGATAACAAAAAGAGAGTTGGCTGGCGCTTCATAAGGATAGACACTTCCTGTGTATGTACATTAACCATTAAGAGGGGAAGATAGTGGGTTCGTGCTGTATAGATTATATTGAGACAAAATTATCTATTTGTATATATACATAACAGGGTAAATTATTCGGTTAAAAAAAAAAAAAATAATAATTTTATGGACTGCATGTATGACTGAAGTTTATACAGTACAGTGGTTACACAATTCTATTTATTGAACATATCCATGACCTGAAGGGGAACAATAGTCATTTGCGCACAAGTTTAAACAAACAAACAAACAGGAAAGAAAGGAGAAAAAAAAAAAAAAAAAAAAAAGGAGAAAATCGAGCAAACAAAAAAGTCTGCATTACATTCCTCCATAACATTGTGGTTTGTCGCCGTTGCCAAGAATTTAAAATATAAAAAAAAAAATTAAAAAAAAAAAAAGAATAAAATTGCATGCTGCTTCAATTGTGAATTAATGATAAACTGTCCTCTTTCAGAAAAATAAATTGAACCAAAACATTCTGTTTACATTTTAGACAGTAAGTATCTTTAGTCTGTTAGTATATATGTTTACTGCTTCTAACTTCTGATAGCGTTGAAATTAAAACAATGTCAAGGTGCTGTTGTCATAGTTTTACTGTTTCTCTTTTACTTTTGAACTCCCATCAGATTGAAAAAGAAAAAAATTCATTACTTTATTCTGGATTAGAAAAATTTGGTTTTTGTATGTTGTGAAGGTGTTTGCAATAGCAGTCCAACTACTAACAAAAAATAATAAAAAGAGGCAACTGAAAAAGAATGATGATGTTCCACTTCACATTGTTGAACTTCAGGCTTAAAGACAACGCTTATTTAACTGTATGGCAACATGCTTTTTTGGTTGTTGGGGGGGTGGTTTGTTGTTGTTGGGGTTTTTTTTGTTTTTCTTTTTCAATTTTCAGTCTTATGAGCCATGCATTTGCTTATACCACGTTTGTTTGTGTTTGAGAAATTTTTTTGCCCCCTTTTCTCCCTCTGGAGGGACATTGGTTGTGATCTTTTAAGTATTTCACTTACCATAGAACTGGAGCTTGTCATATAGAGAATATTCTATAGTGTTCAGAGCCATTATTTTCATATAATAAAAGACTGTGCTTGTATTAAATGTCTTGGTGAGGCACGGTTAGAGTGTCACTAGAAAAAAGGTCTAGAAAAGATGATGGTGGATTCTGAAATCAGGTTGTTGTGGGACTTCATAGCTCAGCCAGTTTGGGACAAATAGCAGTGATTTGGGTTGACTGAGGCTATCCCAGTTCCAGAAATTACTGAATGTGGTCCTGTGCATTATGTTAGAGAGAGCTTGGCCATGTACATGGATGCCCTTCCCCTCCAGAGCATGCAAAGCTGGTGGGCAAACTCTGGTGGCATCTCTGCCTGAAGGAGCCCTGGAAGCTAGCTTGGGAATGAGACAGAAAGGAGCACTGCTTCTAGTAGAAAGCAATTAGCATTATGTTTGTGTGGCTCTACCTCTGTGTCAGACTTATTTTATGAAACAAATATTGGCACTAAAAAAAAAACAAAACCTCTTGAAGTAAACGAGGAGCAAGTGCTGGAGGAGTTGGCTTAACCTGCTTAGGTTCTGAGAGACATGTTTAGCTGTGCATTCCCCCCTCTCCTGACAGAAGTATTGCTAAAAAGGTGGGTTGTAAGGCTGAGAGCTGTGCATAGCACTTGCACTGGCTACAGTGGGCTGAGAGCAAAAATAGCTTGTTAGTAAGCTCACTGAAGGCTGATGCTATATTTGTAATTCCTGTAGATTAAAAAAAGAAAATAGCTGGACAAGTAGGAAAGTACAGCAAAATATAATCTGCTTCTGAATGCTGTAGAATCTGTGTTGATTAAAACTTTGACTGGGCAAAGCTTATGGAAATATGTTGGCCCCAGTAAGGCTCTTTGAAGAGCGTATTTAACACTGATTTTACATCATCACTGGTAGAAACCCATGCTGGAAGCTGACAGACACTTTCACATCAGTGATTTCTTCTCCTGTAGAAGGGCAGCCCATTCCTGAGGATAACTCGGTGTCACAGTGCCAGTTGCATCAGCCATGTGCACACCAGGCTGTGAGTGAGAAGAGAGGGGTGTGTGACCCACCTGAACCTCAAACTTCATTGCTGATGGGGAATTCCCACACAGGAAAAAAAAAAAAACACCCAAACAAATAAACAAACAAAGACAAACAAACAAAAATCAACCTAAAACCTTATTGAAATTCTCAAAACTTCATCTAAGATATTCTTCATGCAAATTAAATCATAGAATCAAAGAATATTTTGTGTTGGAAGGGACCTTAAAGATCATTTGTATTACGGGCAAGTACACCTTCCACTAGACTATTTCATTCCCCTGGGGCCAGTACCTTTGTGTGCTCTGTAATTTGCATTTAATTAACCCAGCATCACTCAGGAGTTATTCTCAGCCATACTTCTACTCTGCAGCAGAGAGGTGGTGTAATGTTGGCTCCTCTCAAAACAAGGGTTGCTTGCTTTTAAGGAAAGGATGATGGCTGATGTGTGAATAACAAACAAATCACTCATCTAGACTGGGAAAAAAAAAAAAAAAAAAAGAGACAGCTAGGATCTGACAGTAGTCTAATTCAGGTACAGGAATAAAATAGCTACTACTTCAAAGAAACTGAATTTCCAAAAGAGAAGTGTTAATGCATAAATCATGCTAGAAATAAAGTTTCTTACTTCCCCAAGTTGACGATGGCTTTACTTACGACTCCTCACCTGGCCCAGCAAAGGTGGCGCAGGTGTGGCAGAATTAGAACATGGTAGGTTCAGAGGGGTGAAAGTGGCATTCCCCATAACATGCCAACTCTGTCCTTACCCCTACAGGGTTAAACTGGCAATTAACCTGCAGTCCCATGGCTCTCCCATCCCTGACCTTACCCATCCGTGGTCACAGGCTGGGCAGGTTTAGCTAACACAGAGGCAGAGGGGGGAGTGTTGGTTTTCCTCCATCTCACTTAAATTAAACTCTTGCTGTGGTCTGTTTGTGACAGAAGTATATCATGCATGTCAGCAGGCCTAGTACTGTGTTAAAAAGACTCTTGCAACTGTAAGTTCACGTCTGTGGCCTTGTTCTCTTATTATTCATCTTGTGTAACATAAATATTTATTGTATATTTATATAATTTTATGGTTTTTTTGGGAAAAAAAAACAAACTGAAATTGGCATTAAAATTTAAAAGCAACTGCGTCATATTGTAAATATAATTAAGCTATATTTAAGTGTACTGATTAACATAATATATGTTTAACGAGAGTTTTTTATGTTTTTAAATATATTTTCGAAATACATATATATATATAAAGGGGGTTTTTTGGGGGACCATGTGACTTTTCTCTAATTGTAAACAAACTTGAGTTTTACTATAAATATGTGTGTTCTTTGTTTTAAAACAATTTTTACTCTATTTTAGCAATAAAATCTCACTTGGAGGGCAGCTAGCCCCCTGTTTCATAGCTGGAGGGTTAGCATCGGGAGGGGAGGGATAGCAAGAATTTACTTCACACCTAAGTTGGGGATGCTTGCAGAATTATGTATTTCCATTTAATTTTAGCACCAAAAGTCCTCATGAACTAAAAGCCCGTGAATGACATATATATGGTTTTACTCAAGTATAAAATAAAGAGCATAATGGATGTAAGGGGGTGGGAGTTGCTACCCTTAGTAACTAAGGGATAAGTGAGCCATGAACTCAATAGTTGTAGTCATGCACCTGATTTTAAATGGTGTCATTTATCTTTATGTCCCCTGCACTGATTTATGGCCTTACAGAGTACTAGGAGTGGAATTCCTTGGCTCTAACATCTTGTTAGCATTTCTAAAATAATATTCTCTACTACAACTGCCAAGCCTGTGTATCTAATTATCCCATAGACCTAAAATAATCAATAAATCCTCAATGGTGAGTAGAAAACTTCCATATAACTTTAGGAGGGAGGCAAGGGCGGAGCACAGACCCAAACTCTTTATCAAAAAAACCTATTGCTGCAGGTTTTTCAAGAGCCCAGCAATGTCTCACAAAAACTGTGGAGGAAATGATGCTTCTGCAGATTATCATTTGTATTTAACACACCTGCATGCACATTGCTTTCTTTATTGTCATCTTAACATAAGCTGACAGAGGCTGTGATGGATACTTAAACCTTTTTGGGATGTGGATGAACAGAGCTGCCTTTTGACCACACCATGTGTCTGCTCCTGGCTGCAGGAGCTGGCTCTGCCTGGACCTTTCCTCCTTCCTGAGGTAAGAAGAGAAGTGGTTTGAGCTCATTAAACATATGCTGGTTATATGACAATGGGTGCCTAGGGAATGAAATGCACACACTCAAAATGCATATTTGAGTTACAGAGGAGGATACAAGTGCTAGCCAGCCAGCCAGCCACTCTACTGAGTCCTAGCTCTGTAGGGGAAAACAAAGGTATTTCCATGGCTTTTCTCACTTGGAGGGAAAAAGAATCCATAGCTAGACTTTAAAATTACTCAGTGAAAAAATAATAGAAACCAGTAAAAGATTTTTGAAGAGAAGTGAAGGCTACATTGAAGCGTAATGAGACGGGGAGGATGTTTATTTCAGTTCGTCCCCGGTGGATCTAATACACAGCTTCCACAGCCTCCTTCCCCTAATTAGGTCCTCATTGAGAAGACACCTTCTGGCAGGTCAATTAAAATGAAAAAGTAATTGATGCACTTTTCTTTGAGTAAATATAAAGAGCGCTGCTGTCTGACATTATGAAGGAATTGGAATTTTAAAGTCAGAAACTTTCTGTAGGGGGTGTTTTGCAAGAGGAGGAGACTTTTTTTCCCTGAACGTTTTTTAATAGGTAGAGTTTGGTTTTTTAAAACAACTTGCTACCATTTTGGGTCCTAAGAGACTGTGGTGTTGCTGTAAATCAGAGAATTTAAAGTGATAGCTTTATTTCGATGCCTGTGGGAGATGGACTGGAGATGGCACAAGTGATCCTGCTTTTTCCACACAAGGTCTGGCTTCACCTGTGGAGTTTGAAATGCTTCTGGAAAGTCTTACAAGTCTTTTAAACCCTGTTAGACAGTGGCAGGAAACACTTGGAGGTAAACTTTGCTACACCAAGCCCTCTCGACTGAGACAAATGGCACGTGGCTGCTGGTTTTTGCTTTGCTATGCAAGGGTGAGTCCCTAAACCTGCCTGTGACCTGCTCCATTCTCCATACTGCACTCACACACGTGTATGTGTATTATTTATCTAGCTGTAAAACCACTGTTGGTGCTGGTTGCTTGTCTCTGTTGGTCAGGCTGCTGCTGTGTTGTTAACTCCCTACAGGATTGCAGCCACCCCGCCTGCTGCTGCAGGACCTTGCTCTGGAGGAATGATGTGCAGGAGGGAGCAAGGAGTGGCAGGTCCCAGTCACTGCCAGTGCCTGGGAGGACCACGCAGGCAGCAAGGGCTTCCCTGCTGCTGAGAGTCCTCCAGTGCCTCAGCAGACACCACTGATCTCATCTGAACAACAACTGCCAGTTTGCTCACACAGGGATTTCAGAGATGAGGAGGAGGATTTGGCACAGAGCTGTGAGGCTTCTTGCCTAAATCCTCTCTTCTGCCTCTGCCAGCGAAGGGATGGGTTACAAGGAAAGATATGTCCTGCTGGGAGTGCAAAGTTTTGCACTTCCAGAAATGGCATCTCATGAATCTACGCTCTGAAAATGTTTCCCTTTGCTAAAAGAATCCTTTCTTTATACTGTCCCTTCCTACCCTTTAGTAAAAAAATCTGGTGTTGCTTAAGCCTATAAAGTTCAAACTGCAGTTCATGTGTGTAAACCAAGCTGTCTCCTCCTCCCATGTTAATTATAGCAGCCTTTAAAACTGCTCAGACTCTAAACAGGGGTTCAGGTACCTGGTGAACTAAATATTCCTTCAGCTGTCACTTACACTGAGGGTTTTAAATTATCTTAAGAAGGTTTCCAGTTACAATTTTTTCTGACCTTTAAAGACCATTCCTCTGGGAGACTCATTTTTTTCTTTAAACCCAACATGGTCCATAGTGTCCCTATATTTGGACTCCAACCTTGGGAATCTGTTATTTCAAGACAGCATAAAATATGTGTGACCACGTTTCTATTACAAAAATGCTGCTGCCATTGCCACCATTTACTTCCATGGAACAGCCCAACGAGGCCCTTTCACTTCCAGATGTACACTCTGCTCTTACAGCTGTAAAACTGAGTGGAAGGACAGAACCAAAAAAAAAGCTTTTGAGAAACATAAAAAGAGCAAATCTAGTGAGCTTTGTTGAGAGCAAAGTGCAGGTGATGTACTGGTGCTTCCCCCGTTCATGGCAGGCTGGACATCCCCACCTTTGCCAATCAGCCACAAATACATACCTGAAGTCCTGTTTAGCTAAAAGAAACTCAAAGTGTGCAGCGTTTTTTTTTTTTTTTCAGTCCCTCTGGTTTGCTTTATTCTTGGCCTAAGCAAAATGTCTCTCCTTGATGTCCCTGGGTAACGCAGGCCACCTGGTGAGCAAGAACAGTCTCAGCAAGTCTCACAAGTATTTATTTAAAAAAAATAAAATCTTTGCATCACCTTGTAAATTAATACCTTTTTTTGCCTCAGGGGCACTGCTGCTCCTGAGGGTAGAACCAAAAGGACTTGCTGACATAGGAGCAGGTCTCTGCCAACAGGTGATTGCCAGTGCTGGGCTGCAGCAGCAAGGTTGTGTCCCCTAAGGTCAAGTGGCCTCCCAGCTTGTTACGGATTTTGACCACTACTCCCTTGGGTTTGAGTCAATTAGTCTTGGGGATGCTACCACCTGGCTATTTAATTCTGAAGGGCACAGAGAAAGCCTCACTCAGCCTCAGCTGAACTACTCAAAGCAGCCATGTTATCTTACACTTCTTTTCCTCCGAGTTCCCCCTCCTTGCTGCCCTTGGTGCTGGTGTGGATCACTCACCTCCCCATTTCAGGGGATGTAAGTTCAGACGTGCCCATTCCACCTTGCTAACAGCAGCTGCTGGTGCATTCTGATGAGCTGCACAGGTCTCCACTGAAGGGCTGTTGTGGCAGGAGAGGGAAGCAAAGCAGATCCTGCTGCCAGCTGCCTTGCCCTCTTGTGCAGTAGTAGGTATCAAGCAACTTCTTGTTGGCTCACAAGACAAGACACAGCCCTGTGCTGAAATACTGACAATGGCAGTCTCAGCTCAGCACTTCAGGAGGAACAGGCCATGCCCCCTGTTTTCAGAAGTCTTGTTGCAAACAAGCTGTCCAGTGAAATAGAAATTTGTCACTGGATGTGCCCAACAGCAGCTCCGTTTTCCCAAGGGAAAACAGGGCAAGAGCCGGGAAGAGGCTAATGGAGGAAAAGCATCAGTCTGTGTGTTCCCTTAAAACATGCATTACTCTTAGCTTCCCAAAAAGTAGACTCTTCATATGACTATGCATCGAGGCCTTGGCAGTCAGGTATTTTATTTCAGCGAGCCTGGCAAGCCCAGGGACCACACAACCCTTTTTGCCAGCTGTTAAATTCACCTTGCAGGGTGTGGGACACAGGGGAAAGGCAGACAAACACATGAAATCCCTCTGTAAATCTGTCAGGTAGGCATCTGCAGTTAGCAAGTAGCAGTGCTGCTGTTGTCTGTGCCTTCTCTAATTAAACCAGAGATTCCGATTCTGCGTGTCATTACAGCTTTGTAATTGTTGCCTGCGTGTAAAAGTCAGAGGAACAATGAAGATAAAGTAGTGCAAACAATAATTATATGAGCTAATTAGCCCTGCCTGTCACTGAAAACAGTGGATGGACTGCCTTGCTTGAACTTCCAAGGATGAAGAGATCTTGAAATAAACCGTTCCTGTAGCCCAAGATGGTATTAGGGGTCTGCAATCCACTACCTATGCAGTGATCACCTCATAAATTCCCTTTAAGAAACACAATACTCTGTTCTGTTCCTCTTAACACAACAGATACCTGTGGTTTCTAAGAATTAGTGCAATATCTCTAATGAAGTATTTGTCAGTAGGGCTGTAACTGTGGTGTAATTTACAGTTTGGTGCCAGACTAATGAAATGACCACATATGCAGTAACTTGGGGCATTGCAGAACAAAGCTGCACACCCAGAGACCTCTGCAAATATTCTTTCTTGGAGCTTTTGTTTTTATCTCCTATAAATAGGACGATTTTTCCTTAATCACAGAGCCTAATTCTGCCTTTGAAAAGCACAGTGTCTACTGAATTTAGCTGAAGGATTAAAGAGCACTCGATAAATCAATAGAGAATAAATCTAGGAGAAGTCATTTTGGGCAGAATCAGTTTTAGCTCAGGAGAAACTTGGGATGAAGACTGGCAGAGGGGTAGTCTGGGAGTCAATTGCTGTAAAATTGCCCCATTTCCACCCCCATCCTGGAACCTGGGAAAACTGGGGACTTGGCCACCACTGGAGGTCAAGTATGAGGGTGGCCACACTGGTGATTACACTTGGTGTGGACTTCCCTCAGAAACTTCCTCTTGCAGAGTAAGATGAAAAGACCCCCATGGCACTGGCACAGGGACCTTGACCACACTGTGATGTGTGCCTGTGTGGATTTCAGTCCCAGTGACCACTGACCCCAGAGGAGGATTGGGTGGGACCTTGTCTGGTCTTCGGAGGCTTCTCAGAGGGCACAGGTTCCAGAGCCCTCTCCTGGAGCCTGCACCCAGCCCAACATGTGACTTCTTCCTGCTGCTTTGGTCTTCATGCTGCTGAGTTGTGTGAGCTTGCCTTTCCAGTGAATTAAAGTCAGGCCAATGGTTTGTGCTGGATTTACACAGATGGATTTGAGCTACAGCCAGCCATGGGGATCGAGCAGGCGTGAGAAACCTGCCATGTCCCCGTGGTGCCACAGACTTGTCTTGGGTTGTGGAGCCATGTATTCTATTTCATTTGTTGAAAGCAATTGGGGAGATATTTTTCTTTATCTCTTGTAACTCTGGGAGGATGGGGGTGGGCGCCTTCTGATAATAGGCCAGCTGTTAAACCAGGTGGGGCAGTGTTTCTTATCTCTTTCACCACCCATCCTCCCTCCAGGGGGACATTTTTCTGCTAATGAGCCATTAACACCTCCCCAAACTAACACATCCCCAAACTATGCCCTCCCCAAAGCAGTACATCCACATTCCATCATTCCATTGTGAGATGCTCCACCCAGTGGGGGGAGCCAACCATTCCTACCTGGATAAAAATTGAGACACAGGAACATGAAGGCCTCTAGCTTTGCCTGATTCCTGGAGGAAGACTGGACCCCTTCTCACCACCACTGGACCCTTTTCTCTCAGGATCATCTCTGCTCCACCAGAACCACATTTGCCACTCCAGGAGGACTCACTTTGGGACTGCTTCCAACACCCTGACCAACAGGGTGTCAGGTTGTAGCTCTGACTCTGTCAGGGTTTTCCAAAATTGCTGTTTGTTTGTTTGCTTGTTTGGTTGGGTGGTTTTGTTTGTTTTATTTCCTACCACATTTGTATTGTTAATATTCCTAGTAAAGAACTGTTATTCCTATTCCCAAATCTTTGCCTGAAATCCCTTAATTGCAAAATTATAATTTGGAGGGGGTGAGGGGTTTACATTCCCCATTCTAAGGGAAACTCCAGCTTTCCCTGGCAGAGACCTGTCTTTCCAAACCAAGACAAGACTTCATGTCACCTCAGGCACAGCTGAGCTCCCTGGCTCTACTTCCCCGTTAGCTTTTGCCATTTTGCTGTTGTTGTTGTTGTTGTTGTTGCTGCTCTGAATGTTGCTGATTATGTTTTACCAGCAGGTTGCCAGCTGCAGAGCTCCACGCCTGGACACAGGATCCTGCAGCTGCATGGCTGGCTGGGAATTGCCATTTTGCTTTGAAGCAAATGAGCTTGTTCCATCCAACAGTTTTCATCATCCACCACACAGAGCACAGACCCTCTGCTCTGCTTCTGTGCCCACCATCTAATTTTGCCTCTTAGTGTGCTATACATTGTACCCAGAGGTTTCTATTGTTACCCAGGAAGGGATTTTCCTACCTCTGTCTCTGGGCGTTGCCAGGTCCCAATAAAAACTCACTTAAAGATTTACCTTTAGGGTCCTGCATTGTTTTGCAATGTGTTCTTGTTGAACTTGTTGAAAACAAAACAATAAAAAAAAAAAAAAGGCACAAACAGAAAAGATTTTCTGCCAAAGCTATGATTACTGCAAGCAGTAACCAGGAAATTACAAGAATTTGAATTCAAAATACAAAGTTTAAGCTGCAGAGGTAAAACTCTGCCTCTCCTCCTCTAATGGCAGGCACACTGGCCTGTCTTCTTGGCCAGTTTGGTCTACAAGGCAGCAAACAAGAGCACTCAATAAATCAATAGAGAATAAATCTAGGAGAAGTCATTCTGGACAGAATCAGTTTTAGCTCAGGAGAAACTTGGGATGAAGACTGGCAGAGGAGTAGTCTGAGAGTCAATTGCTGTAGAATTGCCCCATTTCCACCTGTTATTTTTTTATTCCACTATTATTATTTCACGTGTTATTCCTTAGATCTATTCTAGGAATAAAAAGTGTACTTGGAAGAAGAGTCTGGGCAAATCACATCATTTGGGTTAGGACGTTAGGATTTGAATAAACACTAATTTGATTAGGAAAAAATGTTTCTTTCAACTATTACCACCATGCTTCTGACCTACAATTTTCTGTCTTTTGAGATGAGCAACATATATGGTGCCAAAAACTTATTAGTTTTGAGAGACGTGTTCATGAAGACTGCAGCACATCACAGGACGCAGAACTCTTATTCTTTAATAAATTCCATTTTGCAAAATATCTGTTCATTGATGTTAAAACATCTACAATGCAAGTGTTTGGTAATACAACCTTTCATTAAATAACTGAAAAAAGCCCATGTGACAGGCTTTGTGAGTCACTAATGCAGATAAATGCTGTATTGATTACCAATGCAAAGGTCCACACCGTAGGCTGATTTTATTTATCAGAATACATGTACCACTCCAAAACTGGAGATACTCCTACCCACAAAGTATTTAAAGGATGTTCAAAATAAAATCCCCCTCTGCAAGTATAAAACCCTGTCAAAGACTTCAGACTTCTCAAGTACACTGCAGACTTGAAATGATGGAAAATATGGGCTCCAGACTTTTTTTTTTTTTTTTTCTTCTTTGGCCTGGCAAGCAAATGTGACATCTTTTAAGTCCCCTGTGCATAGCTGGAAACACAGGGCAAAGTAGTTCTTGGACTTTGTGTTTAGACAGGTCCAGCTCAGTCAGGATCCAGTGCTCACTTCCCACAGATACTCTAATCCAAAGCTGTCTGTCCAGGTGGAACCACATGAGGATCCAAGTGTCTGACTCTCATCAGCAGCTAACTGGGGACTTGGGAAAAATATGTGGAGTTGG
The DNA here is from genome assembly GCA_016584745.2 of Phylloscopus trochilus trochilus. NCBI lineage: Eukaryota > Metazoa > Chordata > Aves > Passeriformes > Phylloscopidae > Phylloscopus > Phylloscopus trochilus. The sequence continues at coordinate 3,418,934 of WQNJ02000001.1, forward strand.
TATTACCAGTCCAAATATCCCCATGGACAATCAACTGGTGATCACACCATCACTGGTCTCATTCTCTCAGTTCCACTTCCCTCCTTTTGATTCTCGAACTCCTCACTTGGAGGAGAGCTCAGGGTGAGTACAGGGCCACCACAGAAACCTGATCCCAGAGGCAGATCATCTCGGGGCAAAGATGCTCTCTCTCCACAAGAAACCACTGGAGAGCCCCTCTGCTGAAGCAGATGAAGCATGGATGAAGCAGCTTGAAGGACATTTCAGGGAGAAAGGGGGCTGCGTAGGTGTGTGCTTCACACCTATGGAAGTAAGGCTGATTAACAACTTCCCACAAATTAAAAATGAGACAGAGCCATTTCTGGCAGAGAGGACATGATGTGACCCAGAAAGGAGCAACAGGGGGAGTGGATAGAAAATCACCTTCCCTTGGCCTTGGGAAGAAAAGACTAAGATGTAGCATGTTAAATGCCACTAGACAGAACAACTGGAAAGAAAAGTCAGAGAAACTGGGGAAGATGCTTTTAGCTGTGTGAGTGTGTTTGCAAGAAGGAGGAAAAAAAAAATGTGAGCAGTGCAGCCAGCCAGGGGGAAAACATCCCCTTGGAATATTGCATTGACTGGCAGGCCAGGGGATGCTGCTGAGCACAGAGGACAAGCTAGAGGCTGTGGAAGGGGCCAGGGTGGCCAAACAATGAGGCTTGACGTGGGGATTTAGATGTGAGCGGCCTCTGCTCGGGGCTTGTTGGTGCTTGCGTGCTCTGGGTGTCTGAAATGGAGCAGCTCTGCTAATGAGCAGATGTTTGCTTCATGTGGCTGTTACGACATCCGTGAGGGTTCCTGTTGGAGATGTGTAACCAGCCCCTCCCCACCCACACACCAGCTTTGACTCCAAGCTGTAATACACAATTATGCAAAAGCATTGGCTTCGTGCTGCTCCTGACAGCCCAGCATATGTACAGAAACGAGTTTTTAAAATAAAAATAATCCTGCTATTGCTGCAGCAATCTGCCTCACTAAATCCAGAAACTCGGATTTGGGGTTCCATAGATGCCAGATGCTGGCTTTGCAGCTACCTGGCTCTGGATCTGCTTGGTAAGGTCACCAGAACTGAGAACAGGACACATGGGGTACCAGAGCTGCAGTCCCATCCATCTCATCCAAACTGGCCAGTGTTCAGCATTACATTCCAACTAGCTCAGCTATGGGGATGAAAAGGGTGTAAAAAAATCATTGGGTTAGTGTAGAGTAACAACTGAAATGTTGGTCACATCAGCCATGAGCACTTGCTGCTTCCATCAGCACTATAATGTAATATCAAAAACTTTTCTGAGGAAACCCCCAGCCACCTGCATGCAGGTAATCAATGCCATGATCAATTAAAACCACTGTCAGAAACATACAAAGGATGTTGCTTATGCTGCATCCAGCTGTAAAGCAAAACACCCAAACCTGTAGGGTTTAGATAGTGCAGACTATAATTGCTGGTTTAATTATAGCATAACTGAGGCAATTAAGTCCCATGCCTTCCATTTTTCTGGAAAAGTCTCATTCAGTTTATCATTTATTACCTGAGAATTAATGTCTCACACAGACACCAAAGAAGGTTGAAGAATCAGTATCTCCTCATGCTAAAAACATTTTCATGAAAATAAATGACAAATAATTTTTCATGGAAATAAATAATAACAAGTACTTTTTTTTTTTTTTTTTCCTTCCTAGTGGATTAGGTGACCTTTTAAGAAAAATTCATTTTCTTTACCAGCTGGATCTTATTTAAATGTGCAGTTGCGTGCCTCTCATCTTTCTCTCCCTGTTTGATTTCTGAACCTCTCTAATTGCTGCCAACTTTTGTGCCTGAGCAGAGGACGGGGTGAGGATGAAAACTCTGCTTTGATTTAGGCAGATGTGTTTGCATATTGTCTAGGTTACCATTTGCATGGAAGGAAAAAAAGATCACAACTACGGTGCCTTCCGTCCTTCCTAGCTGAACCATGGCCTGTGGAAAATGTTCAATGCTGAAGAAGTCATCAATAAATCACAGTGCTCTGCTTGAGCAGTTTGCCCTGGAGGATCTGAAATTGCAGCTCCTCTCAGAATACTTCTGTGAGGTCTGCATGTGTCTTATGGCTGGGTAAGCTCAACATAGAGTGTTCAAGGAATTCACAAGGGATCTCACAGCAAAGTAGCAGCAGAATCACCACATCCCCTCTCTTTAACAAACCAGCCCATCATCTTTCATTTGGAAGAAAATGAGAAAACTCATCTGTCTCCCTTCCCTGCAGTGCAGTGAGGAACCAGGGTGTTTTCAAGGTTTGAATGAGGAGGCACCTGGCTTTGTGGTTGGAAAGAGGAGACAGCAGTGCCAGCAGGCTGAACCTGAGCCCTTTGGGCCAATGCTGCAGGGGATAGGGCACGGTTGGCAGTGCCCAGGGACCTGTGGTAGCCCAAGGGCTGCCAATGGTCATCCACCCTCTTTTCTTCTAGCCCAGCAATGCAAGGACACATGGAAACTGGGTCTGGTGTTGTACCCTTGGATTTGCACCCTCCATCTCTGCATGCAGCTCAGCTGGAGCACGGTGACCTCACGGTGTGCTTACAGGATACATCTCCCTTGTGCTTGCCCCATTTTGAAGCCCCTGTGGCCATCAGCCAGGGAGAGGGCAGCCTTGGGATGTGGGAGGTCCATGAAGGAGCAGCAGGTAAGGGAGCAGAGGCAGTGCTGGGGTGGCTGTGTGTGTGTGTTTGTAATTGGTGCTGTGACTGTGCCGTGCGGTGCCCCCGACGTGCGTACGCCCTGCTTCCTGAGACGCCTTCTTAGTCATCTTCCTCCTGATGTCACAGCTCTCACACAAAATGTTCAAAAAAAGATTTTATCTATCATGCAAAGCCAACAGCATCCTGTTTGCAAAGCTTGCCTCCACCGGGATTTCTGTTGACATCTTTCAAGCAGCTGAAGTTCAAATGAGAAACAAGCTGATGAGGAGCTGGGGTGGGTTGAGGCCCAGGGTTCAACAGGACCTTGGTGTGTTGTATTCCTCTGGGGAATTGGTTTTTCCCCAGAAACCCCCCACCCAAAGACTGCACCCTTTAGTTTAACCCTACCTTCCCCTTATCTCTGACCAATGGCTCTGTGCCAGCTATCTCATCCCAAGACAGAGACTAGATAAACCCCTGCTCTTCCTTGTTCTCTCTCTTTGCCCTGGGATCTCCTTCAAGAATAAAGCCTTGGAACATCCCCCTGAGGTAGGAGCCTCTTTTGAATCTTTTACCCTATCCTTGGAGCATATTCCTCCAAAATCTGAGCTAGCATAGCAGCCAGGGGGGCAGGCAGGGGGGTGGTACTTCATTGATGAACAGCAGCAATGATGAGTGTGCAGAAGGAAGCCAAGTTACTAGGCTGTGCAGGTTACAGCCTTGCCCGAAACCTTGTGATTAAAGCTTCTTGGGTGCACAAATAAGACTGCTGGCGTTAAATTAACCTTGGTTTAATAGGGCTGAATCCCTCCCATGGGCTTCAGCAGCACTGTGGAATGGCATTACAGCCTGGGTGTGCGATGGTAGCTGGAAAAGGACACCCCCAGGTTTGGGCAGGCATCTCCTGGCCTGAATCATTTTCCCTCATTCTGTATGTAAGAGTGTGTTTTCCCACACAGCTACACTATGTATAATGCTGTTACAAATACCCAAAAGTATGGAACTGAAGCTCTGTTACTTTTTTTTTTTTTAACCATAGATGCTGAGGTTCCTCATACTTGCTTTAGGAGCTGTTGAAATCAAGATGTTCTCTGCAGCTCTCAGGAAACCATTATTCCTCTATTAAAAGCTGAGATTTTCACAAAACAACATGATTTGATTAACTAGAACTTGAAGAATAAGATCAGATAACGTGACACTTGAAATAAAAGGTCAAGATATGACAAAGCCATATTTAGTGCATTTCCCACCTGAATGGGGAATTGCCATTATGCATTCAGTTTAAGGAACACTCACATTTATTCCAGGAATGCTCTAATGCAACCTTTTCCTGTTAGCTAAATAAAAAATTAAGTTAATGCTGCCACTTACTTTAAAATTTACTGGAATAAAAATCAAGGGGTGGCAGGGGGGGGAGGCCAAGATTTTGAGATGAATTGCTATGGAAATAAGCAATGTTTGTAAAACTTTGCTCGTCACCATTTATTAATATTCACAGTAGATTTGACTAACACTTCCTCCTTTCTTTTTTTTTTTTTTTTTTCCTACCTTCTCATCATTTTGGAGAATTCCCTGTGTTGTTTTATTAGAGAGCATGCACGAGTCTGTCTCCTCAAAAGCAAGGGCAGGAGCAAGTTTTAGGGAAGGCAAAGGTTTTGCATGAGGATGTCAGCAAGTGGGTGCTGTTGGTCTTCAACACCATGGGGAGTTGATATTGGGACAGGGCTCCTGTGGAAATTAAAGTGTCCTCCCTCCTTTCATGTAAAAACAATTGCTTGATGTGGGACACCAGCTTTCATCCTTCCAGCACTTCCAGCAGAAGAACATGAAAAGTGTGACTTCAAATAACATGAACGTGGATTTGAACAAGGTACTTACCTTTTCTTTCCAGCATGGCCCAGCTCAGATTAGGAGAAGATTTTTTTTTTTCCTGCTTTCTAATGGATGTCAAGCTTTGTGTCCAAAGCACAAAGTGTGAAGGGGACAGAGGGATTAAAATATATAATATTTTTATATAATTTTATATATATAATAATAATGTAAAATACAGTAATATTCCTCTAATTTTATTTTTATTTTAGCTGAACTATGTCCTTTGCCCTAAAAGATTTTCAAGAAGTCCTGCAAGTCCTTTAATGAAAAGAATTCCCACACACACTGCATTTTTTTTTCTTTTTTTGAGAAAAGGCAGAGAAATATGTAAAAATTGGTCAAGGATAAGATGTGCAAATAATATTCAGTATTATAAGCAGGAACACAGAACAATTTGTGGTCAAATTTATTGTTTTAATTCATAAAGGTTGTTTCAGAGAGGATGTTTTATTCCATTTTCCCTTATTTCACTACCAAAACTTGAGATTTTATCTCTTGTCCTACACCTGTGATTTTTACCAGCACTGCTGAGGTGTAATGCAATCTCCCACATTCCTGCCACCATTTACTAAAATGTTTTTGAATTATTGAGCTCTGCTCTGCACACTGTGGGCCTCACTGGGTAGGCATGGCCCTGCTCCTTCCTTTTCACTTGTTAATTAAACATGTCATGCCATTGATCAACTTCTGATGGATTAAGACTGTTTTCCTGCATCCTGAAAATATGCACAAAGAAATGATTCCGTCAAGGGTTTCTGGCATCTGGGCAAGGAGCAATTCCTGATTAAGCCAGCATCTAGAGTAGAGTAGCATCTACTGGAAATGAAATGGAATGACAGCTCAGAAATGAAAAGTACAATCAAACTGTGGCAGTGCAGAGGGGGCAGCTGCTTCCACTTGTCAGACACAACATTTCCACAGCCTGTGGGACAGCGTGGTCAGAAGGCCAATCTGAATAAATCCACAGAGCTGGGCTGTTTGGCATGTCCTTATCTCAGTTAGGTGCTCTCAAGGCTCTCAAATGGAGGAGAAGCCTCAAGGGGGGACACAGCTGCAAACCCATCCCATCCTCTCTCCACCCCTGCATCCCAAAAGGGTCTCTGGGAGGGGAACAGATGCTGGGCAGAGATCTCACACTCCTGCCAGCTGATCCCCACCTTGCTCTACAGCTGACAACTGGCACTCTCCTCCTCTCCTCTCCTCTCCTCTCCTCTCCTCTCCTCTCCTCTCCTCTCCTCTCCTCTCCTCTCCTCTCCTCTCCTCTCCTCTCCTCTCCTCTCCTCTCCTCTCCTCTCCTCTCCTCTCCTCTCCTCTCCCAAAGCTTTGCCTGAAGTTCCCACAAAGGAAAGGAGGTGGTGTTTTTCAGAAGAAATCCTTTGGATTTTGGCCTAGGATTTCTGTATGAGGCTTTCATCTGGAGGTGACACACAGCTGGCATCCCTGTTGGCATTGCTTTCCTTAGGTAGCTCAAAACATGCATCTGGAGCAAAGGAGGGAAGGTACTTCCACTAAGTGGGCTGCCATTGATTTTCATGTGTTCATAGGTATTAGAGAGGAAAAAGACCTATTAAATCATCCAGTCAGTATAATCACAGCAGAACTGCTCCCTGCTGGACATTTACTGGTGGTTTGTCAACTCTAGTTCAGGAAACTGAGTTGTAGTGTTCAATATAATGGATCCTAAATTTCCATTTAATATCAGTTTTCTTGGGTTTCTGCTTTTATATTAATGCATTGATGGGCTTTATATTGATTGACTTTTCCTTGTGCAATGAGAACAAAATGCCACTTATCATTTAAGTCACTTAACTCAAACTAGCAAGCTATCAAGCTAGCTCCTCCCAGGGGAAAACCATAATGACTAGAGCAGAGAGCCACGTCAATACAGAAGTGTTGGTAAGAGAGATGATTCTTCAAACATTTTAATTTATTTCAAAACAATAGTAGAGAGTTACACAGCCAAATATACCAACCAAGTCTTCAAAATCTCATGGAGCAGAGCAAACAGAGCATTAACCTTTGAGCCAAATCCCTACTTGGTTATGACCACCAAGCTTTGGAGATTTGCTTGAGAAGGACTGAAGGAAGTAGAGTAAACCTCTTGCTTTCCCTGCCCTCAACTAAATAAAATAAATAAATAAAATAGACTAAATAAAATAAAATAAAATAAAATAAAATTTAATACTGCTTGTAGTGAGTTATTTACAGATTTTATAGATTTATAGATTTATAGAATATAGAATATTCTATAGAATACAGATATATCGATTTATAGAATCTATATATGGATTTTATTTATAGTAGCAGACCTGGCATGAGAATAAGTGACAGAGGAAGGTTCTGATCCTTATAAATATCGTGTGGGAAAGACACTGCAATTATCCTCATATGTATCATTAAAGGATGATGGAATATGGAAAATATGGAAATTAATGTGGAAAATGCCATACCCCTTTAGTTCTAGCACCAGGCCCTTAGAAACATGTTTGGAGCTTTAACACACCAACTGTTTCACAAATGCTGCCAAACTGCTGCTGGAAGACAGCTCCAGGATTAAACATCTGTAGAGTGTGGATGTAGTGCAGGGTGAAGTGTAATCTAAAGCTGCTGGAAATCAATTAAAATCTTATTATCCTTAGTAATACATCACTGGAATTATTTAGAGAATGGATTCTGAATATCGCGCCACAGCCTACTCCATAGGCTGGGTGAGAAATTACCAAACTGAAAATAAGTTCTTTCACCAGATTTAAGAACTCTTTGGTGCAAAGAAATAAGGCACAAGATGTATGGTTTTTTTTTTTTTCAGAATGATGCAGTTACTTTAATTGTGAATTCACAGGAATGTATGAGGAGGAAAGAAGATCCTGTTCCTTTCTTCTTATTCTTCTTATTATTATAAATATTCTTATTCATATTTACTGCAGTGGCCAACATCTTCTCCAGAGCATGCAAGGAGTTCAGGTTTCAACCAGTATTTCTCTGAGGTGCTCTAATCCAACCTGAAAATAAAAAAAATAAAAAAATCCCTTATGAATGCTTATGACTATCAAGAGATCTGTTCTCATTCTCTGCCCAAAAAAAAAAAAAAGTTAAATTACAAATAAATTATTTCAAAAGAATCTGAAGTACACTTAGCAGACTGCTATCAACAATTCTCTGAAGAAGGTAAAGAATCAGAAAATTTCCCACAAGTTCAAGCTGTTTCCCTGGAAAGTGAGGTAAGAGACAGTCTTTGGGAGTTCAGCTAAGTCACACTCCTTATTATACTATTTACATATGGCTACTCTCCAAGGAAAATAAACCTTTCCATGCTTTTTCCATCCTTCTTACCTCATTCCAGAAGCTGCCTATGATTCATCCAGAGTCTTATTAACAAAGATAGTAGGCAAGAGAGTAGAGCCCTTCTCCAGTAATGCATAAGCAGGCTATGGAGAAATAAGAACCAAGCAAATAAATAACATCCTTCCCCTGGTGATGTCCCTGAAAATAACTTCTTGCAGGTGAGACAACTTCTTGGGCCTCCTGCTGGCCCCACAGTCATTGCATTCTTGGGCCAGTAGTGCTGGAAGACCTTTTTTTCTCCCCTTCTTTTTTTTTTGCCTTGACTTCTTTCATACTCAGATTATATCTCCTGTTCTTATGGCTATGTGTTTTTCTTTGTCTTATGGGTATTTTTCATGTTCCCCTCAGCTAAACTTTGGCAAAGCAAGTGGAACAGGCTCTTCTAACTGCTGCTTAGGATGAGTAAATCCTTCTGGGACAGTTCAAGATAATCACTGATTTGGGGTCTCCCACTAATCATGATACCTTTGGCTCAAGTAACTGTCCCACAGAGTTTACACTCCTTTTCATCACTCAGTAATAACATTTAGTATCCAACATATAAATTATTAGATTACAAATGCAACATTTGTGATAGACACAATCTCTCTTTTTATCAACTATATCCTCTGGTGAGGTTAGCTTAGGGGGCTGAGGATGTGTCTTGGGAAAATCCATTGAGAAGAAATACATTCCTGATTGTTTCAGAGACTAATTTTTTTTCTATCTTTAGATATGGGTTCTCCTGTTTGGCTTGTCAGTTATCATAACCCCATATCTAATGTCTCAGTAATGTTTCTTAATCTTCCAAAGCTTCTTAATCTCCTGGTTTTAGTCAGGTTGGTGTGTTAAACACAGCACTGGATTTTGTTCTGCTGGCTGGTGAAATCCTTTGAAAGTGTGTCTGGAGTCATGAATGTGCTTGTAATATGGGTACAGTTTGTATATGGGAGTATCTTTGGTTTTGGGGGGACCTTGTAGACACAAAAAGCACTATTTTTTCCAATGGCAGTAACACCAGTTTAGGCTATGGTGATACTGAACTCTCAAAAGATGATATTAAACTTTTTACACCCATGAGCAAAATCCAAAGTTGCCTCCTCTGAACAGACTCACTTTTGATATTTTTAGTACCTAAAGTCTGCTTCACTGTGGTGTAGGTGCTACTGCTGTTCCTCCAGTAGTCCTCTTGAACCTGTCCATGAGGAAACTGAATTCTGCATGGGAGGAGAGATGGTCAGAGGCTGCCAGGAGCACGGCTGTTCAGCTGATTGAACAGGGGAAAACCACTGTTTTTCAGGATTTTCATCACATCAGAAATCACCATGGTTTTCCTACTGTCCACACAGCAAGAAAGGTTTGTGCTGTGTTCCTGTCCCATGGGTGGGCCCTTCACCACCACCACCTACTGTGCAAGCTCACTGCTTCCTCCAGCCCAGCTGGCTTTCTGTGGATTTGAGAGTTTAGGTATTTACTGGCACTGCATGCACAGGTACAGCAGTGCCCACACCTGCTCCCAGAGGTGGGACCTGCTGGGGCTGTGTCTTGGGTTGTGGAGCCAGGGGTGTGTATTCTATTTCATATGCTGAAAGCAGCTGGGGAGATGTTCTTCTTTATCTCTTGTAACTCTGTGGGGAGGGGGGTGGGTGCCTTCTGATAACGGGCCAGCTGTTCAAACCAGGTGGGGCAGTGTTTCTTATCTCTTTCACCTCCTGTCCTCCCTCCAGGGGAATATTTTCTGCTAATGGGCCATTAACACCTCCCCAAACACATCCATATTCCATCATCCTATTGTGAGATGCTCCAACCAGTGGGGGGAGCCAAACATTCCTACCTGGATAAAAACTGAGACACAGGAACACAAGGTATCCAGCTTCACCCAATTTCTAGGGGGAAGACCAGACCCCTTCTCACCACCTCTGGACCCTTTTGCTACAGGATCATCTCTGCTCCAACAGAACCACCTCTGCCACTCCAGGAGGACTCACTTTTGGACTGCTTCCAACACCCTGACCAACAGGGTGTCAGGTTGTAGCTCTGACTCTGTCAAGGTATTCCAGGATTGTTGTTTGTTTGTTTGCTGGTTTGGTTGGGTGTTTTTTGTGGTTTTTTTTCTACTACATTTGTATTGTTAATATTCCTAGTAAAGAACTGTTATTCCTATTCCCAAATCTTTGCCTGAAAGCCCTGAATTGCAAAATTATAATTTGGAGGGGGTGAGGGGTTTACATTCTCCATTCTAAGGGAAACTCCAGCTTTCCCTGGCAGATAGCTGTCTTTCCAAACCAAGAAAGGCTGAGGCAGGCATGCTGTCACCTGTGACCACCTAGGAGGTACACTATTCTGATTATGGACCCAATGCCACAGATGTTTCTCCCTTTTCTGGACACTGGCACAACATGTTCAATACTGAGAGAAGTTTGTTGCTTGTGATGTCTGCTTGGTTAGACAGCACTTATTATCCTGTGTGGATGCTCTCCATGAACAACCCCTGAGGTGCACATCCCACAGCTGTGCCTTGCATAAAAGACATGTGAAGCCCTCAGCTGGTGGAACATAAGGGGGAAAATAAACAGAGATGTCTTCCAAACTAAAAACCTTAACCACCTCAGAAAAACCCAGTAAGTTTATACTCATTCCTTTGAAGCAGTTCAATTAACTTATTTTAAGCCCCTGGCTTGGTACAGATACATCTTGTAGGACCATAAATCAGAGCAGCTCTCCCTTTGCCAGGGTAAGATGGATGCTTGCTTCATTTTAAGGACTACTCAAACCATGCTCAGCCTCCAAAAGGCAGCATGGAAGTGCAGGGCTAGAAGGGTACAGTGCTGAAGGTGGATCAGCTGGGTCTCTTCATCCCACAGAGCAGGAATACACCAGGAGCTGCCTTGACTACCTGTTCCTGGAGAAGTTTCCAGGCTGTGGCAATGCTGCTCCACAGCTGGTCTAGTGCCTCTTCCAGAGCATCTGCTCATCACTCGTGCAGTAACTTATTCCTTGATGCTTTCCCTGCAATTTTCTTGAGCTCCTGGACCCCATATGATGACTAGAATAAACACTTTAAAACTCTCTTTCCACAAAACTGAGCCTTTACTGAAATGACAGCTAAATTTTCCTGGGGCTGTGAGAGTTCCCTGATAAGATCTCAGATAACATGCTGGGGAATTATGTGTGGCAGGCTCGTTCCTCACCCATGAAATGAAATCAGTGGTTGTTTCACAATGTATATAAAATAACAGGGAAAATGTGCCAGTGGGTGGCAGGGAATGCTGCTGAGTCACTGGATATTAAGCAATGCAGAACAAAGCAAGCAAGGATTACAGACTCTTTGGGGATGCCCTACCAAGCAACCATTTGGAAGCAAGGAGCAGCCCTTGCCTGACACATGCAGGCACAGGCATCTGTCACACAGTCACACTGGCCCAGAGCAGGGAGGTAAGAAACTTGGAGCCAGTGTGGCTAAATTATCTCAGCAGAATCTTGTTACTCACCTGGGGAAGGTAAAAGACAAGAAAACTTAATCTTAAAGCAGAACTAGAAGTGCAGCTGCTTATTACAACAAATCCTGATTTTTAACTTTCTTTTTTTTAGCTGGACTTTTAAAAATGAAGGTATATGTCTTTTCATTTAGCAAAATTAAAATAGACTGGTGCCCACCACTGTGGAAAACTTTATTTCTATTTTCTAAACCTGTTAATGGATATTTAGTTGCTGTATTTCAGCTCAAGTATTTAAACAAAATCTTTAGCACCTCTTCAGCTACATATTTTATTTTTTTTTATATTCACTTCCAGAAATGCGAACATATTCCAGCATGAAAAGAGTGTGGCCTTAGATGTCCTCATCAGAAAACATTAAAGGCTAAAGGTATGCAGTAATTAAGTTGTGCTAAGGAAACTTCCTGTGAAGCTGCTGCCCAAAGCCATTGAAGAAAGAATGAAAAGGAACGAATGAAAAGAATAAGTGTGCAATTGACCAAATTTGGAGCATCCCTCTTAGAAATATATTTACCACTAAGTTGTTGGGCTCAAGCAATAAGAATATCTAGTTAAAATAAGAGGTATGAAAGAGATGGGAAATGATGGAGGAGTTCCAGAACAGGCAATACCCTCATGATTATTTTATTCACCTCAAAAGAGGTAGTTTAGGATATTAACTTGGAAGTAGAAGTAGGTGGATGGTACAGATAGTTTTATGATTTCTGTGACTGATTATATACTTGCCTCTTTATTTGAATGGAACTATCTAATTTTGCATTCACCTATCAATATTCATTTATGCAAAGACTGCAAAGTACTGTCTTAACAGTAAAAATAAATAAACCAGTGATCGTGGTACTTGGTTTTGATCTGGATTGAAACAAAAGCAAGAATTTGGAGGGGTAGAGGCAAAATATCAAAAGCCAATGGATGATAGAAAAATGCTATAAAATACACCAGCCCTGTGACTAGTGTGCTGACCTCAGACATGATTCTTTTGGGTTTCTCTCCCTGCTTTGTATCACACCTCCTAAAGAGCTTCCTAGCCCCCAAATCCCTAGATATTCTGCAGTTTTCCTCTCATTCTAGTTTATCATTAAAAATTTTAATCCTGTTTTCATCTTGATGCAAGTGAAAATAAGTACTGAGACTTTTTAAATAAAAAATAAAATAAATACCAATTTTTCAGAATAGGTATGAGCCCTTGGATCTAGAGAGTCAGCCAGATGATTTAGAATAAAATTATCTGCCCAGTGAGCCTCCCAATTATGATTTGTCTGTAGGACAGATCACCACCTCTAATATCAGAAAGAAAAGAAGGGAAATCATAGTGGGTGACTCCCTTCTGAGGGGAACAGAGGGCCCCAAAAGTCACCTAGACCCATCCCACAGGGAGGTCTGCTGCCTCCCTGGGGCCCAGGTGAGGGATGTCACTGAGAAACTCCCTGGGCTGATTCATCCCTCTGATTATTACCCACTGCTGATACTCCGTGAGATTGAAAAGAGGAGTGTCAGAGCAATTAAAAAGGGCTTTAGGGCATTGGGTCAAGTGTTTGATGGGACAGGGACACAGGTTGTCTTCTCTTCAGTCCCTTTGGTAGCTGAGAAAAATGGTGAAAGGAATAGGAGAGGCCACATCATCAACAAGTGGCTCAAGGGTTGGCGTCATCGGCAGAATTTTGGATTCTTTGATCACGGGGAAACTTTTATGGCACGTGCTCTGCTGGAACAGATCTCTCTGTTAAAGGCAGAAGGATTTTAGCTCATGAACTGGCAGACCTCGTTGAGAAGGCTTTAAACTAGGTTTGAAGGGGGAAGGGGATGCAGCTGGGCTGTCTGGGAGCAGGCCAAAGGGTGGTAAGGCCAAGTTAGGGGTGAAGTCATAGCCCAGCTGAGGTGCATGTATACCAATGCAGCATGAGTAAACAAGAGGAACTGGAGACCATGGTACATCAGCAGAGCTTGGATGTAGTTGCCATCACAGAAACGTGGTGGGATGACTCACATGGCTGGAGCACTGCACTGGATGGCTATAGGCTCTTCAGAAGAGACAGGAAAGGGAGGAGAGCTGGAGGGGTGGCCCTTTACCTTAGGGAGGCTTTTGACACCATAGGTATTGAAACCAATGGTGATGGAGTTGAATGCCTGTGGGTAAGAATTCAGGGGAAGGCCAACAAGGCTGACATCCTCCTGGGGGTCTGTTATCATCCACCCAACCAGCAAGGAGAGGTGGACAACTTATTCTACAAGCAACTGGAGAATGTTTCAGGATCATCAGCCCTTGGTCTTGTGGGTGACTTCAACCTGCCAGACATCTGCTGGGAACTTAACACAGCAGATAAGAGGCAGTCCAGGAAATTTTTAGAGTTTGTGGAGGACTTTTTGTCGCAGCTGGTGGGTGAGCCCACCAGGGGAGGGACTATGTTAGGTCTGCTGTTTGCAAATAGAGATGGGCTGGTGGGAGATGTGGTGGTTGGAGGCTGCTTGGGGCAAAGTGATCATGAAATTATAGAGTTCTCGATATTTGGTGAAATCAGGAGGAGCACCAATAAGAGTTTTACATTGGATTTCTGGAGGGCAGACTTTGGCCTGTTCAGGAGACTTATTCAGAGATTTCCTTGGGAAGCAGCCCTTAAAAACAAAGGAGTTCAGGAAAGGTGGGTGTGCTTCAAAGCAGAGATCTTGAGGGCAGAGGAACAGACTGTCCCTGTGTGCCAAAAGATGAGCTGATGAGGCAAATGTCCAGCCTGGATGGGCAAGGAGGATTTGGAGGAACTTAGGAATAAAAAGAGAATAAAAAACCATCTTTGGAAGGATGGTCAGGTGTCTCAGGAAGTATTTAAGGGGGCTCCTAGAGCATGTAGGAATAAAATTAGGGAGGCCAAAGCTCAGTTCTAACTTAAAATGGCAACCTCTGTAAAGGATAATTAAAACTGGTTTTACAAATATATTCATGGTAAAAGGAAGGGTAAGACCAACCTTTGTTCTTTATTAGCTGCAGGAGGGAACTTAGTAACTGCAGATGAGGAGAAGGCAGAGGTGCTTAACACCTTCTTGGCCTCAGTTCTTAGTGGGAAGATGGCTTGTCCTCAGGAGAGCTGCCCTCCTGGGCTGGTAGATGGTGTCAGGGAGCAGAATGGTGCCCCTGTTATCCAGGAGGAGGCAGTCAGAGAATTGCTGAGCCACTTGGATGTTCATAAATCTCTGGGCCCAGATGGGACCCACCCCAGGGTGATGAAAGCTCATGAAGCTGTCCTCCATCATTTACCAAAAGTCCTGACTCACTGGTGAGGTTCCAGGTGACTGGAAGCTGGCCAGTGTGACACCATTCACAGAAAGGGTGGGAAGGAGGATCCTGGTAATTATGGACCAGTCAGCCTGACCTCACTGTCCAGTAAAGTTATGGAACAGTTTAAACTGAGTGTCATCACACAGAATTTACAGGATGGCCAGGGTATCAGAGCCAGCCAGCATGGGTTTAGGAGGGGTAGGTCATGTTTGACCAACCTGGTCTCCTTTTATGACCCGGTGACCCACCTGGGGGACATGGGAAAGGCTGTGGATGTTGTTTATTTGGGCTTCAGCAGGGCCTTTGACACTGTCTCCCAGAGCACACTCCTGGAAAAGCTGGCAGCCCAAGGCTGGGACAGGAGCATCTCTGCTGGGTTCAGAACTGGCTGCATGGCCAGGCCCAGAGGGTGGTGGGGAATGGTGCTGCATCCAGCTGGGGAAAGTCACCAGTGGTGTTCCTCTGGGGTCTGTGCTGGGGCCAGCTCTGTTCAATATTTTTTAGTGATGACATGGATGAGGGTATTGAGTCTATTATTAGTAAATTTGCAGATGACCCTAAGCTGGGAGTGTGTGTCAATCTGTTGGAAGGGAGGAGGGCTCTGCAAAGAGACCTGAAACGATTGGATGGATGGGCAGAGTCCAACAGGATGAAGTTTACTGAGTCCTGCACTTCGGCCACAATAACCCCTGCAGTGTTATAGGCTGGGGAGAGTGGCTGGACAGTGCCCAGGCAGAAAGGGACCTGGGGGCTCTGGTTAACAACAGACTGAACATGAGCCAGCAGTGTGCCCAGGTGGCCAAGAAAGCCAGTGGCTCCTGGCCTGGATCAGGAATGGTGTGGCCAGCAGGAGCAGGGAGGTCATTCTTCCCCTGTACTCAGCACTGGTGAGGCCACACCTGGAGTGCTGTGTCCAGCTCTGGCCCCTGAGTTTAGGAAGGATGTTGAGATGCTTGAGCGTGTCCAGAGGAGGCAACAAGGCTGGTGAGGGGCTTGGAACACAAGGCCTGTGAGGAATGACTGAGGGAGCTGGGGTTGTTGAGCCTGGAGAAAAGGAGACTCAGAGGTGACGTTATCACTCTCTACAGCTTCCTGAAGGGTGGCTGTGCTCAGGTGGGGGTTGGTCTCCTCCAGGCAGCAACTGACAGAATGAGAGGACACAGTCTGAGGCTGCAGCAAGGGAAATATAGACTGGCTATTAGGAAAACATTTTTTACTGAAAGAGTGATAAAGTATTGGAATGGTCTGCCCAGGGACTTGGTGGAGTCACCATCCCTGGATGTGTTTAAAGAAAGACTTGGATATGGCACTTGGTGCCGTGGTTTAGTTGAGGTGTTAGGGCTGCGTTGGACATGATGATCTTGGAGGTCTCTTCCAACCTTGTCATTCTGAGAATTTTCCAACCAAGTCTGCTCCTTTGCATTCACTTCTAAACACATCAGACTCCGGCTGGAGTGCCAGGTTTGGGATCTGGTTTTTCCAGTTTTGCCTCTTCTAGAAAATCTTTTACACCTGAAGCACAACAAACCTCTTAATCCTTCTCTTGATGTTTGAAATTTCTTATGTAACCTTTAATAAAAGTGTGTCTAAAGAAATCTGCATAATACTGCCCAGACATGTAGGTGCTAGCTTGGAGTAGGACTTCTTGTGGTGCTCACCTACCAGCACATTTGATAAGTGATGAGGAGCATCTCAGACTTTGGGACCTGATAGGATGTTCTTCACTAGCTCTCTAAACAGAAGGGATTTGCCCCAGTTGTTTTGTCAACAAGAGGACACAAACCAAGAAAATGTCTATCACTGAATACTTTGAAGCTGAGTAAGGGTCCATACTGCCTTACCACATCCCAAGGGATTGAAAATCTAGCCACTGATGGACACTTATTCCTCTCAGATTTATCCATCATCCACTCTGTAAAAAAACCTGTGTTGTTAATACGTATGAACACTCTTTCACCTCAAGGACATCACAGAATAACTTATGGTCACCTATTCACAATAATGGTTTTGAGGATCATTACACCTGTAGAGACATGATATTTGTGTTAGACTAGTGTGATAGTTATCATGTATGGTGAGTTTTAATGACAAATGCATGTGCTCACTTAAAAAGGTGTGGATTTTCACTGTAAGAACAATAAATCTCACCTTTATACTTAGCTTAATATTAAAATAGCTCTGCTTTTCCAGCCAATTCACTGTTTCAGTTTAAGACAATCTAAGGGGGATGTTTTAAAATGAGTTCTCTTCCTTTGTTTTAACCAATCCCCTTCCACCAATAAGGAGAAAAGGAATACAAGCAGATATAAGAGAAAAATTAGCAGTTTATTAACAAGTGAAACAGCAAGGGGAAAAAAGAAAACACACACATAAACACAAAGAAACAAAAAAACCACCTAACAACAACAACAACAAAACAGTTTATAATCACTAGAGAGAAACTTGCTAAATCTCCCCAACTCCCCAGGGACAAAGAGATGAGCACCCAAAGCGGTGGAGAAATATGGAGAAATAAAAATTGACAAACCATTTAATATGGCAAATACAATTTGGCATAGATGGTTACACTGTGTTATGTAGAGGATTAAGTAAATGTACAAGGAAAGTGTAAAGTCTTCACTATTCAAGGAAAAGGGTAAGACTGAATGGCTTTGTGTCCATTTCTTGCACGAGTCCCTGTCTTAATGGGTGCTTCCATTCTTACTCTGCCATGCTTTTTGGCAAAAGCCAAGCTACTTGCAGATAAAGTAGTTCTTGGTTGTTGTAAACTTCTTGGAGGAAGTGATGGAAACTTGCTTGAGGACACTGGGACTCAATGTTGTCATGGCAGGACAAGAGGCTCTGAAATCATAAAGAGTAGAAATAAAATGCAGTCCTGAGAGGCCAGTCCTGAAGATCTACCTGATATACCAAGGCAAAATTTGTTTCTCAGAACTGTGGTAAAGATGAAGGAAGGAAAGCATGTGATTTGTCATTACTGAGCCTTCTGCTCTGCTGACAAGGAAGAGGAAGGATTGTCACTTGATAATGATAGTGACATTGGGATTGTTGATTTGCAGAGCCATTCTACTGTACAACATGCAGGGAACAAAGAGAGCCAAAAAAAAGATGCAAAACTCAGCAGCCTTAAAAAGGCACGGTGGTCATGCACCTGGGCCAGGAGATCCAGTCTCTTGGTATTTCAGATCCATGTCATCACCCCCTCTATAAACAAACAAACCTTCCCCTCTAAAGACATGTTTGTGTGGTTTTGCCTGTTTCAGCTGCTAAGCTTCTTCAGCCTCCAATCAAATATTAAGTAATTAAATATTATCAATTAATTAAATATTAATGACAGACAGTGTCCTAGGATGATGTTACGATGTTGTATCCCCAATTGTCTGTTGGGTTTATGCTGGATATTACACTCTGCACCTTTAACATTGGGTCTGAGAGTAAAAACAGGGGGAGAAGCGCACAGTTTGTTTTCAGAAACCTCTCTCCCTTCAGACTGACTTGAAAGAGTGGGAGTCACAGACGTAAGATGGAGAGGGTTTTTTTCCTCTCTCTTTTTGCCCTTTTTTTTTCCTCTTTTTTTCTTTTTTTTTTCCTTTTTTTTGCCTTTCTTTGGAACTGTTCAAACCTCCCCAGACTGAGGACCCGGGAGGAACTGAGCCAGAGGAACAGAGAGCAGAGCAACCACCTACAGGAGGGACTTCTGTCCTAATTTATCATCTGCCCAGAGCGGCACGAGGTTCTTGTCATCTGGTATTGTTCAATTCATTGTGCTGGGGAGTGCTTTGCCAGTTTAATAAACAGGTTTCTTTCCACTTCTCTCTGAGGAGTTTTCTCCCGAACTGGTCAGGGGAGGGGAGGGAGGGCTCCCTAGGAGGTTTCCTCCCAAATTTGCCTTAAACCACTACAGACAGCTTGTTGATAATTCCTAACTTTACTATTGCCTGACCTGTATCTATCTGTAGTCATCTGCCTCTGTTGCCTCTCCCCAGTCCCCAACACATATTCTCCTGTATGTTTAAAGAAGGTAATCCTCTAACAATACGCCCCTTGGAGGCCTCCAATAAAGACCAGTCTTTGTATTACCTCCTTTACTAATATTGTCTCTCCAGTGTGTTGTCTCATTTCTAGGTTGTTGTCTTAGGTTATGGAACCAAAAATGTGTATTCTATTTCATTGCTGAAAACAGCTGGGGAGATGTTTTTCTTTATCTCTTGTAACTCTGGGGGGAGGGGGGATGGATGCCTTTTGATAATGGGCCAGCTGTTAAACCAGGTGGGGCAGTGTTTCTTATCTCTGTCACCACCTGTCCTCCCTCCAGGGGGATATTTTCTGCTGATGGGCCATTAAGACACCCCTAAAAGCACATATCACCAAAGTAGAACACCCACATTCTATCATTCCATTGTGAGATGCTCCACCCAGTGGGGGGAGCCAACCATTCCTACCTGGATAAAACTGAGACACAGGAACACAAAGTATCCAGCTTCACCTGATTCCTGGAGGAAGACTGGACCCCTTCTCACCACCACTGGACTCTGGTTCTACAGGATCATCTCTACTCCACCAGAACCACCTCTGCCACTCCAGGAGGACTCACTTTGGGACTGCTTCCAACCCCCTGACCAACAGGGTGTCAGGTTGTAGCTCTGACTCTGTCAAGGTTTCCCAAAATTGTTGTTTGTTTGCTGGTTTGGTTGGGTGGTTTTGTTTTTCTACTACATTTGTATTGTTGTTCCTATTAAAAGAACTGTTAAAAACTGTTATTTCTATTCCCAAACCTTTGCCTGAAAGCCTGAATTGCAAAATTATAATTTGGAGGGGGTGAGGGGTTTACATTCTCCATTCCAAGGGAAACTCCAGCTTTCCCTGTCAGATGCCTGTCTTTCCAAACTAAGACATAAGGAAAGTTTTATTGCTGTATAGTAATGTGCTGGAATTCTGGAAGCTGAGAATCTCAGGCTTTCTGTGCTACGAGGCGCTGACCCACAAGCAGGCACTGCATTTGACCTGAGGCTGTGGAACAGGCTTCTGAATTTGAGTGATAGGGTTGTGGGTGTGTAGTTTGAATAGTATTATGTGATCTCACAGGGTGAAAAACTTAAGAATCCAAGGTTTTAGTATACAGTAATATATATATGGGGCAATATGGAGGGTTTAAGGCATTGTCTAAGTCCTTCTTCTTCACCTTCCTCTTCTTGGTTTCAGATGGTTCTTCTAACTGGGTGAAAAAGGTCTGCATTGTGGACCTTGGGTGGTCAATTATTGAGTTAAAAGTATAAATAATATAGGTGTCATCTTGTTATTGGATAGTTTATGCTTAAATAACCTTGGAAAGAGTTAGAGACACCTCCATTTTCACATTCACCAGGAGTGACTAGAAAAATTCAGAGACATTTCACATAGTCAAATTTTATGTGGAAAAAAATAATCCTAGTGGAGATTAAGTGACACTTATAAAATGCTGAACTCTTTCTACATGTTAATCAACCAGTGTGAGATTCATCAAAATGCACATTCTGTAACACATAATAGAGCAAAAATATCTCCTGTCATATGAAGACAGAAAAAAATTGCTAATATCTGCATGACAAAAAAGGTACCAAATCCTATAGATACAAACACCTGAACTTTGACAGGGACAATAGCAATCAGTCACAGTGTGTGGCAGATCATGAAACTCACCCTGGACTAGGTCAGTGAATCAAAGTATTGCTAAAATTGAAAACACTAATTCAATGGTTAATGATTCAAAGAGATTAAATTCAGCTGTATTAATGCAATAAATTTCTACCAACATCATAGTCCTGAGAAAAAGAGATGTCTTGATAACCTAAAAATTGAATTTGCACTCTCTTCTCTGACAAGAATCATAAATAGAAGAAGTCCTATCATGGTTAATTCAGCCTTTCAGGTTTTCTGAGGAGACATTGTTCTTTGTGGACAGTGCCTTTGTGACTTAAGACACTGCTGCAAAAATCAGGCAGTCCTGCAAAAATGCAGCAGTGTGCTTAAATGTTACCTCAGAAATGAAAAAGCTAGTGGGTATGCATGGCTTTTTCTGTATAAGCTGTAGCCCTATTTTTCTTCCCTCCATTGTGGTCCTACACTGGCATTCCACTTCTTCAACTGGAATTTGAAGCCCGTCTCCTGCTAACTATTACATTATCAATATTCTTCACAGATCACAACCTAGAAACCCAGACTTTGTTCTGGTTTGTATTTTATTGTTTGTTTTGCTGGTTTGTTGTGGTTTTGGGGGTTTTTTTCTGCAGGTATTAATCACTGCAAATTGCTGGAGTGATATGGTTTCAGCTGGAGAGTGCTATCATGCAGACAGTGGCAGCACTCCTTAAAATTTGCTTTTCAGATTTTCTTACTCTTGTAATGTCATTGTCCAGTTCACTGGGTCTACAGGAAATTTAAAGCAGCCACTTTAACTTCTGAATATCTAGTCTTTACTGAAGTCAGAATAATGGCACTTTAAAGATATCTTTAAACTTATACTCTTATATGTGTCCTTTGGAAAAGTCTTAGGCTTTAAGAAATATTGCTGAACCCTCATTTTTCTCCATAGGCTAATCTGCCCAAAGTCTGAGCAGGTTATTTAAAATTTCAGTCACTTCTAACAGAGTGGTAGCTCCTGCACCACCGACAGAAACATCTGGATTTTATTCCAGAAGCATTCTACAATTCCTGCCGCTAGAACACTTCTTCTCGTCGGAAACCAGCCTACGAGGATTTAATTTTGTTCACCTGCAAAAATTCCATTTGCATGACCTTTTCATTGAAATGCACACGCAGCAGCCCCCAAACTGAGATGAGCTGACATTAAAATAAATCACAGAGAGAAGTGAGTACATCACTGCCACATTGGCGGGCACTTTGAGACCTGTTGAGAACTATTCTCTTTCAAGGAAAAAAAAAAAAAAATACAAAATGCAGACCAAATCAAAGCCAAATGGGCAGAATAAATTAAGAGCATACAAATACACATTCTGAAGTAGCCTGCTCTTTTCCAAAAGAAATTCACACAGCAAGTATGTCATGCTTGTACTTGCAGTGATTTAATACAGATGGCAAATTCAGTACATTAGCCCCACAAAGAGATTAAAGTGGTGCCAAACAGGAAATACACAGCACGTCTCACGTTTCACACAGGCAGAACAATATTTATATGTATATCTATCTATCTATCTAAATGTATATATTGCACATTATATATACTATATATATACTATATATATCGTGTGTATATATAGAGAGTATATATAGTACATATGTATATACACTGTTCACCACATATTATTTTATATTATTTATATATATTATTACATTTATTATGTAATGCATTACTGTAACATATAATACAAAACATGAAGTACAACAATCACAGAATGACGGAGTAGTTGAGGTTGGAAGGGACAACTGAGGATCATCCAGTCCAAGCCCTGTGCCAAAACAGGATCACCTAGAATAGCTCACGTAGGAACTTTGTCCAAGCAGCTTTTGAATGCCTCCAGAGGGAGACTCTACAACTTCCCCGGGCAGCCTGCTGCAGCGCTCTGCCACCCTTAACAAAAAGAAGGGTGTTGAGATGGAACTTTTTGGGTTTTAGCTTATGGCCATTGCTCCTTGTCTGGTCACTGAGCACCACTGAAAAATCTGGCACTGAAATACTCCTGGGCTCCTGTGCTAGCTCAGTCTCCTTGAGGGGCTTTGGGGGGAAATATCTCAAGGGACAGGATAAAAGATTCAAAAGAGGCTCTTACCTCAGGATAATTCCAAGGCTTTATTCTCAAAGGGGTCCAGGGAAAGAGACCAAACAAGGAAGAGCATGGGTTTATCTAGGCTCTCTGTCTCAGGATAGATAGCTGGCACTGAGCCAATTGGTCAGAGATAAAGGGAAGGTAGGGTCAAACAAAATAGTTACAGGCTTTAGGGGGTTCTGGGGAAAAAAAAACATTTCCCCAGAGGAATACAACACGGCACCACTCTCTTCACACCTGCATATTTATATGCATTGATGAGATCACCTCTCAGTCTTAGACTTAACAAGCCCACCTGGCACAGTCTTGCCTCATAAGAGATGCTCCAGATGCCTGCACTTGCTTTGTCAGGCTTTTCTCTGCCCAGCTCTCCAGCCTATCGAGCTCCCCCTGAATGGCAGCACAGCCTTCAGGTGTATCAGCCACCCCCCACCCCAGTTTTGTATCATCAGCAAACTTGCCTAGGGTGCATTCTATCCCTTCATCCAGGCTGCTGATAAACAGGCTGACTGGACCCAGCATTGATCCCTGGGGAATGTCCCTGAGCACAGGCCTCCAGCTGGATTCTACTGCACTGACTGTGACCCTCTGAGCTCTGCCCTTCAGCCAGGTCTGGATCTGCCTCCCTGCACATTCCTCTGACCCCTATTTCCTGAGCTTACACACAAGGATGTCATGGGAGCCAGTGTTGTGCAGAAAATCGTGCTGTGAAAAGCCAGGTCCTCAAAGGAGGCAGAGGAGTCCTGTAACTTCACTGGAATAAATGGAGAGAGCCCTGGCGGACCCAGGGCTTATAGGGGGATCTCCCTTTATTTGAATGAAGTCCCAGGACTCTTCTGTCTCCGTTGGGTTTTCCCAGTGACATAGCGCCAAAAACCTTGCTTAAGTCTAGGTAGACAGCATTTCTCTCTATATGAGTAGGTACATCTACCTATACATAATATATACATAATATACATAATATTTATTATTATTATTATTATTATATTTTTATATATTTATATATTTGTATCTTTATATTTCTATTATTTTTCATATTTTTATCTTTCTATATTTTTATCATTACTATATACATAATATTATTTACAATACTTATTTAATTAACCAATAATTAATAAATAAAAATTAATTATTTATTTGTCAATTATTTCATCATTTTATTAATTTAATGTTTTAATTGATTAATAATTTATTCGTTTAACAAATTATTAATTTAATAAATAAATATATAATTATAATACCTATAATACATATTTATATTAAAAATATAAATATTATATATATATATATATTATAAATTTTTTTTACGTATTTAACATGTGTATATATGCCATCTCCAGGGGCACTCCGATTGCACAGAAAGATCTGCCCTCGCAGGATGGTGTGGGTTTGGTTTTTTTTTGTTGGCTTTTTTTTGGTTTTTTTTTTTTTTTTTTGGTTTTTTTTTTTTTTTTTTTTTTAGTGTGTAAATAGCCCTTCGGTCACGCCAAAGGAAACGGGAGAAGAGGACGTTTTCTACTGAAATTCCCATCAGGATACGGGCATGGCACAGCCCAGAGGAATAACCTCCCGGGACACCGGCGGGCAGTCAGGCAGCTGCCGGCCTGCCCTGTCAGTCCTGCTGTGGGCAGCCAGGCCGAGCAGCAGCGCCGGGCCCCTCACCCCGGAGCCCCGGTACCGGCACCGGCACCGGCACCGGCACCGCCCCGCGCGCTTCCGCCCGCGCGCGTCACTTCCGGCGGGCCGGGCAGGACGAGATGGCGGCGCTGGGAGAGCCGGTGCGGCTGGAGCGAGGTGAGCGCGGCCGCGGCCCGCACGGGCGCTGCTGCCGCTCTGTGCTGCGGGCGGGCGGGCGGGCGGGCGGCGATGGTGGAGCCCCTGGCCCGACCCGACCCGGCCCGGCCCCCGTCAGGCAGCCGCAGCCTGTCCCGAGCCCCCGGCCGGCCGGCCACCCCCGCTCCCCGGCCCGAGGCCGCGGCAGCCGTGCCGCCCTCCCGGGCTGCCGCAGGAGCCGAGCCACTCCTCTCCTCAGCTGATTGGAACGGCTGATGTGATTTGAGCAGGTTTTCCGTCGCTCCCGGCTCTCTCGAGCGTGTCGGTGGGACCGACTTCTTCGGCTTTGCCTTCTGCGGCTCCTGGAGGTTTTTCAGTTCGCAGCCGAGTTTCCGTGGGTGCATTTCTGTGGCTGCGTCTGCTCTGCCTTCACTGCTGCTAACGCTTCAGCCGGCTCTCTCTTACTCAGCCTGCCGTACCGCGGTTTCTGTTTCTCTCAGGGGAAAACGTCATCTTGAACACAGCGTACTTCTTAAAGTTCTAAGTTCAATCCGTTAGTTGTGTGTTAAGAATGATAATTTACTTATTTTATAGGCCACAGTTGACACATGAAGGGGTTCCTCTACGCTTGTCCGTGATTGTCCTCTAATACCCTCTCATGTTTATGTTTTCACCCCATTTTTCCAGTATGTAGTCTTAATTTGTGTTGTTAATACACGCAGTGAAGAGCAAAACAGATGAAATATAAGGCCTAGTTGGGTATTTTTGTGTAGCGTATTTGTGACGTTTATCCACAGTTTTTAAGAAACAGTTACCAATTTGCTTCAATGTGATTATCTGGTTCTGTGTAAGATCCACAGATGCTTATAAAACAATATAGATGATTGCTTTATTGGTGTGCATTTAGGACAGCAGGGATTGGAAAATGAAATTTACTTTATGGGAAATGATTACTGATGGTTAGAAATTATGTTTCTGAAAAAAAAAACCAAAAAACAAGTAGGTGAAGTCTAGGTGGTTGCATGATCTGACTTTTCCCACTACCATTCCCACTAGGCTCACCACTTTTGCTTAGGGTGCTGGATGCATTTTTGTAGGTGCATAACACCCTGCACATACCCACTTTATTTTTCTGCTACTGTCACGTTACCTACTGAAGAACTCAGTTATTTTTTTTTTATTATTATTTTTTTTTGCTAGCCCTGCTTCCCATTTCCCAAGGGAAGCACTTGTAATGTGTGAGTTGGCCTGTAAGCAGTGAATTATGTAAGGTATTTGCTTCACACTCCGCAGCTCATCTGCTCTCTGCTCCAAAGCTTGTTAATTGGGGCAGCTGCTTCAGCAGTAGATTAGTTGTGCTTGGAAGATCTTGCAGAGTTAAGACTCAGATCCCATCCTTCACCTCATTACCCTGCCACTGTGTTCTGTCCATGAAAACAAACAAATCTGCAGAGTTACTCAAGGATCAGTGAAACAAAGGAGCTGTTTGCTCTTGGGCCATATTGGTCTTTTTAAGAAAAGAAGAAGAAAGAGAGCACCTTGTAATGGATGTAGGAAGCAAGAGCCTTGTTTACAGGAATAAGTTAATGTTAATTGTGTGGGGTTGACTGCACAAAGCCTGATGATGAGCCATAATTAGCTGGAAAGTGAATGTCACTGATGTTGTTGGCATATAGCATAAGAAAAGAGAAGTGTAGAAAAGGAGCTGATTTCAAATCTTTACCTTATGTGTACCACCAGGGCAATTGGAAATTCTTCTGTTTTTTCTTCTCCAGGCTGCACTGCAAACATTGCCACCCAAATTCACCAGAGGGCAGGAATGAAACAGCAGTTAACATTTCATTTATTCTTACAGTTTAGTGCTGCTATGTGCTAACTCTACACACAGCTTAGGAATCGAGGATACTTGAACACAGGCAGTGGACGTGGTTAATCAGGAGTATCTATGAGGATGCTGCATTTTTTCCCTTTCTGTGTTTTGGTCACACGTGCTTGGAGTGGTAGTATCTTGCTGGCTTTCCCCCCCCCAGCATTCTTTTAGTTTAAATGTTTCTGTTTTTTCAGGATTTCAGTCTAGCATCCATGATCACAGAAAATGATTTGTGAAGAACAGGCAATTTGGTGTAAAAGGAAGGAAAGGTGAAAAGAAAAGTAGTTTTTCCATTATGTATGGATTCGTTTTTACAGTTAGTTTTATGGTTTGGGTTTTTTTGATTGTCTGCCTCTGGAGTTACATCTACATCGATCCTCATTGAAATCCATCATTGGAACACTTCTGTACCATTCACTTTGATCTCTGGTGCTGAACAGTTCACTAAGCTATAGTGTTTATATTGTGAGGAAGACAGCTTTCAGCTAATCATATTCCAACTGGTAATTCAGGAGGAAGCAAATTACATCAGTAATTTGTGCAGTAATTTGACACAGTAATCAACAAGCTTTTCTTGAAAAATGAAAGAAGGTGTGTTCTGCCCCTTATTGCTAGCAAAACTCTTTTTCCTAAAGCAATCTTACTGGGATAGATTGAATATTCAGCGTTGGACTTGTGGTGAGCAGTGCAGTTCAGTAGAAGAAAGCTGTGCTCAGCTGCACTTCCACACTGGTATAATGGGATCCTCTCAAAAACACATAGCAAAACAACTCCTGGGAACAGTGTCCTGCTGATAGGATCTATTTTCTCTATCTACCTGAGTAAGAAGTGTGGTGTGATAAAAGATTGATTGAGTACTGAAGATCTGACTTTTATGCTGTGTCTGACTGCTTTGGGTTTTTACTTTATAGCAATAGTTTGGTCCTTTGATCTGAAAGCACTTTTTTTATTAAAGTGTGTCCTCTGCTTTGGTTTTATCTAAAATGAATCCAGTTCAGTGTATCCTAATCACTCTTTGAAAAGCTGATTCTGTGTTCTTAGTCTGTAGTTAATGAAAGACACAGCTGGTTCCCAAACCAACCAGTTTTACTTTAGGGTAAAAAGTTCTGTGTCATTAAATGTTTTGTCTCTTAAGAGATACAGGTAGGAAGCATATTTAATTTAATGACAAAACATGGAGGTGGAAAAAAAAATCATGGAATTCTGGTGTCTTCATTTCTACAGCTACTCCTTGTATCAATACATTGCTGCCACCATTTAAAATTTCTTGCAGAATCCTGATCAAACTGCTAACAAGTTTGTACACCTTACACCTTAACATGGTTCATAGAGCATAGGCTCAAGAATGGCTACTTGGAACTGTAGCCTTCATGTGCATGTAACAATCATTTGTCTGAAAACATCTGCAAGTATTTAAATGATAGTGGTGTTGTAATTTATGGATTTGCTAGACATTTCTCATTAATATGTGGAGTGTTGTCAGATTGGAAATGCTGCAACTGCCACTTGATCATACTCCTTCAAGTTGATCAGTGGGCTGCTTCATCAATTAAGTGCTGCATGAATCAGTACTGCTGCTGCTGAACACAGGGGGTACTGAGAACATTGGTGATTTTGCATCATCTAGAATGTCTTTTAATTTCACCAACTAGTTTGGGTTTTAAATGAAGTACAAAATATGTATTAGGAAATAAGCTGTAAAAGTGTAGAGTTTTTTTTCATTTTGCAGTTACACAAATAGCAAATATGCATGCTTTTTTGTAGAATGTGTTCTCTGTAAAACATGGGATTATTAGTAGATAATTTAGGTTTTGATATTGCTTTGCTTCAGATAACTGATGCTTGGAAATGCTTGCCAGAAAACACCAAGTTCTCATGGCACATGGAAATAAATGTTAACTGTTGTCAGAAATAATTTGAGTCTTATGGCTGTAGTACTTGAGTGTTTTCCCACAAAAGATTTGTTTCCAGTCCATGGATGACCAGTCTGTGTGGTTAAGATATACCTTGTTTGGTCAACTGCATGACCTGGTCTCAGTCTTGTAGTTTGTAAGATGTGTCTGATAATTCGTGGGAGTGGACAGAACATTGCCATGGACTGTGTCTTGCCCATGACTTCACCCTAATTTCAGAATGTGCACCCCACTACCTTTTCATCCTGTTATATAAGTGCTCTCTTTTTACACTCGTATTTTAGAAGTTCATGGTTATTGCATGTCCTCTGTGCTGACGTGATACCACTGAGTAGATGTGCCTGCACATGAAAAATGAGTACCTAGAGGTTAATTACAGAAAAAAAGGAAGTCAGTGTCCCAGACTTCATCCTGTTCTAAAAGGATCTGTGCACTATTTTGTATGGTAGATTAATCACTGCTTTTTTGTCTTTGTGATAATGAAAGCAATCCTTTCTGTCTGCTTTTCTAAGAGACTGTTCTAGTTCTATTCAAAAGCTTCTGTGTTTCAGAATAATCACGAATGTAACAGTTTGGAAATTTGGAAAGGTGAGGGATGTGAGTGTGTTCTAATGTCACATTGCATTTGATGCCTGTCTTGAGTCATACTGGTCTGGAATCAAATCCTTGATGGAGTTTAGTTTCACAAAGCAGCATTTATGAGAAAATGGACAATGTGAACTCTTAGGAACAAATTTCAAGGAACTGAACAGGGTTTGGGGTTCAGGATTCTAGACCATGGAGATACTGTCTCTCATCTGAGAATATCCGAAGGAGTTCTGTTGGTTTTATAAGCACTCGAGGAGGGAAAAGAAATAGGGCAGATAGTTCTCAGCCCTCTTCTATGGGAAGTATTGAGTATACCTTATTGAACTAATTTTTGAATATAAAAGGGATGTTAGACAGCATATTTGATAACACTATGTAGCTGGTGTTAACAAAATGCCTTCCACAGGGTATTCTGAAGTATACACTACCAATACTTGAATACACATACTAATATTTCAGTCCTTTGAGGAATAATTGGATTGTCTTTGCAATATGCATGTGTCAGTGATAGCTCCAGATATGTTACAGGTTTGTTGCTATGGTTGATTTACAACAGGCTGAAAGTACAGTGTTTTATTGTAGTTTTTTGTAAATACATAGTTTTACAGGAAACAAAACCTAAAGCATAGTTTTAAGTGTATGCAAGTGCATACACACAGATTGCTCCATTAACTTAATTAAAAAAAAAAAAAACCAAACCCCAAAGATACCTTGAGATTCTTCAGGCATTCCTCATTACTAGTGCTTCATTTTTTTTTCGTAGACATCTGCAGAGCAATTGAATTGCTGGAAAAATTACAGAGAAGTGGAGAAGTGCCACCCCAAAAGCTACAGGCATTGCAAAGGGTCCTTCAAAGTGAGTTCTGTAATGCTGTGAGAGAGGTAAGTTAGCTTGGTGTAAGCAGTTACCTTCAGTTAAAGACAAGTATGAGTTTCTTTATCCTTTTTGTGCCCAGTGCAGTAAGCTGATTTTGAACTTTATAAAGCCGTATTTAATTTACAGAGCTTAACAGAACAAGCCTTATTTTTAAATAACTTCAAAATAAAATCATTTGGAACACCATAGGTGTATAAAATAATGGTTTAGTAGCAAATCACTTCTTAAAGGTTAGTTTGAGAGTCTGTCCTTACTGGCAGCTGACAGGGTGTAAGAATAGACAAAATACCAATTGCCAATGTTATTTTTAAGCCAAATCCACACCATCTTTAGGTGGAGTCTTGTGCCACCTTGTCTTCATTCCAGATACTTACTCTTTTGGAGACTTTTAGGTGATTGGATGTGCCTTGCTATTGCTGTTGCTTATGTTAATAGTGATGATAACAGCTGGAATGATTTTTGAAAATCTGTTTAGATGTGTAGACACAGGTGTCATCTTGATGTTTTCATGCTGTTGAGGACACTTTACTTACTGCTTAGCAAGTACAAATGGTTGGCAAGGAGGTGAGATGTGGGTGTTAGCCTTCAGTGCAAGCACCTCCTTAGCATTAGTATTCTTATTGTCTCCATGTTTTCAGTCCTGTTTTTTCTTAAGATATTCAGTTAGTTGCTAAAGTTGGAGGAAAATTTGGGAGTTTGCAGGGAGGGATAGGTTGTCAGCAAAGCCTTGAAGAGCCGCCCTTAAGTGTTTTTGCTTGTATCTGTATTGAAGAGTTCCAGCTTGAATCAAGCAAGAGAAAATAGTCACCCTGCCTTTAGTCAGGTGTGCAAGCCTAGCCACAGGCATTTCCAAAGTCTTGCTGAAGTCTGAACACTGTGGAAGGAGGGAAGACTTAGGTAGAGACTGAGCAATAAAGATGCTGAGAGATTTGTTTCTTCATAGAATGTAAGATTGCCTGTTCTTGTTGTGAACGAGAGAATAACATTAGAACATTGTGTACTTTTAATTTACACAGTTTTGAGTTGCTCCTGATATTTTGTTACGTTACCTAAGCAGGAAAATAACTGCTTTACTCAAACTGTTTTGTTTCTAAAGGTGTATGAACATGTGTATGAAACTGTGGATATCAGCAGTAGCCCGGAAGTTAGAGCGAATGCAACAGCAAAGGTAAAAGCCAAACTGTAACTTGCAAAAAATACAGCAGCTTACTACTTCAGAAGCAGAAAATTATATAAAATTCAGAAGGATGTTATCTAGATGTCAGATATTATCTAGATGTCTGATAAAATGGATAAGCTTAACAGGCTCTTAAAAGGTATATAACAAAACTTGTTTTTAAATGTCTTTCATTTCAGTTTTATTCTTGGAGTTCTAAATTTTTCATGCTGGTGTTGGTACGTAGGGAATTAATTCTCTCATTTGTCTTAACATTTAAGTACTTTGAGATAAAATATATTTTCAGCCTGCTCACTGTGTCTAGCTAAAGGGACTGTATTTAATTTCTCATAAATGAGAAAAATCTTGTTTCTCACAGGCCACAGTAGCTGCATTTGCTGCTAGTGAAGGTCATTCTCATCCCAGAGTGGTTGAACTACCCAAAACTGAAGAAGGTCTTGGCTTCAACATTATGGGAGGCAAAGAACAAAATTCTCCAATTTATATCTCTCGAATTATCCCTGGAGGTATAGCAGACAGACATGGAGGCCTGAAACGTGGAGACCAGCTGCTTTCTGTGAACGGAGTGGTAGGAGCTGCTTTTCTTTTCTTTTCTTTTCTTTTCTTTATGTAGCAGTAACGGCTTGTTTCCACTTGAGGGAGCACAGAGAACACACATGGCACAAGCTGGTTTTGTCTCCTGATCTTGGCAAAACACTTCCTTTTTGTCCTCACAAAAGGAATTTGCTTAGGTTTCTGTAGCGCTGCGTGCATTGAGACTTTTAGGGTTATGCTTTGTTTGTCTGTCTCAAAAAGGAACTGTATTATCTCAGTCAGTATTTCAGATTCTGAGGGGTCATGTAAATGTAGTCAAAGAATTTTGTAAAATACAAACTGCCTCCCTTTTTCATCCAAGTTTCATGATGCAGATTTTTACTAATAAGAGTTTTCTGCACCTTCTAAGGTAGGTAGTGAATT
The DNA here is from genome assembly GCA_016584745.2 of Phylloscopus trochilus trochilus. NCBI lineage: Eukaryota > Metazoa > Chordata > Aves > Passeriformes > Phylloscopidae > Phylloscopus > Phylloscopus trochilus. The sequence continues at coordinate 3,450,513 of WQNJ02000001.1, forward strand.
ATGGAATGGGCTGACCAGATTCTCATTTTTCCCAGTAAAAATGCTACTGCATGATGAAAGCTGTAATGAGATGGAACTACAAGGTGGTGTTACCTTGTATGGTTTTTTTTTTCCTTCCACTTAACTATACTGAGCTTCAGAAGCACACTTTTTTACTGTATTTTAAGAAATATATGTCTAAAGTGCTGATTTTTTTTTTGTTAGTATCCTCTTCTGAAGAATTAACAATACAAAAAGTAAAACAAAGGAAGGCTTTGACTTGAGACAGCTTTCAGTCATATGCATGTAAATATCTCCCAAACACTTGCTTTTATTTACAGAGAGGCTCTATGCAGGCTTAAAATTAATATTTTCATCGTTAACATCTGTAAACCAAATTTTATTTTAAGACTGAGGGTCAGACTAGATTCTGGGCTTTTTTTACTCTTGAAAGGAAAAGTGACTGGGTATGTCTATTACCTGGGAGTCCAGCTGTCCTTTTCAAGAGACATAAGAGAAATCACAGCTGTAGTGATGCAACTGTCCTTGCCTTAGCCCTCTGTTATTAGGAAACATTGAGGGATTGGTGCAAAACTCTCTTCAGAAGAGTCCTTCCTCACCCACAGACTCTCTTAAAGACAACAAAACCACCACTTCACCCAAAACTGACATGGTCATCAGGCAGTTGGTACAGCTAACAATGACTCTGTATGTGCATGCACATGTATAAATGTATATATAGCCAGTGATTGCATAAATTGCTATTACAAATGCTAATGTAGTCTCAGAAAAATCATTGTCATCTGACACTTACAGATGGAATCCTGTCCTCATAATACATATCAGGCATTTTCTTGTGATTGTAATTTATACTTCAGTCATAATAATAATAATAATAATAATAAAAACAAATGCTGCTGCCAAGACTGCCAGTAATATGATTGAAAAACGGGTTTACTTTTTTCAGGTGGGAGGTCTTGAGCATACTCCAGAATTTTAGGTGTTTTGACAGAATTAAACAGACCTCTCCCAACATTTTATTACCAGTTTTAAACTGGGCAGCCTACACATCCACTTGAATAACAAAAAATGAAAACATTCAAATGTACGTGTTGTCTAAGTCTGATAGAAGAGAAATAACTTGGGGTTTTTTAACTGTTGTTTTTCTTTCTGTAAGTAACTTTATAGTAACGGGGAAACCCTCCAATCAACAGGTGCATCACCTGCCTTCTAGCTTCTAATAGCACCAGTGGGAGGTAGGCTTGGAGTAGTCCCGTCATTGTCTTTAATAAGTTTGGGAGAAATGAGTTTTTGCTGATAAAATATATGCTGTCGAAGAATATTGCTTAAAATTTGTCATTAGTTGAATCTAATATAATCCTTAAGAAATTCCAAGGGTTGTTTTAGGAAAGTGTTTTTATTCTGGTCTTCCCGAGTTTGGGTTAGGCTGTTGATGATCAGTTTAGAGGAAGTGAACTTGAATGTCTTGGGTTTACTGAGAGACATGTGGAGCTGTAAGATTAACAGCACACTATGTGTCTGTTGCTCCATGCACTGTTTTGCCTTCTTGTGATGCAAGGTAACATCAAGAAGGCAACTGTCTTGCAGTTGTCTGTGGCAATTTATTAAGCAAATTGAGGGTGACTGCTAAATTTAAAATGCATGCAAGAGAGGAAAAGTAGTTTTAAATTTTAAGTAAGTATTCTCCTGAAGCATTTGATTTTTAAGTGTAATTTCATAGTTGACTAAGGTTATCAGGGAATTTATTGTTCAGCATAAATCTAAACAAAATTTTTGCACTATTTGTTTGCTAATACTTAACTAGCCCTTTTATCACCACCTCACTTGGTTTATTGAAACATAAATTACGTTACATTGTCCTTATGCAGTCTTGAAAATAAGAGTACCTATCAATAAATACATATAATTGTTCATACAGAATTGTACAAACAAATAATCAGCTTTCAATTTGTCTCTTTACTAACACTAAATGGTTTGTACTTCACAGAGTGTTGAAGGTGAGCACCACGAGAAGGCAGTGGAACTGCTGAAGGCAGCTCAAGGGAAGGTTAAATTAGTTGTGCGATACACACCGAAAGTCCTGGAAGAAATGGAGTCAAGATTTGAAAAGATGAGATCAGCAAAGCGAAGGCAGCAAAACTAACAGTGTGCAATAACTGAAAGAGAAAATATATATTCCTTTTGCGTTTTAGAGTTTCTTTGTGACTCAGTTGATCCAATGCCTGTCGTAAGACCCTGTCCTTTTCATAGAATCATGGAACAATTGAGGTTGGAGGTACTAGATCTAGTCCATGCCCCATTGCCCAGCTCAGAGGAGGGCCAGCTAGAGCAGGTTGCTCAGGAGTGTGACAAACTGGCTTATTAAACATTTCTAGGGATAGAGACTCCAGAAAATCTCTGGACAGTCTGTTCTAGTGCTTTGCTCTCCCTTCCACTACAAAGATCCATTCCTGTGTTTAAGTAGAGTTTCTGTTATTTCCATTTGTGCCCACTTCCTCTTGTCCAGTCACTAGATTTACTGGGAAGAGTTAGGCTCTTCTTTACTCCTCCCTTTCAGGCATTTACACAGATTGGTGAGATCACCTGAGCCTTCTGTTCTCCAGGCAAGAGAGACAATCCCAGTTCTCCAAACAGGTCCTTGTCTGTAAGATACTGCAATCACTTAATCACCTTTGTGGCCCTTAAATGGATTCTCTCTTGTATTTCTGTGTTGGACTGGAGAGCACAAAACTGGACCCAGCAGTTGAGTTGCTCCTCATGAGGACTGAGCAGAGTGGAAGAATCCCCTCCCTCAGCTTGCTGGCAATGTCTTTCCAGTGCAGCCCAGGAGACTTGGGCAGCTTTGCTGCAAGGGTGTGTGGTGGCTCATGGCTTGCTGGTGTTCTCTGCAAGCAGCTGGTCAGTCCCCCAGTCTGTACTGGTGAACAGGGTTATTCCCCCCAGTGTAGGACTTTGCACTTTTCTCTGCTGAACTTCATGAGACTCTTGTTTGCCCATTTCTCCAGCCTGCTGAGGTCCCTTGGAATGGTTTGCTGAGAGTGTGATCTGTCCCATCCCCTGGGTTGTTATTAAAAAACATGAGAGTATGGACCCCAGTATGGGCCATGCTGGGGTGCAGTGGTAGTGGCTGGCAGGTGGCAGGACATTCTGCCACTGATCACAGCAATCCTCAGCAGTTCAGCCAGATTCAGAATGTTTTCAGTCTCCTTGTCTTTCACAGTTTAGGAGGAATGTGTAGGTTTAGAGTGGCCTGGAAAAGCATATATGGTGATATTTCTATTGATTTTTTTAATAAGTATTGTGTCAGACTTTTAAGCAAGAAAGTGAATTTACAGATTTTTCAAAGGCATTTAATAAGACATAGTTGTACAGTCAGCATTCTTTTTTTTCCTGTTTTCTTTTGACATTAGCATAGAATATGCCAGGGTTTTTGCTAGCTGATTTTTGAAAAAAAAAAAAAAAAAAAGATTCTTATGTAGCAGTATTTTGGCACTTTTCCTAAGAATATGTTATATGTCAACTACAAAATGTAATCACAATCTACTGTGTAGCTGATAATGATACCAGATTTTGTAATGTTTTTGGTAAGTACATTGTTTTTACACTTCTGCTAAATTATAATTCACTACTCTGGAAATTGTATTACCTCTTCTGTAAATAATTTGCAGTTGGTGTTCTTATATAATGATGTTGTAATAGCCAACATTTACAAATTTGCAACAATCATTCCTGTAATTTACTTTGTTTTGTACTAATTTTAAAGCAGTTATGGGGAAAAACATGATTGCTGTATGCAGTTCTGGATTGACTCTCTAGATGTATTTTTATATTGAGAAACAGAAGATATATCAATGCAGTGCAAAAGATTTCCAGATGTTGCCCTGACTTTCTGCTGTGTTTTTAAAAGAATTACTCATCTTAACGTCATACCATTCTTGTCTTTCTAGTATCTTTAATTGTAGTCTTATTTACATATTGAATGTATCAGTTCTGGAATTGTTAGTACCTAAATTACTGATTGTTATTCTTATTAAGAGTAAAACGTTCTGAGTTTTATATGCCAGGTTACTGTGACATGTGAACTTGCCTGGGGTTTTATTACTGACTGCTTCTGACTTGGGGGATTCTTGTTTGTACTACAGAAGTACTACATCATGATTGCTAAATAAGGACATCTCCATCTGTAAACAATTACTGTCTGATCTCATGTGTTCTTGATGGTGGCATGAGTTATGTGTACAAGTTTGGAAATTTCTGGACAGAGATCCACTTTCTGGAATCTACCAGGTTGGATGCTGTACTTGTGTGGTTTAGGTTTTGGGTTTGCTTTGGGTTTTTTTAAGCTTCACCTTTTGAAGAATTAACTTCATTGTCTCCTGGGTATCAGTACACTTGTATGGCAGCTATGAGTACATCCTAATTGACTGTTAGTAATCTGATTTTTAGAGGTTTAAACTGAAAAGTGCAGTTCTTGCTATGTGGCTAATCCCTAGTCTTATTTCACTTGAAGCAATATGTGAAAGAAAGGAAAAGGTTAGTAATATAAAAATGAGAGCTTGAAGCTTATGCTTTGTCAGTTGAGCTATTTGAAATTAAAAAAAATGGGGTTGCTATGGGCAAGTGAGAAATGTAATTGCTTTCTGCATGTTTGTAAGCATGGTAAGCCTGCAAAGAGAAGTTTGGGAGATACTGGTAATTTGAAAATGCAGTATAAATATTTATCAGCTAGATGACATTGAGCACTGAATTGCATGGTTGGTTTTATGTCATAGGCCTCTTTCAAAAGGTCTCATGTTACTGATACAACCATGCTGTTGAATTGTATATTTTTATGGAACAACTAATGTTTAAAGTATTGAGACCAAAATCACTAGTTAGACCAATTGTGGATGTGTTTTAATTTAATTGTTAATTAGTAGAGATATGTTTTAGAGCCATATATAAATATATATATATATTACAGAAAGGTATGGATTACAAAATAGGAATGTTCATTTTACAAACCCTATCCCTTGTATTAACTGAACAAGAGGTGTGTTTTGTTACTCTAATAAAATATGTACTGCCACTAGAGCTGCTAAATGCAGCAGCATTTTCATTCTGAATTGTAGCATTTGGTTATGGTTTGTCAACTACCACAAAATATGGAGAGGTGTATCTGGGCATATAAATAGTAACGTGTAGAATTTGATAAAATGTTTTTAAATTGCAGTAACAAAAAAATCAGTAACAGTCAACTAATTAATAATCATCTTGGATACTAGGAGAACCCTTTAATAATAAGGAAAGGGTTGATTAAAATACTCCAAGAAACTTGATCTCTGTTACTACTGAGCAGTGCCTGTACTGTGTTAATATGCAGTCCCTACACACTTCCCATATTTGAGTGTGCAAACAGATTAAGAATAGATGTCGTTTCTGCAAGTAACTTCTGCATCTGTTGCTGCTGTGAAGGATCTTTGGGTTTTATCAACTGAAAAATAAAAATTCAGTCTCACACGCATTGTGTTTGTGTGTTTTTCTTACGACTTTCCATTTTGAGTACAGGTTACAGACTGCTTTAATTGGCTGTTTATAGTCTCTAGGGCATAACATAAACACCTGCATGTGTGTGGGCATCCAAAAAGAGAAACTTTGACTCTTTGATTAATTTGTCTCCTGGTTGCTTTTGAATCTTCCCTTTTCTACCCAGTGTTTTGTGATTTGCTGGAGAAAAGAGAGTGCAATAAAGTATCTATAGTAGTTTGAACCTTTTGCATTTTTGAGAAGTCAGCTACACAAATGCAAAGACACATATTATTCTGAGTCAGATACTATCTTTTTAGTTGTTTGAATCAAGTATCTCATTCTGAGTCAGATATTTTAATTGTTTGAATTAAGTGTCTCAAGTAATGAGCTGCTGAATTTCTGTAAGTCCTTCAAAGGACAACTTGTAAGGTTGTTAGTAAAATGTTTCTGGAGTTGTGAACAGAGATTAACATAGGAGAAAGTGCTTCAGTTTTCCATGTAAAATAAGTTGGGGTTTTGTTGATTTTTTTTTTTAATTTAAGTAGGCTGGACTGTGAATTGAAAATACATGGAGAAATATTATGTGACAAATCATTATGACAGAAATATTATATGACCATCTTATGACATTGAAGGAAGTCAAAAAGCAAAGGTGGAATTGAATTGACACGAGGAAAGGGTGAGACCATGGTTGGTAGGTAAACATTGGAATTACAGGGAAATTGTGGATATGGTGCAGTTTGAGTTTCTGTGATTCTTTGTCTTCTAGAATCCTGATGAGAAGCTGGTTTCAGAGCAAAGCCTAGGTTGCAGTGTTCACTTTTACAGATGAATTGTCCATAGTCTGGAGAGTCTAAAGACATCTGAGTTTCAGAAATGGGCCTCAGGATAAAATTGATTGCTAGTTCTAATCATAAAGGAAACCAATAAAACTGCCCTTCAAAATAAGGTTAGAAAAAATTTGAAGTTTTGACGTGTTACTGTTTCCTGTTGCTTTAGAGACACGTCAGGTTTCGAGTGACAAAATCATGAAAAGTAAAACAGGCTCTCTACCCCTCACCTTTGTTGGCTTTGATTGTTTAGGATTTTGGGGGGCAGGGGTGAGTAAATTGGACATTTTATTGGTAAACAAAGGTTTTAAATAAGTCTCTACAGACACATGCTGATAATTTTCCCACTCCCCCCCCCAAAAAAAAAACCCGAAAGCAAAAAACCTTGTCACACATTGCAAGGCTTAAGAAACTGCATCTATTAATTCCAAAGTAAGCAATCCTCAGATCTCTACATGGCTTTTGTATCTGTTTAATTGTATCATTTGATATCTTGATAAATCTTGTCTAAAGAATAGCTTCTGTTAATATAAAAGCTGGAGAAAGATGGAGACATTCCAATATTGCTGGGTGTCTTGTGTTCAGTCTTTTAATGCCTTACATGGAAATGGTGCCCCGTGGAGAAACTGATACTGAAGCATTTTTCTGCATCTAGTGTAAACTTCCATGCCATGTTCCCCTCCCCCCAATTTTCATAAATAGAATATTTTTTTATTTTCCTGTTTGGTTGATCTCATTTGACAGAATAGAATGCAAACGTGGCTCTAGGTGTTTTCACTAAAAAACTCAGGGCTTTGTGTGAAGTTACTGATTGATTTTTTTTTTCCATCCTAAGCTGTTTTAGGCACTCAGACATGCATTCTTTCATGTTTCTGATTTCTCCCTGGCTTTCTAGAAGATAGATCTGTAGAGGGAGGGCGGGGGGGGGGGGGAATTAAAACACACCAAAAAGTCATCCTCCTGAACAATGCAAGACTGAGTGAGTCATCTAATTCTAAAAGTAAGTAAAACTACCTGTACCTGGCTCTTAGCTAATTGCAGCTCTGCTTCTCTGCCTGAGCAGTACAGGAGCATTGTCTGAATAAAATCTAATCGGTGCTGGAGACTAGATGGCTAATGGCAGGGAAATAAGTCATCAGGTACTCCACCTGCTTCAAGTGCCTGTCAGCAAAAGGCAAAAGTTAGGAATTTATTGCATTCCTGGCATTGCAGTGGCACATAGATGTCCTGGGTTTGGATTGGAGTTTGAAAGTGCCCACTGGTTCCTAAGCATGTATTACCTTCCATTCTTGTAAATGACAGTGAAATAGAGGGGTCTGATTTCCCTTCCCCTGACGTTACAAAAATATGGAAAACAAGGGTCAGAGCAGCCAAGCAGTGTCAGGAAGAGTCATTAAAATGCACACATAAAGGATACTGAGGGGCCATCTGAGGCTCTGCCCAACCCCTTCCCCTGCCTCCTCAGGTATTTCTGCCCCTCCGAGAGAAACCCTCAGGTAGGAGAAGTGCAGCCAGGTGCACTCCTCCCCCCTCCCCGAGTATGGCAACACCTTTTGTCTCTCTTAAGCATAGGTCATTGTGGCTTCTTAGTAACAGATGGGACAAAGTTTCATGAGAGAAACAAACAAAAGGGAAAATCCCTAAACCCCAAGACTTGGTATCTGATATAGATCAACTTGATGAGAAGTCCTAATCAGTCAAATGTGCTTCCCCTTCTTCCTCCCTAGATACAAACTTGTTATAAATGCGTATTTTGGAGTTAGCTTTTTGCAAATATTGAAATGAATGTTATAGTGTAAGAAGGTTGTACTGTATTTCCTTTTATTTGTGAAATTTAAAAAGGTAATGGAGGTATATTTTCAGATTGTAACAAAGTAGAGATGGGGGTTGTTTTTTTTTTAACTCCTCAACTAGATAGAGGACAGAAGGGACGTCTGGAATTCCTGAACTAAAGATTTCTGAGAAGAAACAATTAAACCTTTGAGGGTTTGAATCTTCAGAAAACAGATTTACAACGTCCCCCAGACTGTGGAGTCCCACAGATAAACTCTATACTTAAGGGGGGGGTCTTGAAACCAAAATGAATATTTGAATCATGCATTAGCTTTTTTAAATATGTAACACCAAGACTTTTAAATACCAAGGAATTTAGAATGGGCAGTGTGTTGCTTTGCAGCCTCAGCTGAGAGCTCTCTTATTCTGTCTCCTTACTGTCTATTTTTATTCTATTTTATTTTCTTTTTATTAAACTTATCCATTAATATAAAAAGGTGAAACGTCATTTTTCACAGGTTTCATCTGAAAATGGGAGAAGCTCAAATTCTGACCAGGGGAGTGATGAGTTACTGTCACAGGTTGCACAGAGGAGCTGTGGCTGCCCCAGCCCTGGAAGGGTTCAAAGCCAAGTTGGATGGGGCTCAGAGCAACCTGGTCTAATGGAAGGTGTCCCTGCCCAGGGCAGGGGGGTTGGAACTGGGTGATCTTTAAGGTCCCTTCCCACCCAAACCATTCTCTGATCAGGTTGCCCACTGCTACTCTGGGTTGGGCAGCTGTGGGAAGCAGGGGAAGGTGCCCAGGAAACAGGGACTTGATGCCTTCTGCCTTCTGCCTGCTTTCATACAGTAAGACACAGATGTTTTCTACTGTCTACTTACGGTGGAATGCCTCTAAAAGTTGCAAAATACAAATTAAAGCCTGTTCTTCTATTACAAAAACTTTCTAGCTAGAATACAGACTGACACGAATATTGGATCTGAATTTAATTTCCAGTGATTTTGTCCTTAACTGCTTTTTAATTCCTGTGTATCTACCTAATTTCAGCTGATGACTGGCTTAGAGTAACAAGATAAAATTAATTTCTTATGATGCTATTCTGGTGTCCCTCTTTTTTCAAGGGTAACACATAGCACTGGAGAAACTCCAGAGTTAATTCTAGACAGCAGAAGACCTGACACATCTAGGATGAAAAAAACAAAAACAAAAAACAAAAACCAAAAAACCCCACCCCCCAAAAAAACAACAAACAAACAAACAAACACAATAACAACCCTCCACACACATTTTTGTGAGCTGTCCTCTCTTTTGGCTTTGCTCTATCCAATCTACAGGTGTTGGAATAAACTGCCTGCAGTCATTCTCTTTTAGCCATGGTACAACATCTCATTTCTGCTTGCAGCCCACCTCACTGTGTTTCAGAGGCATCTTTGGGAATAATTGAGCAAGGATATAATCACCAGGCCTAACTGCAAAATACATTATGCTCTGGATCACCTGGGTAATGCATGCACAGGAACAGGTGGTAGAGACACTGTACCATTGGAAGTTAAGCATTGTTTACTTGTAAAGGTAATGCTTAAACACTATCCCAGTGTTTCAAAACATGCAAGAAAAAAAAAAAAAAAAAAAAGGGCAATAAAAAAAAAGCAAAAAAGCTCTGCTATTCTGCTTTTACTAGGGACCTCCTTTTGTCCAGAGAACTTCTGGGGGCATTGTAGGGTGCAACTGCTGCTGTACAAGGTAACCTCCATGCTACCCTACTATTTGTCTTCCCAAATCCAAGCAGGTACTGAGGGCCATGTCTGCTCCCATTATCTTTGGTTATTGAAGTGAGACTATTTGCAGAGTGAGTGTAAGTGCTTTGTTGTTTTTTCTTTGCCAGTAGTAGAGGAAAAAGGTCACTCTTTCTTATGGGGATTGGAAGTAAGTCGAGAGAGCTCCTTTACATTTTTTTCCCCTTCTATTCTGGTTGCTGCTCCTCCACTGCTATCCTGAGCACAGGCACAGAAAGTGACATGAATGCATGGTGTCTTTGACCCTGACATTTCTTAGAACAGCACGGCTTTGACAACAGCATTTCCCTGCCAAGATCAGCCTGGGAGGACAAAAGATAACCAACCATATGTGTCTGTACTTTTGTGGCAAAGTTTTAGCATACTTTGGTAGATTCAGCTTTGAGAACTTCGTATTTCTCACAAGGTACAGGACAAGCACATACCCTGTCACTAAAATCACCTTGCTTTTTCACTGATAAGTGATGATGTCCAGACAAAATCAGTGCATCAGGAACAGGATTCCTAAATGCAAGAAAACAACTTTTTTTTTCTGGACTAGATTAGTGTTATATAAAGTACAACTATACAAAGTTTTATATATCTATATATACACTATAAAAGTATAACTAGTGTTAACACTTTTAGAAAAGTGTTAAAAGTTGAAAAATGGTGAGGAGAAATGCAGGAGATGGAGGTGGTGGTGGCTGGAGGATCTGTATTTCTAGGGTCCTCACTGTGTTCTCTACTTTCTTGGGCAGAGGTGATTTTAAATCTTCAGGTCTCCACTATTTACATGCCTGATTTTGAATTTTCACCAAGTGACGATTTTTGAAACAAAGCCTTTTGTTTGTTTTCCCCCACTTCAGTCAGCTCAAAAGAGGTGTGATTACCACAGACCTCAGCTCCTCAGTGTTGCCATGCTTCGTGCCTACCATGTTTTGGTTTTGGGAAATTCTGTTCCCAGGCACTTTCTTTAGTACACAAGGTCACATCATGTAAACTACCTTGTTGTTCCACATTCCTTCCCAGAGGAGGGACTTGGTGTGGTGGTCTCTGGAACTGACCAATGGTTCCCAAAGGTCCCACCTCTAAGGTGGGCACATCTGAAAAAGCATAAAAGTAGCTGGAGAAATAAACTGGGGTCTCCTTCCTGCAAGGGTCCACGCAGTCCTTCTGAATCACTCCCTGCCTCGTTCATTGTGTCCCACAGCGACACCTCAGTCCCCCGGGATGTCAGTGTTGTTACAGGCAGTCCTTGGAACGTGAAGTGTAAGGACGAGCTCCCCAACTCCTGGCTGAGCAGCATGTGATCAGAGCACTGGTGCCAGGCCAAGCTTGCAATGAACAGTGTCTCTTCACTCTGTGTCTGCTGGGAGCAGGCCTGCTTTGCCTTCCCACCTATTTGCAGGTATTTGGAATTTTTGACATGCAATTGCGGGAGCTCGAAGTAACTGCTAGCAGGCCACCCTTGCACAGTCGCTTTTACTTTGCGTTAAGGGTTCAGTCACCACTGCAAATCTGCTGCTGGCTTTAGGGGAGCTGGTGGAGCTCTGTGTGTACGTGGTGGTGTGGTTCATCCCATTCCCCAGATTGTCAGCCACTGGCCACTTTCTGTGCTCCTCTGTTGTGAAAAACATGATTCGCTTTTATGTAAAATTTATAAGTTTAATAAAAGTAAAATAAAATAGACAATTAGGAGACAAAAAACTAAAGCTTTTTTTGGCCGAGGTGCTGATACCAGCAAGATCAGCATGTTGTCTTCTTTTCAGATCCTTTAAGAACTTCTGTGTTACATATTTAAATAAGCTAATACATGATTCAAATATTCATTTTGGTTTCAAGACCCTCCTTAAGTACACAGTTTATTTATGGGACTCCACGCAGTCTGGGGGACTTTGTAAATCTGTCTTCCGAAGATTCAGACCCTTGATTGTTCTTTACCAGAAATCTTTAGTTCAGGAATTCCAGACGTCCCTTCTGTCTTTTATCTAGTTGAGGAGTTACAAAAAAAAAAAAAAAACAACAAAATCCATCTCTACTTTGTTACAATCTAAGAACATTCATCTATCACATTTTTCAGATTCTATTAATAAAAGAACATACAATACAACCTTCCCATATTATACATAAGGCAATCAGCTTGCTATATGTGAAAAGCCAACTCCAAAACGTGCATTTATAACATCTGTCATTTATCTACAGCGTGGACAGCAGGGTACCTGCCTACCTGTTGTCTTGGTTTGGAAAGACAGGTTTCTGCCAAGGAAACTGGGGTTCTCCTAGAATGGAGAATGCAAACCCCTCACACCCTGTCGAATTATAATTTTGCAATCAAGGGCTCTCAGGCAAAGATGTTGGTTCTTTACTAGGGAATATTAACAATACAAATGTGATAGGAAACAAAACCACCCAACCAAATAAGCAAATTAACAAACAAACAACAATTTTGGAAAACCCTGACAGAGTCAGAGCCACAACCTGACCCCCTGTGATTCAGGATGTTGAAAGCAGTCCAAAAGTGAATCCTTCTGAAGTGGCAGATGTGATTCTTTTGGAGCAGAGATGATTCTGTGGAAAAGCAGATCCAGGGGTGGTGAGGAGGGGAATCTGGTGATGATGAGGAGGGGGTCTGGGGATGGTGAGGTGGAATCTGGTGAGATGAAGTCCGGTCTTCCTCCCAGGAAAAATCGGATGAAAAACTGGCAGCTCTCCTGTCTGTGAGTCTCCGTTTATCCAGCCAAACTGCCTGCTCCCCTCCCCCCCACTGCCAGGGCATGAGATGTATAGAAATGCAGCTGCACCGCTCTGGAGGGGAAGGCACAGGCTGGGAAAGGTGCTGGGAAAGGTGGCAATGGCCTATCAAGATGAGGCAGTCAGGCCCCCAAACAAATGGAAATAGAATACACAAAACCCGGCTCCACAAGGCAGGACAGCTGTGTGGGTGTGTCGCGGGCTCTGTGGGTGTTTGTGTGGCTCAGCTCGGGCTGCACAGACACTTGCCCGGGTGTGACTCGGGCTGTGCCAGCAGCGCAGCTGGGCGGGCAACTCCCCAGGCAAACTCAGGGCATCCAAACAAAAACATGTAAAATAGGTGGGATGGGTGTGCACCAGGACGAGGTCTGGTGAGTTTGCTGTGCTCTCTTCAGCCGGATCTGTTTGCTCAGAGCCTCTCACGGGGTCTGTATCACTGTGGGGGACGCACAGGACCGAGGCAGGGAGTGCATCAAAGAAGCTGCGTGGTGCTCTTGCAAGCAAGAGACCCCTCCTTTATTTTCCTGACTCTTTTTGTACATTAACAGATGTGCCCACCCCAGAGGTGGGACCCTTGGGAACCACTGGTCATTTTCCAGAGACCATCACCGAAGCCCCTCCTCTGGGAACAGATGTGGGAGCTTCGGTAGTTTACAGAACATGACCTTGTGTTTCAACACTGTGCTTGGGAATGGAATTCCCTAAAACCAAAACGTGCAGGCACGAGCACGGTAACAGGTCTGGGCTCCAGCGAGCCAGCAGTGAGAGGTCCCAGCCTGTTGTCCCAAGCGCTGCTGTGACATCCCCAGTGACAATCGTGCGGAGCATGGTCCGTGAGTGAGCTCAGCTAATGCACCAGGCTTGTTCCTGGTGGTGGCTGCAGGTCAGAGGGATCCAAAGGAAAGCATTAAAAAGAAAAAAAAAAAAAAAAATAGATGATGGAGGGCACTAACGATAAGGATGGATAGGGTTTCAGTTCTGTTTAGTACTCTTTTCAAGGTAGGTAGGAGAAAAGGACCCAGACGGGCACAGGTTTGGTTGCCATGTATGATGAGCTGTATAAAAGCCAGGTACCACGGCAGTGTTTTATGTGGGAAGGAAACAGTTCTTTCAAAGCAAACCGGTTTTGAGAAGAGCTTGTGCTGCAGCCACTGCTGCTTTGGGAACAAGAGTGCGAAAGGCTTTTGTGTCCCTGGGGCAGAAGGACGGCGTGCCCCCCTGGGCTCATTCCCGGGGGATGGATCCCCCATTCCCGGGGGATGGATGTGCCATGCCAGCTGGAATCCCGGGTAAAGGGGTTGCCTTTATCTCCTCCCGCTGCACTGTCGGGGCCTTGTCGGGACCGCTGCCTGCCGGCTGTGAGGGGATGCGGGCCCAGGCGCCCGCACGCTCCTGCCGCGGCAGCGCTATAGCTGGAAATGGTGTCCCGAGGTGACGGAGCCCTCATTCACAGGCCAGCCTGGCCCCGGCCCCGCGGCTGCTCTGTTCATTCGCTCCCGTTTCCGCGGGCACCGGGACCAGCGGCCTGCGGCTCCCGGGGGTCCCGGCGCCGTCCGGGGAGCGGCCTCGGGGCGAGACCGCGGCAGCGCTGCGGAGGAGGGGCCGCCGTGACCCCGCCCCTCGCGCCCATTGGCCGCGGCCGAGCCCTTTTCTGCATATTCCCCGCCCCGCGCCGGCGCTGCACCAATGGCAGCGCGGGTGCGGCTGTCTCATTAGCATACGCACCTCTGCCCTGGGCGCGGAGCCGCCGCGGCTGCAGGAGCGAGGTTCGGGAGGGGCGGCTGCGCCGAGCGGAGCCGCGGCTGCTGCCCGGGCACCGGGGCGCACGGCCCGGCACCGCCACCGCCTCCCCCTCGCGCTCCCTGCGGGGCTGAGATGAGCGGTGGCGAGCCGCGCTGCGGGCTGTGCAAGGGGCAGGCGGGCGGCGGAGGGCTGACTTCCCGCTAAGGCAGCCCCCAGAGCCGCGCCGGACGGAGAAGCCTCTTTATTTTGATTTTTTTTTTTTTCTGTTGTTCTTGGTTTTGGTGGGTTTTTATACGTTTTCCCGGTAGGCGGCCAGGCTCGCTAGGCGGAGGGCGCCAGGGGAGAGCCGCAGGCCGAGCCGAGCCGAGCCGGGCCGGGCCGGGCCGGGGGGCTGGGCGGCCGGCGAGGTCGGCGATGCGGTGCTTCGCTCTGCTTGGCCTCGTCGCCTGGGGCCTGGGGAGCTGGGCCAGACACAGCGGCGGAGCGTCACCCCCGCCCTGCCCGGCCCCTTGCAGCTGCGACGGCGACCGCGGCGTGGACTGCTCCGGGCGGGGGCTGGCGGCCGTGCCGCCGGGACTCAGCGCTTTCACACACGCCCTGTGAGTCGGGGCGTGGGCCGGGCTGGGGACGGGCGGGCGGGCGGGCAGGTACCCCCGATAATTTAATTTGTGTGTGTGTGTGTGTGTGTGTGTGGTTGTTGTTGCTGCGGGTCTAACGCGGCCGATTGCAGGGCCGAGCCCGTGGTGAGGCCTCCGGGCCGCACTCAGGGGCCCGGCGCCGCTGGGGCAGGTGAGCTTGGCAGGGCCCGGAGCGGCACCCCGGAGCTCCGGCCGGCCACGAAGGGATCGGCCTTGGAGGTTTAAAAGGCTGGGAGGAAGCTGCTGGGATCCGGTGGCAGCGAAAGGGGAGGTCTGGGGGGTTTCGGTGGGGCCCGAGTCGATGCCGGTGCCGTCCTGAGGCGGGGGGGAGCTGCTGCCCTCACATGTGTGCCTCAGCCTGACGTCCTCGCCCTCAGTCCACTTTCTCCTAGTTTTTCCTCTAGAAACCAGTTTGCCAGGCTAGCCAGTTTCTTCCCAAAAGTCAAGGCGTTTTCAGTCCGGAGAACGCATAAGTCTGGTTAAATACGGTGCCTTCGCTTTTACAAAATCTTCGCACAGGGGAACCTTGGGAAAAAAAAAAAAACAGAATAACCAGATATCGAAGGTTTATTGGGTTTTGCTCGTGAATGAAGAAAAACATAAACTCTTAAAACATTTTATCCTCTATTCTGTGATAATGTTGTGAAGCATGCAGAAACTGGTAGATCTTGTGCGGGGTTTTGGTGACTTCAGTAATAAAATTTTTAATTGTGGAATGAGCACTGTTCTGTAGAGACACGAGGGAGGAGGGATTTGCAGCTCTCAATACGGTGGCTTTGCTAATCCACAAACCTGTTAAGTTTCACAATAAAACCTGTCAGTCTTGCCCCACTTCTCAGCGCAGATTTCGCAGGGTGGAGCAAGGTCTAGTATGGGCCAGTGGTCAAGTCTGGTATTACTAAAGCTTTGCCGTGTTTACAACATATAATACAGCCCACTACGGCAAATGATGGTGCGTTGTTTCAGATCGCTGCTGAATTGCTCTTTTGTCAGAACACAACAGTGGTGTGTGCCTTTGAAAATTGCACTTTTTTTTTTTTTTCCCTTTCTCTTTGTTTGCCTACACTTAATGTGCAAAGGGAGCCTGGTTCTTAGTTATTGGTTGTTTAGTTAACTGAGGGGGTTTCCAATTTCTCCTACATATTTGGATTGTTTCTTTTAATGGTTCAGGCTGGGTGGAGAAAGATTACTGGGCTTTTTTTTTTTTTAATGAAGTATTTGATGAATGGTAGAAGTTGCGGGTCTCAGTTGTTACCTGTGCTTAAATGTTTTGTTCTCTTTTTTTGTGCTCATAAGGTGTTAAGTGGGACCTCACTTTGTGGTGGTTTTTTTTTCTGTGGCAGAAATTGTGTTTTCTGAGTGTTTTGGGGCAGGGAGTTAGGCGCTGCCATCATGAACCCTTGGACTTACTGCTGAACAGTCCTCTCTTTCCTCCACAGATAAAACAGGGAAGTTACCCAAATTAAT